>OY365797.1:6199814-7488743 GCA_959347355.1 Napeogenes inachia
GAGTATATCCAAACAAAATATCCGTTATAGAGAAATCCAGACTATAATATGTTATTACATTATTTCATTATTAGCTCCTACTCAGCATGATTTCAATGGAAAGGTAAGCTCAGAAAACATATTGGGGTTAAATACTTTTTCATGATAAAAATAAACCTATTTGATGATTTTAAACATTTAAAAAACGAACAAATTGTAATTGGACGGTTACACAGCATATACATGCTCCTAATAGCAGTACAGGGGCATGTATATGCTATGTATGCTATAGTTGGTCTGGCCACGTAGTGCTCCACTGTCACATAAACACACTGAGAAAATGACTTAATTCTTCTCGATTTTCTGCTATTTCCCCAGTGTCCCTCAATGGCTCAAGTTAGACAAAGAGTAGTAATAAAAATAGAGTTACATTATTTTTATGTTTATTATTCGTATTGACACATGAATTTGGAAAAAAAGAAATATTATATTGACAAAATCCTTTACAAAACTAAACCTAATATTGTTATTTCTCTAAAACATACCTTTTTTATTTTTCTTCTGATTATTTGTCCACAACATTATAATTCTGAAATGAGAGTTGACCAACATGATGAGAGTAAAATAAAAGCTCATAATTCTTTATCTCTGTTGCACTTCCTCACTTAACTTTATATTCAAGTTGTAAGAAAAATATTATGTTTTAAAATTTTATAATTAAGAAATAATTACATTTAAGAAAGTAGTGTCTATCTAATTCTACTTTTAAAATAAACATTGTGTTTTTTGTCGTTTAAACTTGAAAATATGATTCACTAAAACATATTTCATAATAATTTTTAAGATATAAAGAAGTTTTATAAAAGTAGTTGAGTGCAATAACCTGTGAAAAACACAGATGGGGAACATTATCCTAAATAATTACAATAATCGCGACCAGCTATGTGCCTGTGGGAAATTACAAAAATGGCGGTCGGTAGTACACCAAGGTCCAGTTAAAAATAACTGCAATATTATATTCGTACTTTATATAAATATTGAATGGAATGAATGAAACTTTAACTGAAATATGAAGTTTATATGAAAGTTATAAACTTTTATGTTGATTGTGTACGATATGGCCTTCAACGTAAAAATAAATTTTATTAAGTTTAACTAGTTTGAAAAAAAAACATATGAAGTGAATGATTTTATATATTCGTGTATTAACCGGCTCTATTGTTCATAAGTTTGACGCAAGTCGGCGCGTTTTAAGACACAATTCACGTGAGTACAGCCAGGTAAGTTGTTATATATATAATAGTTTTAATAGTTGTAAGTGTAAATTTATATCTCAATTAAACATATGAAGTCTTCCGAGTAATATCAAAATAATTAGACCCGTTCGGGTAGGCGTGGATTATCAGCTGATTATTACAGAATTAGGATTTGACAATAAAATAAGTCTTGTAATTATCATTTCATATTCACGAGACTATAATCAAATGACATATTATTTTATCCAATTATTATGTCCAGTATGTAATAACATAATTAAAAACCACAGTTTAATTTATAGTTTTAAAATAAAATATAAATTATTTAGAAGCGCCATAATTCATGGCCAATTTCTTATTAAACAAAGAACGTTTGGTTTTTAAATTTAAATTAAAGTTAAGTTAAATCAAGAGACAGTAACCGAAGGTCCTTCAGTTCATTCAGTTCATTCACTGTTAGCTTTGTTTTATCGCAAGGGATTACATTAATTCCAGGATTACTAAAGATCTAGATAAGACAAAACTAATAAATTAAAGAGCTGTCTTGTTATGGCAGCAAAAGTATATATATATACAATATGCTGTCAAAACTCTTTTTACAGGACAGAATATACACCGGGTCAGGAGTCGATAAACTTTGGTTTTGGTTTTGCAGATGGACTGATGTAGTACTAATTGTACCACTTTTGATGGTTTTGAAATATCTATAAACATGTATAGCCATATATGTTAAACTTATTTAAATTTCAATATGATACGGTAGTACTCAATTCATACTCAATTAGTAGAGCGACAGGACGGTTTCCCAAAGGTAGCGGATTCGAATCCCTGCCCGTATCGGTTTATTTTAATCTATATTTATTAAAACCATTTTTGAAGATTTTGCCACTGTTGATTAATTTTATGTTTGTGAACCGGAAATAAAATATATACTTCATATTTTTTTTTCAATTACGAATCAATATAATTTTACTGTCAATAATGTTTACTAAAATCAAATAATTTCATGAAGAGTACAAGAAGAATTTAAAGGTTTAATTACATTTTAAGACGTATAATTTAGCGTTTAATTCAAGATCCTGTTAATGGAGATGCGAATTTCATTACCGTGAAATTGAATGTTACCTGAGATCATTATAATGATAAGTCTAAAATTATGGGCAATTTGAGACGAGATACGATAGTTCACTGACAAGAGATTTGGTATTTACAATTTATTTTATTTTGTTACAATAGATATTTTTATCAACTAGAATTAAATGATTATCAAGGAACAACTAAAAGTATCATAACGAGTTTCTAAGCCGGATAGAGTTACAATTAAGTTCAAACTTCTAGTCATCATTATATGAAAACTTCACTATCGAACTTTGTTTCATGGTTAAACTTACTTATTAATAGAAAAAAATAAATAAATGAAAGTACATAAAAATGCTTCAAAGTACATAAAAAGTAACATTTCTTTAAACAATTTTTTAAACCGAGTCCAATCAATTGAATTTTTATGTATGTCTGCTATTCTTTTTTTGGAATACGTACAAAAGAACACACAAGATTAAAAAAACACTTTTCAAACGCGGAACGTCAAGTAATAAATTTACTATCAATTACAATACGTAATTTCTATTAGATTGGATACTTATCATAGAATGCATCGGCTAACTATGTAGTTGCGTATTACGAATAACTTATGATAATTTTTTTAACAATCTTGGTTACATTCATTCCTTTTACTTTTTAGACATCTGTTTTATTATAAAAACACTATTTAAAATTAATAATATACTTTTTTTGCAAATGTTTATAGCTCTTAAATTGACATTTGAGTTTTAAACGAAATTAAATTATAGCAATAAATTGCATGGGATTCAGTGAATATAATTTTAAGTGATTAAATTTCTTTGAACTTATTCAGTTAAGTGTTTCTTTTGTGATAACGCTTGACCTGCACGTCCCATTCGACATTCAGGAATTCGAAATTCATAAATTGATTACATTTCACTTTATTGATAAAGTGATAAATGTTGTTTTAACTACTAATGATTTTTTTTATATATTTTTTTTCTGCCTATAAGCCTTTAATGTCTGCTTTTCCTTCTTTCACTAAAAAACGTAACCTAATATGTCTGTATGTATACATTTTTATAAACACACATGTATGTATAACGCACACATGGGTGGTTAAATGCCTGTTTTTGTATTTAAACATTCAGATAAAATTGTAAGGACGTATTATACTCGTGCGTAGTTGCTGTTATATTTGGATATCACGTTTATTGGATATTTTGAATAATCCTATTGTAGATAGACCCTAAGGTTTTGAAAAACCTTCCACTGAACGTTTATTTTTTCATAAATTTTGGTCTATTCGACTAAGAAAAATAACGATTTAAAGAATAATTGCATTTTATAATTTTATATAATTGCATTGCAAACATTGCAATATTGTATCGTTGGAAAAATAATTTCTAAAAGACAATTTTATCAAAATTGTAATTACTTGCGAAGATCTAATTACAAAAAACCTTTTGATATCTATAACTATGTTTAGGCAGACTTAGCTTATTTATATCTAAAATAAATATAGATTGAATAATTGTTAGATACGGGTAGGATTCTATACTACGACGGCTACGAAACCGTCACATCCCTCTTCCAAATGAGGTTCTCTACCGATACCCGCATTGGTTAATTTAGCATTCTTTATATAATCGCCTTTTGTATGATAGAGTCGACATTTATTAGTCTTCATACGAAAATCTATTCATTCTTCTTATGTTACTTCAGAAACTCTTTTTAAAAGCTAAATTTACATACATTTTATAATATTAATTAAACCCCTACCCCGGGCCCCTTAAACCTACTCCTGGGTCGCAAGTCCCAGGCAGTGCTTGCACTCCACTCCTTGCAAGGCGATAGGCCCGGCACCCGCACGGCGAATCCATGGATTGCTAAGAGGCTTCGTCTTATATCTGAGATATAAAATAAAAAAAATACTTTATGGGTTGTTCCTAAGTTTTCTAAGTACTCACATATAGGTAATACCACTCACTTACACTTACTACTTACTTACTTACTTACTTACACTTTATCACATAAAAGTCAAGCCCACATTAAACCCACAACTAAATAAATAAATAAATCACTTTACTTTGTCGTAAGTTTTATCTATTTCAAGAAATACCAATTAAATATATATTTCTATCAAAGATCTATCTATCACATCTGTCGTCTTCTACGTCGGTTATAGCAAAATCTTACTAATATGCAAAAAATATACGCAATAACAAAAGTGGGTGATCACAATTGACATTACATTCTTCTTGAATTAAATGTTTGGTCAATTTCTCTTTTTTTATAAAATATAGATATGTCTGATTCCAGAAATCAATAGTGTCAAAAGGATAAAATGTTTTAAAAAATCGTGAAAGATACCGACTTTATATAAGAATAAACTTAGTTGCGTCTATAAATTGTTTTGCAATAATTAATTTAAATATAAAATATCAAAATGAGAGCGCTCTTGAAAAACTGTGATACGACAATGATATTGTGTTCATCTGACAGTTTTTTCAGGAGGCCAATGATGCCATATTCGTTATAATGCAATACAAAATTATAACACACAAATCTTATGGTATAAAGAGAGTAAATATAATTGTGATATTATTTATATGTAAAGAATTTCTATTTTTCCATTATTTATTCTTGACAATAAAATTATGTGGTTTCCAAAATTTTATTTCAAAGATTCAATAAATTTATAAGAATGTACTTAAATTATTACTGTAAATATTTAACAAGCAATCCTTTAACAAAAATGTGCGTCTTTTTCGTATATTGGATGTAACAGATCACTTCGTACAGCCTCCTCTATCACTTGACCTTTTCTAATCATATCAAAATGAAAATAATATTTACTTGACCTTTTTGTTCTATCTGAATATTCAGTCATCATTCCATTCTGACTCTGTTTGTTTTTGATAAAATAAAAATATATATTTTTTTAAATGTTTTATAATTAAGATAATGCAAATATAAAACAATGTGAGCCAGTTTGTACTAGTCAGAATAGTTTTATATCCATATGCACTCATATAAAATATCTCTTTCACAAATCAAGTTTCGAAAATATACAATACCTGTGCTGTCCCAAAAAAAAATATGCTACGAACCAGGTATCAATTATCAACATCAAAATGAAAATTTATCTGAAGAAGTAAGTTTTCCTGTTAAACGGTTAAAGGTACATCCTTTGTGAATTTTATACAATAGTCCAGAACAAAATAGGTATTGAGTAAAAGGAAGAATATTCGTCGAACTCAAAACAAAGTGATTTTTCTATTCGAAAGGATTAAACTGATTATAAATAAAATAATACATTTAGATATATAGCTACAATACATACGATGATCTATTATTAAAAAAGATAATGGATGAATTGTAGTTATTTACAGTCTGGATATTATAAATTTAAAAAATACACTGTAAATACTGAAATGGTTCAGTGAATATTTTACTTGAAAGATCTTTCCACTCGACTTTTGCAAACACTTAACCATTTCTTTCAAATCAAATAAGATACTTTTAGCGTAACATTACCTTATTTTATGGGAATAATAAAGATTTTATGATTAAATCATAGTCTCTATACCACCTTGTAGTATAAATAAAATTGTTATATACATCTATTTATACTTCTTATAAATTAAAAGTTTAACTTTATGACTACACAAGGACATAAAACTAACAATTATATTATAATTGATTTAGACATTGATATACACTGGTACTTCCGTCTACTAACGAAGTAATGTCCAATACAGTGATCCATTCTAGTTACTTCAGTAACTAAACTTACCTCTCTGAACCTGCCCCACGTAATTTAGTTTCAAAACTTTTTGTAACACAATTAAAACTTGAGTCATGGGTAAAAAAACTCTTGCGTATTCGGTTATTCTGAAGTCTGATATTTAATGAATTTCAGGTTTCAGAATTAGATTTTTTATTAATGTCATATTTTGTAATACAATTAGCATTGTAAGAAGAATAAATAGTTGTTTAAGAAATGAATCGTTCTTTATGGATCTCAATAGTTAGGAAAGATTTGCAACAAAAAAATTAAGTCTCACCATTCCATTCAAAATAATAAGCAGGTCATGAATATATCAAGACTGTGGTCTAAAATATAAAAAAATATTTTATGTAATGTTAATAAAGGAAGCAAAGAAAAGTTTCCCAAAGTGAAGCACTATTTATTAAATGTAATATAATTAATGACTAGGTATCTTGTTACAGCGTCATGTTACCTTGTACTTTATAGTTTCTAACAAACTATTTCTGACACGCTTTACAAGTTTTCGGTTATTGTTTGTAGGTTATAAATTAAAAATAACTTAATAGACGTCTCCAAAATAATGAACTCAAATGCAATTGTATATTAAGGAGCTTCTTCGTCTTAAAATTACTGATACAATTTTCTACTTCTAATATGTGTATAATAATCTGTAATGTTTATTTTTCATCTATTTTCAAAATACAGGTATATGTTTAAAATTCAAAAATATAAAAGTTACAAATAACAAGTTTTCCTTAAATCTTATTTCTATTACATATTTTTAAGAATTTCCAATAAAAGTCCCCTTTGTTAGAAATCCTTTCCAACAAAGTAATACAAAATAAAACAAAGTTCTACTCTAGCTCCAAGCGAGTCTACGAAGTCTTAAATAATGTGAATATTTTATTTAGGATGCAACTCCTATTCTTTTTGTCGCAACAAATCCTTCTTTTATGTATTATTGATATTACAGACTTTTCTTTTACAAATTTAAAGATTACATTGATTTAAAAAATAAAGTTTTAAATCATGATTTTCTTTGTTTAAAACATTCGCTGGAAATAGAAAAAAAAATATTCTGGATTTATTCGGAATGATGAATTTAAGTAAGTCCGAAAATCTTTTTCACTTTTGATAAATAGTACAAGAAAAGTAGAAAAAAATAATTGTACTAGAAAAATAAAAGCTTTTAAAAAATTTGTATCTAATTATATGGTTGAAATTGTTTTGCCAGTAATACTTTTATACAATACCAGTCCACAAAAAAATCACGTTGTTCAAATTTAAATTCTTTGTAATAAAGACTAGATGTGCCTGCGACTACGTACGCGTAGATTTCGATAAAACGTACCCTTTGTACATACGAATGTATAAACGATAAACCTTCAAAATTTCATCTAACACCGTCAAGTAGTTTTTTTTTTAAGTTAGAAGAATTTCTAGTTTATTGTTATATATATTTATTTTAATCACAAATAGTATAGTATTTTTAATCGAGAGTAAACAGTGCGATTTCGTATTTTTTTTTTTTGGAAAGAAAATTATTATTCCCCGAGGAGAGAACCAATATTTAAATTTAAAAAAAATGTCTTACCACAATGGTACGAAATTAAGGGAATATAAACTTCTTTATTTGTTAACTGATTTAAGTTATAAAAGACACTAAACGTAAATTACAACGACAATATATTCCCGAAAAACTTCATCCAAATCGGGTAATCCATTTCTGAGATAAGCGTGCACAATCATACAGACATACAAACATACAGACGAACAGATCGAAAAAAAACATCAATTTTAGGTTTTTGCTTTCTTTCTTATATAAAAGTCACCCATTATGAATTTATGAAAATAATTTCATGTACGAGAGCAATCAGGTACAGTTTTATTTTATGTACTAGTTGTACCTGCAACTTCGTACGCGTAGATTTCGATTTCAATAAAACGTACCCTTTGTACATACTAATGTATGTAAAAACTATAAACCTTCAAAGCTATATCGAACTCTATTAAGTAGTTTTTGCATACCTATAGGAGTATTTCTAGTTTATTTATGTATATTTTTTATGTTTAAACACTGGTAAGTAGCAATGGTACGAAAAGAAGAGATTAATAACTTTTTTATTTGTTATCAGATTGTTAAAAAAACAAAATGTTAAGTGAAGCCCATTACAACATATTAGCATAACATAGCATTATGATTTTTTGAAAATATTTTCAATGTACAGACAGCAATCAGTTACTGTTTTTTTATATGTATAAATATGCATATATTTCATAACCGATTTAAGTACTTGTATCTTTGTTCTTTCTTGGCTTCCGGTGGACCTGTCAAGCGACACTTGCGTTATCAGAACTCCCGAACTTTTAAATACGAAATCAGGCGAAATAATAACAGTTTTCTTCTAAAATCGGTTTAAAACTGTGAATCACATCAGTGGCAGTGGAATTACGTGATATTTGTATAAAATAGTGAATAATAAACTTGAAAAGTGGAAGAACAAAATACGGAATATATATAGGTAAACATAAATCTGCACATCATATGTGACCAATTTCCGGAAACTGACACATTAAGTTGATGACAGTTAGTAAACAATAAAGTTGATGACAGTAAATAACTACAATAGACAAAAAAAGTGTTACCCCTTGAAGTACAGTGTTGCCAGTAATTGAAAACCTACCAAGTAGTGAGAAAATGTCAACAGATAAACAAATGGAACTATTACTTGAAAAAATGGATAAGATTGATATGAAGATGAATGAGATGAAAGAAGATTTTAAATTTCAAGTGAATGCGCAAACAGAAAAACTTGCTAATGAATTGGCTTCAACATTGGACAACAAGCTTAAACCATTACTGGAGGAGAATAAGTTAATGAAAGAGGAAATTACAGTCCTGAAAACAAAACTACGACATTTGGAAAGGGATACAAGGAAGAATAATATTATACTACATGGAATAAAAGAAACTGAAAATAACAGCTACAATCTTCAGAACTTGGTTATGGAGACATTTAATACTGTGTGCACGACTGCAGAATTGGAAAAATTTGATAAATGGGAAATCAGCGACGCCTATAGATTAGGAAAAAAACAGGACAAGAAACACAGACCTATACTAATAAAACTAACACTGGCGTGGAGAAAAATAGAAATGCTAAAAAATAATAAAAGGTTTCCCACAGGTATTTACGTAACGGAAGACTTCCCAAAAGAGGTCCTAAATACTAGAAAAGATTTAAAAATTAAGTTACAAGAAGAAATCAAAAAAGGAAACAAGGCAAAGATTCGTTACGATAAACTCATAATAGAAGGGCAAACCAACTCTAACATAAACGAAAAAAGAAAGAGAACTCCGTCTGACACTCCAACAAAATCAAACCAGAATGAAGATACAATAATACAAAAGGCCCCACATAAAATAAATAAAACAAACGCTTTCGACTTCATGCAACGTACACGAACCAACTCACTCCCCAACCCTAACAAACAATAGCAACAAACAAGCGCCCCCGGAAGAACGAACAAAAGCGAAACAACATCAAAAAGTAAAAACAATCCTTCCCCAATCCGGCTGGTCCCCGTGGGGGAGTACGACCATAACCCCTCAGAACTATTAGAGCGCCAAAAAGCACAAGCAGTGATAGTAACGTGTACTCAAAATGAAGATGAAGGAGAAGAAAAAAGAAATATAAAGGATTTCTATATTGCTACACTCAACACTAGAACATTAAGAACTGATGCCTCAATGATGGAGTTGGAAAATGCCTTATTACATGTGAAATGGCACATTGTTGGCTTAAGTGAAGTACGGAGAGTTGGTGAAACAATACAGCAGTATGAAAATCACATACTGTACTATAAAGGAAATATTTCTGGAATGTACGGAGTTGGATTTTTGGTGAAGAAGCCTTACAACAAATACATCGACGAATTTATCGCAGTCTCGGATCGAATTATAAAAATAAACATTTCACTCCCTCAACAAGATGTAATGTCCATAATTCAAATATACGCCCCCACTGAAGCTGCTACAAAAGACATTAAGAACTCCTTCTATAATGACTTGCAGGATACAATTGAAAATTCACACAAAAACATGATTGTTCTAGGAGATTTTAACGGCCAAATTGGGGAAAGAAAAGCACACGAAAACCAAATATTAGGACCGCATAGTACAGGAAGAAGGAATGATAATGGACAGAGACTTATTAACCTGGCCAATACTTACAGCTTGAAAATAATGAACAGCTTCTTCAAGAAAAAAATTAAAAAGAAATGGACTTGGATATCGCCGAATGGGGAAGTTAAGAATGAAATAGATTTCATACTGAGTACCACACCCGGAATATTTCAAGATGTTGATACCGTAAGCAGCTTGAACTTCAACACGAACCATCGAATGGTGAGAGCGAAGCTATACATACAAAAAGTAAAAAAAAAAAGACAAGCACCAATGTATAGTAAAGATATAGCATTACCTATCCCAAAAGATATGCTACAACAACTTGAACAGGATCTCCAGGAGAAAGATGATATGGATGGTACAGTCCAAGAAAAGTATGACCTTTTGGAGGAGAAATTAAAACAGTTCAATAACCGACTTTTGAAAATTAACCTAAATAAAGATAAAATAGGAACAAGATCCAGAGAACTGATAAAAGAAAGAAGGTTACTTTTCGAGGACAGAAAAAAAAACAGAGGAAAGATAGCGAGTATTAGTAAAGAAATTAACAAAGAAATAAGAAAACACAGGACAGAGACACGCACAAAAACGATCCAGAAACATATAGAAAGCTCTGGTGGAATAAAACGAGCGCTAAAGGAACTAACAGAGGGTAAACAGTGGATAACAAATATTAAAGATAAAGGTTCCGGAAAAAAAGCCACCAAAAGAACATGTATATCTGAGCTAGCAACAAACTTCTTTCGCAATCTATACAGCAAGTCATGCAGTTACAAAGAAACCGTTCTAAAAGATAATACCGCTGGACGTAACGAAATTCCTGTGATCCTTAAAGCTGAAGTAGAACAGGCTATAAAATCCCAAAAAAACTTCAAGTCACCAGGGGAAGACAACATTTCGAACGAACTCCTTAAGGGTAGCGCTGACTCGATTATTACTTCACTTACTGATCTGTTCAACGACATTATCAAGAAAGAGGAAATACCTAACCAATGGACGAAATCAAAAATAATTTTACTTCATAAGAAGGGAGACAGAGGTGAAATAAACAACTACCGGCCGATTAACCTGATGTCTAACCTATATAAAGTTTTTTCAAAAGTCATCTTAAACCGAATCAGTAAAGTCTTGGAAGAGAATCAGCCAATTGAACAAGCGGGCTTCCGCAAAGACTACTCTACAACTGACCACATACACACCATAAAGCAAGTAATCGAAAAATGTAATGAATATGGAAAGCCTTACTATTTGGCCTTTATAGATTACAACAAGGCGTTCGACTCTCTGGAGCACAACGCTATATGGGAAGCTTTAAAGTCACAAGGTGTGGATTTTAAATACATACGAATTATTGCAGAAATTTATAAAAACTCAACAGCGAGAGTGATGACAGAGATAAAGGGAAAAGAATTCCCAATTTCAAGAGGTGTTAGACAAGGTGACCCATTATCCCCAAAAATATTTACAGCCGTATTAGAACATCTATTCAGAAACTTAGATTGGAAAAAAGAAGGAATTAATATCAACGGCGAAAAACTGAATCATCTACGATTTGCCGACGACCTAATCTTGCTTTGCGAATCTGCATCAAGTTTACAAATTATGTTAACAGAACTCGGAAACCAAAGTCTGGCAGTGGGTCTGACCATGAACATGGAGAAAACGAAGATAATGACCAATCATGAAAAGTACATTTTAAAATTACATAACTCAATTATACAATACGTGGACCATTACACATACCTGGGACAGATAATATCAACAAGTGATCAAACACAAAAAGAAATTGACACTAGAATCAGCAATTCTTGGAAAAGATATTGGTCACTAAAAGAAGTGTTTAAAAATCCACAAATACCACTAAAGGACAAAAAGAAAGTGTTTGACACTTGTGTTATTCCATGCATGACCTATGGCTGCCAAACCTGGGCTCTAACACAAAGATGCAAAGAAGCACTAAAAGTTTGCCAGAATAGTATGGAAAGAAGCATGTTAAACATTAAATTAAAGGATAAGGTGAAATTAAAGGAAATCAGGCATCAAACAAAAGTTACTGATGTTACCTACACAATACAGAAATTAAAATGGAGATGGACTGGACACCTTATTAGAAACAATAAAGAGAAATGGGGGAAGAAGGTAACAGTTTGGTATCCTCGAGACGGGGTAAGAAGAAGGGGTAGGCAAATTAAAAGATGGGAAGATGAAATAAGAAAGCATGCAGGAGTTACCTGGAGGCGCACTGCATTAGATAGAGCTAGATGGAAGAAGCTGGGGGAGGCCTATGCCGCAAGGCAATCTGATAATGATCAAGATTAAAAGAAAATATATATGTGTATTGTTTAAAATTGTTGTTTAAAAATTGTTGTTCTTATCAGAAATAAAGGCTATTATTATATTATTATTATTATCTTTGTTACAGTGAAGAGTGTGCACTGAAAAAGAAAAACTAAATGTTATTCAGAATGATGCTCAAATTTTGATGTTTAAAAGCTATTTACATTGGCCATATATTTTTTCGTGTTGCTTACATAACTAAAAGAGAAATAAAAGACAAAAAAATCAAAAATGTTAGAAAAAGATTGTGTTAATTATCAGTGCACATTATTGCATGGTACCTATTACGTGCTTGACATAAATTGAAATAACTTTTTTATTTCCTAACCAATTTATATGAAAAAATCACGAAATGTTAAGTGAAGACTACTTCAATATATTGCTGAAAACTGTTTCCAAATTAGGTAGACCGTTTCTGAGATTAGCGTGCATAAACATACAGACATAGAGACAAACAGACAAAATGAAAAGCCATTGTTTTGGGTTCTCTAGCTCTTATAAAAGCCCCCTATTATTTCTTTTTATAATATTCCATGTACAGAAATCGATCAGTGACAATATTATTATATGTATAGATAAAGATAAATTTGTTGTACACTTTAAATACATACTTATATATCTTTTGATAGACTGAAGAGTGTGCAATGAAAGTTAAAAACTAAATGTGACCCAGAGTGTTACGCTCAAATTCTATGTATAAAAGTTATTTACATAAGCCATAAAATTCTGCCTTGTTGCGTGCACACCTAAAAGAGAAAGAACTAAACAAAAATTTTAAAAATTATAGAAATGGATTCTGTTAGTTATCCGTACACATGCTGGTTATATATGTTTTTATTATTTACAATGTACAGACTCCTTTACAGATTTATTAAATGTACATACAAAATGTTAAGTGAAATCCTTTACAATATATTCCTGAAAACTACAACCAACTTGGTTAAGACGTTTCTGAGATTAGCGTGCACAAACAGAAATACAGACAAAGAGAAAAAATGGAAACCATTGCTTTGAGCTCTCTTGCTCTGGTTAAACCCTCATTATGTTTTATGTTAAATATTTATCATGTACAGATATCGATCAGTGTCAATTTTTTATATGTACAAATAGAAAGAAACATCTATATAATGATGCTATGTGAAAATTTATAGGATTCCAACCGACTTCGAAATGTATATGACTTTGCTCAATATTTCAGTATAACTTATTGCCGAGGGGCTTTGGGATTAGGGATTCTGGTTCTTAAAGAGATCAAATCACTTGAACTACTCGTGTTAATACGAACATTTCATGGTTATACGTATTCGTGATATGGTATATTTTCTTTGGTAAATATATTATGTTTCATTACAGCACTAGTGGTCGCACGGGGCCAAAATTTTTACGTATTACAAAGTTTGAATGTTTGTAAGGGCTTAAACAAAAAGGCCACCTTCTTCTTCATACTTACTGAATATCTCTATCAGACTTAGATTATTTTACTTCTCTTTTCACACTTAAAATTGACTGCATAAACTGAAATAATTAATATTTTCATATTTTGATGTATTTGTTACATATAAGTTGGAGTCACATATTATTAAGTATTAGTAATACATATTATATATAAATTTTACTATTCTCCACTCCTTGTCTATATACATTTAAAATATTCCAATTTGTATTTTGTATATATGGATTGCATAAAAAAAAAATATTGATTATTGATTAACGTTATCCTTTGGGATATTTAGGATCTTATTATCTTGATATAATAAAAGGTTATTAAATTTTACTACCACAAGGTGATATTTTTGTATGTACTTGAAAAAAAATTACCTTCTCAAATATACTCTACATAACTTAAGCAACATGATTAGACAACGAAGATTTTGATCATAATATATTTTTCATAGCCTAATTTATCTTGCTTTATCTTTTAGATTCCTTGGTATATCTTGTCCTGTCTAAAGAGTTATAGTAAGAGATTATACTAAGAGATTATACTAAGATTTAATATACCTTTGTGAATAAGAAACCGCCACTACAGACAATACTTTCTGAAATATTACAGTATGATATAATTCACAGTTAGTGTATAAGCCAAGTAATAATAATAATATTAACACACTGAACAAATTACACAAATTGATCTAACCCCTAAGTAAGCAAAATTATTTGCTTGTGTTAAGGGTATTAGACAACAGTACCAATACATAGAGACATTACAAATACTTCGAATATATATAATAAACGGCCAACAAACCAATGATTACAGAAATTTATGCTCATCACATACATGCCTGTTTTAGTCAGAAATCGAACCCGAGCCTCTTGGCATCGCGATTAAGGCGTCGGCGAAAACTACTCCACCAACAGGGCGGTTGAAGTAGTAAATAAAGTGTTTGAATAGTCAAATATTTTAATAAACATTTATTTATTAATACGTCTTAAACACAGTGAATTCATTAACTGAATGAGAAGATTTATTATTCAAATATATAATTAAATTGGAAATAACGTAGCAACTTACTTGAACTTGTAATTAAATATATCATAATAAACGGACGAGGTTTTGCAAATACTACGCTAGTTAACTGTGGTTCCAAAATCAAATATTCTAAGCGGACAACTCGTTAACGCTCTCTCCACTCAAACGGCAACATCTCAATAGTCCGTGACTAGAATTCCGTTGACATTTCCCTCGCCATTAATGGGCTGACATGCATTTGTAGTAATTTGTATGAAGTAATAAAAATCTAGTAGTCTATATAGTTATAATAGTCTAGTCAACGTCATTTATATTTATATTCTATTCCAGTTCTTCTTCTTTCTTACCCTTTCTCTTTATTTGGGGTTAGGTCACTTTTCTCCGATCCATATGCTAGCATTACCTAAGACCTAAGTTAGCCGTGCCTACGACTTCGTACGCATAGATTGCGATTTCAATAAAACGTACCCGTTCAAAGTTTCATCAAACACCGGCAAGTAGTTTTTGCGTGTAGGTGTATTTCTAGTTTATTTTTATATATTTTTGAAGTGAAACTTCTTTAGGCGCATGAGGGTAAAATTTTTACAAATGAAACGTCACGCCGGTATGCAACGGAAGTGTCGGAAAAGAGAGAGAGTGATCGAGACCGATTGAGAGAGAGTAAGACAGGGCGAACGTAGCATGAGCAACTAGCCGTGGAGCGAGAGTAGGGAGCAAGCGAGTGAGAAAGATTGAGAGAAAAAGTGAGACAGAGCGAACGTCGTATCACGCATAGTGCTATGGATCGTGAGGTGGGAGAGAGCTATAGTGAGAAAGACTGAACAAGAGAGAGAGAGAATACGGGATATCGAGAAAGAATACACGCCCTATTGGTTGTGTATTCGTTTAATACTTAATTATTAGAACTTTAGATGGCATTTCTGTCGCATAGCGTAATATTTACAATATTATTAGACACTTCTACAGTGAATAAACAGTAAGTGAATTTTATAAATAAAAACTTTGTGAAAAAACTTTGTGAATAAATTTGTAAGTTGTCCTGTATCAAGCAATTATTCGAAGTAAGTAATATATCTGTTATCTTTTTGTTAATTTACAATTTTTTATGATAATTGGTTTGAAGGTTAGGTAGTTTTAATATTTACAAATAACATGTGATATTTCAACTTGCCACTCGTCATTTGATAATTTAATAAATCATTTACCATAAAATAAAAATATTTCATAAATTCGCTTTTCTAAATTTGAATTCAAAAACAAAACTTAATTAATAATTTCTAATATTGACAAAAACACGTGGCATTTTTATTTACAATTCGTCATTTGAGATTTCAATAAATCATTGTGCATAAAACACTAATAACAATATTTCATAAATTCTTTCGACGAAATTTTAATTTAAAAATTGGAATTTCTAGAGTTATCATTAATTTACAAAAATTTTGTATATATTTAAATTGGATTAGGTATTTTTAATATTTACAAAAAATCACGAGGAATTTTAATTTAATATTCAACATCTGAGATTTGACTATATTATTTTTCAAACAATATAAAATAAATTTATTTTAATAATTCTCTTTAATTATTTTTTTTTTGTGTTTTTTATATGTCATCGTACGAAACTCTTAAACAACATTTGGTATTTACTGAAATATGATATTAAAGAGTAATTGGAAAACTTATCGCTTACAAATATATTTGAACAGTCGTAAATATTATATAATATTATATACACTACAAATATTTATTAATAAAACTTAATGTTCATTTAATCTCCTTCGGTTGTTTTGAGTAATATTTTTTAATGTAGTAAATATATTTTAGTCGTAGATAAATTATATTATATAATTTTAAATTTTAATGCTTATAATTAGCAGAATTTCGTGTTAAACAAGATTTATAAATTAGTTCGCCAAAGAAGTTTCACTTCTGACATGTGTACTTTGTACGCACGCATGTTTTTTATTTTTAATCACAGATATTTTTTTAATGAGTAGGTAGATCAATTATGTATTTTTTTATTAGAAAGTTTATTATTATTCCCTAACGGGAGGACTATAAATATGTGTACTATCAATATGTACTATCAATATATACTATCAAT
This sequence comes from Napeogenes inachia, assembly GCA_959347355.1. Lineage (NCBI taxonomy): Eukaryota > Metazoa > Arthropoda > Insecta > Lepidoptera > Nymphalidae > Napeogenes > Napeogenes inachia. The sequence goes on from OY365797.1 coordinate 6,216,990, forward strand.
ATATACTATCAATGTGTACTATAAATACGTACTATCAATAATTGCTACAATGTGTACTATAAATACGTACTGTCAATAATTGCTACAATGTGTACTATCAATTTGTACTATCAATATTTACAATAAATACGTACTATCATTGTGTACTATCAATCTGCACTATCAATATGTAGTTTTAATCTGTACTATCAATAAGTACTATCAATGTGTATTATCAATGTGTACTATCAATATGTACTATCAAGGTATACTATCAATCTGCACTATCAATATGTACTATCAATATATACTATCAATGTGTACTATCAATATATACTATCAATATGTACTATCAATTTGCACAATCAATATGTACTATAAATGTGTACTATCAATCTGTACTATCAATCTGCACTATTAATATACATATTATATATAGGTATTTAAATATTGTAATTTTGAAAAAACAATTTTATTTCTTTAGTTTAGACATAATGGGGAAACTAATATTGTTATAGATAATAAATATTAGTTTCTCCATTAAGTCAAAACTAAAGAAATAAAATTGTTTTTTCAAAACTACGATATTTAAATACGTATATACAATGGCTTGGATTCAGCACGTAAAGATTTTTTTATTAAAATAATTTATTTTAGGTATTTGAATTTTTTAAAACTATTAAGGACATTTATTTCTTGAAGCCTGCATAATATGAAATTAAAATGAATGCATTTTTCTTTTCTGGAATACAGTTATTATTATAATATATTTTAAACATTTTGATTATTTTTTTTATTTATTTATTTTCCCAAACACAGAATACAATAAATCATACAACTATAACAATATAAATAAATAATAATTATTGTAGGGACAGGATTCCAAACTAGGTAGGCCCTGTAATATGGATCTCCTGGTCTCCCTTACCCTCTAGACAACAACAAATTATTAGATAACATTGTGTTTGAGATATTAAAGATGGAAAGACAAAATGAAAATTACAAAAAAAATTAATAAAATTATAAATTCACAATGACAACTATGCTTATTTATGCAATCAGAAAGAAAAAAAAATAATAAAATAACATGTTAGTCTTTGCAGCTTTTCCCCAAGACGTGACACAGTATGATAGAACTGATTCTACAAGGGATGTGTAGACAGTTTTGACGACATCAATGTCAGCTACATGCCACAGCTGTTTAAAAATGTAGGAGAGCTTTCTTACTCGGTCTGAGACATTTTTAATATGCTCCACGAATGAAAGATTTTTATCAATTGTAACCCCAAGATACTTAACACAATCCATTCGGTGTAGAGGAGAACATTCACAAAAAGGACTGTAAGGAAAAAAACAAGAATGTGCTAAAAGTTCGAAGTTAACATTATCATTCGTAGAATTGTTAAGGATGGAAAATTTTAGGTACTTGATTTTAGTAGCATTCAAAGTCAGAGAATTTAAAGCCAACAATCTAGACACAGTGTCAAACCCTTTCTGAGCAATTGAGTAGGTGCTTTCCCAGGTATCGCCGTAAAAAATAATGCAGTATCATCAGCATAAGAAACTATCCTGCAATTTTCAAGGTCAACGTCACAAAAATCATTAATATAAATAAGGAATAATGTTGGCCCTAATAAGCTACTTTGTGGTACTCCAAATTGTACAAGCGATTCCTCATTGATCTCTTCATCGATATTGACTCTTTGTGTGCTATTTGTAAGGTAGTCCCTAAAAAAGATTCAACTGCACATCTCTAACACCCATATTTTCAAGTTTAGTTATTAAAAATAATACAATAATAGTAATCAGGCTGTTTCATTATCATTTCTAACAAAAGTAGGTCAAATTGTCAAAGTAAATATATAAAATTTATTTCATTTTATATATTTTTTTAAATATTTTACACAAGTAGTACCTATAAGAAAAACCAATAGATATTTAATTGAAAAAAAAGCATTCATTTTCGTTATTCGATAAACATCCCGGCAATAGTATTTAATGTGACATAAGCTATAAATTGTAAGGATCGAAGAGTCTCTAAGGATAATAAATAAATAAATAATTGCAATGAGATGTTACTTACACATATTACTTCTTCTTGTTTTCAGTGTTTTCGCTAAGAATATTTAGGCGTTTATAACATCAAATTATTTTTAAGCAATAAGATTTTACGAGAATATTTGATTTATAAACCACTTAAAATACCGAAAACAATAAGAGTTTTTACATCAGAATTAAATATATCAACCCTACAGCAACAAGTCATCAAATTTATTATTATCCCAATTATTTGGGGTGGTCGCAATATGAAAATCTATTTCCAGTTCTCTGTTCTCAGTGAAGACTTCTTACTTAGGTATATCTTCTTCAGACGACGTCTTCTTCTATAACATTCTTACTAAGACATCTTCTCTAGGAACGCTACTTCTTTTATACTCTTATACATTTTCTCTTTAATGTTTTCTCGTCAGAACATAACTATCAACATCCACATTGCAGTCATACAGTGTCTGACGCTTCGATCTAGTCTATTAATGATCTTGATCGTTAATATTATATTAACATACTAAGAGAGAAACAGTTAAATAATCTTGATATTGAAAAGTTTTTGAGTTTCCAAAGCAGATACACATATAGCTTTGCTGAATATTTCAGTATAAGTTATTGCCGGGTCCTTTGGGATTCTTGTTCCTAAGGAGATCAAATCAATGTACTACTCGTGTTACTTCGAACCTTTTATTGTTAGGATTTGAAATATGTTACAGTTATGTTTATATTTTATGTATTATGTTTCAGTACTTTATTTATATACTATATTATACAAAATTAAATATTTATCAGGGTTTTGACAAAAAGTACTCTTTTATATGGTATTTTTTTGTTATTTATTTTATTCTATTACACCAGCGATTATAACAGTCAGGCTATTCTTCATTTAATTTATTGGTTACATAATACAATAGAAAGATATTTTAATGTATGTGTAGTATAATAGGATACTGGTAATAAATATCACATAAAACTTAATTTAATATAAAAACTTTAATTGTCCTAAATCTCATATCCCTCAGAATCGCAATATTCTCAAAACGGAATGCAAAATTAGCGTTACATGTTTTATGTAGATATATATATACGTTTCAAGTTGCTTTACCCATATTACGAGGGACGAGGGAAATTTCATGAGATTTTTAAATTCACATTCGCATATATAATACTAGCTATTGTTCGCGGTTCCACCCGCGAATGGTATCGACACAATGAAAACCAACTCAGCCGTGAAAGCCACACAGGTAGACAGAGCTACTTACCATTTATAATATTATTGTGAATAGTAAAACTTAGTAAAGGTTAAATTTCAAATTTTATATTTACTTTTAATATTGTAGTTTCAAAGCTCAACATTTCGTTATAATGTTATATGTTTAGTAGCATAGACACATCAGAATAATTCAAATATGTTAATAAGTTATTACGTTTAAACAATATAAACTTGTAAAATTTGAGTTGACAGGTTCGTTTTCAGTGAATAAATAAACTCATAATTCGTTAAAATATTGATATACTCTTTGCATTATTATATGTATATTTATTTATATAGACAGCCTTATAGTTTATTTTTTGTTTTTCTAATTTTTATTTTTTTTTTTCTATTTTGCACGCCTACACACATTCTCTCCTGTTCATTTTAAAGTTGGCTGGTAGAGAATGTCTTTTTCGCATTAAGTCCGCCTTTTGTTTATTATATTGTATACTAGTATACAATATATATACTTATAGTACAATAGTATACTTTTGCTCGCGGCTTCGCACGCCTTAAAATCGTAGTAAAAAAAATCCCCTTTCCCTTTTTTTGTTTTGCTTCTATATGACTTGTTTCAAGCGACACAATCAAAATTACGACATCAGCAGAAATCGCACACTGTTAAAAATCTATTTTAAGTTTTTAATAATAATAATAATAACTCCTTGGTAACTGCCACGAGTTGTCACGTTTTTAATTGTCAATTTTTGGTAAAAATATTTAATAACAAAAATCAAGTTTTTATAATATTAAAAATAAATAAATCAGTAATGCAACATGAAAAATAAAAGGAAAAAACCAAACCAAACGAAAATGTCACCAAAAGTAACAACCAAAAATAAGTTATAAATAAATGAACTGTGACAATTGGCACTCGATGATCTGATGATCACCAGGAGTAAAAACGTCAACGCACGCCAACCACCGCAGCCCGTCGCACCGAGCAGCTCCACGTCATCAGAGGAGGAGTACGCCACTCCTCCTGAGAATGTCGTGTCGAGCAGTGACGACGAGCTGCCGCCTCCAGCGCCGCGCCGAGCACCAGCGCCGCGCCGAGGGAGGCCACCGCTGCCGCGCTTGGGGCCTACTGGGGCATCCGCTCCGCGTTCGGCCCCCGCCGTCGGTGGTGCAGTGCGCCGCATGAAATGGACGCAAAATATAAACGAAAATGTCATGCGAGCGTACTATAGGGCGACAGAGGGTGGAACTAACCTCACTGCGTGGCGAACCCGTTTGTTGTCTTTGTTTCAGGTCCTTGAACCAGAGTTGACTGTTTCGGCCCAACGACTATCGGATCAGGTGCGGTTTATTCAACGTAATCGTGCGTTGGATGACTCCGCACTTGACCGGCTTCGCTCCGAGGTGACAATCTCTGCATCCACCACCGAAAGCATCCATTTGCGAGCCCAGTTATCGTCCGCTCCTTCGGTGGCAGGGTTAGTGGATGGAAATGCTGATGTGGGGGGCGTTGAGATTACAACCGTAAGTACCCAAGATAATGAGCAATTAAGGAGGACTTTGGAGGATGCGATTTTGGAATTTAAAGACATACCAGCCCGCGACAGGCCACGGTTACCCCGTTTTCCCACGCATAGACGTAATATGTCGCTAGTAATGGCTCTAGACTGCATGCTAGACTCTTATCTTCGTTCTAGCAATAATCTCACTGATACCCATTCAATTCTTTATTGTGCAGCTGTTGCAGCGTGCCGCTCCGCCCGTGTCAGATTTCCTGAGCCTGATAGGGTGGTGCGGTCCACTGAGGACACACCCGCATGGCAGATGAGGATTGAACGGCGTATCAGTGCAGCTAGGGTCATTATTGGCAAGTTAATCTGCTTCAGATCGGGAAACATCCGGCCGAGAGTCATGCGTTATGTTACACAGGCCTTTGCCGGTACTGGCATTAGACCTCAGGATTACATGGCCTATGTAACAGAACGTATAGACTACCTGAAGCAGAAAGTTTGTGCGTGGGCAAATCGTATCCGTCGTTATAAACAACGTGTAAATAGGTATAAGCAGAATCGCATATTCCAAAGTGACCAAAGAAAGGTTTATAGAAGCTGGGAGGAATCTGCTACGAGTGTGATTGATGGGCAGTTACCAAATATGGAAGAAATGTTCACATTTTGGAAAAATATTTGGTCGGTGCCTATTAATCACAACGATGGTGGCTGGATGCGTGTTGTTGAGCGCGCGTGTGAACACCTGCAGCCAATGGAGGCTATATTTATAAGCCCAGATAATGTCAGGGATGCGATCCGTTCGACCCATAACTGGAAAAGTCCTGGGCCGGACGGATTACATAACTTTTGGCTCAAATGGCTGCGGTCTTCACACGAACGTTTGGCTGGGCAATTCCAGGAAGCCATCGTGTCCGGATCCCTACCATCTTTTATGACAACAGGAATAACCTTTCTGCTCCACAAGTCTGGTAGTATCACGGATCCAAAGAACTTTCGACCTATCACGTGCTTACCAACAACTTATAAGCTTCTTACATCCATTTTGACTTCAAAATTAAACACACATTTGTATGCAAATAGCATTTTAGATCCCGCTCAAAATGGATGTAAGATTGGGTCTCGTGGTACTAAGGAGCTCCTCCTTATTGACATGGCCATTAATGAAAAGGTTCGCCGAGGTAAGAAGGGTCTCTCCGCCGCCTGGATTGATTATAAAAAGGCCTATGATTCGGTGCCTCATACATGGTTAAGACGAGTACTAGAAGTGTATAAGATTGACACAGATCTATGCGCTTTTCTTAATTCATGTATGAGGCAATGGACAACGGTCCTTTGTCTTCCAGGGGGCGGAGGAAGTCTTCTTACTTCCGAACCCGTAAGGATTGAGCGAGGTATTTTCCAGGGTGATAGCTTGAGTCCTTTGTGGTTTTGCCTGGCTTTGAACCCCTTAAGCACGTTGCTTAGGGATTCAAAACTGGGATTTCGCTTTCGCAGAGGGGGTGAGATCATTTCACATCTTTTGTACATGGACGATCTCAAATTATTTGCACCAAATAAAGCAGATCTGGTATCATTACTAAGCGTTACGCAAACGTTTAGTAATGACATTAGGATGGAGTTTGGTGTAGATAAATGTGCGGTTGCACATGTGCAGAATGGCCGAGTTGTAAATAGCGAATATTTACAACTCTCGGAGACAATGTCCCTCAGATCTCTCTCTGAAACCGAAACCTACAAATACCTTGGTATGTCGGAATGCTTAGGCATACTAAGTGGGGACATTAAACAGCTAGTGAAGGAACGCTTCTTTAACCGCTTGACAAAAGTTCTAAAAAGTCTTTTGTCAGGAGGTAATAAAGTGCGTGCATTCAACAGTTGGGTAATGCCCCTGCTGATGTATACTTTCGGCATATTAAGGTGGACTCAGACCGAATTAGATGCCCTGGACCGAAAGACCCGAAAACTATTGACAATGTATCGCATGCATCATCCGCGCTCATCAGTGATGAGATTGTATATTCCACGGAAGTGTGGGGGTCGCGGCTTCCTTAATGCCAAAAACTTACACAACCGTGAGGTATGCATTCTTAGGGAATATTTCCTTCATGCTGAGTGTGGAATGCATCGGGACATTGTTGCAGTAGATAATGGTCTTACACCGCTCTCCTTAGCCAAAGATAACTGGCATAAACCGGTAGTACTTAGCACTGACGACCGTATAAGTATATGGAAGAGTAAGGAGCTTCATGGACGGTTCCACCAGGCACTCTATGGGCCTGATGTAGACCTTCTGGCGTCCGTGGCTTGGCTACGCTTTGGTGATCTCTTTGGTGAAACCGAAGGTTTTGCTTGTGCAATTGCTGATGAAGTTGTCAAGACGAACAACTATCGGAAATACATAATAAAGGATGGCACTGTTGACATATGTCGTGCGTGCCACCAACCAGGAGAATCCATCAGACATGTTATTTCCGGTTGTTGTCGTCTTGCCAATGGAGAGTATTTGCACAGGCACAACCAAGTAGCCAAGATTATCCACCAAGAACTTGCTCTTCGATACGGACTTGTACCTTTTGAAGTGCCATTTTATAAGTACTCACCGGAGCCAGTTTTGGAAAATGGTCATGCTAAGCTCTATTGGGACCGATCTATCATAACGGATAGGACTATTGTAGCCAATAAGCCTGATATCGTGCTGGTAGATCGGTTAGAGCGCCGGGCATTTCTTGTTGATATCAGTGTCCCGTGTGACGCTAATCTTGTGAAAGCTGAGAAGGACAAACTGTCAAAATACTTGGACTTAGCTCACGAGATTACCGACATATGGGATGTTGACTCAACAATAATTGTCCCGATGGTAGTTTCCGTCAATGGTCTTATAGCGAAGAGTCTCGATCACCATCTCAAGAGGCTCTCACTAAAAAACTGGATCAAGGGTCGGATGCAAAGAGCAGCAGTTTTGGGTACGGCACGCATTGTGAGGAGGTTTCTTTCGCTGTCGCCCTAACCACCGACGGACTGGTCGTAAGGCCCACGTCGGCGGGATACTGTTTTTTATATTTATATTTATAATGTTGTTTTTTTTTTTAATGTTATATGTATAAATGTAAATAATAAGATTTAAATGAAATAAATGATAATAATAATATCAGGACAAATAACACACATCGATCTAACCCCTAAGTAAGCAAATGATTTGCTTGTGTTAAGGGTGTTAGACAACGATACAAATACATAGAAATACACATTATAAATACTGAGAATATATTTAATAAACGACCACACCCAGAAAACAGACATCTATGATATCTATTATAGGATTAACACTTGGAGTGAATCCTATGGATTGCGTGTTAATCCAAAAAAATCTCAGGTTGCTTTATTGGGTGGTCGTAACCAGCTGGATAAACTCCTACTTAATGAACTACCTTCCATACGACTTGGCACAACGATCGTTGAGATAGGCCAGTCTGTTAAAAATCTTGGTCTTATAGTAGACAAATCTTTATCTTGGGCCCCACACATAGCTGAGATTAGCCGGAAAGTTTTTGCAACTATCGGTGGCCTTAGACGCTGGCAAAATTTTCTTCCAATTAAAACTAAAATTTCATTAGCACATTCTCTCCTCCTACCTCTCTTAGACTATGCTGACTCTGCTTATCCTGATCTTTCTGAGGAACAACTCAACAAGCTTGAGCGCTTCCAAAACTTGTGTATTAGGTTTATCTTTGGACTTCGAAAATTTGATCATGTTTCCGAATTTAGGGCTCGTTTAAAGTGGCTTCCTATAAGATTTAGGAGGTACATACATATGCTCACTCTTCTTTACTCTATTCTTTATAATCCTCATACTCCCTCTTACTTAAAGCAACGTTTTTCCTTTCTCGGCTCTCACAATGAACGGCAAAACCTGAGGTCTAGCAAGGACAACCGTTTGCATAATCCCTCTAGGCTCACAGGTTATTTTGGTAATTCATTTACCTGCAAATCGGTGGTATTGTGGAACGATCTCCCTGCTGAAATCCGACATTCTAAATCAATTTTAATTTTTAAAAGTCGCTTGTATAGTCATTACCTATCAATTGCTAATATTTAATCTTATGTATATAACATATTTATTTATGTGCTATGTATGTATATATGTATATATAAATATATTATATGTATTTGTATATATAGTATATGTATTTATGTGAATGTTATGTATTCATGTATTGTCTCTATCTACATAATACTAATTATTGTAATCATTTAGCTTATTTCATTTTTTTTTAATGCTTTATCCCGTGTTCTCAGTTTCTACTCCTTTCCCCAAAAGGTTGTCTGTAAGAAATTGCTTTAGCAATAAGACCGCCTTTGCACCCTTTTGTTGTTTATTTTGTTTTTATTTCACCTATTTTTGAATTTTGTGTGCAATAAAGTTTTTATCTATCTATCTTTATCTATCTATGCTAATCACATAAATGCGCCTGTCTCTGCCGGGAATCGAACCCGAACCCCATTGCGCCGTGACACGTTAGGCCTCTGTGCTAATCACTCGACCAAGCAACGGGGCGGTTATTAGATACTGTAATTTTTTATACCTCTCTCGTTTTTACTTGAACGTCCTTTTCAAATACTTTTTAAACAGAGTACTTAATGACCATTCTAACCATATATGGTTATCGCAATGATATATCACTACTTATAGATTTTCATTGGACATAATCAAAATATGACTATGTAAACTTAGTCATATTTTGATTATTACTCATGTAAACTTGAGGAATTCTGAGCTACACAATCGACGTTATTTTGACTATCAACTTGCAGGTCTGGTTTTAATTAAAAAATATATATTTTAAATGCTAAATAATATTTACCTGACATTCGGTTAGCTATATGCATTTACAAAATTTTCAATACTGAACATTCACAAAAGCCATTTTTGACACGGTTTGCACGGTTCCATACAATAGTGAGCCGGTCGACCGTACCGCCGCAAACGCGAAGTCTCTATATTTTAAATCTGTAATATCTTCGAAAATATTCATTTAAATTACATGCTATAAAGGGCTATAGTGTATAATATTAAATATAAAATGTATTTAAGGTATTTAAGGTAGGTTAATTAGATTAAGATGAATGCTGTTTTGATTAAAATTGCTTAGTAAATAAGTCATTATTTCTCGTAAAAAGTAAAGGATAAAAATTGACTATTGTGGGTCATCCCTAAGAGAAAAACATATACCATTGCGGACTTTCTTGTAGAACTTTTTAGGGTATACAATACTTAGTCATGACCGATACCCGACAGACGACAACCGACGGAGGCTGCGCCGTCTCCAGAGGGAGTCGAGACAAGCTCTCGACGACTTCAGAGATAGCGGCTGGGAAAGGACGCTTGCGACGCTCTCTCCAACACACCAGGCATTCTGGCGGTTGCAGAGAGCGTTGACAGGCGGACACTGTCTCAGATATGCCTCCATTGGTTGGACCTAACTCCGCCATCGCGTTTGACGACCCTGACAAAGCTGAGTGCTTAGCCGACAGTCTAGAGAGCCAGTGCCGTCTGTCTGCTCAATCGGTTGATCGCGATCATGTCGAAATAGTCGACAAATCGGTCAATATAATGTGTTCTCAGCCACCGGTCGGTCCGCCAATCAAGGAAACGAACCTAGACGAGGTGACGTCCATAGTTAGGGCGCTTCACGCCAAGAAATCGCCAGGTCCCGATAGGATCACTAACAAAGTGATAAAGCTTCTTCCGCCTCCTTTAATTTACCTATTGGTTACCATTTTTAACGCTCTACTGGCCGGTTGCTCGTTTCCGGCCCAGTGGAAAGAGGCCATAGTGATAGGGTTCCACAAGCCGGGCAAACCCCGGCATCTGCCTAGTAGTTACCGTCCCATTAGTCTTCTTAGTTCCTTAGGGAAAGTATATGAGAGAATCATCCTCTGTAGACTTAGATTGGAAGTCGAGAGACTCAAAATCATCCCAAATGAGCAGTTCGGCTTTAGAGCCAACCATTCATGTTCCCATCAGGTGCAACGCCTCACGGAGCACATACTGATAGGGGCCACTGTGAGGGCCAAGAAGCATAGGACAGGAGCGCTCTTCCTCGATGTAGCTAAGGCGTTCGACAGGGTCTGGCACAATGGACTGGTGTACAAGCTATACCAGTTCAAGGTGTCGGACAGACTCGTACTCATCATACGGGACTACCTGTCGAATCGCTCCTTTCGCTACAGAGTGGAAGGCGTTCTGTCAACTCCCCGCCTCATCAGGGCGGGTGTTCCCCAGGGTTCAGTTCTCTCGCCCATCCTCTACTCCATCTACGCTAGCGATATTCCTAGGCCGCGATCTAAAGTGCACCTTGCCATGTACGCGGACGATACCGCGCTTTACACGTCCTCTAAGGATCACTGGGAGATATACCAACGTCTCCAATCCGCAGTCGACTCCCTTGAGAGTTGGCTGCGGAAATGGCGGATCGAGGTAAACCCTGAAAAAAGCGTTTCGGTGCTCTTCGAACGGGGCCCCCCAAGGATCCTCCCGCGAATCAAACTCTTTGATAAACCGATACCTTGGAAAGACGAGGCAAAATACCTAGGAGTAACGTTAGATAGAAAGTTAGTTTTCACTGCGCATATTAGGACCGTTCGTAGCAGAGCGGCCTACATATTAGGTCGTTTATATCCGCTGTTAGGCAAGCGGAGTAAAATGTCCCTTCGCAATAAGGTGACACTTTACAAAGCTTGCATACGTTCCGTCATGTCCTATGCAAGTCCCGCTTTTGCGCACGCTAATCTGAAACCCCTTCAGGTGATTCAGAACAGGTTTACACGGATTGCAACCGGGGTACGGTACGCAACATCGATCTCCATAGAGACTTAGACCTCTCGACCATCGCTCAGTACTTCAAGGGGCTTTCCCAAAAGTACTTTGAACGTGCTGAGCGACACCCGAACCCACTGGTGGCTGACGCCGCAGAGTATAGACCACGTACGACTACCTTAGTCAGAAAAAGAAGACCCAAGTCGGTACTCGTTGACCCCGACGACGCGTTCACAGTAGGTAATAACGTGTACGCGTAGGCATAATGACACCACACAACATACAGACACACACCGTCTGTACCGGTATAGACGAGGTCCCAACTGAGTAAGAGCTCCGTTGCTCCGGCGTTCTGCCGTCGGAGGACGCTAGTGTCCAAATTTCCTTAGCTTCCCTCCTGACTAACGACGCCCCGAGCCGAGGTCCGTGTCTCAATCTGAGACGCCCTCGGGACGTCGTTCCCCATGGGGGCCCAACTGGCCCCCCCTTTTAAGGGCGGGTCTCCTGACCCACCCGCTCCCCCGGTGACGCTGTAATAGCCAACAGGGCTAACAGCATAGACAGACAAAAAAAAAAAAAAAAAAACAATACTTAGTAGTTTATTTTGATCTATCTCGTTGAGTGAACTCTACATTTCAAACGCATTGCACTCTACATTGACTCTACATGAACTACATGAACTCTACATTGCACTGTAATGTAAGTCAGTGTTTGCAATGTGACCGCAAAACAATGTGTTTGTTTACGACTTAGCATTAGAAATCTTGAAATTATTGGTGGTTCTCTAATATATTAAGCGTGTTATTATACACATAAACCTTCCTCTCGAATCACTCTATCAATTAAAAAAACTGCATCAAAATCCGTGGTGTAGTTTTAAAGATCTAAGCATACACACAGACATAGGGACAGACGCGAAAAGTGACTTTGCTTTATACTGTGTAATGATTGTTCAATAAAGGATTAAATAAATAAAAAATAAAAAAATAATTCTATCAGCAACTTAAAAGAAATTAAGACTTTCGCGAATAACTCTTAAAACTTTTCGTAATAAAATGGTCAGATATCGAAGAAATTTGGTCATAATTTATTATCTGATACCCGTGACATTGGTCCAATAATTTATAATAGTTAGAGAGTGTACTGAGATTTCATATACCGTAGGGAATAAGAAACCGCCATGTTAGAGAGAACTCTGAGAAATATTATAGTAAAATATAGTTTAGTTAGTTGTGAGGTCATTAGTACTGGCCAGTATACTGGTATATAACTGGCCAGAATGTCAATATACAAAATTTCAGCATATACATATTATACATACCTACATAACGTTGAAGACGTGATACAAACTAACACAACGAATAGGTACGTACTTTTTTATCTGAATGAACGGGCTTACACAATTTTAATTTAGAAATAAGGTTGTAGCAGAACTTGTAACCAAATATAACCCAACCTGATTGTGTAAATTGTCCCTACAAGCGAGGTTTTTGCAAATACCTACTACCCTGATTACCTTTGGTCCCAAAATCAAATATTCTAATGGGACTATACGTTAACGTCGGTTCAATTCAAACGGCAACTTGTCAATAGTCCGTGACGAAAATTCTAGAGATTAATATTGCATTCTCGTCATTAATAGACTCAATTACGTAAAATAATTATTATATATACCTACGTAATACGTTCGTAAATTAATTATTATATATATAGTAATCAAAAATATCTCTAGTACCAACTTAATTTTTTACTTTTATTCAAATTTATACTATCTAGCTATGCACTTTGTAATAATAAAACTTTTAGAATCCTGCACATGCTTTAATTATACTTAATTATATTTAAACATTATTTTCATGTTATACCCATATTTTATTAGCCTTCAGAACATTTTTTTTTGTAAATTTCTTTTATTATTATGTACACACTAACATAAAGTTTAAATATTAGACAGCGCCATCTATGAGATCTTTAATAAGCTTTTGCAACTCAATGTTAGGTCTATTTTGAATACTATCAAAGTACAAGGTTACGAAAAGTTTATACAATGAACTAGATGGCGGTATACTCAATTGCGATTTTTTCCTGAATTAGTTTTTTTATATTTTTATATTTCCTTAAATAAATCTTTACTGCATAGCAGGTTTAAATTTATTACCTAAGATTAAATATAGATATAGGTGATTATTAATGTAAAACAACTTCGTGTAGAAACTTTCATATTTAACTTTCTTGAATGAAAAGCGATGGAGAGAATAGAATTGATTTGTTTTCGCTGATAATTACACAAATCCTATTTGCTTAACGATCTGCTGTTAAGCAAATAGGATTTGTGTGTTATGATATAAAACTATTTTTATAAATAGTAATTTTAAAAAATAATTTCATAATAAATGGGAATTTATAAATATAATTTGATGTACCTAATCGTTTTTTGTAATGGTAACTGAGTGACCCGTGGGCCGTGAGTCATGTTGATATCATTCTATTTATAAGTTATCACAAAAACGTATTTTTTTTGCTTACTTAATAAAATTATAGATAACCTTTACATGGTTCAACTTTATCTACTAATATAGACAATAAGGAATAGTCATTTAATTGCATACTTTTGTCATAAAATAATAAATAGTTTTCTCGTTTTAGGACTTCTAAAACAACCAGTAATTAAAGCTGATAAGTATACATTTTGTAAGTATAGGTCATAAATCAATACTTATTAAGTATATATTACTTGCATGACAGCCTTCTCTTAATGATCTAAAATTTGCAATCTGCAATGAATAGTTAGGATCAGGTGGGGATGACGGTAAAAGTTGAGCTTTACTAAGTAGGCTTTAACTATGACAGTTTCGATATTGTGAAATCAAAATTTGTAATTATTATATACTCTGTGAATCAAAATTTATTGACATATTGAAACACATGTGTTAAAAAAATATTTATCCTTAGTTATATAGAATGATTATGGATTTATAGATTCAGATTTATAGATTCATAGTCTATAATAATGAATGTGGTGATTTTACTATTTTGAAAACTGTCATAATTTTCGTAACTTCAAAACTCATACAGATTCGTATTTAATGAATGATAATATTTTTTCTTCTCATGCTCAACTTCAGATACTGTTTTTTTTTTGTTAAGAGAAATATGAAACAAATAATATTATTTGTTTACACCAGTACAATAAACGATTCAAAAGCATCATAAACATAAGGTAATAATAAAAGATATATATTTTTAAAGATTTTTTATTGTTCATTCATTTCAAACTACACCTTCAAAAATTATAATTGATTATAACTACAATAAGCTATAATTTTACCTAACAGCGACAGGACTAGGTCGCTCATTGAAAAAATTTTGACACTTCAAAAATTTCCAACCGGAAATTAAACCTACCAATATGCACTTACTACACTAAATACATAGGAAATATTTACATGAACAAGAAAAAAACAGACATAAGTAAGTTTTAATTAACAATCACCAAAAGTATAACAATTTGATGAAACAAAAACTTTGTTTGTATTATATTTTTATCTTGTTCATATACAATCCACTTATATATTATGTTATGTACTAGCTGAAGCTGCCCTGCGGCTATGTCTCACATACATTGAAATTCGCTCGTTCCATACACTACATTAACCCTAACGTGTTTTATAACAAAATAAATCTGTTAAAACGTAATTTAAGTCTCAAACAACATTGTTAGTCAAAATCAGGTACAAATAAATCGAAATTAATTCTAAGGTAACTGAAGCATCCAGGGAAGAAAATGAGATCTCGTTGAGTTAACAACATACAAATATCTGGATAAAGCAATATTATACATTTACAGCTAATTTTTTTGGCGTTTTATTTTATCAAACTAAATCACAGAAATAACTATAAAAATTATAGAAAACCACTCATATTAATTGAAAATGATGATGTACTCTATAAACAAGGTTCATATTGATCTAAATCTAATTATTCCTAATAACAGAAAATATAATGTGAATGTTACATAACATGTGCCTTCTATAATGCTACCGGAGCCATCTAGAATAGAATAGAATAGAAATCGCTAAGTACAAATACAATAAGAAAGCTATAAATCGTATAAATGCACGGACTATTCAAATGTTGTACTTTGCACTTATAATAAAGTTAATGAAACTATTTCCTACGGTGCATTATTGCAGCTAAATGTATAAAACTTATAGTGGGAGTGCCACAGTGTGGGTGTGTGTGTCTGTGTGTGTACCAGTTTATCAAATCGATACAATTTTCGTGACTCCCAAACAACCGATGAGTCACTGGTGGGTATTTAAAGGACAATCAACCTTATGTATATACGGTAAGGTTTATAATCGCGTGTTAGATAACGATAACTATTCTCATTATGTTATTGATTACAGTACATTTGACCTCGTTTGTACATTTCAAAAAATATTTGGCATGTACAAAGCATCTTAATATAAAATAAATAATTATCCTTATTAGGCCTTTTAAAATATAATTAAATGAAATTATTATAGTGTGTGTATAAAATAATTGTATATTTGGCTCTTATTTTTATCTAGTGGCCTTTTCGCCTTAGTTATAACTTATCATATTCGTCAGTTATATTGGTATAACATAACTATTTTTATGCCATGGTAAGTATACTGTAAACAAAGCTACTTGATACACAAATTATTATAAATATTATTGAACTTATTATTAATCACATACATTTACGTTACAGGTTGTTGTGGTTTTGGGACTAGCATGGATATTAGGGAACGCTTTTAAAGTCTCAAGACTGTTTTATAGTGCACTTTTTAAAGTTTCAATTAGAAGCTGGTTACAGAATATTAAATCTTGAGCCTTAAATAAATACTCACTCTTTACACACGTTAACTAAATATAGCAAACCCCTGCAAATAATCACTAAAATACGTACTAAATTTCTTTGGTATTATTCACTGGTTACTAAAACTATACATACAATAAATAACTGCTGCTATATTTACGCTTAAGTATCAAAATTGGACACAAAACTCAAAGTCAGTTGCGTCTATGTACAGCCACTGATGTGGTTCGATGCAGGCACCTGACCAAGTTAGGACACATGTCCTGGATTCCCGTAATCCTGTTAGTTCTTCAGAGCATAACAGCTGGGAGTGGGGTCGATAGAGCCATGTGTTCAGCTCCCCTCACCGGCAGCCTCTGTGCTGTGACGTAGTGTCTCATCAGCGCCGGTACTGTGGTGAAGGCTGTGGCGGCTCCTCCAAGAGTGTACCCATCACTACCACGGCAAATACGCATGTGCATAAACCCACGTGTCGATCTGGAAAGAAAAAAATATATATAAAAAACTTATATTTTCAATGAAGTACCAATTTTTTTTTTTACTATTTTAGTGCTATTTTACTCACTTTAAGCTGAGAGAATAATCATGTTTTGCAGATTCGCTGTTTCGTACTAAAAATGCTCCTTCATCAGCATCTCTCAACAGACCCTCAGCTTCCAGACGCGACAACGTTCCATGATACCACCTGTAATAATAATATTGTTTCATTAAATTCCTTATTATATATATATTTACATACTAAGATAAAAAATGTATGTATGTCAATTACGAAAAATCAGTCACGTTTTTTTGTTTTTAGATTACGAAATTACGATATAATTGACGTAAATAAAATATGTGTTATCATCTTACTCAGTAATATTATTAATTAGTATTATTAATACGAGCTCAATAATCAAATAAATCAAATAATTCATTATGATAACTTAAACCTCTTAATCCTTTTAAATTGAAATAGGGTAGTAAAATATCTTACCCTTGTCGGTCAAGTGGAAGAGAAGCGTCTACTAAGTCCCGTGGCGGCGCGATGGGTCCCAGGTTCAAGTGCAACCCTTTAGTGCTACCGGAGCCACTGCCACTTTCGAAGTTCAAAGTCAATTTATCACGATGTTTCTTTCCTATAAAAAGATTGGAAACTCTTAAATTATATCAGTTTAAAGAAGATTGCTTCACAAATATCAAATATAAAACTTTATAAGTTCGCAAATTGAGTTGAACATAGAGGAAAAAGTTCCAACATAAAGCACTTCAGTAAATTGAATATTAGGAGGGTGTAGTTTGAGTAGAGCGGTCCCAAGTCATACATCTTAATCGGCATAATTTGGTAGGAGTCACTTCGAGTTACAGACATATACTCAACAAAGAATGAAATGAAAGCCGACAGTCCCTACCTGGATTTGTTACTTGAAGGTAAACCATTTGGACATAATTCGATTGTAAGGTAAATATTTTGATTTACAAAGAATAAGGAAAAAAATAACTAACCTTGGTTTAAATCTTGAACACTTTGGCTGGACGAGGCGTTGGAGATAGCTTCACCAAAATCACTGTTTAATTGCAGAGATTGTCCTCTTAGTTTGCGTCTCAATTTAGGCATATCAAAGGGCAGAGTCCTGAGGTCTACTTCTGCTTCAGCTCGACGTCTACGCAATTTAGGCATATCAAAGGGAAGATCGGATAAGTCCACATTATCGTCTTTTCGTTCTTCTTCTGTATTGCTGTTCTTGAAGTTAATAAATGCATTTCGTGAATCTACTCCCTCTCTAGAATGAATTGATATCCCACTATCGGATCCTTGAATTTCCGTGTCTCCAGGAGTTGAATGTCTGAATGCAATGTTTAACAAATTTCTATTCTGTAAGGCTCGTCTTTTCGGTTTAGGTATTATTTCCACCGTGGTTTGCATTGTTATGTTACCAGTTTCAGCATCTTCAGGAGAAACTTTCTGGGAATTGTTATTTTTATTGTTATCAGACGTTTCGGACGCCGGTTCTTGGGATGATTTATCTGATATAGGACTTAAAATATGTAATTTATTAGGATGATGCCCAAACCCCGATAGTTGCATGTGATGTGACTTAACAAATGGTACGTTTCCAGAATCCGAGCTATGCGAGCTTAAAGATGATGAATGCCTACTTTCTGAACTACTACTACTCCTGTCTCCCTCGCTATTACTACTCCGCAGTGATTCCATACTACCACCACTGCTACTAGTAGCCATGCTTTCAGTGCTCGAATATTTCCTTCTAGGGCGTGCAACACCGGGCCTACCTTTAAACTCCATTATAGGGCCGACCCCTTTAGGGCCCTTATATCGATTCAATTCAGGTGTATCAGAATCGGAAGTGGGTCGACCCTTAATCTCTAAAAAAATACCGTCTTTAGATTGTACCCTCTCATCATCACCGTCTCGTGATTCACGACTCGAATCCCTTAGTCTTTGTGCAACATCAAGTTCAGTTGAAACTGAAGCTTTTACATCAGTTAAGCTAGCATCGCTACTCGTTGGCGTTTCCCTCGCCCTTAGAGACTTAACAGGTAGACGTAAATCTTTAAGGCGCGGATGTGATGGTTGGGTCTGGGGTAAATTTGGAGCACTCTTAATACTATTCATTGCAGACCCATCTTTTTGCTGGAATTTAGTTGGCAAGGGTGCAGTAGACGGGGGAGACTGTGTGTATCCGCGTAATGGAAGTTGGGATGCGGAAGTACGATTATCATCTTCAATATGAACTTTTTCCAGCTCTTCGGATAACGCTGAAGCGTTACTCTCATTTTCTCTCTTTTGTCTTATTGTGGGAATTTTTGAGCGACGAACGCTATCTGTTTTCATAGTCACTTTACGCCGACCCTTGTAATCTGGCTCACTGCGTTCAACAGCTTCAAATGCCGATGACGCAGAGGAAATCACTTTTCTCTCTTCAGCTTGCAGCAGAGCCGGGTGATTACTTACTCTATCAAAGTCATCCAAATCGTCATCAGAACGCGCTATTTTACAGTCAAAAGCTGTTTCATATATCTGTCGTGTCGTCATTTCTTGAGGCCAGCGTGGCAGCGGCGCTGGCACGTAAAAGACACTTCTAGATGACCTGTGCTCCTCTACATCTTCGGGCGCGGCGCATGCGCAGCCGGCCGCGTCGCGCCCGCGGCGCCTCGGCGGCATCCACGCGCTCTCACCGGACGATGATGATGAGCGTTCTAACTCACGAAAGCCATCTTCTGCGACTGAAAATCTTTTAGGCAGATTCGGTCTTTGAGCGACGTGGGGAGCGTCGAGACTTGCGGACTTTCTATATCTGGGACCGCGTGAAGAAGATGTTGAAGATACGGTCGGGGCTGAGGGTGCCGGGGGAGGTGGGGCTGATTTAAATAGATCGCCGTAATAGTATGGACTTGGGTTTCTTCGCGGTGCGTTTGCGTAGCGAGGATCAGAACGACCACTGTCAGGCGAATGTAGGGACGGCGCTGTTGCAAAGGGATCTAATTCAGCAAACTCGTCTTCTTCTCCCTCTGTTGAAGATGATCGATCTTCTGAAGATGTTTCTAGAACAAAAGGTTCATATTAATATTTAGATTAAGCTTGCTAAATATACAATACTACTTAAATATTTTTATGGTTCCTTATAATAAAATTGGAAAGCTTTTCTTAAAATGAACAACAACAAGGAGCTGCTCGTATCGTTTCATAAGTCGAGGTCGCTGTAAGTCTCAAGTGCGTCGTTTAAACGAACATTCAAATTGTACTTTCACGTTCTTCTGTACTTTGTTGATCATATACAATAACGAAATATTACTTTACTGGCAAATTGGAGTCATTATTTTTCTTCTACAATTAATTATTTTAAAAAATTAATATTTGATTCCATTCGTACTCCTCTGATTATGATGACCTTAGATTATATTTTGATTAGGTAGTATTTTATACGGTAATATTTTTTTTTGTTTTATACAAAGTTAAATATTATATATTACATCTTTCGTTACTGAAGCACCCTTATAGCGCTAAATTAAATGAATGCGATAAATCCCCTTCAACTCGTGCATACGATGCTAATGTTATTTCAAAGGCACGTAAAAATACCCTAATGAGAATTCTTTCCAAGCAACAAAAGGCATCCTTCTGAATGGATGTTGAACACAAAACAGCATGGATTTAAAACCTCACCGAAAGATTACTACTGGCACCTCATATACCAACAACACACACATATACAACACTAAATATTGATGTTTGCGATACATGACTGTTATTGACTCAACACACACTAACACATTAAATATAAAGACAAGTGATCATTGTCGTGCCAAAGTAAAAAAAAATATAGTGTATAATGCAGTAAGAGATTTATGTATAAATTTTTAAAAAATACAATCTCGAGAAATTTTTGTAGCCAACTCATCTCAGATCTAAATTATTTTTCAGAACTGATGGTAGCTTTGACAATGAAAAAAAAATTCCGTAAAACTGACTTTTAATAAAGATTTTAATTTTGACACATACTCTACATATATAATATATTATGATCAGAAAATTAATTGTTAATCGAGTCCACGTAAGCGTAACAATGTATATTGTACATTCAGTACAGGGGTTGTAAAGTGACGTCATTAGGTGACGTAATTGCTTTTCCACGTGGATGGACAACAACCCCTATGAGTCGAAATTTGTTGAACTGCTACGATTAACGTGTTAATGTCTTTCTGAAAGGTTTCAGAACGTAACGTCAAGAATGACAATTTGGATAACCTTAAATATATATTTAATGTTGATGGTTTCAGTGATATTGGGTCTAAATGAATTTTTTAATTAACGGAGTTACACTGATTATTTTAATTGTGCGTTCAAAAGTGCGTAAAATTCTAGATGAGTAAAGATATACTGATTTTAAATTTAAAATTTTAATTTTATATTCTAATTGGAATTAGAAAAAATCGCTGATTCGTATGTATTTAACTCCATTTCGCAAAAGAATATCTGAAACCATCAATTATGATTTTACGACTTATTAATTTTATTAACAGTATAGTATACTTATTCCCAACACAATAAAGTGATTATGATAAATGAGAAAATCTTTTCATAGACAACCCGTACTATCAAAAGCTTCTGTTTATTATGTCGGGACATTTTTCCCAGACTAGACCAGTCTAGACCGACGAACAGAGAGGTTGATTAAAAGTTGGCATTGTTGCTGATGCCTACTATGGGGATAGCTACCTTCAGCCTAATTGTATAGCGAGACAAGATATTGAATATCCATAATCATTCTATCGTACCAGTATGATGGAAATTTTTATTATGTGGAAATAATATTAAATTGTAATAATAGTATCATGTCCTTATAAAGGTCATATATAGAATACTAAACTTATCGAATTGTACGGTATACAATCAATTAGTAGAGTGACGAAACCGTTTTCAGCGGTCCCAAATTCAAGTATATATTTCTTTATTTATAATATTATTAATATAATATAAAATATTTAATCTTGATTCTATTATAAAACTATACTGACACGGTTTAGTTTTAAAAATAACGAGTTAATTGACCTACCCACAGATGTGTAACGAGGAATGGCGTCAAGTTGTTTTCTTTTCATTTTTGTGGACAGGATTAGATACAATCTCTAGAGACGAGAACAATGCTTTAACAAGTCTCTACCGCATTGTTATGAGAAAGACGAGGCTTCGTGCGATCTTCTGAATGAGCTATGTACTCGTGTTATATACTCGTATATACTAGTATATACTCGTGTGTGAGAACTTTTGTTTGAATATTATACCAAATTTGCAACTAATATATTTTATTAAATAAAATGTTTTAGACTTACCAGATTCGTAATATGGTTGTGATCGATGTCTTGAATGTCTTTGATCTTGTCGCAGAGGTGCTGACGGCGCTGGCTCGGGCGGGGAGTCTGCTGACCCTTCTGGTGCACTCTCAGGACTTCGCCTGGAAACCTCGGGAGCGGATAGATCAAAGTCAGTCCGTCTCGCTGATTCGTAATCTGCACGTCGACGAGCTGATTCAGCGTCGAAAGCTGGTCTTCTTCCCGAGTCTGCGTCGTACTCTCGTCCAAAGTATTTCCTTGATTCGTATTCGTAAGGTCGCCTTGAATCAAAGTCGTAGTTGTGACGCCGAGACTCGTAACGCCATCTAGATGTGTCTGGGGAACGTCTTGGTTCTCTCGACCGCCGACTGCGCTGTGGTGATCTTCGAGCTGTGTCCCGTGGGGTGCAATATGCTTCTATGAATTCAACCTGAAACAAAATACAATTAATTAATTTAATATATTCAATGAATAGTTGGCTAGCTTAGAGAATATGTAGATCAAAAGCTAGAACGTACAAGTGAGTATTCTTGCAAAGAAGCCCTTCATCATGAAGGCCGATTATGTGGCAGAGTAAAGTGGTAATAAAATGCAGCGGTCACATATCCGGCGACCGTAACGGTCGGTTAGCCGTTCTTACCCTCCAAGGGGTGTCATTATGGGGACCGTTTCTGTTTATGAGAAGGGTCGTAAAGTATATTATGAGATATTGTGCTTGCATTGACGATACGATGAGGTGATAACATTCAAAGGACAAGCCAAATTTAGTTCCGAGTGTATTTTTTTATTGTGAGTTTAAAATATAATTTGTTTTCAAGCTTTTTACATTTTATTTGTTGTTATGTATAGGATATTATTAAACAGGTGTTTTATTTATATAACAATACTAATTTTTGTTTATATTTACCGCTCTTGTATGTTTATATTCTGATAACAAATATATAACATCGATCATGACAATAGTACGCAAAGCACTTATACTATATATTAAGTGTAAAATCAATATATTTCCAGTTTGTAGAAAAGTTATTTTCAAATTTATAGGAAAGTTATTTTCCAATCCATATATGCGAGAAATTCATCAAGAAGTATCGGATTTACTTAATACGATAAAGGTGGTTCAAGCTATTAGAGCCGCTGATGAGTTCCCACTTCCGCGCCTCCGGTCACGAAGGG
Source organism: Napeogenes inachia (assembly GCA_959347355.1). Lineage (NCBI taxonomy): Eukaryota > Metazoa > Arthropoda > Insecta > Lepidoptera > Nymphalidae > Napeogenes > Napeogenes inachia. The sequence continues at coordinate 6,240,416 of OY365797.1, forward strand.
TCCTAAGCTCTCATTAAGGGTGAATTTAGGATTCAAGAGCGTTTAATCACAAGAAATGTTTACGTAACCAAGAGTTCAGTGAACGACACTGACATGGAATGTTTTACGAAATATGTTGCACAACAAAATAACAATCTCCAACCAATAAACAAACAACAGGTAGAAAATGTTATGTAATGATAAACACAAAATATAACCAAATAGTAGGTTTTAAACCAAGTTATGTAATGATAAGGTATGCGGTTGGTTTGTTATATATTTTAAGAGGGACAGTCAATGTAGCAAGAGTAAGTTTAAAAAAAACCGCGAACCGGTTGCCAAGCCTGGGGCCTGTTCTTTATTCAAAGTTTTACCATTCACTGGCTAGGGCTGTCCTCATCTGGCGCATTGTTTACCAATTCCTTCCTACGCATGAAAATTTATTTACATAATTAAACATCGGCTGCGCCACCCCTGTTTTGATTTGTGATGTCTACGAGATTTTGTTCGCCATTTGCATATTTTGTTTCGCTTAATTAGATTTTGTTCAAAAGCTTTTGTAATAACGAATAATGAGAATGCTTACATTTGCAAATTATTTAACGCCACTGTTTTCACTAAAGACTGTCGTGAAGTATAGAAGTGTCACAATTAAAAAGTCTTTTACATATACAAATATTTTAAGGAAAACTGTTTCGATATTCCTACTTAAAAAACTAATCAATTGTACGTGATATAATATACTTGATAATTACAATATCAGTAGTTTTCATATCGTAAACTATTTACCTACCTATATATGTATATAAGTATATAGTCCATAGGTACAGTATTGTATATAGTAGTATATAATAAAAGAACATGTAAGCCATCAAATCAAAATAACAAGAACATCTATAGGTTCTATTCACCCATTCAAATCAATTTTCTCATTCAAGGGGTTAGAAGGGATTGAATTCATTCTCTTGCACATGTTCTCTATATCTTTTGTATCGTAATGGCTAGGCTACAGCTCACTTCCTGCAATTACACGTATAAAACTAATAGCTTACTTCCTCAACAAGCACATGTCTCTTTTCAACAAGTGCATGTTCTGCATGTTATCTTATCTTTACAAAATTAATGTTACTAAATATTTTATATCAATTTTTACACAATATTTGCTTCATGATAATTTGTAGTGATATGACACCAAGGACGAGTGTATATATGATTTTTTGGTACAATATAAGTTCGTTTTTATTATATGTTACGAATTGTTTTGTTCAAATTATTGTTTATTAACATATTTTAAGTCCTAACATTACAATGTTTTATTTTATATTACTTTTCCTAAATGTAAAATAAATATCAAAATATTATATTTAATATTGATAATAAATTTGCCAAAGGTATGCAGTAAATCCGAAACAAAACAAATTTAAAATTAAATTACTTATAAATACTACCCAAGTCTATAAATTGATAAATTAAGAGAAAGTATAATTCCGGGTTCACCCAGTGAGTAACACTGAGAGAATGAAGGATGTGGGACAAGACGTTCAGACTGCCACATGACTCAGTGGCTTATAAATACCGGAGACACGCCTCCCACTGGCCAGCCTAAAATAGTACACCAGTGTCGTATAACATAAACAAAAATGATTCTCTGATCAGTCATATCTACACAGACAGACTGAATCTTTGCAGACATTTCGGCTTATTCCTCACGATAATATTGTGTTGTATAATTGGAATACATATTACTTTATATTTAAATCTATGCCATATTAAATACGTAATACATTCAATGATTCATCTTAATATGTACAAGAATTTTGTTTACTAATACATATGTTTTCATTCGCTATCAATAGCAAGAGAAAAATCTTGTTTCTATCTATATATAGGTTGCCAGGTTCTATGTGACTATAGATCTATCTATCTTTACCTATCTAAGGTATAGACACACAGATCTACAGTCAGAGAGAACCTGGCAACTTCCACGCCATTAAAAATAAATACCAAAAGCCACTTATTACAATAGTTAACAGTATTGAAATTCTCCTTGTGTTTCTATCAATTGGTTCGGTCAATTCTGGGTTGTTAACCACTGTCTAGTCACGTTCCGCAAACCAGAGACTGCAAACAGGTTCCGTATATTTACAGTTTTTTATTCTTTTCATAAGCCTGAAACGTGCTTTTCATTTATTCCAGGCTTTTCCATTCGATACATTTTGATAAGATAAAATTTACGTACAATAATAATTTATGATAATTGTATTGTAAAGTACTTTCGAGATTCGTTCGTAAATTAGACACAATTGTCGCAAATGACAAAACAAGCGGAGATGGGAAATAAGCTTAATTACGAAGTTAGGAGTCCACATCGTCTAAGGACCTCTCTTAAGTAGACCCTGTTAAAATGTTTCATGAAGGACGCAATTACTGAAGAAATTGTCTTTGTATAGGACTTTTAAACAAAATTAATATTTTTGTCATTAATTTTAGAAAAAAAGCTAAATGCCAAAAGCAAATAGAAAATAGAAGTTATTATTACTGTCATGTTAATAATAAAACTAGCTAACAAAGAATATTTCGTTAGGATTTATTTTTTGTTTGTAACTCAGTATAGCTTGAATCTTCTATCGACAAACAAAACTTTGCTCTTTGACTCCAAGTTGTAACTAAGTTAAAGTTGTAACTAAGTTAAATCAACCCCTAAGATCACAAGTAGTCTTCAATCAATATACTTTTCTGTCGCTACATATTTTAACTTTCTTTATTTAATAATAAATATCTAGTTTAGAGTTTGTTCTGTTAGAGATTGTATTGTTATTAATTCTTAATTTTATGCAGTAATAGCATTTAGTATAGTAAGTTCCGTAAAGAAACTCGAAACATCATGGCCGACTTCTTAGACGATTTATATATTTTTTAAGTTATAATATTGTTTACGTTCTAAATGGTCTAAAAGTAAAATGTAAATTAATTTTATTTGTTATGTTAGATAATATTAGTAACAGCAAAAATGTGATTTATGTAATTTATAACTAATGTTAAATGTATCGTGAAGTCAGCAATTTTAAGTGGTTACATAAGTACTACTTTCGAACACATAAACGTTACTTTGTCTGCAAGTATGTTCCAGCTTCGAACCATTGAATTTAAAAACTACAATACTTTTACCTTTCGGTAGTTTATTTAAAATCTTTGATAACTCACCACATGAACCATCAAAATCATTTGAGCAATTTGTCGCATTTTCGACATGAGTTTCTTGTTCGAAGGCATTTTTATTATCACTTATATATGTACGGAATTCACAAATAGCACAACGATCATCAATTTTATCGACCGTTTCACTAGTGACACGCACACATGTAAACTATTAAACTAGAACTTATACACTTTCACACTGAGGTCTTGTTTCCTCCTAAAATGATGTTGTATTTGCTTAACCTGTGTTATTCTTGTTTAGGCTAGACCTAAAAACCTATCGGTCTAAAACTGGCGATAAAACTCCAAAAACAGATCGGTTGCCTACTTCACTTCACTGTAGACTGACAACACAGCTCAAACACTACGCGAATGTGTAAAACGGTGACTCATCGCCCCGCATACTGTTTACCGAGGCTTGAGTCATCGCGGTGGAATAAACCAATAAGCGTTACAGCGCTTGCTAGCTATCCATTTTAAACACTGCGTTCAGCAAGCTAAATATTCCAAGCGCTGCAGTGCTTTTTTGTTAAAAAAAGACTCCATTAATACCTCGATTCCGCACGTGTCCGTAATTGTGTTACGCGATTATAAACTCTATAGGTATTATTTAAAGTTTCAAATATAATGTTTTATATTTAGCTGGGTATAACTAACTTTTGCATTAGGATTTTAACTTGTTATGTTGATCGTTCTTAGATTACTCGACTAGGTCGAATGCCGTTTTGAGGTCGTTTACGTTATAGATAGAAATATGCAAAGATAAAGATAAAAGGTAATTGTGGTCAAACAAGAACGCCTACTTAATAAATGTATTAAACTGATTTACGAATATATTATACAAGATGTTATGAAATATTTTTTTAGACCTACACCCACACAAGTAAATTCGATGACATTCTATTTTACAAGTGGTACATAGCAACATAAATGTTTTTTCTTATCGGTATTTTTTCTATTTTTTGTTAATAATATTAATATAAGTATTATTATTCTCTACTTTTAGAACTCCAAGCGATGTTTTTTTAATTTAAATTATAGCATAAATTTAAATTTAATATGATACAATATGTTTTATAAATAATAATATTAATATCATTGAAATGAAAAATATTAACTACCTACATTTTACGTTCAAATTGTTTTTTTTCTAAAAAACCTAGAAACGAAGTAAATAAGTATAATAATATATATTTAGATATATTTAAGAGTTCTCGTGAAGTTTCTTGGCGGTGCTTCCCCGTTAAAACCGTACAACTACAGTCTAACGTCTTAAAAGATGTTTACAGTTTTTATTAAAAAACTTTAAAGTAGGTACACTAATTTTTATATACATATATGTTATTGGTCATATCTGTCTGTCCATATACTAACTAACTCGAGCACTACTGTACCAACCGTATTATATTATAATTATTGTATTATATTTATCGGTAATATAGTTATTTATTTCATTTTAAATAATATATTTTTCAGCAGATTTTATTAAATATGTATATATATTTTAATTTATAGATTATATAATAATAGTATTTTTTATTTTACGATTTGGTAAACTATTGTACCTAGGTAGTTTTCGTAACGTCAAATACGATTATTTTAAAGTAGGTACTTATAGATAAAGTATTTTGACAAATATCAAGGCAACATACATTCGAAGTAGTATTTTATAAAAAAATAAAGAAAACTAAAATAACCAATATAAAAATATTTGTTTTCTGTATGTGAATGTAGACAGTGGGCAGATCATAAACGATGATCTAAGTCGGGTGAATGCACTTTTGACTTGGTATAATTTTTTAACCGCTGACGCCATCAGTGTGGTATATACTATGTATACTAAAACATACATACATATGACGTGAGGGTTTTGTACGTAAATTAATAACTTATGAAGACTTTTTTAGTATTTGACTGATTATATATCAAATAATCACTAAGTACCAAACTTAACTAACTTTTTTTGTTTTATTGACTGACTCAATAGATAATAATCACCAAGTTAGTACTATATTGTCCTAACAATAGATTTTTTAAATTTGAACTTATTTCTTCAACAAAAAATAAAAATTACTTTTTAATTCAGACCCATTTATTTAAAAACAAAGAGAAAGATTTTTTTAACCACTTTATAAATTGAATCAAATATTTATTGAAGCCTATTTATAAAACCACCCTAGTATAATTAAAAATACTTCCTTGATAGCTCAGTGATTCATACAAAACTATTTACTATGTTCACAAATATATTAAATCGTAATATAAATGTTATACACGTATTAGCGCAAGGACGAGATACGAAATGAGTCATACAGTTGCCAAACTATTGACCGATAAAAGAATTTAATAATGTTTTTACGATTTAAATAGTTCGTATTTATATTGAATATTAAATATTATTTATAATTATAATATTCATATTTTAATTCATTAGCCATTTGCCCGTTTTTGTCTAAATAAAATCATGAAAGAAATATTTAAATAACCTAATATAATATTTCATAGTATATTTAAATATAGGTATGTTATAGTATTTTAATGAATTTAAACTCATTTGTAATAGTTTTAATATCGTTTATTAAGAAGGTCCAAAAATTAATATTATTAATTGATCTAGTAATTTTGTTATTTATTAATTGACCTAATTCTTATGTAGACTTCTTATTACTTAAGTATAATTGATTAAATTAACTATATTTAACGATCAAGTAATTGCGTTGTTAATAATAAATAGTAAACAATAATTAGGCACTAGTTTAACATAGTGCACTAATTTTATAACCTACTTTTTAAATCACCTCGTAATAGCTTAGTCAGTCCTGAGTCATTGAGTTAATAATGTAAGTGTAAATATTTGATAATTATATTGGAAGATTTGCTCATTATTTTTTAATTATATAAGTATTATAACTGTATATTTAAATACTATTTTTGTACTCTTAAATACTATGGTATTTTTGTTTGATCCATTTGAAGGAATTTGTAAACGGGTAGTAACTAACTAATAATGTTTCAAATCCAATTAGTTGGGGTTTTAACAAAAAAAAAATGAATCAGGGTTTAAGCTATGTATATGCAAACCAAGCATGTTTCTATCAATTTATCTATACTTATAAGATATATATAATGAATATTATTTTTAATATTTAAAGAATCCTTTAATCGTAATAAATGTGAGAACATCGTAATAGTAGTAACATAGTTAGTTATTCCACCTTTCTCTGACATATAACACTTGAATTTTAACAGTTAATCAAATAATCAATTCTATGAAAATAAAAAAAAATTAAAAAAAATAAAATAAAATGTAAGTATACTTAAAATAGTTTCCGTGATTTTTTTCCCACTTCTTCATAAACCTGCCCTATGGAACTAGAGCAGACTCTAGTAGATGTGAGGACTTTCATAAAACAATGGAAATTCATGAAATTAAAAAAGTTAGGTTGACTTTCCATGTGTCAAACTTATTTATTTATATACATTTCTTAAAGAGATTTCTACAAGTTCTGCGAAAAACAGTAGGTACTCGTAAAATATTATGCGATAGTACCTACATTAATAACATAAGAAAATATGTGTAGTAAATAGAGAAAATATCAATCCTTTGTGTATGTACATTAGACTCCGTAGACTTATTTTACATATAAAAAAAATATACAGGGTTATTTGTAATTAGTTAACCACCTCTTGCAGCAGCCTCTCTACATCAATCCCAACATTTGTTGTATGACTTTTTGTATGACACGAAACCAAAAATGTTTGCTCCCTCTTTTACTTATTACTCTGTATTTTGTAAAAAGTGCTTAAAGATCACCCGGGCGCCATACCTACGCTCAGAGTTAATGTCTGTTCAGAGGCAACAAACTTTGTATGAGAAAACTCAAATTTTAAAAACTATTAATTTTAAAAAGTCGTAGATCAAATGTTGTTAGGATGTAGAGAGGCTGCCTGCAAGAGGTGGTCAACTTATTATAAATAGCCCTTTATATTTTTATATACACTAATTATGCTAAAGAGGAGAGGTCTTAGCTTAAACAGTTAAGTTATTACTTTCATCTACAAAGAATTTAATTATTATTTTCAAATAAAAAAATATTGTTTAATATAAAATTTAATTTGTAAATTATTTTATTAAAAATAAACTGAATTTATTCTAATATATTAACCAAATTTACAAACACAACAAAAAAGTGACTCACTCCCGTGTTACCCGCGGGGTCATATTATGACCGCTCACGTATAATGACTCATTTATGACACAGGTGTTCTATATTCGACATTCGTCAATGTCACTCTAATTGTAAAGCTTAGTTTAGATTAGTTTAACATTATTTTATTTGAAATATATTCATTTAAGTATTATTAAAGAAGATGTTAAGAATAAAAAGGAAACATATCTTTTTCTATTTATTTATCTTTAATACTGATTGTCAGTGTTAAAATTCTATCTACAAACAAAGGTTTAGTACAAAAGTTTGTTCTGAAGCTTATCAGTGCTGGTGTCAAGTCCTGCATTATGCGATGACATAAAAGCTGTGTCATAAAAATATGCAGACACGTCATTTTGACGTCATGCAGGGGAAGCTTTTGTGACGCATGCTTCCTGACATGTTATAAATAAATATTATAACAATAAAATATATAGTCAATAGGAAAATGTTATTACCTGGGTTTTTGGTTTTGATATTTATATAATAATGTCACAGGATAAATTACACAAATTGATCTAACTCTTAAGTAAGCAAATTATTTGCTCGTGATAAGTGTGTTAAAAAGCTATACATGTACATTATAAATATTCCGAATATAATATTTATTAAACCCAGAAATCTATGCTCATGACATACACTGTCCCTGTTGGAAATCGAACCCGAGCCTTTTTGCGCTGCGCTAACTACTCGATCATTTATAATATATATTAAAATAATGATATTATTTTCCATAGGATCAATGAATCCATGTAGTTTACTGATTCACTACGCATATCTTTCTTTTGAATGATGAAATACAATAGGATTTTTATGAATAAAAACCACAATGGCTATACATTTAACTTGAAAAAGTATTAAGTATTACGTATACTCATACATTTAGTGGGGTTTCTAGCTATGCCAGGATAATTAGTCATTCCTTGACTCAGGTTCGTAATAATTGATGATTAATTCAATGACTTATAATTTTTATTGTGTAATTATGAAGCTTATAAATATTCTGAACGCGCCGTCTGTGTGTAATTGCGTATGTTATTGTTTATGAATTGTTATATCGCTAATTGTTTTATTTGTTTTAAGTAATACATAAATATATATATAAAATAATGCTTCACAAGTATATTAATATGTTGACATGCATATTTAGTTTCTTATTAGTATATTGTGTGTAGATAATAATAATATTAGGACAAATTACACAAATTGATTTAAACCCTAAGTAAGCAATTTATTTTGCTTGTGTTAAGGGTTTTAGACAACGATACAAATATATAGAAATATATATTATAATTACTGCGAATATTTATCGTCTTTTGGGCTCCCAATATTATTATTTTTTAAATATAATTACATACCCTGAACCTTAAGGTAACAGAAATCGCTTTTAAGCTATAAGACCAATTTATTGTTTTTTTTTTTATATCAATTAGCTGAACATTGATCAACATGTTAATAGACAACTACAATCAATTAAATATCTTCTTCCTTTATAAATAATATAATTACTTACTACAGCTGTTTGTTATAAGTTTTATAAACAAACCTAGTAGTTAACCAATAATTAATACTAACAAAGTTTTCAAGAATTTAATTCCTAAAAGGCTGGGAATCTCCATTACGTAAGTAATTCTAATATATCTGCAAACACATTTAGCTTTATTATAACAAATATTGTGCGAATGACATCAGACACTTGTGGAATTTTTTATATATTATTATTGTTTATTAGACAATAGCTACTACATACAGCTTAAAATAGGGCGTGTTCACACTTAAAGATAATTATTAAAATTAACAAAAGATCTTTATTACCAGTAAGAGTATTATATTATAAGAAACAATGAGTCAGGACATAAGAGTACTTAACGTATTATGAAGGACTGACATATCTGTTTGAGTTCGTTGCACAGATAAGGTATGTGTCACAATGACAAATATAAGATATAATTTTTAATACTATTAAGAATAATATTAATTTATAGGTATAGAAAAATTATAATCAACCTAATTAGTATTTTAATTAACCTGTTGAGCCGTATATAATATACAAGTTTATATAATTTTAGGTATGTATATCATAATAAAATTTATTATGATATTATTTATTGCTTTGTTGGTTAAAAATATAAAAAATAGTTAAAAATATAATAAACAAAGAAAAGTAGAGAATCTGAAGAAATCTTAATTAAATACTTTTATATACCTAAAAGAATCATATGAAACGTTATATATAGTATATTACATAAATATTTAAAACTTATGTAGGTACTTCCATTTATAATCCAAGTTGAATGACTCTCTGACTCACTCATCTAACACTACTATAAACGCTCTTGTAAAGGTCACACTCAAACTCATAACAAGGTGTACCAACCTATAAATATTATATTACAATAAACAAGAGAGGTGTGCCAACATACTGATATTATATTGCTGGCCCTTCCGAATTATGATTAAAAACATAACATAGTATATAATCTGTATTGAGTACAATGTATGAAATTGTCTCTAAGAATGTTATTATAATTTTAAACAAATATAGACTTAAAAAAATCAATATCAATACCCAGAGGTATTTAACTTACTATTAAGGATTTAATTATATGTATGTATATTAATTTTCAATTCCATTTCTAATAAATATAATTATGTTTGAAATTAACGGAAATTAAGCCGGCCATTATTTGCATTATTGCAATATTTAATTCATAACACGTATCAAATGCTTTATAAAATGGCCGACGGCTATGTTGCGACTTGCTACGCTCTTGACATTTAAAAATTACAAAAGTTGTTTCATAATTGATCAAACGTTGGAAATATGTTTATTTATTTCTTTACTTGCCAGTGACTTTTCCCGCGCTGTCAAAAATACATTATTATTTTGACAAGTGACAGAATTGATAATTTGATAAATGTTATGCTAAATTTAGTTTTTATCATATTGTTATATCTCGTCATGCTTTCCAGATTATATTAGATTAAAGAGGTTACATATATCTTATATATTTTGATAATTTAAGTGTTTTAGATAATGTTGTATATAAACTATATATTTACATTTAATTTGAGCAATAGTTATGTAAACACGAATTGAAGGTCTGTTTATATTTCGAAATGAGTCTGAGAACGGAAATTATTGGGTTTGTGAAACATACAACAATGTTATAATACTATTTTCGGTATTAATGATATTATATTAAAATAATCTGTTTCATTATATAGATCTGCCAGCAATATTAATAAAATACCTCCAGGCAAATTACTCCGGGACTATAGCGTTCTCATTGGTTATATGTAGTAGATATCTATATGTTATATGCATAGTTAAAACTATTAATTACCGTAAATCCATTTTATTTATAAACAAAGATAAATAAATAAAAATTGATTTGCCTTATTTAGCAATATCAAAAACTAACTGATAGCTAAAATTAAATTTGAGTTACAAAACTCAGTCACGAATAATTGAAAACTAACTTACAAATGTTTCTTTCACCAAACGATCGTAACAACTTATTTCGCACGATATTCTTCAAAAGGAAATATGAAAGTTACTTGTAAGATGTTATTGTGCTGCCCTAGTCTCTAGATCTCCAGTGTAAGTAAGTTTGTGTTATTTGTGTTATTTGTACCTATATAAAACAATAATTAAATACACACAAAGCAGTGAATAGTAGTACTTGGTACTTAAGTACTGTACTATAACTCACTTTCAAGCAAAGTCACGCCTTTCTCTTGTTTAAATAATATATGTACGCTTAAAGAAAATAGATATTTGCATTTATATACACTTTTATAGTTAAATATTTACCAAATAAACAAATATTTACGTATTTAGATATCAAACAGAGAATAATTATTTGAAAATCTACAAATATGTATAGCCATGTCAATCTTATTTAATTTTTAAATAAAAATAGATATTCGAAACCCTCACCGTGACCCGGAGATCTCAGGTTCGAGTCCTTACTCTATTAATCTATTTTTCATTATTTATTTATTAAAAAGATAATAAATATTTGTTTCTCAAAAGTCATAACAAAGTATTATATAGAGCAATATTAAATAATATTTAGAACAACAAACTCAAGCAAAACATATCCAATAAGTACTTATGTTCTTAAGATAAAAGATAAAAGATGATTCATTTCTTCAATCATATAGAAAGAAATTATATTTCTGTTATTATTGTTATTACAATCACTTTCATACATTTCCAATAAAATAATGCTATCTCACTCGTATATATTATTTTATCGCACCTTTTAATATTACTATTTCATTTACTGGAAGTAGATAAATTGAATAACATTGTTTCACATATATATTTTTTAAAGAAAGGATACCATACCATACCGTACCATACCATACATAAAACTAGACTGAAAAACATTTAACTTTTGTCAGGTCACTAATTTCAATCAAAATATAAAATATATTTGCAAATCACTATTACTCAGTATATTTTATCTTTTATTTAAGATACAAGCGGTTATCCTAAATCTGTTAAAAGATATGATTTCTTAATAATACAGAAACAAAATATAACAATATTACACTTCATACTAAGTGTTCCTGTATTGATTCGTCTAGCGAAAGTCATCCAGCTTTACCGTTCAACCTATTCAGGTCTAGATGTAGTGCTTTTATAAAAACTTACCTTGGGGGCGGATATCTCGTGGAAGGAGCTAGGTCTCGGAGCAGGTCCTGCTGCCACGCAGTCTACAGGCACGCTGTAATCAGCGCATAGAGCTGCCTGGAATAGAAAATAATAACAATTAACTACATTTATATGTATAACTTTACTTTTAAACAATTAAGGAATAATCATATATAAGACGCTAAGTTTATCGAAGTGGGTAGCGACAATAGCTCATTTGCTAGAGCGACGGAACGCTTTCCCAGAGGTCACCGGTGCCCACCGATTTTAATTTCATTTCATATTTATGTTTTTTTTTTTTATAATCTTTCATATTTAAAGTTTGTCTTTATTATAAGCCTTCCTTGCACTAAATAATAATATCATAATATTACAGAACAAAACCACTAATTAGTCTAACTCCTAAGTAAGCAAATTATTTTTAGACAACGATACAAATACATAGAAATACACATTATAACTACTAAGAATATATTTAATAACCAACCAAACCCAGAAATGCAGACATCTATGTTCATCACATACATGCCAGTCCCGGTCGGGAATCGAACCCGAACCACTTGACTAACGGGGTAAAAACGATATACAATGTATAGATGTGTGTGTAAAGCTGTGAATGTAGTGCAACCTAATATATATAAGGGTTTCTATTTAAACATCCCCATAATTGGTTTCAAAGTACCACCGGCATTCAATGGAAAGTATAAAACAACAAACTAAACCTGGTATCGCTGCTCCAATAAAAGCCATAAAGGGTTCCCCTATTCAAGACAAATTAATTGGGACCTATTATCATTTCGTTTTATCCAAAATGAATCGTCTTTTACCGTTAATTATAAATAATCTAATTCAAGACTATTGAGAGTTAAAAGAAAAATATTTTTCCTTGAATAAATAAAAGTAAAAATAAACAGGCTTAATTAAATAAATATAAATTAAAAACAAATGACACTTCTCCGTCCCGATAATGATGCTAAAATCACAGAAGCAAATAGCGACACGGTAGATCAGTTGGTAGAGCGACGGAACGATTTCCCATATAGCGGGTTCATATCCGATGGTATCGTTAATTTTTATTATATTTTTAACATCTTCAGTCTGGATAAATTTAATACAAGAGCTGAATATAAGCATAACTTAATTTTAAAATTGGTTTAGAATCCTTTGATCCTAGATATATTTCGTCAATAACGTTGAAGTCCATGACTGATATTCCAGCGCATACTTCAGTTATTGAGTTATGCAGACGGAGTTATTAAACGTCTGCGGATTTCTTGTTTCTTAGATCGTAATCTCGTTATTTGTTCATAAATACTTTATAGTCTAGATAGTTTTCCTGAATCTACATCTTGTATTTTTTTATAACACTATCCAAAAAAACAAAAAAATGGTACCATGAGCGGACGTAAAGCTATAGAGCTGTCTCTATCACTCAATTCGAAAAAAAAACAAAAAAATACAAAATATGTATAAGTTAAAAACTCATAAAAATCATTATTTTAGTAATAAATGTTATTATAAAACCCATCTTTACACAATAACACATATTTATTTATTGTTTATTCATTTATATATTTAAATGAAATAAATGAATATATAATACATATATGAGAATAACTACTTCAGATATATGTATGTATATTTTATTATGTCATACAAACCTCCCATATCAAGTTATACAGACGTCCATTAAACTGATGATATCCTATTTCTTAGAATAACGCTGTGTTATAATAATGATTTTATGGTTTCTTTTATTTTATCATATTTACGAAGTATTCTGTGAAACATAAAACATTATATACTAAACGTATTCAATTGTAATATACATTAAAATTACAAGAACTATAAATTCCTTTGGTGTATTAAATAAATAAACCTTAACAAAAATAAAATAGCCACGAAAATCAAACCCAGCTGCAGTCAAAAGAATTTAAAAAAAACAAGGTTATCATATCCAAAGAAATCTAAGCAATTCAGTCCATAATAAATAATCTTAGTCCAACAATAGCCACGTATTCAAGACCCATTCATGGCTCCTCTCCCCTACAATCAGATTATCAAAGGTCACAGATCAGTGGAGCATAAAGATAAAATTATCGGTGACAAAGAGAATGTTAATTGTTTTATCAAATACACAGTTCAGTGCACCCCATTACTAAATTTTGGATGGTTTATGTAAATCTGAACTCTTTAATCTAATTCTTTTCGCTTTACTGCTATTATATAGGCAAGTGAATATATACAGTCGTAAATCAAGTTAAATACACCATTTATAACTTAAGAGCTGTTATACAAATTTTTATTTGGTTTATTGAGTGTACAAATACCAAATAAAAAAAATAAGTTCATGGAACCACTAATTTTAGGTATTGTTTTTACCAACTTAATTCGTAAAAATATTAATAATATTTTCATTTCCGAATTCAACATATAAATTCATTACAAGAATACAAAACACAAGATAAAATTAGGTCAAGACAGATCACTATCTTGGACTCGGTAGATGACGCCGCAGCCTTCTTCTTCTGGCTTCTGAATCATAACTTAATTTCACATAATACAATTAATCAATCAAATTCCATAATTTTAAATATTTTCATAACTGCACGAAGTCTCCTGTATATTTAATTTACATTAATACAATTTCGCATATATATTATAAATGTAGGTAGAACCTTTTAATATGACCAAATCAAAATCAATTTTATATATTTATTTTGAGATTTTCTATACCTATATCACACGACTATCTCGGCAATAAAAGTTATTGAACCATAAATTCATTCGCTATAAATTTTATTAAGAACGATCAAACATAAAATAGGTAGAGGAAATCTCAACACTAAATTAAAACTGAAACTAAATACAAAATCGTATACGAGCTATTTCGTAAGATAAGGGTTTGTTTGTGATCAATAATAACATTATTTAGTTAGCATGTCATTATTTATGCAATTTAGAACCCTAGATCTAGACACAAACTAAACCAGACACTAAAGCTATCCCGGATAAGTGTAAATCATGTCCACACATCCGTTGTGAACACAGCCTAACCTGCGGCCCCTCAGACCAGGTGCTCGATCTATATACTATAATTTATACCTATGTTTGTTTGTATTGACATTTAGACTGTAGTATTCTAAATATGTTGAACATATTAACTTAAACGAATACATCGCCTAAATACATGAAAACAACTATGGTATTAATATTATATTTACTATATTATGTATTCTATTTATTGCTATAAATTTATAGTATTTTTATAACTCTATAAGGGTACATTGTAATTATATATTTATTTAAAATCTTCTTCTTCTACAGTTAAAAATAAGGTGTCTTAAGTACGCCAACTCTTTATAAAACTTTTTCTTACAAACGATAAAGATTGCCTGAAAAACCATATTATATATACATATTTAAACTACCAATATGAATAAGACCGTCTCTACATCAAATTATATATGTAAACTCTTTTTTTATTAATATTTTTTTAATTGAGTGCAACTCGTTATCATAATACAAACATCATAATATTCTAAAATATACATAGATAACAATTCATCATTAAAAGACAATTTAATACTAATCTTTCAGTAAGTTCTTTTTAATTGCTAATTATAATTATTACTATAATAACTGTGTCACAATACAGTTATAAGAAAGTTACAATACAATATTGCATATTTAAATTAAGATAGGTTTACGTTACAATATTGCTTATTAAACTGAGAAAATATTGATTAAAATAACCTTTTAAAAAGCAAAAAAGTTTTCTAAGTCAGACACATACTAGAATCATTTTTGTAATTGTTAAACTTTCTACCCGAAACTTTAAGACGGAAGAAAGCTCGGTCAAATGTTAGATTTACTTGGTAACTAGTAATTTTTTTTTTTTTTGAAAAATAATAATAACAAGTTCTTTTAAAATATAATTTAATAATCAATAATGAGGGGAACTTTCATACATGTGTTACTACATACACAAGTAGCAAAAAAGATACACCTGTTGGTAGCAAAAAACACATCTGTTGCAAAAAGAGTAGCAGATGCGTTACCACTCTTGAGGACCTGGGGGAGTCAAAGAGGAAGACATAGTTATAGAAAGACAAGGGTTGGACTTCCGGCTGCACCACTCACCGAAAGACGTAAATAATAGTTCAAATAGTTATAAACTCTCTTCTGTTCTTTGATGAGAGGTTTTAACTGGTTATAGAATAGAAAAAAAATATATATTCATGTTTTTAGAGATATGTATTCCATTATATAAAGCAGGTTGTATCAGCATTAACTTTGGCATCACATTTTTGTTTGATAAAAATATAAAATTTTTCTTTCTAAAATAAATAAGTCAAGTATATATTTTTTTTGCAATTGGTTATTTTAAAATAAATAATCTTATAATTAATTGCTTTAGAATATTTCGGCCATATTTGTCAATTTTGCATACCCAAATCAAGTAAATCTTGTAAATAGGTACCTACATATTATAACTACTAAATATCCATAAAGTATTTTTTTTTGTAAATACAAACATATTATATATATAAACAGCACTTTAATCCTAGAAAATTAAAGAATATATTACAAATATTTTTTAATTATGGAAATTCAATTCACGACCAGAAATACCTGAAGTAATAACCACTGAGCCATTCATTCAAATTCTTAAAAACCTTACCTTATCAAACAAATTTTAATTCAATATTAGGCATAATAAAGCATACACACATAGCTACATAGGTGTGAGTTATCCTCAAACGTAAACTGGTATACATACAGTGATATACATGTGTGTGTTGCGGACGCATATCTGAAATACTAGACAGTCTGAAATTTAATTAACCACCCTCAATACACTATACCCTTCCATTAACAAGGATTTAGCTTAGATAATAATAATTGCAAACACTATTCCATTTAACTGTATCGAAGGATTTTCAATCATAGCTGTGTAGTTATTATAATAACAAATATGTATAGAAACATAGATATTTTTCATTTGGTCTAATATAATAATTAATCCAGTTAATCTAATAAAACCGAAATTTTTTGAATTATTTAATATATTTTTAGAAAGATTTCAACGTTGATTCAAATCTAGGATTACAGATCGGTAATTTATTTCGACTCTAATGTTAATGATATTTTGCCAATCTGTAAGTCTGTCCTTACATCGCTACAATATAAAACATTTTTGTAGATATGACCAATTCATAAATGTTTTTTAATGAAATTTATTTTGTAATCATCATCTAAAATATGATATAAGTGATTATTTAATAATTGATCTACTTACTATCTTATTAAACAGCTTAATAAAATAATAACGAGTTTTGATAACATACTATCAGTGTTTTATCAAAACTATAGTGTAATTATTTCATTAGAGGTTATTATAAATTTATTATATTTATAAATTTCTCGTAAGATATAAAAAAGCCATATTGCTGTTTAACTCCTGATATGCGAATAAAGATATATTTTTATGACGAAAATATAAATATTAGAAAATCAAGTCAATCAATCAATAATTCAATATTTTTTGGGAGGGAGACGGGGTATCATCGCCTAATTATAATATGAAATAAAACTTATTTTAAGGCTAGAAAACAACTTCAGCAAAGATTTGAAATATCTTTACAATCTTTTATCTTATATAAACTTCAAACCGCATAATAGATAGGCATATCAACATTAAAAGCGTAATTTAGAAGCTTGAAGCTACTTACATAGATACACAAACACACACACACACACACTTTAAAAATGTATTTTATCAATAAAAATATTTATCTACTGACATATGAAAGAATACTTAAAAAATACGCGAGTGATTTGGCTGTTTGTTTTGTTAGTGTTGTCAAGTGATTTTTTTTTTGATAGAATTTTCTATCATATAATATAAACATATTGCCAATCTGTTTGAAAACTATGAGTTACTGGACTGACAGACAACCGGTATAAAATAGACACACTTATTATCTAAATAAGTTATTCGCAGCTAGGATTCGTCACTAGTATATAAAATAAACCATAAAATAACTTTAAGGACCTATTTATTCTAAATACATATTAACTAAAAAAGTTGAACCACACAGGCAAAAGTCAAAAACTTGCAACCTTTAAGTATCCGTCCCGTCACTCAGCAAATTGATCTACTGTGTCTACGTCAAAAAATCAAAATATCGTATAATTAAGAAAATATAAAATTAATGATTGAACATGGAACCCATGTTGTGGTGGTTAATAACACTGACTGTTGAACTATAGGTTATGGGTTCGATTCCTACATGAAACAATTCTCTGTAATCCAAATATTATATTATGTTTTATGTTTGTGAGATTTATGTAATCTCTAATGCTGGAACAGTCTTAAAAAAAAGATAAAGAAAAATATAGATAAAGAAAAATATAGAAAAAGATAAAAAGAAAAATAAAAAAACAATGATCTAGTTGTAAAGCCATTCATTGAATTGAATGAGATGTTTTAATATAGTACAATGCCATTAGTCAACTTGTATGTTTGTAAGAATGAAGCCATTGTACTCAGCTTTTCACAATATCATTTACAATAATAACATTATACCATTGTCTGTATATTACTAATGTTTTTATACCTACATTTACATACATACATATATACATACATTTCACTGTTACTAAAACCGACCCATATTTAATGGATTAAAGCTACTATAAATACTACCTTTTAAAAATAATAAAAATACTTGTAAAGCTTCTTTTGAAGTCAATATTATGATGAATTGTAATTTAATAATTTAGTTCATTTCATTGAATTGTAGTTTCATTAGTACAATATACCTACTACATGAAATAAACAAGTAGACTTGGACTTTGACTTTTTTGACATTCTTTTTTTTACAAATCAAAACTGTTAGTAATTTTAATATATTTTTTTTAATATTATTTGTTTTATTTCGACTGATTGATTGATTATGAATATATGTAAAACATTTTCATGAAATAAATATTTTTTTGGACTTTAGCTTGATTTGACTTTGATTTGATTTGAATTTTAATAAAACAAAGTCATTAATAAACAATTAAACGTACCTATAATACAAATGTTTACTGATGTATATTATGATTATAAAACTGTAGCTTCCTCTCCATAGTAATCGACGCGTGACAAACAATATCCGCATTCAATTATCTGATCCAAACTGTGGATACCAATATAATTCTTATTTTTACAGAGATAAGGGTTATATTAGAGTCTATATGTTTTGCACCTGTGTGATCATTGGGTAAGCTATAAATGGTTCTGACAAAGTAATTATAAGGAGACCGTGTGTAATTGTGCGTAGTTAGTTTAGTCACTGGATAAAAACTCAATCAAATACTTCATTAGTATTGCTAATTTATATTTATTTATATGCTGTAGTAGGACTGTTAAATGTCTGTTTCTAATTCCTGTTCCTAGTGTATGTCGTTGTAATATTCACCTATTATGGAATAGCAACAACATACAAAAGAATGTAAGATTGAAAATTAATTGTATAATTAATTAACTCTATATATAATATCTAAATTTGATATAAATTATATATAGAATATTTAAGATAAAATGTGGATTTTTTGCTTGAAGAAAAATATAAAACAAGACTCATTAAAAAAATATACGGAACGAAATTCAAAACAACAATATGTTTGATTCTGTCAGTTTTAAAAAATTGTCATATATTTTGACTTTCATATTGTATTTTTTTTTATTCTTCCATACATACATACATATTCTTATTTAAGTATAAAAAATATAAAATATTTTTTTATAAACTAAAACATGAATTAAATTATTTTACTGTTACAAAATAATATCAAAAGAAATACATATATATTAAATATAAATTTTTAATTGGATAAAAAATTATACTCTTCCCATGAGATTTTATTCCAGGTTATAAATCAGTTATGTCCGAAGGGTAACAAGTCAAAACAAGTTTAATTTCCGGTCAATTAACATTTCGAATGTCGCCAAGACAGGAAATAAAACGGCCCTTGTATTAAAACAATCCTTTGCGAATGCCTTTACCAAAGTTGGTATAAATTACTGTATTATAGCATTCCATAACATTATTAAGCGTAGCCAGATATATATAAAAATGTCGGATGTCTGTTTGTTTGTCTGTGAAAATTTTAATAAGTGATCCGTATTTTCTATTTAATGATATGTAACTAAGTTCTGTTTAAAAATAATTTTGTTTATTTATTTACTTGATTATTTATATATTTATTATTCCAACAATAACTGATAAAATATGCGCTTTACTTAATGCTGAATACCATTCTCTACCAGTCAACCTTAAAAACGGTACAATAAAGCAAAAATTTACTAAGTAATATTTAAAATTTGAAAAAATAGATACACACATATCACATATAACTATATTGAAATTATACTTAACATATGACTAGGTATTTATAAAAAAATATATTAATATTAAATTCTGATATAAAACTTCTTAATAAATTACTGTAAACTCTTTCTTAATATAAGCTAATAATATCATTATACATGAACTCGTATACCATTGATTTTGAGACCATTTATTTTATTTAACGTTTATTTCAACTAAAGTCACATTCATTTACAACTCATTAGCAACTTTCAACTTACGAAGTATTGTGGATGTCGGTCTCATTTCTACTTCATTTAATCACACCACATCGGGTTTGAACCTACCCTCTACCGCAGACCACATTCAATCGTGTCCTGCGTAGCCCTAACCTCAGACATCGGGAGCCCTACAGGGAATCCCGGCCTTCCAAATGGTTTTAATTTCGCTGTGAGATCGAGTACAATGTGGTGAGGGGTAAGAAGTGAATCTTATATGCAACGATCAGTACAAACAGTATTGAATGAAGAATTGATTTAAATCCAATACGAAACGATTTTTAATTTATCTCGTTTACACTGGTAGTAAAAAAAATAATAGTGTTTGAAATAAAACTGATAGTGTTTATAATTAAATAAAAATATTTTTAAATACTTTTATCTTGTCCATTTTTCTTATTCTAAAATAAATATACTTAATACCTCTTCTTCATTTGTTTCCATATCTTATGTATTATTTATATACATATGTATAAAATATACATTTCCACTCACTGACTAAATATGTAACTAAGGAAATGACTCTAAAGTTTTATTACCATTAAATTCTAATTAACAACATATTTATAGAAAAGACAACAAAGACAACATTATTTAATATATGCTAGTTATATAGAATAATATTTGCTTATTTTATAAGATGATTTGTTAACATGTCTGTTTACGATTTTAAAATAATTATTTATTGATTACTGTGAAATTGACAAAATAATTTACAACTTATTTTGTCTTAAGCAATCTTTGTACAGTAATAAAGGCAATTTGGAAACGTTATGTAACGACTATTGTACGTTATTATGTATATATATAATATAATACTATCATAATAATAATATAATACTACAGCAGATGGCATTGAGTATAATTGTAGGATTATATTCAAAGATATATTACAATTATATCAAGAATTGATATTGCTATAACATATCATATCCTATGATATTCTTTATCGAATAATGGTACCAAAAAATATAACGTCATCAAAATCATTTTAGCTTTTTCCAAAAAACCAAATACATACAAGAAATTCTCATTTGATAGCATTTCATCATACATCACTTATATGTTATCATTTTATATATACACAAACTGACAGGAAAATATATACCATATAAATAAAATACATTAAGAATCGTATCTATTAGATTTTTAAGCTATAATACCAAGCACTTATCGACTGTATACCAACCACTTATCGACTATATACCAACCACTTATTCACTGGATGGATGAAAGTATAAGATAAACTGTGAAAAATTATCCGCATCATCCAACTTAAAAGTACTTTTGGGCTGGCTTTATATTTTTCATAGCCAGCAGCTATGGGGCTGTAAGGGGCTGTATGGGGCTCGCGTTACATACATTTATCAAGTTGATGGGGCACTAGTCGATATCAGAGTCACTGATTTATAACTGTCAGTAAGTGCCCATCCCTATGTCGAGAATATTAGTGATGGGAAATATTTTAGAAATCATAATTAACAGTGTCATTAAATAATATTTTTAGCGTTGATATTTTTCAAATCTTTGCAGTATTAATAATAATTTGAAATATATCTATTAGACTATGTTTTGTGTATTGTATATCTGATAGTGTTCAGGTGGTGTTGACAGCATGAAGGTACAGTTTAGATCAAAAAGAAGAGAGAAGAATAGAAGAGATGGATATCACAAAACGCATGGAAAACAATCGGCGTCAAATTCACTCACTATGTCGTTTTCTTTTTATTTCTTTTTAATCGGAACCCCTCAGAGCACCAGACTGTTAACCCTTCAGCATTTGTTGGCAAAGTACGTGAACATGCGTTTGAAAATACACACAAAATATATTATTAGGGTTGTTATGTTCTCAACTAACTTGGAGGGTTAACACTATGAGGTAGAAAAATACCACTGCTTTATTATCTCATATTGTAAACCAAATGGAAAGTCTATATAACTATGTAGGAAAAAACATATAATGATTGGTCATTTAGAAAACTTAATTAATATATTTATTAATAAAGTATTCTTTATGACTATTTTTTCTACTCATTATTGTTAATCATTCTTCTAGCGTTCTAGTATAGAAGAGTCTCCATAAATCAACAAAATATAATAATAAAATAAATAAAACGCACCAATTACATTATAGATTACAAACGTGTCACCAACATTAAATCTCCTCAATAAAATACGTCAAAAACTGTGTCAAAACCAAACACTCAAAACAAAGTTAACATGACAGTTTAAAAGCTCTCGAAGAATTCGGATATGAAAAAACATAATAACAAAGGAAACAAGACAATACACGTCAAAGTCATTCCCAAGATATCATTGTAATGACAGTTTCAGATCATTGCAACGCTGAAAACTAAAACAAAGGAGTGTCATGTTCCATGTACTTTGTTGCTCCATTTCGAGAGCATCTATGAGAGTGTTCTGTGTTTCAGGAAAAGTCTTCACAAAGCCTCTGATTTGATTACCTTGATGAGTTGAAGATGTTGACTGTTTTGGCTTGTTTCATCACCTTTGTCAAATGCTTTGTTGTAATAAATCTCTTAATTTAAATAATAGTTAAATAAAACTAAAAATGAAAGAACTATAAGAAAAACAATAATTTAAAAAAAATCGTAAAGTTCCCGGTGTCGGTAGTTATAAATATTTTATTGGCAGATATGAAAAATATAATAATTTTGATATCTTAAAAAACACCGAACCTAAAAAAAACAATTAAAATAATTACAAAATTTGTTATTTCTATACATATATATTTACCCGGCCCTTTGGTTAATTTTAATTTAAATTAACCGACTAAATATAAAACTACATGATCACAGCCGGGTAAATATATTTAATATTCATCATGGTTCACGAAAATTTAAGAACAAAAAAGATTTGATGATTTTAAAATGAGATTATTTTCCGCAGCATCATTTAATTTTAGTTTATTAATCTCTCGGTGCTGACGAGGACGTACGTAATCGTATTACTTATAGTTCCCGTGATTACCGTGTTCGGGAACACGGGACTCACGTTGTTTCTTCATAAGATTAAATTATTTGTAACATTTAACAAACTTCAATTAATGGAACTGAATATAATTGCTTTATTGAAAGGTGAATGTGAAAATCTCGGTGATTGAATGTAAAGTTAATAATTATATAAACAATTAATTATTTACGGTTATTTTATAACAATAACTAATTTATGCTTTTATAAGTAGAAAAATATATTCCATAATAGAAACAATTCAATCTAAAATAATAATTTTAAAAAATAATTTTAATAATCTGAAGATTTAGTTTTAGTAAGAACATAAAACAATTAATTGTATAATGTTATTTAATAGTAATAACTTATTTTTTGCTTCTATAAGTTAAACTTTGTTAAATATCTTATAAGCAATACAATCTAAAATAATAAATTTTAAAAATTAAAAATGTTTTTAATAATCTTACCAAGAACAATTCTCTTCCATACTATATGATAATACCTTAAATTATTAATATCCAATCCATGTAGGGATTAAACGAAATTTTCGATTTCAATTAACGGTAGCTTGTTTCACATAGACGGGAATTAGCTAGCATACGACACGGCGACTAAATTGCCGGAAACTGGGCATATATTTTATTTTCGTTATCCAGACAACGCTGTTAACTGCTGACGAGTCTTTTTTGAACACACGCTGAACCTGGTACTCTTAATTGCTGATATGTTTTTATACGCTTCCCTCAATGAGGACTGACTCAGTGTTTCCCAAAGTTGACTGTTAATTATATTTTTGTGTCACGTGACGAGCTTTTATTACAGCTTTACATACAAATTTATCCAAATTTATTGAGGTATGTACTAAGTTTAAAAGAAAACTATTTGTATGAAAATGGTACCTACTTATTTTTTTTGTATTTTTCGAATCTTGTAAAGACACAAAAACTTCAAAGTCAAGTAAAAAAAGGTCATTGATGTCCAAAGTTATTTGTTATAGTCATAGTCATTGATATTTTAAATTTTATTTGAATAATAATAGAAAAATAATAAAACAATTTTAAGAAAATGGTACTAAAATTATTTTTTAATCTTGCACACTAAAATGTAACTACATATATATCTTAATACTTGTAAGGACACAAAACTTTAAAAAGGAACAACAAAAAAGCATTATCTCCAGTAAAAGGAATAAAAACCTTAGCCAGGGAACCAACATGTGTGCAATTGGCTTTAAGTGTTCCCTACTTTCGTCTGAACATAATCGTTTTCCTGCATCTCCCAGACTAAAATATGTGATACAAAATTCCCTAATTATTATAATGGTCGCAAAATAATCGTTATTTTGTTTTTGGCTTGAAAAAGCTATTTAAGAAATGTAATCAGCCTGTAAAAGGTTAACTAATAAATATAATACTAAAATTGTCTGGATCTCCTAGACTAGGTAATATAATATTACCACAAAAAATCGGGTGTTGTTATAAATATGTCCCTTTTTATATTATTGATACTAGCTTTGTCAGCGCTTTCGTCCGCGCAGTAATTTAGATAAAAAATGAATCATGTTATATCGGACACTTGTTTAAAAGTTATTTTTATAGTGGAAAGAATCTATAATACACAAGAAATACACATTTTTGTCGAAATGTGTGTGCGAAGCGTCATGATGATCGGTTTAGTGGTTACGACGTAAGCAAACAAACAAACAAATTCTTTATAATAGCAGTTACTTACGAACTGTATATAAAATCATAATTTGGATATAAATATATAAGGAAATTCTCACATATTGTAATAAAGATTTTGGACACGCACTAGCTATAGCCATTCTCCCAATCTACGTATTTGCCAATTTCTCTGTAAACAAAATATGTTTTATATGTAGCAAGGAATGTTTTAAGCAAATATTTGATCTGATGTTGACTTTGCAGATGATTCTGGCCAATCTGTAGAAACTTGTATATACACATTTATTTATATTATATTGTAGTCTTATTATGTTCTTAATTAAAACAGTATTATATTGTGTTAAAGTTTTGACATATGATTAAAAAAATCATAAGAGAAAATATCTTTAAACATAAGTAATTTATTTTTTTAATATAGAATTAAAAATTAATTAATGTTCGGATTCGAAGCCGTGACTTCTAAGAAACCGTTCAATTGAACAATACTGCTTACTATTGATTTATTTTTCAATACATATTTAAAATAAAAAAAATAACACTTATTCTAGAATTAATAGTACAATAAGAATAACATTTTGGCTCGATTACACAAACATCTTCTTAATAACATAGGTAAGACTAACAAAGTGCTCTCCAAAATCCAGACTCACTCAGCAGAAAATTGATATAAACCTGCTGGAACCGTTCTCCTTGTACTCCTTGACGAAGTAACTTATTTGTTTAATACCTGCAACCTAAACCCACTTTAACATTCTATATAATACGGACCAGATTAGAATGCAGGTATTAAAGCCAGAAAACTGCAATGTATAAGTATACATTTTGCTCGCAAATAGAATACAAGTTGTATGAAATATCCCGAGACAGTACATATTTTAAATATTTATAAAAACGCCTTTAAATCAACTTATAATTAAAAAAAAATACAGAAATAACAAAATTATTTAATCAATTCAAATAAACAATATCAATCAGAAAACCGCAAATTAATTTGGATGAATATAATTGAATTTTCGACGTTCAAAAGATCGGAGTACTTACGCGTGAAGAGAAACGTCCGAGTAACGAAGACAAATCAAAGTCTGTGTGACCTGATGGGTCCAGGATGGACACCCTCTAAGACACGACAGAAAGCTATTAAGTCGGGATAGTGGTATTTATCTTTGTGTCCCCTTACAAGGTGAGGTGACGGAGATGTTTTCCATTATGGGATAGTGTTTCTCTAAATATTTTGCTTTTTAAAACTATTTCTTTCCATTTCAACCATAATAAATTTTAATATATTATCACTGGAAAAATTACAAAAATTGATCTAACTCCTAAGTAAGCAAATTATTTGCTTGTGTTAAGGATATTAGACAACAATACAAATACATAGAAATACACATTATAAACACTGCGAATATATTTAATAAACGACCGAACCCAGAAATACAGACATCTATGCTCACCACATACCTACATGCCTATCCCTGTCGGAAATCGAACCCGAGACTCTCTGCACCGCTATATATAGACGACTGCGCTAACCACTCTACCAACGGGGTGGTTTTAATAATAATATATTTAAGTCTATAATTAATGTTTATTTTTACTTTAAGTCTTCAAATCCATTAGCCTGAAATTGCTTTTTTAAAAATCCTACACATAACGAGATACTAGAGAGCCCTGTTGTTCCCTCCTAGACAATTTACCAACTTACTTTACTTAGTAATTACTTCCCCATTGTTTAAGGGTTGTAATAATTATGTACAAAAACCTTCCCACTGCAAGTCCGCAGTCACTGGTAAAATAAAATAACCATATTAAAATAATAATAATAATAATATCACTGGACAAATTACGCAAATTGATTTAACCTCTAGGTAGGCAAATTATTTGTTTATGTTAAGGGTGTTAGAAAACGATACAAATACATAGAAATACATATTATAAATATTTATTGCGAATATATTTTTTAAACGATATTTATTAAACCCAGAAATACAGACATCTATGCTCATCACATATATGCCTGACGGTAATCGAACCCGAGCCCCTTTTGCGCCGGTATTTGAGCTGATCACTCAACCAACGAGGCTGTTTAATAACATCATACAAATTCATTAATATTCAAATGAGAACAGGCTCATGTCAAATTTAATGATTAATTAAACATGTTGTTTTATCATGAGATAATATTTTTTTATAGTAAGTGCAATATATATATATATATATATATATATATATATATATATATATATATATATCTTCATTAATAAAGATAACTTTTATATACATAACATTTGTATATTAATGTCCCAAAAGATATGGTACGATAAATTGATTTCAAAGACTTGAAATACCCAAATTATCTATTAAAGATAATTTTTATTATTCATAAATAAACACATTTTACGCCGTCGTAACTGAAATAACGATATATTTTTGCAATAAACTTCAATCAAATATTTAATTAAGCTTATATATATTTTTTAACCGATACAGGAAGAAATTCAAACCCGCAACCTCCAGAAACGGTACCGTCGCTCTTTCAATTGAGCTACCGTATCGCTGCAAACATCAATTAATTTTACAATCTATATTTAATCGTTTATCATCGTATCGGAATCGTTTATCGATTACACCTACTAGGTTTCTTAATCAATGTTTCTTAAATGGGTTTATTTTTATCTATTTTTATTTTTATCTATTTTTATGTTTATCTGTATGTATCTGTGTGTATAGATTTTAATTCATTAAGTGTGTAATAATTCTTTGTACTTATTATACGATTTGGTAAGCTGTCATAGTGTTTGTTATATCAATACTCGTGTGGGTAATGTATATGTATTTTTATGACTAACGAAATTCGCCTATCATTAAGGCCTATGTAGACGTAACATCGATTTCTTTAGTGTAAATGTCTGTAATTTCCTTAAAGAGTAGCAGTATTCGTAGTTCGTGTTTCAGTCGCGTGCTAGTGGTCTTAGCAAATGCAAATAGCTTGATAATAAAAACCTTTGTATACAGAAATATCCTCAAGAATTTTTTTTAGATTAAAACGAAATACTTTTTAAATATCATAAACATGTATAGCCATATGTAAAGTTTTTTTAAATAAATGTAGATTGAAAAATAATCCGATACGGGCAGGGATTCAAACCCGCGACCTTTGGGAAGCCGTCTCTATTTATTTATTTAAAAAAAATCTGTTTTATTATATTACAACTGAAATGAAAATATCAAAGAAACAGTTGAATTGACCCCCAACAACATATTAGGTATTATTTTTATGTATATATCAAATTAATTTTGTTAAAGAAAAAGCTGTTTATTAAAATATCTATAATAACAAAGCCGAACCCAGAATAACTTGAACAGAAAATACAAACCACAAGTACAGTGTTCCAATTCCCAAGCATGAGTCATCCCTCGACCTTCAGGTGGTTAAATGATACCTTTGCATAATATCGATCGAAACTGTTACTCACATATATTAATAGAACCTGTACTTTGCTTGAAGGACGTATTAAGTTATACCTTTCTGTTATTCATTATTATATAAATACATTATATATATAAGACGACACTTTTATGAATGAATTTAAAATAAGTTTATTTATTTACATAAGTGAGTTGAATGAACTTCTAAAGGAAAGAAAGATGACATCATTTTGATATAAGATTAGAATCTCTATAATAAATATAATGTATTCAAATCCAAATATAATTAATATCCAAGTTTAAACCACTTATGAGCTAAGTTACATTAGTTCCAAGTTAGTTTACAACTTGGTTCTAAATCTCACTTCCGTTGACGTAAATAGTTGTGATTCAACTAACCTTAAGTTAAAAATGGTAATGTTATTCCAACCCTTGAATCATGTTTGAATAACTTAAATAAATCATATTGTAATCAGTGCTTTTTATAGTTATTCACTTATGATTCAATATAACTTACTTAAAGTTTACGTCAAAAGCGTAGCTTGAAGTTTCTTACAATTTTATGACACATCTGTACGGATGGACAGAGATTTTTCTTCAATGAATCTTATTATATGTAAAAATTTTGAATCATAAACCGGACACAGTTTTTAGAATCTGTTGCTTATTATGGGGTTCTAAGAAAATAACCAAATGGTTATTCCAACTAAATATGATTTTATTTAACTTTACATTATGAGTTTCGTTTCAAAAATGTCGGTTACGGTTATAAGATACTGTTTATATATTGTGGAAGGTATTTGTCTAGTAGATAAAATTGGAATTTAATAAATTTAATGCATACACACTAGTGAGTATAGGATATTGAAATTCATGTAAAAATATAGAAAATCTAATTTTGTTTTAAATAAAAAAAAATAATCTTAATCGATTCGAACCCGGGAGTTTTAGGAAACCAGACCGTCGCACTACCGACTGAGCTATCGTATCGTTACTGTAATTTTGTTTCCAATTAATTTCAAAATTAAAATAGTTCTTATTTTTGTAGACATTTTCATGCTCAGTTTAATAAACACAAGGAGAGAGAAACAGCTACTAAGTTCGTTTAACAATTATATACAAATATAAATAATACCAGTTTCATATACATATATACCAGTTTCATATACATATATATAGAATCATCTGCGAAACAGTGTCTGTTCAAGAATTTAACTTGTACATGTATCAGAACACGTAGGCACAGAACAGCTGTTTATAATATCAAAACAAATATTACTTATAAACTCAATATTGATATTGAATATTTGTTTATGATAATTTCTAATCGCGTTAACGTATAGTAAATATTATGATGAGTGTATTTCTGAAACAAAAATAGAAATAAAATATTATTATCAAGTAAATTTTGAATATATTAAAAGATAACAAGTAAATTAAACTTAACTAACTCGTATCTTTTTCCGATCTCCGAAAAGGGGTCCAAAGTTTTAACAAAGTCATTGATAGTATATAACAGAAAGGTCTTAAAGAACCGTCGCTTTAGCAAAAAAAAAGATACATTTATTATACAGTACATATAGTACAGATATATACAGGCTTATTGGTAATTAATTGACCAGCTGCTGGCAACCTCTCTACATCAATCCCAACAACATTTGTTCTATGACTTTTTAAAATTAATAGTTTTCAAAATTTCAGTTTTCCCATACATTGCTCTTTTTGTTATCTCTGAATTGGTATTAACTCTGAGCGTAACTATGGTGCTCGGGCGTTGACCTTTAAAGTACTTCTTACAACATATAGAGTAATACGCAAAAGAGGGAAACATTTTTTGTATTATTTATCAAGATTTGTAAAAGGTTGTAGAAGAAATTATGTTGGGATAGAGAGTCTGACTGTAAGAGTTGGCAAATTAATTACAAATAACCCAGTATAATTGGGAATTCAGGACAGTAACTTAATGTCTGTAGACAAATAAATAGACGAATAATAACTGACGCGAAGATAAGTTTTTCAGATCCCACTAAATTGTATAGAATTATTATAACAACAAAATAAGTAATAACAAAAATACATAGAATATCTCACATCCTCACACCAGGGAGAGCATTAGCATTACACTCTTTATTTCAAACTTCTTGAACATAAAATTAATATACGTTTATTCTTATTTCCCTACAAAAAGCACTTCATATCATGATCTCGGTATATAAATATGGCAAAAAATACCATTCATCATTCCCAAGGTATGATCCTCCTGGATTTGCGAGATTTATTCCGTGCCATGACAGTTTTGATAGCACATAAAAGCAATAATTTAAAGAATGAATAAAATAATAAGTAATGGAGTGAGTAATTATTTTTGTTGAACCTGTTGTTTTAAGCAAGAATGAATAAAATATTTTCTAAGTAGGTAATGGAGCGAGTAATTATTATTGTTGAACATATTGTTTTAAGCAAGAATGAATAAAATATTTTGTAAGTAGGTAATAGTGATGGAGTAATTATTTTTATTGAACATGTTGTTAAAAGCTGAATTTGAAATAAAATTTGAATTGTATTGAAATCTATAATCCTATCTAGATTATCTTCGTTACATCTTGGTTTTAGTAACAGATATATATTTTATATAATAAAAATCAACTGTATAGCAAAAATCATAAAATCTGTCATTTAATATTATATCCATTGACCTAGTAAAAATTTCGCAAAATGTAAACACATCCCCTTCTACCAAAGTGTAGGCAGTTAAAATAATGAAGAGTTGTCGCTTCCACCCAATTGTTTTATGACTATGACGTCAGTAAGCAACGCATAAAAATATATTAAACTTTATATTTTAGACAATATTCAAAACATAACTTTTATTTTAACAATAATACTAATTTCTAAATGCTTAACAAAAGGAGCTCTATTATCATTTGGACATTACACTCAATATATCCCCAAAATAATTATAATAAATGAAAAGAAACATTAGTTTTCTATTTATAAACATAATAAAAAAGTGTTAATTAAATTCATAAATACATACATATAATGTATACACGAAACCATTTTTATACACAAATATATTTCAAGATATCGAACCTAATACCATCGATAAAATACTCGTATTTGCGACTCCTGCACCAAATCAGTCGTAAGCCTCTGTAAGATAAAATAAGAACAAAATGGAGATAATGTACAATGACGTCACAATGATACAAATAAATTAAACTTGTATAATTGGAGAAATGAAGCTGGAGTCACTACCCCTATTAGAAGCAATTGAAATCAGATCAAATTACTTCCACTTGGTAAAACACGAGACTTCGCGTGTGGTTCTCCAAGTCAGTTGGTTCGTATCTCGAGGGATCTGAACACTCTTAGAGTAGTCACGCTATCTCCTTTATTTTTAGATAATAATTTATGTACACTTAAGTATATACTATAAAGTAAAATTGAAGAACTTAGAATTATTTTATAACAGACGCTTCACCTGTATATGACCGGTGTTTTGCTGAATTTATTAACAGTATTTAAAAAAAATAAAATACACCTTATGTCCTTTTCTGTAGCAAGATGTGTGCAAAATTTTATGATGTTCGGTTGAAAAGATAAAACGTAAAAGCGTAACAAACAAACAAACTCACATTCCGTTATAATGTTAGGATTGATACCATATTAATAATAATGTAACATTTTAATCTAGATTTCCTCAAAAGGTATCCCAAATAAAAATATGAACAAGAATTTTTGGCAGAAGTTATTGATTGAAATTTAAATTCAAGCCACAGAGGAAAAAGAAAATGTTATTTTTCTACTTTTAATAATAATTAATATATTTATTACCTTTGTTTAATTCTGAAGAAATATATATCGTTATATCCTTTAACAGTAACTTGAAATATCTTTAAAACCTTATCCACAGATCATTGTTCCGAGAACTCACACTTACGCAATAGCAGAGGAAAAACCAAGATTATAAACTTATTTACTATTTATTATCTATAATTTGCTATGACTAAAAACAATTTACAAGGAAATCAAACTAAAATAACATAATCAAAGGAACCTGATAGAATAATAACATCGTTTAGAATTTAAAAAAAATGTTTCAAAATTGACAGATAACTTTAGTTGATAAAGCTTTTGGTTTCAAAATTCATAGTCACAAGTTAATATATGTACCTTAAATAAGAAAAATATAATAATATTATTACTACATATTAAACAAATCTAATAAGACTGGTTAACAAAGAGACATAGATCGTATTCTGTCCGCGTATTATATAAACATAAAGGAGTGAGAATACCACTTAAATATTTAATATATATATATACATGTATATATATATATATATATATATATATGTATATATATATATATATATATATATATATATATATATATATATATTATATTACTCAATACCTCATAACTACTTAATCTACCGCCACTTCGAGGTAATATACGATCGCGTGATAGGCCGCAGTTTCTTCCATACAGTCGGGGTCACAGGTCATCCAAAATTGCAAGTTAATAGCCGTAAATAACATAAATAAATCATTAACATCCTAAGTAAGAGCATAAGTACCGTGTGATGCTGTGTACCATATAAATCTCTTTCAATTTATTGCTTATGAACGAGGAAAATGTACCTCAATTGAGGATAATGTTTGATAAAATTGAAGCCTCGTTAGTTATTTGCTATTGATTTTTTTAAATCTTTATTTATTTTTATTTTATGGGACGATTTAAATATGTCATATCGTCATTATATTTTAAACTAATTCTGAATTTAATAAAAATACTTTTCATTACTACTACCTATGTAGAAAAAATAACTTTTAACTGTCTGTTGACGAAGAAGACACACAAAACTGCCTTCATATGAAAAGTTTCTTGAGTATATTATTATATTATATAGAATATTTTCCAATCACTATTTATACAGTATGTATATGTTATGACATCGCGTGCATATGTGCGTGTTCTATAATAATGTAAAGCATGTAGAGGTTAAGACGCTCATATATCAAATGACGCAGACAATAACAAGTAACAAATATTTATGTATGCATAAGGTGATTAAAAAAGTATATATACATTGTACACGATTATGTAACAAAAAAAAATCTATTTTAATACATTTAATTCAAGACAATTTTTCCCGAGGAACAAAAAAATTGCAGACTGTCCTTGCATTCAAAATAGATTGCGAATCCGAAGACACGAAAACATTTAAAAAATCAAGAATAACATCATGAGTCACCGACATCGAGTTGCCAAGTTTAAAATTATTTGCATAATAAAATTCCAGTGTCAAACGACGCCTGCGCATGTGTGTCACGTGATCTGCGAAGAGTTTTCCAATGCTTCAAATGACTCATTGTGATTGGTGCAAGTGATAAGAGATATTACTAATCCATTTTATGTATAGAACTGATTATAATATAAGTAGTTTTCAACAGGCAATAATATAATTTATAATACCAGACTCTTTGCTATGTCTTTTATTTTCTTATCCAAACTTCAGATTATAGTTGTACTAGCCCAAAGACCATGCGGTAACAAAAGAAAACTAAAATAACTTACAATACTACTAGTACTGGAATGTTCTCTTTATTAAGTTAATTATTATTATTAAGTAAAACATTCTTTAAACATTGAAAGTAATAGTAATTATATAATAACTTATCTCCAAACTATTGTAATTAGATAATATATTGGTTACACGTTTCTGCAAATAAAACACAGTTTTCTTAACACCATCTCCTGAGGTGATTGGTTGCTTCAGCTCATTGCTTGTCACACACATTGACCAATTGCCTTGAACTCAAAATAGTGGAAAATTCACTCTTATACTACTGTTAAATATTGTATAATAGTTACATTGTCATTTCCAACTTGCGATTTATATAATTTATAAGTTTATTTGGCACGAGTTTGTATTTTATGGCGCGAAACATATTTTATGATTGTGCCAAAATTTGTAGTTTGTTATTTTCAACATTTCATTTGATGAAGTTAAGAAGTCTAAGAATATCTATAAATATATATAGCTATGTTCAGTTTATTTAAAGAAACATAGAATGGTAGCTCAATTAGTAAAGCGACGGAACGATTTTACAAGAGTCTTAGTTTCGAAACATAAAATTAAAAATATTATGAAAATTGTTCAATGTTAATATTATCTTATCTTATAATTATTATACGTAATTTTATATCTATTCCTGTATCAGCCACGTGCAAGATAATATCCTTCTTCACTAAAATACATAATTGATGACAACTTGGTAACCACAAAGGATCCCCAAAACATTTTAATCTATCCACCACGCTTAATGTCTCTATATACTTAACTAAATTACGTGCATAAATCATATCTGAATGTGAGTGGCGCCTTCTTATAGCACGCAATTATTTATCTTATCCCCCATGATATTGTGTTCAAATTTGCGTATATATACTTACTCTATTTTATACGTTTTACGAAATTAAAACCTATCCTGTACTGATTAAGTTCAAATTTGTTTGCATTATATTATCGAGTGCAAGATTTTTCTAGTAAGATTCTAAATCGCGCGTTGAAATGATTATTAAATTGATTCACTGAACCGTTAAGTCTGGTGAAGGCAGAATCAATAAAGCGATGACCCAAATTAAAATCACTGAATTCATAACCTTTAGATATTAAAAACCACCAAAACATGTATTGGATATTGCAATAACCGTATATTCATAATAAAGATATCGTAAATATAAATTAAATTCAAAAAAGGAATACGAATCGATGTAAATAAGAAAATTGTTGAAATCCGATCAACCCAAAATACCTTATAAAATATGCAGGACAATTCTAAGACCCCTAAGTTTCGATGCAATGTAAGACCCGTTTTATTGGAATTGGGAAGTTGTTCGACACCGTCTGTGTGTTCCCAGGAAACTTCATAAAACATTACTCTGGATGATTTACTGGTGCTTATCCATTAAGATTTTATATTCAGATACACCTGTTCTTACAGAGTACAGAGGAGTACAGAGTTACAAAATTTGTAAGATTATTATTTTTTATTTAAGACCATCAAAATCCCAAAATAACTCAAAAATATGGTTTATATAAAATTTACACTTTTATAATTACGTTTGTATGATCTATTATCTGAAATTATAAGTTAGTTTAATTTGTATGTTAAAGGCCAGTTACTGCTATATCTTAACTAACATATAAAAAATTAATCGATATTTACATACATCTTTTTTTTTTCTAGCTTTGGAGTAACTCAGAACAAATATGTATACCGAACAGATCCGACGGGATCCGACCGAACAGATCCGACTGGTCCATGCAGATGGAGATGCTGTTTGTTTATTTTGCTGTTGATTGGAGAATTATATCACAAAAGCGTCTGCAATGTCAGTTTGTCTCTCTGAACGGGGAAATCTCAAAAATAACTCTGCTTTTATTTTTGAGATTGAATCATCAAGTAAATTTTCACCAATGTATGGTACTGATTAAGGTTTAATAAAATGTATAACCTTTTATACAAAATGTATGATGTAAGTATTTTTTCCTAAAAATTGAAAACTGATAGCTTGACAGTGGTATGCTTAAGTGATACAATAAAAATGTTTTTAAATTGAAAACTGATAGCTTGACAGTGGTATGCTTAAGTGATACAATAAAAATGTTTTTATATACATCTGTATTATTCGTCCCCAATATTTTTTAATAATATAAATAAAAACAACATACTTTCTTTATTATTTATAAACGTCAATACAAGTTACTTGTTGATGTACTTAACATTAGTAT
Source organism: Napeogenes inachia (assembly GCA_959347355.1). Taxonomy (NCBI): domain Eukaryota; kingdom Metazoa; phylum Arthropoda; class Insecta; order Lepidoptera; family Nymphalidae; genus Napeogenes; species Napeogenes inachia. The sequence goes on from OY365797.1 coordinate 6,276,997, forward strand.
TAAATAATACTCATATCAATGTTTCAAGTGTAGGGGAGATAGTTGGAAAACAATTTAATTGATACTCAAGCGGCGATATAATGTATTATTAACTAACTCCTTACCGCAGCTTCTCTGTAACTTTCAAATAAATTTTCAATTCCTTTAAGACTCTATATTTTAAAAAAAAATTTTAATTCTGACAGTTTTTTTAGTTCCATATTTAAATTTTCATGAACCATTACTTTATTCACGGTAATTATATATTAATTTCTCCCGACTAGTTTAAAACCCATACGAGGTTCTTATTATCGAGCTCAAACCATGTCTGACTCGAGATGTAAATTGCAGCAGCTATGCTATTCTGTAAAAATAGAAAACGAATTCGAATCGAATATGGCATTTCGGATCAAGAGATTCGATAATATCGATTTAACAAAATAACTCATTAATTTCTTATAAATATTACACTTAAATATCTTTGTTGCGAGCGTTGTCGTGTTTTAGAAAATACAAATTTAATATTTCCTATTACACTTTCGAGATTATAAAATGATCTTACAGAATAGCACTACAGCTCTTATTTGTATTTCTATTATATTTTTAAGTCAATAACTATAATTTGTTAATGGTGATTGTATATAAATATTTAAGCTATATCCGTGTTCCACTTTCATTAATTATAACTGTCTTAAGGGTAAAATTTAAAACAAGAACCCGTCCTACTAGAAGCAACTGTACGACAAATTATGGATTGTTAATTATAGTTTAAAAAATATATTTATAAATGTTGATCGGTATAATATAATAATAATAAATGTAGAATTAAACATTTCACAAATTATGTAATATAAAGTTTTAAATACCATATTGACGATTTCTTCTGACATTGAAATATATTTATTAAATTATTACATTGTTCTACAACAAATAATAGGATTATTTAAACCCATATAAAGCCTGTATTTTATAATATATAATAAGGATTATATGAATATCTTGTTACTGACATATAAATATTACCAGAGTCTTATTATGACGTAAACATATACTTTGATTAAATTTATCTCGATGTTTGACGACTGATTAGTCTAGACTGATTGTTCAATACTGTTTTTTTTCGCCCGTGGAATTGGATTATGTTCCCTATATGCACAAAAAAATATAGTCAATTTATTTTATTATATTTATTTTTTTTATTTATTTATTTATTTTTATTTGATTTGGTGTTGGATGTCTCCTACCAACAGGTAATATCGACATGTAATTCTTATTTATTATTCCAACTAATCCATCATATTCTTAGTGAATTAATTTGCTATATAAAGGTAATTTCCAATCTAGCGGAGTAACAATTCATCCGACACGTAGCCGCCATGTTTGAACATGTGTTACAACATCATTAAGCGCCCTTGTAACGTGTACAGTATATTGATCTGAATAATACTATATTGAATTACTTTTAGATAAGTATTATCTGTGTAGAATATGAAATGAACATTATTTTCATAGTAAGAATATAAAAGGAACATTATTTTCATATTTTTGAATTCATCAAACATTTCTCAGGCGTAACAAATTAGATAGCTCTATCATCTTTACATCATACAGTATTTTTTAGCATAAAAGGCAGTAATTTACTAAAAACCCTCAACTTATTATTTAAATGAAACCCAAATTGAACGAAATTACAAAACACTGTGCTGTAATCGCGGTAATTTATTTCACAGCCCTATATTACATTGGGAGCAGTCAAATAGTAAAAGGGAGGATGTTGGCAAAATAACGCAGTGTCCACACCTACGCCGACCTGCCGGCCCGCTCATAAATATACCGCGCCAGTTTGGTCGCGGCCTAACCAAAAAAAAGCGACACTTTTTGTTGAGCGTTGATTCATAAAACTTTTGTAATCAAAAGACAAACAGGCTATTATGAAGCTGGAAAAAACTCAATGATTTAAGGTTAATAATATTTCTTGAAAGTAAGTCCTTTTTGGTTATGAAGTATAAGTCGACACCACTGTTATCAGTATATTCATGTTATTTGAAATAGAATAAATTAAATCGATCCGGACAGGATTAGAACATGCAACCTCTGCGAAATCATACCGCCGCTCTGATAATTGAGCTACCGTAGTACTGCAAATTTCAATGAAATAAGCATTCTATATATAACTTATATTATATAATTTATATTAAATAAATGAATAAGTACATATACAAGTTTGTTAAGGAGTCTTTTCAATGTATTCTATTTTATGGAGAATCTTTCGACGAACTCTAAAAGCATTAAATGTAGCTATAATGTGATTTAAGCCCGAGGACAGACGTGCCACGTTAATCTTACGTCCATTCCCCTGGGTGTCATTTCCGTGACCACACCAGTGTACGTGATTTAAGTATTCCTTAAAAATATATAAAACCACCATGGAAATATAAGGATACGACGACATATATAATTGTTGAAATATTTCAAAAATTAAATAATTTTTTTCTCTTTAAACTTTTGGGATATATGATACCTGTGATGATGAGCAAGAAAAACATGGGGTGAGTACAAATGTACATATACATATAATACATATATATATATATATATATATATACAGATGTAGAAATATACATGTATAGACAGATGTGCGTATATAAATATATATGTAATAAACACACAATATGGAATTTCTGTCAGTCTGATGCTTACATAAATATTTAAATTGGAAATTTAATACAAATTTATCGAAGTAATAAAATATGGTACCAGGGTATCATAAGTATCATATGACCGTAGTTAGCAATTTCATATAATTGATAAAGTTTAACCAAATTTACGTTACGTCATAAGGGTACAGAGGCAGGTCTTTGTAATGACGTCAAAGGTTAATTCCTACCCTGTTGGACACATGGTATCATCTTTCCGACAAAGACCATTGTCACTGGATCCTGATATTAATCATAGTCTGGAGCATACATTTGCCTTCATAGCTTTTATATCACCTCCATACTTCATCGCCTGGTCTACAGTTTGGACGCAATATCGTAACCTGATACTTTGATAGGAAATATTTGGAAATTAATTACTAAAATTTATATAAATATAAGTAAGCCTAACATGGCTATACATGCTTATAGATATTTTCTAACAAATAATATCTGTATATATTTATGAAACTTATTATGGTGATATTACATAAATATATGTCCTGGTTAGATGTTTTTATTTTATTAATGTTATGTATATTATCAATAATTAATTATAATAATATTTTTTACAGTATTCAATTTATCTACAACCTTTTTTGACAGCCAATATTAAATAAAAAAACTATTAAAAGTTAAATAAAAAATACAGAGTCATAAAACTTTAAAAAATGCAAATTAAATCTTAAAACATGAAGATCTGTAAAAAATAATAAAAGACAGTCTGATTGCATTGCCAATTAACAAAAGTCTGAGTCTATTAAGAACCATGCAATAAGAAAACTTTAATTTTAAGTAAGTTTCAATTCGGGAAGTCTTTACCACAAGAGACTGAACACCTGAAAGGACAGACACTTCATGAATATTCTAATAATGCTTTTACTGAAAGTTTATTGAAAAGACATTTTAATAGCAGGTGTTACATTTGCTTAATTTAAGCTTTTATAAAGCTTTTTCAACAATAATGTTGTGAATATGAAGATCATAGGATTTCATTGAATTTCATGAAATTGAATTTGCAAAAAATATTTTAAATAAAAAAATATTTGTATTATTTCCGTCTTCCAGAGGAAGAAATATACTAAATAAATTTGAAGAAAGAAAATTATTATATTTCGTCTTATCTTGATAACATAAGAAGAATAACACAATTTTTTTTTTATTAAATAAATACTTTTTAAAAAAGGTTTGAAAGATTTTTATGTTATATTAACAAAAAATAGTAATATTATAATTATTTTTATTTCCAATCGTTTATTATAATAACAAAAATACAGGCGAAGAATCTCTTATTTTTTTAACCTTATTTCAAAAACAAAAAACACAAAGAAAATAAAACGTACAAAAGATTTTTTCTTTAATTGAATAAAATGCTAATGCTACTTTTTTTGGTAAGCATCCTTGTACTTAATTAATTTACATATTTTAGCTCGATTCATTACTTGTTCTTTAAGAATCTTTGAAAAAAGGTAAGTAAATGAATACGAATACAATAGAGAATACATTTTATTCATTAAATTAAATTATTCGTGTATTCTAAACTTAGTTCAACACGCACCTAGTCGTATGAAATAATTGGGTGAAATATAAAATAATTTATACGAATACATATATATATATTAGGTTTTAATTAAAGGTCTGTCTGTAAGATGTTCTAATTGTAACTGGAGGGCTTTTGAACGTGCTCAATCGATTGTCAGCAATATTATATCGTCTTAAGATGAGTTCTAAAAATGACTACGGCTTCGTCAATCTTTACACAGTTGTATCACAATTTACAAAAATATAACTTTATTAAAATAAATGTTATTTTTATGATTTTCACTAGCATTATATACAATTTTTTTTTATTTTCTTATATTACAAGAGGTTCCGAAGGCATCCAGATTTTTATGTCTGAAAACTGACTGCTGTATTACCTGATTAATACTTTCTGGTCTTGTCAGAAATAGGATAAAGGGTATTTGAGTAGAAAAGCCAAATATATTATAAAAATAATTTTATGGTACACATTACTTAAACGAATGATTACATTTATTTAATTACTTTTGTATATCCTAATTTCTTGTGTGGTGTAAAATGATAATCGTAATCAATACCATTCCTTTATCCTCCTAATAAATGAACTTAAATTTAAATAACCGTCTACTTTTACATGACCAGTTTAAATTGGTACTAATGGTGTATATAAATTTAATTAAATTTTGAAACAAAAACACAATCATAGTATTGCTAGAGTACATAGTATTTTGATATAGACTACATCAATATCCCAAAACCTTGATACAATCCAAAAACCTTGATACAATATTTCTTATTTGATGACTTGCAAACAACATCTCAGAGCAAATAATAATTATTGTGTCAATAATAACATCATCAGACGTCTAATGTGTTAGATTTGGTAAGTCATGCTTGGGGTCCATAGAAAACTATTTGTCGGATATTAACGGATACCACCAGCGAGATATACAATAAGTTATTGTATGATTAATAGTACATATTTGGTTGAGATATTAATATTATATTAATATCAAATTGGTATAATCTAAATACAGTTAAAATACAGCGTTTTTCGTTACTTTCCAGCTTTATATTGACAAAAATATGAGATTACACACACAGAAAAATCGGTTAAAAAATATTTTATTAAATGTGCAATTCATGAAAGTATAATAAAATACGATAAAAAAATATTCTAATAATTTTAAATTTATATTTAACAAATCAACATTTATCCTCTTTAATATAACTTTCTTTTAAATATTCGTTATTATACGTTATATAATTCGTTATTATTCGCTATATAATAATAGTTATTCATATATACATTTATTATACACAGCAATAATTAAAAATGTATTAATTATTCTAAAACTTATGTTATTCTGATCTTTATACTTTTTAATTTGAGCATCCAATTTAATCCGTGTATAAAAATGCATATTTCATTCATGAATAACTAATCGGACACTAACGACCGCCGTCATCTGTTCGTAATTACGAGGCCTCAGTAAAAAGACTTAATTGTTTTTACAACACTCTCACGTCGATACTGATGTTGCGTCACACTGGTAATGAGATTTTAAGTATTAGATATAGTAGACAAATAAAATAAATTACTTGATATATTACGTAAAATAACACGGGAACAACATATTTCATACTTTTATTAAATCACATTTTTTTTTTAATATAGTATTATTATTTTGATTTGACTTAAAAAGTATGGCATAATATTTGTAAGTTTATTTTTTTTTCATACATTATATTTTATTTGCAAACATACCATATGCCAGATAAAATAAGACCAACCAGTGTATTAACAACAATGTTACATTCCAACAATATTTTGTTAAGTTATTGACCTTAGAAATACCCTAATATTAATAGAGAAGATGGGTAGAGACTATCTAACACCTGGGACCCATTCATGAAAAATATAAAATCTCGTGTCTGTGACTGCACTGAGACCTCGAGATACTGTTAGTGCGTTTTAGATGAATTCTGAATTCTATGCTCGGAATGAAGGTAGAGGACTAATTACCTGACTTCATCTTCATCTCATCTTCCCGTGAAAGTATAACATCGGGTTAAATTTAAAATGAAAAATGTAAATCTAATTATACGAGAACTAACTCTCTTAAAAATAAATTTATTTTAGCGTGAAGTGCTCGTGAAATTCTTAGAAAATACTAACTATGTATAAGTCATTGCATATTAATTTATTTTATATTAATATATACATGAGTAAAATAACAACAAAACTAACTAGAAACTCATACAGTTTCGTAGAACAATAGTTTGAATATTCCAAGCCAGTGATTCTGATCCTGGTTTGTTTAAAAGATATCTTTATTGTGCCACAAAGCGAATAGCAAAAAGCCTGATCCTGCCTTAACAGTGTACTTTATTCCTACTATGCCTCTGATATGCGCAATTTTATCCGCTCTTATTAGCGCTGCGACGAATACCGGTTTTTACGCATATGAATACATATCATATAATTTAAAGGATACAAATAAGAATAACAACAGATTTTTTTTTTCAAAACATTTATTTATCAAAGCAATTTACAATATAATATTAACTCAATCTTAACAAAAACCTTTAGGGTTTATCCGAAATTGAGGAGCTGCATAAAAAAAATAACAATACATACACTCACTCATGGTAGCTTCCAACACGCCAACCGTTGGCAGATCCGCTTACCAACAAATTGTGAAATGTCAATCTGATAAATCTATAATCGAAATGAAAGTGTATTTTTTATGATACATTTAAAAATGATTTGAAAATCGTAGACTCAATGAAACAATCATTCTGGTATTTCAATCTTCAATAAAAGATCTTAAAAATGATGATATATTAAATTTTCAATGAAAAGCTTTGCTTCTTCTGACCAAAGCGTATTTTTGAAATCCGGATTAGGTTCTCATGAAAAAATGTATTTCATATTTATCGTGGCTGACCGGATATTTTTCAACAATGGCCAGACCTTTGGGAGATTGTGCAGAACGGATTTTGGATGTCCCTTTATAATGAATTCAGGTGAATGAAAACAGAGTTTTTCATGCCGAGTCATCGTTAAGTGAGTCGTGAGTTAAAATAGATATTAAAGTATTATTTTCTTGACTAAGAAAAAATGATATTATTAAAGTAAAGCAAAAACATATTAAAATATATTGTTTCTTACCGGTTGCAGAGACTTTGTAAGAACTAAAGAAAGGCTTTTCACGATCGGAACATTATTTCAGTATGCATATATTTACTCCAGGTACTGAAATATAGGTTGCAGAGGTCTATAAACTCCCTGAATAAATGGGCTATTGAACTGAAAAACATGTTTTCAAATCTGACCTACATATCCAAATATATTGTGTTTACACAGATCCACTCTTCAGATTTCTTATATAATAGAAGGTATTATATTACACGAGTATATAAATAAAAAATATAATATTTCAAAATATTTAATGTAAGTATATTCCATAAGGATTAATAACGTGAACAGTAATATAACTATAGTATAACTAAAGCTAGTTTACCAAATGATTGCAAATTAAACAAACAACGAACACGGAATACGGATGTGTCACCGGACATGTTCCGATATCTGGTTTCGCTCCTTTGTGTGATCAACCCCTGACTATCGAATGAGAAAATGATTATTGAGATAGCCATTTTATTATTAAATATTATTTATTTTTTAAATTCTTAATTGTTTTGTTATAATAGACGTATAGCAAAGGAACTTGTATACGTCCCAGAGATACACGTTTCGTTTCAGAGATCAAAAGAAGGATTAATCCACTTCGTTGCTTCACTGCAAGTAGCAGGTTATTTTAAAAAATCTCCAAAGAAATATTTTACCTAAAAGAACTCAGATAAACATTTTTAACAAATATTTTTGATACGACCGGAAATCGAATTGCAGACAGACATGTAATGTCAGTTATTTGAAAATGAAGATTATCACTAGTAATAAATGTTCTTTACTTTAAAACAAGATAAAATAAATGCGTTTAAAAGAAAATTCTATAAAGTAAAATAAAACACTTAGAACAAATTAAATTAAAAACAACAACAAACTATAAAAAGTTATTTCAAACCTACATTTTTATTGAGGCATAAATCCACATTGTTCTCTTTTATAGAGGCTGTAATCTTTTACCTCATTTTAATAAACTAAACAATAGAACAGCCACATTCAAAGATAATACGCGGAAAGCTTAGAGTACAGTATAATAATCCATAACATGATAGTTGTAACAATTACCTGCTTGAAAATATTTTTTTTTGCATATGGAATCACATGTTTTAAATTTACAATTATACGTTTATTACCAAACTTTCTTCATCATTTCATGTATGTATGTTTTGAAACGTGTACAGCCATGTTAAGTTTATTTAAATTTAGAATAAGGGATTCGAACCGACCTCAGGAAAACCGTTCCGTCGCTAAACCAATTGAGCTACTGTATCGCTTATATAATTACGATTCTACCCGTTTCGGCTTTTTTTCATTAGAAAATATAGAAAATGTATGTTGCTAGTTTGCATCGTGGCAACAACAAGAACTATGTCTCACCCCAATATCAGTGACAATAATTCATGAGATGCACCTTACTAGAAACATTACCAGTTTGGAAAGAGCAATCACTCAGTGCGTAATCTCTTAGGATTTCCTCGGGAACGAACTGTCGTCACTAACCGCCCTAGAGATAGAGTGCACTCTGGCGTTTTTGTTTTTATCCTGCACCTTACAGATAAGGTGGACCCCAGTCGAAAGAGATTTAAATTTCAATGTGCATTATCATTCGACGCAGTAAATCAGTTCTCCTACATATGGCGCAAAAATTTTCACTTCGTCAAAGTAAGCGATTAAAAGTTAGAAATACAAAGTCAACTATAATGCTTACTTCAACATCCAGCTGTTATTCCTGTCCCTGTTTCAAACGTCACCCCAACCGCCATGTTACCATTTTGTTTTGTCACTTCACTTTAATCACTGTGTGAAATAACAATCGCACTTGAGAAGAACACTTATATATCAAAGGTATAAAAAATACACTTTTCACACAAGAAATTTCTTTTCATATCTATAATAGCTTAAAATAAAGACAGTTGACAATTAAATTCAACCGTAAATGACAATAATTTAAAAGTTGGCAATGAATAGGAGATTTATGTCCCATTTTCCGGCATCAGGGTTCCAATTAAAATGGTCAGACAAGATTATCAGTTTCGAATGGTAATAGCGATGATTGAATCACGTATGAATGAAATAAATAGCTGGCTTTGAGCTTTTGTTTGATTTGGAGTAACTCAACCGTGCATCGAATAGATAATTGATGTTTTATGGCATCCCTGTGAAATGTTTGTTTCAGGATGCATTTTGATTTTACAGTCAGTTTTCAAATCGAATTAGTTGGTGTAATAAAAAATAAATGTGTTTATGGAAGATTATTACTATTAAAAATTTTAAATTTTCAACAAGTTGCTATGTGAAACTTATTAAAATTTTATAATATGAGATACAATTTTTTGGTTCTGGCATCTTTTCAATATTGATTTATATTGCAAAATTAAAAACATTGGTTTGGATTTCAAAGAAATCCCGATAAAAATAATTATATATAGAATACTAATTTCATCGAGGCGGGTAGCGATACGGTAGCTTAATAGCTCAATTGGCAAAGTCACGAAACGGCTTATCACAGATCGCGGGTTCGAATGCTACTCATACTAATTTTTAATCCAAAAACATCAGATGCATATTAGAAAATAAACACAAGTAAATTTCTTGCTACAGTCTCTGTATAACAATCAAAATAATGGTTGAACAATCTCAAGAAGTATACATCTCAAGTTGTCCCTATTAATATTTGGGCCACGTTGTTAAGTCAAGGGAACCTCTACAAGATAAATAACCATTAGTTAATCCAAGGGCAGGCCCGCAGTAACTCAGCCGGGCAATAATGCTTATAGTCTAACCGTTTTAATTAAATAAAATTTACATATTATCAAGATTTATGGTTGCTAAATATTTGGCATCGGCTTGATGCTACAAATAATACCAGATTGGAAACTTCTCGATTGGATATTCCACCACTTCTGATATTATCTTTTATTTATTTTTAGATTAAAAAATAATAATATAACAAATTCATACAAAATCATACAATTGAATAAAAGATTACCGATAAATGTTAAGGCCAAGCTACCAATCGTCTTTTTTCAACTTTCAAAGTAATAAACCAATTTAAGTCTCAAAAACCGAAAAGTCATTGTAAATTTAAATCCTTAGAAGGCAGCTAAACAAACAGACAAATAAGGGAATCTCTTAGACCCTTCATCAGATGTTATTCGATTTGCATCTTCCAGGGATTGAATTTTGGACCATCTTAATCGTTAGGGTGACTTTGATATCCGAGAATAATAAACGGATTTTAAGATGGAGTACTTAATGAGGATATCATGATGGGAATTCCTTTATATATTAGCTGATATATGGTAGGCTTAGAAAATAAAGATATATAAAATATTGTAATATAATTAGACCATGTCTATGCTAATTCCTCTGAGGGTCTCGAAATCTCGTTAACCTAAGTGGTCTGACTGTACTGAACCTAATCACATTAGACTGGCTTGCCTTGATTTGGTAAAACTTTAATTTATATATAGAAATATTCTTTTCAAGCTTAACTTACTTAAACTTTATTATATTAAAATTAGCTTGGGCATAATAAAACCTAGAAATACGTGTCTATTGTGATTATAGAGTAGATAAAATGTTATAATACTTATAGAGAGCTTTTAAAGAGATTCAATTGTTCGTTAAATCGAAAATTATGAGCGATTCCCGCGGCTGTCCAACACACGAACACATGGGATTTACGATTTTACCGCGCTAGGGCGTTTATGAATATGAATGGTGCTATTAGAATCGAATGTTAATGTTTTAAGCTATATTTGCATTTATTATGTGTGTCTGTATGTTTGTGTGTGTTTGTAGCTGAAGTTAATATTCTATATATAAGAGATTTTCATCTATGCAACTCATTACTATAAGCAGAGACTTGAAGTATGGTAAGAATATTCTTTACTAGCAGTATCTGTAGGGGTATAAATTAATAAAAATATAACATTTTCAAACAATATATCCTATGTATAAAACTTGGCAAGTATATCTTTAGGGAATGTTAAAAAATACCACGAACGAATTTTGTTAAATTCCACCCACAAAGGACTGCGAGGGCATTATATTGAAACGGAATAAAAAAAATATTTGGTATGTTACAAACTATAGCAGGGATGGCTAGTATATATATATATATACCTACTATATAATAGCAATACATAAGTTCAAAACAATAATTACATGTAATATTTAAATAATTTAAGAAATATTCGTAATCATTATTAAATCTTTAGGAATGTCACTCCTTTCATACAGCGATACAATTCAAGCCTTTCTGTATCTATGAAATATGTGCTACCAGCAAAGTCTTGAATACCGAGTCACATTTTAAAGTCAAAGTCATTCAAATGCTTAATTGGACGATTACACTATTGTTCTATTGTCCTTCCTTCAGTAGGGTGTAACTCATAAAGCCCCTTTAAGAAATATTCTCCTATCATTGAGAATTTAATTTCATTTTCACCCCTCAGAAAAGAATGACTTGATGACTTCGTACTCTCAAGATTGTGACTTTTTAAGTCATACTCTTTATTTAATAAACTTGGTTCTAACAAAAGCTTTGTATCTGGATATGTTAATAAGTCAATTTTTGAAATTTTAAGATAGATATTAAAATTTGTCAGGCTTTGGTCTTTTTCCAGTAATATATGAATGTTAGATGTAAAAATTCAATATTTTTATACATTTCATAAATAATATGAATGTGAATAATATGACCGTCTAGGATAGAACCTTTTCAGACGAGACCTTTATTTAGAATTCATAACTTTCAGGTATTCAGCTGAATCATAAGATATTTTTCTATTGAGTCTTCATATCCATGATATAGGTATATATAATAAATAGTTTGTAAAAATATTAATATACATTCATTTGCTTAAAAAACTATTTATTTATAAATATTATTAAGTACTAACTTAAGATGAAGTGTCTAAACTTGTGTTACTCCAACTTCCGTCGAACTTAATCTGATTCAATCTCATATTAACTTAATAGAAACTTTGAAGGCCTCATGTTACAGGTGAAGTTGTATCTTAGATATACAGTATATTTACTGTGTCGGAGTTAAATTAAAACTTGGTAATATCAACAAAGAACTGCTTTCTGACGAGTATTAACATCGATATTTTACTAGCATGGACAAATTTAAAAATAATATGCATGTTATAATATATACTAACAAAATCTGTTTTATTTTGTAATTTTGTTGCAAAATCTTGACTTTTGTATTACTCTAAGTACAATGATAAAATATAAATTAAACATTTAATGAAAAAAAATCAAACTGAAAAGAATTTTCAATCATGAAATTAAACTCTACATTTCAAAATAAACAAGGTAAAGTAATTTGTACAGACCAATACACACACAGATACCTAAGACTCGTTGGAATCACAAAAGACCCAATCTCAATCTCCGCGAGACTAATCCAATCGAAGGCACAATGAGATCAAATTGCTCAGAGCTAACACTGCACGTTATTGCCACTAAATCTTTCACTTGCGAATACTGAATACACCCTGCGGCTATTGCTTTCGGCCTTTTACAGTTACAGATGCTTTTCGGGGGCAGTGGACGCAAATATTTATTCGGAACCTCTGCACTCTTTATTGCTCTGTTAACATTGGTCAATGTTTGGGTTCCAATATATCGACTTTTATTTTTTATTGTCCCTATTACTTATAGGCTTTTTATTTCTTTAGCATTATTGTCTTTAAAGAAATCGCGATTGTTTAGTGTGATAACTATAAAAAATATAAATTTTTGAAATAATATGAAAAGGCAATGAAATATGTTATATACATATAAATGTGTAATTACTTACGAGAGGGAACTCAGTTCTAAGATTCAGTAGACTCATTCTAGTACACTATGAGAAGCGTTGATATTTAAGATATTTTATATAATTTATCTTTTGTTATCTTCAACTGGTCTATGTTCAATGTAAGGTATTATAATATGTTACTATTTTCGAGGATTATATGTAGACACAAAACTATATTTAATAGATGAATTGACAACAGAAAACTAAAGTATCGTGACAATTATGTTATATTTGAAATTCGGAACTATTGCTGATCAAAACCTTTAAAATAGGAGTCAATTTATTCTTAAAACTCATAATGTGCATAGGTAAATGTAAATATAATACTAATAAAACGTCAGTAAAAAATCATTATAAAATATATAGACGGTCCACAAAAAAGATATTTAAAACATAAAGAATCTGTGTTAGAATATATTTATCAATAAAGTTATTATATTTGTAAAACAATAAGAAGATACATCCAAATCATAATGTATCAATATCAAAATAATAACTGTATTTTTGAAATTAAAACATATTTAATCCTATATTTATTCATCAAAAATATGAAGATTCTTAACAATGCTTCAATCACACAATACTGTATTTTTGAAATTGGAACATATTGAATTCCATATTTAAACCATTTTTTTTTACCCAGGTGTCCTTACTTGGGCCCAGTTTTACTAATAAATTTGAACGCTCATTCCAATCACGTAACGCCGAATTTGTCATATTGGATTTTGGAGGCGACTGCCTGTCATACGTCCCTCCTGTCAGGACGTGGAAATGAAAACATGGATTTTTTTTTTACTAGCCCAAAGGAAATTAAACTCTATTTTCTGTAAAATAGTGCCTATTTTGACAATAAATGTAAATACTGTTACAAAATTTCGATAATAGAAACGAATTTGTTTTTAAAACTTACATGAACAAAGTTTGAGTTGAAAAAATATATTACGTTGTCACATTTTCATTTAATGTTGGAGAGAAATTTGATATTCTTAATAATTCCGCTACTAATTTATATTTATATTTTTGTTGATTTCAAACAATATCTCCAAAATAGGGTCAAAGTATTCAATTATACGTTTCTTTAGGTGCCTTTAGAACGAATATAAGGTTTCTCTTTCAACTGTTACAGAACTATATTAACCTCAATTGAGAATGGGAACAAATATTTAAAATGTCATAAGTATTCAAAGAATCAAAAAATAAATCCATAGTACGACGCGAGGTCATTGAACTTTGTATTTTACTTAAACTTATTGAAAAATTCAAACTTATGTTATAAGTTTCAGCAGAAGCAGGTGTAGGAATATTTTCGATCACTATTTTAAAGTACGTTGTAAATTGTATTTTTTCATAAAACGATGACACCGAACATTTCACCCTCCAGAGAATCGCTAAGATACATCTGTTGCTGCCCAATTTCGTATCTCACAAAAAACTAATGATATAAAATGAGAGCTTCGGTCAGACACACATAGACATGTGTATATCTACATACACCCACACATACATACACACATGTTTGATATATAACATATTGGAAACATTCTATATAAATATAATTATCTTTATTTATCTTTCGAATCCTAACTAACGTCTAACTTTTAAGTACAGACCGCAAATAATATTTCAAATAAGAATGAAAAATAATGTTTTAAATGGTAGCTCAAAGGGAAGAGCTACGAAACGGTTTTCCAGATGTCGCGGGTACAAATCCTACCCCTATCGATAAATTACTCGTTCTATAATTATTTAAATTAAAATAAACTTAAATAGCTGTACCTGCAATGGTTATAAACATTTCAAATATATCAGTCACAAACATGAAAGTTTATGTAATTATTTTAACATTTAAAAAAATGTAAGTGTGTATATGTGTATAAAAAAAATAATATAACTATATCCAAAAAATAGACAAAATATATAAATACAAATAAAGGTAAAGATATTTTAAACTTAATCAAGAGAAATCAAAATGCGGAAAATAGAAGGGTCTCAAACCGAGGGTTAAACTCCTGTTATCGATTCGTTTTTATGAGTTGTGCTGACATTTTGATTTCTTAACCGACATACGAAGCTGTTTCTATTTGCTTCATTGGTTTCTCGAATGTGGTATTATAAATAAATTTGTCAACATTTTTTTTTCTATTTAAGCTGTTTTGAAAAGGAGGATTTGTTTAATGTAGGAAAATATATTATTTTTCAATTTTATTAATTTACGTTTAAATTTACCAACGGACGAGCGAAATTTACGGAAAATATACGTCTCAATTATATTAATATATAATATTAAATATTATAACGCTCTTGTAATCCATTTTGGGTGGCATTTCATGTAATTCCTTATTAGTAAATTTAAAAATGCCAAAGAAGAATATACTCGCTATGTTTAAAGCCTACATAAGGGTTATAGTTAAAAAATTTTTTTTTTTAACGGTTGACTTGCGGGGAACAACCTTTCGCACTAAATTAAAATTTTCCTAGTCTTATAGTTTCAAATAAATCGTCATGAGTCAGTATAGGTTATCTATATATATAATAGGTATATATAGATAAAAGAGATTTATGTTATATTATGGTAAAAGCCTAACCGCATTTCGTTGCCATAATCATTTATATATTAATATTTATTCAAAGAGAAAAGTAAACATAATATAATGTAGACTAGTGTTTAAGCTTTTGAAATATTCAAAAGCATTCCCTTTGTATGTGTTTTAATTAAAATATGCTAGTTTATTTTAAAATGCAGGCTAAAGCCACTCTCACATGACAATAGGAGATGACATACTATCGGGTTGCGGGTTGCGAACAATCAACGTTAAAAATTGTACAATTCGTTCGACTAATCACTCGACCAATCGCTCGACTAATCAGTCAATCAATCGCTAGACTTGTATACGAACTGCAAGTGCATTTTTGTAAACAAGTTTTGTGAGCTGTCCCCGATCATTATTAGGGTATTTTTTCACCCTAGATAAATTCTTGTTGTGGAAGATATGGGAGGGAGATAACAAGGACATTATCGAAATACCGAAGTCGGATTAAATCAGAAAAACTGACTTTAATAAAGATTTATATCCCAGTCGATGTGAAGTCAATTTGTATGTTTTACAAATATATCTCATGTATAGTAATAGTATAAAAAAGAATGAGTTTGTTTGTTTGTTACTCTTTAAACCACTCAATTGTATTGAAACTTTGCACACAAATTGCCGGGATATATAGGAGGTAAAGTTCCTTTTATCCCAAAAAACTGATTGTCAGGGATAGAAAAATAACATTTTAACGAAAATAACACTTATTTTTTACTTATATTTGCTAGTACTATATTTTTACAAACATTCCGTTATCAAACATAAAACACCCCCAACATTATCCCTATTAAAATAATATCCTGACATAGATCAGATTTCCTAATCGGGATAGGTAATGCCCCATCCGAAAATTATGAAGCTATAAAATAAACATACTGCGTACCGCGAATTTCTCATAAAAGACAACATATTGGGATGAGATGAGAAATTGGGATGAGATGATAGTTTCCTTACTGAAGTTCTGTGCAAATATTTCTTTCAGCATCTTTATTGAAATTCTGATAAGAATTTCAGATCGCTAGGGTGGAATGTTAAAAATGTTAACATTAAAAATGTTAAGGGCTCTCCTTCATTTAATCAATTAAGTAGATACCTTCTGATTAATATAATGATTTTATATAGTAATATTATTTTTATGTTAAAAGAATAAGCCCTTGTAAATTTTGCGAGTATCATAGAACTAATGTGTTTGTTATATTAGTCTTCTTTTCAAATCGCTTTACGTTAATTATAATTTGTTCTTTCTCTCTATCTCTCTATCTCTCTATCTCGCTCGCTCTGGTTTGTTGTATTGAAAGAGTAATTACTGGGTATAATTGTAATTTTATAAGTTAAAAGAGTATCCAAAGAAAGTTTTTCCGATTCTTCTTCAAGGACAAACTCTTTGAAACAGTGCAAGTATAGTTTAACGTTTCATAATAACTATGTGAATAAACAAAATGACTTGGACGTTGAAGGCTTTATAAATCACAAGATTTATAAAGCCCTTTTCGTAATAAAGTCAAATCAGTTTTATACTAAAACTTTTTTTTTTAATTAATTGAGTATATTTAATATAAATTACTTATGAATTCATAAATGTTAATGACCAAACTAGTACAAATATTCTACACAATGGATACAATAGCCACAATGTGTACTACAATCAAACTTTAAGGTTGTCCCTTGCGTGGGGCGAGTCGTAGTCCCATGTGGCACCCTTAAAACCCTATATTGAAAATTCTAAAGTATGTATCATGACTCACAAGTCAGTGACTTTAAAGTCAATAAAATGTACAAATTATATTAGATTATTATATATATTTTTTTAATTTTGAATTTCATTATAATAAATACAAGTTTAAATTATTAATATTATAAACATGCACTTCAGTTCAATGTTGAGTATCTATCCCTTAGACAGACTTAGGAAAGGTTCTTCCAAACTAGACCCTTTTGAAGAGGTTTAAAAATATATCATTATTATCGTTTTATTTTCAATATCTTGAAATATCTAAATTATGCTTCATTGGAAACGGTTTTGATTTAAAATCAATGGAATGCCGTATTAGGAAAAATCACTGAGCCAGCTGGGGTTTGATTGGTCCACAAGTGTCACGTCACATGTCACAGAGACGAATAAAGGCGCGTTCTAATTTCAAATTGAATGCCTTATATTTCTTTTATGTATTCGAATTGTCATTCTTTTATGTATTCGAAAAAAAAATAATACCTCTGAAGTTCTTCTGTATTAGTATTCTATGTTATTTATGTATTCGAATTAAATGGAGTTTTAATAAAATTACGCTAATATTATTTCATATTTCAATATAAAAAATATAAATAAAATATATCATTGTATATTTAACGGTGAATAACGGTGAAATAATTAAAATTATTTGACAGAAAGATTTGTAATTATTCGGTTATCAAGTAATTAAAAAGTTGGTTCAATGGCAAATCCAATTTTCCCCTCTTTCATTTGTCATTAAAGAAATTCTAAAGTAAATTTTGAGTTGAATGTTAAGTGAAGTTTTATGATGTCGGTATTAAGAGTCAATTAATATTCAAAAAATTCATTCAACGAGTGATAAATTAGGAAATAAATTAAACAATAATCAAAAGTTTTTTTTTTTTGTGACTGTACTTTTTTTTATCCCATTTGGGTACCGTCACAATATAATGAATATGGTCAGACATATTCTTCTAAAAAGTTAACATTATAAGTCGTCAGTACTATTATTTTTAGGTCTTAAAACGTATAGAATAAATAAAAGGGCCACCTTCATTTCAATCAAGTAAATGATATTCAAAATGCTAAGCTCATCGAAGTGGGTACCGAAAAGTAGCTCAATTGATAGAACGCCGAAACAGTTTTTTAGAGGTCTCTAGTTTGAATTATAAAGTTAGTACAGCATCAAGTTACATGACTGTAACGAGCTCTCGTATTTACCAAACTTTGTTATTGAATGCTAATAAAGTTCAACCCTGTTCAACCTGTATCCTGCCATCCCTACCTCATATGTAGATATATTATTATTTCTAAAATGTCATTGCCATCCGTCTTATATATAAAAACAGGATTTCCTAAAAGAAATATTTGTTAATTTCTAATTATGCTTTTATTATTTATATTATAAATATTGAATTAATTAGAAACATTTATATACATATGCATAAAATAATAAACATTAGTAATAAAATGTCAAATTTATAATATGATGTATTTTCCCGTATACATGGCTATTGCTTTGAAAGTCAAACTAATCAAAAAAGGTTTGCAATTTAGGTATATATGTATCTTCTCACGTAGATATCTCATAACCCAATAAATTTTGACAAAACTCTGGATTCGTTTTCTATAATTGCCGACGCTGTGATGATGATAAACATCAACAAAGCACCCATGGAACCAACAAAAAACTCAAGATAAAAGTTTAAAGATTTCATAACTCGAGAACCATCAAACATATTGAAAAAACTTTATATACTTTTTTTGTGTTATTCTTTATATAGAAAATCTTTTTGTTGAAAAGCTTTTTATAAAAACTTTGCTTGAAAATTATCTCTAGCTTTATCTTTGTACTGCACGACTAGTTTTAACGTGATTACATATATAATCCAGTTGTCAGTTTAGCAGTAGATAAAAGTGGATTAGGTACGCCTTATTAAGTGCTTCCAACTCAGTCTAAACTCTATCTAAATCTAAGACCTAACGACAATGGTGGGTACTAATTGTATCAGACTGACCACACTAGTGTCTGGAGCGTGTCTGGACTCAGCAATAGTGATGCAAACTATACTTACTTTTGTTAGGGTGGTCAAAAATAAAGCATTAAATTTAAAATAACTTTATTTAATCCAGTTTAAATATTATTACTGTCTGTATTTGTCGTACACACAGTAAAGAAAGTGACTACGTTTTTGGCGCTTAATCAGAGATAGAATTGTCGAATTAGTTTTAGTTTACAATATTTTTATAATTGTGGCAACCCTGAAGCAAAGTCTGAGTTTTTAAATCAATTTGTCTTTGAGATTACAATCAGTGAGTTTTAAAGAGTTGCCTGGTTAAAGTTTAAGTAACTCTCGATGTTGACTGTTTTAGGATCCCAAACTTAAAGGGATCCTTATTTCACTTGAAGTTTTACAACTTATAAAGTCGTTAAAGGCTTAAAAAAGATATAATTATTAGGGATATTATATTCCTAATAAAATAAAAAAAAGATATACAAGATTAATATATATCTTAAATTCACGCAAAAAATGGAAAAACATATACTTAAAAATTTTAAGTTATAACTATACATTTACACCACATATTCTTACTTGAATTTTTAAATTTTAATAAAAAGTGCTACAAAACCTAGTCCTCGTCGCAACGAATCCTAACCACACAGTTTGCACTTTGCATGCAAAATAACTTTAACGAACCATATACCACTTCTATTTGTACTTTCTACCTCCTGTAATAAGGTTTGAAAATTATTTACACAGAATTGCTCACCAAAAATGAGTAGGCGCTTCACCTGGGAATACATATATAATTTCGTACCTGGAACAAGATAAAACAATTAAATTACAACTACTAAATTAACAACTCTTATTAGTATGTAATATATTGTTTTATTATAATTAAATAAATAAACCTTTTTTTTTAATTCTTAAAAATATATAAACGTTTTAGCTTTACAAATGAGAAATTTGCCAGACAGTATAGCTTAAAGAGTGTGTACTTATTTTAAGAGAACAATAGAACTTCTTTCTCATGAAAAAACATAATTACGAGAATGGTAAAAAATCTTACAGAAAACTTTCCACGAGTAAACTCAACATTTTAAACCGTCTCAAGTCTCAGATTTCACGGTCAGAAGAAATAAATTTACCTTGAATTACTAAGTTAGAGCAAGACAACAATAGGAATTAGAGCTCCCATTCAGGAAAACCCTTAAAACGCGATCCTGGATTGTTCCCCCGGGAAATTATGGACTTAGCACCTGACAAGGCTCAAATTTTAATGTTAGCGACGCCCTACCCTGTAAACTTCAGAATAAATTAACATGAAGTGAAATGTTCTCACATATTTCTAAAACAAATTTTTTTGACGGTTAGTACTTGTTTTGTTCTATTTGTTCTAAAAGATACAAACATATATTCTTGAAGATGTATAAAGTATTCGCTATAGTTTAAGGTGAGGTTGGTATAAGAAGTTTGAAATTATTTGTAAACATTTATAATTATTTGTAAATAGCTACAGTCATGTTAAGCTTATATATATATTTAATAAATATAGAATAACCTCTCGGCAACTTTCCTGTCATTCTACCAATTATGATACTGTGTCGCTACGACTAAAATGTATTTGTCTGTTTGTATTTATTTTTATATCAGCCAACCAATTCAAAATGTTTTAATTTAAAACATAAAATGAAAGAAGTCTCTTCGTCTTCTTTACAGTCTTATTATTCATAATATTATGTAGTATCCGTCTGAGTCCACTCTTACTTAATTAGAATTTAAAATAAAGCAAAATCACGTTTACGATTCCACTTCCTTTAATACAGAAAACGTACGTATCGCATACTAGTGCTGTGTTTAAACCGCTTCAGCTTAAAAGCGACCCATTTTGGGACTTTTAATTCGGCATTGCTAGGGACACCACAACCAAAATCACTATTTAGGATAAGCCTTGGAATTTAAATACTCTTAAAATGTGTCATGGTTTTCGTTACCACGAAACAACGGTTTCTTTTTATTTATTTATTTTATTTTAATCCTATTTGCACGTGTCAGCCCTATCATAACCTCAATTTACAATTAAACCTGCAAACCAGCAAGTGTCGTAGCATCTATGAATACATATTTCTATAATAGACTTAAAACTTTTTGTTGACGGTTGACAAAGAAGACACGCAAAACTACCTACATCATATCTATTAATATAATATTTCTGCACAAGTGCTTCTCTTTGTGCGCTATATTTATTGCATTCTACTAATAAGTGCTGGAAATCATCTAGCGTACCACAAGTATCACCTTTTTTTTTTTAAACATAAATACAGCACCTGATGAAATGTTCATAGCAATAACAAGTATGTAAAACATTGGTGATATTTGGCAGGGGTTTTTACGTTTTATAAAGTTTACTTATATTTCTCTCTGTAACAGATGTTTATACCCCTATCTTGTCTGGACGGAGATGCTTAGCGTTACAAATTACTGTTACTCCCAAGGGTTTGCTCACGTCTTACGGATTCAAGTTGACGCAACTATCTGAATATTTACAAACTTCCCAAAATATCTTTAGTTTTAGCTTTTAACCAACGTTTCTTGAGGTCGTTGTCACGATCTAAGCAATTTGTGTTCACTGTTTGGTTATAATATAAACTTTGTTTGTTGTTCATCTTAACACTATAGTTTCATTGTCATATTATGATATTAAAACATAAATAATCACACAATAATGTAGGAAAAAGTAGATATCTATTTCCCCAGGATAGTATGTAACCTTTTGAAAAGGAATAGCAATTCTTCTAATGTGTATAATATAGGTATTTTTTTTTGATATTACATTTGTAATTGTATAGTAATATTCTTTTTATCACATTGTTATCACATCGAGGTCAATGACCCTTTCAGATTATTGTATTAACTTTTGAAGGTATTTGGTAAGTATCAGAATTAAATTAATACTTATAAATTAAGTATTAATATATTTTATATAGAATCTCATTACCTTTTCTTTATAGTATTTTAATTCTAATCAAAACTAGACACTTGTTATTTTTTTTTATAATCAAATAGTAATCAATTATTTTTGTTAGTGTTTAATTAATATAAAATACGCTAACCAATTATTTATTATCATTATATTATTATTATTTGTCATGTGTGTGTGAATGTGTGAGTCATAAAACGGCATTTACAACGGATTTATTTTAAGAATAAAATTTATATATTTCTCGAAAATTTATAATACTATGACTGTTTATGAAATAAAAAAATATTTTTAAGTCGTATCATTAAAGTTATATCATTCCATTTACTCAAAATAACATTGCGGTTATAACTTAGCGAACTGATTATTATTAGCATAACTCATGTTAACAATGTGTTAGCTTAGGCCCAATAATCACAAACTACCCCAGGCTTATGAAGTCATTAAATAACAGACAGAGCCGCAAGCAAAGGCTAGTTATTTATTACATTTTAATATAACAATAGACATTAAATATAAAATACAATTTTTAAATAGACATAGAATGAAAAATAAACCGATTCGTGGTTCGATCGCGCGACCTCTGGAAAGCCGTCCCGTCGCTCTACCAACTGAGCTACAGAATCGCTACCTATTTCGGACATTTATTCTATGGCTATACATATTATAGATATTTTCACGCATAAAGATACTCAATAAAGGACTTTCTATTCCCATGTCATGGATTATACAGCGTGAGTTGTAAATAAAATATAACATATGTACGAGTCTCGCCAAATGTGGCTTTCAAAGCAAGTCTCTTGGTGATAGCTCATAGAATAAATAAATTTACAAACTATAGTATAAGGTACTGTGTACTACAAATGTAGTTTGTAAGGTACTTTTATAAATATATCGCTTTAAGAATCTATAGTAAACAAAACGACCTGTACCTATTAACCACTTGACAATCATATTACTGTAAGAACAGAAAAGGTATCCAATCATTCTGAGAAATAAAATTCTTTTCATACAAAAAGGATTACATTTTCAATATAAAATTAACAATATCGAACTAATCTCAAATCGAATCGTATTTTCATCCCTAACACGAATCCCCGCAACTAAGTACTTATTACGCCTAATATTGACTTCACCCTTATTTATATAACCATAAAGTTCAAATTAATCTTGAAGTGTATCAAGTGGAGGGTAGCGAGGGTGCGGCTGCATCTCTATTAATATTTTATGAAAGCAACCTGTTCTGTTTACACTTTCCTAATACCTTGTACGAATTTTATATTACAGTATTAATATTACCCTCAGTTCAAAGCATTACAAGGCGATTACAAGTTACATATACTAAATATATCAACGAAACCTTAGACAACATAATATATATAAATAATAACCTCAGTCAGTCAGTGCCGAGCTAAAAACAGAATTTCTATTATAATGTTGGCATTACCAACTTAACAGAAGTTCCAGCATATTCACTTTACACTTAAACATTACAAGTTACACTTCCCAGCACCTCGATCCGGAGCCCCGGTCTCGTCCAGGGCTCCCCTAGCATCAAATTACGTAAGCCTTCGCTACAATTTTTCAATCGTACGTCGCTCCGAGCAAAACGCAATCCGTCCGCTAAATTTGAAATGTTTAGTAATAATTTATAAAGTGATAGATCACTTATAGAAATAAATAATTTATATCAGTTTCTTTGGAACTTATATCCACCAGACTACTACAACCAGAAAAATAAAAATACTAGAATATTGTTTTAACATATAAAAATTAACACGATTTTAAATGTATAAAAGGTTCTTAATTTGCAAAGGTTGTATCTTTTAAAACAAATAATAATTATCATAATGGCCGCTCTATTTTTCAGTCTTAATTCCCCTTCCCCAATGTCACGCCTGAAACAAAAGATTGATATATTCTCTTTTCATGAGCTTAAATGAGATTAATATCTTTACACCCTATCTTGTTAACTTTCTTAAATGTTGCTTAGATTTATTATTTTTTTATTTTCCGTTGTATTAACTTAAGAAGCAATATAGTTTATTTCAGTTTATTTCTAATAGCCAAATAATCACTGAACCGATTTAAAAATTCTTTTAGTAAGTAACATAAGCCTGTGTATCCTAATATTCCCACAGGGCCGGAAAGCGAAAAAATCCCGAAAAATAGGATTTTCAAAAACTTAGTAGTTCTCGAGTATTGGCTTTTTAGTTAATTATTCTGCTAAAATAATATCCTTGATGCTCAGTGAAGCAAGAACGGGTCCGCTATATATAAAATAGTTTAACAACTATATTATAGTCAAGTAAAATAACTTTGACTTGATTATAATATAGTTAAAGTCAATATTCATTTAATTAAATGTAAGTCAATGTAACATAATTCGGGCAATAAATCGCTGTAATATATATATATATATATATATATATATATATATATATATATAAATTAGTTTTAATCAATCAATAATATATTTTATAAATACAACAATATTAAGGACTTAATTCAAGAGAAGTATGATCAGGTTTTATCAAATAAAGACTTAATCACTTACAAAGCCTGTAACTAATCTTGTTCTGGAAACATTATACTGTAGTGTGTGTTTTTTATTCTTAATAATATTATGACAGTGATATTTGTTTGTTTATCTTCTTTCATGTCATGTGGGTGCAAAATATCGAATTACAATAAATATTAAAAAAAAGTTTCATATGGAAAGATGTCAGTCAGAAACAGCTTTTGTTACACTAACTTGTATATGTTTGTTGGAAAATATTTATAAACATGTATGGCCATGTTAAACTTATTTTAATTTTTTAATTAAAATATAAAAAAAAGATAAACCGATACAGATAGGAATTCGAACTCGTGACCTCTAGAAAACCGTTCCGTCCCTCTACCAATTAATTGAGTTTTGGTACCGTTAAGATTATTATATTATAGCGATTTGATAGCTCAATTTATTTTTCATTCTATATTTATATTAAATATATATATCTTTGCTTTGTTATCAATTAAATGCAATAACTTTAAAATTACAGGTTTGTAATTTTTTTTTAACATCCTATAACAGAGACATTAAATAGAAGCAAGATCTGGAAGAAGATAAAGGAGTCTGTATCCCAGTAAGTAGCTGCTAGTAGCAGTAAATAGCAATTATAGATTACAAACAAGCTGAGTGGTTTCTCGTGTTACTCTTAAAAGGGGAAACAGTAATGAAATCAATGATTATTGCACTTTTAGCTTCACTAATTAATCAATAGTGCTATTTTCAGGATAAAAATTAGGATATATAAGACTTTTCATACGTTTGTTTTAACTTATTATAAGACTGAAAAACTACTGATACGGGTGAAGTTTAAAACATATCTTTACTTTAACACGCTTTTTCAACATAAATATCCTTTGGTTAAGATTTTTTTTGGGAAATTTACTTAACTCTGCATGAATGTGTTTGTTATTTAAAGCTAAAAATATACTATCAAGTATTGATTAAATATAATTAAATAAAGACAACGAAAAACCAGGCAACAGTATCTTAAACTTTATCTTTAATCTATTTATTTTATCTTTTTTATCCTTAGCTATAGAATTGCATTTTATAAGCGACTCCTGAGGGACAAAACCATATTAAATTTACAAAGATAGTTTCAACTCCAGCAATGTTTAGAAAATATTCCACAACAAAATATAAATATTAAAAGAGTATATCACATCTTGAGTGACAAAATAAAAACAACGATGGAACTGAGTCGAGATGAAAAATGTCTTTTAATATTTGTGACAAAGAAAACTACCTCCTTTTCTCTGTGTAATTATGCTAATCAGTCGTATTTATAACTACTTAGAGGCTTTTAAATAGTTTTAAAAGCCGATGCAAATTTTGTTTATTTTTTAATATATTTTTAAACATGTGTGAATAGTATATTAATTACAAGTATCTAAATATGCAAATAAGCATTATTATAGTATTATAGTATTGTTTAACGCTAAAAAAATTATCTCCTGTACTTTCTATTACTGTCTGGTAGAGAATTCCTGTTAGAGTAGAGCCTGTCATTAAGATTTTTTTAAAACTCTATCAATATAAAATTAAATAAAAATAATAATAATGAAGCAGTTTGAATAATAATATATAAATAATACAGTTTAAAATTAACACTGCGATATTATAACAAAATCTTCAACAATAAATATCAATCTGACTCTATCTTGACAGCTTTACATGAAATAAAAAACCCAACAAAGGACTTTAAATGGATTTTTACTCCAACATAATCCCTTACAATGTAATCTGGATTGGCTAATCAATCGTCTTATTAATCGGTGGATCGCCAATCGATCCTAATTTGATTGGCACTCGCAGATGGTAACGACGTAGAGCTATCACTTAGTAACTTGTTGGGATTTAGTCACCGTTTAAGAAGGGATTATTTTATTTTATGCCTCTTTTTATTTTTACAATTATTGTATTCTTTATTTCGTTTTTATGTGTTAGTAATTGTTAATGTCTTCCAGTATCACATACATGATAGTTATATTTCTAATTCGTTTTTTATATCTTTTTGAATAATTAATTTTAAAAAAGTAATGCTGTGTTGGTTCTAATAGAGAAATACTGTTATGTACTATACAAAATTTAATCAAAATCTGTTTAGTTATATGATGATGAGGGAACAAACAGACAAACCTCATCAAGCACTTAACCGGTAGTAACTAGTTTTTAAATGTGAAAAAAGACGTTCAACGGCCTCGTGCCGATTTTATTCTAAATAAAGTTGGAATGTTAGTTTGTACCTAAAAGTTGAGTCAAAGGGAAAACCTAAAGTTATTTAAGTTTATTCATGGTTATCACGAAAATAACCTTCTCTAATTAAGTCAAGGGAATATTTAACAAAACAAGTAAATAATTACACGCGTAGAATTACTATTTATTTAATGAAATGTTCCAAACTTTCTTGCAAAATTACGTGGGTTCACTTTTATACTGTCTGACAAGTCTTATCTTTCCGGTAATAATGGATATGTTACATAAATATATAATGTTAAATCCAGACAAATAATACTAATAACACCATTTAGCACTTTTTTCAACGACATTATTTTACTAAATTATTAGGGATGATGATTATTAGTTTTTTGATATTAATTTCATATTTTTTATGAAGCCGCGATAATTGTGAAAAGCGTTCATAAAGAATATGTGAAAAGTGAAGTGTTCTTAAAAATATACAAATACTATTCAAAATAGTTATAAATCTTATTATACTTTACCTTCATTATATATTTTAAATTTTTTTTATTGTTATAAGAAATTTCATATGAACACATTTAAAATTTATATTTGTGCTATAAAAAATGTATTACAAAATACTACAATAAGATACATAACATTTTGTAAAAGCGAATTTATTCCTCGACATAATCCTTATAAGACAAGGGGGTTAAAATAATCCCCACAACAATCATAACGATTGACTAAAAGACCAGTAACGTTACCATCGAATGTTTTGTACTGAATATTCAAATTAGAGTGGTGACGGTTAGTTAGACCTGAAATATATTCAGTACCGGGAAGACATTAATCCTGAACGTATCGTGTTACTTGGATGCTGTTCAGTATCTAAAACGTGATCTTAATATTGATTCAAATTGGTAGCGACTGTACATTATTTGGGAATTGGAGACTTGATATTGTTCGGTTACAAAATGTTTTTTGTTAGTTTGGATTATGTAACATACCTTTGATAGCAATATATTAAATTTTTATTTTATTAAACTTATTTGTTTTTATTTTTTTATTTTTACAAAAAATGAACCTAGTGGTACTTTTTAGCAGTTAAACATTATTATTATTAATTAATATTGTTTAAGAAATCCAAAATAAAAATAATAATGATGAGGTTGCGGACATATAAATAATATCTAGTATAAATACTTATATACCTCTATAGACAAGAGATAAATTACAAGAAATGTAGTGAATTTTATATTTACATTACACTTTGGGTGATTTAGATAAAAAATATACTTTTTTAACGCTTAGAAACAAAGTGGCACTTAGAATGATGGAAGGGTACGTGTTTACGCATTTTATGTTATCCTGGTACTTGTTTATATTTAGCCTTCAAAACCTTTAAATATTTCAGTTTCAGTAAAGAATAATGATGTATTATTAGTACTATAATTTTAATATCTCGTCATGTTAATTATAAAAATACAGGAAATAAAACTTCTTGGTACAGCCTTCCAATCTCGCGAATTTTCTTAAGTGTTTATCTTATTAGAAATGACGCAACCCACGGGACAGCGAGCAAATAAACAACTAAAATAATGAGGGTCTTGTATGGTTCCACTTCTGGAACCAGTTTCATTTCATAAATTACTAGCAACCCTTATAAGCTAAGCGCGTAAACAAACATTGAAATTAAAAATAGTTTCAAATATTATGGCGCACATTTTAACGACTGGCTTTCATCTTTTCACAATTTTTCAGTTGCACTAAAAATACTAAAAAAAACCTCCACAACTCTTGGGCTCTCATCGTTTGAAATACAGTAAACAATGTACGAAACTTTACCTTTTTGTTACGGGAAGACGGTTCTTATTGTCCTAGCATTAATATAGCAAGCACTGAGTTACCACTGGATTTTCATTAATGTTTACCACGGGAACTGTAATATCTATAGTCATTAAATCGTTTGTTTGTGTACCACTATGACAACCACGTAAACACCCTCCGGCCACTGCGGAGTGACTGCTAGTGACACTCAAACCTACGGGTTCACCCTGATGACGTCACCCTAGACCAATGGGGTGGAATTTTCTGCGCATGCGTGCCGTGTCAGCCGTCACGACGCCATTACCTAGACTTTAACCGAATATTTTCCAACGACGTTCAACACTGTATACATTACGGCTTTTCCTAGGGGCGATTAATATATCAACTCCACGCGAGCAACTGTGTATACATGACTCCAAAATAATACAGATCTAGATGCTAACGCTTATAGTGAAGTGGTCTTCTGGCAGTGACAGCTTTGAGAGCTCCCCCAATGGGCCTTTCAAAGAACCAGCTCCGCCATTCTTTTTTAGTCTGTGGATATGCCGCGCTTTTCAAATAATTGAGACGCTATATGATTTAATTTGCCCTTTTCGAAGTCAAACATTTTCACAGCGCTAGGGTGAAATTTGATTGCCATAAAAGACCGGTGGATTAATTACGGCAGCCAAGAGTTGGAAGTAAATAAAAGCCTAAAAATCAAACATCAAACAACTCTTATAAAATCAATAACATTTTTATTACCATTTCAGATAAAGTATAAGTATTTTATCCAATAGCAAAGGTTATTTCAACTACATTTAAAAAAGCACCAATCATTCAAGATCTTATTTACGCAGCAGTTCATTTCATATCAAGAATAGGGGCATACGTTACATTTCCACGTGGCAGGTTTTAATCACACATAGAGCATATTGATCGATGGGGTCCTATTCTTGTAGGATTGTAGTCTGGCGGAACTTTTTCACACTCTATCACAATCGTACCAGCAAAGATTTTAATTTGCCATCCGTCTCGCAACAATAGCTTGTGCAGTGAAAGGCTACAATCATTGTCGACTGAAACTACAATAATACGATTCTGTTTTTATGATTGAAATAAAATATTAAGTGTGAACAATCATTACTCTGTTGTAGTTTACAATTTAGTGCACTATATATTGGTATGCTGAGATGCATTGCGACCCTTAAACGGAATGCACCCTACAGCCTGCCCTCTTGTAATACTATTTACTGTGACATGTAGGGTAATATACATTGTAGTGGGGATAAGTCTGAATTGTGTTTAAATTTTAAGCAAATATTGTAATGTGTTTGAAATTGAGTAGTAAAATTTGTAGCTTAATAAGATTATAAATTTTTTAAATAATTAAAAATGGATTGCCAAAGATTCGACCCCGTTACCTCTGGGTAACAATTCCGTCGCTTTAACAAATAAGCTAAAGAGCTCCCTTCTCGGTTCGATGAATCTAGCTTTCTATATATAATCGTTTGTATTGGAAAGAAGGCTACATCTGTTAAGCTTTTTTCAATAATTTTAGCCTATGATTTAAACTTTGCAGTATATTATTGACGAATGTATCTAATTTAATAAGAGTACTAATTTTAACATAAATTATAAGAGTAAGAATAATTTTAAAAATAGACTATAAAATATTTTTCTTATAAAGAAAAACCTAAGAAGCTCTAGGCAGTGATAACGGTTCCACGGAATTGTTGAAGGCAAAGTGATTTATCGTCTAGATAGCTAACGTAATAATTCATAACGAACAAAACGCGACGAGACGGTGTTAACTAAGTTTGGTAACGAAATTATTTTTAACACGAACTTTATTATGTCTTAAGATATTACAATACAGTATATAGGGAATCCAATAATTAAGATACAATAATACAGCACTATAAACATACCGCACAGGTTTTATTATTGGCAATCTTAATTAAGATCTGGTTAATAACATCTATAAATTAATTTAACGTAAAACTTTATTCAATTAACAACATTTTATTAAATTTAAGTTTCATACAATTTTTTTTTGTGGTCAAAACATGGTCAAACATTTTTTTTTTTTTTTTTTTGTGGTCAAAACTAACACCAGCTCCGTTAATTGCTAGTAAATGAGAGCTGGCGACAGAATGTCAGCAAAATAATAATAAAATTATCAAACCTTTAAACATTTATTAAAAAGATCGAGAAAACATATAAAAGCTTCGAGATAACAAACACGGGCCAGGAAAATAAAATTTAGTAACAGGGTACAATAGATGAGCTTAAAATAAATAAATTGAAATATTTTTATAAATATGTGATTGTATTCTAATAAAAATTTAGTGTGGGTAATACAATTATATTATTATTTAGTGCCACTGGATATATGCCAACGAAATAATTAATTGTAGCAAATTAGGTCCTAGACTATCTATAAACCTGGTTTTACCTGTTTGTGCACTGATTGCGGCACTGTCGTTGAAATGGACTTCTGCCAAATGTGGAGGTAAAGTAGACCAAGGAAGCTGGCAAGATCAGCAAAATAACGATGGAGATAAGTTTTGCTATTGAAGTTCTTGTATTAGTTTACAGATTTATAGTAGTTGTAGTTTAGATATTACAAAGAAAGTCAAGTATGTATCGCCAATCCATCAATATATATGTCAGGTACATTTTTGAAACTTATTTGAAGTTTCATATTTGAAAATTTTATTATTTGAACTATTGGAATATTTTATATTTCGAAAGACAGAAATGAAAAAAATATATATTTTATAATATACACATATTTTTTTACTTTTTTTTCTTATTTACTTTACCTACCCCTATATTTGAAACACCAATGGTAAAAATAAAAACCACCTTTTAACTGGAAGTTAAGTTAAGGATCACAGTTTCTAACAACTAGACCAACAAACCAACAGATATTAAGACGGTATACAATATGAAAATCAAGAGCGCTTGGCGTCTTCATGCTAATGTTATATTCGGACATTCAAAGTAATTCCCAACATTTGCGGAAACTTTCCCTAATAATAATACATCATTTGGTAAGATTATCTTCACAAACGAGATGTGGAAAGCATTGAGTATTGTTCAGTAACAAATTAGTCAAATGATCAAATTCAAATAAAAATTCTGAATCGAATCCACAAAGGGTAGTGGATGGGGAGCTAATCCTAGCGACAGGTAAGCTCAGCTAATTTATCATCCCAAAACAATGGAGGGTAGACTTTACATAGGGTGCTATGTGGTACTAGAGGGCTTCATCAACGCCTAAATTATTGCTCTTCTCGCGCTATGTAAGTGTTAGCCATCGATACACAGACAGTTTTCAATATGTTTTTTCATTTATATATTTTTTTTTTCAAGTCCATATATACAGGTTACGATGATCATAAATTTTACGATATTTTGAATCTAATCTGAACCGAAAAAACATGTACCATTAATGTTTTTATTGATAGTGTTAAAATTATTTTATAATATTTATGAAGACTTGTGAGATAAAAAAGGTTCTTGATAAATGTTATCCTTATAAGTTATAATTAAAAACCAGTGATATTGATATTAACTAAATCAAAAAACATACCAAACATTACAAATGTGATTTGTATGAAAAATTCAACCAAATAATGAATACGATCTTAAAGAATAATTATAAATTAATATCACATTTTTATTCTTTTGATTTAAATCAATAATACAGAATTGATAAAATTGATTCAATCATTGTACTGTTTGAGTTAAGCTCTATCGCACAAAGTATGTATTGATGACAAAACCGGAAATGGCATGGATGAGCTTATGTCGTATCACAGCGGTCGACGCGTAAACCCATTTCATTGTTCCACTATAACCCGCGGGTTCAGTTAAGCTGAAGTACTGTCACTACAGTTATCCGAATGCTATTTTATTTTCAGTTAATCTTTTTGTATTGTTACGTATGTATGAAGTTTTAGTGACAGAATATAAATGACGAATGTATGAACATTTTGATATTGTTAAAATCATTCGTTTTATAAAATACATTTAAAAAACGGAAACCATTTTTATTTTCTCTGGTGAGTAATAAATCTTAGCGGTTTTCTTAATAAAAAAAAGTTTATAAATCATTTAATGAGGCTTTAAATCAAAACTTGCTTTCAAAGGAAAAAAAAAACGCCCTCATCCGTGAAGATATAATTATTATGAATATTAATAAATGATTACAAGGTTGTAATAATATTTTATTACTTTTATACATAAAAGATACATTTGAGTCATAACAGTACCTTACGAACCTTTAATTTCCTAAGATATCTAAATATATGTAATTAATCAATAAAATATATAATTTATCAATACTCATGTTATCTTTTAAAAAGATAAGTCAAACATTGGTACATTTTATATATATGTTTTGCATAGTAATTTATTGGTACATAAATAAAAAAAACAAATTTTAAGACATAGTATAAAACTAGAACATATTTAACACAGACTCAATTATAAAGTCGTTCAAACATAAGCTTTCAAAGACTTCGAAGTGTCAGCAGATCGTATCAGCAGGTTCAGATTAGTCAGCCTTATTAGGTAGCTGCTAAAAATAGACTCAATTTACAGCAACACTATATATATAAGATGGTTTTTATTGCTTTTAAACCGTAAAGGGTCTATTATAAGGGCATGCATGACGAATGCTGTTAAAAATACGACAAGGATTAAAAATCGAAGAGCAATTAACCGAGGTCCAGTGCCCTTCAGTCCTTTTTTGTGAATCATCGTTCAATATATATATATATATATTTAACCGTTAAATAACCCTAACTGATATTAAGGGTACCGTTTAAAACGTCTGTCCGTGATGACTTGCGTTCTCGTGATAACAAATTGCTGCTTATATTCGACATTTCGTTATCAATATTTGTATTTTTAAATTATAGATGTGTGTACATTTCATTTATAAAAGAGGGCTTAATATTTTATTTAAATTGTCATTGAATGTGTTTCTATGTGTTAGTTGTAATGTTATTGTGTATATACGTATGTATGTGTTTACACAAATAAACATTTGATACCACTAACACATACATGAGTCATTAAAGATATATAAACTCGATATTAAGTAATAAAGATCCCACAAGTATCATAAGGACATTTCATATTATTTCAAACCCGTCAAACCGACTTCACATCACAATCTAATTTAAATTACATATGTATACAAAAAAGTAATTTAATTATTCCATTTGAGTATCTATTTAATCCGATGATTGATTTTTAAATAAATATTTCATGGTTATATGATTTTTTGGTGTTGAATCGGATTACCGATTTATGAATCTTAAAACCGCATTCAAACTAACGAGGATTTTATCCACGGAATGGGTTTCTCGATAAAATTCGTAAATCAATAACTTATTAGTACCGACGTTTATAACTCAAATATTTAAGTATTAAGAAAAATATATCTACATATGTAAATACTTTCCATTATGCCAAATTTATAGGATATAAATATCGAGTGGTTAGAATAAAATTATACCTACTTGGTGAATCATAACTAATAACAACTTAGTCGTAAAAAATAACTAACATAAAATAACCATAAATAACTTAAATTAAAAATGTTTTGTTTATAAATTAAACTATCACAAGCTTTAAATCA
Organism: Napeogenes inachia; assembly: GCA_959347355.1. NCBI lineage: Eukaryota > Metazoa > Arthropoda > Insecta > Lepidoptera > Nymphalidae > Napeogenes > Napeogenes inachia. Next base: position 6,311,686 of record OY365797.1, read on the forward strand.
TTTTTTCAACGTCTCCATCAGATAAGAATTTTCCGTGAATATTATGTTACACTTGTTGAGTTTTTTACCTAACAGTTATTTAGTATTATAATAAATTGTAACTAACACGTTTTATCAATGTCAATAAATTAGCAATTAAAAATGCTGATAGTGTTCCAATAATTTAAATTACACTACTTTTATATTAAAATGCAAGAATTTCTAAATACCTGTATTATTTTTATTTTACAATTTATTATAGATCTGTGTGTGATTTTACTTTATACACATCAAACTTTATTTTTAATCACATCACTAGTAATGGCATCAATCTTTATATTTAATCACATCACACATCACATATTTTTTTTATAATATTTCTAATATGTCAGTCATAAACATGTCGCATATTGGAAAAAAAATATCAGAAAGGAATATTTTTAAATATCTTTATGAATATAGAGATGCTGCAATTCCAAGGGAACTCCGTTCATTGACCACGTATAAACAACGTAGTTAGTACTCCGATATATCGATATGAATTCGCATTTTATCTGACAACCGTCCATACAATAGGCAAGGAATCCACAGAGTCATGGAATGAGTTGAGTTAAATACGAATATGATCTGTATCAATCACTGTGTCAATCGTTTTGTAATAATGCCTTGTTTTGTATTTAGAATCGTTTTGTTATTCGTTTTAAATATTGACAGTTTTAAAAATCGATAACCGATTAATCGATTATATAAGATTTTAATACCTTATTATATTGGAAAAATCAAATTAATCTATTTTAATTTACAACTAGATATTTAAGCAGTTCCCTCTCTTTCCACTTAATACCGATGTCTTCTAGAACTCCAATTCTCCTTCTTTATTCTTAACGGTATTCCTTATTTCAGAGAGTTTTAGAATACAATTGGTTGTATTAGTCATCTTAGTAGAATTTTTGGTTCTCGGATTCTGTCGCTAGCTCTTTTCATGTCGGTGGCAAATATTTTTTGAGCTGGTGCTAGTTTTGACAATGAAAGTGTTCTGTATTTTTTTCAATAAAGGTTTTGTTTTTTAATTGAGAAACAGATAGAATTTATATTTTATTATAATACCAAAATACTAAATGGCTAAAAATATATAAATAAATTTGCATGTATTAATTTAATAAAGAGAAATGAAGATCGTTGGAATAAGCATGGTTGGGATTTTATTTTGGTAATATTATCGTTGAGGTCACAAAAGATTAACTTAAACATTTGATTTTGGATTCATATAATTAAATTACCTCTACATATAATAATAAAAACTTTCATTTTATGAAGTTTCCTGAATTTAACATTATTATATATTTTATTTAATTAAAATTTGTATACTAAAAGAGGATAAAATTTTGTTTTAAATTTTGACAATTTTGTATCTGAATACCGGATATGTTAAAGATTCCTTAGACAGAAAATAAAAATGATGTAATAAATATAATTAAGAAATAGTTGCTATTCTTGCTTTATTACACTTGCTATTCTTGCTTTATTATATTTACTATTCTTGCTTCTTCTTTATTTCGTGCTTCGAGGTCATGAATAGTAACCCCGAATCGGTTCGAAGCTAATCAAGCAAAATTCCTATTAAATTACAAGATTATAGACGGATAAAAATATATTTAATAATCATCATCGCTTATAAAAGTTTAAATAAGAAATATCCGTTTATTAAAGTTTTAAAAAAATGTAACTTTAAAAATATAGCACTTGTAAAAAATCGACTGCGATGATCTCGGTATTCTTCAATATGTTGAGTTAGTTAAGTAGTTTACAGACTCAATAACTTAAACATAAATACAATACAAATATATATTAACTTTAAAACAATACATACGTCAAGGGTAATTGAGGTAGCCCACGCTATTTTAAAAATGCTTGGGAACAGATGACCAATAACCACTCCTACGCCAATTCAGACAAAAAACGTATATTTTAGTTATGTTTAAAATGGTTGGAAACCAGACAATTATTAGCCGTAAAGTTTAGATTTTAATTTTTGTATTAAACTCTATTTATATATTTATAAATAACAAACTAATCCTGTTAAAATAACTTAAAAGTATTTTCAAATAATAATAATAATAATATCAGGACAAATTACACACATTGATCTAACCCCTAAGTAAGCAAATTATTTGCTTGTGTTAAGGGTGTTAGATAACGATACAAATATATAGAAATATACATTATAAATACTGAGAATATATTTAATAGACGACCAAACCCAGAAACACAGACATCTATGCTCATCACATAAATGCTGTCTCTGCCGGGAATCGAACCCGAGCCCCATTGAGCCGTGACTCGTTAGGCGTCTGCGCTAACCACTCGACCAACGGGGCGGTAAATGTTGCTTAAATTTTCGTTTTCCTTTACTTTTATTAAATTTAGGTTTTTCCTTAACATGTTTTGTCTGTTAGTAATAAATAACTGCTGTCCAAGGTTATTATTTATCTGATCCTAATCCTAACCAGAAAATCCAGACAATCATCACTCACGAAGTCTTTGAAAAAGGCCGGTTTTGTCTCAAAAATATATAAAATATTATAAATTCTCGTCAGGTGTTAATTATTTATTACTTTATACAATTATAATTATGTTACAAACCATAAAAAAATACATACAATCCCAATGTTTATTAATGTATTGAATTAATTAATTAAAACCATATTGAATAGTCTTTTGAAAGCTTTTCAATACTTCATAAACATAAACTGAAAATAACTAATTACTGTATTTAAACGTATTTAAAGTTAAAACGACAGGTGAAGTGAGTACTAATTTCATTTAAGTGGCTCGTGACCTAGATTTAGTTAGGTAGTAAATATCTAGACCTAAGCTGTAATTCACATGAGGGTTGTTCAAAAATGTTATTATACTCTAAGTACAAACGCGGGGTTGTAATTTTAGAATTGTTACACTTATATTATATAATTTTTACACTTTTAAATTGCCATATTTACAGTTTAAGTAATTTTTCTAGCTTTAATTTTACATCTAAAATCTATAAGGATATGTAGACTATATTTATGTTTTATATACCTTTTTTTAACTTGAAAATTTAATACTTACTCCAAAAAACAGAGTCAATGAACCTCAATCTCTTTAATCAGATCAAGTTGTGAAGTAAACAGTGGGAAAATCTAACAATTCTAATCTGTTAATAGTATTCTACTACATACACTGTAACATATATTTTTTAAACATATTTCATAATACAAATGATTCTATATATAAAAGTAATCTGTATAATCGATTTCCAGAAGTAAGGTTCTAAATTTGTCGCAATCTTTTTTATAACAAAAGAAAGATCTGGTTTCCTGGAATCAATAATACCCAATCAATAAACCTTTCATTAATTAATTGAATTATATCCAGGTCAATGACCCCATATCGACCTTGACTCACGATTGGGAAGTCAAGGTAATAAATATTAAACATTTTAGTAACAGTGCTTTTTCTTTTAGACCCCCTGCCCGGTCCAAGATTTGATTATTAGTTAGAATAATATCAATTTACATAGAATTATAAAAAAAAAAAATACATATATTTAAATACATTCATAAATTTTATTTGTATTTCAATTTCACTTTAAGTATTTATTCAGTACTAAATAAAAAAATATCAACAATTTAAAAACTTCAACAATAATATTAAACTCAGTATCAACTTTGATCAATTATAATACACAGAATAACGCAGATAGAGTAAACAAGTGATTCATTTGAGGTCAATAACATCTTGATATAGGACCGGTTTCAAAAATACCATTTTATAAAACGACCGAATTTTTTCTGTGGTCGTCACTCAAAATTATAGCATTGTTCGGGGAATTTTGTGGCTAAATGTGAATTCTTGTGGCATCATAAAAATGGGTCAAAGACATAATTAAACACCATAAATCAGACATGTATAGGATTTTCAGGAATTTTCTGAAATTATTTGAGAAAGATTTAATAAATAAAAGTTCTCCTTCAATATATTTATTCTTTTAATATATGCAAAGTAAAATATATATATATTACTATAAGTAGGAAGCGACATTTTTCATGAAAAATCGAACACACATTGCCATTGGACACATTACATCCCGAAAAAAAATCTGTTCTAATTCTATCCCAAGGATGGGATTAAAACTTTAAGGCCATCCAACATAATAAGGCTTTCTTTTAACAGTGCTGACAACACCGATGGACAAAATTTAATTAATAAATATCAAAAATCTTTTAGTGACATCCTAATTCAAAACAGATATGTATTAATGTTAGTTATTAATAAAACATATTAAAATCTTTTAATTACCAATTACGTTTTCCTAATTATTTTAGAGACATGATTAAATCAAATTTATTAATATAAAAAAGTCAAATTAAACACTTATGTACAGAAGCTTTGATTTTATTATAAATTATAACAACTTACTTCAATTAATTCGCTTGTATTAATTTCGGAATTATTGAAGACATTTTTTTTAAATTAATTTGATAGATTTATATAATAATAATATTTTTAATAACTTAAAACTACTGACACAAAAATGAGGAGTTAAGTGTTTGTGTTTAAATGTGTATCTGTCTGTGTCATTATAACTCCAAAACGGATGAACCGATTGAAGTATTTTATTTTGAAACCCTATAGTAAAAATGCTTCTTAGCTAGCCGTCATTGGATCTGTTGACAGCATCTCAGACAATGTTGACGACAATACTCACAAATTTTGAATAAAAATGTTTAATTTTAATAGTAGTTTCTATGCTATTTTGGGGCTATTGATATATTAAATGCCTTTTATTTTTATTTATTATAACGACTACATATACATACTTTATTTAAATATCTATCTCAAAATTTTCCCTTTTTGATTTAGGCTCCCCGGCTCATTTAAAGATATTTCTACTTAATAAATTGTAAATAAAATATATGTATATTTTTAATAAAGTTAAATATGCATCACACCAATTATTAAACATTAGTGTGAATAAAAAACCATGTTGAAATGTGATTTATATTGCAATTAAGATAAAACGCGTCTTACAAATGATCCAATGTTCAAAAGTGACACAAAATATTCGGGTTCCGTAAAAAAACAACCAATGATGGATAATAACTCGGTATATTTTTATTAGTCCTATTATTTATAATATCGATACTTACTTTGTTAATAGACATAGCTACTGAATATTAAATATATTAACATTAATATTATTTCCTTATAAATAATGATTACAATTGAAGATTATTTTTTAACTAAAAATATACATATTTTTCTTTTAATAACAAAAAAATGTTTTGTTTCATTATTTATTAGTGATAAAAAAACAATAAATTAAATATTTAAAACCGGTAAATAAGTAAAAGTAAATACTTAAAATATAATTTTAGGACACGAGGTAACCCTAATACCGAGATATTTGTTTTAACCGGTAGCCCTTAACGTAAGATAAATTCTTTAGTACGAAAGCAAACAATTCGTCAGAACTAACATCTGTCACTTGAAAACCGTTATTTTGAAGGAAATGCAACGGGAATGTAATCGTTAATAATTTAAAATATAGCAAAACATTCAACGAAACATTTTATTAGGCAATAATTTGAATTGGTCTTAAAAAAAGATAAAATCTTATTAGTCATAAAATTTGGGCTGAAACAACGGTGCAAATATTGCTATAGATAAAGATATAGGACAAGAGGTTGATGAGTAATGCAGCACAGTTGTGATAAACATACTTGCAACTTAATTATTTAAATACCTTCTAATTTGTCAAAGCTTAAAACATTAAAGTGTTCAATCTCGTAACAAAGAAGTATAAAATGTGCAAAATAATCAATAAATTACATTATTCCAATAATAAAAAGTCAACAATACTTTAGAAGAACCATTGTAATTTTAGTATTATCTTACTTTTCTTGGGAAAATATAATCTAGCAACATCTATAATAATATATACATATATACATAACGACAAACTTTACACTTTATATCCGAAATTCTAAAGTCAATAAACTTATAATTTGTTAAAGGTTACAATGACGTAACCATTAGTTAAAATAAACTTCTTATTTTTTTAATTTAAATCCTATAAGAAAACAATTATAATTTTATTAAGACAATATAAATATATCTTAGATATTTCATATGATTTATAAAATTAAATTAATAAAATTCAGTCAGCAAAACGGATGAAAAAAAAAATATATATTAGATAAAATCAGCTTTACATTGTTTATTACTATAAATTTAAAATACGACTAATTTAATTTTAATACAAAAGCTAAAAACATAAGTAAATATTTATGTTACACCACATTACCCAAAAACACACACAGACACACACATGCATTGTGTTTCATGAGAACAAATTTTGATCCTGTTCAAATATTTCTGTTAAATTAAAATAAAAACATATATAAAAAATAATAATTTAAAATTTTACCTTATAGGTATTTCTGCGTTAAAAATGCTATTAAGTCCCGTTAAAACATAAATTTACTTTCCCAATTCACAAGCGTTTGTAAAATACTTAAATAATATTTACTAATTACAAGTCACATATTACGAGAATATAATAAAAATGACTATTTTTAAAATAGGTGTTAAACATACACCTACAAACCAGCACCTAATAACATTACTTTAGGTATTAAAAAAAAAACTTATACTGTTTTTTCAATTTTTATCTACATAGTGAACTTCAGGTAATGTCAAGGATTAAAAAAATGCTACAATAATCAAGTTGTAAAGACAATATATTTATGAAAAATTATTTGCTACAAACAAACAAACATTAAACACAAAAATAAATAAACAATAATATAAATTGGCTTATGATGTATTGGAAAAATATTTCAGCATTAGGACCTTCAAATATTTTATTTTATTAATAGTCCCCATACAAGATATAACCAATATGGATGCACGGATTAGCAGACTTCATTTATCATAGCTGCCAAAAAGTATTATCACATCTACCAAAAAACACAAAATAACTTAACAAGGCGTTGAAATATAACTTCAGATTTATTGCAGCACAAAAAAAACAACGATTTTTGGATCAACTTACAAATGTTTATAACCAGATGAAATACATATATTTTCAAACTTATCAAAATTTAAAAGCAATGTGATTAAGCATCCTCTTCTCAACTCTTCCTTTCAGATTTATTATATTAACTCTGGTAAGATAATTTAAAAATTCATATAAATAATGACATCACTAAAGTACCTTGGAGATTATTATAATTTAATAAGAGTCTCGGGACCCCACACATTATATACCACATAATACAAGTAACCACAGACACTCCAAGATAAAACCACAGCCTATATTAATAAATTTACTAAGTGAACTACAGTTATTTTGATTAGGTATTTAGGTATGTTTATATTTACATTTCCCTATATAATTAAAAAATTCTCGAAAAAATATAATTGAAAAAAAAAATATCGTAAATGTTTCCGGATTTTTTATTTATTTTTAATGTTTTCTAACACTATAACACATTAAATATCCACTAGAAATGAAGATAATATTTACTACATTGATACATACTATCAAAACTTAAAAAAAAACTGTTTCAGTAACCTATGCTGAACAGAGACTAGCGGAGTAAAAATATATATATTTTATCTATGTTTAATATTTAAACAACCCTCAAGAAACTTTTATTTTTAAAAATATATAACATAGTAAATAATACATTTTCAAAATGGCGTCTAATATTATGTATTTGTATTCTGCCAAACTTCCAAAATGGCGTCTACTGTCAACAATAACTTAAGTTCTAATCCGTTCCCACGATGCATAGTTTTGAACTTGATTTGGATGTCTGATGCAAATTTTATAAAAGGATGTGTTGATATGGATTCTTATTTTATGGTCGTGATATAAATCCACTTAGGGGAAGATAAACATTAAATCGAATTATGTCCTTCATTACAGAATATTATGAGTGAATTTTTTATTGGTTTTAAAAACCTTGTTAGTGTGATTATAAAATGGAAACCGTTAACTATAAATCTTCTACATTTTTATTTAACGAACCAAAAGATCACGTTTAATAATACTCTCACATTTTTCACAACAAAAGCTACTAATTATTAAGCTCATATATATAAATGAAGTTTCGCGTTCATTAATTCTATATATTTTTTACACACATTTATTGTCACGAAATTTAAGGAGCATATTTTAATGTCGTCAAGACGATAATCGTGTACGATATTTCTCACTTCAAATGCACTTTTTTATAGCAAATCATTTTTTAATATACCTGATAGGATATACAATACATAATGTAATTATTTTACACTAATAAAGTATGTAAGAGTACGTACTACTTACTTATAGTATTTATACGAGTAGCTGTTTTTATTGTTATAGAGACCTGTTCTATATACTCCTAAGTTTGAGGATTGAACGTGACTCGGTGTCCTTGTCAAAAATCAGTACACAGTATTTCCATTTGCATTTTAGTGCTAACTATGATAGATTGAGCGTACAGGAGACGTTATAAAGGTCAACGAACTTTTATATTATATAATATTTGTAATCATTATTTTATATACAATCTTAGTTCATAGATATACTTAATATAAAGGAAATATATCCCAATTAAAAAAATATATTATTTTGTCAATTACATTTCTATATGTTAAATAAAAATATAGCTTTAACAGTTTTTTAATCGAATAACTTGAAGGTTTGAAAAAAACCCAAATGATATAAATTTTCAACATGAATTCCAATTTAAAAATTCGCCGTTTTTTGTATAATGTCCTCTAAATCCCATTAGAGCACTTCACACTACTTTAGTTTATTGGTTATCAAACTGCAAACTAGCGTAGGAACCTCCTAATACTTTTATGAATGACAACTAGAATCATTCATAGAATATCATAGTATAGAGAATAATTAATTAAAAAAATATATAAAATAAAAAATAAGCACAGCGAGGGATTCAAACCCACGACTTCTGGAAACGGTTCAGTTAAATTATCATTAAATATTTATTAAGAATTTAAATAAGCTTAACATGGCTATACCTGTTTATAGATTCAAACAATAATTATATTTATTTAAATTAATAAAATAAAATGAAAACAATATTATATTGCTCACTTTAATATACTAAATATAATTCTAAATTGTGTTTTAATGATATTGCGGTGTCCAGAATCCTAAACCCAGATCTCTAATTGGGGACATCAAACGCGGCGACTGCGAGATGAATAAGGACGCAGGATATTTTCCTATAAAAAAGTGAGGCGATCCCATGAGAGCACAGTTTCGTTCAGAGCGCACACTCGTAAGGACCACAAGATGAAATTGGTGAGTCCTTAAAGTTATTTTGTGAAGTGGAAAAAAAATATTTAAAATAAATTAAAAGTGTAAAAAAAAATATACAATTTAAAGTATTTTCTTAAAATACTTTATGTTCAAAATTTATTGTAAATCTCTCATTTTATTTTAACAAGTATTAAATATTTATTTTAGTATTAAATTTTTGTTTATATTTGCATTATTGGAGTGATAATATTTTAATACATTCCACAGCTTTTTGTTTTTACCGTGATACTAGCATTTGCGCTAGCAGACGAATTCGAAAACGATGAAGAATTTAGAGCAGACCTTGAAGCTGCTGAAACAGTAGACTTACAAAGGACCAGTGTCCCATCACCACGAAGACAACGAAATTGGTACACTCAAAATACCATCCCAGCGAAACCGATAACTCCACCAGTACAAAACACTTATTTCCCAGTTCAAAGCGATCCTCCACAGAACGGTTACAACAACCAGCCTCAGGCCAGTTATAATACCGGAAATTGGAAGGGAGATGGCAACGATAATAAATATCCCAATTCATGGAATCAAAACCAACCTCAGAACAATTGGAATAATCAACAAAATACTTGGACAAACCAAAATACTGGCTCCCAAAACACTTGGAATAAACCCGAGAACACAGCTTCGCAAAGTACCTGGAATAAACCTGAGAACACAGCTCAAAATACTTGGAATAAACCCGAGAACACAGCTCAAAATACTTGGACTAAGCCCGAGAATACAGCTCAAAATACTTGGACTAAGCCCGAGAATACAGCTCAAAATGCTTGGCAAAAGCCTGTGAACACAGCTCAAAATACTTGGACTAAACCTGAGAACACGGGCGCCCAAAATACTTGGAATAAACCTGCTGAAAACAACTGGAACAAACCTACTAACACAGGTAGCCAGAACAATTGGAATAATTGGAACCAAAATCCAACCGCTGCACCCACCACATCAACATCCCCAATTCCCGTCATCAAAAACGAACAATCCTTAGGCGACAATGGCAGCTACAAATATGAGTAAGTACATTATATTTTTCTTAGCTTTAAGTTATTATTTGCAACTCTAATAAAATGTTATATATGTATTATATATACAAACATACAAAATCTCAAATTGGTTATAATAGTATTTAATTTTAACCAAAAAGTCATATAATTTTACCTGCATAGTAACAGCTTGTTCAAGGTTAGCTCATGATGGTAACAAATTTTACGGGATACGTTATCGAAACAACTCGACCCTTTTCCACGTTAATTTACTGACGCTACTTATAACAAATGTATAAGTAAAAAAAAATATTATCAAGTTCAAAGACTTTGCAATACTTAATAAATCTGTAAAAAATGTATAAAAAAAGAAATAGAAACCAATTATCAAAGTTAATAAAATATTCGTAACGGTGAATAAACATTTTGATTTTGGCGTAAAATGACAAGAAACCTGTTCATTATAACGGTTAGATCCGTCCTCAGAGTTTTGCATAATTAGATACATCCTAAAATAAAACCACGCAGTTAGATTACGTTTTGCTTTTGACTTTTTGGGTTTTAAATAATTTATTGCTAAGCAAAGCTTCATATGTACCGGAATTTAAATTCGAACTCAATTTCTTTTCAAGTTTAAGTTTTCGTTTTTTCTCATAACATAGCTTGTTTATTTATTATAAAAGTTATAAAAGGACAGGCTAAATAATTAAAACTGTAGTTTCAAACAGTTTAAAAAGCTCTTAAACGTTTTTTAAGTCTCAAAAGTTTTTTAATAAGATGCTTATTAAGTCTTTATACCATCTTCGTTAAGTTTTTAACGCAGTAACAATATTTATGAATAAGAGTAACAAAAAATTAAAATTTCATTGATGAAAATATCTATTTTAAATTATGAGTGTTATAAAAGAATTATATTATATTTGGGCTTTTTTTACCATACTAAATTTTACTAATAAAAATAGGTATCACGTAATAAAAAAAATCGAATCATAATATTGTAACACCAACACCCAATAATCCTGGTCCAGGTCATGTTCCTGATGTACTTTCTCTGATCTGAGTATTCAACTTGAACTTTAACAGATATGAGATCGCTGATGGCACTCACGTTGGTGAAGAAGGATACTTCACAGACCCGAACACTGAAGACGAGAGCATTGTTAAGAAAGGGTTTTATTCGTTCACTGGTGCTGATGGCAAGGTCTACAGCGTCACCTACTGGGCAGACAAAACCGGCTTCCACGCTGTTGGAGACCACCTTCCCACCCCACCTCCAGTACCAGCTGCCATTCAAGCGTAAGCATCAATTATGATTCTTTCTTAGTAGAAAAAGTTAATTCTAAATCCATACCACCACACAGACACCAATAATATAAAAAAAGCTTAATTGGATAAGGTTTTATATCAACATTGATGTATATTATATACAGTGTGTGTAAAAGGGAATTGTTAAAACAAGTTATATGAACTGCAAACGAATACCTCCCAGCATTATTCCTTGTCACAATAAATTTATAAAAAGTTGACTCTTCAGTTTTTTTGCTGGCGGCTTCACTTCGATACTTGACCCGAAACAGCTTCACAACAAAAATATTGCAATTTAAATAAAGAAATCATTTTAGTTTTATTTCTTATTTTATGTAAATTTCAATATCATTGTTGTAAGAACCACTCCTATAAATATATTTATTTTTTGTACATTAGCATTTACACGACTAATCGAGTGTAATGACTTCTGAACAAATATGTTAATTATTCGTGAATATATAAATTTACTCAGATATTAATAATTTATCTATCGCTTCATTCATAAATTACCATCACGGTTATTTAAGCTACTTCTAGTAAATATTGATAAAAAGAAAACTACCTACAATATTTTTTAAAAATAATTCTTAACTTTTTATAACTTTACTATTTTTTCAGAGCTCTCGACCAAAACGCAAAAGAGGAAGCAGCAAAAGCAGAAGCTGAAAAGAATCAACAACAGCAAACAGGTTACTCTCCATCCGGTCAGGAGTCTCCAAAACCAATAGCTCCACAACCAATACAGCCAGCCCCTCAACGTCCCATACAGACCTACCCTCAACAACCCACTCAAAATTACCCCCAACAAGGGTACCCTCAGCAAGGATACCCTCAACAAGGGTACCCTCAGCAAGGATACCCACAACAAGGGTACCCACAACAAGAATACCCTCAACAACAACAACAACAGCAAAATAACTACCAGAATCAACAAACCTCTTATCCTTCCCAGAATTTTCCATCCTACGGAAAGTAAAAGGAATTTCTTAAATAATTTCTAATCGCAGTTTAATTAAAAGCAAATTGTCTTATATTTAAGTTTTAAGTTACCTCAAAACAAGCAGTTATTATGATCACGACAATTTTTGTGAATTTGATAACTGTTTAAGAAATTTGTGATAATGCACTCTGCGAGCCAGTGATAGTTGTGATGTACTCGTAAATATTTTAAATAAACTTATCAATAATAAAATATGTTTCATTAAAACCACAAAACACCTGATTACTAACGTACATTAAAATTGCCGGACATAAAAAAAAAATCTATATTCAAATTATAAACATCTTTATTCAAGTAGGCATTTACACGCACTTTATCAATCGTCAATAATTACATTGAAAAGGTTAGTATAATCAGTCCAAGAGTAAGATACCACCAGCTCGCAATGCTGGTCCGGTGACAAGAGCTGACCGGAAACTCAACAGTTGCTGTTTTTAAATAAAATTTAGATACATTATAACATCAACCCTGCAAATGAGTCAACAACCAAGTTCCACACATTTTGATCAACCAAAAAACCCTTAAATGCTATAATAAGATTTATTTAAAAATATACTTTTAATTATAGATATATATGAGTTACTCAAAGCCATGAAGGATTTATAATTAGTGCATTCAAGTTACGTTGCACTCTTGTTTGTAAAGTTCCTAAATTCAAACAGGTTTATAAGGGCTATTGGCATTTGCTAAAAAGGAGTTATCAGATCGTAAAATATATGCATATCCGTTCACATAAAACTATAAAACCTGAAACCAAAAAATATTTTACAACATGTTATTTGATAACAAAACTTTTAGTGATGTCCCTTATTAGTCATAATATTCGCCTTTTAAGTATTTTAATGTTCATAAAATAAAAGACGAAAAAAACATCACGAATGTTGAACCTGGAAACAAATTACTTTTACTCTTTTTATCTGCATTAAAAGCAATTTAAATTGCATTGATTACATTCGTAACTGTTAATTAACAATCTATATATTACAAAATAATCCCGTAACAACCGTCGAGTCGAGTGGTTAGCGCAGAAGTCTAACATGTCACGGCGCAATGGGGCTCGGTTCGATTCCCGGCAGAGACAGGCACTTACGTGATGAGCATAGATGTCTGTGTTTCTGGGTTTGGTCGTTTATTAAATATATTCCCAGTATTTATAATGTGTAATTCTATGTATTTGTATAGTTATCTAACACCCTTAACATAAGCAAATAAATTGCTTACTTACGGTTAGATCATTGTGCGTAATTTGTCCTGATATTATTATTATATTAGTAATTATTTTATTGCCATACTTATTATAAGAACAATTATTCTATTATAGTTATCTACAGTATCATTGCCGTGTTAAATATAATGATAAAACAGGAGAAAACAAGTAAGAAGATAATTTCACGAATGCTTGGATAGCCTTGCGTGTGTATAAATCAACGCGGAATTTAATTTCATTACCAGTCTATTTTCAATTGTGTGAATCAGTGATTGTGTCTTATAAATAAATAACTTTGAAAGCTTCTTAAAAATGAAGCGGGTGAGTGAAAGTGATTTGTGAAAAAGGATTTTAATTAAATTTGTAAGTATTTTATGTAAAAATAATAATTGCTAAATATATTGTTTCAGATATTTTTGAGTACATTATTAATTTACATGGCTGTAATAATAAACAGTCAAAAGTTTTCCCAAGATCAGATTTCGTTTTCATCTCAGTTCCAAGGTCCAAACTCCTTATATTCATCAGATCGTTCAATTTATTTATCACCCGATTCTCAAACTTCGATTCCATTTTATTCAATAAACAATATAAACAAGTACCCTTCAAATTTTTTGTCTCAAACTCAAAGTAAAGCACCGTCCCATTTTTCGACACCATTTTCTGTAATTCTGTCATCATCGCTCAGACCAAACACAGGTGATGATGATGATGATGATGATGAACACGATGAAAGAGACGAAAGATATAACTATCGTAACTTAGTTCCAAATTTTACAACAAATAATCATATGAATCAAACTATCAAAAAAATTGATAGACAAATGTTAGAAAAGAGAGATAGTCAAGCAAATTCAAGGATGGTTAATATACCATCTCAGCATGAAAAAGTACATCCAAATCATTACATTAGCATGGCAACAAAAGATTCATCCAGCAAGCAAAATAGCAACCCTCCTCAAAACCCAGCTGCGCGTCGAATGATTGTCACAAGTGAAATTCAGAGATCTGATCGTGGGCCTGATCAAGTAAAAGCTGGTTCATTTCAAAATACTCAATACGTCCACGCTCCAGGCGTTTTTATATCATCTACAACTGAACCAGCCATTCCGATTTTACGATTATCTAACGAAATGGATTTAGATGGCAGTTTTAGTTACGAGTAAGTATATATATGATAAAATAATATGTGTAAATAAGAACTTTTAAAAAAAACATCTTCATATTTCAAGAGCCTTAGGTGCTGATCAGACCCATTACGTGCAACATAGTCGTATGGAAAATATGG
The DNA here is from genome assembly GCA_959347355.1 of Napeogenes inachia. Taxonomy (NCBI): domain Eukaryota; kingdom Metazoa; phylum Arthropoda; class Insecta; order Lepidoptera; family Nymphalidae; genus Napeogenes; species Napeogenes inachia. The sequence continues at coordinate 6,326,827 of OY365797.1, forward strand.
GCACTGATAAAGAAGAGCAAGTTGTAGAAGGTTCGTATTCTTATGTTGGCGATGATGGACGGACATACACTGTCCACTATGTCGCTGACTCTAACGGATACCGAGCTACTGGTGAACATTTACCATCACCGCCCCCCATTCCAGAAATAATACAGAGGTATTTTTAAACACATATTTAACAAACATAAATGTATGCAGATTGATGATTGTATTAACATTGATTGATGTTTTCAGAGCTGTTCAATACAATTTAGCTGAAGAGGCCAGAAAACCTCCACATATGAGAGCATCATGGGAAAATGAAGAAAATGAATACCAAATTAAAGAAGAAAGCAGACATCATCCTTTTAGTATACCTCTGCAACGAAACTTATTTACTGGAAAAACTCCTGAGGCATTCTCATTTGGTTTTGCACAAAATGTCAATCCTCAAAATAATTTGGTCACTGCTCCAAGTTTTCATATTCCGTCGAAATCAAATCATGAAACTGCACATGATCAGTTAAAATCTAAAATTAATAATGCACCGATAAGTCCTCAAATTACGTTCTTGGCCTCACAGGGCGCCCACAGCCCGTCTTTGCATCAACAAAAATCCCAATCGACTGTACAAAAACCAGATAATTCAGATAAGTTACCATTGCCCCAATTGATGAACTATGAAGCCGATATTAAAGAATCTGAACATGATGGAAATAAAGGACTCTGGAGATGGCAATACGGTTTAAACGCAAATGCCAACCAAGTAGTAAATAAAAATTCGATATCTCGATCGTTTGCTGAAGGGGATGATGTTATGATAAATTTCAGTGATATGACACCAGAGCAGTATACACAGATGATACAGAACCAAATGTCAGCACCAAAAACTGTAGATTCCAATAAGATGGAAGACGATAACGGAAAATTTTACTTTACATCCTATTCTAATACAGTCCCAAAAGAAAATGAGGTCAGTAATAACGACAACACACAATCAATGACTGTTATTAACAACAATATTAACGATAAAAATCAAATCATTCCTTCAACACAAACATACGATTGGTACCATCAAGAACCTGTCAAATTTAAAAATCAAAATATTGGATCAACACAATCATATGATTGGTACAGTCAAGAACCTGCCAAGTTTAAAAATCAAAATATTGAATCAAAACAAACAAATGATGCGTACAGTCAAGAACCTGCCAAGTTTAAAAATCAAAATATTGAATCAACACAAACAAATGATGTGTACAGTCAAGAATCTGCCAAGTTTATAAATCAAAATATTGAATCAACCCAAAAAAATGATGTGTACAGTCAAGAACCTGTCAAATTTACTGAAACAGAATCGAAGAATAAAATATATCAATATATAAGCCCACTACCAGATATTTCCACAATTCAACCAGAACAATCAGATTCACATTCAAAGATAATAAGTGTTAACAACTTTGCACCACGAAGTCAAATGGTAACTCAGTCCTATGCTTTTGAAGAAACACAGTTTGAACCAACCAAAATTAGTAAAAACAAAAAAAAATCAACAAGCAATCTTAATTCCGCATACAGTGGGTCTTTGCAAAATAACGAATACAAATATTCCCAACAATTCCATGAGGAATTTACAACACCATTGTCAATTTCTAATAATGATATAAACAGCACTCCATTTAACTATTATCAAAGCAGCTTCAAACCAATTATATACAAAAATGAATACAAACAAGATATTCCTGCACAAGTAACAACAACCACAGAAGCATCTGTAGCAGAACTTATTAAAGATAACATTTTCTTACGAAATTTGTTTAAAACGCCATATTCAAAAGAAAAATTGAAGCAAGATTTTGCTCTTACAGATGAAAATAATCAATTAAATGCCCCGGAGCCAACAACTAAAAAACCAATACAGTTAATAGAATTCACACAAAACCCTCTTAATGAAATTAAAAATATTAAACCAGAACCTATGAACGTTAATGACGTCCTTAACTATGTGGTCATGAAAAATCATTTTGAATCAGTTAAAACAAAACCAAAAAGTAAATCTCATACCATACAATATATAAATCATTTGAACGAAAAAGAACCTGCTCGTTATATACCAGTCATTAAAGAAAATGATGAAAATCAAGAAGAAGGCATAAGAGAAGACAGCAAAGAATATGCAGCATTAAATCGCCAGCAACAGATGGAATTACGAGGATTAATTAAAAACTATAAAGTTCTTCAACGTCAAAAAAACACAGGTCAAAAGAGTCAAATGTTACATGAACCTCAGCGGCATATTAAGATCTTCCATCCTCCAGGTCTACCACCATTGGGACGTGCTGGACCTTCGATGAAAAGTTACTTACCACCCACATACATATAGATAAAATAACTGTGATTATTTTAAGTCGGTTGTAAATAATTTAATTTTCCAAATTGCATTTACTAGGTTAAGAAATAAAAAGATTATTACAAGTATTTATCGTTTATAATATCAGTAATATACAATTTAGAAACCCCAAAATCCTGATGTAAAAAACTTTTATTCCTGGTTTTAAGTGTTATAAAAATGTGGAAACCAAAAAGACAAATAACCCATTTATCCTTAAATTTCTAAATTAATAACATCATGTATTTAGAAGGTATGGTTAAAATAAACATAGAAGTTATTCCTTAAAATATAATTATTAAAATTAGAAAATTATGTTTCAAATCAAAACCTTAACTTTAAATAAAAAAAAACTAATAAACCTTCTGCTCAGTAGAATCATTTAGATTATTATTCGTTGAAGCATCGACTTCAGACCGGAAGAAGCTGTCTGACATCCCAGGAAATGGGGGTTTTGTGAAAAGACACCGGAACTCAAATAAAATCTTTGGAATCATCATTGTTAACGAAATCCAATTATTTTTTCACTTTCAGGTGAGCGCAAACTGTCTATAAAAAAGTGAATTAATAACATTACTATTTAACATTAAAATTTAACTAAAATTACTAATTATTTATTATAGGAATTTAGAAACCTACAATTATCTCAAAAGATATTCTTTTGTTGGAGAAAGTTACTAATATAAGATCACTCGCGTGTACAATCCACTGTGATCTCGCTATCCATACTGAAAGCGTGACAGATAATTCTATGAGTCGCTTGAGATATCTTAATTTGCACTCTACAAATTCACTTCTTACTACAAACCTAATTTTACTTTTCCATTACCCTTAGTAGCAGTTTTAACGTTACTAAAACTATCACAGATTATAAAATCGTAAGATCAAATCGGAATTATTTTATTCTATGAATCAAAATATATTGACATATTTAAACAAATCCTTAATAAATTAAATTAGTTAGAATGATTTATAGAATGTTCCTAAATAACTAAAAATAAATATTAACGTTAAAAATTTGACAGATTTTTAGAAAAACTAACAAAACATTATTACTAGCTGAAACTTAAGTAAAGATGTAAAGAAAGACTGTAAAATTTGTTGTTTCAATTTGATTCTAAATAAAATATATTCAGACAATATTGAAATGGTAGAAACTAGTAAGTTTTAGATTTGATTTATTCATGAACTGCGACATGCGAAGGTAGAGAGGGAAATGGTGAATTTTAATCTCAAATAATATTTTACTTATTTTATATATAAATATTAAAAATCATACTAATACATAAAAGAAATCAACACAATACAAGCCTCTGATTGCGTCTCGACGCCAGACGATCCTAAATAAATCGTATTTGTATATTATTATATATATTTCCTCTAATCATGAATTCAACCAAATAAACTAGATATTCAATATTTGACATTTATTAATATTGAAATATACTTTATTTGTGTTGAAATAAAACCAAGTATTATAAAAATAATCCCAATAAAAAATTAAAGTGACTCATTGTAAAACAAAACAATAAGTTGAACACAAATCAAATTCACTGTATATAAAATAAAACATTTTAATACTTCGAAAACAAATTCAAAACAAAAGCCAAACCTCAAAGTGAGTTATACCCTGTCGTTTTATGATAAACATTGTACGATCGATTCACTGAATACAAACCACATTGAAAACAACATCAAAGTGGAAACACAAATACAAGGAGAAAATATGTAAATTTTAATGCAACTGATGGCAAGATCAAAGTCAATGCACGACTCCCGGTTGATTTTCACTTCTGTTCTTTTATTTTCCTTACCCCAGTGTAGACTAGCCCTTATATTATAGTTGCAGACTTTACTCAATTTATAGAATCTGGAATCTAATGAAAATGGTACCATATTTTTTGTAAAGTTTTTGTAGACACTAGAAGATAAAAACATATTGATAATTACAATTTTATTCAATCAACTAATGTGTATCAGTTATAAGATATATTCATACTTATGCATTTTTTTTTCGTAGATGGTAAGTAATTATGAGGGTTTTTTGGTACAAAACTCTACAAATATTCAAGTGTTAATATAGATAACATTTTCCCAATTATAATATTTTAAAAATATTTATACTATGTATTTCATGTTCAGTTTATAATTTGAAAAATAAAACTACCACTTTAATAAGATACTGACAATTTACAGAAACTAAAAGAATGAACGTAATGTCTTTATTAATTATTCATTTTTAATAGAAGCAAGCAAAAAGAATTGATATATATATATTATTTACATTTATTTATATTTAATCAAAAATAATAAAAACTCATAAGTCAACGAACGAGCTTAATGTATTTACCAAATCATTCATAAAAAATAAAAGTAAACATTAGGATATGCTATTGAAAATAACACAAAAGGTTAAACTATCAATGACAATCACTTAAACATAATATAAGCAACAAGACCGTCTTATAATGGGATAATAACATTATATAATGGGATGGTAACATCCTATAGGGATAGAGAACAAACCGTTTAGTTTTATGAAGGTAGAGAAGCATGGAGTCATTATCACTAAAAGATTAATAGCTCATAATGATAAGAGAAACCTAACTTTACCTATTACCTGTATATAATGAAAGGTATAATGTCCATATAAATTATACCCACCCTATTATTGTTCTACCAATAATTTTAATACTTATTTTGATATTAAGGTTGTTAGAGACTGAAGCGAAAACATTAATCGTTTGTATACGAACGGATATATTTCCAAGTATTTACTTTAGCTTAATATATTATAATAAGGCTTTAAATATGACTTTAAAAATAATATAAAACAAGCTAGCCTAGATTCTGTCACCAGCTCTTGTGGCAAAGAATTTACCGATTTGTTTAATTAAGGTGGTGGCTTTCAAAAAGTAAAATACTGTTTTGTATACAACTTACTTTTTAATTATTTTGTTGATTGCGACAAACAAAAATATTTGTTAACGTATACACAGATGTTAAACAAACTTCTAACTGAGGATAAAAATTAAGAAAATCCTAGTATAGATGTCGTGACATTCGCCCCTAACATTTGTCTTCAAAAGATTTAGGGAAACGGTTTCAAACTTTACCAATATCGGTAAAAGCAATTTACACGCATTTAATATATTGGATGTAAACTTATAACTTACCTGTTTACTACAAATAAGAAAAAATAAGCAAGATAAGAAAAATGAAGGAATCTTATGAAGCACTTTTAGTTTGAAACATTTATAACTAAAGTAAAATATCGAAGCAATGTTTCATTATAAAGATTGCATATTTCCTTACTGTTCACTGTTAATAATATTAGGACGAAACAATTTTTTTTCATTCCATTTTCAAATTTGTTGATACTTTGTTGAGCTTAAAACAAAATAAAATAGAAAAACACAAGAATAAAAATCCTTTTCTATAAGTACATATAATAAAACAATAACTGATCCCTGCATGTACATAGCAAATATATAAATATTATTATTATCTTTTATATGTGCTAGAGAACACAAAACAATGTTTTTTGTATGTTTGTGCACGCTAATCACAGAAACAGCTTAACCGATTTGGATGCAGTTTAGGAATATATTGTGATGGGTTATATTTAACATTTAGTGTTTTTTTCATTTAAATTGGTTTAGAATAAAGGACTTATGTAAATTTATGTCAATCACGTAATATGTACCAATTAAAATAATAAAATAATTTAATATATTAAAAAAATACTATTAAAGGAGTTGTGAAAAATACACATTAGAGAGATGGTACATATCAATACTATTTTGTATAATTCTTTCAAGTCTAAAGGAAAAGGTACAAGTGAGATGTGTGAAGCCCATTAAGAGAGTCCAATAACCCCGCTAAATTTGTTTTTTTGGGAAGTTCATATTATATTTTAAATTTTAAAGTCTTATCAGAATCCACAAAGTAAATAAATTTTTCAAGTTTTTTACTCTCTAGAGACTCAATAAATAAGTTATAATACGACGTACGCGGTTAAAAAGATTTTTTTATTTTTAGAAATTATCTAGAGTAACAATTGTAGATTATAATAATAAGGTATGTATAGACTTAAAAGGTTGAAATACGTATTAAAATTAAATTTTTAATTTTTCTTTAAAAAATATTCATATAACTTTACTTTTAGAAAACATTACTGGACGAACCCAACAACATTTTAAAACCTACTGGAAAAATATTAGTTTCATTGTATTATAGTAAATTAGCATTCCTTGATTTATTTGAGGAAGTAACATGACCTGTGATTCAAAGACAACCGAGTTTGGGAAGTAACAAATGGATGTACAGAATAACTTTGACATTATGATATATATGTGATTACAATCAGCTGATTACTAAATTAAGAATTCACCATTTTAATTTTTTTATTTTTTTGTTGACGAGAAAAGAAATATAATTAAAATTAAAACATAAAATAAAAAAATATATATTACAACTCATAAAAAAAAATATTTAAAAATTTTAAAAATATAAAATACCCTTAAAAAGGATAAAAATAATATTATTATATACTTATTGAAGTCGTTGCGTCGGGGGACCGTTGTACGTACGGCGACGATAGTATCTATTTTACAAAATTTTAGGAGCTAATGAATGAGGACTTAAACTATACGATAAAATAATGTTAAGCTAATAAGCTTACTTGCATTTTGATTTCTTTCTTTACTTAGCAGTATTTACTCATTTGTTACGCAGATACACGCGTCAAACTTATAACGCAACCCTTTTTGAATCGGGGGTTAATAAAAAGTAATTAACTAATTAATTAAAGATTTGTAGCAGCAGCAGGCGTAGACCTGCTAGCCTCTCAGTATTCTATAGGATACATTTTGGTGAGTGTGCGAAGGACTGGAACAATTTGCCTGCGTCGGTATTTCCGACCAAATATAATGTGGGTGTCTTCAAGAGAAGAGTGAATAGGTTGCTAGGGCAATGCGCCCTACCACCTACGACTACATTCCACTTACCATCAGGTGGAATGTAGTCAAGCATTGCCCTAGATCAAATATAAAAAAAAAAATGGCGTTCCGAAGTCCATTGTAACACGTTTCATATAAAAAATATACCTATATGTATATATTTACACCTGACGTCATAATATTGAGCTTGGGGAGAGGAATGTCATCACAGCGATTAATTAGTGGAAAATGAACATTGCACCGTTCGCCATTTTCAATTACAGCTATCCGAAACAGAACTTGATTATAAAATGGCCGAAGGGAATCACCGAGCTTAATATATGCGTGATAAAGTTAAAACTACTCGTGACTCATATATGATGTTAAAATGATATATTAAAGCTTTTATGACTAAAATATGATGTTGAAATGATATTTCGCACCTGTGTTTTATATTTTTAATTGTATTTCCGAGACATTGTATTTGAGTTAAGTCTTTTAATTTGGTAATTGGCCAACCATTTATATTTTGAGATAAATAATTTTTAATTCAAATTAAGAATACAATGGAAGGATTATTTAGAATACCATACACATAATTCTGGATATTTTTATTCCAAAATCTTTTCAGAAGCGTCTCGCTGTGTTCAAGATGCCTTGCTATTTTTATAAAACTTTTCACAAAAAAACAGCGAAGACAAGTTTTTTCATAACGAAAGTGATGAGTTAAGAAGTCTGGAGTTTTTTCTTTACATAAGCCGTGATGTTTCCAGTGAAAAGATGTAATAAGGACAAATTATATTATACTTGAGAATAATATTACATACTTAATATATATGTATGTAAGTATATCATTATTATTATATACTTACGGTTATTACTTATTATAAATGACTTAAATACTTTATACTTAAATATGTACTTACATACCTACATGCTATACACTTAAATACTATGTTTTTTTTTTTTTTTTTTATATTATTCTTTAAAAGAAAAAAATATTTCACAAATAACTAACATAAGTGTGTTATCTATACATATAATAAAATTGTCACTGATCCATTTCTGTACATGGAAAATATTTAAAAAAAAACATCATAGAGGGCCTTTATAAGAGCAAGAGAACCCAAAACAATGGTTTTTCAGTTTGTTTGTTTGACTGTATGTCTGTATATCTGTATGTTTGTGCACGCTAATCTTAGAAACGGCTTCACCAATTTGAATGCGGAGAAGTTAATAATCTCTTATTGTCATAGCATTGCTGCTTACCAGTTTGAATTCTTATACTTTTTACATACATTGGTAATTAAGGGTACTTTTTATCAAAATCGAAATCTACGCGTACGAAGTCGCATGCACAGCTAGTTTTAAATAAATCCATGTTTAATGACAGAAATCTTTAAAAAAGAAACCCTACCATGAGATTTAAAGTGTGCAATAAATTACAATTAATACCAGGTCCTTACCCTTAAGAGATATAAATAATTTAATGTAAGGCTTAAAAAATAATATTCAACACATAATTCTATATTATAAATTACCTACCTAGGATTCTTTTTGTCCTTCCTAACTAAAAATGGAAATTAATAATCCATCTACAACCCGAGATAAGGTTAAGTTGCTTTTTATAAACGAATTCTACGGATTCGTTATTAGTACTCATAATTTAAGAAACCGATAATAATTTCAATTTTATAAAAATGGATCAAGGTTGAATATTGCTTTGTTAGGCCACATATCAGTCTCATCATAATAGGCTCAGCATATTTATAAAGATAATTCGATCAACGTAAATATAGCCATGGTAGTCAACAATTTATTCGAAAATACATTTCAGAAATTATTTAAAAACATATAATTAAATATCCAATGAATGAACCTATAAATTAAGAAAAATAAGGTCAGTGACATTCAAAATATTGTACATAACTGCGATCATTGACCTACTCAAAGTATTCATTAGCTTAACTGTACATTCATGAACCTTAATTTCATTTCCCCACTAACATAATTTCAGTCAAATCATTATTGTATATATTTAACATAAACTTGAGTAAATTTATACAGAATTCTACGTCCTTTCTACAAAACATAGATAAATTTTCGAATGATATCATTTGAGAACACATACATTTTTAAGATCGTATTTATTTTTATAAGGTATTACATGTATCATAAAAATATTGTTATTTTTTTACAAAAGATAATAAAAAAAAATTTTAAATTTTTTTTTTCATTTGGTCTTTACTAATATATGTTCATAGTTAACGAAATAATCGTTTTATTTTATAATAAAACGATTATTTCGTTAATCATCTAGAAAATCATCTAGAAAAATATTGTTTATCTTAAAATATATTTCATATGAGATGTCTTCCCTAGTATCATCAGTATATCTCACATTGTTATTATAATTATTACTATTATTATATTTATTTTTTTTAATATTTCTCGTCAAGAGATTACATTATGCCTATGTCGCGGGGCCTCACAAACATGTAAATAAATCCCTTATTTAAATGTTTGTGAGGCCCTCCAGACTCGCAACAACAATCTGTAGATTATACAAACAATGTTCCAAATCAATGTGGGAAATGAATCCGTAGCCTTTGGTTCAACAGTCAGTGTTACTACCAACTACACCAACAGTTATTATTAATTTAATCATATTATTTACACACATCCTGCAAAAGCAAGCATAACAGATAAAGGTGCATATAAACTAAAATAAAAACAGTAATAAATAAGATAATAATCTAATAATTTCATTTTCTAAGGAAAAAAATGAAAAAAAGAATCTTAAATAAAAATTCCATTTAACAAATGAATAAACTGAAATAAATTATCTTTTAACAAGATATTTGAAAATATTTCGGTTAGCTTTCCTAAGGTAAAGCATTCCAAAGTATTATAGCCTGTATGGTAAACGAGTGTAATTGAAAATAAGTACGACACTTACATTACAATTGATGATACATATGTAATCCGCAGATAATGTGATTTATATTTGCTGCGAAATTACATTACTCAACAATCTATAATTCATGTATACATATATCTAAAGCGGTGTAAAAATATGTTACAAAAAATATTATTCCAACATATTCCTGCCCTTCCAGACCCTGTCAAGTTGACCACGTGTTATAATTGATAGGACAGATATTAATACCCAATCCCTTGGCACGTGTGGACGTAATTTATATCCCAATACCACATTACATCCTAATATAGCTTTAAGTTAGGGATAGCCTTATCCTTATCCTTATGGTGATCAAATGTACTCGATATTTCACTCAATATGATAAGTATAATATGTTTATAATAATATTTTTTTTTCATGTATACTAATATCACAATACCTCTGGAACTATAAAGTCTAGAGACTTGATTTTGTAAAAATATATTTTACTGAGTAGACGTTAGTTATTAATGGATTAACAAAATGTCACCCGCTTGGTTTGCGGGAGTGTTAATTTAAAAAAATCTAATCATAACTTATATAGGTAACACTTGACAAGTATATTTTCGCCATGTTAAAGATACTAAACATGTATGATGTGAAATATCCACTAAGAATTATAATGAGAGTAAAAAATATACCTAATAATGATTTGATCTATTAGGAATAATAACTTAGGGACTTATGAATGTCTGGTATATATAATGAGACATATATAAGAAACATAATAGAAGACAGCAAAAGATAATTTTTCTTGAAGTTTTCTTGATGACGTAAGCCGGGCGGAGTCAAGATTCTCCTTATATTCTTATAGTTAGTTCCAGGGTCATCTTTCAAGATGAATTTATTTTGGAAGTTACAAATTTCGTAATTTATTATGTTTTGAATTATTACATCATATTCTTGAAGTATTGTTTTGCAAACTTTTTTAATATAAAATTAAAGTTGATAGCTTAAAATTTTGAACTTAATACAAAAAAAAGCGATTTATTACCGATATTAATCAACCATTTGTCGTAATAAAGTACCTAATAGAATTGGAAATCAAATCATATTTGAAATTGATTCACTTAAATTAATAATTTTGACATTATACCTACATGTTTCAAAGCGGTCGCAACTTGTAGATTAAACTTTTGTAATAGGGAACATTCATGTAATTTTTTTTTGACGTAAATTAATCATTTACCTCTATATATCGTAGAAAAAAATATAAATAGGTTTGAAAAGATTCTAGTTTTTCTTCAAATTAAAAATTAAAACTTGTAATAAATTTGAGCCGTTCAAACGCCGTCATTTTGCGCGCGCTTTGCGTGACGTCACTATGACACGTCTAGTGAATGTTCACTATGCACTTTTTAGTTACTTCATACATATTTTAAGTTTTAATTGCTTTACAAGTCATGGAAGAAGATAAAAATCATATTACGAGTATTGTATAGTACCGGAGTGCAAAAATAGTATTAGAAAAACACCCGACAAAGTGTTTTTTGTATTCCAAGAGATGCGAAAATACAAAAACAATGGTGTATGGTAATTAAAAGGGATAATATATGTCCTAAATCGTGTTTATATGGTTGTGAAGATCAATTTAACGTAAGTATACTTTATTTATAATAAGTTTAATCTAATAGTTTAAATTTATAGTAAGTTATCAACATTAGAAAATTTGAGTTTAAAATTAACCTAACCCATCTTACAAATTTCAGTATAACTTTCTATAAAAACCGTAATCTTTTTTTGTTTTACGCAATTTTATGGTCTGTCGATTTATTTCAGGTTAAGGAAGATACAGCAAATTGTATTGAATATAATATGTGTAACGAAACAACAAGGAGAAAGATGTAATCTAAATTTGAAGAAAGGAGTTGTTCCTTATATATTTTTGTGGCAAAAACACCAGCTGATAGAATGAGAATGTGCATAGTCAAAAGGCAAAGATTGACATCGGTTAATGAAGCCTTTTAAGAGTTAGCTAACAAAGGTAGTGTTTAAAAAAAAAAGTGACCTTTACGAAGAAGTGATATAGGTAGTAAGTCCTAGTACTGCCCATACAAATGTCTGTGATATTAATCAGCCAAGACTCAGTACTTCTCCTATTGAATGTGATGATCATAGAGCAGAGCCTTGCTTTTTGCATATTAAAGATAAATTACCAAGTGACTAAGCTGTGCAAGTTAATATTAAACCGAACTGTGGAAGTAAAGGTGTCAATGTAAATATACCTGCTGAAAAACAAAATGTAGCATTGTCACCATTTCCTCATTTAACACACAACATTGTTACACAACAGTTTTAAAAGTAAAACTATCTGTTTTAAAAAGATAATTGTTTACTGAAAACACAGCTGATAATACTTCTATACCATCTTATATCTTCTATATCTGCTGATTATCAACCAAGTTATTTATCTGAGTCAAGTGAAGTGAAAAATGATTCAGAGGTAGAAACATTTTAAAAATGTATTGTGTAGTAGCATGCTAACTGCTATTCAAAAAGAGTTTGTAGGTATTTGTTTTGTTAGAGTTGTTTGAGTATTTAGAAAATGTTTTTAAGATTACCTAAACAATTGTATCATTTAATAAAATCTTTAAGCACGAAAATATAGGTTTAAATTATTTATTTTTCTCAGTCACACTGATACCACAGTATGAACTTAAACGCCGATATATTGAATGGTGTGTCAAATGACGTCACATTTCCTTTCGACCAATGGTGGCGCGTTTTGGAATTTTGAATTTCGCTCCCTAAAGTTACACTTTTCATAAATTATTTTATGGCCTTAAATGATGAGTAAATTAAAAAAAATTGATTCTATTATAATAAGATGATAAAAAGTAATCGAAAAAAAAATATTTGAGACCATTTAAATTTTTTTGCATGTTCCCTATTATTCTCCAATAATATGTTAATAATGTTCTATAATGTTTCATTAACCAATAGAATTAATTATCAGAGATTTATACTTACCATAATTAAATTTATTATATACTTATATTATTTTATCTTCGCGTTAACACAACAAATATGGACTATACTAAAAATCTCGTCAGAATAAAAATGTACAACGTGAATTAATAATAGTGTTATTTAAAAAAATATGTAGTAGATATTACTTCGAAATAGATAATTGAAAATATATAATATACTGTTATTTTACTTGGAACCATGTCACATAAATCAGTCCTCAGCATGTTTTTGCAAGACAGGAATCCCAAAAAAAAAAAAAAAAAACAAAAAATTTTATTCCTAACTTTCCTTGACGCTTATTTATTGTTAATGTTTAAGAAATGTACATACAGAGACAAATGAAACTAAAAAACTAAATTGGAAACATTCTTTACCTCGTTCTAGAGTCTAGACTATACCAAAGTTTGTTTGCGTAAAAAGTTGAAAACGAAGTCTTTGATTGTAGTTATGATATAGTCCGGGAGCCAGCTACCAATTTTCGTCATGAATTTCCTCCCGAGTGAAAATTTGTAAACTGCAATAGAAAGTTGTGTTATGAAGCTTCATGGTCGTCAGCTGCGGCTCTGGTGGTGGAGAAGGCAGTGGCAGCCTCCCACGCACGAAGAAAAAAAAATTTTTTTTAGTCATTTCCTCCCATTCTAAAATTTCTTGAATAATAGTTTATCTAATATCTTGAAGGGAAAATAAAGTCAGCTGACCATAACATGGTGGATTATACGTCAGCTGGCCGCCCGAATATGAAAAAAAATAAAAAAAAATCAATGATTTCCTCTCAACTAAAAATTTATCTGGTGATAGTTTATATGTTACTGTGAATGAAAATTAACTTCAGCTGGCTGTATCTCAGTGGAAAGTTCGTCAGCTGATTACTTGAAATGTGTAATGTAGCTGCATTTATCACCTACTGAATCTTATCAGCTGACGACTTTTCCCTTTACTTACAGCTAGCTGATTTGTTTTATTATTTACAAGAGTATATTAACTATTTTCTTAAAAATTTTCATCCAGGAGGAAATCACTTTTCTCAGGTTGTTTGGCAGTATATTTGATTTGATAATAAATATGCAGTTTAATAATGAAGGAAATATAGTTATAACTAAAGTTTAATTAATCAATAATTTATTGAAGCATAATTTTATAAATTAATGAAATTTTATTTTAATATAATGAATAAAAATACTAACAACGGTTATTCATTTTCGCTCTCGCTTTGGCTTGAGTCGCATCGACGCAGTTTTAGAATCATATAGAATGTAATTTAATTATAAAATACATTAATTTTAAGTATGTCTTATTTCCTTTTGCACCCTCTGCTGCGACCATATATAATTAATAATTAATTATTAATTAATAATTGTATTGTAATTTATTAATTAATAATTAATTATTAATTATTATTGTATTGTATTGTATTGTATTGTAATTTATATTATTATTACTTTTGATAACAGCGCACATATACACTTAATGCTTAAGTAAAAATTATATATGGGTGTTTCTCTACTAACGGGAAAGTTTTGCATGAAATTTGTCCGGCTCACTTTTTGTTTTAAAATAGGGTTTTAAATATATAGAATGAAAGCTAATAACTAGCGATTTTCAAGTCTATAAAAGGCTGGAAGATTACTCTGCTGTTTTCAATTTTAGAAGTTTTCAATTTTAGAAGACTTCATACTGTCAGCGATTCATTCAACAGAAAATTGAGTCGTTATCATAGACTATATAATTTTGTTTTATTTTTTCAAATTAACCAGAGGATTGTGTTCAAATATTTAGGACAACATTCAGGCGGTAATTTCGAATAATTATTATTACATTTACGTAGTGTTTGTTCAACATATATGATTTTCAGTATATTTAGTTTTAAAATATACTTTAAATTTATTACACGCACTTAAATATTATTTTAAAATTGGATTTAAAGTGAAGATTCTGGGATGGTTGGGATTAAAAGAAAAAAAGATATAAAACATTTACATGATCAACCGGTAGCCTCAAAGATACTGAAATGTACTATAGTTTTAGATATTTTCTTAAATAAAAAATATCCAAAACAATGTGCAAATTGCTTGGGACATCAATTTTCCCGTTAGTAGAGAAACACCCATATATATAATGTATATTCTTACTGTAGAAGTTCTCAATAGTGTACTTCCCTAGTTGGAATACATTACACTAAATTATACTTTTTCTTACAATTAATTGTTAAAAAATTATAATCGAAGTAGTAGAAAGAAATAATATTCTACACATATATTTACGTTAATGTTGAAGGTGTCTCTTCTGATGTCGTTCTTATTTTCCGATATTTTTGCGGCAAAGCAGTATAACGTCGATAACACTCACTATGATACCACTGAAAATGGTTAAGTTGTGTAGGAAGCACATTATTTTGACCGGTTAGATTATTAACTTTTCGTATTGTTAATATAGATCTACACTTATTTTAATTATCTTCAATAAATAATTTTGGAAGAACATTAGTTTTTTTTACAAAAGTGGTAACGTGGTACACGTTAGACATTTTTATTTTTAATTATCCGTTACTATAATAACACTATGTTCGACTGACCAATTCATACATGGAATCTTTCACTTACCATTCGAGTCACATTATAATTTCAACTTACACTCTCGTTAGTGTGTTTTACTGTTTTATTAGTGTGTTTATAAAATCTGGAGAGGGTAATTTGAATCTACAATTTAGCTACAATGTAAAAAGGGCTCATGTATTACTTTAATTTATATAAGAAAAAGAGATAAATAGAGAAAAGTGATTTCCTCCTGGATGAAAATTTATAAGAGAATAGTTAATATACTCTTGTAAATAATAAAACAAATCAGCTAGCTGTAAGTAAAGGGAAAAGTCGTCAGCTGATAAGATACAGTAGGTGATAAATGCAGCTACATTACACATTTCAAGTAACCAGCTGACGAACTTTCCACTGAGATACAGCCAGCTGATGTTAATTTTCATTCACAGTAACATATAAACTATCACCAGATAAATTTTTAGTTGAGAGGAAATCATTAAATTTTTTTTATTTTTTTTCATATTCGGGTGGCCAGCTGACGTATAATCCGCCATGTTATGGTCAGCTGACTTTATTTTCCCTTCAAGATATTAGATAAACTATTATTCAAGAAATTTTAGAATGGGAGGAAATGACTAAAAAAAATTTTTTTTTCTTCGTGCGTGGGAGGCTGCCACTGCCTTCTCCACCACCGGAGTCGCAGCTGACGATCGCGAAGCTTCATAACACAACTTCCTATTGCATTTTACAAATTTTCACTTGGGAGGAAATTGGTCATGAAAATCTGTTACTGGCTCCCGGACTAATAATGGATTAGTTTAAACGTCAAACCTCTACTTTTATAGTTAAGCTTGGAAACGAAATTTCAAAATACATATATGAAAAACCCAAACACCAAGTACCGTTAAATAATAATTTTGAAACAGCGCCATCTAGATGAAATCACCATTACTCTTTAGTGACATTGACACCTATCAAGCTTTACTGAGATATATAGAGTTGTATACGTTTAAAATTAGATGACGCTAGTATCGCAAAACAATATTTATCTAGTTTCTACTATATTTTGTTTTGTACGCTTTACATTGTGTATTTTTTTTATACTCTTTATTATCACAATTTCAATTAAACGTGAATGTTCTATTTGGTAGGAACAGTTATTGTTTTAAGATACTTAACAATGAAAGCCAAAACTCATACGAAATTCTATAAGAATAAGTAAAACCAATTGCGAGTCAGATTTGCGTATGAAGGGTTCCGTATGATTCTATTTAAAAACGGCAAAAAATCAATTGTGTTGTATGACAATATTTATTTTATTATGGTGTAAAAACATAATAAAATAAATATTGTCTAAATATTTATTTTATTATGTTTTTAGTACTTGTTATTGACCGCAGAAATTCATAAACAACAAACGACTTAACAGAAATACATCATCTGTAAAAATTTCAACCTAGCTATCACAGTTGATGAGATACAGCCCGGTGACAGAAAGACGGACAGCGGAATCATAATAACAGTGTTTCGTTTTTACTTTAGGAACGGAACCCTAAAAAATCTTAAATAAAAGTAAGTAAACTAATAAAACTAAAAATCAATAATTGTCATAGATAGTGAAAAGGTTTCATTTAATGATTAGTATATAACCTCGGAATAATAGTAGTATATAGTATATTGTAAAAATGACTTCCGGAAATCTCAAGACGAGACCATAAATAGGGCGCTTTGTGAGTAAGATGGCTCATCTAGATAATAGATAGGGTAACGCTTTCATGGTACACGCGTCCTTACAAAGCAACACTTCGTAAAATCACACTACATTTATAAGGAGTTCAATCTTAGAAAGAGATTTTATATATTTTTTTTTTATCAACATGTCTAATAGGATAAATAATAAAATACTCGTAATACGTATATTTTGAATGTGTTTACAGTGAATGAAATTTTTGTACAATCCTGTTATATCTTATTGTACTAAATATTAACAATATGGAAGAAAAGAGCTTAATTTTAAAACCATACATATTTTATAAGTAAGCTTAATAAGTGAAAAATAAATCTGTGAAACCTGCAAGCTACTATCAAATCTTATTACGATTCAATTTGCTACTCACATTGAATCTATCTGATATTTCGTACAATAGGAGTGATAAGACGGAGAGTTAAGTTTGCAACTTTGATTAATATCAAAATAAACCACAATCATTTATTAGTTTATTCAATTCGTTCCATGAAATATATTTGCGACTTAAACTGCTTAACTATTTAAACAAACTATTTAATACCAATTGAAAATAAAGTAAAAAACAAAATTATTACGAATTTTAGATTAACGTTAATTTGTATTTTTTAGTTTTAAAGATAAACTATATACTTACTATGTAATATTTATACATGGACCTAGGTATATGTAATGCAAATAAAGATTATTATTATATAATACATTGATGTATTGAATAAACAAACAAAGTATTAAGTATATGTTAATCCTACCTGTGATCCTGTGCTGAACTCGTCTGCGGGCTGTTCTCTGGCAAATCTCTCGAATTTGAAACTATTTGATCTGTATAACTCGTTGTCCTCTCGGGATCGACGACCTCGGCAAAAACGACGAGTTATTGAAGTATGTCTGAAAATATGAGAACTGAAAGTTAGGTATATTAAAAAAAAAGATATTATATCTATGTATGACAGTAATTGTGTTAACATATGGACGTTCCAGGGTTATTTGGTCTAAGTGACCTTTTTTAGCTTACATTTACTAAATGTCACTTAGACCAAATAGAACTGGAATCCTAGATATAGACATAAATGTATATTTTCTTTGATTAAGAGAAAAGAGTATGTCTTTGGGTTTTAGGGAATTTTAAAACCTTTTTGAGCTACAAACTTTAACTTATTTACATTTAATGGAATCATTTATAACTAAACTTAACCATTATATTTTTTTAGATTGACAAGTTATCTATTTATTTTTGGTAATAGATATTGTATATTTAGTTTTAATATGTTTGTTAACATGCCTTATGCCTTCAAAAAGCAGTAGTTATCAATAATTCTATTTGAAGATTTCTTAGCTACATTTGATTGCTTATAAGTCGTTAAACATTTTAGAGTTCATTAAGGTTTTAACTAGAAATGCGCCGAATATTCGGTAAGTATTCGGTATTCGGCATATTCGGCATCTTTTTCAGTATTCATATTCGGTCGAATTACTCGGTTTTTGTGCCGAATATGTTCGGTTTGAGTATATCTTTTTTCTTGGCTAAACGACACGGTAAAGAACTTAAAGACAAAACTAAGATTTATGTCACATTATAAATCACAAAAAAATCCTATAAATAATGTGTTGCATAAAGCTTAATAATATAAAGCAATTAAGCTTCCAATCAACATTTATTTCAAAAGATATCAGGTCAACATATCTATTTTATTATTCCTATCTATAATTAGTATTTCGTATAGTCAAACATTTATTTTGAACCTTAAATCAGCAATTATTTTTAAACCTATTTTTTTAAACCAGAAAATCACTTTATCGGTTGATTTGTTCCCGCAACACTCAAAATTCACTGTAGGAATTTTGATTATACATCATAGGGGTACCTAAGGGTTATTACCCATGTCAACCTATAGAATACTCTTTACTCCTAATAGTTATCCAGCTTTTACCAAAATAAAAAAAATAGATTTGGGCTGTAATTGCAATAACATTATGACTACTAGACTTTAGTTATATTTATTGCAAACTTATTTTTGGAGTCAACACATAAAATATTTTTTATCTTATTCCACTGAAAAACATAAAGACTGGTCTAGAAATATGCAACACTTATATAAAAATTACTGAACTGATTGTCAGTAAAGTTTGTGTAGTGTTGGATTTTTATTTAAGAGACTTTTCTCTCAGGAAATAAAACTAATTTTTATCGGAAAAGTAACTAATTTGAAGTTACAATAAAACTGAAAGCATATTGTTTCGTATACATTTACCTACATAAATGGATGATAAAAAAGGGAAAATAGATAAAGACGTTGGCAAGAACTCTAATATATGTTTTCACACTTTCCTAAAAGCAATAAGAAATAATTACGTCATATCTCTTTCCGTGGATGACCGACAGAGAGAATATAAGGGCAATTTTTATCCCAGCATTGATCCCTATCCCTATATTACTAACACAAAACAAATAATTTTACGACATAGGTATTCAACATAAGTTATCTTACGGTCACCCTCAAATATAAGTTGGTTAGTCATAACACGGCAATATACAAATATTTAAGAAGTGTAATTTTATACTAATATATAAGTACTATTTTTAATACACAAAAAAATATTGTCTAGTTTAATAGATATTATATAATATTAAAAAAGTATTCTTCTTTACTGAAGTAGACAAAGGATTCTCATACTTTACTAACCTTTGTCTATAAAAGTTGTCTTTAAAATACAGCAACATTTACAACAAAGAAATATGGCAAAAGATTTCTATCTTTATTTTCAATCTTTCTGAAAAGATATACAATTATTTTAAAACGTTTGACGAGACGGACCTCCTTTGTTATTTACCTTGTTCATACTTTTACTTTGACTTTGTTCTAAATTAACGATTTTTATTCTAAATAATATTAAAAAGTAGACGGAAACGTCAGTTGGTTTTATTAAATAATCTTTCGTACCTATCATTTTCTAATTACTCTATTTAACTATAATATTATTCCATTATATTAATAATGTTTTAAATCGTTAAGTACTTTTTGAAGATTATTAAGTAGGTAATTATCTTATCATTATTAATATAATGGGACTTTCGTATTTAAGTGCAGTTATTTGATAAAATAGGTACGATAAGCAACTTTCGTACTGATATTATAATTTATTCATTACTAGTTCAACGAATAAAAGTAGGAATAATTTCTGGATTAAAAGTTTTAATTTTTGATTACGAGATAATAACTCAAAAGTTTCAAAAACAATTCATTATGTCTGTTATAGTATTTAACACACAGAAATTGCTTTCGAAAAATATTTACTGATATATGCCCTCGTTATTATTACGATGAAGATGTTAATTTTGGAATTGGAATTTTGTTCATACTTAGCTATTAAACAAACTTCCAATTAGAATTAGAAATTAATAGAAGCCAAATACAATCTTAATTTATCACAAGTTTACGCTTCTGAATGTTCTTATAGAAGCCCCACGATTTAAGCTGAATAATAATAAATTGCCAATGGTAATTGGTATAATAAAATATAGGCTTATTGATAAGCAATGCTTAACTTATAATTCCTGACTCATTATAATCAATACTCTCTAGTATAATCAATACTCTTGAGTCTATTTCATTAATACTTTCGTCATATCATATGAAACTATGTCATATAAGTTTCTAAGTAAGTACGTAAGTCATACAACCATGCTATAATATTCGAAATTTGAATTTAATTTTGCGGTTTGTGAAATAATGAATTGGTCATATTGGTTGATTTTGGTATTCTAATAGGATGACTGATATTTACGTCATATGAAATGTTTAATGAACTGTCATTCACGAGCATTGGGCGGGATGAATGGAAAGCAACAATGGTGAATGAAAAAATAATATGAATCAGATATTTTGTTATTAATTATATGTACCTTGAATCACTTGAATGCAAAGGCCATTGGATGCCGAATAATTTCAACTTAGCAGGAGGTCGTCGCTTTGGTTCCGTACGCGTGTTTTCCTCCACAGGTGGAGTATGGTGCCTGCCTCCTGATGACGCCCTGGTACCACTCCTACGACGTCTGCGTCGTCTCCTCTCGACTAATATGAAGTTATCTCCGTTACGAATAATGTAAGAGGAACGCAGGGTTGACTTTTCTTCCCCTTGCCTCTGTCTTATCAAATCAGCTGTTCTCAATGTGTGGATATTTTGATA
Organism: Napeogenes inachia; assembly: GCA_959347355.1. Classification (NCBI taxonomy): domain Eukaryota; kingdom Metazoa; phylum Arthropoda; class Insecta; order Lepidoptera; family Nymphalidae; genus Napeogenes; species Napeogenes inachia. The sequence continues at coordinate 6,348,530 of OY365797.1, forward strand.
TTCGGCCTCCGGCGGGGCTGATGACGTCACTTCCCTGCTAGTCCCACTTCCATCCCTTTTCTTTCGGGAGGAATGGAGACCGACTCGACGCCAAACCTTTTCCATGAATCCGTATTTCCTGTCATCCCATTATATTTCAGTCGCCGCTGATGTCCCGATAGACACAAAGCAATCCACGATCACACCAGTAATCGCATTCTTAATAATATTCACATCAGTTACATACAGAGTATTAACATAATAAATTTCGTATAAATTGACTAATCAACTAAATATCACTGAAACATCACTCACTCCCTGTCATTGTTCAGATAAACTGATTTTAACTCCCTGTGGATTTTCGTGGCGAGTATGTTGAAACTACACATTACTTGCCACTCACACAAATCAGAGCGATAATCATTAATCCCTTTTATTAAGACGTACTAGGTTAGTGGTATGAGGGGAAAGAATAACTTGTTTTTTGACATCATATTTGGTGAGGTCCCGGCCCCATAGACAGGGTGCGGGTTGCTTTTACGCATGCGCAGTCCCCCTCGCCCGAGCAAAGTTTCAAAATGGCGGACCTCCGATCCCCTTCCCGTTATTGAATATCTAATTTTATCCGTGCATTTATGTAGCTATAGGTACACCAACTCAGTTGCGCTAACCTAACTACTTACATATAGGTATAATAGTAAACTCTTTCACCGGTTTATAGGTTAATATTATTCATTCCCCCTAGAACTGTCGGCGACATTTCTATTGTAAAATCAGTTTTCTCCTGTGGCTTAGTATCTATTGTTTCTTGTACCTTGTAGAGATCTCATTAATAATAAAAGGAAGATGAAGTATTTTACTGGATTAAATAAACTTACATTGTGTTATATTTTTGTTACATCATTGCAATTAGATAATAGTTATAATACGTATTGTACAACAAATGAATACAGTTTTCATTACGAAATTATTCTGCTCAACATTGAATATTCTTCATAATTTCATTCAACAACGAAATTTGAGCGGCTGAACCCGAATTTTAGGATTAAAAAAGCTGTGTAATGAAAGCCTAACTACCACCCCCGGCTGTGAGGTGCACCCCTTGCATCCCCGTTCGAAACGCCCCTGCTTACTCTTCAGACACCAAACACCGCACTCTACTAGAACTATCCTGCATTTTTTTGCATGCAGACTTCAAACTACGTTACAGGATTAATTTGTATGTAGTCTCCTCGTTGGATTTAAATTACGTCAGTTATGACTGAATAATTGGCTAAAGAATTATTAATTAAAGTATCTTAATTTTTTAACATACTTACCACAGTATCTACATAACTTTAGAATTAGTAAAGATATAGACGTTTTATAATTATAAGACTTAATACTTAAGAAATAAATATTATCCTATTTAAAATTAAGGTACTTTGTATATGGTTATTTCTGCAACTACTAAATCGACTGGATTTAGTAGTTACATTTTGAAAAAGGTACACAGACAATTTATCTATAACCATATTTAAATAAATGTCTAGTACTAATAGTAGTACCTTTTAGGTAGGAAGGTATATCTAACTAAAACATTAATCCAAAATACACCTCGAAGCTACCCGGGGCGGAATGGGTATGCGGGTATCGAAGTGTAGTATTTATTAAGATGGGATTTACTTAGGTTCTTATTATATTTCTAGGATAGGTTCTTGTTGTTATATTTAAATAAGTTTATGTCCGTTTCATGATATGAAAGATTTCCATCCGAAAAATTTACATCGTTCCTATTCTTTCAGGGTGTTGGTGTTAAAGAGAAGAAAGACAAAACAAAATTATCCACATGTTAAACTGTCATAATTAGTTATTTATTATTTTCTGAGATTTATATAAGTGCATCTTTTTAATTATTATAGCCATATAAGTAAGAATATTTGTAATTGACGGTTAATTTAACAGATTATACTCCTATTTTTTTTTATTTTCATGTAGGTGTCTTTTCTATTATTAGCAATGCTATTTCAAACGCTCAACAACATCTAACGAGATATATTACTGACTGAATTAAATGACCGAGAGGCCCTACATCACGTTTAGTTATTATGTACATGGTTGCTGCATTCGAAACATTGAATCTATTATAAAATTGACAATTTAAACCGATATAGATACGCTGTTTAAACGTCATAAAAATACTTATTATATACAATTCTAAAAGTTTTGTTTTGTTTTAATTGCTTAATTAAAACAAAACTTAATGTTGAGAATAGGGAACATTCATGTAATTTTTTTTTGACGTAAATTAATCATTTACCTCTATATATCGTAGAAAAAAATATAAATAGGTTTGAAAAGATTCTAGTTTTTCTTCAAATTAAAAATTAAAACTTGTAATAAATTTGAGCCGTTCAAACGCCGTCATTTTGCGCGCGCTTTGCGTGACGTCAAATGACACATCCAGTGAATGTTTACTATGCACTTTTTAGTTACTTCATACATATTTTAAGTTTTAATTGCTTTACAAGTCATGGAAGAAGATAAAATTCATCTTACGAGTATTGTATAGTACCGGAGTGCAAAAATAGTATTAGAAAAACACCCGACAAAGTGTTTTTTGTATTCCAAGAGATACGAAAATACAAAAACAATGGTGTATGGTAATTAAAAGGGATAATATATGTCCTAAATCGTGTTTATATGGTTGTGAAGATCAATTTAACGTAAGTATACTTTATTTATAATAAGTTTAATCTAATAGTTTAAATTTATAGTAAGTATTAAACATTAGAAAATTTGAGTTTAAAATTAGCCTAACCTATCTTACAAATTTCAGTATAACTTTCTATAAAAACCGTAATCTTTTTTTGTTTTACGCAATTTTTATGGTTTGTCGATTTATTTCAGGTTAAGGAAGATACATCAAATTGTATTGAATATAATATGTGTAACAAAACAACAAGGAGAAAAATGTAATCTAAGTTTGAAGAAAGGAGTTGTTCCTCATATATTTTTGTGGCAAAAACACCAGCTGATAGAATGAGAATGTGCATAGTCAAAAGGCAAAGATTGACATCGGTTAATGAAGCCTTTTAAGAGTTAGCTATCAATAGTAGTGTTTAAAAAAATTGGTGACCTTTACGAAGAAGTGATATAGGTAGTAAGTCCTAGTACTGCCCATATAAATGTCTGTGATATTAATCAGCCAGGACTCAGTACTTCTCCTATTGAATGTGATGATCATAAGGCAGAGCCTTGCTTTTCGCATATTAAAGATAAATTACCAAGTGACTAAGCTGTGCAAGTTAATATTAAACCGAAGTATGGAAGTAAAGGTGTCAATGTAAATATACCTGCTGAAAAACAAAATGTAGCATTGTCACCATTTCCTCATTTAACACACAACATTGTTACACAACAGTTTTAAAAGTAAAACTATCTGTTTTAAAAAGAAAATTGTTTACTAAAAACACAGCTGATAATACTTCTATAGCATCTTATTTCTTCTATATCTGCTGATTATCAACCAAGTTATTTATCTGAGTCAAGTGAAGTGAAAAATGATTCAGAGGTAGAAACATTTTAAAAATGTATTGTGTAGTAGCATGCTAACTGCTATTCAAAAAGAGTTTGTAGGTATTTGTTTTGTTAGAGTTGTTTGAGTATTTAGAAAATGTTTTTAAGATTACCTAAACAATTGTATCATTTAATAAAATCTTTAAGCACGAAAATATAGGTTTAAATTATTTATTTTTCTCAGTCACACTGATACCACAGTATGAACTTAAACGCCGATATATTGAATGGTGTGTCAAATGACGTCACATTTCCTTTCGACCAATGGTGGCGCGTTTTGGAATTTTGAATTTCGCTCCTTAAAGTTACACTTTTCATAAATTATTTTATGGTCTTAAATGATTAGTAAATTAAAAAAAATTGATTCTATTACAATAAGATGATAAAAAGTAATCGAAAAAAAAATATTTGAGACCATTTAAATTTTTTTTTGCATGTTCCCTATTACATTATATGTTTATAAATGTACATTCTCATTTCGCGCCATTAATATCGGCCGGAGGTCATTGCCGTAAAGTTTGCATAACAAATCTGCACCTGTGAATCAATATTTTAACTGCACTGTTCTCAGCATTGCTAATAACTGACAGATGACTAAATATACACTTTTGATTTCTAGATTGAAACAGACCATAGGATAAATTTATAAAATCTAGATAGATAAGAGTTCTCATTTGGATAATAACCTACTTGAACAAATAAAAATATTATTTGTGTAGAACCTACTTTTCTATGGACTTATTTCTTAGCAACTGAAATCCTATACGAACACATTCCATTATTTACTTATCTTATTTCCATCTAGACAAGAAATATTTTATGCATTTTTTCAATGTTCCAGAATAGATTGATAAATTGTTTAATATTCGAGGACTATTCCCTCGTTTTTTTATAAAAATCAAAAATCTTTATTGATAATTTTACGTTTTATACAAAACATTTTTTCATAATTCCCATAAGCCTGAGAAGAGCTGGCGACAGAATTTCAGTGGGATTGTCATGTTTTGTTTTTCTTTTTTAGATAGTACCTACTTAAATTTTAAATTACATAAATACCTACATTACAATACTAAGTAAATAATCTTAAAGTAGCCTGGCAGCAATCGCTTCATATAATATACCCACGATGCATTACCCTCTAAAGTCTAAACATTCAGAAACATTGTAGGTAATATCCTTTTGCACGCAAAAGTTCCTTAGGTATTCTCTTAAATTTGTTAAACGGTAGGTAATAGGTACTTGAACGTTTGCTCGGAATCGGTTGTAAAATCTTATATTTAGAGATACCTGAGAGATATTTGACTTTAAAATATCTATACAAAATGCTATTAAAACTATTATTAAGTTAGAAAACGCATTAGAGAGGTTTTTGCAATTATCTTAAATTATCATTGTAATTGTCGAAATTAAGAAGAAACATGAGTACTGAGGAGTTTTGGCATTCAGTTCTAAGAAAACATTTCTAGGTTCTTAAATAACGTCTATTTATAACCTATAGGTAAAGCATCAGACAATAATTTAATACGTGCGTTTTAATACCGTATCTAATGATTCACCGTTGAGCAGTCGACCGGGACACATGTCCCTCTTACCTGCTCCGCCTATCCGCGCCACCTACCTGGGCCGTCACGCTGACCGCCCAGCCACCTGCACCGACCACCTGCACCGACCGTTCGTACACCTGCGCCAGTCAAGATAACGACCTCCATTGTGTGCAAGCCAGCGGTGTGATTGTGTTTGTGTGTGAGTCATCGCCGCAAGCACACCTGCGGGCCGGCGAGCCTGCATAGGGGTCCAACAAGTCCGACGTCGCCCTAGTTAGGGTACGAAACGCAATTCAAAGACTTCGTCGTAATAGCCTGCGTCGTGTAAGTACACAGTCGTTAGGGTATTAGGCACACCTCTGTCACCTACTGACAGAGATTCGATAGGGTTCACGTTAGGCACTCGCCTCCCTGCTCACGCAGGGAGGACGGCTCATATCTCCGGGCTCCACCATGGACCCCAAATCCGCGGCGGAACCCGAAGATCTGTCCAAGTCGCAGTTCTATGGTTGGGTCCACGGAATTGCGCCTCAATTATGCCTGCGCTACTCTGTCTTGTTAGGCATCGAGTCTCCGCCCTCGACCTCGCGCGCCGCGATCGTGACCGAGAGCACCTCCGACATGGAGGTCGAGGCCGCCACTCCTACGGAGCAGACGGCCTCGGATTCCGAGTCGGGGAGTTTGTCACCTTCCTCGGACGCTGACGAGGACGACGGTTTCACGACCGTGCAGACTAAATCGGCCAAGAGGAAGGCGACGAAAGCGCTCTCCTCGAACGTCCCGCGAAAACGGGCCTCAAAACCCGCTAGTAGCGAGCCCGCGTCGCCCGACCGTTCTTCGGGCCCGGGCCCGACTCGCGAACGCGCGCCGATCGCGCCCGAAGCGCCCGCGTCCGCGTCGCCGTCGTCCGCGCCTTCAGCGCCCGCGGAGGCACCTTCAGCGCCTGCGCCTTCAGCGCCACGGAAGTCCCCCGCGCCGCCGCCGCTTTACATAAGGGACAAGTCTAAGTGGGACACTCTGTCCGCACTTATGACGGAGCACAAGCTCCATTTCACGTCCGCCCGAAATACCGCCGACGGTATCCGCGTTCAAACCGCGTCTTCGTCGGACCACCGTGGTCTGACTCGTCTCCTCCGCGAACGTGGTTACGGATACCACACCTACGCGCTAGAGGATGAACGCCGCTTAACGGTGGTCATCCGAGGGCTCCCCGTGGAGCTCACTACTGAGCGGATTTTCGAGGACCTTAAGTCCCAATCCTTCCCCGTCATCTCGGTGCACCGCATGTACCGAGCGACCACTAGGGTCCCGTTCGATCTCGTACTCGTTCATCTCGAGCTTTCCCCGGAAGGAAAGCAAATTTTCAACGTTAAGGCAGTCTGCCAACTCTCCGGCCTTAGGGTCGAACCTCCACGCGGTCGCGGTTTTCCTGGTCAGTGTCATCGCTGCCAGCTCTATGGGCATTCCCAACGTTTTTGTCACGCGCGTCCAAGGTGTGTCAAGTGCCTGGACGACCACGCGACAGCCGACTGCTCGCGGAAGGGACCGGTCCCTGAGGATCCTCCCAGCTGCGTCCTGTGCGGACAGAAGGGCCATCCTGCGAATTATCGCGGGTGCCCCAAAGCGCCGCGCAGGACACAGCCGGCAAGGCATCCTCCTCGGTTCGCACAGCCTCCATGGGCTCCTCTAGCCCCTGGGAGGCCCGCGGCCCCTCAGGCATCCCAGGCCCCTCAGGCACCCGCGAACGCGATCGCGAACGCTTGGGTGAAGCCTCCGAGGATTATCCCACAGCCCGTCCCCCAGTCGTTGCCGCCGCCGCCGGTTCGTAACTCCACCGACGGAGTTGCGAGTTCGCTCGCGTGCGTTACGAGTCTCTTCGGTGTAATAGACATCGAAGAGCTCCTAGTCTTTTCAAATGAAATGAGGGATTCCGCGCGGAACCCTCCCGCGAGGATGGAAGTGCTCCTCAAGCACGCCGTCCTAATCAAATCGATATACGAACACACGATGTCAACATGATGACATCGCGTGGAAGGGTAAAACCTCGCTCTCTGACTGTCGCTACATTCAACGCGAACGGGCTACTTAAGCAGATAGATCTAGTGCGCGACTTCGTGGTCACGCACCAGATAGACGTCCTGTTAGTACAAGAGACCTTTCTGAAGCCGTGTAATCGTGATCCGCGCATCGCAAATTACCGTCTCGTTAGGAACGATAGGGCAACCGCGAAGGGGGGAACCATCATCTATTACAGAAGGTCTCTTCATTGCACTCCGCTCGATCCGCCCCAACTAGTCAACGTAGAAGCGTCATTATGTCAGGTGGGTATGACCGGCCATCAGTCGATCGTACTAGCATCCGTCTATCTTTCTCCCAATAAAGCCTTAGTTGAGAGGGACCTTAAGTCCTTACTCCAATTAGGTAACGCAACCATTCTGGCCGGCGACCTAAATTGCAAACATCCCCGCTGGAACTCTACTGTCGCAAACAGTAGAGGAAATCTCCTTGATAGGCTAAGCTACAAGGCTGGTCTCGACTTCGAGATCACCGCGCCTTTGAGTCCCACGCGATACTGCGACACAGACTTCCGACATGACAGACCCGACGTGCTCGACATAGTACTCTTGAAGGGCGTGACACTCCAGTTACGTTCTATCGAGACGCTATCCGAGCTAGACTCTGACCATCGACCGGTCCTATTTCAGCTAGGACTTCCTCCCCTTAGGGAACCCGCGACCAAAACAATTATTAACTGGACGAAGCTTCGAGAGCAACTCCATTCCCCCGTACCAGCGCACCTCGACAAAATTCCTGACCAGCTTACATCGGTCGAGGACGCTGTCTCAGCCGCGACTAATTTCACAGAACATTTGGTAGACAGCATAGGAAAGTCCTCGAGGGAGGTCCGAGTGAACTTCGAGGGTTACCGAGCACTCCCTCCGGACATTAGACTCCTCATCACACGTAAAAACGCCGCGATTAGAGCCCATGACCGATACCCGACAGATGACAACCGACGGAGGCTGCGCCGTCTTCAGAGGGAGTCGAGACAAGCTCTCGACGACTTCAGAGATAGCGGCTGGGATAGGACGCTTGCGACGCTCTCTCCAACACACCAGGCATTCTGGCGGTTGCAGAGAGCGTTGAAGGCGGACACTGTCTCAGATATGCCTCCCTTGGTTGGACCTAACTCCGCCATCGCGTTTGACGACTCTGACAAAGCTGAGTGCTTAGCCGACAGTCTAGAGAGCCAGTGCCGTCTGTCTGCTCAATCCGTTGATCGCGATCATGTCGAAATAGTCGACAAATCGGTCAATATAATGTGTTCTCAGCCACCGGCCGGTCCGCCAATCGAGGAAACGAACCTAGACGAGGTGACGTCCATAGTTAGGGCGCTTCACGTCAAGAAATCGCCAGGTCCCGATAGGATCACTAACAAAGTGATAAAGCTTCTTCCGCCTCCTTTAATTTACCTATTGGTTACCATTTTTAACGCTCTACTGGCCGGTTGCTCGTTTCCGGCCCAGTGGAAAGAGGCCATAGTGATAGGGTTCCACAAGCCGGGCAAACCCCGGCATCTGCCTAGTAGTTACCGTCCCATTAGTCTTCTTAGTTCCTTAGGGAAAGTATATGAGAGAATCATCCTCTGTAGACTTAGATCGGAAGTCGAGAGACTCAAAATCATCCCAAATGAGCAGTTCGGCTTTAGAGCCAACCATTCATGTTCCCATCAGGTGCAACGCCTCACGGAGCACATACTGATAGGGGCCACTGTGAGGGCCAAGAAGCATAGGACAGGAGCGCTTTTCCTCGATGTAGCTAAGGCGTTCGACAGGGTCTGGCACAATGGACTGGTGTACAAGTTATACCAGTTCAAGGTGTCGGACAGACTCGTACTCATCATACGGGACTACCTGACGAATCGCTCCTTTCGCTACAGAGTGGAAGGCGTCTTGTCAACCCCCCGCCCCATCAGGGCGGGTGTTCCCCAGGGTTCAGTTCTCTCGCCCATCCTCTATTCTATCTACGCTAGCGATATTCCTAGACCGCGATCTAAAGTGCACCTTGCCATGTACGCGGACGATACCGCGCTTTACACGTCCTCTAAGGATCACTGGGAGATATACCAACGTCTCCAATCCGCAGTCGACTCCCTTGAGAGTTGGCTGCGGAAATGGCGGATCGAGGTAAACCCTGAGAAGAGCGTTTCGGTGCTCTTCGAACGGGGCCCCCCAAGGATCCTCCCGCGAATCAAACTCTTTGATAAACCGATACCTTGGAAAGACGAGGCAAAATACCTAGGAGTAACGTTAGATAGAAAGTTAGTTTTCACTGCGCATATTAGGACCGTTCGTAGCAGAGCGGCCTACATATTAGGTCGTTTATATCCGCTGTTAGGCAAGCGGAGTAAAATGTCCCTTCGCAATAAGGTGACACTTTACAAAGCTTGCATACGTTCCGTCATGTCCTATGCGAGTCCCGCTTTTGCGCACGCTAATCTGAAACCCCTTCAGGTGATTCAGAACAGGTTTACACGGATTGCAACCGGGGCGCCGTGGTTCGTACGCAACATCGATCTCCATAGAGACTTGAACCTTCCGACCATCGCTCAGTACTTCAAGGGGCTTTCCCAAAAGTACTTTGAACGTGCTGAGCGACACCCGAACCCACTGGTGGCTGACGCCGCAGAGTATAGACCACGTAAGACTACTTTAGTCAGAAAAAGAAGACCCAAGTCGGTACTCGTTGACCCCGACGACGCGTTCACAGTAGGTAATAACGTGTACGCGTAGGCATAATTGACACCACACAACATACAGACACACACCGTCTGTACCGGTATAGACGAGGTCCCAACTGAGTAAGTGCTCCGTTGCTCCGGCGTTCTGCCGTCGGAGGACGCTAGTGTCCAAATTTCCTTAGCTTCCCTCCTGACTAACGACGCCCCGAGCCGAGGTCCGTGTCTCAATCTGAGACGCCCTCGGGACGTCGTTCCCCATGGGGGCCCATCTGGCCCCCCCCTTTTTTAAGGGCGGGTCTCCTGACCCACCCGTTCCCCCGGTGACGCTGTAATAGCCAACAGGGCTAACAGCATAGACAAACAAAAAAAAAAAAAAAAAAAAAAAAAAAAAAAAAAAAAAAAAAAAAAAAAAAAAAAAAAAAAAACCGTATCTAATAAGTTAACGATAAGAAAATAGTTGATCTGAGTTATTCACTGGATGTCAAATGCTTAATTTACTCTTAAATTAATCTCAATGTGTCAGTGATATTCAAATACTTTCTAAAAATTGTCAAAGAAATTAATCTTTTATGTAATATTTTTTGACATGTCCGTCCGTGTGTCCGTCCAAGTTCTAACTTTTATTATACTTGTGTCTGTAATCGGCTAAAGATATATATAATATCGGAAAATGGTCACTATGAAACCATTTTCAATATTGAAATTGGAAACAAGGTTTTATGGAACACTTAGGGTCCATTTATTACCAATGTGAAAAATAATTTTTAATAATTGAAAATACGTTTTAATTGAAAAAAATTTAACTAGGTGATAGAGGGTTGGTTATATCTACCTAGTAATTGATTTTTTTATACTAATCAGATTGATTGCTTTTCGTATAAATGTAATGTAATGATAAAAAAGCAGAAAACGAATGTATTTAATGTAGAATAAATTCTTTAATCAAAATGCAAAACAAATGCAATACAGTTAACAAAAAATAATTGTTATTTATAATTATAATAACATAAATAATATTTATTATAAATATTATTTGATTGGAGCATTCTTCATGGATTTAGTTGTCACTGGATTACCATTGAGTTTACTAATTAGTTTATTACCCTGCCATACTGCCAACAAATTATCATTGGTTTTCAAATCAATTTGGAGTTTCTCCCAAAATTTCTTTTTAGGGTTTAAAACATCATCTGGCTCCCCACTTTCATAACCTTCAATAACAACTCTATCTCCTGGTTTGCTGTCTTTCGGAGGTAAAAGAGGTTCTACTTGTTTTGGCTCATCAACTGATGCACAAAGAACCATACCTTTGGACTCCACACCCCGCATTTTTGCTGGTTTCAAATTACACAAAACTATAACATCTCTGTTTTGCATTTCTTCTATTGGTACATAATTTACGAGACCAGAGACAATCTGTCTAGGTTCTTCTTCACCAAGATCAATCTTTTCTACATAGAGTCCATCAGCATCCGGATGCCTTGATACTTCAACAATGCGCCCAACTCTGATATCTAATTTCACTGGAGTTATTTCGTCACTACCTGCATTTGTATTGGCCTTAACTTTAACGGGGGGTGGATAAGCTTTCTTAGTCAGTTCTTGAAGTTTAGGATCATTAAATATTTCTTGAATTGGAGCTAGTAACCTATTAATTGCTTGTTCCACAGAAGCTTTCAAATCCCCTGGATGAATGTCTTGTTTTGCAAATGCAGCTTCTAAGTCCTCAAAATTACTATACCCAACATTGCCTCCATGTTCTTCAGATCTACAGATGTTAAATTTCTCATCAGTTTTCATTAATGGAAATATTACAAATTTAGTAAATGATAACACCCCATTATCAGTAATGTTGCCAGGCTCACAAAAGGATTTCTTGAGCTTTTTCTTAACATTAGCTGGGTTATCTAGAAGGTCTATTTTGCTATCCACCTCTGAGGCAGACATTTTACCCCCAGTGAGACCAGGTACCATAGGATTCATAAGATGCACCCTCTTAGCATAGCCAAGCTGTGGTAGATACTTCTCTGCCAGAGTAAAGATTTTTCTTTGATCCACACCACCAAATTGAGCATCAACTTTCAAATATTCCTCATCCAAAGCCTGCAAGCCAGGATACAAAAGACCACTAAGTAATGGATGATCAACTTGTTTTACAACTTCAGCTCCAGCTTTCCTAGCATCATGATCTGTTACAACAGATGACATGCGGTAAACATCCAAAGTGTATTCTTTACTTAGCTGATACTCAGTACCCCTCACAAACTTTAATTTCTCTAAAGATACTCCAATAGAAGTAAGAATGGCTTTTATTGCTGCTTCGTAATATTGGGTTCGCAATGACAGTAACTCCCAAGGTGCTTTCATATTATCCAGGTAGGCATGTAAGTCAGCAAATAATATGGTTACCTCACATCCAGCTTTCAAAAAGTCAGCAATCTTAGACATTGGTACGAAATAAGCTATATGGGGTCGGCCGGTGGTAGCTGTGCCCCAATAGACTTTTAGATCCCGTTGTTTCAAGATTTCCGTAAGTCTGTCATCGCCTAATACCTCTTGTAAATTACGGGTTATAAATCTTTTTTTTTCTTGTAAGTCTTCCATGATTACTATTAACCTGGAACTGAGAGAATGTCTGATTAATTATTATCAATATTGTGCAATATGCCTGTAAAAGAGATGTACATATTTATGTAGTATAATATAGAAGCTTTACCCGGTTTTAGTGAAACAAAAAACGTATCAATAGCATTAAATTAAAAAACCACTTACCTTTTATCAGAAATCCAACCAAGAAAGTAGAAAGTACAACGTTGAACATACAGTAGATCAGCCTGATCACCGAAAGTATTTGACAGTGACAAATGACAGCCGACGTCTATAAAAAGCACAATTCACAAATAACCTACACATTTGCAAATAAAACTTATAAATCAGTTACTGTTGTACATATTCATTAAAAAGATTAACTAATTTTTATTTGAATTTCCACAATCAACACTGTTTTAAAAATATATATTTTTTAATGAGGTGTCTTTTGATTTTAACACTTCAAACCAGGCTACCACGATTCATAAATTCTTTCCAGAAATAACTAGTTGATGAGAATTTGAATAATTTCAAATATATTGCAAGAATAATATAGAATGTATAGTCTTTTTTATCATTATACCTTCATATTTGTATAGGAATCCGTAGATTAAAATTATTGTAATGGTTATGACTTTATTATAGGCGCAGTCATTTGACTGCGCCTATAAGAAAAGCTCGGGGTAGCGGTATGAAAAAATTATGATCTTAATATAAATTTGTCCGCAAGATCTAAATAAAAATCGATTGCTTTATTAACACTTTTAAAACATTCGAGACTTCACGTATTTGGTTACTTGTAGTAAGTAAATAAGTATGATAAGGCACAACAGAGAACATCAGTATTAAAACTTTATAAGTATCGCATAACTTATATAGCAACTTAAACTGATTAGTACCATTCTAGTTTTAGTATGCATTTTACATAATCAAAAGGTTTAAAAGTAACTTCTTTTTTAACAAATCAATATAATATAATTTAAAACAAAATCGAATATTTTATTAGTTTGAAACGGAAATTATCGAAACATACTCAAAATGCAATCTGATTTTTTTTAGTACTTGTGTGATTTTTTTTCATATTAATCATATGGTAGAATATTTTATAGCCGTATTTTGTCTGGTAATGAATACGTATCTTATAAGTTAATGTCTATGTATGTATCTATAGAAAGGCTTTACATAATAATACTTATATAATAAGTTGCATTATTTTTATTTCATATATTTTATCTATAAGTGTTGCCTAGAAGTAAGTTTCAAATAAGTTATTTAGTTTTTTGTTCAAACGCTTTGAAACTAATTGTCGGATTAAAAAAATACTTAAGCATTTGATTACTTAACATTAAGATATATTAATGGCTAGAAGATTACATAACGACCTTTAAAACTAGTCCTAAAAGTCCATACACATTTATGGAAAAATTTTGGCAGTGACTTCTTCAAAGATATGGAAAATAGATGTTCTGTCTCTCAGAAATTCAAACAATTGTTTTGAACTAATGTTCCGTACATGTAACTCCCTTACATAGTCCACACAGTCAGAACTACGGGCAACAGTTGGTTATAGTATAAACATTTTTTTTATTCTATGTTTTATCACGATACGAAATACAGTTTATCAACTATTGAAAATCTAAAGTATACTTCTCTCAATTTCCAATAATTATTTGTTTTAATAATAATTGTTTTTATTTTTAATTTGAGTAAAACTATTTCTTCTAAAATTGAAAATATTTTTAAATAATATTGTTTGAATTTGGCGCTACTGTGCAGTGAATGCTCGCGTTTCCTGTCAAAAGCGCCATTGCGCATGACAGTCAGTGCGGCCTTGCAGACTGAAGAGCGCTGCCAACAAAGGCCGAGTCGATGGGGTTACAAAAAATTGTTAATTTGGACATATAAAACCCTTTTGTTATTGTAATTATAATTTTAAATAGGTTGTGAATCTGTGATTACGTTAAGAAATGTGTGAATGATATGAATCGTGACGACTAGCAAAGGAGTCAGCTGGTCCACAGTGCGAATAGTGAATAAGAAATGGCGGCCTTGCCAGCAGGTGTTCAGTATGCGTTATCATCGGAGGCTAGTTATAAAGAAAACAAGGAACTAGTGTTTGTGAAACTAACGGATTCAGCACTAAAAGCTATAGAAGACTTCATTAGAAATAATAGGGTAAGTACATACGCCATATTGTTAACACCAAAACAGGCCAACAATGTCAGAGGCGCCATACTTATATTACAAGTAATCAAAATGAAACTGCGAATTTGTAATGTTTTCGCAATTTCTATTGTTATAAATAGTAGAAAACTGACTTCTACGTAAGCTAATGGTGTCGGGTTCATAACTGATATGTTCTTTACAATGTCACGCCACGTCAACATGTAGAAATTCTACTCTGTTATTCAGAGATTTACATTTCATATGGCTATAATTAGAGTTTACTTGTCTTATTGTCACAGATTTAGATGGTAATTAGGGATATTACTAGGTAGACGTTGAGAACGTACTTATTAAATATACTAGTTGTGATAAAAACAAATCGTTTATAAATCGTCAAATTTAGGGTACATTGTTATCGAAAGTTTAAAAGTATCGTTAAGTAATCCAAACTCGAAACTTGTGCAGCTGAAATACATTCTCGTCAGTTTCTTGTAATGATGTAATCATAGAGTTTAATTTCGAACAAATGTTGATTTGGTAAAAGTGTTACCTGAATTATTACCACTCTAAAATATCTAGTGGGTGTATTTGCATTATGAAATTTATTTTCTTCTCTGTCTCAAATACGTAATTTAAAATAATAAATTATCTTGTATCTCAGATTTAATAATAGTTCACAATTTCATATAATATTCTTAACTCTATCTTAAAGTCTATAGTTTAATCTCTATAAATAATTAAAAATATCAATAAAATAACTTGAAATGTTTTGAAATATTTTCCATCTAGCATATTATATTATAATATTTCTATAGATAGTAATTGAACATGACAAATATAAATATAAAAAAATATAGACAGACTAGTAGTTTTGTTTATTATTTAATTACCAAAAATAATAATATCTCCACTTCTATAAAAACTTAGAATAATTAAATTAAAAAACATGTTACATTCAAAATGGGAATTCAATGACCCACAGATATTATTGAGAAACATTTTTTAGCTTTCTTCAATGGCTGATTTAATTGCAACTAGAAAAGTTTTTTAATAAATAGCCTCAGTTTGTAAATCTATTATTATATTTTAAAGTAAAAGTATTTTTCTAATGTTTAAAAATTTATTTTTCGTTCTACAACTTTAAAATATTTTCTTACCCATAAAACTAGTTTCTCAAATTTAACTTACTAATTAATTATTTGTACACTTTTTTATTTGTTATTATAGACTTGTTGTCTTTAAAGTTTATAATAATTCTATGAAATGTGATCACAGATGGCGCTACATGTATTCACTTGATAATTATCTGATATCCTATATTTACACAAATCCTATACCTGGGTGAAAACTGCTTTTAAATGCAATACCAGTCCATTGTAAAGAATATATTTAAATTTTGCTAAACTGCTTCAAAGGGTTATAAAGATAAATTGCTAACATTAATTTCAAACCGCCCCGTTGGTCGAGTGGTTAGCGCAGACGCCTAACGTGTCACGGCGCAATGGGGCTCGGGTTCGATTCCCGGCGGAGATAGGCATTTATGTGATGAGCATAGATGTCTGTTTCTGGGTTTGGTCGTTTATTAAATATATTTTCAGTATTTATATGTGTATTTCTATGTATTTGTATCGTTGTCTAACACCCTTAACACAAGCAAATAATTTGCTTACTTAGGGGTTAGATCAATGTGTGTAATTTGTCCTGATATATTATTATTATATTAATTTCCAAAATTAAAAAAAAAACTTTTTAACAATTGTCCAAAGCTCCTATCAAGAAGTGTTAAATATTATTTTATAAAAAGCTATCTGAAGTATGTTGGTCCTTGCTGACATTAAAAAAGTTCTTATTTTAAATTGTTAATGATTGAACTTGTTTGATTTTTTTATTTTTATATTTGTATATTTGTTACGAAAATATGCTGACTGAAAATAACATATAAAGTAATACAATATAGAATAGTGTGACTGGTAGCTCATAATATATATATATAGCATTGTATAACATAAAGCTGGTAAACAATAACTCAAGTGAGATGGTTACCGAGTCCATTTTCCTGTTGGTATATTTTAAAGTGAGGGAAGATAATTCCTTTGGTCTGACTTATAAGAAAAGATAACAATTAATTATGAGATTGATAAACAAAGTAATATTTATTTCTCCTGAGATTACCCGTTAGAATAGTGAAATCTCAAAAGTTTAATTCAAATTTGTTCAAAAAAAAATGATCAATATTTCAATAGGGTTGTACTTTTGATAAGTTAGGTTTAGTATTAAAAAGAATATAGTTAATTGCACTAGGACCAAACCAATACTTCTAATTTTCATAACACGAATCTAAAATCTTTACAGTATCAGCCAGTCACTGTTGAATATTTGTAAAAAAAGGAAAAAAGCTACAGAACGATTAAAAATGTTCTAATTTCATTTATAATAATAATAATGACGTGAAAAAAAAAACTTTAAAATGTATTTGGTTTGTATATTACAAAGAAATCTATAAATACACAACATTTATAACAAGAAGAACAAAAACAAATATTTCAAATTATAAATTATAAAATTAGTAAATACAGTCCTTTATTCAAATAGTCTAAACTAAATAATAGAATATTTTCAAAGAAATGGTGTAATATAAAAAAAAAAAACTTAATCTATTTATGTAGTCACCATTCGACGCGTGTCGATTGGCTAGTTTCGCAAACCCAGGTACGTTAGGTAAGTATCGGGGCAGCGTTGCCGCAGCGATGACAATGTTCAACACCACAGTGAAAGTATAGTTTTATAAAAAATATAATTATCTCCAACATACTATAGTCTATACTCGGCCATGTTTTGATAAATTTATTGACATTTTAATTATATATCTTGAAATCTCTTTCAATAATTGTCAGTTTTAAGTAGTTGTTAAGTGTTATAGTTTTTATTTCGTTTTAAATTATATAATGAAAAAATAATGCATTATCTCAATAAGTTTTTAAGTTTTTATGGTTATCATTGGTCAATCACATCAGTTTTCACATCAATATTACCGAAAATGAATGTTAAAATATAAATAATTTAAAAGTTTCAGCAAATCTTTTTATTTAACAATATTACCAAAAATGAATGTTAAAACAAAGAATTTAAAAGTTATATCTAACCACACATTGCAAGTGTTAAAACTATAATATTGTAATGTTGATATTAATTATAATTGTTATCTCACTTGTTGTTGACATACCTTTATTAATTATTAGCATGAAGTTATTACTACAGACATATATTTTCAAACTTTATCTTTTTATTCTTTAAGAATAAATGTACATATATAAATAAAAAATAATTATGAAGTTCTCTCTATAAACTAGAAATTAAGAATATTCATAAAACGATGTATATTTATTTTACATGCTAACCCTTAATATTCTTATATTTCTTTGTTATGTTAAAAAAGTGTTTTAAAGAAACTTGAAAACCATTTTGATAAGTATCCCCTTCTTACGAAGTTCAGCAAAATATTTTTTTAATTTTTATAGACAAATCGAATAACACTCACAGATAATAAAAGTACCTGAGGAAGCAGATGGCTTTTCAAATACATATATGAAAAAGCCAAATCCGCAAAGTTGCCAACGTAAACAATTTACTCAATACAAGTTTTTAACGCCCGGCCACCTGACAGATTCTCCCTACAGCATGCACGTGTATGAACATGTATCCGTATTCGTAGTCTGAAGGGATCCAACATTTCAACTGCCATGCCATTATAATCACTTTCACTTAGCCATTAGATTTGAAATCCTATTTTCGGTATTGACGCATATTTTTTGTTACCGTTGTCTGAACGTGCCACCTGGTCTTTTTTGGGCGTAAGGTCCATTGAATAATAAATCTCTTTTGTAACGCTCTCCGACCGACATCTATAATGTCCAGTAAGATTTAATATTGTCCATTAAAATAATCGGTCAATAGAGAATCGGACTATCCAGACCGGGACCCGTGAGATGGAACAAGATTTGGTTATTAATCAGGTTTTTTGATATATTTTAACCATTTCATCAATGTCTAAGTCTAAAGATATAAAAGATATAATTCAATAATTTACCTTTATTCATAGGTATTTTGAATACTAATAACTATTAAAAATTTGTTTGAGTTAAAATGATATAAGTTAGAACATCCGATAAACAGAAAGAAAGACCTTTAATACTAATTTGTATATACATTTAGAACTATAACTATGTATTCTGTCTATTACAAAATGTAATTTATCATAATTTTACTACAACCAACTTTTACATAAAATAATACAAATAAACTTTGCATATCTTAGCATCACTGAACAGAAATAAATATTCGATGTCTCAATAGTGTCATATGTCGTAAATAATTAACTTTTATATTCATAAATTTTATTTCTTTATTCGTGCGATTAATCAAACACGCAATATCAATATAAAACCAATTGATTTGTGACAGATTTAACTCTTAATCAAACATTTTTTCTTGCTTGATTATTCGTAACTACTTGGTTACGACTACTTACTTGGTCTGAAGTATAATTTTGTCTTAGTTTTTAATACTATTCTGTCAAGGTGGTTGGGATTATCTAGGGGAGTAACACTCGTATGTCAAAAGGGGTCCGAGGTCGTCGCACCCTCTGCTCCCTCAAACCTTGGCACCTGGTTGTTCCTGGCTAACATATGTCTCCTCAAGATTTTTTACATCCATTACTCTATTTTTACATTATCTTACAATGATTGACAATGAATTAAATTCACTCAAATTTTTTCAATATTTTATTATTTTATTATAATAAATAATAATAATTATAAAGGACGAATTACACATATTGATCTAACCCCTAAGAAAGCAAATTATTTGCTTGTATTAAGGGTGTTAGACAACGATACAAATACATAAAAATACACAAACTAAAAATATATTTAATAAACTACCAAACCCAGAAATACAGACATCTATGTTCAGCACATATATACCTGTCCCTGTCGGCAATTGAACCTGAACCCCATTGAGTCGCTATACGTTAGGCGTTAACTACTCGACCAACGAGGCGGTTGAATTTAATAATGATGTTATATCTATTAATAATAATAATATTAATACATATTATGTGTAAATAATGCTTTTTAGTGTACATTACATAAACTTAAACACTTGTCCTATCTAGTGTTTTGAATGCATGGTTCAATGAAACAGGTTTTCGAAATGCCATACTACCTATGCAGGTCCTACTGAGCTCGCTTGGATTTACGTAACGTGAATTGGAAGGAGTATTAAATATCATTTACTAGTTTTAGTCTGTCTATACTGGACTTAAAAATGTATCTAGAATGTTCCATTATATGATCATTTTAGGAGTTCCATTATATGAACATCAGATCTAAGGTTTAATATTACGAATAGGTTCTATTATATCTAATTATTACGAAAGAATAGATGTAACTTCCGTTTTACAATACCATAAATATTATAACTTCCTTAAAATATATAAAGATCATTCTAAATTATAAAAAATGCAGTTTCTAAATAGAATCATTAAAATAATATTATATCTTAATTATATTAATTGACATTGAATGGGATTGACAATATTAAAATATTCGATATAATACTAGATGCGAGGACGACGGCTTTCAGTTCTTTAATGTTTAACAAATATAAAATGACAGTTATTTAACGTCCGATTAATAATCGATTCTGATTAAAGTTGTGTTAATTGTGATTGAAATTGCAAGAGCTATGTTCGAATGTAATCTAAACCAATTCGAAATCGATACTTATTATTTTATCGGTAATTCATGAAAAAACATCTATATTGTTTGATGTAAAATAGTTTAGAACCTTCCTCGATAAATTGATCTATGACTAGTCATAAAGATTGTGCACCTTCAAACAATAAGACAAACTCTTCATTTTTATTGTTTTTATTATTCTTTTACTTTAAACAGCCGAACGTATTGTTATTGTCAGCTGTTGCCTATTGTATTTAGAAAGAAATATTATAGCAATTGTACCGGAAACGGTTATACGTAAAAAAAAAAAAAAAAAAAAAAGCATTCTAATAATATTGAAAACATAATCTTTGCAATTCACATCTTGTCAGATTCATCCTCAACTTTCACAGATGAGTACAATAATAAATGTAGGTACAGGTTTAGTCGGATGTGGCGTTTTTGAATGTATGTCGCCGGTCCCACTGGTGCTCTGAGATTCGTGCAACGGTGCTGGCTGGCCCCGCCTAGCGATTATACACTTTCTTATCTCAAAATTTGCCGTACGATATAATATAACATCAGAAACAGTAAACAATTATTCTTTTTTTAATTGTTTATACATATACAATATCTTTCAACCGCTTCTGTTGTTTATTTTATATGCAAGTAGGTAGTGTGTACTTAGTTTTACTCGTTGCTATAATAAGAATCAATAAACTATAAGTAATTTAAAATATAAAAGTAAAAAAGCTAATGTCTATGCCGTACTTGGGTTTTATTGGTAGTCGTTATTTATTGCAGGTAACTTGTATTACCTACATATTATTTATATGTACATTCATATGAAATGTATGTAAAGAAAGAATTTATAAGAAGATCTTGTTTGTTGTAGCAAATATAACGAGAAATGATGTATATTTTTAAATTATCATAAATCTAGTTTTTTCATATGCCAAGTACAATAAGAAGACAGTACTATGAAAATATCTAAACAGGTAGAATTCAACTTGAAAAGCAAATAAAATCTTACGTAGAGTTTAGAAAACTTGCCCTACAAACCCCAATTCTCTGATCTCATCAATACAAGCCACTGCTTAGAAAATAAATAACTTTTCGGTTAACTATCACATTTAATTTTAATGAATATAATGATAGTGATGTGAAGTATTTTAAGTGATGATTTATACAAATTGATTTATAATTGTATAAATAATAAATCCTAAAAAGATCTGTCATGTCCAAGTCAAACAAAGGTCATTCGATCGCGTATTGCCTCACTAGGAGCAATTCAATACAAGGTCGGAAATACTTTTGTATTTTTATTTATAAAACTAATAATAATCATACCCGGTTATTGGTTATCGAAGTGGGTGCTTAATGGCAAATAATACATGTAAAATATTATATTGAAATTGTTATTAAATCTGCTTTAAAAATCTCCCACAAATGTAAATCGATTTATTTGCTAAATCGAATCTGTATTCTATTCGATTCTATAGTCTACAACACGGACGGACGAAAAAGCAGAAAATAATGTTAGTATCTAATTGTCTTTTAATTGAATTAATGTTATTTCAAGGTATAATATATATTGTAGGTAATTCTATAAATAATCTTCAATATTGACATTTTCGGAGTTGAAATAAAACAAGATTAGGTACTACAAGTTTTTTTAACAACAAAACAATCAGAGGGACATTTGAATATTGATTATGTAATACATACTAAAAACCTCGAATTGTCTTATATTTTATAATATAAAATGCTTAGGTATTAAATATTTATTATTTTAATTACTGACAAAATAATCAATGTCAAATCCACAAAAACCAAGGTTATTTATTTTATTCAACGTTTATAGTTATTAAAGATTTCTATTTGATTGAAAGTTTCCAATGATCAATACTAAATACATTATGTAGTATCTAAACGTAAACTATTTTCGTATTTTTTACCGTAGTACGATTTTTGACGTTCCGAAAACTGACTTCGAAATCTTCGAATCAAAGTCTGACTTTTAGTTCCGGGTCGTCCCCTCGCTGTTTAGAACGCCTTGTATTTCTTTCAAATATTCTTTAGCTGTTAAGTAAGTAAGTAAAGCAATTTTTAAGTTTACATCACCGTTGTGGCGCACAGCCTAGTTATGTTTCTCGCGTTCGGCCATCGCCGGTTGTGCAACCAACAACTTGCCGACGCTTACTTATTGTGGCCAGCTCGACTGGTTGCCCAACTGGTTTTACTTTTTGTCATGTAATTATAATGTTTTATTAGGTTATATTCAGGTTTGAAGCAATTCATTTAAATTGATCATCTTAATGTTTCCGTATTCTCACTCGTCAGATAAGGCTAATGAGCAGTTGTTTTTTATTAATATAGCTTCACAATTGTATCAAACACATAATAAAAAATCAGCTAAGCTATATTTTGATTTAATGTTTATAGCACATCTTAATATATACTAAGGTCCTTATAAATGACTCATAGTTCGTCGTACTGTATATTGAAAATTTAGCATTGTAATATGACTTTGTTAATGCTATCAGCGGAATGGTGCCTTATTGAACTCTGGGACCATTGCGTCATGAAATATTTTCCACAACACCTCTACATATAAGTATCAAATTACATACATATATGTAAATATTAATAAAAGTATTCAGTTTTATTTTTCACGTAAATAAATAAATACCAGTTTTAACAAATATAAGAATGTTGCTTTTTTCTGTTTTTTTTATTATGGTTGGTCTTTTACAATAGCTGTCAATATTATAAAGTATATATTTTTAAATATTATTAAACATCATAAAATATAATTGAATAACGGAGTTATTATTAATAATGACTTTTATTTAGCTCTTCTCTCTTATTATAATCACAATAGCAATTCATACATTGACAGCAATGACTTTGCAAGGAAAACAAATATTCATTATACATATTATAATATAACAAATTAGTAGAAAATAGTCATAGCCAAATCCGTATGGTATAAAACATTTTATTGATTTATTCAACGTATCTAATTTATCTTCCAATCACTTAAAAGGTAATTTGTAAGTATTTTAATAATTATTGGTTTGCAACATCAATTATTATTTATTGGTGGCTTTCTCGTAAAATCTAATATTCCAATAGAAAAGATAATAACAGGTTTGAACAGAAATAATTATAAACTAAAATTGTAAGGAATTTGGTGATTATTATTAGAATATTATAGTACCTACTTAAGAGCTAAGCTTTTCATATTGACATATTTAAACTGTTTATAATTTAATTTAATTAAGCAAAGACAATGATTTAATTTAAGAAACATTAATTTAAACGTTTAAATTTTATTTTGTAATACTTTTCAATTTAAATTATTTTATAAATAATGGTTTACTTATAAGCAAAATTATCATTATCCACGTCGGTCAATTGTTTTCTTAATTTATATTTAATTAAATCGTTTTTTTTAACTTATAAGTACAACATATTATGTTCTGATGCAGTAATATCTTAAAACTAAATACATGTGTAATAATAATAAATACATACATCAATAATATGAATATGTGTTAATAATTGTCTAAAATATTTAATATTATTTTTTGTTTCAGGACAAATTGGCAAAACCTAAAATAGAGTTCCTACCCGGAAATCAAGGGGTGAGTCTATGTTTTAATTATGTCTAAATCGTTTATATTATAATCGTTCATAGTATATAACACGCACAGAAGGTAATTACATTACCTGATTACATAATAACATAGATATAACTGATAGATATGATATTTATTAGACGAAATACCTATTAGATTGAATTGAAAATTAAAAGTCATTTGAGTACTCGTTATTTGGTTACTTGTACTTTATGAATATATAATTATAGTGTAGCTTACATAATATGACCTTATCAGTGCTGAATTAAGAAATATTATGCAAAGAAATAGAAACTGCTCAATTTGATATGTTAACAATATTACTATGTAACTATTTTTGGTTGGGACGGTAGTTTTCAAGTAGGCGTCAGTGAATCTAGCAATGATAGTGTAGTGTAGATTTTCGCATACCACTGTTACGATTATTACGTAACTAAGTTTAAATTATGTTCGAGTTAGAAATGCAATTTGATGATCTTTTTATGTTAGATGTTTCTCTGGTAGGTCGTTAAGATTCGTAATGTATCTTTATTGTTGTGTTTCCTGCCAACTCTCAGTTTATTGGGTCTTTTGTGTCGCTTAATTTGCTCTTTTGTTATGAATACTATTATCTAATTATTTATTTTTTGATACTCAAAAATAATGGAAGATTATCCAAATAGCTTGGTGTTTTATTTCATAACGTATGTAGCGAATAGTTTTCCTAATTATCTTCTTATTTCTATCGATAAGAAGATAATTCTATTTGTATATAATCTTATGAGGATAATCAATAAATAGTTGAAGATGCTAGACAAAGCACTGACAGTGGTCGTAGAGGCGGGCCTTGACTCGTTCGTACCAGTTAACGCTTGCAGCACTGATATCTTGCGAAATTATACGATGACCCACTTTACTGATTTCATTTTGCTGATCGTTTCGGCTGTTCTATTAAACTTTTTTTTTACCTAATTTACGTAAGCACATTAGATTTGTCCTTGCTTCATAACAAATTATGAAATTATTAATATCACTACCTATATCAGAGGAAATAATTGTATAACTTTAATCCACTTGTTACAAAAAAGGTAACTAAAGCAATATTGTTTACATGGTGATAATCTTCGTCCGTCCCGAGTCGGACGAACGGCGCCGTCGACCGGTTTGCCACTCGCGCGCCGGTTTGACATGGTATCTTCTCTTTTTTTCTTTCTCACTTGTCCATGTCGTATGTAAATGACCTCGATTGTCCCTATTAATATATAATATAATTGTATTATCACATTTTTAACCTAACGTTTTTCAACGAATATCCTTGACTTTGTGAAAAAAATACTCGAAATAAAATTTTCAGTGAACCACTTATTATGATGTGATTCTTCGAATATTTCGCTATCGGTGTGTTAGGTTCGAGTTACTGGCACATGTCCAACTTGCACATAATAACCACAATTCAATGAGTGGCGGACCAGAATAGTAAATAAGATAGAGTTGAAGGTGTAAAAATAGAGTCGGTTCCAGTTGCTGGCGATTGCACCTCCCAGGTGCGCCGGCCGTTGTCCCCTCATTACTCAGAGCTCCCGTTCTTACTTTTTATTTCATCCTTTTAACATAAAAATTACATTAATTTAGGTATTATGTTTATAATTGTAGAATTGCTAATATGCCGTCTCAAAGTATAGAAAGTAAAATAATTATTCGCAAAAAGTAGTGCCTATTTTAAACCGAGAAATTAAATAACATCTATAAAGACATTAAATATATTTATTCTTTAAACTATTACCTATTCAAAACTAATATTTTATTTGGATTATATATCAGATTTTCGAACGAAGCCCAATAGATGTCACCACCGTTCGGATAAAGACGCTAGAATCGATTCTAGAAGTGAATTCAATAATGTAATGCTAAACTCATCGAAGCGGGTATCTCAATTAATAGAGCGACGGAATGATTTTCCAGAGGTCGCCGGTTCGAATCCCTACCTGTATCGTTTATATTGATTCTAAATTTAAATTATCTTAACATGTTTTTATATATAATCAAACAAAATGATAATTATTAAACGCGATTTGAATCTTGTACCAGTATATTACCCTCAACAAGAGCTCAATAAAGAACTATATGCATTTAATGAATCACTAGATAATGTACAATGAACCCAATACCGTAATTCTAATATGTATTATTGTATGAATACGTTTTGATCCACGAGTCGTTGTCCTCCTGAGTCGTTACCGTCCCGTTACTGCGAACCTTGAAAACAGGATTCGTTTTTATTATGCACATGAAGATTTCTTTATCTGGTATTTTTGTTACGGGCTTTGTTTGTTACGTTATTATTTGGTATTAGTTAACATTTGAATAGTGTGTCTTTGTATGTGATAATTTATGGGAAAATGATTTGGTCATAAATGTTGTCTATGTAGTGACGCTTCTAGTTCAAGTATGCTAAGGTGGTATGTTTTTAGTGGTACAGTCAAATAAAGAATTTATAATGACTCGGAATCATTTTGTACCTACTGCTTTTGGGAATTTCTTTTTTTCCTCATATTGTGTAATAGAATTGTGATTAATGTGTTGGTTTTTTTATATAATGTTATTGTTTCTGATACATTGTATGTATTGTAATTAGTTTGAACTATGTTTTGAATTTTTTAAACCCTTTAAAATGTTCTGTTAAAGGTGCCTTTGTAAGATTATAATTAGAGGCCACGTGATAAAACAATAGTGTTTACATTCTCCACAAGGACAACTTCTTCTGATGTTATCCGTTTTAACAAGATCTCTGCACTATTGTATCACGTATGGAACCGAGTCTCAATGTAAAGTGGTCGTTATACAAAAAAAAATGCACGGAAGTTGCAACCTAAATATAAGGAAACTCATTGATTTTTGCTCAATTAATGAAATCATTGTTTTATAAATATGAATAATATGTAAAAAAATATTGACATGATTGCGTCATTATGACTTGCCTTGAATTTATTATTAGGTTTAATATAA
Source organism: Napeogenes inachia (assembly GCA_959347355.1). NCBI lineage: Eukaryota > Metazoa > Arthropoda > Insecta > Lepidoptera > Nymphalidae > Napeogenes > Napeogenes inachia. The sequence continues at coordinate 6,375,453 of OY365797.1, forward strand.
ATTAATTTATAAGCCTTAATTTTTTTTATTCAATAATAAGTGTCAGAACATTATTAAATGATGCGCTTGTAATTAATTATATATATTCAGGTGAACGCAGACTTGCAGATGATAAATTTCCTAGCATTAGTCGGTATGATTGGTTTGTGAATATGATATAATGAGTTCAAATCGTGTTTGCGAGGGTGCTGGGAGCGGCGGAACGGTTCTGATTTCCTCGTGGTAATTGCAGAGGTATGCGGACAGTGGTGTCGTCTTATTGGGACTACAGCTACGTGCGCGTTGGTCACTTTCACTTCGCAGTGCGCACAGTAGCGAGCACTTTGCTATTGCATCGCTACCATTGGTCGATAGATAAGACTAAACATATCACGCGATAATATTCAACAAATGATATTGATATAGTGTTTACATTATTAATATATATATTATTTTAATGTTGGTACCAGTGTTACGCTCTCGTTAAAAATACAGGTGACCAGTTAACCATTTAACTTTCACTTTTACAACTATCTGAGTTGTTATAATTTATCATCTTTTTAAAAAATTGCTATATTTTTGAGGTTTTTATAAATGTTAATTATCACATTTATATTGCGATAGTTACTAAAGTACATAAAATATATTGTACAATGCAAGATCAGTCTACTGTTAAAATATATGGTTCTACTGAATGACTGGTGATTGTTTGTGAATTGTTCGCCAAATCAGTGGGCTCGGCTGGGTTATCATTACCAGCGATATAAAGACAGCGACTAGAAGATAACCTTTTATTAAAGAATGGAATTTAGTCATTGCAATCTTTATGTAAGGACTTCAAGAACCTTGAAGAGTGAGAGGTGATCCAATGATGGTTGAACGGTTACATTACTTTGTGGCTTAAAGTATTTGGGACCACAAATGAATCTTTAATAGTCCGTCTCATATTTGAACTATTTTGGGACCACAAATGAATCTTTAACAGTCCGTCTCACATCAATTTGTATTGTTTTATATAACTTTTGTGGTAATTGAGATTATTTATGGTTATAAACAAATATAATTTAGCAAACAAGTCTCTCTTTTTGGCGAGAGACATAAGGAATCGATATGAGTTTGACGGTAATGCTGTTTTTCCATTAAAGTAGGGAAAGTTACCGTGTTTGAGAATGCGTGCACATCAGACTGCTAATGCCGCTTTCAATGCCCAAGTAGGAAGCACGATTATCTTTATTTACAGATCGTTTATATTTAAGAGAATTGAGAACCTACATGTCTGAGTATTGGAAAGATAGCTTAGCATTATAGTTATCAAACGTCAAATAGGACAGACTATAAACCGGTATAAATGTAGCAAAATATAATAAAGCAAATATCGATCAAGTACTATACTTATTAATCGCTATGTCAATGACATTAACAATGGCGTCAAGTAGGTTACAATGTAATACAATAACAAAATATGAACATTGTGTTAATATTATTTTGAATCCACTTAAGAATTTTGTATCTATATAGAATCGTCTCATACTTACATAGAATCTAGTAAATTCATTGAATCATCTAGAAGCTACCTGGAGTCGTCTAGTACCTATACAGTATCATCTAGTAGCTCCATAGAAATTTCTTCTTCTATGTACTGACAGAATCCTCTAGTAACTACATAGAATCTTCTAGTAAATCCATAGAATCATCCAGTAGCTCCGTGGAATCGTCTAGTATCTTCATAGAATCATCTAGTACCATACATACCTACTTAAAATCACCTGATTCGTTGCAATGTCACTTTGACAAGTTGCTTGTTTTATGTTGTTCAATTGATAATTGTAATCGAGTGACTTGTAATTAAATGACCTCTTATCACGTTGAAAGTGCGAAGAATCTTTGTTTCTGTCGTCTAGCCAAAGATGCCCTCTGCAATTTACATTCTAGATACGACATTCGAGGATAGGATTAGGATGTTAAATAAAAAAAAAATATCAAGTAAAAATAGTTTTAATTTAAAACATTTATTTGTATAGCTACTTAAATGAATGTTGTTACGATATTTATAAATAATCAAAATCATTACACAACTTTAGCAATCGCTGTGTCAATTTTAAATCTATACAGTATGAAACGACTCGCCTCTACAAGTTATAAATAAAAAAGCAAAAATGCTATGTATCTATGTAGGCAATGATTCGATTTCATCATGTCTTCACTTTCACTTACTATTTGTTATTTCTTTATGAAGTATAAAATATTTGTATACTATTTTATAAATGCTAAATTACTTACATACTTAGTTAAATTAATTTTTGTGTTTTATATATTCAATGAGAAATTAATATGTAACTGTTAAGACAAGACCCGGAAATTACAAGACAAATTTATAGTACTAGACAAATTCATAGCCGTAAGCTAGATAGCTCTCTTAGTTGTATTACGAAAGAGATAGTGGAGTCAATAAATTACACATCTACTTGCATAATTCAGGTAAAAGTTATTTGCAATACTGAACTTCACCCAAAAGTCATTACAATGGATAATGACTATCATTATTGTTAATTAGGTTCTTAGAATCATTATTCCAATATGTATGCAAGTCAAATGGCCTTCACCTCAAAACACATTTGAGATCGTATTGACACAATCTCAATGCCTTTTTGAGAATAGGTCGCGTGTAAAGGTAAATGTATACATATACATATTTATTTTATAATAAATGTAGTTTCATTTAAATGTTTATAATTGCAATGTTTTTACATTTAACCTATGAATGTCACTTGCGAGTCTGCTTTATTTGTAGTTTTTTTGGGTAAGTAGTGATATAAGTTATCAGGAACCAGTTTAGTTGAATTGTTCTCGCCCTGGCTGTCGTTAGCTTCGTAACACCAGTTACAACAAATCTTATTAGCTAAACTAAGTTACGTGTTACCACCACACCCGACCACCAATTATCTAAATCGCATATACATAATTGCTTTATAATTCTTTGTTGTACTCGCCGTTCTTAGAATACGACATTTTTCGTCGTTTCACCTAAATCTTTCGATTTTTTTTTATCTTTTCCTCTCAAGGTAATAATAGAAAATTCCAAATAAAATATGATTACCGTAAGTACACTAATTCTAAAAGCGAGTCCGTGTTTGTCGAAAGTGAAATTTTTACAGTTTGACGCAAATAAAATGAACGGTGACACTTGAATCCACACTCGATAACTGATTATGTACTAAAGATATAAAAAAATTGAATTATTATATTATTGTAAGATATATATAAAATGTTTTATGAGTTATCATTTCATATAACAAATGTATTCACTGTTCATAATGCAATAGAAAACTTAGTATTGTCGACAGTTGTCTGAACTTTAGTTCAATATTTAATATTATTGTTGGTAGACACAGTTGTTGGTATATCCTCCTTTGAAACAATACTCTCCTACTATATTGAACTTTATTGAGTAGTTTTGCAGTCAATTTGTCTGCTTTATTGTATTGTGTGTGTGTGTGTGTGGGTTTGTCTTTACGAGTTCACTATCGTTAAATAAATAACGTATTGAATTCAATACCTTTGATTTTGTTGTCAGGCAAATTCGTTGTTTTATTAGATGTCTTATATATGTAAATTTTTATCTTTTATATATATTTTCTATTTATATATGAATTTCGAATCATTTTTATTTTTAAACAGTAATTAATTCTTAAGAGTTTTTAGACATCTAAAAACACTACATTTGGTCCATTTATTAAATAAATCAAAATGGCATTTATAATAATTTATGAAATAAATAGTAGAATTCAAATAAATTCCAGAACCATTCCATTACATTCCATTCCATTACATCTCGAATTCATACCATAAATACATATAATGTATTTTATATAATATAATACATTTTAAAATTATAAATTATAAACTACCATGAATAAACATGTATTTAAATGACTCATAAAATATATTAAGTTGGTCGTAATAAAATATTTATGTATCATTTAAATTCAATAGAATAACCTGTAAGGAATATACGAAAAAACTTATGATAAAACAAAAATCAATTCGTCGTAATTAATAAAAAATCTTTTATTAGACTTAAACTGTAAATAGGTAGCGTACACACACATACGTAATGATTTCCGTGTGTATCGTATATCTACAAGTAACCTATATAATAGTCCTTATAGTAGAGGGGCGTGGTAGGCGTCACGGCGCGGCGGCGCCTGTCTACTGGATTGTTCTAAATTCAAATTTTACACCCATTTATGTCTAAATCGGTCACACAAATATTAACTACCAATTGGAGATAAACAACTAATTGATTTGATTTTATAGTTAAATTCTATTATTTCTTTAATTCAATTAAATTTGTCAGGTTTATGATCTCCGACGAAAATGTCTCGGTTCCAATTTCAATTCGAATGCGCGCTTCACACCTTGATCTAAATATTTGCGACATTGTGTAGACATCGTAAAGAGCGTTTTATTACAATTTATTTATTTATTTATTATATATATAAATGTTTATATTATCTTAATAAATAAATAAATAAATAAATAAAATATAAATTTAGTAAATTTAATGCTTATATGTAATGTTTTTTATTTATTAATTTATTTATTAAGAAACGTGATTGCGAAATAACGTTGTCTGAATGCAAACGGAATTAACGATAACTTTCACCATTACTATTCTAATGTTATCTGTACTAATTGTATCTTTTTATATAACAAAATTCTCATTTGATTTTTAAATTATAATGTTGAATGATAAGAATGAAGTTGAAGTTTGTTAGTAATTAGTAAAAGTAATGTGAAACACAAGTGCTTAATGAAGTCATTGTTTTTAAAATCTCACCAAACGAATTGACATACAAACAGAAATTAATTCTTAATTTAAAATAATTTATATAGAAATGCAATGAATTAAATGTTGTATTCTTTATCAGTTTATAATAATGTTTCCAAATTTTTATTGACGTAAATTCTATAAAATATTGGGTAACAGTTAGAAAGAGTTTCGTTACGTGGAAGGTTTTTGATACAGCCTCGCTGGTGCTACGTAAGGCCGTGGTTGCAATCACGTTGTCGGTGAGAGGTGAGCCTTCGTCATCACGAGGTCGTAAGATATCGCGAGGAGAACGGCAAAGGAATCCTTTATAGACACGCCCGTATTTAATTCCATTTTGTAAATTATATCTAAATGCAATGGGTATAAGGTTTAATATCAATTGATATCGTGAAAATTATGACAAATTATACGTCTAGGTTGGCTGGATGTGTTTCAAAGCTACATATAAAAAGCAATTAAGATGGAATAGTTCATTAACCGATTGAGAAATACAATATAAATGTAAGTACTAAGTATGCTATTATTGATTGACGTACATAAAATCGATTAAAAATATCGATTTACATTAAAAAATCTTTGAAAAATATATCGATTTTAAACTAAAATATCGATTTATATTGCAGACGCATAGAATGCAATAAGCAATTAACATGTTCGTTGAGCATGATCATTCCGTGGTTGAGTAGTTGCTGAAACTGTTATGTACAATGATTAACTCCGTGTAATAATCTCAACATACGTTCATTAGGACGTCCAATAAACATATATATTATATATTTTTTAAGTATGTTGAAGATGGAATCGATGTTACCTCACCGACGATTGCGACGAGGCGTCTATTAGAAAGTCGGTGAATATGCAAATAGTATTGTAGAAACGAATAACTGACCACTCGCGTCGCTTTTAAATGTGTCTATGAAAGTGACTACCGTTAGTAATTGTTTGATATTTTTTTTACCAGAGCGAATATAATTTTGAATACGATAACTTTAATTTATAACTTAAGAGCCCATTTCATTATCCAATTTACAGCGCACTACTTGACCCTAAAGTAAACAAAACTGTTCAATTAGATGGGAGCACTATTTCACTAAGAGCCTTTTCATTATGCGATATTAGTACTCTATTTGACCTAGCGTTCGACAAATTGGATAATGAAAAACAGTTTAAGGTCCCATATTGTGTACGTGTCAATGACTCGTTATATTTATTATACACATTTGTTATCGAGTTGTTATTTTAAAATTGTTTTTAATTATTGCTCGAGTCCGATAAATATTATTTATTCATTTACAATGATAATTTGCGGTAATCATTGCGAATGGTAATAACTTTGAATATAAAACAATTATTATTAAATTACAGCAATGTTATTTTATTAGGATATCTGCACACGAACGAAGAAATAGGGGACCGAGAATTTATTGCTTTGTTTTAATTAAAGGTAGAAAAAGATTAATTTAATAAGTCAATTTTTTAATTATAACTTTTGACGCCATTTTGTATAAAGAAATAACACTCCGGTAAGCAATTAACATGGGTCCGATCACAACCCAGCTGCGTGGATTTCCCGCTACGATGCGTGTAGAGAACTATTTATTATCGTTTAGTGCTGACGTGCGGCAATATAACATTATATTATTTTGTATCCAATGGCTATAGACATAGAGTCGAATTTCAATTGAGCGACCTGTACCACCTCCACAACATTACGTCAATAAGATACACGTTAACTCGCTCGACTGTTTTGCTGACCGTTTTGCGTCCGGGTTGTCATATTGAATGTCTAACAAAAAATATAACGAAACTAAGCGCTTGTATCTACTTACACCTAGGCAATAAAACAACTTTTGAGCCAGCGGAATAATTCAAGGCATAGATATTTTGTAATTATATCTCCCAGCGAATAGAACCGGTTCTGCTGGCCTCTCACTTCGCAACTGTGTACCGCTTGCTGTTAAATTAGGTAAGCAAGAGCCTTGGTCTCTCGCTCACGACGAATAATGGCGATAAAGTAATACATTGCAAATCATTATTAAAGTTAATGTTAGTTGAAATCAAGAAATGATGTAACATTCATTGAATTTACAATGTTATTGTCATAGGTCCGTTGAATACCGCGTTTAAATTATTCGTCTAAAATCATTCAAGCAATGCCTTGGAAATAAAACGGATAATGAATTTCCTTATATTTTCCGGTCCACGTCCAACTGAGGCGTAGACTCGAACGACCTTCGCAAAAAGACAAACAATGAAACTAACAACCTTGACATAATCCAATCTGCAGCTGATGCGTTGCACTCATTACCTACAAATGGATATCTAATCATATTACTCATAACATGCGTGAAAATATCATCAAAATTGATCACCAAAGCGACAACGAACTAGAAAAGACAATAGCTGGAAACGCACACATGTTGCGGGCGAGACGGCTGTCCACCGAATGCCGAAGTATTCCACCTCGAAGCGCTCTTTATATCGGCCGGAGTAGCTACCGCAGAGAAAGCCGCGCACCGAGTTCCCCCCGCTGTGCCTTGTCTCGCAGTGGGTTTTTTCCTCGCCCGTCTATAATTGTATACAGTAAACGATATAATATCTCACCTTGGGTTCATCAGTCGTATCTTATCGTACATCCTATGACAATTAGAGGATCTCGTTACAAGAATGGAACAAATGTTATTAATATTGAGTATTATCTTTTAAAATGTATGATTTTTGATTCAATGTTTTTATCTTTAATTCTATTTTCATCTTATATAAATTTTTACTGTATATTTATTTTTATGAACCACTTAAGCTTATCATGTTACGAACATATTATCAGGGCTTCATAAACACTACTTGAACTAAAGTTAACAAGGTAGCTGTTATTTTATGATCTTGATGCATTTTGTATGAAGATTGTCGACGCACTTTTAATGGGCTAATTGGCTGGTATTGTGGTTCTGGCAGCGTCAGCGCGGTCCGCGACCTTAAAGCGACTCGGGGGCACAGATGTAGGTGACGCGCGACGCTCAGATATATGATCTTTATATATTTTACGTGTTTTAAAGTAAAAAATAACATTGCTCATTAGCACTACTTCCGTATTATGTTTGTTATTTATATCTATAACAAATCGTGCGACCCGTTGGTTGATTGGTTAGTGAAGACGACAAATGTATAGCGGCGCAATAAGGCTCGGGTTCGATTCCCGACTGGAAATGGCATGTATGTGATGAGCATAGACGTCTGTATTTCTGGGTTAAATGGTAATTGGTATTAATGTAAATAAGGTTATTTAATTTTGAGTGGTTTTGTTCTCAACCAATACAGAAAAATCAAAACATTGCTGCTTGTGCGTCGATCAAATTTCAATTGCATATTACGTTCTCGTATTATTAAACGCCACGGTACGCTGCGTCAGCGTTTACCATTCCAGGCGATGAAAGTCGTGGCAGTCAATATTACGTACACCTTGCACCCACCCAACTCATTTTCTTATAAATCTCTATATACATATAGTAATATTCGTCAGTCTTGTCATTGTTTTTAGAATGCCTGTGATTCAGATGAGAATTACGGAATGTCTGCCAAGGTATCGTAGGAGCGCAAGTATGTGCATTCCAAAAATATAGTTGAATTAGTATGAGAGTATGAGAATTAGTTAAAGTTAGTTTTGTAATCTTTATAATAGTTTTTTTTTGTTTTGCACTAAGTGGAGTACCTACGATAAGAAAGAATTTTAAATAGTTTAGAAAAGATAATAATGAATATTTTTTCTTTTTTTATACCATTGTATTTGAATGTATTTTATAAGTACATAAAAATATTATATAACGTTTTTATCCTACAGAAATTATATTCGATTCCTTAGTGTCTGAAGAAAAATATATATTATCAAAACCTCGTGTTTTTTGATAATGTTGATATTGTTTATATCAATACTATCACGATATTTAATTTAAATACTAGATAAGCCAACGTGATGTACAGCGCTTAGCTTACGTAGGCACAGATGAACATTTTATCTCTGTGTGTTTTATAATATTTTATCAAAACACGTTTTATTAATCTATAAAGCTAGATGGTATAACTTTATAATTAAATAAATATTATAGGAAAGTTTCGGTAATATACTTATGATATCTAGAGTATAGACCTATTCTAATATATCCAACAAAAGATATTTACATTATCGGATGTTAATTATACCAAGAGATCTCCAAGATCTCTTATATATAAGTTTTATAATTAATTTAAGATTTCTTTTAACATATTGTTTCTTTTATTTCAGAAAATATCCATACCGACTCCAAGCAGTACCAATGGATCAACAGCGGAGTCCACATTCCGTTTCAGCATTAATAGTAATGCGGAAATGGAGGGTCCACAGGTATATTATATCTTTTAAATATAATTTATCTTTTATATCTTTTAAGAATAATTTATCTTTTACATCTTTTTAATATAATTTAATTTATATATTCTTTGTGTTGGTACATGTCTTAATGATAATAATAATCCTTTGTTGAGACCATGAATTGTTAATTATTACAAAAAAAAGATAAAACTTATCATTGATTAACTTTTAAGTATGAATACGTTTATAATTTATCTTGGTTAGTAATTTGAAAAAATTAAACATGATTATATTAAAACAAGATAGCGGTATAAAAATAAAATAAAATTATTAGTGTATTGTATGTATAAACGGTAAATATTTTCTTCTTTCTTTAATGTATAATTTATCTTACAATTATCATTTGAAAGTTCCAGAACATACTTTATTAAATACCTAACCTGCATAATAATATAATAAATAAATATATGCAATATATATAATTGTTGTTTATTAAAGGTCAATTTCACGTACCTACCTGATTACAATTTATCAATTTCATTAAACCTATGAACTATCAAAGCCATCATATTGGTTGCTTGGTAAATTATCTCTCATATACAAAACAGCAAGAAATATTTATAATTCTCACTCACTCTTATACATTCACTCACACACACTACTACTCACTCACTCACTTACTCAAAAAATATAACGATTGCTCAGTTGATGTTTAGAAAGAATGTATGGAATAGGAGACCTCGATAAGGCCTACTAATTTGGTTTGTGGGTCGTATAGCTGCTTCCATAAGTCTTGATCGAATTCGTCAAAGTAGCTTATGTATGCCTTCACCGTCTGCCCTGAATAATTTAATCATTAATGAATTTAGAACAATCGACATTGACTTACATTTACATTGGTCATTTAGTTTAGCTTTTGTTTTAAAATAGGAATTTAGGTTTTTTTTTTTTAATATTGTTGTTTAAAACATTTAAATTATTTATGGACTAATTTAGTTTCAGGAAGCATTCATTTATATTTCGTAATAAAATTTTATTTGCCAAGAAGGTTTCGAAACGAGATTAGACACGAAATAATTATAATAATAATTATTTCGTGTCTCATATTTATGTTATCAATAATATTTTCTTTCCATTAGTTATTAGTAAGATATCATAATTTATTATATTATAATATTCACTTGTAAAGTAGGTACTGTGTATTTAAGAATTAATATGATATATTGATAGAGACGGCAATGAATCTGTCGTATATCAGCTATTTGGAACTATCAGGTTTTTTGACTCTAAATAACATTTATAATGTCATTATAATATTATATCGATTGCTATTACAGGGTTCATTCGAGTGTGTCCGCGGCGGGGGCGCCAAGCGTCTGGAGTCGTGCGGGCCGCTGCCGAGACGGATGCGTGTCCAGGCCAACGACGACTCGTACGAGGCAACCAAGGACCGCATGTCACGGACCATCGCCGCCGAGCAGAGCAAATGGTCAGTTATCTATACAAATAATATTGAAATACCGTATAGAACACATTTAAAATTATATATCTCTTACATTCTAGCACCCGTGTTATAAAACCTAACCAAACGGATATCGGGAGACGTGTCAAAGTTCGCTCGTGTGGGTTCTCTAATGGGCCGGCGGCGCAACTGGCCGCCCGGTTAGAGAGGGCCGAACGGCCCGATCGACCCGAATGGCCGGAGCGACCCGAGCGATCGGACCGACCTGAACGGCCGGAACGCCCGGAGCGACCCGAACGCCAAGAGCGACCGGAACGCCAAGAACAGAGACCTGAGCGGCCAGAACGCCAAGAGCAGCGACCTGAGCGGCCTGAGCGTCAAGAGAGACCTGAGAGGCCTGAGCGCCAAGAGCGACCGGAACGGCCCGACCGGCCTGAGAGGCAAGAAAGGGTCGAGAGGCCGGCGCCGGCGCCGCGGCCGCAGCCCCCTCCAGCCCCCGCGCCCGCGCCTCCCCAGCACGCTCCTCAGCGAGCGCCCACCAACCCCGACCTCACCAGACGACCCCTTAAGTGAGTTATCCTATTTCATATTATCACACTTTCAGCTCTTGGGAATCCCCACCGGTTTCATTGAAGGTTCATTGCTCTTGTACGAGAGTCAGGGAGTTTCCCTTTTTGCTTTATGTGCTATTGTACACTTTGATTGGTTGAATTAGGATTTTCTTTACTAATATACAGGTAACGATAAAATTATACAACAATGCTTTCATGTGTAAATAATAACTCGAATATAATAATACTCGAAATAATAATAGTATTCTAGATTTTCAAACAACTGAATCAATATAAGTGATGTGTCGCTGATATGTATGGTACGACCTAATATTTTGCTATTGGAACATTTATATATACTTAAATATATAATTAAAAAAATTCACTGTTGGAAGTCTATAATAATTTAAATGTTGATAAGAATTATCGTAAAAACAAATTCGATAATGTTGCGGTCTTCAAATGAAATGCGGTTATAATATGTCTTTAAATATACAAACATTCGACTAATTTGTAATGATAGGCGTACAAGTTATTCACATGAAACGCTTCTCACTTTCCATTAGTGGCTTTGTAAGACGATGCTGGCTACATGGTGATTAGTTTTCAATGATTCATCCAAGGTTGTGTACAAAATAAGCAACTCAAGGCAATAACTGATTTCTTTAATATTCGTCCCTGTATGACCTTGCAATTTATATTTTTAGGGGAATCTAATAGATCTGAATTTGATTTAAAAAAGAAAATTGTTTTTTTTTGTAAATAAATATAAAATTATCAAATCGTTTTTTTAATTATTACGATAATACGTTCGAAGAATTTATATATGCAATTTGTTTTATTATTATATTAGTAGTTAAAACGGCAAATATTTTCATTTTCAGAGAAAGACTTTTACAATTACTAGCACTGAAACCTTTCAAGAAGCCTGAGCTGTATGCGAGACTCATGAGCGGTGAGCTGACATTGTTACAAACAATATTATAATATATTCATACTTAAAAACATATATGTATAGTATACTAATTTTAAATACATATACAATGAAAAATACAACCTTATCCCGTCGTTCTATCAAAGCAACACTATAGCTCATTTGGTAGGACGACGGAACGGTGTCTCGTATTCGCGGATTCGAATTTCTGTATATATCGATGGTTTTTCATTCTATATTTATTTCAAATGCAATTTAATTCAAACCTTTCTAAATTTCAGAGGGCCTGAAAGAAAAGGAACGTAGTATGGTGAATAAGATTCTGCCAGAGATTGGCACGCTCAAGGACAATTGCTATCACTTACGTAGACATATATGGAATGATGTTAACGAAGATTGGCCTTTCTTCAGCGAGGAAGAGAAACGTATGCTCAAGAGGTGAGTTATATGTATGCATGTATGTATGTTTGTGTATTCAGTTACATTACAGCTGATGTGAAACTATTGTTTCAACTTCGTAGACGGATCAGGTTACAGTAATACGATACTTCCACAGGAAGTCGATGTGTGAAACAAAGTTCATTATTATTATACTATAAGTTATATTTTAATGTAATGTTTTAATATTGTGTTTGTTTTAAATTTTATAATTTATAGTATAAGGTAATTCATTTGAAAATATTTACTTTTAATATTAAACTTATCTATCTATCTTTTCTAAAATAGAGAGGTTTGTAAGTATGTACATTATTGCAAATCTAGCAAACCAATGTCAAAAAATAGTTAACTATTATTTAAGGATAATATCGAAATCGATGGGGTTTTGTAATGAAATTTGTAAGATAATTTAGCCAAAAAACAGTCTGACCTTTGCGTTTCTTCCGAACCCTTGTAGAATACTAGTAGTAGAGTATGCATTTAGGACCAAACATAGTTCTTATTATAACCTAAGTAATGGTTATCCCTATCGCTCCACAGGCGGAAACCTCAAAATCTAACACCGCCGCTAAGCAGCGACTCCGCCAACTCCCTCTCCCCGCGCGCCTCCCCCGGCAAGCGAGCCTCCGTCGCGCCCGACGACCTCCCCGCCAAGAAACAGCGCATCTCGCACTACAGGCGGACCTCCCCGCCCTCCTCCGGGTACGCCACCACCTCCTCCGGCGAGCGACACGCCTCCGACAACGACGACGACCGCGCCGGTAACTATACCACCAACCCCTTTTTTCCTAACATCCAAAATGGCGTAGATTTTACATTAATGCCAATTCCAGCTACCGAGGAGACGCCGGTGAAGAAGCAACGGGTGTCGCATTCTCGGAGGTCGTCGCCTCCCTCGTCGGGTTACGCCACCACCTCCTCCGGGGAGAGACAGGCCTCCGACAACGAGGACGAACGGACCGGTCAGTGGGACTATATATTAAAAATATATATTTTAAAGTACAATATGTATTTATCATCAATACCCAAAATATGTAGATATTAAAATTGTATTTTAAATTTGAAGCAACACACAATCATTTTAGTTAATAATAGCTTATTATATAAATTTAGATGAAAGTAATAGAAAGGCAAAAATGAAAGTTTGTGAGCCAGTCTCTAGTGGGTCATTAACAACGAGTTATTCACATCTATTATAGAAGTTAACTTTAAATATAATTGATGGAAGATACTATTTGGAAGGTTTTAGTAATTAGTAAATGTTATCAAAATTATAAATTATTACAAGTTATAGTGTTATTGCTAAATTATCTACAGAATATTAGTATGTAAAGTCAAATTTATTATGAATTTATTATTAATAATATACAATATATATACATAATATTATAATCTATCATCCCTAACATCCTTGATAAGTTACAAAATTATTAATTCTCATTAACAAATATTTTGTATTTATTTGGAACCTTAACTTACATATAATATAAATAACATTTGCTTAATATATAACTGCTTTATACATATAAGGTTATTATGTAAAATGAAATCATTGTTGACGTCAAAGAATTGCACTGAAAATACACTTGTTTACGAGCAAAATACCCGTCGGTTAATTTGTTATTGACTTAGTTCCATATATTAACCTCGTCAGAGCTATGGTATTATCTAATGTAAGTACTGCACTACTTGTGGACATTAGCAATTCAATATGATACTATGAAACTAGATAACTATTATATGTATATATATATATATATATATTATTTTTGACCTTTAATATGAATGACCGTTAATGAATTGTTGTATAAAAAAGTTAATAAAGTTTCTTGATAACAATAAAATAATGGGTTTATAATAATTACTTTTCTCGTTATTCAATAATTTTCCTTACAATATGTTTATAAATAATTATTATATTCTTTGTATTACTTGTCATCCATAAATTTATACCTAAAGTATTGAATACCCATTTAAATAATGAAGTGAAATTGTAATAAAAATATTAATGAGTGTTTATTTTATTTACAGTTAAAAAGGATAACGGGTATACTCTCAACTTTACAACTGTAAAGGATCTCTGCCCGAGTCCGCTGAAAACGAACGGCTTCAGTAGGAGTAGTCCTCCCGTGGAGCAAACTAGTATCACAGGTAAATATATCATCGTAGAAGTCACCTTTATATTAATAATATATCGTACTTACGATACGACTTGTCGTTTACAGTAAAAGACATCACAACTGAACCATTAGAGAATACAGCTTTAACGTCCGTGCCCGAAGAAAACAATCCTACCGATCTGGTGGACATCGAAAGGTAAAAAACAATAAAGATACAGAACACTGTATAAAAAACATAAAAGTCAATTAAATATATATAAAAAACTTGGTCATCAGCATTGTCCAGCCCCCACTCCACTTCGGCTGGAAGGGTGCAGCAGATGTCCTTTTTCTAATAGTGTACCATTGTATTCCTTGCAGGCAGTACCCCCCCATCACCAGCTCCAGCAGTCGTCGCTCGTACAAGAGCGAGTTCTCCGTGCTGTACGGCGAGTACCAGGCGCTGTACGCGCGCGTGGCGCAGGTGGCGGCGCTGTTCACTCAGCTGGAGCAGCAGCTGCAGCGCGCTGAGCCCAAGAGTCCGCACCACAGGGTAAACCCCTCTCCCCCCTTTTACTGTTTCCCTGCTATTTAGTTATTATGGAAGTTAACTGTTTTCTAATAAAGATCTGTTCGCAGATTATATATAATGACCGAATGAGTGTTTGAAAAAATAACTGATCATGCCAATTTAAAATAATGAAGTTGTTTCTTTAAATTTTTAATAATAGAGAACGAATGAGCTTAAAAAAGTTTTTCTAATATTTTTAATAATTACTTTGACCAATGATAGTAGCTGTAATCTAAGCGAGTTGTTAATGTTTGGTAAGGATTGGACCCGTGACCCCTAGGCAAACAAAACGTGTCCTTTTCAATATTTTTGTTTCTAATAAATTTAATTAAACTTAACATGGCTATACATGTTTCTAAAATAAATACTTATTGTATCATTCAAGAATAATAAAGATATATAAATATTATGAAAGTAAAACTGTATTCTGTATTGAAGTGCACTCTCTCAGTCCAATGATTGAGACTCGTAAAAAGCAAGGCCGTCGACTCACGTCTAAAGGTTACAATGCCAAGCTCAATTCAAGGTCTCATGAATATTAACTATAAAACATATATTTCTTACACTAAAATATCTTATCAAATGAATATTAACTATAAAACATATATTTCTTACACTAAAATATCTTATCAAAGATTTCAGAAATGTTTATTTTACTTAGATTTTATCTTTTCCGTAAAGCTATAGCACTTGTGTTGCAATCTTGGTTCATTGTTTTCATCATTTGACTTTGAGCAATTCACTATCTTTTATTATTGGTTAATAATATTGTTAAAACAATGATACAATATATTTTATTATATTTGTTTAGAAAAAAATATATATTTATTTAGAATGGTTATAATATTATGAATTCTGCCGCCAAAGCTACAACCACGTATCGTTGTTTTTCACAGAGCATAGAACAGCGCATAGTGGAGGAGTACCACCGCATGCGCAACGACGCTGACTACCAGAGAGAGAGGCGGCGCGTCAACTACCTGCACCGGAAACTTAACCACATCAAGAGAATGGTGCACCAGTACGACCAACTGGTGAGTACCACACACACTACAACACCACCAGTACGTCCAACTGGTGAGTACCACACACACTACACCACCACCAGTACGACCAACTGGTGAGTACCACACACACTACACCACCATCATTACGACCAACTGGTGTGTACCACACACTGCACCACCACTGTTAATAGCCTGTATGTCACGCACACGAAAATACAGACAGGAACAGCAAAAAAAAAAACATTCGCATAAACGCTAGGAACAGCTGATCGTTGCACACAAAGCACCAGTACATTGTAATTATACACACATGCACAGACAACAACAAACGCGAGCCCATACGCACATACACGATACCCATACGCACGCACACACATACACACACTGTATTGTTACAATTGTAACAATTGTATTCGACAAATGCCTACTAATAGCTGATAAGAAATGCCAAACTTACTGTCCGCTGTTACATTTATTTATGGTGCTATTAAAAACACCATTTAAGTGTTTCGATAGAAAATTTACATTCTTAGAATTTATGTTTGAAGAAGCAATACTTTATCTATTAATGTTATTAATTTATAATTTAATTTAATTAATAATATTAATATATAAAATATTGCTTCAAATTGCTTCAATTTATAATTTGATTAATAATAATCATTTAATTAATTTTATATACAATCATTGTTTCAAATTTGTACTAAAGTATAATTGTCTTAATCAATATTTTAAAATTAACTTCTGATCATATATTTTCAAGTCTGTTACTCGTATAAAGGAGTTTCCCGTAAGTATATAATGTATTATAAAAATACAATGAAGATTAGTATACTAGTATGGGTATTGTCATAAAACTAAACAAAACAAACATATTATAAGTAATGATAAGATAACAACTTCTGTTATCCGATAAAAAATTGATTCATCAAATAATATAAATACGAATGTATTTTGAATGCAATAGTTGTTAAAAAAGCAATAAGGATATTGATTATTTTACAATGTTATGAAATTTGTTGACTCGGTCTATTACGTCAATGGCTACTAAGTTAATTCATTATTCCTATAATTAATATTTTAATTATTATATTGTTTATATAAAAATAAGGTATTTAAATCGATGATAGCTTTCTAATATCGGTCAATATCACTGGTAACCTGAGAAACGAATTGTTATCTTTATCAAAAAATGGATCAGGGTTGATTGATTATTAATTTCAAACTTAATATTTATTTGACGTATGGGTATAAAAAGAATCAAAAATTATCCCTAAAATGAATTAATAGATTTTAATGTTATTTATTAAAGAGATACTGATTAAGGATTAAAATTAATGATTGATCTAAAATCCCAGATTGAAATCAATGGTAGCTTTCTGAAAACTTTATTAACAGATCGGTTATTGGCACTGATAGTACCCAAAAAACAGATTTAGTTTAACTAAGAATTAGATCGGTATCCATTGGTCATTACAAATATAATATGCATTTAATTACTATTAGTTACATACCATATATATAATAAATCTACGTTTATTGCACCCTGATAATTTGCTGAGTGTTGCTAGTACATATGTGTGTATGTATAAATATATATAATAACTGTTGGTCTGTGTGTCTCAGCGCAACCTGAAGCCGGAGCGCGTGTCGGCGGCCAGCACGACCCAGGCGTACTGACACTCGACTCTCCTCCCGCCCGCCCGATGCCTCTAGTACACCATACACCGCGCCCGGTGCCCTCTCGCTCGCTCCCACCCCGCACGAGCGAGACAGACTATGCACGAGTGGCAGTGCGAGCCAAATTGCAGTATTGTAGATGTGTGTATTTTTATGAAACGACAGTTAGTCCTAAGCTTCCGTCGTCGAGATTCCTATTGATGCCTTAACTCGGACCCGAAACCCTCGATAGATGTGATCTGTGGGAAATGTTGTCGACACGTTTTTGTATATTATAGTATTTTGTACACGCATAGCCTTCTGCCGATTTGGCGATTGTGAGTATTGTTGTTCGGTTGAAGAGAATATTTAGTTAAAATTGTTATATTGCAGCGATATATTTTTTAGTTTTACGGTTCTTCCATTATTTTTATTGAAGGAAACGATTTATCTGAATCGTCTCGCGACGCCGAGCGAGCGATCGTCGCGTCGTACCGGATATGAGGGCCCATATTGAATTTTAAGAAACATTTATAAAAACCTAGCTAATTATATTATTACATATTTTCGGACATTAACTGTATTTAATGTGTAACGAACTTTATTTTTGTACCAGACGCTTGTGTGTTTCCGCCTTAATTTGATATTATTAAGGCGGAAACACACAATAGAAGGTTAGTATTGTATGATAATGTTATTTGCTATTGTTAGAAGAGGATCTAGAAAAGCAAGCGACATTTCTACATACAGGTCCTTCACATTGTTTTATTATCAATTGGTTTTTATAGTGTAAATAACTGAATTATATATATTAATATCAACTAAGTACATAATAGTCCAATTGTAGTAGATGTCTGTTCGTCCACGTTTTATTCCACTTGAAAATTTTTGCCGTCTGATGTTATTGTTGTCCAAATGAATTTTTTCTTATAAATTATTGCCATAATAAAACTTCCAGATCATTTTTTTTATAAGGATGGATAGATTGTAAATTTTCAATTTGAAGGTCAATTTAAAAATTCTTTAAAAGCGTAACGATTATCTAATATCGCTTGACAATCCATCCATTTTTGAATGTTGGACGTTCATCTATGCGTCTTGCCCGGCTTGTATATAATAACAATAGACGAATATATCATGTTCATGTTAAATTTTTATTATGGGTAGTGTAATAATTTCAATTTTTATTTTTCTTTTTAATATACGCACCGTGTGGAATCTGTGGTGTCATTGCTCAGGAACATCCGTGAATATGTTTTATATAATCAATTATGTCACAAAAAAAGTGAAAAACCGTCAGTAGTATTAGATGGCAATGATACTACCAGGTTTTAATGCGGTCGTTGTCATAGATTTTGCCAAAATTATAAATACATTTTTTATATTTAAAAAGTTAGTTTTTAATACATAAACGTCTTGTTAGCAACAACCGGCCAGTGTTGAACATCCACTAGAGATAAGGTTATATTCTGAGCCCCTAATAACCCTCCAAACAATAATGATTAGTTATTTTAGTACATTTGGGCCCTCTGAGTACTTTCCCTAGATCTTTTTAAAATTCTTTATTCTTAAATTAATTAAAACATTAAATCGTCCTATTTTTTAAACTATAACTCTCATTTTTATATCTTAATAATAAACTTTTGGGATATCAAAGTACTCGTACCGGGACCCATTTGTATGAAGCCGTCTTTTGTATCGTGTCCTATAACTGACGTCCATATTCGAAAATGATTTAGCGTTAAGTAATTCTGATTTTATCTGATGAAAAGGAAATACTAGCTTTCGTGAGTCCACTGTTTTCAAATTATTATTTCGCTGCAAACGAGTGGCGGGTTGATGGAAATGCAAACAACTTTCATATTATAAACAAGTTTCATAGTGTGGTCCATAGACTATGAATTTATTTCATATTAATGATTTATTTTTAATGGATTTTATATACAGTTCAGACATATTAGCCAATGACATGCGATTCCAAAAACTTTCCATTGCCATTGCTTCGAAGAATGTCCTTAAAGTTACGTCATCATAAAATTGTTTTCCCTATTGTATATACCTACTTATTTGTTATGAAATTAATATATATATTAAATAGTGTAACGAGATCATATTGAGGTAGGTTTACGAAGCCATGTTGTTCGATGCTGTTGTTTCAGTTTTTTGTCAATTATTGTGTCAAATGGCGTTTTTAATTTCACTATGAATCAAGCTGTCAATTGTTTGTTACGTCACGATGCATGTTGCATCGAGCGGTCAATTGTTTGTTACGTCACGATGCATGTTGCATCGAGCGGTCAATTCGTACGCAAGTGCCCTCTGTTTGCTCACACGTTTGTTATAATTTTATCATTTTACTCATTAAAATGCTCAATATTATGGTCATGATATTAGATTATTAAACTTTGATTTGGAATCTTAATTTATTTTTTTCCTTATTTATTTCGATTAATTAAAAAAAACACTCAAAATTTATGTAATGCGGTAAATGAATTACGAATGCGTCTATATGGTTTTGCCGAGTTTTAAAGTGAAACTTCTTGCCCCGGACATCACAAATTATCTGAACGAAACTCGATTTTATAAGAACAAAAACCGTTAAAAATTATTATTGTTACCAGTAGCTTAAGTAACGATTGTTTTATAATGTATAATAACCATATTATTATTAATCATTTGTTTCTCAGGAGTTGATGATATTGTAAGTGGACATGAATGCATTCCATTTGTCTCGATATAAAGCACTGTTCATGATGCACTTGATATATATTATAATACCGCCTTACCATACATCTTGTTAGTTTATATATTCTATGTATAGCTATATAAGAGTTATGTGATCTTACAGTGTAAATACATACAGTGCATCAAATTGTAACATGCAGTGTGAAGACCACTTTATAATAACAAATTATATATAGAGAGATGTTATATAACTTTCTATTTGATTATCTTGAACTGTCACAAACGGAGTTATGTCAAACGTTGCTCGATTGTTACCGAATAAGTTATTAGTGAGGACGTAAATATTTGTATTTTGTCATATTTATACGAATTGATAATATCTCAATGTAATATCATAGTCCATTGTACAGAATAGCCGGTATCTAGGATAGTGATGAGTTTTTTTTTTGTTTTTTTAAATCATAGTTAGTTATATATTAATATTAATTCCCAAATGTATATTGATCTTTTGTTACGTGATGAATGCGCTGTGTACGTTTGTATGTAAATTTATTATTATTTTTATAAAGGTCATGGAGTCAGTCTGGTTGTGTTTAACCCCGTGTATAATCTTAACAATGAATGTTGGCCTATATCATTATATATTATCATTATATAAATATATATTATTCGAGCGTATTTGTCACGTACCAAACCTAACAAGTTATACTTAAAATAGCTGATATTGTAGCGGCTTAAGGAAGGCGTAACGTGAAGACCGTACATAATTTGTTTAGAAGTAGATGTTTGAGGTTGCGTATTTTGATCAAACGTTATTGTAAATTTGCTGTACAGTAAAAAAAAAGAAAATGGCCGCCGTCGAGCTTCCGGCCCGACGGCGATCGCAAGACTGTCGATACACCGAACAACTTAAATACTATGTATTGTCAATGTAAATAGTTTACGAGTTAGAGACATAGGCGCGTTACGGGATGTAGGCATCCTTATATGGGAACAGTGAATATATAGAGGAAATGTTCGTGTGCGGGCCGAAGGCTCGGCGGCGGCCGCAACCAATGCTGCGATATACCTTGTGCCCCTCGAAATATCAGTGCATTATGAGTCAATGTATAGACGATGAGGTGTTATTGTGTATAGTGTTTACCAGCTCGAGTCGGGCAGACGATACTTGCCAGCCGGTTCGAGCTAACGACGACTTGCTATGAATCCTGACATCGGCTCGCGTTAATTAGCTTTTAAATATTTCATCAAAATATAAAATACACAAAAAAAAAAATGGATATAAATTTTTGCGACCAAGTGCTGGTTGTTTTTAAATTATTAAAATGTAAAAAAAAATAGATTATAAACAAAGTATAGGTACAATTTATGAATTATACTTTTCTTTTCGGCATTTCGTATAACAGTGGAAGAGACTTAGCTTATTTTCCTACTCAGATCGACTATATTGTATACAATGTTTTAGTTTGAGCATTATATGATGTTCCTTTTTGTGATTTATTTTGCTCAGGTCCTCTTCCATTGCTTTAGTTTTTGTTTCGCCAACTGTCTAATTGTATAGAATGTTTTTGTTAAGGCAGGGTAATGCAGAAATGAGAAGAGGTACTTTTTTATTATAAAATAGATTTGTTTGAATGTTTCATTTGAGTTTAATCCATTCGATGGTATTTGTATTGTTATGAAAGGAGAAAGAGTTTGTTGTTTTTTTTAATTAAGTCATTTTGATTTTGGATGATAAAAGAGGCGGCTATTAGTTAATTATCAAGTTACCACACAAACAATAGTCAGAAGGCTCTCTTTGGCGATAACCTGCATGGTATGACTGGGGAAGAAACGGCATACCCTGGAGTTATTACATCACACGAGCTGAAGAGAGATAGTGGAGAGTATTGTTGAAAAAGGTACCTATTCAAAATCTGGTAAACAGACTAACTTGTTCCAAGTCTGCTAGTGATGCTGCAATATGCATTTAGGCCATCTTCATTTTAATTTGAATCATGGGATCAGTGCCAAAACTTTCTCTTCTTGTTTAGCTCAAAAAGATGCAATTGTTAGCATGCTTGACGAAACAGCTAAGTTATTTGTTTAGTTAGTCTGCCATTTTGTGAATATTTTGTTTTGATAGTAATATGTAAATCTTTTATAATATATTTGTTTACAATAAATAAATGACAACATTATAAATAAATGAAATTGTATTTTCCATTTAAACTGAGAAAAAAAATATAAAAAGAATAATATGCAATGATGTTTGCTGTTTCATTTCTACAAAATATTTTTTTATATATTAATTACCCCAATGTTCTACCATATTTATAAGATTACCTTATATATGCTGCTTGTGGGCGGTGCCAACGATATTAAATGAATGCAATTTTCTAGTACTCAAATCTCTAAGTAGGATTATCCTCAGTCTCTACCCTCTAGAGTAGAACCAGAGGAAGAGAAGTCTGCTATATACCGCAATATTATGAAATAGGTGAAACAAAATGTAATTTCCATTGTCGTGCTACTTAATTTATATACTAGAATATTAATTTCCTAAATGAAGCAAAGTTGTAATAACATCGCCTAGTAAAAATATAGAGCAAGTATATTATAAAAGTAACTACCACTTAACGATCCAGTGTAATTTATATACTGTAGTGACAATTCACTGGATAATAAATTAAATTCTTAAAATAAAAAATATAATTATTCCGTTGCACTGGTTAATAAAATTACAATAATAAAATAATGTAAGTTTGATTAAAAACTTTTCGAAAATTCTTTATTTTGCAAAAGTATAGCAGCACTGTTAGTTGCGCTTTTGCAGTGCCCTTCAAACCAAAATATTTCTTACCTTTTAATTGCTCTTAGCACTTAAAGTGACTTCTTATATTGTCTGTGCTTTTACTATACAAACTTCAAATATTTTATTTATTTAATCTGTGCGTTATCAGAAATGCGAGATGTTTCATATAAAAGGCTGAAATTAAAAAGTATCCGTATATTTTATTTCGTAAGTTAATAATTGAAAGTATAATAATGATTCATTTTAAAGAAAATAAAAATAAGTCGGCCCTGAGTACAAGATGGGCTCAAATGTCCAAACAAGAACAGATCATCGAAAAGAAGAAGATGGAGATTCAAGCAAAGTTAGATGCACAGAAGCAAGCTGCAGCTCTAGCGGCTCAAGCCAAATTATCTAAGTAATCATTTTAATTACTAAATATCTTCGTCACACAATCGATTATTATGATATGCGTATTACGATTATTGTTTTATATGAAGTACTTGTTTCCCAGTACAATACAACAACCAGTACAATAGTCGAGTCTAATTTATCTTAAAATTTACTCGTAATTATGGATAGGTATATTAATAACCGATAGAGCCTTAAGTACATTAGAGTCTTGGCAAATTAATCATTGTTCCTTTGCAAAACTAACTACTTTAATTTAGTAAGCAAGGCTCTTACATGTCAACAGTCATTATCATTGTTATTAAATAAATAAATAAATAAAACTGATATAAACATTCACTATTATTTTTTTGTATAGCTGTAACACCATCTTATTCATGTTTTTATCTGTTATAGCCCTGTTACAAATGAAGACGCCGGCCCAAATATATTTTCAAATGATGGTAGTTTCATGAGTCAATACAAAGCTTTGCTGGAAAAACAAAGTAAAGAACAACAAGAGAAAGAAGCCAAAGAGAAGCAAGAAAATGAAGAAAAAGCTAGAATGGAAGAGGAAGAGAGGCCAAAGCCGGAACTTATTGTTAAGAAAGAGGAGACGGATCATGAAATTAATGATCATTATAATCACAACCCAAATGACAGAAGACAAGACAGAGGATCAAGGTATGTATATATTTTAGTTATTCATACATTGAACTTATTAAATATAATTTTCTGATTACAAAATAAAAAGGTGTACCATCCAGAAATATTATAAAAAAATTGGCAATTCTTAGTCCTATTTACTTTTCATTACTTATTATTATGCTACACAAAACAATTACACATGCAAGAACAATCAAGACCCCACTTAAACAATGTTTGTGGAGAAAGCAATAAACATTATTTGCTTTCATTATATTCAAAGTCAAAATCAGTTCTTTATTTCAAATAAGCATACATTGCACTTTTGAGACATTAAGATTTAGTTAGACTGTTCCTAATGGTAGTTTATTGCCTATTAAATACTATTATCATAAAAAGTCTTTAATCAGACTCTGGAACTTGTAATAGTAATTTTTGTTTCCTAAATTTGATCAGAAGTTTGGAACAAATACTCCTAACTCCCTTCAGTAGTAAATGGTAACAGCATAGCCATTAGCAGCTAGCTATATAATCTTATTTTCTGTTTCAGGGAAAGACATCGTCGTTGGAGTGACAGAAGTAGAATGAGACCTCATAGTCCTATTACACCTGTTATAGAAGATAGAAAGAAGATGATAGATACTATGAATATCCCACCTTTAATGCAGCTTTCAGTTAGGCCTCCTGATGAGCATTCTCCTCCTCCTAATTCCGTCCATAATCCGTGGCAGTCCCATGAAGGGACATCCTCTAATGACGAATATGATCCTGAAAATAACTCCCATGATAATTCTCATGATGATGATCGTTCAGATCCTGCACCAATAGGTCCCGGGCCCAGAGGTATAATGGGACCTGGCCCCCTTAATTCAGGTCCGATGGGTTCGGTGGGGCCAGGCTCGATGCGTCCAGGTCCAATGGGATACGGGCCAATGGGATCAGGTCCTATGCCCCATAGACCAATGGGTCCAGGACAAATGGGACCTGGTCAAATGGTACACAGTCCGATGGGTCCCGGATCAATGATGCCAGGCCCTATGGGTCCAGGACCAATAAGGCCGGGACATATGGGAGCAAATCCTAATATGCCTCCAGGGCCAAACATGGGACCTGGGTCCAATTCTGGTCCAAATATAGGATCAAGTTCTTTGATGGGGCCTGGAGGTCCAAATATGCCTCCAATGCCCCCATTTATGAGTGGACCTCCAAATTTTAATATGCCACCAAATTTTATGGGACCAAATGGTCCATGTGGCCCCGGTCCAATGCCACCGAACATGTGTGGTCCAAACATGCGAGGACCTGGGCCGAATGGTCCACCACCATTCTTTCCTCCTTTTAATAATTCACAAATGGGTAATAATGGTCCACCTAATTCTATGAACAAATCGCTTCAATTACGATTTGGACCTCCCGGCATTAATTTTAACACTCGGCCACCATTCGGACCAAATAGCTCTAATTTCGGACCTAATAACGGACCGCCAAACATGGGCCCACCTCACATGCCTTTTATGCCTCCTAATTCTATGTCTGACTCCAAGCCTTTGGAAAATATTCCACCTCCAGAACCCATGAAGCTTCAAAACATACCACAGCCCATGCCCATGACCCTCAACCACATCCCACAACCGAATGACATGGAACCAGGAAACATACCAGCACCAAATATGTCTCAAGGTAATTGCCTTAAAAACGTCTTTTTAAATGTCCTTTGTGGTATTTCCAAAATTAGTCGAAAGACAAATGCGAAATATGAAATCAATGGAATTACTATTTAATATTTAAAATAGATTAAAATAAATGTATTCGTAACATCCATTAAATATCACATTAATATTAAAATAAATTTAAATATTAATACAATGAAAATAATTGTACATATGTAACAAAATAAATGTTAATTAGCGTAATAAAATAATTCTTATTGTGTTGCATATTTATGCATATGCATAGTCATATTGATACAAGTTGGCAATATGTAAATATTTTTTCTTTTCATACAACATAATAGGTTCGCTAATATTTAAGTATAAGCGTTTTAATTATTTATCTAAATACGTAGTAGATAATTGCATGTATCCTGGGTTATCGTGGTCAGTTCCTAACTGGTTCCAACGTGCTGGTGGGTTGGAGCCGTCAGTTGGCCGTCAGACAATATGTTGACTCGTGGTGTGCAGTTCTCTCTGCAGATTCGTTCCCGGCGCCGGTCCTTCGAGCCGCAACCGAAGTCGCAACCAACGGCGACCACTGGGAAAAT
Organism: Napeogenes inachia; assembly: GCA_959347355.1. Taxonomy (NCBI): domain Eukaryota; kingdom Metazoa; phylum Arthropoda; class Insecta; order Lepidoptera; family Nymphalidae; genus Napeogenes; species Napeogenes inachia. The sequence continues at coordinate 6,402,085 of OY365797.1, forward strand.
GTCCTGAAAGCTATTCACTCACAAGATCAAAATATGTGGTAATGCCACTGTAAATTCGAATGCCACAGGAGGATACGTGCTGTATTCATTTTTATTATACTCTCTATAGTATGGGCAATGTCGCGAGATATAACCCTAAATCTTCCTTTTTATGAGCGACACTGCCCATGACATTAGTGTTTCAGGCTAAATATTACCTTACTGTATCTTACAGTTGGCGCTCGATTTATGATATATATTTCACAGGTTTCTCCATAATACGAACTCGATGGAATATAAGGCGTATCGAGATCTGGTGAATAAGATGCGGGGCGAAGGAAACAATAGGAAACCAGAAGTCAAACCGGAAGATAAATACGAACCCGAGTTCTCCTTGGAAGACGACGACAGCAATGATAATAGACCTATCAAACAGGAATATAGGGACAGGTAAAGTATGAGAAAATAATTATCATTAGGGTAGGTTTTGTTTATAAAAGATAGACCTTAATGAATATTGTGTCTGTTACAATTTAATATATTTTTTTTACAAAATAAATGAATTCATTAAAGTGAATATGGAAATGTAAAATAACGTCATCAATATAGAAAAGATTGAAATCTGTACACCAAAAGTCTCCAGTTCGATTTCTGATCTTTTTTTTATATCTTAAATAATTTATAATCACCAGCAATCAAGACTACTACAATACGATGAAACGTGAACAAACCAGCTCTCAAAGCGACGAAGACTCCGACAATAAGAAGGAGCGTCGTAAAAGAAAGAAATCACGTTGGGGAGACGACCCCCCCGTCGATATTAAACCCCCCGGGATAGTCACACCCATGCCGGGAGCAATACCAGGTCAGTACTTTCAACATAGTAACATACAACCGTTAAAATTGAGCTACAGTATCGCTACCCGTCTATATGAGTTTAGGATTCTCTATGTAATCTTCTATATAGAGGTGTAATTTCCTTGGAGTCACTGGTTTGAATCCATTCCTGTACCGATTATTTTTTATTCTATATTTTTTTAAAAAGTCCATAAAGCCTAACATGCCTATACAAAAAAAATCCATCATAACTTTGTACATAAGCCTATTTAACTGGTAATTTCAACCTACCTTACTAGTCATATTGTAGTTGAAATGATATAGTCGACGTAATATTTTTCTTCAATATAAAGTTTTTTTTTATCTGGAACAAACAAAAATAATTCATCATTATAGTATATCTAAAGAAAAACTTTGTACCCCTTTTGCCAAATATAACAAATGGAGGAGTATGAAATTGGGCACAGTTTGTATGGAAAAAGCTTACATTTATATATGAAAAGGCAATAGAAATACAATAAATAAATGAAAACATATAACACACACTACTTTATTGTTTATGTTGACACTGGTAGTGACAAATATATTATATTCATAAAGTTATTTAAACATAGAGTAGACGAGTCAACCTAAAATTGAAAAAAAAAAACATCAAATGATATTACCTATCCCTCTCTCATTGTCCCCCTTTTGTTATTCGTTAGACACTGGCACACACAGGTCTGCCTATAGCTCCCTTGTTCTATGTTTTATAATTCCATGATTATACTAATCTTAATGTCAAATGTGGCTCTCCGATTTGGGCATCATTTTTATATCTTTTTTGTTATTGTATTAATATTGTTTTTTTTTCTCTTTTGTAATAATCTTTTTTTCTATTGCATTAAAAATTAGATTTAATATTTTATGTCAGTTTTTATTAATATGTGATGTCCAAATTCAGACAATTTGATTTGATTTGAAATGTAGAATAAAAAAAAAAACCCGATTCAAAACAATGTCTAACATTTTTAGATGTTTTATTTGTCAGGGGTTTTTAGTTTCTTTTTCTATTTTTTTAAATTATTTTGACTTTTCTATGGTATACTATATGAACCTACTAATACACTAATTGCACTTGTTTAGGTTTTACTATTATTATTGTGTAAGAACCTTTCACCAGCACCAACAAAGCAGCTTTTCTTGGAGACGACTGCTTCTATTTCGACCAAACGTAGCTAAGAACCGTCTCGACGAACCAAGCTTTTAATTAAAAGAAACCTCATTCAAATCCGTCCACGCGTTTGGCTGCTACGTTGCCACAGACAGACACAGATAAACATACACACAGATACACATACACACAGATACACATACACAGATACACATACACACAGATACACATACACACAGATACACATACACACAAATACACAGGTCTAACTTATAACACCCCTCTTTTTGGGTTGGGGTTAAAAACAAAAAATATGTGCATGTTTGTGTAGGTGGATCAACAAAGCTCATTAACGTTAAAATACCAAATTAGGCTCGAATATCGGTCACTGGGCGGCCCTTAGTATATATAATTTAATTAATACATATTTTGCTCTAGTTATTATTTAATTGCTATTATTTGTTTAAAGGTGTCACATTATCTAAAATAGAAGAAGACGGAATGAAGCTGACCAATGTAAATAGAAATAACCAGGCCCTGATGCAGTATGCTATGACAAACTATGGAACTACAAATCTAAGTGTTGAAGACTGGAAGAAATGTGAAGACAACTTTAAACTTAATTTGTTGTACCAGGTTTGATACTATTATAGTAAATATAAACATACCTGCAATATTGTAAGACAGTGATGGATTTCAAAATCTGTGTCTATTGGTATTTAAATCATTTACAAAATAGCTCAGCACATACAAGGTGCATGTTTAGTATTAAATATGACTTTTATTGATACCTTCAGCATGCCATAGTCAAAATTGGTGGTAATGGTACTTGGTTCAAGTACCACTACCACCAATGACATGATTTACAAATTTAGAGATCAGATTGAGTATAAAATAAATTTTAGCCTACATTAATCTAAATAAACAAACAGTCAAACAGATAAAAAAATATATAAATATAAATCCAAATAATTATATAATATAAACTATATATATATATTTTAATTGTCAATGATCATGCTACTACAAAACATTCTAAACGGTTAAATTAAAATTTATAATTGTAATAAAATGTAAAATATAATCCGTTAAATCGCTTAATAATTAATTTCGGTTATGGCATCTGTTATTCTATACTGTCGCCACCGTCCCGATAAAGACGTTCACATGGTATGCTAAATTCATCGATGCGGGTAATACATGATAACTCATTAGGTAGAACGACGGAACGATTTCTCAGAGCTCACGGATTCGAATTATGTCCGTACCGATGAATTTTTAACTTTTAATTTATTAACAATAACAAACTGAAATTTCCAGGACATGTTAAAGAAGCGGCAGGAAGTAGAGCGTCTAGCCGCGGCCGGCATGCACAAGTACGAGTACGACAGCGATGAAGACGTCGCAGACGGAACCTGGGAACATAAGTATGTATTGGAAATATTATACAGGTAGACGCCGCTTATTGTAATCACTTTCAGCCAGCCCGTTTTGATAACAATAACCGAATGATAACATTATGCGGATGGTACCTTTTTATGCTCGTTGGGAGATTTTAGAGCACATAAAAAATGATCATAATGATAAAATATGAATTGTAATAACTTAGAATTGATTTAAATACATACCTATTAAGTTTCATAATAAGAAATTCTGTTGTTTGCTAAAAATTTCTATTTATTTACACTATTAAAAATATTCTAACATAAGATTCATTTGAAATATCTATCTATTGTTGTTTGACACTTGTTTTCATTCATAATCATTTGAATATAATTCTCAAAATAGTATAATTTTTCGAAGTTTGTTGCTCGGTGTTGAAGACCACGTCGTATCGAATCGTCGTATCGTCTTCTAAATCGATAACAATAAGCGACTTTTGATCACAATAAGCTACTTTTTTCAAATGTATTGCTAAGGAGAAATTTGAGACCGACCATTTTTGATAACAATAGCCGGCTGATAACATTAACCGTGATCACAATAAGCGGCGTCCACTGTATTAGTTTGTGACTTGTGAGTAAATCGATTTTTTCACAACATAACATATTTCTCGAAAATGTCCTCTTTGAACCAACAGCAATCAGTAGCAATTTGTAATTAGTTGACTACCTCTTGGAGGCAGCCTCTCTACATCAATCCCAACAACATTTGTTTTACAACTTTTACAAATTTTGATAAACAACACAAAAAAAAAATGTTTGTTCCCTGTTTTACTTATTACTTTGTATTTTGTAAGAAGTACTTAAAAGTTCAACGCCCAAGCGTCATACCGACGTTCAGAGGTAATTCCAGTTCAGAGACAACAAATCAATTCTGTATGGGGAAATTTAAACTTTAAAAACTATTCATTTTGAAAGTCGTAGAACAAATGTTGTTGAGATTGCTGTAGAGAGGCTGCGTGCAAGAGGTGGCCAATAAATTACAAATAACCCTGTATATTCATACAAGGTATAATAGCTTTATATAAAATTAAATGACATTTTAATAAATCCCTGAAATCATTTTTCAATAATATTTTTTTAGTAAGTTAAGTTTTAAATATTAACCATATTATGAAAGCGGCATTCCTAATAAATTACTATATTGTTTTATGTGCCACAATATTTAAGAAAATAAATTTTAACAATCCAGGCAGGTGTTAAATATAACAATTATATATAACAAAATAAAATATAACAAAAATATAACAATTTTAGACTACGTGCAAAGGAAATGAACGCAACAGAGAAATGGGCCACCGAGCTCACGAAGCAAGCCGCCGGGAAACATCATATTGGAGACTTCCTACCACCTGAGGAACTGAAGAAGTAAATAATGTGCATTTTTTAATCTTTACTCTATATTTATTATTATAGTTTCAACCTAACGCAGTCCACTGCTAGACATGGTCTCCCTCATTTTGCGCCAGATTATTATTATATGTACTACTTATTTAAATTTGTGATATTTTTTCAGATTTATGGAAAAATATTCAGCGTTTAAAAGTGGGAAAGAACCGGACTTCAGTGATTACAAAGAATACAAATTGAAAGAGGATAATGTTGGTAAGCAAAACTGTTATTTCACACACAAAATATTATTATGCGAAGCTAATGTAGTGGACTTCAATGTGATTTCCCTGATGCTTCTTCTATTGAACCGATTGTCATTGGGTTTTTTTTATTTGATAGCAGCATTGTCATCATTGGTTTAAGAACAAAAAATCAATGATCGGTCATGTACTTGAGGATTATCATATATATATATATATATATAAATGTACGAATAAAATCAATGAATCAGTGCTCAATTAGCAGTCAGAATGACTGTTAACTTAGTGTATTTAAAGTTTCGTGATCCATAATTTCTGTTAAATATGTTTACCCGGGAGTAGTAAACTCCATTATATCAAAACTAATATCGAAGTCATAGACTATAATTTATTTAAGTGCAGATAGGTTGTTATTATAAATACATATTTATATCAACCGTTTATTGTAATTGTCTTTTTGGTTGTTATATTTGTATCCGTAAGTTATAAATTACTTTTTTACAATTGATTGTCTCAGGTAAAGATTTTTTTTAAATCGGACAATAATACAATGTCCATTTTTTAGGTGTCTTTTATATAATTTTTATTGAAATTTACACTGTAATATAATACTTCCCAGGTTTCAAAATGCTTCAAAAACTTGGCTGGAACGAGGGTCAGGGACTCGGAGCGGAAGGCACTGGTATTGTAGAACCTATCAATAAGTAAGTCCTATCTTATCTATTAATTATATTTAATTTCACAAAGAACACAACAACAAAGTCATAGATTCAGCTAATTGTGGAAATTTAAAATAATTAGATTGCTTTATATAACTAAAGATTTTTATTATTAAGTTATTTATTTTTATTATCCTTAGAAGAAATGGTGATGATTTTATGATGTTAGCACATTTCTAGTTTTGTTGTAATTAACCAACTAGTTTTCGGTTTTCTCGTGAAAATTATTTTTTATTCCAAAGTATTAAATATTTGTTAGTAAAACAAGTATACCAAATTGTATCCAAATCCATCTATCTAGTAGTTATTGCAAGATGAACAAACACATTGTCTTCAATATTTATTTACCCAGTATTGTAATATATTTATATAGTTTACAATTTAAGTTTCACTTAAAAATATAGAAAAAACACGACAATCTTACTAAATCAAAAAAAAAATCCCATCTATTGATTGTTGTTTGATTTTACTCTATAGAATTACTGTCAATAAAGATTGTCGGTTTTTTTCATTATTACGAAAAAAATCAAAAATATTATTGTGTAAACTAAAAACTTGCTATTAAAAAAATATATATCTGCAGAGCGTCCCAGCCGGTGGCCAACCTGGGTCTGGGCGCGCAGACTGCTGACGGCGCCTCCGAGCACGACGACGAGTTCGATGCCTACAGGAAGAGAATGATGCTGGCCTACCGGTTCAGACCCAACCCACTGGTACTTACTCACTTGTAACTCACTTCATAAACGATTTTAATTTAATAATATTGAGAATCATACAAAAAATATATTCCGTTATATGAAATCTCATTTTGCTTTATAATTACATATTACCGTATAGATTAAGAGTACGAAAAGAAAACTTTAATATTAATAGTATAAACTATAAAGAATACAATAAATTCGCAAATTCTTTTACTTATTACTCTGTATTTTGTAAGTACTTAAAAGGTCAACGCCCGGCATCTAAGTTAATGCCAGTTCAGAGACAACGAATTTTTGTATGGGAAAACTTAAATTTTTTCAAAACTATTAATTTTAAAAAGTCGTAGAACAAATGTTGTTAAGTTAGATGTCGAGAGGCTGCCTGCAAGAGGTGGCAGACTAATTACAAATAACCCTGTATATAGTAGTTAATTAAAAAAATATATATATTACGTAATATGAAAGTTGATATTTTTTTAATTTTTATAACTGTTTCCATATAAATAAAGAGGATGAAAATAAAAGTTTTCTTTTTGAAAACCTTTTTATTATTAATAAATAGTATAATGAATATAATACATAAAACTGTTTTTTTTTTACAGAACAATCCTCGGAGACCGTATTATTAAAGATATATAATAATATTAATAAATTCTCAACTATTGTATGACAATGAAAAGTACATTATTAAATGTTAAATTTTATTACTTTATATGATCAGTCGACTTTAAAATTCAAACCATTTGGTTGAAAATTATTGTTATATTTTTTTGTGAATGATTGTGAAAAGTTTCATTGTTGGGAAGTAGTTTTATTAAATATATATATAATAAATTGTGATTTTCTTATATTAAGTATTTCTTATAACAAATTAGATTTTTAATTTTTCTTTGTATAAATGAGGAAATAACAGTTTAGGATTATAATGTTTGTTGAGTGGCGTCTCCAAATTAATTTAAGTATATATTAAATTAAGTACACTTCCTTTGTATGAAATGTAAGATTTTATTAGCAAGTTCAGCTATTGTTAATTTTTAAATAAAAATTACATCCATATGTTTGTTTTATTTGAATACTTCACATTTTATTTTGCATCTTTTTGAGGTCACAATTATTTTAATGATACATAAATTGATTCTTAATATAGATGAGAACACAACAATATTTCTTGGAAACTCATAACTAATTACAACATATATCGAACGACTAACATTAAAACAACGAAAAAATCTCTCTACATTTTAATTTATTTTGCACTTTATTACCGTTTCAATATAATGTTTCTTTAAAAATCTCAGAGAACAAGAATACTTCTTAGAAACTAATTAATCGCTTCGAATAATAAATATTAAGAATACATCGAGTTTAAATTCGTAGAACACGATAATTTTTCAATCTGATCTAATTGTTGGTGAGTCAAAGCATACGCGCGCTAACGCTTCAGCGTGCAAACTAAATTTAGACTTCAGTGACAATTTATTTTAAACGACTTTATTCTCCACGTCTTCACTTGTCTAGTGAATATTACCGGCTTCACAAGCATAATATTACTCAAGATAACTAAATTGTGTTAAGGGTTCTGCAATGTCAGAAATAAATCTTAGAAAAGTCAGTACCAGCTTCCAAGTGTATCGTCATGTGAACTCTAGTAGTAGTGACGCGTCTACGTCTTCTAGCAATTCGGATAATTCTGATCCACCATTAAAAAGGTTTGTAATTTATGTGCTGCCTTTATTTTTTTTTTAATTTTACATGTCAAAGTAAATTCTTGTTTACTACCTATTATTATTATTATATGTATTTTATACTATTATTAAGTATTAACATATGTTTTTAAGTATTTCAATATAAAACCTTGAGAAAAAGTAAATACCTATATTAGCGTTCGATCGTGACATTGATCAATCATCGTATCCATTGTCGTGTTTTTAATTTGAAAATAACGGTTTTCTTTTCAAATCGATATCCTACTTAACTTCACTTAGTTAATTTAAAAATCTAGTTAAGGTATGAAGATAATTAAGTGAAGCTAATGTATCACTAAATATTATTTTATTGAGTACTTATATCATCAAAATGAATTACAGGAAACTTAGTAACATGAAACTAACCCTTGCGGTATACGCTATGTATTGAAAAATGAGTCACTATGAAATACATTTATATATCTATCAATATAAATGTATTTCATATTACCTATGAAAATAACAATTCTGTAATAACGTTTGTCATTTTAAATATACACTTAAGTACATAGTTTAAACAGCTTGCAGTTTTTTAATTGAAATTGAAATTATTTATCAATTGTAGGTAACTCAGGTAACTGCTCCAAATTAAATTAATGTCATGTAGATGTACTAATAATTATGTCATTTAGATTCAACAGGTTGCTTCGTTCTTCAGTAGCTCGGCATTGGGCCTTCTTCAGAAAAGATCAACCCAATCTTAGAAGTCGAGGTCGTTCTATCTCTGATGCTTGTCTTTGCTCAATCGTAGACAATGGTAAATACTCTTAAAAGTTTATATTATATAGGATTTTGAGAATACAGAACTAAATGCTTTTATTATTCAGTTAAAATTCTGATCAATTTATTTTTGTGTAAAAATTGCTTAATATAAATATTATTTCGTAAATTTCATATGATTGAAAATATCTTTAAACATGTATAGCCATGTTAAGCTTATTTAAATTTATTTAAATATAGAATGAAAAATAAACCGATGCGGGCAGGGATTCGAACCCGCGACTACTGGGAAACCATCCCGTCGCTAGAGCTAGCTCAGTTGGTAGAGTTGGTAGCTCAGTTGGTAGAGCGACGGGACGGTTTCCCAGTAGTAGCGGGTTCGAATCGCTGCCCGTACCGGTTTATTTTTCATTCTATATTTATATAAATTTCATATGAATCTCTTTTCGCAGAATTGGGATATTTGGGTATCCCAGTGATATCATCTCGTCGGTCATTGCAAGCGGTGAACACCAATGTCGCGCGTGTGGCCGTACCAAGGTTATCAGTTACGTGAGTTGGCATTTCAATTAAGTAATGGTAATATTTAAATTAAGTTAAACTTTATTGGATTTATTTTGGATACTTACCTACATTATTTTATTGAAATCGATGGAACATTCTTTATTAAGTGCTCAGAGTTATGGTATGGTTAATGCTTTGCTTAGATTTGAAGAATTACAGAGACTAACAGACAGAAACACTTATTTACACTTCTTACACTTATCACTTCTTGCTGTTATATTTTCAAATTCCTGCAGCACATATTATTTCTTTGAGAGGTTGATTTGTATTACATATAACCTTTCACTCCATTACAATATTATTTAAAGATGAAATAACTTTTACTCCTGACTTTGTCCGCACCTCCTACTGGAACTGAGGATTTTTTATAAAGACAGACTATGTTATCCTGTTGTTTTTAATATATTGCTGTTACTTCGTCTCTGTGGTAAAAACACAAAATAATCTTATTTACATACAGAAAATACTATCAATGTTATTCTTATAAATATTAATATTAGTTCTAACTATAGAAGCAGTGTACGCAAGAATGCTATTCTAAGCGACATTTTTTATAACTTATGTGGACAGAAACCTTGATAAAATACTTCATGCATATAATATAATAGTCTATAAGCGAGAAATAAAGGCTAAGTAATTAACATAAATATATAACATACATATAATAACATTCTATTCTATATAAGTAAGGAGGCAAAATCACACTTAATATTTAAAAAAAATATATTTCTAGATATCGGACATGACATAGAATTTGGATAAATACCTGGTTTTATATAATTCACTGCTGGTTTGTACATGTTCATAGTCATGAAGAAAAATCTACTCGACTAATAATATCAATGAAATTTGGAAATTTGGCCTTCGTAATATAGGATACATAATACATTTGACTTCGGAACCTTTTCCCTTTTCCACGCGAAAATTCAAAAATTGGTTTAGGCTATGTAAGTATAGGGTTGCCAACCATACTTTATAAAAAAGTATTATACTTTATTTTTGGTAATTATACTTTTGCATACAAATAAAGTATGTGAAAAGTCTTTATTTTCCACCTTCACTGCGATTCATACAACAAAACACTCATTATGGGATTTATGGACAAATACTTAACTATTTACATATTTAACATAATATAAGTTAGAACAGATGATGGAAACGATTTATAATTACTGAAAGAAATGTATCTAACATTTCTTCAGTTTATTATTTCAGTAACATGTTAATTGAATGTGTCCTCACCCGAAATATTTAATAAAATTATCAGTATTTTTCACTTTTTATTGATAGGATCTTAAATTGTATGACAAAATGATTTGATTTTAGCGAACATAACTGGCTTTTAATACATCCTAACATGTTCTTAAAACCAAATGTAAACTTTTTAAAATCGTAATGCATTAAATTAGAAACGAATTGTTTATTTATTTAAATTTCGTGTCACACAAGCCTTTTTCAAATTCAAAAATAGAGAAAAATGTTAGCTTGTGCTAAAAGTACAAAAAATACGTTTTAAGTTCAATATAAGTATCAAATTTTAAAAATACTTTTTTTTTCTTTCAAATACTTTTTTTTCCACTACTCAAAAAGTTTTATACTTTTTTTTCGTCTCAAAAACTTGGCAACCCTATATAAGTATGACTTGTATTTGAGTAAGTCCACTGATTTACGGAGCAGACGAAGTCGCTGGCGAGAACTGATCTCTTAGTAATAATATAGATATTAAATATAAAATTGTTGTAATCGTATATTAGATTCTCAGACACACCTTGCCTTAAAAAGTAGTTATACGTTTACAAAAAACCGAAACTACTTTTTTATTTCCATATATTTAGAAACATTTTTTTAGGTAAGTCGGAGATAAACGTATGTTATAGAAGTAAGGAATACTTGTCATACCCTACCAGAAGTAAAAGCTATACCGCGACCTCAACCTTGACCCTAAGCTTTTTTCAAATCATTTGTCCATTGCGGGGTTAGTATACCAGTTAAATTTAAAATGCATGTATAACGTTCGTTGTATGTAATTCAGTATAAGAAGTTCATCTCTGGGATGCTGGAGATCGTTCAATGAATTATGAATGAAATTCTTTCAACGAAGTAGAACTGCATTTTTAATATAGTGGATTTTAAGTTTACTGTACTAGAAAATTAAAATGTTATTGCTTGTATTACTTTATATTATTTTCTACTAAAAGTAAATGATAAATAGATTATTATAATTAAACAATTGTACTAACATAGGTTTAGAACACACTACCAAATATCAAAATAAGAAATTATGAAGAGAAAGCACATGAGTCTTCTTACACATAATTGTCACTAAAAATATTTCAAGTGCGAAAAAAATATTAATTAGATAAAAAATAAAGACATCGGACTGTAACACAATACAAACTCTACCTAATCAATAAAATTACTTTTAGTATAAAATGTCAATAAAGAAAAAACAATAAAATATTCGGATATAGCTTTCATTTAAAATTTAGTTGTTTTAATTTCGTTAAAATTATGTTTTAAAAAAATTGCCGCCATTTTTCCTATCATACATATGATTGAAATCAATATAATGCGCAATGCACCACTGCGCATGTTTCTATGAAATCAAAAATATTTTAAGCTAAACTACTCTTTATTTCTTACAAGCTAAATATCATTTTTCAGTACCATAATTCTCGAGCCTAGATGACAGGTCTCGGCTTGTTAGGATCGGTACAGTGTGGATGGGTATTGTGAACAGAAAAGAAACGATTTAATACAAAAAACGAATTTTAACAATGTTTGCTCAATATTAAATATATATTTGATAATAGTGGAGTGCTGTTATTTAGTACTATTACATTCAATACTTAATGTATTTGTATAATACCGTGATTACATATATTGGTGTAGAGATTAGTTTGCTTTTATTAGGTTTCGATAGGTATGATGATAAGAAAATGTGTTTATTTTATTAAATTGGCATAACGGTTTAAAAGTGTTGTCTATTTAAATATTAATTGTAAGTGAAAAAATCTTATTACTCTATGTTATTATTTTATGAATTGTACAATTAAATTTAAAGGTATATTTTGTTAGAATAATAACATTTTTTTTATTTTCATTAAGTTTAATGTGGATTTATTTGAATTAGAATAAAAATATTCTTTATGTTTTATTATTATCCTCATAAAAGAATAATAATTTATTTACTAAGTCTGTACTCTGTAACTACGATAACGAATTACGAACAGACATTACAAAAAAAAACGGTTAATGAATTTAAAAATTCAACTTTAAAATACATACTTCCAACTTAAAATCCTAAAATTATTTTATATTTAGAAACTTGATGTAATCCTATCCACTTGTAAGTCATCGTTATTGTAACAGTATTCTGCTGTTCTATTTGCAGCATTAATTTTATAAGAAAATACTGCGACATACAATACTTACCAACACAGTTTTTTTTTTATAAACATTTCAAGTTGATTTTAAGACTTCCAAATTAGTTTTAAGTGAAATGGTGTTCAGAAATTCGTGTTATCTTTTAAGATAGATAAATCGAAACTATCAATACTTTTATTGTGATTAAAGTGTTCATAAAATACCAAGTCATTAGTCGACTGAAGAGAATATTCCGGTAAGTGTAGATTTATTTAGGTTGTTTGTAGTTGTTATACAGTAGGTTCATAAAATGACAATCTAACATCAAATATAAGAAAAATAAATTATAATCCAAATAATATTATAACATAAATAACAATTTAGTCCATTTCATGATTTCATAACCTAACGAAAGCTTAAGACTATTTTCTTCGACAATGAATTTATAACTTTACCTATAATTTTTAAAGACGAGTAAAAGTATATTAAATACAACAGTAAATACGAGAGTATATTATTGTTTTATCCTATTAGTACATATATTAAATTGTGATAAAAGCTTTCGTTAGGTTTATTCAGTTATTAAACTAATATGAATGAAACCCACGGCATAAGAGCAGTGCCTTATTTCTAGGTGATGGGCATGGCGTGTGTCGAGTTAATAGATCATCTAGGTTCCGACCATTAGTTCCCGCTTGCAGCTTTTTGACAGCTTATAATGCCAAGGTATTATATTAGCATGTGCAAGTAATGTGTGTTATTATATTAGTTGTAATTGTAAAATAACACACAAATGTCATATAAAATTACCAAAATATACATGTTTTTATTCTTCTTTCTTTTTTTTCTTTTTCTTGCCCCATATATGTCTTTAATTAAATATTTGATGACTTATCAGCCGGAACTGACGTAATAATAATAATAATAATAATAATCATTTATTGAAGATAACAAGGATCCAGTTGTTAGTAACAATTATAATTTCTATAAAACTATATTAGTAAATGCATAATCATTCTTCTAAATAAATAAATTCTCATTTGATTAAACCAAATCAGACTCGAACAACATTAAATTTATTTACAACAATCATGAATTATTATAAATTATACAAATGAAATCAAATTTATAAATTAAAAATAAATAAAATAAAATAACAATCTCAATCACTATAAGAATTAGCATCATAAATCAATTCTAACACAAATTAAAAATTTAAAATATTAGAGCTTTAATATTTAGTTGTAACATTTAAATTATAAAGTAAAATAAAATGGTCATAACATTTAAATAATAAAATAAAATAAAATGGGCATAATCACATAAGTCAAATCAAGTCAAATCGAAAAAATAAAATAAAATAAAAAAATTTAAAAAAAAATTAAAAAATTCAAATCAAATTAAATTACATCAAATTAAAAAATAAATTAAAAAATAAATTAAAAAATAAATTAAAAAATAAATTAAATCAAATCGTAATAAGACTCTAATTTCATTTTTAAAATAACAAGACTTTAACAAAATGATTCATAATCCCAGAATCAGCCTTTTCATTAAACATTTTTAGGATATTGTTTTTACTAGAACGAAGCCTTTTCAACAGGGATGAGGTTCTATTTCTCAAAATTGCATAAAAATCGTTTGTTCGCTCTTGAGCAAACATGAGTGAAGCAGAACAAAAACGGGGTAAGCCCAACAGCATCCTAAACCCATTATTATATTGAACCCTAATAGTGTCCAATGCCCTTTGTGTGCAGTTTACCCACAAGGCACTCGTGTAGAAGGTTTGACAGTATGCTTTGAATAGCATTATCTTAGTTTCTCTACTACAACGAGCAAACCTGCGGGCCAACATATTACACCTTACAGCTAAGGCTCTGCGTTCACGCTCAATGTCCAACTGATCCCTGAGGTCCGCCGTAAGGAAGTGACCTAGATACTTATAGTAATTGACACGTTTTAGCAGTGTCCCGTTTAGTGAAATTTTAGGTTCGTATTTTACTTTCCTACCGGGAGCCTCAAAGATCAGGTATTCACATTTCGACACATTATATAGTAGTCCATGTTTAGATGCATAATCCTCACATGAGTTAAGCAAATCTCTAATGGAACCAGCCGTGGAACCCAACAACACCATGTCGTCGGCATAATTTAAATTATTTATGCTGACGCCATCTATCCAGCAACCTACTTGTTTTTTGCTGAGTTCCACGAGCAATTCATTAATGTACAAGTTGAAGAGCCTCGGAGAAGTCAAGCCCCCCTGCCTAACTCCGCACATCAACTTGTACGATTCGGAGAGTCCCTCTCCCCACCTCACGTAGTTTTGTTGGTTTGCATACCAATATTGCATGATCCGTATCAACTCCGGTTGAACGCCCGCCTTCTCCATCTTATTCCAAAGTATATCATATGACACTAAGTCAAACGCCTTGGACAGATCGAGAAAGCACGCGTACACCGGCGTTTTTCTGTTTGTGTAGTATTTGACAGTCTGCTTTAAGGTTAGTATGGCAGTTTCAGTAGAGAGGCCAGGCTGAAATCCAAACTGAGAATCATGCAATTGGATTTTCTCACTGAATTTCCTGTCAATCAGACCGTCAAATACCTTTGCAATTATGGTAGCTAGAGATATAGGCCTATAGTTGCAGCTGTCAGAAATATCACCCGTTTTATTTTTAATGATCGGGATCACCATAGTTCTCATCATCTCAGTGGGGATATAAGAATGCCTGATGCATTGATTATAAAATATTGACAACACCCTGGGAAGATGAGTACCTGCATACCTTAGATGCTCAATGCTGAGGCTGTCATGTCCGGGTGATTTTCCTCGTGTCATTTTTTTTAAGGCTTCGAGGATCTGTTCAGATGAGAAACTTAATGGTTCCCGCTCATAACGGAACTGAGAATCAACCAACGCGACCGATTGCCCCAGCGGTGACGAGACCTTAAAGTGTTCCTTAAACATGTTAGCTATATCCTTTTGTGAAGTGCATCCCGCGACACTCACTGGAAGACTTGGTCGAACGTTTAACTTTTTAGTGGCATTCCAAAATTTTGTAAAATTCTTATTTGCTCTGTGAGAAGCAATTGCATCCATTTTGATTTGTTCTTGGTGGTTTTGACACCACTTCAAACGACTTTTAAAAATTTTTTGTGCTTTACACATCTCTTCCCAAATGGCCCCTGAACGAGGCTTCTTATAAAACAACCATGTTTGATATTTCGACCTGGCCTCACAGTGAGCATCCCGAACGTGTTTATTCCATCCTATTATATGGTTACGTTTTGGTTTATAGCTTTCATGGGTCTCCGTCGCCGCTCTTGACAATATTTTAATTAAATTACTGTACGTTCTTTCGAGACTAAGCTTATGTGAGAGATTATTACACGTTGTTCCGTAACATGACAAAATAGGCCGTGATAAATAAAGCTGGCTAAGTTCTTCATTACATTTGTCACGATACCTACCAATCTGGCCCTCTGTTCTATTACCCCATAGTATTTTATTATATAAGTGTTGGTCGTCATTTATATATATTTTCCCCTTAATCAATTTTAAATTGCACTCTATAATAAGCGGCAAATGGTCAGACCAGTAAATATCATGACCAATGCTTACATTAATAACCGTTTGTCTTGCATATTGCGTGGTTATACAGTGATCTAGCCAGCGAAGACTGCCATTAATATCACTTCTGTATGTAAAGGTGTTCGAATTTATTCCTAGAAATTCCGTATCTACACATGTCCAAGACTCATTGGAACAAAAACTACTAAGCTCAGCCCAAAAAGGCTGGTTTGGGTGTGAATTATAGTCCCCTAACATATATATAGATTCTAAGTCACTACTGTCTATTATAGCTTTGACTTCACTCAAACAGTTAGTAAATTCTATAAGGTTCTCATATGTATCCGTTGGCATATAAATACAAAAAATTATAAGACCTCGTTCATCATTAAGAACAGCTTTAATAGCACATATTCTATCACTGTTACATTTTATAACCTCAACAGATTTAAAAATATCTCTGTTCCACAGGAGAGCAACTCCACCGTATGGCCTTCCGCTTAATAAACCCGTAGAAAGATCTACCGCAGATTTACCTGTATATTCAAAATCTTTGCTAATTGTACCTAAGACAGGAAGTTCATACGGCAGAAGCCAAGTCTCTTGTAGGGCCACAATATCAGCAAAAAGGCAAATTTTCCTAATATCTTCTATTGAGCGCTTAAATGATTTACAATTAAAGCATGACAATGATTTACAATGTCAGTTGAAACAGATAACAGACGCCACAATTTGCATATATTTTATCTGTTTATGTCAACATTGAGTTAATTGTAAAGCTTAGAGTACACCTATGTTGCTTCTCTTTCGCATCATTATATGATATATAATATATACATTTAATTGTTAAGAATGTATGTTAATATACTAATATGCGCTACTATGAATTATTGATGTTATGTGCCTGTCTGCCTTCCGTTATGTCTTCTCGGTTTTGTAGATTTTCACTTTTACCGTTATATGTAATTAGTTATATTAACATATAGATTTGTAAATTAATTTGGTCTTATTATTTATTGCTAATAAATATAATGTAAATATATTTAAAAATCTATTCAGTATAACTGAATTTAAATCTAATTTACATAATATTTAATTATGCAAGTATTTAATATTTGCGGAGGAAGTTTCGAAAGTATTTTTGATTAAATTAATTATAAATCATAAAATATAGGAAAAATAATTTTTAAGAATTAAAAAAATATAAATTTGATAATATTGCTTTGTTGCTTATAAAATGAATTTTAAAAAAAGGTTTGAAGATATTGTTCGTTAGACCGAAAGTATTGAAAAGATAAATTAAGTATGAACTTATTACTATACATTTTAAACTACTTATTTTGATCTACTAGGAATATATATCTAAATTTTTTTTTTTACTGAAGACGATAACTTGGTATTGTCTGCTTGCGTGTAAAATACTAGTAGATAATAAATTACGCACACTAGTGTATTACCGTAAATTTAGGTATTTTTTTTTTTTTACCAGGTGGTAACATACAGTTTCGAATTAAATATTAGTATTTACTTGTTTAAAATAAAAGACACCTTGCAGGTCGGCGGGCGGCTCGAGCGCCGTCGGAGTAGAGGACGCCAGCGACGGCAGCGACGCGGAACGATCGCGGCGACACCTGCGCGTGCCCACACCTACACACTTGGGACAGTGAGTACATTTACTATACAGTGTACGCCTAAATATATATACTTTGGCACACGCACACACACACACACACGTTAGATTTAATATGGTTAGTTTGTTTTTTTTATCTTGCACTGTGGTAAATCACTGCAGTAATAATTGTATTTACATTTCATGACTTACACATATGTTTATACGGATATACACCCGTCAATTTATCGGAATTTTGCCAAATAGTTTTAAACTGTTAAGTAAATTGATGGTTTTATTCCGCCATACATGGGCTTATGAGCTAATGTCCCAGAGAGTTAGTAACTAGACATGACAAATTCCGGTAGACCATGAGTACAGCCGGGTAAATATACAGGGTTATTTTTAATTAGTTGACCACCTCTTACAGGCAGGCTATCTACATCAATCCCAACAACATTTGTTCTACAACTTTTTACAAATCTTGATAAATAAGACAAAAAAAAACGAAACAAAGAAATTTGCTTACTTTCCTTTTACTTAATACTCTGTATTTTGTAAGAAGTTCAACGCCCGGGCACCATACCGACGCGACGCTCAGAGTTAATTCTAGTTCAGAGCTATTAATTTTAAGAAGTCGTAGAACAAATGTTGTTGGGATTGATGTAGAGAGGCTGCCTGCAAGAGGTGGTCAACTAATTACAAATAACCCTCTATAAGTATATGTCCATAAAAATATTTACATCTAAATCCCTATTCAGTTAATTTTAAAGTTAAGCTTAGACTGCTTTAAAATATTTTCTTGTTTTGATTACTGTGATTTTGGTTGTTACAGTAATCCAACACCAATTAAAGAATATCTTAACAACTTTTGAGTTTCGTCATTATTAATCAGTACTAAGATTGTCTTTCTAATTTTAAATTATATTTTGTTGTTTTTCTTTCAATTCCTAAATTACATGAATAAAAGTATGGAAAATAATCAGAAAACACGCAATGCACTATTTATATAGGTCAGCTCTTTGGTCTAGATTTAATAACGCTCTACAATTCCTAGAATTCTCTAGAATATATTTATTAATTTGCACACTTTTGATAGTACATATTTAAAACATAGCACCCACATAAAGCACACATTGATAGCACATACTGACAGCACATTTTGATAGTAGGTACACTTAAAGATTAGCACCCACTGACAGAACGCACTTCTAGCACACATAACACATTGATAGCACAGCACACATCAAAGCTGATCATCACGGAGTACTTTGACATTATTTTACAATTTGCGATGAGATGACATTTCAATATGTTTTTAGCAAGTAATTACAATCCATATGAATCCGGGATAATTATGTTATCTTTTAAATCCGTAGAATAGAACAAACAGTTTTGACCCATATGTAGGTAATGTTTCTAAGAGTTTTATACAAACAACATATGTAACATATTTTTTTATTATTACATAACGTAACCCGTATTATATTGTTATGAAAGATTTAGGTCAAAGTCGTACTTTATGACTGTATAACTAGATCTGCATTGAAGCCCTGTAAATACAAAACACTGGTTTAGTTATCTAGTACTTGATTCTTAGGATGACCTAACATACGTAACTCATATTAACGTTATAATATATTATATATCAAATAAGCTTACAAATTACAGCTTGTTTTGAACTAAATGATAGTATTTATTTATTTGCATAATTATTACTTACAAGAAAAGAAAAATATTTGCAATAAAAAAAATACAGAATTAACTTTTCTTTTCAGAGATTTCTGAGTTCTACCAGTTATTCTTTGATTAAGATTTTTATAACTATTTTTCGTTACGTTCAGAAAAGAAGAGGACACTGCAAAAGCTATATACTGTTTCTATTAATTTTATTATGGAATAGACGTATATACAATTGCATGCTGTACAAATGCGAATGTTGAATTGGATGTGCGGGATGACAATTGATAATATACGTCAAAATTAAAACTAACTAACTAAATTATCAGAAGTGATGGACAAACTGTGTAATAAAAAGGATAACGTGGTATAGATATGTTATGAGAAGGAATTAATGCCATATTACAAAAAGAATGCCAGAACGTGGAAATATATTTATGTCCAGGAAGACCAAAGAAGGGATGGATTGATTGCGTGAAAGATGAAGTAAAAGTTGAGCGACTGTTGAGATGACTGCTGATAGGCAAGAATGGAAGAGAAGAACATGTTGTACCCACCCTACATAAAGTGGGGAAAGGGTACATAGACGAAGATAAGACTTACGTACATAAACACAAATTATGTGTTGCTATTATATGTATAAGTATAAATACTATTTTTCTTGTATAATTAAAATAAATGGGTTTATTTCCAAATCTTAACCGAAACCTTAATATTGCGGTTATATAATATATAAACTTATAGTTTGGAACGACCAAAAAAATACTGCTTTAAACTACTGCATTGTTTCCACCAACCAGCAGGTCGTATCTCAACTAGAGCATATTTAACGAGCGCCAACTTCTTGCTCCAATCTTATTATATAACCTATGTTATATAAATTATTAAAATTAATATTGAATTTAAGATTTCCTGAAAGACATTCAATAAAAATACATTTAAATGCCTTTGTTATTTAATTGCTTTAAATGTAATATTCTTGTCTTTGATGTAGGTAAGTAGAGATAACGATAGCTACTGTTGATTTAACATTTTTACGATCTGTGCATAATATTTATTTAAAATATGAATTAAAATATGTCTGTTACATTTTCTGTATTGTTTATATTAGCTGAAATATTACAATTGAGCATTGCAATTGAATTTATTATTTTTATCATTACTTTAAATAATTATTTTATATCTTACTTAATTAATTCAATTGCATCTTTTAATATTTATACTGACTTACTTAAAAAATGTTTTAAAAAATTTAATGTATGTTTATGTATTACAAAATACATAATTATTACACTTTAGTATAACTCGCCAATTTTGCTTACAGTTTTCTTGAAACAACATACGAATGAAATAACATATAACGTTTCATTATTATAAAAGCCAAAATAGATCTTATACTAAGAATATCACAAAATTTCATCTATACTGATAAGTGTAATGAACTTATAGACAACAATACAAATTGAATAGGAAGGTATATAATATATACCTACCTATTCAATTTTGTGTAGGTACATATAGATATACGTAATATTTTGAGAAATGTGTAAGTTCAAAATACTTATTCTTCAATAGATTGAGTTTTTTTTATAGATACCTATATCAACCTTGCACCTATACAACAACCGAAGTTTGAACAAATATTTCATATACCAATTAACGATTAAGATTCTTTAAAAAAGATAGAAAAAGTAACCTAAAGAGATAGCACTGCTTTTCATGGAAATGTATTTATCAATGAATAAATAAATAGTTGTTACCTTGATATAAATAACATGATAATAAAAATTAATCTTTACAAACAATTAATATCAATCGCCATCTTGTTTCTCGTGGTGCATAAACGTTATGTGATTATAAAAATAAAATAAAAATTGTTTAAGTTGTTATCGTTTGGTTAAACACGCAATCTGCGACTCTTTAAACTTTAAAATATATTAGTATAAATTATAATTATGCATAACGTCACTTTACCGACGCAGATATGATATTGGATTTGGTTATAATTCAAAATCAATAAGTTTTGAAAGTTTTTATTATTTTTATATTTAAAAATTATTATTTTAAAAAGTACTTTTAAATAGTAAATTTTAGTTTAATTGAAATTATAGTTATATAGATATATAGTTATATAGTTATATAGATGTTTAAATGGAAATTACTAAGATAGTTAAAAAAAAAAGATTTCAGTCATTTGTATAAAAAAAATATTTGTATAAGTATATATTTTTATCTCGCACTTATTACGTAAGAAACGACACGACTGAAATCTTGTAACGGAATTTCTGGATCTAAAATATTAGTTCATTAGCAGTGTCTGAGGTTACTTTTAGGATGGAACAAAAACCATTTATTATAGGATTTTTATAAGAATTTTATTCATTATGGTGTCCCTTATGCCTTGGCGTCCTTGGATGTCGCTCGCTGTACGAAATTGCCGACCCCTATCATTTGTCCCATGGGACGAAATAGTGTCAGATGTCTCATGGTACAAAATCATGGGAACTCTTTAAAATTATGGTGGATACTTGAAAGCAAATAAATTAAATAACTATTTGTATGTTAATTATTCTAATTGTAAGACAATGTCCAGTTATGTCTAGACAGTTTTTTTTATCAAAAATTGTGGATCTAACTTATTGTT
Source organism: Napeogenes inachia (assembly GCA_959347355.1). NCBI lineage: Eukaryota > Metazoa > Arthropoda > Insecta > Lepidoptera > Nymphalidae > Napeogenes > Napeogenes inachia. The sequence continues at coordinate 6,424,410 of OY365797.1, forward strand.
GTTTAAACAAAATATGATTCAACAGTATCAGAAATAATAAAAAAAATACAAAAGACGGGAGGCATAGCTTGTTTTAATTAAAAATCGTAGGTAATATTCCTTTGAATGACAAAACGAATATTTACATACGGTATCTGTTATAAACATCGAGAGATGTGATAACGGACCAGTTGAGGTGAGTTCTGTATAGTTGTTTGATCGTTGAATGAAAATGATCAAAATACCGTGATGCTATGTCGAACCCCAACTGGAGTTCCGTGATAAGTACTGTTGTTTGTGCCGTGAAATGGAAGTCACACATGGAGTCAAACATGGAAACATTAGACTCCATGTCAAGATTCAAATATCGTTGGGCTCTGAGGCGTGATAGTCTTCCCTTGGCCACTATAAGAAAGGCATGGCTGAAAAGTCGGAGAAGTCTGTCACCGGAATTCTCACCGCGTCGAGGGTAAGATTCTTAGGATAGAAGACAGACGTCTTGTTGGATGTATTATTTTTGAGCGCAGCAAGAAAAGCTCTTGTAACTTGGCTTCAATGCGATCTCCCTGATGCTCCCTGATGCTCCCTGATGCTCTCCTGAAGTACTGAACCGATTGTCATCGGTTTTTTTTATTTTATAGCAGCGTTGTCATTGATGGCTTAGCAATGTAAATCATGGATAGGTCATACATGAAGAATAATCATCGAAACACAACATTTCGAAAAATGTATGATAAAAGTCATTGAATCTGCGGTCCACAAACGTCATAATGGCTGTCAACCTAGTTTAAAATAAATATTAAAATAGATATTCATTAGGACTTGAAACTGTGATATCTGATTGACCTGATATTTCTGTAACCTTATTATTTTTTATTAAAATAATTATTTTTTAAAAATTATTATGTTGTTACAGAACAATGACTTATAAATACATAGTTTAAAATGTTGCCATGCTTAGTAAAAAAAATAAAATATTAATAACTTCTTTTTAAATCTTTATTCAAATGAAAAAAGGTAGACTGACTGTTATTTTAAAAGCACACTTGGTTATCTACAATATACTAAATTACATAGATAGGTATATTTACATTTTCGTTTTATCACATTTAATTTGCTATCTGTTATTAAACGCCAGATGTGAAACCAGTTGAGATAAGCAAAACAAAATGAATGTTATGGATAACATATATTACATATAATATGTAGGAAAATTGTTTTTTTTTTAAATACAAGGCTATGATTGTTTTTTAAGGTTTGGTGATTTTAACTAAAACTGAAAGTTATATTAGAGTTTTAAAAACTAGATATATTCTTAAAATTGTTTATAGTTTTAAATAAAATAAAATGAAAAATAAACCGATATGACCAGGGATTTCAACCCGCGACCCCTGGGAAAACGTTCCGTCGCTCTAGCAATTTGGCTACCATGTTGCTACCTGTGTCGATGAATTTGGCAATCTACGTATGATGTTTTTTTTTTTTATATAGAGAACATCTTTATTTGCTATTTGTAAATCTTAATAACTTTGGTTTGTTCTTATTCCATAGAAAAAAGCATATGTAACGATATAAGAAATAAGGAAATATGTAATTCCAAATGTAAAAGTACTTTTTTCAACAAGTTTTCTTTCAATGAACAAAGAAAAAGTACAATCGCGGAGATTCCTTTGTATTTTAAAATAAAACAAAAAATACACGAAACGTCAAAACAGACCGCAGTGTGTGTCTAGCATGCGGGTAATAGTAATTTAACTGAAGGTATTTATAACTATTTTACCCATAACTGATAACGGTCATGTGTGTCTGTTTGTTGATATAGTTACGAATTATATATTATATATTACTTCATATAATTAGTTAACACGTAAAACAGATATATTATTTTGTATTTTATAATTTCTAAATAAACTAAACTACTTTTTTTTAATTAAATATTTAGTCAGTATAAGTTTTAATAAGTTGGGGTAAATGAGATTTCCTTAATATATTTTTGTATTTTTGGATCTGTATTTTTAATTATCTGAGCACGGATCCGATTATCCTTCCAGATAAAGCTTTTCTGAACCTTCTGCAATTTTTACAAAATGCTTCTGTAACCCTGAAATATTTTAGTATTTATGAGACCGCGTGTTTTTTTTTTAAATTTGATTGATTTTATATTGTAATTTAAAATAAGAATTTTAATTGGTAACAAAAGTTTGCCCCGGTACTCCTATGCTTACTGACATATACCTACTATAATAATAATAATAAGTATCTTTAACTACACTTAACTTTAAAATTTGCAGTTAGTTGTTAATAGTGTTGTGAAAATGAATCGATCACAGATGATCTAGGGGATGACTAGAATGCATTAGGTAGGCTCTATGGAAATTACAGTTTTTCTTTTGTAATAACGAAATAACTTATATAGTCTTACAAAATTTATAAAATATCTTAATTCAAGTAGACATTCACACACACTGATGAATCGTCAATTATATTCAATTGGCCACTAAAGTCAGTCTGTGAGTAAGCTACCACAAGCTCGGAATGCTGTTCTGCTGTCATGCTGAGAAAGGCTGGTCAGAAACTCAACAGTTGCTCTTTTTAAATGCAGTTTAACAATGCTTATACATTATAACAATCCTGCAGATGAGTCAATAACCCAAGTTCCACACATTTCTATCAACCAAAAACTCTTGAATGTTATAGTAAGATTTATTTAATAATATACCTACTTTTAATTTTAAATTTAAAACTAAGAAAAGGAAGGTCTAAGATATGTTGTGGAACTTTATTATATATGCGTACACTCAAGCCACGGTTCACGAAATCAAAGGCTTTAGATAAATCACAAAACACCCCAATTGCATTCTGTGACTTCTCTCATGCGTCGTAAATGTGCTTAAAAAGCGTGGCACCCGCATCAGTTGTTGATTTGCCTTTGGTGAAACCTTATTATTTACTATGCATGATTTTATTGCTGTAAACAAATTCTGTCATTTGATTCAGAATATTTATTTCGAAGATTTTACTTAAGGTAGGTAAAATAGAGTTAGGCTCATATTTTCCGGGTTCTAGTCTATCGTCATTTTTGAACAAAGGAACTACTTTACTATTTTTCATTAGGATCGGGTAATGTACCGGTTTCAATACATTTGTTAAAAATTAAGGATAATAGAAGAGCAATATCATTTATAATAGTTATAAGTCAATTTACTGACAAACCCCAAAGATCACCGGTTTTTTTCAGGCAATTAGGAAATTAGGAATGAACGTTTGAGGGATAAATGAGTCTTATGGGGGAGGATAAGGGGATGCTAGAATACTCAGAGATAATAGGTTTACTACCTACTTATCGTACGAAACGTAGCAATTATACCTACTTTAAATCATTCTATTGCGAAAGGAAGGTACTATCTTCGTCGAACCAGATAGGAGAGAGGTGGATGGAATATCTCTGGGTCCAGATAAAGAGAAGGATCGAGAATGAGATGGAAAAATACAATTAGGACACGAGAGAGAAGAACTGCTTCAGTTCCGAGAGAGAACAACTGCTTCAGTTCCGAGAGAGATAAACAAAAATTTATCCGAGGAAAACGTGTCCAATCGAAGTGGAATGAAGACGAAGAAGCAAACTCCACGATTAAATGGGAGTTATTATGCGTAAGCGGGAGACTTATATTTCATAATTACTATTCATTTCATTCAAACTGTAAAAAAAATATATAGATATCAATTAACGACTAACTTCGAAGTATGTCTCATGAATGTATAACAAATTCACTGATCCATGAATGAAGACTGCATTCATTGGAGCGTTGTTTGATTGGTCAGACGAGTTATTGCAAATGGGGACATTAGACAAACACCTCTTTGATAGCAACCCACTTTACAAAATGGGGCCTCATTTCCTTGAAACTAAGTAAGATATTTAGGGAAGGTACGTAATACGACTTAGTTTTATTCCGATCAAAATACCACCCACTTTCTGTAATAAGTTTTGTTGAAAATAAAATATGGCTTTGTTAAGAGTATTGGGTGGCATGTAACTAACGTTTACACCTATAGAAATGTTATTATTGTTGAACTAAATACCCGCCAACTTAGAACCGTTGGAGGTAGATGACTAATTAAATGTTTTACTGACAGACACCTACATCTCGTGTTACCGTGAACACAATTGCTGCAAAGCATTCGAAACGTCGGGTTTAGTTTAAAATTTATAATGTAAAATATAAATCAATTTAAACGCGAGTTAGGTCCGCATTTTTTTATTATTTACATGTTGTTACTATTTTAGTACTTATAAAACAATAATAATTACTACTTCCCAAATAACACTTGATATAAATTTGTTTTATTTTACACAGAAGTGTACCTAGTTATTTATAAAGTTATAAATACGGAAAATACGTTACAATTACTATCGTTTATCTTCACAATATAATAGATAGTGACGAGAGATACCTGGAAATTGACCAACAAATTTATTTTTTGATATATTTATATATACCTGACTAAGTGGTTCTGGTAACTGCTAAAGATAAAACAGCAACATTTGTTGGTATCATTTATCACAACACTTGAATTGAGAGAGTCCTTGAAATTTAGAAAGCAGTATAATATTAGGTCATTTAATTAATATTATACCTATATATCGTTATGCTGGAGTACATGTTTATCTTACAAACACGATATCAATCCATGATTATAACAAAAGAGACAGGTACAATCACTAATTTGTCCAACGACCAACCAATGGCAAATATTTGGTACCCTTCATCAATAACACTCCACGTGACAATGGCCCATTGCGTGGTCAATCGTCTTAAATAGTTGGCTAATTGCCGAACAACCTCATACCAAACACACCACTCCCTCGATGAAATATAGCGTCGCTCGTTTACGTCACTTGCTATTATTTTTACGCATCGCAATAGTAAACATCCGCTTCAACTTTTAATACATTTTTACGTCTTTAGGGCAATGCGTCAAATTGATAACGCATGTCATGAAGTGAAAAGAGGTAGATAGAGAGCATGAATCTTACTAGATTAGATCGAAGATTACTTCAAAACGTTTAATATTTAAAGGAACATCTGAATCCAATTTTAAAAATAGTTTCATATCGTTAAAGTTTAATAATTGCATTTCTAGTACATATTTTATTTTTAATCCCTAATCTTGTTTCAAACAGGTGTGTGGTCTGAGTAAAAACAATACTTATATAGATAGATATATTATATTAGAGATAGGTGGATATACTTATATAGATAGACATATTATATACACTTAGATATATTACACACTAACGCTCCTGACATTGATATCAAATATATAACATTATATTTTTCTTCAAAACGCTGATGTTATTTCCAACAAGGAAGTAGGTGCTCCTGATATAAACAACCGTTCCTCTTAACATCTTGTTTATAAAATAAAGAATTAATCAAAACGTAATAGACACAGATCTTAGCAAGAAACGATATTGAAATTTATGATCTAAACACATATACTGAGAAATATACAGATAATCTTGTTTGTTCATTTAGGTGTACCGGAACAGGTGTTATTTTACTGGTTTGAATATTACAGTCAATCAGCTGATTTCGATACTTTATATTGCTTGCTTGGTATTAGCACTAGCTGTTCCACGCGACTTCGTCCACGACTAAAGGAAGGCGTTACACTTTCTGAACATTAATTCAATACTAACCTAACCCGGGAAGGAACCAGCATGGCCACAACTCGCAAAAGGAAATTCTGATACTTTGTGTTATATTTATTATATTTTTTAAAGGATAATGATAAATAAACAAAACCAAATATCACTTTTGGATGGGAAAAATACATCTTGATTTTATTACTATAGATAGTGTGTAAATATGGTTGTAAAACTATACTCATTGGTAACGCCCTTGCTTTGGTTCCCGGTAACCCTGGAGATCCCGTTACTGTTAGGTACTTCCCATTTCTATCGATTTAAAAAGTCACGCGATATACATTTAGTCCTAGCCATGATGTCTAGTGCATTATTCCTATAAGTAGGCTGTAGGAATCCGAAAATAATTTAAATAATAACTGTCTTAGTATTTAGATAATGAGTAGGAACACGATTTATTTAATTTATTTAGAAAATATTAAAATTTGATGAGTTTTTTCATATTTTATCATACTTAAGTCATATGAAGTAAGTGTTTTAACGATTGCAATGTTATTTAAATACGTATTATTTATTTCACTAACTTAATTATATTATACTGGACTTTCAGTAAATTATGCGAGTTTAATAGGTGATGTGTGTGTTGACTTTAATATATGAAACAGGCATTAATTCCAGTTCTATTTAATGTACTTTGTCTGCCATGAGTCGTCTACGTCGAATCCAATAAGAGTAGGGCGGGGGCAGTGGCGCGCAAGCCGGCTCCGTCAAACGCCAGTTTAGTGTTCGCCAACAGCTGTGTGAAGTTGAACGAGCGTTTTCGAACGTAATAACAGTCATACGTGCTTAAGATTACTGAACGTAAAAAATATGTCACGTTTATGTTATAATATTTTTTGGCGGCTCGAGTGATATATTGATAAAAATTTCTTATTTAATTTGGTTTTATTTTCAATGCTAAATCAGATTCATGATTCATTAACACATACTAGCATAAAATTTCACAAAATGTATTTTGGTTATTAAATAGAAAGTAACCGTAAGTTAATTACTTAAAAACAATAGTGAAGTGTTATTACCGAAAGACTAATATTGTGTTTGTACGAACTACGAAGTGGCCTCATCGGATATTAAATTTTTTAATGTGAAACTCGGCATGACCTTCTAAATGAAGGAATCTTATCCTGACGATATAATGCTCTGTTTCGTACAAAGTTTTGGTGATCGTAAAAAGGAATGCAGTAAAAATGAGATGGTTGAACGTGAAGTCACTGATATCTCTAATATCAAGAATTTAAAAAAAAAACAACGAAATAAGAGCGCGTCTATGGTAAAAGGTTCTACTAATGATTTAAGTGTTCAAAGTGATGCAGAATTAAGGACCTCAGACTTAAATGTGCCAGGCAATTCAAAAGACTCATCTCAGAGAGTTTTCCCAGAAGTGAAAAGAAGCTTCAGTGATAGATTTTCGGTTATAAGTGATATCAGCGGAAGAAAGACTCCTAAAGCTTTTTCGACTATAAGAAAAACCTGGTAAGGTAGCAACAATAAATAATAATAGAACTAGCTACATCTAATAATAAAAATAAAAAAAAATCTGTTTGAAAATATCTATTAACATGTATATATAGTCATGTTATAATTATTTAATTTTATATAAATATAGAATAAAAAATACAGCAATACAAAATTCAATTGGTGAAATTTGGAACGGTTTCCCAGAGGTAGCGGGTTTGAATCCTTGCCGTATTGTTTTATTTTTCATTCTATATTTGTATAAATTAATAAAATACCTACTTAGAAAAATTTACTATGGTAGAATAGAAAAGCTGATTATAATTAATCCTAAAATTATATTTATAATATTTGTAAAGGGTCTTGAAAAATAGTATAGTTCTTGTCTTATTTTTTAATTCCTACAAAACAAAATTGTCAAAAATGTTTATTGCTTTTGTTTTATTGATAAAGTTAAGTGAAAAGATAGTTTATTAAATAAATGCTGAGGCTTTCACGGCCGGAGTTATAATTATTATTAAAATTTTCCGGGCTGATATGCCGTGGTCTACCACGGCATATCAGCCCGAAAAATTTTAATAATAAAGATAGTTTATTATTTTAAATGTAAAGTGGTGACCAATAAGTATTATCACAGTTATAGCAATTTTTTTATATATCCTTAAAATGATTAATATTTTGCTTTATATACTAAGGATATTGTATCATAAACAAATTAATTGAATGACATTATTCTTCCATAGTTTTTCTAAAAAATATACAAATACATTTAAATTCATTGCAGAGTTGAAAAAATTGCATTTAATTTAGACCATAATTTTATAAATTCGGAGAAAGAGTTGCATGTAACATTCTTGGCCTTTTGTATTAATGAATTCTGACTTCAAAAGTACCTTGTACAGGTATAATAAATTCATACCTGTTATTTCTGTTATGTCCGTCATATAGTTGCGTGTAGCAATCTTGGCTTTACTGTTGCATAATACCATTCCATGGTCAAGTTTAAATACTTAGTATAAGATGATAATAGTATAATAATAAAATAAACATGTAATGTACTTTTTAATTTGAATATTGAACCAATATTTGATATCGTCAACAGGAACACTATTATTTATCATTAGTGTTGTTCTGATTCAATAACAATGATAAGATTACCAGGTGTTCAGTTTCTATGATAAACATAATCAAGATAATATTTACAAATATAAAAATAACCTTAATGATAACCTTTACAATTTTTGTTTAAATTACTTATTTTACAAAGAAATAGAGAACTTATTGCTTAGTTAATAGAAAAGACAAGGGGTACAATATGCAATTAGCTCTAATAGAAATAGTAATCTAAGAACCTTTTCTGCCCCACCTGAGTTTAACCAGTCCAGAAAGATATTTAATATATATATTTTTTTTTAATCATAACATTACTTACATGTCCGCAGACAATTTCAAATGATGTCATGATACTAAAACTATTACTTCTTTAATTTTGGATTATTTGATATGATTTATATGCTTTAAATACCTATTCTAGATAATATCGAAAGTGATACTTTATATAATATCTACATATGTAATTAAAAACTACTTGCACTTGGAGGTAGTTAATCTAAGAATCATATTTCACAAAACACGTGGGTGGCTCTTATGTCGCAAGCGCACTGATGATAGATTCCTACCATATGCTACTGACCTAGTTTACGTTGAACTACGATACCGAAATAACTGTTACGTTCTTAAGGCCAAGCTAGTGTTGCTTCTTTAGTAAGAACGGTGTTTAAAATAGTTAAATTCGGTTCATAGTTTGTTAGTTATAGGTATGACTTCTTTAAAGTTGTGACTAATTTGTTTTTGTGATTATATACTCAGACAAAAAGACAAAGTAAATAATATATTATTATCGGAAAACCTTTTATAATGATGTCAAATTGTTAAACATGAATTATAATTAAATAAGACTTATCTATTTATTTATTGTTACTTAGGATATAGAAACAGAAAAAAACACCATTAAAGCTAGTTATGAAAAAAATATCAAAGTTGGTCAGAGTCTTTTGTTATTTTTATTGTTATAAGAAATGTTACTGAAGTTAAAAGGCCCTCAATCTTAATTTAATGGACATGATATCGAATTTCGTATCATGTTTAATGGGTTTTATAGTAATTGGGTGCGTCTTATTATTTGACGTAACGAATACAATACTGTTAACTGTGCAAGCATTCCTCAATCCCCTGTAGAAACAGACTTGGGTTTGAGCTATGATATATATGTTATATGTTTCAGCAATAAAACTGTGTCGATTTTATCACCTGCATCAATATTTTCTATAAAACTTATCTATTCCAGTAGGTACCTACAGTATAAGCTTGTTTGGAAGAGATCGCTCCATAGCGATAAGATAGCGATGTTATTAATGTATATCTATTATATATTATTATTTTTTTGTTTGCTTAGGTAAAAACGGAACTCTATTACTAATACTTTATTGTCCGTCTCTCCGTCTGTCTGTCATCGGGCTGTATTCATAATAGACGAACAGTTTAAAATTTTATAGATGATGCATGTCTGTTGCCGCTCTAACATCATATAGGTATTAGACAATATAAAAATATTATAAATAAAATATTAAAGGGAGGTTCCCATACAACAAACATGATTTTTCTCATTTCTATCGACAATACAACACTTGGGAGCGTTTTTTTACTCTTATCTACATATTATGTGTTTGTAATAAAGTATATTATTATATTATGACAGAAGACCAATTACTTTGTAGATATAATGGTAGGAAACAACAATTAAATAAAGTATACAAACATATGTTTCAAAATTATCTTTAATTATGTTTAACTATGTTAAACTTTGAATAAATATATAATGAAAAATATGTCGACACGAGCAAGCAAGCAAGCATTGGAACCTCTGGGAAACTGGCCCTTACATAGTTTTACACATTCAATTATAAATGAGAATTATTTTGAGTTGAGTTGAGTTTGAGTTAGCAAGAATGTTCGTTTGTTTATACATTGTGATATCACCCAAGGTGTCACTCACCGGAAGTGTTATTATAGGTATAGACATTCATTGATAAGTAATAGTTGATATTGTAAATATATAATAAAAGTAATTATTTCTACATTAAAATATCGAATAGGAAAATGATTTTTAGAACAATATTATAACGAAACATGACTTACCCAAAGTATTCAAAACGGTAGGTGTATTAAGAATCTGAATTAATCTTTATCATTATCTATGTATATATAAACATTATTTAAATAAAAATAAAATATACTATGTTACAAGAATAATACTTCAATATAATTAAGATAAACACAAACCCAAACCTCTTTGGTATTTAATTAGTAAATACCTTTAAGCTAAACAAACTAACTGTATATATGAGTATGCATAATATGTTATATGAAAATCCGGGAAACGAAAGGTCACATTATAACATAAAAATTTTATCAATGACATACATTCGTATGACCAAGGTTACTTCATAAGTTGTGCAATGGTTGAATCGCCTACAGCTTAAATACGTTACACAAAAACAATTATACAGAATTTATCTTTTATTAATAGGTATATATAAAATACAAGCTAAAGTTCTATAACAAGAAGAGAATAAGATGCTTATTTAGCATGAAACACGTCAGTACTCATCAAACGTTTGAAAAATAGGGGTTAAAGTTAAAAGGTTTTAAGTAAAGGGAGGCAGAATCGACCACTTCGGAATATCTGTACATTTACCAGTAAGAGTCAAAGGTTCATGGTAGAAGTTTTGGAAAATAAGTGTTGAACCTTGAAAATGGATCTATCACGATCTAATTGATTAACTATTTCCTTGATCTTCTTTATTGTTCTGTTCTTTTCATTTACAAATTACCTAAAATATAAAAAGAAATTAATTTTGTTTGGAAAATAAAAAAAATATAATTAATGTAGAATGTCAAATGAACTTTTTTACTTCTTTGAATATTTTTGCTGTTCTATCAGAAAAAATACTAAATAAGTAAAAATAAACTTAAATAAAATAAATACACTCTTTGCAAGTTGATGGATTGACGTCAAGTGTTTACGTATTTAAAATCTTTGTTTAGTTTTAAATTTTGCGCAAAAAATGCTTTGTTTTGCACAAACAAGTTGAAATATTGAGTAAAAAATATAACTAAGAAAAATATCTTTTAATTTTCTTATAGCTTAAAACCAAAGGTTATTTTTATTGACAAAACTTTGTCTCGTGAAGACATTCTAGATTATTTTTAAGTCAAACAATACATTTTTTTTCTTATAGCCAAGATTTAAAATAATTCTGATTTATGATAATTTAGAATGATTTTGATCCAATTCTAGCAACTAAAGATTGAAATTACAATCAGTGTCTTCATGTATCAGTACCGTATTATCATTAATACCATACTAAAACGAAACCGTGGATTGAATTACAATCTAAGGTTGATATCAATCTTAGACTTCCTATAATTTTTTTTCTATACTTATTACTATATTCTATTTAAAAAGTAATCTGTCATATATTAAATGATCATGATTGTTGACTCACTGATTAATATTTATTGTATCCGTCAGGTGTAGATAAAATATATTTACTATATCTACACCTGGCATAAAGCACACATATCGCTATAGATAAGATATTAATCGGTGTTTTCGAAAATCATAATATGACAATAACTTTTAAACATATGAAGAAATACCTATTTTCCTCAAATAAAATCGGCATTTCTCTAAGACTAATATTAGTTCCACTTCTGTCAATCTATATAATAAATATAATAAAATTGTCAATAATCCATTACTGTACATGGAAAATATTAAAAAATAAACTTATTAGGGGGCCCTTTATAAGAGCAAGAGTACACAACACAATGGTTTTTCATTTTGTCTGTTTTTCTGTATGTCTGTATGTTTGTGCACGCTAATCTCAGGAACGGCTTAACCTATCTGAATGCGGTTTTCAGAAATATATTATCACAGTCTTCACTTAAGATTTAGTGTTTATATCATCTAAATCGCTTAAGAAATAAAAAAGTTATGTCAATTTATGTCAATGACGTAATAGGTACCATACAAATCTTTTTCTATACATGTAATAAATCTGTAGAGGAGTAGTCTTTTTGTACATTGAAAATATTAAAAAAAATATACCAGGATGTGAAGTGATAACTAACAGAATCCATTTTCAGCATTTTAAAAATGTTAACAAATAAAGATTTTAATGATCTCTTATTGTCGTAGAATTGCTACTTACCAGTTTGAAGGTTTGCAGGTTTTGCAGGCATTGGAAAGTACAAAGGGTACGTTTTATGAAAATCGAAATAAACGCGTACAGTAAGTCGGAGGCACAGCCAGTACTAAAATATAATGTTAATAATATTCAATACTATTTCATTCTTCAAAATTGTTTATAAGGCGTAGAGTAACTTTAAATATGAATAACACATGAGTTCTATTTGTCGCGGCTTTTTCAAGTTCCTAAATTGGTATGTCTGAATGTTGTATGCTTCCCGTTATAATGCTTCCAAGCGTGTATGGAAGTTGGCAAGACGCCAATACGATGAGAATTCTGTGATACATGTGTTAAAGAATCTGCTTAGTTTTATTTCATTCTGTATATCTTAAGTCATCTAACAGTTAGCAAGTCTGAAATAGCTTATTATTTTTGGATGTAGATTGTTTTTTAATTTGCTACATCTGGTTCATGTCTTAATATTTTTAATCGATACGATATTAATGAGATTACTCAGTTCTATGGTATCTATGAGCAATGCTAAATTGTTTTTCAAATGATAAATTTATATTGGCATTAAATAAAAATGTTTACGAGTAAAACACTCATTTTTAAATAAAGCATACGTACATTAAAATGTTATTTAATATCATGTAATGAGTAGAATTTTGTATTTGCAGTTCACCTTGAACTGAGGTGGAAAATTTATCTCTGTGTAGAATATAATGACTATATGTATAAACTAAATAATGATAAATTTATATTTCAGTATCATTAATATATATAAAACAATATGTCTGGTTTAAAATCATTCATTTACTTTTATATTAAAAGGTGAATAAACTCATTTTAGTTTTATCTATTTTTATATTGTGTATTTTTTATGTATCTACCAAGCTAACGAATGCAAAAGTTTTTTGTTTCAACACACTTTGTTTTCGGTATTATTTTTCACGTTATGTTTTCCTCATCTTAATAATTCCGAAATAGACGGCAATTTAATAAAAACTAAAATGAATATATCTTGTCTGGATGCTCCAATATAAAATAAGAAAAAGAAAGAAATTACATTTGCATATAGTTTTTACTTTGGATTATACATTTTCTTTTAATCAAGTCAAGAACTAGTCGAAACATGATGGGAATACGTCATATGGTTCATATTTGATTAGTGAACTAGCAAGGCTATAGGAACTTCTTTTTAATTATTAAGCCAATACACGTGGAAGTTCACAAAGCTATAACAAAATATGAACATTGACTATATTTTTTAAATCATTTATTTCATGACCGATTTTGTTCATAATACAAGTATATATTCAAAGGAAAAATAATAAATGGGGGGAGTCTTAGGGGTGACCCAATAGTCGTATTACCTATTGAAGTTTAAATGATATAATCGATGTATATTCAAAGATGGCTCCTAAGATATGACCGTAGACGAGGTCAGCTGTTTGGAGACATGTGCAATCAGGTGCGGTATTGTTTGGCTTCCTTCATGTTTTCTCAGGATTCTTGGCAAAAATCCAGATGGGCTTTGGCTTTGACCGGATCATATTTCATTTTTAATCAAACTTTATCGATATAATGATATTTAATATGTATTGGATTTTTTTTTACATAATCGTTAAAATGAAATTTAAAATAACACTATATTAAAGTAAATGACATGTAATATATGTTTTTAAAATCTACCAAGCACGGGGAATGGGTGGAACTTCTTTATAATATCTGAAAATAATAATAATTTATTAAAATTTATACTTATTTAGACTGTTAAGACTATATTTATTACGTATATTTTGTCATTTAATATATTTTTCTATAACAATTCAAATGTTGACTGGAAGATATCTATTTAAGGGATAAGTCCGCCTTTATATACTTTAATAATCATTTCTTTTTATTTATTTTAATTATTGTAATTTACATTGTACTTTTGTGTAAAATAAAGAGTTTAATAACAACTACTATCTCACAGCCTCAGCTAAAGAGATAAAGTTAATGATAAAGGATCTGTCTCATTGAGAAAACAAAGGAAATATGTAAATTGTGAAAAACAAACCTTACGAAACCTCCCAATGGCGAAAAGGCCTTATCATTCAGTGGCACTAGAATGGACGGGGTCTTCAACCCCTGGGGCAACTTGATGAAATATTTGACACTGTTCGGTATAAGGACTCCTGCAATAATATTAACACTATATCTTCTTATATATCTTATCAAAGTATATTTTTTTTTTATAAAAAATAAATTTAATTCAAAACATTTTTTAATTATGAAAACTAAGAAAAATAATTTCCACAGATCTGAGAAGATCTGGCGCCAGAAACTCAACGGGATTGTCATGTTATTTTTTTTTTACGTAGTACTTTAATTCCAAATTAAATACATATACATACCTACATTTATATGCATATATATATGGAACTTATTGCACTGAAAGAAGAACTGAGTTTTCTTGTAATTGGTTATTGATGAAATAAACATTTTTATTATTTATTAATATTTATATGTAGTTCTTACCATTTGCGTCATATCTGTACTTTCTCAACAAAGACTTCATGCTCGGGTTTTGAATATTAGATAGCACGACGATGGCGCAAGGCTAAATAAAATCAATACGTTAATATACAAACATAAGAAATAATGATTTTAATGACATCAATTTACCTTCTGGATTTTCTCATTAATAGCTTCATACTTGAGTCCATATTCGTCATTGTCATCAAACGGTTTTGGTATAACTTTTTCATTGGGTTTTTCGTCATAATTTATGTCCGCAGTTACTGAATCTTTTTCGGTCACTGGAGCTTCTGTTTCGTAGTAAATCGGAAGCATTCTCTGTAAACAAAATTATTTGAAACATAAATTATTTGCTAACATAAATTTTCAGATACCCACATTTTCGGTTTCCAGAACGTTGGAACTTATAGCCAGTAAAAGTACTATCAACCTCATTGTGAACTGCCCTCAAAAACTTCCTCAACGAGACTGATTCCATTAACTTCACATTACTTATAGTTTTATAAACAAGCTCAAATATCTATTATTCCTGAATTTCAGTAAACATTAATGTTTTTAAAACAATGACTTGTTTAAATTTGTTATTTCACTTTTGTCTCAGTTGGCTAAAAATATTCGAAACAGCTGTTCTTTGGAGTAACGACATACTGTTAGTAATTATTAAGAGTGAGTAGTTTGATAAGTAAAACTAGAATTTTATATCTATCGATAGTTTTTATTCTCTTTGTACTCTTTTCTGTATCAGTAGTTAAAAAATCTATACGATATAATTTTAATAAGTGATAAAAATGTAGGTACTATTGCTCAATAAAAATAATTACGAGAAAAAGTATATTAGAAAAGTATGTAAGTTTGATTTTTGTATATAAAAAATTTCGTTATATACAAAAGCCAAACTAACATATTTTTCTAATATACCTACTCTTTTTCGTAATTATTTTTAATCTACGATAGTTTACAAACTTTTATTATGTTATTCTACATTCCTGATTAGTTAGTTCCCTTTTGTTGATTTGAACCTTGAATAAGTACCAGTTAACCAAGTACCTCCTTGTTTACGAATTTCGTAGTGTCTGCAAAGCCCTTCAAAGAAAATACTTCGCCAGAAGTTATATTTACTGAATGTTGGTAATATTGTTTACGCGCTATTAGTTATAATTAATATTTCGAATAAGAAAATGTTGACATTTAAGCTATATTTTTATGGAATTATTAGGTTTCGCTATTTCAATTTCATTTATGTAATAAAACTCCTAAATTAAACACAATTAAAATTTAAAGTAAGTTCTAGTTTAAATGACGTATTATTTGTTATTTACTAAATCGACAAATATTTTCATAATATTTTAAACGTCATCTACAGTTTAATTTTATATAAAATATGTAAAAATAATAACTGGCGTCCTTTCGATCCTTTACAACTAAGAATAAATAAGATGTATAATATTATAAATAATATAATTAATTTCTTATGTAATATAGGTTGTTTAGGTAATTTCGATTATTATTTAGGGCGCTTATTCACGGTCACCGATCCGAATCTGACGAAGAAAACTGATCGATTTCTTAATTCTTTTTGTGAATCAGTGTTTAAAAATATGGACCAAAATTACTATGTTCTAATTAACATATTTAGCATCGTTTATGTTTTATTATACATAATATCAATATATTTTCAATAGGATTTTAATCCTTAAGTATCACTACTGATAATTCTTTCAATAATTTCATCTATTTTACTAGAATTGCTAAAGATCTGTTTGTAGAAAAATCTATATCTTAACACCGAAAGTTACTGAATATAATTATTATCCAATTTTGTAATTAAATATAAAAACAAAATATATCGTTTATAATTATGATAAAAATAATAAAGTAACAGCAACAACTAATTTACAACGGAAAATACCAGGATAATTACGAACAAATGTAATAAAATGACCTCAATACTATATTCGATAAAACATCCTCTTAATAAATATAGAATACGTATTATACAATTATGCAATATAATAATTTTATTAGAAGTAGTTTAATTTTAGTGGTATGAGTAGTTTAATTATTTTTTATTAGTATCGAAAAAAGGTTAAAACGAATATAAGAAAGATGGTTTCTTTGTAAAAATATTCTTATGTTCATACTTTCATTATTAACAGAGATGCGCCGAATAGTGGTTTCGCCGAAATAACTGAATACCGAATACTATTCAGTTTAACTTTTACCTAACCGAATATTCGGCCGAATTATGCAGTTTACCATTTCATTGTTTGTTTTTCATAAACAGGTTCTAACAAGTATGATACATCTGGTTTCTGGCTAGATAAATAAATATGTTGATTTCTGGTTAAAAATATATTTTTGAGGTTTAAACATAAATGCTGATTTAAGATTCAAAATAATGTTGATTATACTAAATACTAATTATAGGTTAGAAATAACAAAATAAATATGTTGACCTGATATTTTTCGAAATAAATATTGGTTTTAAGTTTAATTGCTTTGTATTATTAATCGTTATTCAATACATTATTTATAGTATTTCTTTGACATTATTTATAGGATTTATGTGACATAAATCTTATTTTTTTGTAAACCCTTGTCTTTTAGTACTTCGCCGTGTCGTGTAGCCAAGAAAATAGAAATACTCGAACAGAATATGTATTCGGCACCAAATCCGAATAATTTCGCCAAATACGAATAGTGAAAAGATGCCGAATACCGAATATTCGAAGCATCTCTAATTATTAATTTATATATTTATGTTTTCAATTTAGACCTAAGTGATATTTTACATATTATTATTCGGAAGTATGATAACATTTACTTGACTTTGTAACTTATTTCTACTGCATCATTTACCTATATAAATTCGGACTTCAGATTATAAAATTATTTTAAAAGCCTATCAAGTACGACTTAACATCATCGATTCGGAATTGGATTGCGATCGGGTACTGTGTACACCCTCAATGTTTTAAAATATTCTTTTTATAAAAAAAAAACACACGATATTATTATTGTACATTTTTTATTTATTTCATACTTACTATGTGTATTATTATTACTATTTATTTAAAAGTGGTTTACGAATTTCATAGATAATATGGATGTTATTATACAGTATTATAAATTTCTTATCATAATTCACTGTATATTGCACATTGTGTAATAAAGCCATCCTTATTACGTAGGACCTTGACTTCAAGTATCAAGACTGTTTAAATTAGTTCAATGAATGGTCTATAATACTCTATATCATATGAATATAAAGAATATTTTAAATGGGTTCGTTGGTTTGTTTGTAACAAACAATATGCTATATATTTGATTCTCGATGTATTATATTTTAAATGTATTATATTGGTATACATACATAGATAAAACGTAGATATATTTTACAGTAGAAATGAAAATATGATCCATACATTTCTTATCATAATTCACTGTATATTGCTCATTGTGTAATAAAGCCATCCTTATTAACCAGGACCTTGACTTCAAGTATCAAGACTGTTTAAATTAGTTCAAAGAATGGTCTCATCATCATCTCATAAGATGACTAAGTTTATATATATAATTAGGTTTAATGTATGTTTGTAATAATATATTTAGATAAAATTCTTCAAAATAATAATTGTTGTCAATTGACTTTAAGTGATAACAAAGAGTTATTGTAGTAGTGTTAAGTAGTTTGATAATATTATGCATTGATACTGTTAATATTAAATAATACACTTTCTAGAACTTATTTATCTGTCATAATATATAAGTAGTATATAATAAATATGGTATCGATATAGGCACTCTTGACTTAACACTATTCGAGGTACACACGTGAGATAATATCACCAATATTGAATATAAATAAATATTATGGTATTCAAATCTCTCAATTTGTATATACATATTGTTATACTTTTATGACAAGTGAATATATTAACACCCTAAAGGGTCTTATTCTCTAACCTTTTTTTTTTTTTTTTTTTTATTGCCAAAGGTAAGACGAAAATAACAGTTAGCAACATCGGTATGTTTGTTTGTTGATTATTACACCTAATAGTATCATTTTATATGAGCATAATGTTCGGAAATGGTTTGTTTACGGTTTTCGTTGTTGCAAGTACCAAGATTTTGATTTTGTTTTGAGAAAGCTTAAATCTTAGTAAGTGGAATTTTTTCTTGCTGTTTTTTGACAGTAGGTACTTTATTTCTTATATTTGGTACATAAATTTCTGTTGGCTAAAATAAATAATTTTATAAATCTTAAAAGTTTCTTTGGTAGATATCGATATAAATATGTACAAAACTACAACGAATATAATAAAAATTATTTAATTGTATCGTGTTCAATTATCTATAAAAATAAAATGAATAAAAAATCATTCCATAATTTAAGCACGATTTGATGCGTGCGGACGTGCGTACATAAAAAAAAAACAAACGATTACCAACGAATCGACGATCACGAGTATATTTTTAAATTATTTCGTAACATATGAAGATGTAAAAAATAATAAAATGAAACTCAAGTATATGATTTGGTTTTCCAAGTAGTTACTTCATATTATAATTGGCTGATTTGAACTTCATAAGAAACTTCAAAGCGTAGTATTAACCTGACTTATTGTCTATTCCAGGTCAACCGGGAATTTCTCGTCGGGCGCGGGGGGTGGCGGGTGCGGCGCCCCGCGCTCCTCCCCCGCCACCCCGCTGCAGCTCGAACCAAACCTCCGCTCTAAACATGATAAGTAAGTTATGTATAAGTAAATAAGTTATACATTGGCATATCATTTCACGTGTTTACGACATTGTCGAAATATTAAGAGGCAGACGAAGTCGCTGGCAACAACTAGTTCGTCATTAATCTAATGATTAATTGGCACAGTAGTCATTTTGTTTCTTGTACCTATGGTCCTAAGTTCGAGTCCCACACTAGTAAAATATTGTTTAAATGTATTTTTCATTTAATAGATGAATAAATATATTAATAATTAGGTTTCTTTTATAGTTGTCTGGTAACCATAGTAAAAAATATTTAGTTTGATGCTAAATTTCGTTGTGAAAATTTTTCAAAATTATTACTATAGAGCCCACAAAGACATTTTTATTAAACATTGGGTTTCTTGAGTAACAGAGTTATTCCAACTATAACCAAACATTTCTGTAATCTTCTATATCTATGTAATAGTTTTAATTCAGTACGCCACTGTATAGTGTTTACCGAAAATTATCTATATTATATAATTTTATTATTATAAATATCTATATTATATATATTATATAATTAATTAAACAACAGTTAATCTCAATTTTAAGTTTCGTGGTTACGTAATTTATGATATGTGGTAAATTATTATACATTGGGAACATACATTATACTTAAATACCATAATTTGTGAAATACTTGACACGCTACTCGATAGGCCCTGGGTTCGAATCCTGAATAAAAAAGGATTATGTATTTATTAAACCTTCCTTAACAAAATTCTACACAAATTTAACGAAGCGTTATCAAATAATGAATTTATAATCAATTATGATTACATTATTTTAGTTTCATTATATAACCTTATCAAATCTTATCTTAGTTTGTCCAATGATAACAAACAGGTGATGGATTAGATGAATTATTCTTCTACATAAACAATTATAAAAAAAAACTATGTAAAAATATTGCCTACATTATTATTTTTAATAACTTGTAACTTATATAATACTGATAATAAATGTTTTACAAACATGAAGTTCAAGACGTCAGTAACTTGTTATGATTTTCTAGATAAGGCCTTGTTAGATTATTCCGTTATATAACTTTGACCTAAAAAAAAATGTATATTAATAATTATAGGAAACAATATAGTGGACGCATGTCCTATTTTTTTATGATCTGTAAAACAGCGTTCAGTTTATTGTCCCGGATATTAGTGTTTGGTAATAATGGTATATCGTGCTTGGTATTCCTGTTTGGTTCCTAGAGTTTGCGAATTTATGTTTTGTTTCATCTAAATATATATTATCTCTTCTTCGTTCTAATCTCTTCTCACGAGTTCGAATGGTAGTTCTAACTTATCTCTGTCTCTTTCATTGCTATAGTAGAAAATGTTACAGAAACTTCCTTATCATTGTAATTAAAAACCCTAGTTTCATAAATACAATTAATATTAAAGGAAAGAAAATTAACATAGAAACCACATGAATAATAATATATGAAAAAAAATATTAAAGCAAAATGTAAGTATTTGTTTTTTATCATAGAGTGCTACAGTTGAAATATATATTGGGGATTAAAAAAAAAATATTCAGATTCAGAGTATTGCTATAGTATTTGCTGTTAATGTATTATTTACTAGCTGTTGCCCGTGATTTAGTCCACGTAGACTGTAAAAATAATATTTTTATGGCTAGGAATATAAGCCATAAAGATATTATATTATTTTGGATTATTTTTGAATGTATGTCGGTACATAAGTTGAGGTATCGGTATAACCCATACGTCAAAATCCTTTAGTCCGTTTAGAATGTAGCAGGGAACATAAAAATAGCAT
Source organism: Napeogenes inachia (assembly GCA_959347355.1). Classification (NCBI taxonomy): domain Eukaryota; kingdom Metazoa; phylum Arthropoda; class Insecta; order Lepidoptera; family Nymphalidae; genus Napeogenes; species Napeogenes inachia. The sequence continues at coordinate 6,445,880 of OY365797.1, forward strand.
AATTAGCTATATTACTATTAACATACGTATATTTGAATAACATAACATTCCTTCCAAGTCTTCGGATGATTAGAAGTATTTTCACAAATAAATTCAGTGAACCAAACGATTAAAAACAGGATCTTCCATGACAATTAGCTATCGCGCTACACTCTATGTTATGTCACAAAAGTTAGTATTTCTGTAGCCTATGTGTTATTTTGGCATATAGCTACAATATTGCTAATTGTCATCAAAATCCGTTGAGTAGTTTTGGCGTGATTGAGTAACAAACATCCATTCATCCAAACATCTAAGCAATCGCACTTATATATTACGACAGATCATGATGTCTCATAAACTTTTACAACTTTCTACAACACAAAAAACACACACTTGATAAACAACACAAATAAAACGAAACAAAAAAATTGTTGCTTCCTCTTTTACTTATTACTCTGTATTTTGTATGAAGTACTTGAAAAGTTAACGCTGGGGCGCCATACCGACGCGACGCTCAGAGTTAATGCCAGTTCAGAGACAACAAATAAATTTTGTATTGAAAAAAAAATTAAATTTTAAAAACTATTAATTTAAAAAAATCGTAGAACAAATGTTGTTAGGATTGATATAAAGAGGCTGCCTGGAAAAGAGTTCGTCAACTAATAACAAATAACTATATATATATTAAAAACTATATATAACTAAGTTCTTTAAACTTTCTTAGTGAAAGTCTCAAAGATATTCAATACATTACCAAGTAATTGTAAATAATAATAAGTTATAATTATTTCCTAATTTAATAGACGTGTAGTCTGCAAATGTAAAGCCATTCGTTAAATCAGATAATGTTGATGTTCCCTACTCACCCTCGATTCAATATTAGTAACGACTGCATAATAGTCATTATTAATAAAAAATATTCATTATTTAATCCTTTTGTACGGTTCAGTATATTTTATTAGTTTAGTATTTAGCAACATTGTAATTTAATCTAAGATAGAAAGTATCTAGTTGAGTCATACCAAGGTTATATTTTAGAACCACTTCTGTATATTGAATATTGATTTATAATATAATACTGAATGATTCAAATAAAAATTATTATTAATATAAAAAATCATACCATCTGATCATAGCGTTAGTATTTGTAATTTCATTTACATGCCCATTGTTTCACCGTTTCTCTGTTTATAAACGGACGCTCTTTACTTCGTTCTAAACATTAATAGCTATATATTACAGAAGTGTTCTGTATTTGTCTAACAGTCACGCTGAACCGTTGTACGGGTAACATCAAAATGGTACAGACCGTTTACGTCTTTAACCGGTTGAACAATAGTACACTATATTGTTTTTAATTCAACTACGCTTATCTTCAAGACGTTGATAGTTCAATGAACTTTATGAAAGGTCATAGTATTTTAAAACCTGATATAATTGTAACCATGTAATATTCCTACGGCTTGTTAGGAACACTATCTTATCGTTCCCTGCCGATAAATTACGACGTATTCGATACACAATCAAAATGTGCTGAATTTAACCATTCCAGTAGTTGTTCTCTCAAGCGCGGACGAACCGCTACCTCAGTGAGGTTCTAATAACGGATGTTATTATAGACATTCGTTATATTAAAATACACTTTGCAATCAATGTAAAGAAGTGTTGTAAGTGTTACAAGTGTTATCGATGTTTCGTCAAGTGCAAAATCCAAATCGATATAATGTCATTCGATATAGATAAATTCGTTGAATATTCTAAAACTTGTATAATATTGTTTTAATAATCTTATCATTGATGGCTTGCCGTGGTAATTGGGGGTCAACTAGTTCTCCGTCCTCATTGACAGTAGGTATAAATCATTCATTCAGAGAGTATCAACTGGCTTGCACGTATCTAACATTTTGATTTCGTTCTGTGTTCATTTTACAATGATAAAGGTGTCGTTATCTGGTGCTCAAATGTCCTATAGGGAAAGATTAATTGTGACACATTGTATGGTGAATAGTGCTTCAGTTAGTGTTTGATTTTCAATCTGGTCGGAAATGTGAACAAGAATAATGGTGGATAATGCTTCTTTTGAATATTCCGACGAGTCGAGCGGGGAGGGCAGCATAACCAATGTTACTAACCAGAGGTGAGATATCTTTTATAATGATATGCCAAGATATGCCTCTATACATCTTTCACAAACTCTACATATTGGAGCGTATAAGAAATGAAGCTTCCATGATAATAGATGGAACTTGGCATTGAGGTCATATCTGTGTAAATATTTATATTACAGACCCGGTGTCGGAATATTAATCTTTTATCGAATAAATATAGTTTTTTCTTTATTTTTTTTTATTTGGATAAATTCATTTTCAAAGATACTATTTAATTTTAACTTGACTTGAATGTTAACAATTATTTAATAGTTGTTAACATTCAAGTTGAAAGGAAATATAAGAGGAAAAATATGTTATATAATTAGTATTCTTTATAAAGTTTTTTAGTTGTTTTATTATTAAGTATTTTTATAGGTAGCCTTGAAATATGCTTATAAATATTACGCCAACAAGTTAATGTTAAAATTTAACCAAAAGGATTCTTTTAAAGCCGAATCAGCAAATGAAAATACAAAATTAAAAAAAGTTTTTCTATGAAAACACTCAAGTATTGTCTGTTGTCTGATTTGTCGTAAAGTATACGTATCAGTTAGTTTAAACGTACATATAAGTATTTAATTAATTATATCCTTTTGAATAGGGGATTGTACATGTACTATATATTATATATATTTAAAATTAAATAATAACATTTTTGTCTTTCTAAATGCTCATAAATTCTTTATATATAAGTTACAAATTTTGCAACGGAATCTGCGAGAGAGAAATTTGCACCTTATATTAAATTTCAATTGTTTTGTTAAGGAATTAAATCATGTTTGTATAAAACTTAATATATAGAAAAAATTCTTAGTGACTTATTTAACTGACTTGTTCCATATCAACAAATATTTCATACTGTATCAGCAAAATACTATTTTGTATTTATTCTGATGGTTATGGTTTACGAACTTCTAGACCGCTATACTAAGATACCGCTGATATGCCCAACATTGTCCAAGTCGTTGTGGCTAACGGAAGTAACTTCAAAAATATTAAAAGATTTTAAACCAATGAAATAACAGTATGTATGTATGTCATATTAAAATGCAATAGTTTGCGTAGATCCCATCATAATGTTTTATTTATCTAGACCGTTATCTTTTCTTTACCAATAAGGTTTATGTTGGTCTAACATTGAAATATATTTGGAATATACTTTGAATGGGAATACAAAATTTCGTATTTATATACGATGAAACGAATACATCGTTCACATTGGTTTTATTCGTCTGAAGAAGTGCCTGTTTCAATTGTTTTTAAAATGGGGGTTTTTGTTTTTAAAAAGTATGTATATAATTGGTACTGTCTATCTTAATGTACCTTATATTTAGTACTTACAATGAAGTCCAGTACTTATCACTCGATACTACCTTTTGATAATCAGCTCTATAAGTGTTAATTGTCTTAATATTATTTTGATAACATACAGACATTGTTATTATTATATTATTTTATAATCATTTATTGTAAATTATTTTATAAATATATTTTTTTTACTTAATATAAACACAATTTTCCATTAAATTAAATTAAATTATTTTCTTTTAAAATTCCGTTCTTAAGTTACTTAAATTACATTATTCGTTCCAGATTAAAATCTAATTTAACGGACAAGCAGAATGGTACAGAATATTTAAAAATATTAAGCACATTTACGAACAAATTCTTCTAATTATGTTGAAACTCAATTATTCTCTCGAAAGTAATACTTTTATTTTATTTAATATTTCTTTACTCGTTTACTCACTTTAATAATTCTTTATTCGTTTACTCACTTTAATATTTTTTATTCGTTTATTCACTTTAATATTTCTTTATTCGTTTATTCTTTTTAATATTTATTTATTCGTTTATTCATTAAAGACTTTTTAAATAGTCTATTACAGAAAGTACATACAAGTGTGTAATAGTTTTAGTCCGTCTTACTGTACATTTGTATCATATATGTCAACACTCCGTTGCCGGTAACTTTAAGACTAGTTTGAAACTATGATTTATTTATTCGTTGGTATTCTTTATTTTTATTTATTTTTACTAATAAAATTCCTAGTTTAACTTTCCCCATAATTACTTATTAGTTTTTGACTTAATATTATAAGGTATAATATATGTAGGTATGTTCAATATAGTTTTAGTTGTATAATTAAATTACTTTTAACGTCTTAACAACAAAAACTTTAAATGCGTTTCTTTCGTTTTTGATGCTCTTTTTAAATGTCTGGTAGATCATACTCTACCCGTTTTCTAGTGCGTTTTCCAAAATGGAAATGAATAATTTACAGGTTTAATTTTTTGTACTTAGTACAATATAAATTATATTCATCTTTAGTTATTTAGAATCATTCTATAAATCATCCTAAACAATATAATTTTTAATAGAGTTCAATTTACATGTTAATATTTTTTGAGTGTATAGTAATTGTATGTTTTAATTTTACTATTTCGTAAACTGTCATAGTTTTCGTAACGTCAAAGCTCGTGCTAAGAGTACAGATTTGTCTCCGTTGATTTTGTTGTATAATTAAATTCTTCACTATTTTTAAATTATTTTGAAAACGTTCCAAAAATATTAGGTAACGTTGGCATTTACTGATAATATTTTATATTATAGATTTTTATTTTTCCTCGATGTTTCTTTATAATATGGTTTGTATTTTGTTTTTAATATTATGTAGTAGTCTAATTTGTTTTGATGATCTTATAAATCTAGTGAATCGTAAATGAAATCGTAACATAACCAGCCATTTATACATAATAGACGTGCAGTAGATGTGTATAATTTTTAATGAAAACTATATTCAATAGTTTCAGTATAAACGTAAACATATTTTAAAAGACACAATAAATTCTACTTCTTTGAAATCATAAATTAATGATTTTATATTTATCGTAGGTATTTTAGTATATCTACTTTAGGATTTTCTTTATAACATTTTTTTTTTATCTTAGTAAACAAAATATAAAAAATTGCCATATCAAGACTCGGAACAACAATCTGTGGATCACACAAATAATTACGTGTGAGAATTGAACCCCCGACCCTTCAGGGTTACTGTGATACTATAGTATATACCAACGAGTCATCGAATTAGGTACTATTGTATTGTTATCATTATCGAAATAGTATTGTAAAATTTTCAATACTTTTAGCACATACTCGTTTTAATTAAATGCATCGCTAGAACTAAAGAAAATTATCACTATATCGACCTGTTTATATATAATATTAGGTATAGTACATACTGTAAAAGTAAATAAAATAATTTCTACTACCACATATCCTTATTATTACCATGTGAATGATAATGTCAATATGAATGTTCCAGAAACTCCAAACCCCTGTCAGGGTCTGCTCCATCAGTGCGAGGTGCGTCCGGTGATGAGGCGACTGAAGGCAAGCAGCCCAGTAAATCCAGACAGAAGAAGTTCCAAAGACACTTCCCCCAAGTGGGACCGGAAGAGCGGGTCCTTAATTGTGAGTGAATTTGATAAGAGTTATATAGTTGGATAGTAATACATATATCGAAAGAATTAAAAGTTTTTAAAGGTTTTATAAGAAAATTAACAAATAAATTAATTCTAAAACATTTTAATACCGAAAGTTAACTAAAGCCTCGCTAAACTTGCTTTATACTTGGTATAGTATTTCCTTAGGTTTTAAGGATTACTACACATTGAAATAAAACATTTTTTTAATCAATGTTAAATGTAAATTTTAATTAAAAATTGTTTAGAACCTACTAAGATTTAACCGCGTCATATATTTCATATAAGTCACATTATTATTCGACTACAAAACATACTTATATAGGTAAATATATAATAATAACAGCACGTACGTAACCCAAAAAACGGTGTTCATCGACTTTCATATTTCGACGTCAGAACCCGAATATATACAAATATATCGTGACGTCAGAGCTTTTTTTTTCTGTTTACGTAAATTCTGATCTTGAAGAAATGTTAATAAATCTTTTGAGTCAGATGTTCCGAAAACATTTTCATTGCATTTAAACTTTTATGAACCATGCTGACTAGGCTATTATATATATATATATTTATATATATTTATCGGTTCGTATTTACGTCAATTCTATCGGATTACCGTACTATTTTTTCAACCATTCGGGATTCATTTTCGACGTAAACATCACAATTTTAGGGAATTGATTGTACCCTATGCCCTTTCCTATATCCCTGGCAAGGTGTGTGCATAGTTTTATAAATATCGATTGAGTAGTTAAGACGTGATAGCGTAACAAACAAACAAACCCACATTCTTCTTTTTAACATTCATTTATTTATACATTTAAAGTTCAGGTCAAATTGTTCTGATAAATCTAACGTTAATTAGTCATGCCATGAAAATAAAAATACATCAGCATATATTTTTTCCAAGGAATTTCACGAATTTATTTATTTGTTTTGAATACATTTTTCAGTGTTTCGAACTCATTACTTATATTGGCAGAGAAATGTGGTTTGTTTGTCTACAAACATCTTTAGCTAAGTGTATAAACATTTTAAATAAATGTAGAATGAAAAGTTCATCAACACGGGACTCGAATCTGCAAACTGAGATACTGTCTACATTTTACACAATTTCAAACGTTAATACCGGTGGTGTTATCTTTTTAATGATATTATATACTACTACAGAGTTAAAATATTGGTAAGAATTTTCGAATGAAACTAAATAGATGTCCCCTTCATCCCCATAAAGTTTTTAATATATAGAATGCTAAAATGATCAAGGTAACATGGTAGCTCAATTGATAGACCGACGGGACGATAACCCAATGGTCCCAGATTCGAATCCTTCCTCGACTGATGAATTTATATTACATTCTATATTTATTAAAGACAGCGTACAGTGAAGGACTGGAACTTCTTGCCTGCGTCGGTATTTCCGGTCAAATACAATGTAGGTGTCTCAAGAGAAGAGTGAATAGGTTGCTAGGTTAATGCGCCTTGCCACCTATGATTACATCTCCGCTCTCCATCAGGTGGAATGTAGTCAAGCATTAACCTAGTTTTGTATAAAAAAAACGAATATGGTATATTTGTTTAAGTTTTAAATCAGACATGTTTTTCAGATTACTCCTGCGCGCTGGTTGGTGACCTGCTCCTCCAAGGACATCTGTATATAACTAAGAACTACTTCGCTTTCTATTCCAATGTCTTCGGCTATGTCACCAAGGTATGAAAAATTAACATTTCAAGTCGGGTAGTTTTGGGTAGTTTCTATCATCTATATAAAAATGTATTCCTATTTCTCTTGGCCATAGATTCATGAGTAGCTAGTAATATACGTATACAATAATATATGGTAGTTTCGTTTCTGTAAAAAATCACAGAAAACTCTGCTTTTTTTGCATTTAATCGTTACCTCAATGTAGTGGTATATTTATTCATAAAAATAGTAATAAACCACATTCTGAATTATTTATTGCTCGCGTTTTTTAGCACTTGATAGCTAACAGACGCTGCCATTAATAATTAATAAATCTTCCTAAAAATAACAGAAAGCATTTACGCGTAAATATAATTCAATAATAAATGTTGTTGTTTTTAATGTTTTGTTTAAAGTATAGAAAATATGTAATTAGGACGCATCTACACTACACTCGATGCAAATCAGTCTTTATATGTTCTTGAATTAGGATTGAGTAAAGTGTGTAAACGCCTTAAACCTTTGGTTATTTCGAAATAAATTTGATACCATAAATAATGTTTTGTTAATGTCTTGTAACAATAATAATATTTAAGAGACCTCAATTCAAAACTCTGTCAATAAAACAACAGTTTTAATACACGAGTTTGTGGACATCTTTGCTCTGGAACTTACCCAGACATAAATTAAACTTTGATAACGGTTATATATAAATAAGTTATCCTTGAAATTGTTAACAAACAATGATAACATGAATTAATAATTACTAGCATTTATTTCTACGACAAGTCAGTTATAAAAAATATTTGCTTAGTTGAGACCTAATTAATAACAGGATGTTATTATAATTTATAATACACATGATTGTTTAATTCATTTCAAATTGTCTGAAGCAATTAAAGATAAGTTATTAATAAATTCCAGCTGTTGATCCCAACTACGTCCGTTCTTCGTATATCGAAGGAAAAGGTGGCTCGTATAATACCTAACGCGGTGGGTGTCTGCACGAGGGATGAAAGACATGTCTTCGGATCGCTGTTATCTCGGGACTCCACCTACAAGCTGATGATGCATGTGTGGAAGTCTGCGAGGGCGACCGAATTAGCCGTGCCTAAACCTCCTGTAAGTTGTTTTTGAAGTACTTTTTCTCTATTATAAGTAGAGATGCGCCGAATATTCAGTATTCGGCATGTTTTTCGCTATATGTATTCGGCCGAATTATTCGGTTAATTATAAGTTTTGTGTTAACTTGTTTTTATGTCGTGTCATTGACGCTTACTTAATGTTTATCTCTTGACCTTTTAAATATTTCGATATAATATGGATATAAGTGTCAAATCATGTGTCATAGTTATAACGCCGGTAGTGTATGTAAGATTAAGTAAAGGAACAAGTTGTTTACCTTGAACGATACCTCCGTTCCTTTTGTGAATTGTTACTTCAATAATAATATTTTTTTTATATCTTTAGGTATGTAATAGTAGCATTAAATTAATATAAACCTGCATTTAATATTATAGCTAATTAAATAAATGTTGACAATCACTTATTCTTTTAAATACCAAGGCCAGTTTGTTTTTGATCGTAACTTTAAATCAAAATCAGGTTTAAGAGACGCAATTCCTTAAAATTATTGCTTTGACATTGAATGATAACAAAACAATGTAATCAATTGTAAACAAGTATTAGAACTCTGTTACTGCAAGGAATCACCAACCACCGTGGTTCTATTCTTTAAAACATTTTACTGGCACTGCTCACAAACACACTAAACTATTTACTATTTAAACTCTTTACTGTCACTGTTACACTTTATTGTACTAGTTCTGTTACATGACTTAGTCTCTTAATTACACACACTGCCTTCTCTTAGCTGGGAGACGATTTATATATACACTACTTTTAATCAAATCAGTATCCAATATTACAATTATTTATTTAGTCAATTAAACTTCTTTACAAACTTTACATGTTTTAGTCATACCATTAACTGATATCTTTATTTTTTATCAAAACCTGCCCTCCAATTATAGGAAAGCTAACACAAGAAAGAAGATTTTGTTGTTTATACAATACAAATATTATTTTTAATTTACATGTTTATTTTCTACCTCTCACGATGATTAATGCGTTGGATTTTTCCGAGAGAAAGTATTTTTACATTTTTACTGGACATAGTGTTTTTCTCACATATCTGATTTGGACAAAGACAATAATAGAATAACTTATATTAATTCTTTTTTTAACTAGAAAATACTTAAGTTATTTATCGTATCTTATATTTGATAAAATTTTTAACGGACTTGACTAAACTTCATTATACGCACATAAAGAAAAACAATAATATTATTATTACAGGAGCTCCGTACTTCCGAAGTGGAGGCGTCGGAGTACTCGCCCGACGACAGCAGCTCTGGAGGAGCCGACACCGTGGACGCACCTGACATCATCAGACCTGAACCGGAGGCCATTATCGCTGCTGGTAAATATTACACAACCAAACGGCAGATAAACTATACAATTGCAAGTTAATTCATAAATTTCTATTAACAAGATCTGGTCTGTGTCATTCTGCTTGCGTTTTTGCAAACACTACATGTCTAGGTCAAATTAATTCAGTAATAAATAAATCAAACTAATTTAAATAAAGTTTATAACAAAGTCACTAACACCCACTTCCCCCCTCCAGCGAGTGCGACGGTGATCCAGCCGGCGTTGTTGACGGGCGCCCCTCCCCCGCGCCGCGCCCCCCACTACTGGCACGCCGCGCTGCTGGCACTGGCCGTCCTGCTCACCTGCTCCGCCACTTACTTCGCCTACTCGCTCTACACCACCGAGCCGAGGGTGGGTACATTTTTATGAATAATAAATATTTTATAGTATAATTTAATATTAGGAGAGTTATTTATCTGTATATTAAGAAATAGAAGTATAGAAAATACAAGCTTAAATAAAAACCTCAGCCATGTTTACAAAACTAGTATAAATATGTAATTAAAAAATTAAGTGAAAGTGAAGAAAGTGAAATGAGGAAGTGTATTTAAACCACATTAGTTAACTAGATTCAATATTTCAATAGTTCAATAACACGATAAAATCGGTGTGCAGGACGATGTGTCTGGTGAGGAGCTGTACCTGGAGCTGGTCCGGTGGCGCGCCAAGCTGCACGGACGAGCCGCCGGGGAACTGCACACCTTCCTCTCCACCAACCTGTTACTGCTAGCTAAGGTACACGCACACAAACACATACTCATTTACGTGGTGCGCGCACTCGTCTTACGTACACGTGTGTCCACACGCACCTACACAATCAGATCCATGCTGCATGTTCGTGTGTGCATACGAACATATACGTACATGTCATACGTCTGCATACATAGGGATGGTGTGGACATTCAAAATGTACATTCACACATTCACAAGTATACATATTAGATTACATATAACTATATAAACATCACTTACAATGTCACGATTTTCAAACGATAAATCAAAAAGTATGCAATCAGGATGTAGTTAACAATTTAAAATAAGTTAAAAAAATATCTTTTATATTCCATATTAATTGTTTTATAAATAAGCTTAGTACACACCTAATTAAAATAATAATAGAAAGTTAGAAAGTTTATTTAGCTATATTAAATTAACTGCAGATATCAAAATGTATATATAAGATGTACAAGCACCAACGCATTTAATAAATTTAGTCAGTCAATTAGTAAAGAATAGACTTATTAATCAAATGGAGGCATTTATAAAAAGTAGAATTTAATTAATTAAGTTAAGCTCTATAACAAAATAATTTATTACATTATTTTAAATATATTATTACAGGTGAGACAGTCATTGGAAGCATTATCCGGAGTAATAATGACGGATATGGCTCAAGGGGCTAACATCGACATCGACGTACCCAACGAGACAGTCATCAGTTAGCGTAACCAATGAAATAAGTGAATAAAGTGACCTAAAGTGTATGAAGTGCAGTGAGGACCAGTGATATGTTACTAGTGCATTTGAATTCATGGAATTCTATAATTTAACCAATTTTTAGTTAACATCCATTAGTACCTGCTTTGATCATCGCTTTCTCCGTTCCCAATATTTTTGTAGCATACTGTGATTTGTTTAGAATTTTATATTCTATTAAGTTGTATATAATTTTAACTACCTAAAGAAGTTCTGGTTAAAATGTGATTTTGTATATAAGTAACCAATGGGAGCCTATAAGGCGATGTTAGGTTATACTAAATGTGTCAAACACATAGGTTAAGTGTAGTCAATAGTCAGTACCTAGGTTTTGGTTCAGTTGCCTGAGGCCACCAATTACCTATATTATATTTTTTAATATTCTTCATAATTATTATCTATGCCTTCTAATAATTTTATTATTGGTATTAAAATGCTTCTCAGAATTATCCTATAATTATGAAAAAAATGTATGCAAGAAGCAATAAATTATGCTTGAAATTTGAACATAAAATATACTATTTTCATAATATATATATTTTTTTAATTTTATTTTAAACTGAAAATCTTGAGTGTTTTTGTTTATGATAAAAATAATGTTTGTTGAAATTTCAAGCAAGTGAAATTACCAGAAGGCATATAGTAATGGTTTTGAGGGTAGCAAGAGCTGGTGCGTCTATTATTAGCTAAGGACATACATTCCTTATAGAGTCAGTAAAAATACATCAAAAATATAGTAAATTAACTAAAATATGTAAAATTAAAGACAATATTTTTCCTGATAAGTAATAATAATGAATATATAAAAATTTCGAAATAATAATAGCTCTGACAATTTTTTTTTTATTTTTTAAGATTTTTAATGTTTTGCCAAATATAAAGATTTCTTGCCAATATGTAAGACACATAGGTCAAATAGTGCAGGTAGTTACAATAATTTTAAGTAACAGTTAAACGGCATTTAATAACCTTTTGTAGTACATTATATATATTTTGAATTGTATTCTTTATGATTTGCAAAATTTTAGTATTCTGAATTATTTTGTATGTTAGAAATTGCTCAACAGATTTTGATCAAACTATCGGGAGTGTACAATTCAAAATTATATCTTTGTCAACATATGTATATTTGTTATAATTTGTTATTCTAGTCTATAGTAAAGCTCAACTTGTTTTTGGTAATACAAGATATATTCAATGAATTCTGTCGTAAGTCTGTATGTCATTCACAATTTTATAAAAAAGGTTACAAATCTCGATAGAGAGAAAAAATCATTTTGTTATATTTTGAAGTACTACTATAATCCAGAACAATTTATGCTAAATTATTGTTACAAATATTATTTATTAAAAAAATATTTATGATTTGCTGGTTTTTAATATTCTTAACCAAATGAACATATTAATAAAAAACCCTACTTTAATAATCTAATATTTTCTTGATGTCTCATACTTCGCTGTTATCAGTGTGCCAAAGTTCCAGGCATCAATATTAGGCTGTTTTCAGATAATTATTGCCAAAGACAATGAGTAGTTGGTTAAGTTAGAGGTTGTACAATATTTGGTAGATAGGTATCATGTAAAATTCAATAGTATTTCTTAGGTTACGTTCATATATTAAAAAATGTAAAAATATTTGTCCGTATATATTTCTGTTTTTTTAAGTCTGTTGTGTGCCTTACATATTTAATTTATATTATTTTAACAATGGACTTTATCGTTATTATGAGTTTAAAAATGTTATATTCAAAATTTTCTTTAAGCTTATTGGCTCTGTATATTCTTTATTGGTTTTAAATACTTGTTGTATTTATAGTTTGTGGGCAGATGTAAAGGCTAAGGAAATGTTTCTTATAGCGAATGTTAATATTTTGTTATGCGGTCATTTTGTATGTGATTGGTATTTGTTTGTTATTTTATGTAAATAATAGATAAAGGACTTTATTGAAGATATGTATACCAGTGTTTTATTTTATGATTTCCTTTGTCATATAATTTGTATTATAATCATATTTCTACTAATGAAATATGTTATTGACTAATTCTATTTTTACTTATTAAATATTTTATTAAAACTTTTATTCTCTAATTATATTTCAACTAAAAAATATTTTTATGAATGTTGCAATTTTACTTAAGTTTTTTTTTTTATTACTAAATATATACAATTTATTTATTAACATTAACAGCTTCATACTGATAAATAGTCTTTCTTCATTTTTATTAAATATTAGTTATTTTCATAATAACAGGATTTGTAACTTGTTAATTAATATTGATTGATTATTAGACCTCGTCGACCCTAAAAGCAAGTTGTCTATTATGTCGACCTTTTTAAATAAAATATCGAATTTTGGGAATCCCTTGTTAAGTACTAGTACCTATTATGAAAAACTGCAACTGCAAGTAGAAGCATCTGGTTAGTGAGGGTTTGAAGAAGTTAAAAAAAGGTTTTCCTAGAGATACTTATTTACATACTCTCAGTATTTTTCTTTTTTCCAACACTACCTTTTTCGCTAAATACCATTTATCACATAGAGCTTCTGATATAAATATATTTAAAGTGTGTGTTAGAGAAATATGAAATAAAATGAACATTTTGTTAGTATTTTTTTAATCGTAAACATTTTAAATAAATTTAAATATGCAGTTTATACAAGTAGTAACATATTATTAATAGGAAGTTAATATGAAGTTCTACTGTATAAAGAATGATATACAATTTATTAAACAGAACACTTTTGTTCACTCGTACATCTTATAAAAACAATAAAACACGTGTAAGAAGTATTTCATTCATTTCTATATAAAAATGTAATCTTGTTGGGAATTTGTAAGACAAAAAAATTAAAAAGAAATTACAAGATGTATAATTATTTTCGAAATTGGTCACAGAGTAGAGAATTAATCGTCATAACTAGAACTTATAACTATTTCTTCTTAGATAAAGTTCGCTGTTTCTCCGCGTGCTGTACCAGTTGTTTGTCTGTGGCCAATCCCTTCCTAGTTCTCACGGAGTCCATATAGGCCTTCGCCCTGTTCACCCCATCCCACTTTTCACCCCAGTGCAAATACTCCTCTTCGGTTCTAGGTCTCCAGAATGGATCTATATCGATGACCTGATGATAACAATTTTAAACACACATGAATTAAATTAATTTAATTAATAGTGATATTTTATTATTTATTAATGTTTCAACAATAAGTTATTGGACGTTATAAAATATCTAACAATGTCACTTGGTAAACTGAGATTTTAAAAGAAATTATGTAAGAATTATAAAAACAACACTATAAAACAAAGCTCCAAAGATTACTTAAAAACAAAAACAATAGCAAATTCTATTAGGACAACAATCAAGTCATCAAGAACAAGTCATTTCCAACTAACCTCCCAATGACTGAACATCATCTGTGGCGCCGCGAGCCCTGAGGTATGTGTCCTCATCTCTATCGCGAATTTGAAGCTCTCAGCCACCGGCATCAACGCACGCACTCGGAACGACGCAGACCCACTCTGCAGGTCACTGCCAACTATACGACCGCCACGCTTGCCGAGAGACGCGTACAGTTTACCTGAAATATATTTTTATATTAAAGAAATGAAGGGATACTAGAATTTTAATTATTGATAGATTACTAAAGTACCTATTTATGCTCTTTAGTTTATTTATTTTGAACTCGTTATTGAGAACAAACGAATTATTAACTTCTACCGGCTCCTAATTATGTGATTTTATAGGAATTTAAAAATTACATATGATTTTTGAAAACATTAGTCATTTTATATCTAAGAGAATAGTTTTGTATCTTTTACCTTATATTATCTTTTAAACTATATTATATTGTTTATACATATCCCTAGCTTGAAATGTAGTAATTAAGAGTTTCTCCATACGCTCTTATCTGTTATTTTTGGTAAAAAGTCTATAGTAGGTATATATCCTCAAAGGTCTTAAATTCTAGTTAAGTACCAAATTTCATCGCAATTCATTCAGCGGTAGGCGTAAAACGTATGAAAGAAACACACAATCGTGATTTAAAAACACACATTATTAGTGTAATGTGGATTATTAAAATACTGTGTTTCTTAGATATTATATTATTTTTGTTTACCGCTCCGTTGGTCGAGTGGTACGCGCAGACGCCTAACGTATAGTGACGCAATAGGGTTCAGGTTCGATTCTCGACAGGCATGTATGTGATGAGTATAGTTTGTATTTCTGGGTTTGGTCGTTTATTAAATATATTCTCAGTATTTATAATGTGTATTTCTATGTATTGTCCAACACCCTTAACACAAGCAAAATAATTTTCTTATTTAGGGTTTAGGTAAATGTGTGTAATTTTTAATAATATAATAATACAAGTATTATTATGTCCTATTATGTCCTGTATTATTATATTCATTAAGTAGGTACATTGTTAAAATTAAAGGATTAATTAAAATGCAAGTGTTTGTCCTACTCTTACGTCAACCAATGGTAACATATTGAGTAACTTTACGTATATCTATTACAGATATAATTAAAAATAATCTATAATGAAATTATGTTTACATAAAGGTTGATACTTAAAGACATTAATTATTTCGCACTAAATTGCACCAAATTTTAGCACCAACTGTTTGTAAAATGAGATTCCACACGAGTATCTGGTATCGGGATCATTTTACAAGGATATATAAAAAAACACGAAAAAATGTTTGCTTCGTGATACCATAAATTGATAAAATATTTTGTGACCAACGGAGTAGAAAAATTTCTTAGCTTTAAACAAATTCGTGCCATTTTAAGATGAAAGGGGGTCTTCCGGTCACGGGCGTGCATCCGGTTCAATTCGTCACATCCGGTGAGATGAGGCTTGACGTTAAGATTATTTGACAAACAAATTAAAATTCTTAATGATAAGGAAGGTCTGATACAGATCAAAGCACCTTTTAGCACATTCTAATTACGTTATTCTTGAAAAAAATGTGTACCAAAAAAAATCGGAGTTTTTATGCACGAAATATATTGTGCACTCAATTAACAACAACTAAACAACAATTAACAATTTAAAACATTATTATAAAAATAATACCTCAATACAGATTTCAAGTCTATAAAAATAAATTAATGTTGAACACTTTATTTCATAAACGGGATTAAAAATCGTTAAAAGCAACTACGACTACCAAGTCAAAAAACTATTTAAACTTATTAAATAGCATTCGGTACATTCTTAGAAATATTATACCTAATATGGCGGTGAAAAACTTTCTAAAGTGCTCTTACAAGAAAGTAATATTTATTACTAGTTTTAATTCCTACGATCAAGAAATAATTCAAAGTACCTAAAGGGCTTATTTTATTTTGTAGTTTGTGAATTATTTGTAATAGTTTAATTTTATCTAACATTTGCAATAGAACATTTTAAAAACGAATATTGGGAAAATAATATGTAATAAATAATTTTGGATGATAATAACATTAGTTACATAATATTTTCATATTGAATAAAACATAAAAATACTTGTAGTTATGATTAGAAAAACAGAATAGTTTCTTCATTTAATAAATACTGAACAAAAAATGTAAGTACTTAAATTGGTAAGAAACATTTAGGTATAACCAAAGAGTTGAATAAAACTGTCGACTAATATTACAATCACCACGCGTGTCTAAACGCGTGTTTGAGGTTTCTATAAAAACAAATGATTTCGGTTGTTAGCGAATCGTGAAGAATGTTATAGACCTTAAATGAAATCTAAGATATATTTATTATTAGAAGGAGCTTCATTTTTATATTATTTATGTCGTAATTTCAAATTAAATCCTAGTATTCTAGATCGAATGTGTTACCTACATGTATGACTATTTAGTATGAAAACAAATGTATGAATAAATTAGTGTAAATTTTGTTCACACCCAGTATAGGTTACAAATAATATTTACTTTAAAATAATTAACCATAATTACGTAGCCGTAGGCAAGGCTGTATGCAATTCGGGAGCCCATTTCCTGTGGTTCTATAAATAATGTAATTGTTTTATATGGACTATGAAGAAATAACCGCGTACCGCAGCTTTAAATTGAGAAAGCTGAAAAATTTACGGCTAACCGTATTGTTTTAACCACAGTTGAATAGCTTTGTATAATTTGTCGCAATTTTATACGAAGTATTCAAATTTGATAACAAACATACAAAAAAAATGTAATATATATATATAATTTACGGAATGGATTTATATTTTTAGATGGTAGTGTCTATAAGGCTTCATTCGAAAATCCTAACCAATGTTTCTAGCTTTGAAGTAGGTACAGATTAACATTAAAAAATCAAAACGGGTAGCGATACGGTAGTTCAATTGATAGAGTGACGGGAGAGTTTCCAAGAGGTGTAGATTCGAATTCCTGCCCGTATAAGTTTATTTTTCATTGTATATTTATTTAAAATTTAAACAAGATTTACATGTTTATATATGTTAATAGAACATACATACAAAAACATATGTTTACGTTTTTCGTATCGAATGATACAGAATACATTCACTATACACATTTAATAACTAATAATTATCTAAATACTTAAGCAAGAACTAAATATCAATATTGCGCTTGCGGACGTCTAATATTTTTCCGCTGTCACAAATTTACGTAATATTTTACGTAATATTGAATTACAGAAATCCTGGATATGATGAAACAATCTATAAAAATTACGTAAGCAATATATTAACGGAAAGAGGGATTCAATTTCGCTGATATACTACAATATTCACTAATTAAATAAAAATCATACCGTAGATGACTTTTGCTATTAATTGTTTTGACAATATGTATTAAATTTGCTGTAGTAAGTAGTAAACATATCCGTAGATGAAATTATGTTTAAAAAAAAAACATATTATATCTAACACTTGTTAATTAAAATATCAAACCTACTTTGATTTTTTATTGATTTTGTTAACTGTGTTGTACCTAACAATCATTAAGATACAATATTTAGAATACTTGAATAATGTTTATATGTATATTATATGCTAAGCTAATTAGAATTTTCGAGTTTCTTATCTGAAAACATAATACCAATAAAAGATATACAATACATAATAATACATATATAAAATCGCAATAAATTCTGTTGCAGGAACCGTTGCATGGTGGCCCATATACTATCTCGTGGTCACAGAGGTATGTTGTACCATCAGCATCCGCCTGCCACCCGGACTTATAAAAACCACATCAATTTATATAAATTGTTAACAATATAATGTTAAAACTTAAGTAAATATTGTAATAATGTTACTTGATATCTTATCTTTTTATGAGAACTTCTAATTATGAAGCTACAATTAGTATAAAAGTGGTCTTCATACAGCGATTTATTGGGTATCAAATAATCTACCGCAAACATCCGTTTAGAAAAACTCGTAATAAGCTTCCAAGCTCCGTTGGTAACGGAACGATAAATGCAGTAAGAAACATAACACATTTTAATGAAAACTCAATGACATTGACATTTCAAGAGTACAGTTCAATACTTATAAGGTTATTTTCATCATGAACGAGATCTATCTCAGGATCTGAAATTAATATTGTATCTCTAGTATTTAAAAACGTACGTTTTTAAATTTATTGTGAAATTAATGCTTTGTTGTCTCATGACATTGATTAGAATATTTTAAAATTAAAAAGTCATCAACCAGGGCAGGACTCGAATCTACACTTCCATTGGTAAATCGTCAAGTCACTCTGTGAATTGAGCTATCGTGATGATTAATCTAGCATTCTAAATATGAATACTGTATTTATCGGGACGGACGCGATATCCATGGGGCTTATTTGAAAATATTCTTACCTATGTTTAAAATTTTACAGTATTGAACCACATTGAAAAGTATATTTTATGTAAGGTTTATGTCATAATGACATCTCCAAATGACATCATTAAAAAATTTCATGAAATATTCGTTGATTTATATTAAGAGCTTAGATCTTGTTTTTGTAGTCCTTAGATAAATAAATTTACAAGTTATTAAGAAATATTATCACTGGTAGTTAACATAACCTGTTTTTTATATTTACGATTATTTTATATATACATGTTTAACATATATTTAGGCGCCACTGTATAACTGTACAATAATTTTAAACATAGTTTAGAAATTAAATAACAAAACTTATCAAACATAGCAAATGAACCTTAAAGTTTAAAATTAGATGATAACAATTACTTATACTTATCTAAGAAATATCTCGACTCCGGTATGAAGAGATGTTATTATCGAATATCCTAAAGATCCGATTGGATTTTGTTTTTATGTTGTTCGTTATCGTGACGGGAAACGGCTGACGGGAAGGGAGAAAAACGTAATGACCGACTTGTTACTGTCCCGGCTGCCTTGTCGGTGACAAATCGCGCGCAAAACCGACTTTACAGAAACCTGCTTGTCAGAAGATTTCGATATATAACCATTATTTATATGATTGTTTAGGAAGTTCAGATTAATTACAAATTAATTTCAAGTATCAAATACTTTGTATGTAATAGAAATTTATACACTATTTTTGATCCTTGCCAGATTAACTTTTTTTTTTAAATAATTTTTCAAATAAAAAAGTCTTGACCATTTTATTCATGTTTTATATACTTTATAGAGCGTAAAGTTGAATTTGGGTAGTCAGATAATAATAATAAATGCATCAAGTATCAAATACTTTTGTACATGTGATAGAAATATATGCACTATTTTTGATTTATGTTCTAAAATGCTAATCAAATAGTTCTTTACGTTTTATTTGCTTTATTTATAGACTTCAAAGCGTGCAGTTGAATTTGGGTAATCAGATGATTATTGTATTCTATTTTGGGGATCAATAGAGCCTTTGGCGGAGGTCACACGTGGGTGACTCTTCTGCACGTGGATACGATGTTCTTGAGACTTGGATCAAGTACTGATTGAATATCAGTAATTGTAGATCTATTGAAGCGTCTTTATAATTTATTATTCAAACTATTTATTCATGCTTAAATAAAAAATTGAGTTTAGTAATTGAGGTGCACATTTTTACTTTTACTTTTAGGTTTAATGTTTATATTTGATTTATAAATAAATTCTTTAAGCTTAAAAAAATATAACTAATACTAATTTCAACAAAAAAAAAAATAGTATTTAAACCGTATTTATTCTGAAATGTTATCCAAAATAATATAACTCGAAAACTTTCTATAATTCATAAATGTATAAATGTTTTTTTACTATATTGTTAATAATTTAACATTTAAAAATCTATTCAAAACGTACTAATTAGTATATAGATACTTATCTACGTTTCTAAAAACCACGCCTCGCACTTAAATAGCAAACCGATTTACGACAAAAAAAAAATATTTTTTTGAGCACTGTTTGTTATAGATTATATTTCGGTGCTCAACCACCTACAGATATAATATATAAAATAGAATTCTATAAAATATTTACATTAAATTCAGTCTTAAGACTGTCTTGTCTAATGTTTGAGCGTTTTACACGTGTAGCTTATACGGATTCCTATTCTATATTACTGGCCTTTTTATTACTATGTATGTCATTAGTTTCCGCATACAAAATTCTATATTTAATACAGAAATATAATATCCAATTAAAATACAATAAAAATAAATATAAAAATAGCTCATTGGTAGTTTTTGTTTAATTTTAAATAAAAACAATCTTTTTGTAATTATACGTTAACGTATTTATTAGTCTGGAAATAATTTGGTAATATAATAATTATAGGACTTTGGTAATAAAAAGTTATGTTATAGATAATAATGAGGGTAAGAACATATTTTATGGTTGGTCGAAAAAAATATAAGACGTTTGTCTGATCTGATCTGTCTGGACGTTAAGTTTCTAAAAATTTATAGAAATGACCAATAAAAATGTTTTATTTTTATCATATTTTTTCTAACTACCGTCATATTTATTAACAAAATGATTAACAAAACATTATTTAGTTAATCAATTCTAAATGTGATCGTGTTGACTGAAGTTAGTAAAAAGTTGTTCGCGTGTCAAATGATTATCTAATAGCAGCTATTAAGAACTTCGTTATTCGTTTCGTCATTAGCATTTAGTATCATTGCGTGAATAGTCTCAGTTTCAAAATGGTACAATCATTTAAAGTAAAATTTTTTTCCATAATAATCTTTGACATAAAATCCTTAACAATCCTAAAATCCTAATCCAAAATACAGAGCAATAACTTATCAAATAAACCTGTTATGTTTAACACGACCGGATATATCACTTCTCAGTATAAAACAAAAGGTTTTAACACAATTGACGTACAATAGTACGCGTGCCTTTAGACTTAAGACGATGAGGGGCAAAAAATGCTGACCACTTGAGTTTGAAGGGCCTTTTGTTATCCCATGGGACGAGGAATTTTAAGGGTTTTTATTTTATAAAGTATTCTAGTGAGTGCAGAAATGCGTTTTCTGTCTATACGAATACCTACTTGTAATATCGGAGTTTTTAGTACATTTTTTTATAGAATACAGAAGGATTAATTAATTTTAAACAAACTTCCTTATTTTTATAAAACTATCCCAAAAAGGACATACTTTTATTAGAAGGTATGTTTACCTAATTAAGAACATTTTGTTTTTTATACAAAATACATGCATGGCATTAATATTATTATTACTCAGGTTTTTGGTATAATTTTCTGGTTTCCTACGTTTGTAGAAATATATAGTATATTTATGAAATACAAATAATTAAAATTATATTAGAAATAGCACAAAGCTCAATAAACTATCAAACTTCTCAATGTGGTAGACTAAAACACATTTTCATTTCTAAAACAGAAACCTGTATATAACACGTATATATATATATACATACAATAATACATGATAATAAATAAATTAAATAAGCAAATGGAACTGTAACAAAACAAAAATATTCTTATGAAAATTTTGACCTAATACAAAATAAAATCTAATCATGGAGCCAAATATTTATATAGAAAATGACCCGCAACTAAAATACAAGAATATCAAATAAAAAAAATGCCTTAGCGAGATAAAAAACTTGTAACCACGTGCCACCGCAGTTACATACATACAATATATATATACATAGTACTATGTCTGTCCATTCATTCATAAGAAGCAGTTCATTGATGTGAGCGGACGGTGAATGGGAGCGAGCGAGATGGAAGATAACTAAAGGTACTATTACATTGACAATATCCAATTCCAGTTAATGTCTTGTATGGAAATACGTTTCCAAACAATAATGCGAACTGTATGGGAAGTAATTACGAAGAAATCCATTGTTCCTTGAGTGGGTTGTAAAAATGCTTTTGAAGTGGAATAGTTGTAATGAATAGTATTTTTTTTTCCTTTTATCTTTATATTAATTATGAAGTAAATCTATAATGAATGAATATAAAATATTCAAAAAGTTTATTTAATATATCTTCAAATGTATATATGTATGTATTAAAAATAATTATTTGCGTTATATTATAGTTTGATTTTATGTCAATGTGAACGCGTCTTTATAGCCGAGCAACAAGATTGTGTAAAAAAAACATCGTCGGTAGGAAGTCAACCCGAGCGCGACTCAGCATTCTTGATACATGGAAGATTCCATAACCAATTAAACGTATTACGCAAAATAAAATTATCAAAACTTGTCATTCATTCTAATCATTTACTAAAAGCAATGGATGAAAATTTTTCATATCCAAAAAATAATAATAAAAACCTCAAAAGGCTCAAAAATTACAAATTAATAATTATTTATTTATAATAAAATGTAACAACAATATTATTTTATCACATATAACAATAAAATAACTATAACAAATTTATTATAATTATAAAATTATATCAAAAAGCTCGAGTCAAGTACCAAAGCGCGTTATTCGCAATAGAAGGTTGTTTTACCGGCGCGTAGGCCAACTGGTACCTGGCTCGCCGCGCCGGCTCAGTTCGATCTCGGCCAGCAACCAACTCGCTAGACCCGTTCAGTGACAGTGAAGATGCAAGTGCTAGCTACTCTCCTCTTTGCGTGTGTTGTAACCAGCATCAGAGCCGTGATACGAACACCGCTGGAAGCATTTCGACCTTCCGGAGAGATTCACATCAGACGGCCAGATAAACTACCCCTGCTACCCCACAGACGGACGATGCAACAGAAGAGTGGCTTGAAGATTTTATATCAGACTGGTGTGAGTATTTCCTTTTTATATATCACTTTGATATTGTATACATTGTGACCTATTTGTGATCTCTTAATGATTTAAATAAAACACACTTATGACGGAAGTTGTTTTAATGTCTAGCTTTCTGATATTTTAATATAACTATTACTTGGCTATAAAATATTAGATATTTTATGCAAGATTGCGAGCAAAATCTTTTGAGTTTACCCGACAATAATTTAATTAACTTTTATTGAAATATAGCAAATAATTTGATAATTGCGAAATATAGAATTTGTCAAATAATATTTTTTACTTTAATTGTAAGTAGTACAAATAATAATTTGTCGGTAATTATCGAATGCATTCAGAGAGATTGGCGCGAAAGCTTTATACGTATATCAAGTATCAAGATTGAATTCATTATAACAAATGTTAATTATACGATTCCTTTAATTAACCTTGTACGTGACATTATATTAATAACCAGTGTTGATTAATGTTGATACCCACAAGTAGGTACGATAATTGAAATCGAAGAAGTAATTTTTAGAAGTCACCATAAAAGTTCTTCTTTTAAAAAAAATAAATAACTGTTTCATAAGCAGAAAATAACTTTACGACGAATGGAATATGAAAAATGTTTGTACATTCTTAAGCCTTTTAGAGTCTAATATGATAAAAAGTATATATTTTTTTATTACATAGACCACATCTATTTGTGAACCAAATTACTAAGAAGTCATTCCTTACTAAACTCTAAGAACTCGCTTGATTGTATAGGAAATATTTAAAATACCTGAGCTTTTTCCTGGAGTAGGTACAATGATAAAAAATTAACAAAACGTATATCTTAGTCACGTGTATGATTCCATGAAGGACCCAACAATTAGGCCAATTAATTCAAAACACCAGTGACTAATAAAATGAAGGAAATCCAAGAAGTACCTACTATCAAAATTACTACACTTAAAGAATAATAATAATAAAATACACGGATGTCAGGTTTGGTAATATTTTAAAAACAAAGTTAATCATGTTATTATACCTAATTTTAAACTCAATTCAAGAATATAATCGCCCCAACATAGCATTAATAACGGTTACGCCAGAATAGTACCTAGCACATGACGCTTGGAAGTATTAAAATGATCTGTAAGATGTGTGCCATAGAAATGAAAAGGTAGGAATGTTTTGTGTGTTTAAAAGTTGTTTTGTGCTCCGGTAGCAGTAGGAGTAGGAGAATGCGTAACACTGGTAGCGGCAGGTGTTCATTCAGTCATTCTTATCTTGACAGCTTCGATGACTTACGAGGCTTCTGTATGCTATTTGGTTAAAAAAATATTTTTTTTATGTTTGATTGTGTTTAGCTCATTCGTAACGGTAACCTCTTCGGTTATTATGGAATTGAATTTAAAAGTTATCTTGTCTTTTAACATATATTTTGTTTTATCTTGACGGATTCGAGTAATTATTATCTACAATATATAAAATAATTATGAAAATTGTATTTCAAACTGTAACAATGGGATTACACAGACTAGCTTCAAGTGGCGGGTGTTTGTTATAAAAAGAGAAGAAGAACCAAGGAACCGACAAATAAACAAAAGAGATTCTGTGAATGACAAAACCGCAGGGGGGCGCTGGTCAATGATCACATGCTTCATAAAGAACTCCTTGTTACCTGTATACAACTGATGGTTAAATTGTCAAGGCAGTTGTAAAAGAAGTCGACACAATCACAGAATGTCATTTTTTTGTTCATGAATTTCTTTTGATTCATTGTCAATAAGTCAGATGGTATAATATAAAATCTGCCAAGTGCGAGTTAGATTTGAACACGAAGAGTTACGTATTAATATATATTTACATTCGGAAAAATAATTTCTTTTGTTTTTAGTATTTGTTGGTTTAGCGACAGAAATACATCATGTGAAAATTTCAGCTGTCTAGAAATCACAGCTCATGAGATACCAGGCATATCCGCAGACAGATAGAGTTAGAGTATGTACTAGGCTTCCGTGTTTACCCTTTGGGTACAAACAAACCTTAATTATCGACAGACAGAAATTTTTATTTTTTTTTATATATGATTACATAATTTATACCTGACGATAAAACAAGCGGATGAAGACACGAATATATCAAAATCAGAGCTCAATGTCACTACACGCTCAATAGAATAATGACTATGCAATTTGACTATCACAATACATTAAATAAATTGCGGGTGTGATTTTAACACTAGAAAAATAAGCCGGGATAGACTTGCAAACTAGGTTATATAAAACATCCTATTTCTCTAGGATAATCCTAAATTCATTGGGTAATTTGTATAGACAAATTATTGTATTCGACTAGAGATATACTTATTAAGAAATTTAAGTAAGTACTAAATAAAATTTACAAAAATCGTTGATACTTTAAGGATTTGTGTGACATAAGTTAAACCAAGAATTTTGGAATTGAGATCATGTTTTAATATCTAAGATATCTCGATCATAATAATAGATAACTGCGGATATTAGAAAGGATAGGCTTGTTGGCAACATCAATCATTATTAGTGTTAATAAATGATGGTGAGGCGTTTCATACAATATGCATGATGTAAAACATCATACAATATTACTTAATTCTGTAATTATAATTATACTAAAAGTCGTTTGAATTTAGAATCAGATTTTGTGATATTACATGAACACATATTACTGAGGGTATTTTCGCACGCTGATCTGAAGTAGGTACTTAAATCGTCTCCACTATAAAAATATCTGATGAGACGTTACAAGGCGGACACAGACATAACGGACTATGTGATTGGCCTCAGATATTTCCAACGTTATTTAGTCAACTATATATCCATAGACATTAATTTATGAAAATTGTTTAAGTATTTAAAAATACTTGTATTTAGGTATGTATTATTATTATTTAAACTTTCGCGATTGATTAAAACTATAATATATTTGTTGATGATAGTTATATATTGTTATTGGAAAGCTAAATTTATCCAATAAGCACGAAAGGACAGACTTAAAAAGTTGACAAATTCGATTGAAGTAATAAAATGCATGTAACAAGATAATTAAGGCTTTTCCACAGTGTGTTCAGACAAACAGCATGACTAGAGAGTGAATGTAAAAGAGACTGAGTGATGGTATTGAGCCAATAACGCCACTGTTAAAGATGTGCTACTGGGTAAGAAGGGCCACTGGTGACCACACCTCAATTTTTGGAATAGAGTCCCAATTCACCAATAAATAATATTAATTGGTTAGATAGTTTAATACATTGCCAACTTAAAGATTTTTTTAATATAAAATATTCTTGAACATAAATTATTTTTTTAAGCAAATTAAATTAATTTTTTGAGCAAAAGAAACGTACTAACTTTTGCTAGAATAAAACTAAAAAGTCACACTGAAGCAGAATCTGCGTTAAAAAAAAAATCAAATATTTATTCAAACATATTTGTTTTGAAATTATTTTATTTAAATATATCCAAATTAGGTAATAGTTATATAAATATCACTGTATTATTATTATACAATAATGCGAATTTTAAAACGTTAGTAATTAAGACGTTAAGAAAGTAATCAGGACAAGAAAATATTGTACCAGACAAGACGCTGATATTTCTATAGCAGTACACAATACTCACCCTATTGAAGACCCCCTTCAGATCACTTGAGCTGGGGCATCCTCAATAGAACACGTGCATATTGAATACCTCCGGATACCGTCTCATCTTCTTTCATATTAAAATTCCTATTTATTATATTATGTATAAAATTTATAAAACTATAAATAAAATTAAATGCTATATGTGTTATTTACCCAAGATTTCGGGTACTTACCCAATATTTAGGGTAATAAAATGTATTATTGTAGGGATTTTTAATTATAGAAAAAACAAAGTAATCTCAATAGACGTCTCAAGCGTTGATGTCTTTTGAAGGGATACTTCAAAACAGAAATCCTATTTAAAGTTTTTTTTGTTAGGAATTATTTTTTTTTAAACAAAAAAAATCCATGACAAGTAAATAATTATTTCTCATCTATCTTGGAGATAAATCTATATTTTATGAACTATATAATCCTGACATTTAATAAGTAAAAATAATAAAAGTATAAATTAATTCAAAACTAAAATAATTATAAACTTGTTTACGTACATCGAGTTAATAGACGCCATTGTAAATTCTAGTTATAGATAGTAATTAAGTGATATCTCTCTTGTGCATTCAAATATGTTTCAATAATAACGTATTATTAAACATCATTTCTATTTATTGTCGATTGAAGGGTTTAATTCAAAATAATAACGGTCTTCCTCACAAATTAGAAGGATGTAAACTAATTTAAAAACACAAGAGCTTTGGGACGGATGTTACATCGCCGAAAGCTTCGTCTAATTACAGTAATAAATAATATTTCGCTCCCGGCAATATTCTGTTACGCAGATTAGTAATTTGTTTTCGGCTACCTGTGTTCGTGTACAGTGGGCAAAAAAGATTGTACCTACATATATTTTATGCAATAGTAGCCTTTATTATATTGTAATATAATAAACAGTTTTCTATTTTTAGATCGAGTGTACATTGCCTAAAGGCATACTATTATAATAAATAGATATCGAATGTATCTTTGCAAGTTATAAGCTTATTATAATCCTTTTTATTCGTAATGCAAATTATATTCACGGAAAGAGCGACACCAGTGACATGTTTAAGGATGCACTCTGAATATTGTTGAAGATTTAGCTGGAAATACGATTAATGTTATTGTGAAATATGTAGTGATAGTTTTGGAATCAGCTTACAGCGTGAGAAGCTATTTATTATGAGATTGTTTTATTACAATTATCATTAGAACTTATATGTATATTATATATGCAATATATTAAAAATGTTTTAAAATATCTATAATCATGTATACCCATGTTAAGCTTATTTAAATTTATACGGTAGCTCAATTGGTAAAGAGACGGGACGGTTTACCAGAGGTCGCGGATTCGAATCCCTGCCCGTGTCGGTTTATTGTTCATTCTATTTTTATATGAATATTAAAAAATGTTTGCATAGCTATAAGCTTGCATCATATACATCTATTCCCACATAAAAAATACTAAAAAGAAATAGCAGAGGCGTGTGCCCACGTAGGGCTAGGCGTACTTGAAAGGTTGTGGAAGGTCGATCGGGCTCAGTTTAGAGTGGGCGCGGCACGCCACCTGTTCACACCGGATACCTCCCCCCCCGACCCCCCTACTACCTTCAAGGGAAAAACACGAACATCTTCTGAGGTATAACATGTAAAATATATTCTATAGCACCCCGAGAAAGTATATTTTCAACTGGCCGGCGATAAACTTATAAGATTGTAAAGTTGATCTCTAGCTAAGTCCTGCTACGAAAGCCTTTAAGCGTTTTGGACTTCATTATTTTGTAGCGAAGGTTCAAAATGATTATAAAAGTTACAGCACGCTTTCGGCTTTAGAAAACAACTAAAACGAACCGTTCCCTTAAACCGTCGTCAGCCGTCGGTCAAGTCTTGGACGTTGGAAAAAATCACATCCGATGAACCCAGTATAATTGGTAATTCATGAATATCGCTAATTTCGATATATGCAAAGGAGAAAATTAAACACGCGATGGTAGAGATGGGCCTCGTGTGCCGTTACAATCATTTCTATTATTTTTATTAAGTTTATCTTATTCTTAAAAAGCCTGCGTTTATTTACATTTATTAACATTTATTATCATGCGATATTATTTATATTATGATTCTCAACACGTGGCTAAATTGCAACAATGGTTAAATTTTGGTCACATAACAAATTCCGTGTCGCTAGAAAAGAAGTTATTTTCTTAGTGCATTAGCATTCAGGACGAATTCGGGAGTCCGTTTTTAAAAACACAAAGTAAGTCAACAACCCATACATTGTGTACCGTCCACACAAGATTTTTTTGTTTGTTTCACAAAAGGGCTATATCCGGCTTTTGAAAGATCCGTCCGAGCCAGTTTCCGTGAAATACGTCGCAATACATAAGAAACGGGAAGTCTATCCGGAATAACGAATGTTTTTCTCTCCTATTATTTCGTTATGGATATCGTTGTATCTATTTCTATGGTCATATATCATTTACAACAAATTTTGCTATACTATACTTATATGGAAAATAAAATAAAATTATAATATAAAATAATGTTTATGGTAAAATCAATTCAATGTGTTTCTTGTTATTTGATCTTAAAAAATAGAAGATTTCATAATTGTTAAACTAATGCTAAAATAATGGAGAACAACAACACAGTGATAGTAACATTTTAAAATAAATGTCCGGCAAAACAAGCAATAAGATGAATTTAAGAAAAAAATCTTCCCACAGCGAACAGGTTGCCGAATGGCATGTCTTCCGGTCGGAAGTACGCCTAAGATGGACCTTCGCCACAAAAAGTGAATGGAGTTGGAACGCACATGTCCTTTCATTGTTATACAACGTTATGATTAAGATCACTCTGACGTCATTATAATGATCTTTCGTAATTCACTCCTGTTTTCATTCACGAAGGACGGCAGGTGCGAACTATCGTCAAACACATTTCGAATTTCCCACGCTTCGTACCACGCTATTTATTTTATAAAACTTTTGAACGTACTTTGGCCGTGCAAAATTTTGCGACTGTACTATGTGGTGTTTGGCGCTGATTTGTTTAACTTTGATATTTTCTTCAAGGTATAGGAAAGTTTTATAAATAATATTGTTTTAAAATATGATAGTTTAGACAAGTCAAATGGAAATATGTTATACTAGACGTATGTTTGACAAGAGTAAATAAAACGCTTTAATATTTTATATGCTAATCTAATAGATAATAATATATGAGAGTCGATTTTATTATTCAGTTAGTTGATCTTACATATTTTAGCAAATATTCTGATGTTTATTAATAATTTTCAACAGAATCGAGGTTTATAAGTACTCAATGTAACAAATGTCTTAAAATTTTGCAGGTGTCTGAAGACGACCTGCCAGATTGCAGGTCGCGGCAGGTGTGCAGCAAGGTGGACCTCTACGACCCAGCACAACCATGGATCGAAAGAAAATGTCGCTGCTTAGGACATAGACCTTGTTCTAGGTAAGCTATTACGTCTTATATAACCTTATCTTTAAGTAAACTTCTAAAAGACTAGTTTGAATAATAGATAGATATAGTCCTTATTGCACACAAAGGTAAAATATACACACACATGTAAATAATTACATTGAATATGCATACATTTTTTTTTACATGTAATTTTCTACCGACTTCATTGCGTGATACCCGAAGGTGTCAAAATAAATACAAACCTACGCAATACTATACAGAGCAAAAGTTACGAAATTAATAGTTTGTAAGGCCTTTCTACAAAGGTTACTTATTACTTACATATGTTTGGAATAAAGCTTTAAAAACGTGGGCGTATCATCCTTAGGAAGTTTGGAAGTATGATGATCACGTGGGCAGACAACAGTGTCATTTTTAAACACGCTTAGGAAGTTTGATTTGCATCAACCACTCTATTATTATACGTACTTGAACAAAGTATGAATATCATTTATTATATATATCTGTTTGTTGTAAATGAGACATATCAGTTTGCATAAAATCATTGATTAAAATATAAATAGAAATCTAGTTCAGTTTAACAACGGTTCTGATCTTGATGTATAACTTTTTTGTTTGACATTAATATTAAAGTTAAGTTTAGAAACAAATTTTTAAATAAACATATTTTCTTAATTTCAGCGATCTTTCCGATGACGACAACCACACCCTGGCAGACAAGACAACGTTGTATAAAACTTGCGAACCCGTCAAGCGTCTTCCTAAATGCCGTTACTTCAAGGACGCAGCATGGATCATATACTCCTTCCCTGATAGCAACGCCACTCAACAAATAGTCAACTGCCACTGTCCTAAGCAATCGATGACGTATTTGCTAAGGAAACTGCCGTACACGACACCTAGTGGAGAGCAGGGAAATCAGTATCAGTTCGCGTGTTCACCACAAAGCGTAAGTTGTATTGCATTTAGTAACAATATTTACCGATTGATGGCGCTACTAGCGTTTGAAACCAGTCCGCAAAGTTTGAACATTATTTATATTATAATTAAATAAACTATTAGAAGTATTAAAAAGTAACATAACATACGCAAATAAATGACAAAATTATTATTACAGAGATTGCGGTGCTCCAGAAAGGAACCTTGTAAGTTGTTCAGCGCGCGAAGACGTCACGAGCAAATCGACGAGGTCAATGCAAGCACCATCTGTCAGTGTCCTAGAGATCATACCTGCCCTAAACATCACACGGAGCTAGGAGTATTACCAGGTGTCACATACATCGCTGAAGACATTCGCACTTACCACGGCTATTGTTTGCCTGACTCCCCCCCTGATGCTTACCGCTTTGTGGGGGACAAAGACTGAGGGCAAAGAAAATGTAATTTCTTATTGTGAATGCTTTTTGTACTCATAGTAGGTACTTTCTCGAAGTTAAGGCAGCTTTTATGATTTGCTCATTACCTGTTTAGTACAAAAATTATTAATATACAAGGGCTTCAAACATAACCCAAAAATATCGAGGTATAACAAAGTGGTAATCACTGAGTGATTACTAAATGTTTATTACTGGTAATATGTACCCTATTTGCATTTTAAGTTTGAACGTAACTCGTATTGTACTTGAGTTTTACGTCAATTTTGTATGTATTTAAGTAATTTATTGCCAGATTGAAGATAGTCTTGTAAATAACGTATAACTACTGAATATTGTTTCTGTTATATTTGTAAATAAAATTAGAGTAAGTTTTCCAATGGTTTAGTTTAAATTATTTTTCATATTTTTATCATTTACTTGCCATATTTACGTAATGTTGCGTTATTTTATATTGAGTCAAATTTGACTTGTGTTAATTTGAGTCTTCCATAGCACGGAGTCATTATGTTCTTTGTTTTGTTTGTTTGTTATTCGATAACAAATCGGAGCCATATTTTGAAAATGTTTAAGTTTTTTATTGTACATGTGATTTTAAAATACTTTTATGTTATTAAACCTCTAACATCATAGTCTAGACCGGACTGGTCTAGACTATACTTTAGATAATTTTCAATATATGGCAACACAGATAGTGATTTTAATGTGAGTAGTAAAAGTCATATGTATGTATGTAAATATGAAAAATGTTGATGTTTGTGAAATCATACCGATATGGTTCGTCTTCCTTATTTGTTTCATGTATAGTTAAATAAGTTAAATTATTGACACAAAATGAATAAATGTTTAAAAATATTAGGATATGTTATTGAAATCAAATGATAATCCAATCCCTGGTTTGAGGTGTAATCCAAATATTCGATTAAGACTTTGGCACGCTATTAGCTATGCTATAAAAGTTTTAAATTAGTTTAGTTTGGATAAGTTTTTTTTCAGTGTGGTTGTGTGTGTGTGTAGTAGTGTGTAATAAAGTATTTGATATTTTCAATAGGGTCTTATCAGTATAATTATTATTTATAATCAATATGTCTCGTCTATGACCCTCGTCTAGGCTAAGACAACATTTCCATAGAAATTGTTAGTTTAAAATGTTGATAAAAACCGTAGTGCAATAAAAATATTTTTTGAAAGTTATGAAATTAGAAGTAAAAAACTGAAGTTCTTCAACG
The DNA here is from genome assembly GCA_959347355.1 of Napeogenes inachia. Lineage (NCBI taxonomy): Eukaryota > Metazoa > Arthropoda > Insecta > Lepidoptera > Nymphalidae > Napeogenes > Napeogenes inachia. The sequence continues at coordinate 6,479,055 of OY365797.1, forward strand.
AGGGTAATCCACGCTTGTAATTCACAAGCCCTTATGACTCGTCCCTAAAACTTGAAATTCTTCATTCTTAATATTTGGAAATACATAAAAAAATTGCATCAGCAGTGTCGTTACGCATATAAAAGTAAAATGAGCTGTCTTAGATTAATTATTTAAGACCTAACAACTATAGCTACCTATTATATCATCATTGAAATCAATCTTAGACAGCATGCTACAAATTCAATCTTAATAAAAAATAATCATTTATTAGCACTGATAACTCAAGAAACGAATTGTAATTTCAATATTAAATCCCATTAATTGGTTCAAAATTAAGTTATCAACTTCGTGTCAAAAGCATTGGTCACAATTTTTTTTTTATGAATTTATTATCTTATATAATAAAGGTAAATAAAACAATTCAAAAACACTACAACTTTATTATTTTAAATCATTCAAATGTTCTTTATCTTGCTTTTGAAGTTATAAATCTATATGGATTATGGATATGAAAAATAATAATGTATTTTTATATTATAATAATAATCTATATTGTACAAAAACAACGAAAAAAAAATTTTTCTATTTTTACTTTTACTTATTATTCTGTATTTTGTAAGAAGTACTTAAAAGATCAACGCCCGGGCACTATACATACGCTCAGAGTTAATGTCAGTTCAGAAGCAACAAATCAATTTTGTATTTTGTATTAAAAAGTATACGTATGTATAATGTAAATTTAAATTATATAGACGATAGTATATTCGCGTGAGTCCCACGGGTACAATGATTAGAATAAATCTTTGCAGACTGGAGGTTTAGGGCAATAAACATCGAAGCTTCTCGAATTGCATACTGATTCCCATAGGAAAGGTAACGCGAACAGTAAAGTACGACTGACCGCAGTCTTGAGGTTGAGGACTGATTTACAATAGTAATGTAGATCAATGGAATATTGAAATTGCTTTTAAAATGCATATTGCTTTGATTGGAATGTTATTTTTAAAACAAAACAATATTGAGAGTATCTGTTTAGTGATTCAATACATTTTTGAAAAGGTTTGAAAATATCTATTTACTGGTATAGCCATGTTAAGCTTATTTAATATTTTTAATGAATGTAGTCTTTTAAAGTAAACTGATGGTTAGGCAGGGAATTGAACCCGCTATCTCTGGGAATCCAATCCAATCTCGAAACTTTACCAATTATATAAGGTATAATGGCTCAATTGGTAGGGCGACGGGACAGTTTCCTACAGGTCGCGGGTTTGAATCCCAGTCTGTTTTTGGTTTATCGAAAGATAACTCTAGTGAGTGAGTGAAAACTCTATATTTATTTAAAAATTTGAAAAGATGTCACGCTAGCAAATATTATGGGGAACAAATATGAAATCCAAATTTGAAAAGAGTTATAATGTTATTTGTTTTATTTTTATTTTTTCGATATTTCGACATTATTGTCTGCGTAAAATTAAAGTAAAATCTTATAAAATAAATTAATAATTAGACAAATAATATAAGATAAAAAATATGCAATTTGAATTCAGTTCTGATTTGTACAAAGCTTTAGGTGCTTAGTCAGAAAAATATTATGCACAATTTGTTACAAGCTGAGGAATCATGTAATTGAAGGCTCTAGACGTATATTTAGATATAACACATAATTCTCGTATAAAACACAATTCTCGTATAAAACATAATTCTCGTACATTATAAAAGTATTAAGCTAGTATCATTAAAAAACATATTTTTTAAGAAGCTTTTTCACAATCAATTATGGACTGTTAAAGAGGAAGATGCTGTATCAAGCGTGTCCAATCACTAATAACGTAACAAACCCTATAAAAACAATATTCCCGTTAATTCCCGTCAATGATTACCATGACCTTGCAATGACTGAAGTATGACTTTACCAACTTTATATATTATATATATTGTACTTGCTATTTTACCAAGTATTTGAGTATAAATTAAGTATGAACTAACATATTTTTTAGATATTTATTTCGTTGGACTTAATTTTTTTTTACATTGATCAATAACCTTTTTTTGGGATGCAATTAAAAAAAATCTAATTATAATATTTTGATTAGAATAAAATTGTTTGAAGTCAAAGTACTTATACCATTTCTAAGAGTAGGGAAATTTCCTTTCACGTATTATCCAATAAAAATAATATATATTTCTAATATAAAAGTTATTTTTCTCATTTGCTAGTCACGATTTCATATTGACTCGTGGGTGCTACTTTGAGAATGACTTTGTTATAAATAAATCTGGTTCATTTGTATTGTGTCGCCTTTCAGAGTGGAAACGGTAACAGCATTATCTTTAAGTTTCTAAAAGCGTTTTATAATAGCCATTTTATGTTCTAGAATAAATTTAAAATATTTTTACTTCCGGTAAAAATGTTTTAAAAGTTTAAAAATATCTATATACCGTGTTAAGCTTACTTAAATTTTAAATTTCGAACCCGCGAAATCGGGAAATATTTTTTTTTTGTAGAAATATTTTTTAACAGATATAGCAATTCCGATATTTTACAGAATAGCTGACCCGATGGAGGTTGTCATAGCAACCGCAGATAGTAAAATGGTCTATTCGTTTTCAATTTATGGAGTGACCAAGAGAAATAGGGATTCATTTTTATATATAAAGATTTATTTTATCATCCATTAGTACTTTTAAAAAGTTGGTTACAATTTAATTTCCTCAAGCAGCAGTATAAAGCTTAATAAACATTTAATAATAGATAATAATAATATCACAAGACCAATTACACAAATTGAACTTACTAAGTAAACAAAATAATTGCTTCTAAATACATAGAAATACACATTATAAATACTTTGAGTATATTTAATAAATCCAGAAATACAGACATGTATGCAAATCACATACATGATTGTCCATGTCGGAAATCAAACCCAAGCCACTTTGCGTCGATTTACGTTAGGCGTCAGCGCTAACAACTCGACAAACTTTGTATATTAATAAAAATCAACTTAACTGTATTTTTAATATAATTGAAGGTTATATTGTATGGATCTAACCCACATATACTTACAAATTACTTTCATAGCCTGAGTGAGTAACGAATTCTTAGCACGTACTTCAGCAAAAAAAAAAATCGAATTAGAAAATGAAAAAATTGGGCAGTTTAGAGGTCATTACAATTGGATCTAAATTAACCTTTTGCGACTTTTTTTTTTGCGATTTGTAAAAAGTTGCGAGGAGACCTACTATGACTAGCACGACATTTTATTCCATTCAGGTAAAAAAATCTAAAATATAGATCTAGAAATTTCTTAAAAAACATTTTTAATATAAACTATACCTAATTAAGAAAGAATACAAATAAATATTTGAATAAATAATTTTAAAAACATAAAAACTCATAAAACGCCCAAATTTTTCATAAACCCAATGATTAAGCACAAAAAAAGCAGATTTTTTATTAAAAACAATGATTAAAAAAATAAAGATACTAACATAAAAATGCATCACGATTTCATTTTAATACTCAATTGGTAGTTTTAAGTAATTTCATCACTTTCTCCATGACTTTGTTTTAAGTGGCACTCTGGTATTGACTTCACTCGGTCATAACAATCACCACAACAACACGACTCTGTTGTATTAAACAGTAATCTTTATTTCAATAATTCGTGATTTTAAAAGTAGCATTATATAATAAATATGTAATTGTAATCCTATTTCGTGTACCTTAGAGCTTAAAATTGAATAAATCTTTTGACTTGGTCACTGATGAGCGAATTTGATACGACACAGATATTTAAAAGTGATATCTTTTTAAGAAAACATAACTAAATTATTGGATAAGCTTGTTAAAATAAGATACAGTATATATGGAAGTATAAACAAAAGACTTCTAATTTAGTTGTTTTATGATATTTTTTAAAGTTGCTATTTAATATAATTAAAAAAACAGGTGTATGTAAATATAATGTTAAGAACTAAAGAACCAAACATTACGGTAAAATTAAACACAGACAGACATACAAAATATCAAAAGTTAGATAAACTAAAAACAGTACTACATGAAGAAAGAAATAACAGTAATATAATAAAATTTCAAGTATCAAAATCAGTCGTGAGTCTCACTAACTATGTTACTAATAAGTTACATACTTTCAGGCTAAGACGTCAACGCTTGGAGAATAGAATAATAAATGTATGGGTTTGATATAATGCGTTATAACCTCACTTAGACTTATACATTTTAATAGAATAAATAACGAGCGCTTGCCATTTGGCTCTGGTAAAGAAAAACCGTAAGCCCGTGTCTAAATTATATTCCAAGGTTTGTATTCCCATCACTGGAGGGTATTGGGTTAATCTTCTTACCATATTCATAATTGATGAAGCAACCTTCCTCTCGAGGGACAATTATTAGCCGGTAGTAATCTTTAAAAGCATACATTTCGTCAAATTTGCGTAAATATTAGACTCTTTTTTTAAATCTGTTAAGTCGGCTATCTTTATGTTTTTATTATATCTTTGGAAAACAGTACTTTTTTTGAATATGATTTTTTTCTGTGTGCAAATTGCATTATGATTTTTTGAGTACGATATACAAATGTAACACACAAACAAACTCTCATTCTCCTTTATCATATCAGGATTACGAAAACGTAGATAAGCAAGACTAAACAAAATAAAATGATTATAACCTGGCATGCTTTTTAACATTTTTAAAATGTTTATTTACATTACAGATATGGTAGTAAAAAAAAATAAAAGATTATTTTATTTACATCAAAAGTGAAACATAAATAATATAAGTACATAACGATAGACAATTTACCATAGAATTATGGGTTAATATAAAGGTTTTGAGGTAAATATCACATAGCGTTGCAGAAATGTGAAAGTCGCGAGGAACAAAGTTGCATATCTTTTTAGTTCGAGATGATTGTGTTTTTTGCAGAGTAATCTAATGATTCACTAATGACAGGACCACCCGGGAATCAATTTAGTTATTGTAACTGCTTTGAAGATTTGTTTTATTAATAAAACCTTATTTGTATAACAGATACAGACAAGACAAACCGACCAAGAAGTTCTTATAGTCCGTCTATTTTTTTTTAATTTATGTCCATGTTAGTTCTGTCGACTATTCCAGCATCAGGAGGGAGGAGTGCGTCTATAAGAACTTCTTGGTCATTGAACATTGAATTCCAATTTCATTCTGTTTTTATATACTCATATTGTTTAGCTTTATATGATATTTTAATCAATTCAAAGGTATAATTTATTATAATGATAAGGATAGTCATAGCATAACTTGAACATTAACGCCTACACATTACTAGTACCTTCCATTATACAAATAAATTTCTCTCCCCGATGTTTTGAATGCATTCAGAATTTATAGACGTGAACCAGCTTTTACTTGCAAATTAGAATCCGGATTCCATTGTATATGCTATTATCGATGATGTCTCTCGATAATGATGTATATGTTAAAATTACGAAACCGTATGATATATAGTTCACACGTTTCATACAGCGGCAAGATCAATACTTGTAGAACTGACTTTTATCCCAGGACTTTTATTAGTCAATTTGACTTGGTCACAGAGTTCTTGAAACGCGGAACACGTCTCAGGCTATTCAATACGAATCATTAGTGTATAGATATAATTACATAATATCTTTGTCTATGATTGCTCCAGGAAAATGAGAAATGTGAAGTAAAAGTGTTGACGTAGGTTCTCACCATTATCTGTATTAAGTCCTGTTATTTTCTTCTTAACCGTGTTATCTGGGTATCATGTGCGAAATTGGATATGAGCTTTGACACAGACAATTTATCGTGTAAAGTGGAAAATTCATTGTGAATTTTGTTCAAATTTAGGAATTTAATACTGCAAATTTTATTGTAATTTTTAAAAACTATAAAATTTTTTGTAATCTATGATAATTATTCTGTAGCCAGTTTCTCTTACATTTATGGCAATTAATTTTCCGGTGGTTGGTATTAGCTCTGGCAATGCAAAAATGTATCGTATATACTTAAATCGCAAAAGAGATTTTGATTTTCTTTTATATATTGACCCAGTTATATCTACGTCAATTGTATCTGAATTCACAGTAGTTTCAAACCCTTTCGGGGTTGTTATTTATTAGCTTGAAGAATGGCGAACTAACGGCGTATGTCTGAAAACTAGTAGAGCCAATTCCTATATAATTGACGTACGGCCGGGTAAATAAATATATATATGTTTTTTATGTTTTATTAATAGATAGAATATAGTTAAAATTAAAGCTAGTATATTTAAATTCCCCGTTCGGAAAATTATTTAGCTGGCTGTGTTAAATTCTTAATGGTTAAAATGAAGTCTCACTTCAATTCGATTGTCTACACCTTACTCTTTTATATTCGGAAATGTTACATTAAAGAGCTTTTAGCTGAGACGTGAATTATTGAATTTCACTTTAGAAATTTATATTGAAGAAAGCGAAATTGATTTCAATATAACTCAAACAAGGGATATTAGCCTAATCGTGGACAATTGAAAACCTATTTTATATTTATTTGATAAATGCAACAATTTCCATGATTGTCTGTCCGTTGGATTCTCAATTGATATCGTTGGAACTTCTAAATTAAATTAAGTTTGAAATTGATACATCCCATTATATTAACGTAATGACGGATATTAGATAAAATGTATTAAGCTTCAATAAACGAATCATATTCTAAAAAGTATTTCATGATAATAACTGTAACTTTAAACTAGCCATTGCCTGCGACTTCGTTTGTTTTTCTCCGTTCAGAAATTATAAACTATTTACTATTTAATTCAATTATACAATCTCATAAATTTTTGGTTTATTGTAATTAAGGTAGAACAAATTATTTAGTATTTTCTTGAAGATGTTCTCGTTCCAGACTAACTAACATCTAATATAGCTCATAGTAATAATTCATAACCTTCTTAGTATCACACAAAGATTTATTAGGTTTCAAATAGCAATTTTGATGTATTTACTTTTAAACTTTAATATAGTCTGAGTCACTGTCTGTTATTTTTTATTGAAAAAAAAACCACCGGAATAAAAAGTCTTTTGTATGTTAACTGAAACTATAGTTAATACAACATTTTCTCAAAACGTTGTGTAGATTTTGCGTGATTTGCGAATATTTCATTGTATCAGTTCTGTCATGTACTCATCAAATATAACATAGTTATATATATTTTTTTAATTTTGTTTAATATTCGTAACATTTTTTTATCTTTTATTTATAAGAATATTTGATTAGTAATTAATATCAATACAATAATTCTGCTGCCAAAGAATTGTAAGACTCCTTGATGTTTGATGAACAAGCGAGTTTTGCTTCTAAGACATCGAGCACTTAGTACTATAATAATATAAAACAAATATTATTTTAGAACTGAATAAAAATATAAAACATGTTATATATTATCTATAATATATAAGAACCATAATGCTCAAATTCTTATTTTTCTTAATCCTTTTGCAATATTTAATAATCACTAAAGAAATCTGCCGAGCACTGCAGGACTATTTTACAACTGGGATAGTGAACATATTACAGCTGGTTTTATCAAAACCGTTACTGTGATAGGTTATACATAGATGAACCTAGATCTTTAATATGCAAGATGATTAATTTTGCACTAAAAATTTTGAAAATGCTGATGTTATGAATAAAAAAAAGATATTAATAAGTTTTCAAGATTTGTCATAGATTTAAGAATTGGATTTTTTTTATGTAATCATATAATTTTTTTTTTACTATTTTATTGATATGTACAAAAAAAACGACAGAAATGCTCAACAATATAAAAATATACCGGCGTGAGACTAAATTTTTTTTAACATAAAGATGGTTCCAAATAGAGCGTGTAGAAGAGATCACCACGGTTTGTGGTATTTTGTTCTTTATCAATTTCAGGCGACAAACGTGTTTTGAAGCTAGCTCTAAACAATTTGTCGCTTATGATTGAATAGCTGTAAAATCATAGCGTGTTAAAGAGACCAGCGATATAAAAAGTACACACAATTAGTAATACCTAATTAGTATCAACAGTAAATTGTCAAGTTCCACTAATTTTCTATTTAATTCGTAATTATGTGTATCAAATTAGTATAAAAGCATTATCACTAAACAAGTGTTTCATGGTGAAAAAGTGTGATAATTCTTTTCAATATATAAAATGAAATTATACGTACATATTGTAATATAATGTTTGCTAATAAAGTTTTTTCTATATATATTTTACTATACAACACTGCGTCTGACAGTACGCTATCAATTGTAAATTTAAAGTCCTATAGAAATTTATAAAATAGCGTAAAACTTTCCTCGTATATCCCTGCAAGCTGCATCTGCATCTCGACCCTACATCGAGTGGGTGAGCGGTGGTAGGCCTGTTGGCTAGTTTTTCGGTGCGCGCGCGCAGTCCCGCTCCGATCGTCACAGCGGCTGCACGCGCCCGCTGCGCAATGACTCGCAAACTGTTCGTACTTTTAGCGCTTGCCGCACTCGTAGTGGTTCACGCCGATCCGCCGCGACCTCGACTTATTGACTTTAACCCTTGGTCCTGGATACCGAACAACCGTAACAAGTCTCCATCTATCATGGACTATTTTTTTCCACCATCCAGAACCCCTAAAAATTCCAACCTAGATCCACCGGCCGATAGACAACCCCCCCCAGTAACAACGACACAGGATGATACTCAAACAATGACCACTATCCAGGAACGTCCTACAACCTTAGCTAGAAAGTCCCACAATAAGATCAAGACAACCGCGTCCGTTGCTCGTCCAACCGCGACAATTCCCCCAAAAACAAAAAAGTCATCCCATAAACATGTCGGAACAGATACGACAACGGAGACCAAAACTACACCGAAAATAAAGTCTGAAACGTTGCCGCAGACAACAAATATCGTTACATCTACTGCGAAGCCACCAAAACGCTATTCCATACGACCTGTGCGAACTACAGAAACCCCTACAGTTCAGGACACAGAATCAACTATTAATGTTAATAGCGATAGCACAGAGACAGTTGTAGCCATCGAAACCTCTGGTACCACGGCTGAAATTGTTAAAGATACTGCTGCAACATCTAATACTGCTACCGAGACACGAACAACGGATGCAAGCGGCACAGAGACAACCATGATGGCGGAAAGCACTGTAACGGAACCAGCGGACAGTCGTGAGGGCTACTTACCATTGCGGGACAAACCACAGCAAACTCAAGTCAAGATCAACGAGCAGACAAATAAAGAGGTCAGTAATTTCAAAGATTGTCGATAATCATTAAATTCAGTTACAGATTAGTAGGCCTGTTTTTTGTATTTTAGTTAGATTAAAATTCAAAAGAAATTATAATGTATAATATAATTATTCATAACAAGGAAAGGGCATGTTTATGCAAGTAATTTAACGAATAAAACCATTGAACCAAATAATATTATACATACAAACAAAAAGTTACTTTAAGTGAAGCGTTCTCACATAAAGATATAACTTTACGTTTATTACAAATTGAGGGTAAAAATACATAGTTAATTATATGATGCAGTACTTTTTATACGGATCACAAATTGCTAGTTATTAATGCTAATAATAATAGAAGATTGAGTTATTGTAGTTTTCTAAAGTAAGACTTAAAGTGCGGGTTGAGATATATTCCCGAGATAATTGCCACAGTTTAGCTAATTATATATTTCAGCATATAAATACATAGAATGCAAACTAAAAACAAATAATTTTTATTTCAAACTATAATTAGTTATTGCGGTTAAACATATTTTTTTCTATTTGTCGTTTCTATAATATTAAAAACTCATTAATACAAAGTGTCTCAACGTACACACCTTTATTCTCAAACAATACAAAAAGCACAATAACAATAGAATCCATTAACGTATAGTCATAGAAAAAATGAGGTAATTATCGGGTAAAATATCTTCAATATTCAGTCATTAAACTCATTTGCAAGTTCACTTTCCATAAAAACCGCCAACATCAAGAAAACATTTATTTCTAAGGATAGGGGAACATGATGAACTTTGAAAATAATAAGCTCAGTGGTAGAAGCTTATTATTTTCAAAGTTCATCCGTATCAGCAATTAATTTAAATTAAATGTTATAAAAGTAAAACCAACAGATCATCAAATAAAATTACATATATTTTATTATACTTTAAGGCTCTCTTTGAATCTTTACAAAATATCAACCGATTCGAAAAGCCAATTAAAATTCCTTCAACTGCCAAGATGTAAGGTAACCTTGTTTCCTATCCTTATTATATCCTTCCAGTATTTTTTATCCTTAACATTGAAATAGATCTTTGTCAGTAAAATAAGCATATGTTATTAAGTTTATTAGAGCGCTATCCACGTCTGTAAAAGAGTGTTATTAAGAATAATACTATGGAAGATATAATCATTGTTTTGTATAATTTGTTGCAATGTAAAGAAAGATACAAATGCATCTTTTAGAACCAAACGCCGTAATGATGCTATGGCTTATTAATTATGTCTAGTCCAACTAACTAAATGAACCATGTATTTCTGAACTTCTGCGACATTGATCAATTGCTGGTTACTTGGTAACATATAACCTCTCAATATTATGTAGGTTGTATTTTAGTAACTGGTCACGGCTTGGGTGTCAGGATAGCAAATGTGGGTAGATCAAGGTGGCACATTTGCCATCAGTTACCATCAGGTGATGGTAACTGATGGCAAATGATGGTAACTGATGGTGACCCATACATATTTAGAAATGTAGACGCAAAAGCTACTCTTGAGAAAACAGTTGGATTTTGGGATTTGTTGTCTTAGTGACATACTAAATGAAAGGGAGATAGTATCAATTAACAAAAAGTTGGGTTTAACCATCTACACCTACTAAAATGAAATATAAAAAGAATAATAGGAACAACAATCTTCGACATAAAATTTGTAGATTTAAAAAATATATCAACAATGCATCATTAATTTCACTGATATTATAAAAAGATAAAATATTTCTTAAAACCAAGTTCTAAAACTAACTTTACATGTATATATAGTTAGTCCTAATTTTTGATTAACAAAAAGTCTAAAAAGTTCAATGTTCAATGTTCGGAAAAACATTTTCTCTTCATTTTTCGAACACAGGAAAATAAACTAAAAATTAAGATATTCTAATCACGTAGAAGGTGGTACTTTCTTCTCATTAGTCTGTTGCGGTCGGTCTTTGAGCTTTTGCAAGAAAAATTGTCTTCATAACATTTTAAAAACTTTCACTATCATATATTTTTTCTTACATTATATTTTACATAAATTTGATTTTATGAATAATTAATATATGAACATGTAAAGAATAATGACGTAATGAAATAAAACTTATTTAGCAGATTTAATTCACGTATAACTTAAATCTAATTTTAAATTTGACCCGATAATGGTTGGTCTGTTCGTGCATCTCATTTTTTAGGAGATTGTTACAAAGAAATCGGAACGAAAGGTTAAATTAAATTTAAATTTTTAATGTAAACCTGATTAGCTAATCCGTTAAAAAATGTTTTATTTAACTGTATTGTGAAAGCCTATGACTATGACTTATCTAATTTAAAATAGTTTACAAAGATATAAAACCGATTATAAAATAAATCCTATTATTACTGCACGTTTTTATTTATAAACAGTAAAAACATTTATGTCTGATGATGGTATATTATGCAGTGAGAATATTTCTGCTACTTTGATTACCCGTCAGCAATTTGAGTATGATTGTGTAAGATGGTAATGAGATTTTTTATCACTTATATCAGTACATATAGAAGTAGATTATGTATACTAATGACAATAATTTGATTGTATTAAATATAATAAACTGATTAAAGATAAAGATGAAAACTTGGGTGTTTTTGTTACAGTGCTAAATTCTGTGAGTACGAATTAGATACCTTTTATTATTTTTGTTTTTATTGATAAAGGTTTTAAACCATATAATTTACAATTCTTTCAAACAGTATAAGAAAAAATATATTTAAAAATATAATTGGGTATTGGAAGTGATATTTTGTTGATGTCCCTCCTCACTCTTTAAATGCGTAATTCTTTTCTGATCCAGGCAGACGTCAACAACTATTTTAAATATGGAATCCCAAAAAAAAATGGAATTTAAATCGTATAATTAAATTTTAAATTTACATTTTAAATTTAACCCGACGAATTCCCCGACGAAACCCGAATTTCGAATGCTTTGGAGGCAACACGATTGTAACAAATCCGAGTACTCAACAAAATTTAATAAAATACTATCTACAAGAGTTTTTTTTTGTCAACAATCCTAACGAAGCGGGATTTTGCTATTAACATAGAATAAAGATTAAATATGCAAACAAGCTAAGTAAATAGGGCAACTAGCTAGGTAGCTAGTTAGCTCCCAATAACATTGCCAAATAAGTCGTATCTAAGTAATCTCACGAATCGTTTGCTGAATCCAATACTAATCGAATCTAATTAATCAGTACGCATTACTACTAGAAAGTGTATAGCTATCTATCTTACGATTGGAAGAGAAAGGTATAGTACCTTAGGTACTACCAGAGAACTAGGTTAGAACTGTCGTAAACAGAAACTGCAGAAAGTATACAATAAATAATTGTATCTATTGTTAGATGCGAGTTGAACCGATCGTAACAATTACCTGGAGACGTATCTGTCGTTAAATGAAATAATACTGTTATTATTAAATATATGAAATATTAAATATTTCATTAATTTAAAATTTCAGATATTAATTGATAAGTTTCAATCGAAACAAAGATGTTATTATTTTGTAATGCTTTTGATTAAATATCAGAAAGTATCTAGTTGCGCAAGTTTCTAGAATCGAATTAGTCAATTTGTTGTGAAGATTCAATGAATTATTTTAAATTGACTTTTACTTTATTGTTTTGTCATAAGATTTAAAATGTAAACACTGTAATTGCATCCTAGCATTTAAATGCAAGAGGTCAATTTTAACTCTGTTATATTGTTAAGCTTAAAAGATAGGTTGTAAAAGCCATCAGCCATAATAACGTTCTAACGGAACAGTTTGACGTTTAATTCTTGCATAACGCCATCCTTAATACATCTCGATTGCTTCTCTTTGCATTAAGCAATCAAGTGACGAGACCTTATAAGAAAACGAGGTGCTAATCTTCTACAATCATTAGTACACGTAAGACACGAGATACAAGACTGGTTTCCGTGTGACGCGGTTATTTGTGCATCACCGCGTGCGACGGCCGACATTGACTTCTCAATTCAAGGCCATCTGTTGCGTTTCTTACGCAATATCATAAATCGTCTGCAATTTTGATCGATATTTAATATTGCCGAAAAATAATATTCTTTTTTTTTGTTTGTGTAACTGTCAGATAATATTAATATATTGTATTATGTTATATAATTTTGTAATCGGATTATAAATGTCCCAATATTCAACCTTGGCTCAATATTTAGTTGTACATTTTTATTGATATTTCATTAAATTAAAAATTCTTCCCATTCAGGAATTCAATAAAACTGTAAAATGCTTAGTAGAAAGGAATTAAATTCTTAGAATATTGATACAAAACTCGATCGCTGAATATTTTATACGAGATGATTATGGTTGTATCATTTACAGCTAGGATGCGGTCGTTCGTTCCAAGTAACTTCATTACAATCCCGTTATTTTAAAATTCTATATTGTGTGTTATGGCAGTTAACCACATGGATGTAACATATGCCCTAAAGCAAAACTGGGAAGGAGAGCTAGCAGGCCGTATATGCAGAATAATGAACGGTTACGGGACTCGGTCTCCGGAAAAGGACAGGCCTCTTCAGATCATGCACAGCTAACGTTTCTTGAACTTTTTCAACTGATTACGTAATGACTTGAAAACAGTTACCAACAAGCTAAATATCTGATCATTTACAGCTCATCATCATGTTGTAATAAAGCTTGGGTATTATGATCGCACTGATGATAATCAATAGACAAGTCAATATTTAGAAAAGGAAAGCAGGTACTTGAAGAATATTAGGTAACCATAAAATTAATCAATTGTTTCTACCGAATAATGATTATGTCATTTCAATAACACACGAGTTGATTCATCAAAACATATACATATAGGAAAGCGAAACGAATACTTTAATTGTAGAAAGTGCAGAGAATCAATTACATCTATCGATATGTATTCAAACAAACAAACAAACAGTAGTCGCAATCAACTCGGTGTTAGAATTTGGCTTTTCACTGTTGATTTAATTGATTTGTACGATTCAGCGCAATTCTAATAATGCACATTGAGCGTTACATTTCAATTCTATTTGTTTTCCATTCATCAGTATTCATTCTAGGATTAAATATTTATTTTGTTATTGAAATATATCCAGATTTTATTTCAAAAATCATATGATGACCTGTTGGTGTAGTGGTGTAACCCTGATTGTTCAACTAGACTACGGTTGTGGGTTCGATTCTCACACAGGACAATTCTTTGATCTACATTTTGTTGTCCCGAGTTTGGATGTACTTTGTATCCATTATTTATATATTTGTGAAGCCCGCGACACTGATATAGTACAAACTTTAATGACTGTCTTTTTAAAGAATGCTGATAAAATATAAGAGCAACTTCCTTTTTCCTCCAAAGCTTTACTAAAGATAGTACAAAACTTTAAAACCTTATAATTCTTATTTGATATAAATAAATCAAGATGGAAATCCACATTCCCCGTTAACTAGGCGCTAGATTCACTTAAACGCGTGTAAAATCAAACACTTTTTTTCAACATTAGAGAGCAGAATTGCATCAATAACCACATTTTACACACATGTGTAGAATAAAATTAATGGCGGTAATTAATATTCATTAATAATTAATGTTGTAGTGGAAGGTGTTGAAATGATTCAACGAGTGACAGGTGATTTAAATCAAGTTAGAGCATTTAAATCGTAGAATACATTAATTTCGTGATTTTTATTACGGTTTTTACTTTTTTCAGAATGCATTCAAGACGTACAATTACTTTTTAAATATACTAACAAATAATTTGATATAAATGTTAGCCACATTTTTAATATTAAATATTAATATTTCTAAATGGAATCTCGCGTACAAAAACATCTCTACAATTAAATAATATTTAAAAATTCTAAGATATATTAGTTAAATATTTAAAAGGTTTTAACGCCGAAATATATTCTTAAATTTTTAATAATATTATAACTTGGCAAAAAATAGCATAGTAAGTAGTTGCCCACATAATAAAGTTTTATTACTTTTTAATTCCAAATCCGTTCGTAACCTCGTATAGCGAAATCGCAAATTGGGTTCTTCAAGCACGTCCTGCGAATAAAATTATCTATCCATGGCATCTATGATGTGATAATAAAGTTGCTTATGGCAGTAGAAAGCACACAAGTATGTTAATTGACTGGACTGTGTTGTTAGAAATGATTTTCACTCTCGGTAAATCGCGAATTGTATCTGGAGCGACTTGGAATGTAGTGTCAATAAACCTTTAATTTAACAGATTTTATAGATGGTTAATTCAAAATTCAAAAATTCAAAATTCAAAATATCTTTATTCAAGTAGGCATTTACACGCACTTTTGAATCGTCAATTACATTAAATTGGTCAGTATAGTCAGTCTGTGAGTAAGCTACCACCAGCTCGGAATGCTGTTCTGCTGAGAAGAGCTGGCCAGAAACTCAACAGTTGCTCTTTTTAAATAAAATTTAACAATGTTTGACTTATAAATTATAACATCAACCCTGCAAATGAGTCAATTTTATTTATTTTATAAACTTAAATGCAATTTTGGAACAACTAGAACCGTCGCAATGACCTCATAGATAAAATATTCATCTAATGCATTTAAAAATATACAAAAATATATTATTTTGCATATGAAATTAAATAAAATTTTAATACCTTTAACGGCTATGCGTCACACTCGCTATTATATTTTATACTAATTTCTTTTTATAACCGCAAAAGAGAAGTTTTAAGTGAAAGTAACAAGATTAACTATTGTGTCAAAAAGACATTTTGTAATGACCAATGATCACATCTTTGACCCTGCTTCACACTTCTTTGTATTCGTTGAAGTATTTAATCACTATAGCTGATGCTTAATTTTTAAAACTACTGTCAAGTTTAATCTTCGATTTAAATTATATTAAATGTGTTTTAAAACAAGTGTATAATACACCTTATAGTTATATGTTAAGCCCATTGTTGCATTACAGCAAGTGAATAAATTTAATCGGTTTAGAATCATAATAATTATCATCATGACCGATAATTCTATAAGTGTCAGCGAATCAATAATTTACAAGACATGAAAGACGTTTTAAAAGTACTCGATAGCTTTTTCTAGAATAACTAAAATTTGTACATTAGTACCTTTTATTATATCCTATTCTGATTCTGTAAACTTAATATTTTTATAGCATTTTGAAAATATAACATTCTATCACTTACGCATATTTTTATTACATTCTTTAACATATTATATAGAGAGAATTGCGATAGACATTCAAGGTAATAATTCATTTATATCAAGAGTCAACACATGGCGTCTGTTGTGAAAAAAAATATTTTTTTGTCCTTTCTGAGTTACATTTTCTGCCATTTGTAAAAATATATCACTACCTGTGTCATCATATAATTTGCCTTTATCTTTTATTACATAAAATATTCGATTATAGAATAAACAAACAAAATTTTCATAGTTTGCTTTGAAAATAAGAAAATTTTCAGAAGTCAAATGTGTATGTTCACTGAAACAAGAAGCCAGACATCACTATCCATTTAGTAGAATGATTTACGTTATATAAAATATAAAAAAAAATGTTTTGCTAACTGTACGTACGTGTTAAGTACATACTTATGTACTTAACACGCAGTTACTTATTACAAAAAGATATACATTTGCCCGTTAACTATCTTATTAAAGGTGTAGATTAAGTTACTTTAAACGACGTTAAGAAAGCGTCTATCGTTTTTCCGTTAGAAACCATCAGGGTTACATTTCCCACACGTCTTATAAGGATTTATTATCCGATATCAAGAAAGTGAAGTCTTAAGGACACATAATTTACCAATAACGTCTTGATATTAACAGCCAGTTACTTACCTGAAAAAAAAATAAAGATAAAACATCAATGGATACGTAATATTTGTTAATATAAGCCTGAGGCGAAAGTTTAATGCTACTGACCTCTCCATTCATTAAAAGATTGAAAGTGAAATTAAATAAGCTGAGATCTGATAGCTTTTAACACATGTTTTTTTGAGGCGCCAATATTTAATTCCTATTGAATTGAAACGATATAAAAAACTGATTGAGATTGCGTAATTGTATTGTACCTTACATCTATACACAAATTACATGTGATTCAAAATGTCGAAAGCAAAACGATTGCAGTGATTGGATATCAATACTATCACATTATAGATTAGACTTAGGTCAATTCTAAAGCGTTAATATAACAAGCTATTAAAGCTTTCAATTATTATGTAACTAGCTTTGACTGTACACAAGACCTGAGCAAAACACCATTCAACGGTATTCATATTACATAAAACCTCAAAATCTACCGTTGTCTAACAGTTTTCAATTATCGCATAGGACTTTATGCCCGCTTCATAGAATATCTTGTACTAAATGATCATCATATTACCCTGTTCTTTAGTAATGTAACGGTGCAAGAATGTAATTAATACCTTATGGAAAAGCAATATGGTTCATATTCCATTGTAATATATATCTGATAATAATTAACCTGATGCAGATTGATATTAACTACTGCAGTATCTGAGCCGAAGTATTAAATTTTAATGAAAGTAGCGGCACTTGGGAGCTTACAGGACTTAAGATAGGAGAGATAAGAAATATTGCAACAGTTATACTAATATATAATCCTATTGGAGGACTTATTTATAGAGTTATTCAAATCAAACATCTTAGCTATGATTGGTTATAAACTGATCAAACATATCTTTATTAAAATAACTTCAACTTTTTTTTATCACATATTAAGTTATTTATAATCCATTGTACCTTTATCCGAAAAAATAAATACTAGAACACTATTTTAGAATCTTAAAGTGAAAAAATATTTTTTATTTATTTAAGGGAATAGGCCAAAGCAAGGTTTTCTTTGAAAGTGGTCGATTATTACAGATATGCCTTATTATGAACGTGGTCGATTATTAAAGATATGCCTTATTATGAACGTGGCCGATTATCAAATTTATGCCTTACTATCAAAGTAGTCGATTATTAAAGATATGCTTTACTATGAAACTGGTCGATTATTAAAGATATGCCTTACTATGAAAGTTGTTGATTATTTATATAAAAAACATTCTAAACTATAAGAGCCGTTACATAAATAAATACATATCTGACATAAATCTGGACACTCCTACACAAAAATAAAATTGTACCGCTTTGTGTGCAGTATACGTGTGTACACTAAGATATTTATTTTCATCTGATAACTATAAAATATGTCATGATATAAAAATGATTAAATTTTACGTTTGCCAAAAGTAAACACTTCACTAGTGAAAAGTTTACAATTAACATTTTTGATATAACGGTCCGGTTTTGATCTCATTTTTTATGGTTGTTTTTAAATATTTAGGGTAGGTAGTCCAGCACTTACTTTAAAAACTTTGTTTTTTTTTATAATTGAATAACTAATATATGTTTTCTTTTCCTTTTTTTTGTTTTTGGATGGAATCGTTTATATAACACTGGTCAAATAAATAAAAAACCGAAGAACAAACATTTTACCTATTAAGGTAAAAAAAAAAATACTTTTTTTAAAAAACTAACGCCAAATGAAAAAAAAATGCTTTGAAGTCTGTAGGCTGAGATTCTATTAAATAATTATAGTAATAAAAATAAATGATGTTAAAATACTATTTATTTCACAATCAAAGCGTTCTAATATTAATTAAACTTAAAAAGTACAAAAAGACAATGATAGCAACGGATTTAATAATATGAATGTTGATTACAATATTACTGCTGTCAAAAGTATATCATCTCGCCTACCGTTGCGGTATTCGACGGAATCGTTTTCAATAAAGCACTGTGTCAACTAGCGGTAGCGCTTTTTTCCCTTTCCTTGACCAATCCATCGTGTTTCGTCAAACGGCAATTCGATAAGCCTTAAATTAATCACGATTATGTAGACCTGTCTTATTATTTTTTATCTTTTTTTAAGACCTATCTTATTCCTTTTTATCTTTCTTTAATTGGAAAATTAAACCATATCTTATATTCAAACCACGTGTTCAATATTGTACTTGAAAAGGAAGAGTTTAAAGAAGGATCACGTACAGATAAAAAAATACAAGATCACTTTTCGTTTCAGAGCTATAATGATAGCATCAATGATAAATAGCGCAATTTGCTACAACAAAAAGTGGATTGTAGGTATACACTTTAATGGATGTATCGCCTTTACCAACTGACTCTACCTCGTAGAGTTATATTACCGGAGATGGTATGATACGTTTAATCGGAACGTGTATGATTAACGATAATCGTATAGCAAAATATGCAACTCAGATACTTATACGTAATTGCAATGAAGAATTTGAATTTCAATAAAAGCCCATGATCAGCCATTCGTAAGAAACGCCATTAGTAGTATTTGGAGCGTGCGAACGTGGGAAGGTGTCGTTGGAAAGTTATTTATAATTAAAATCTAAAATGAGCGAGGAATGAATTGGCGATTGTACGTAATTTCTTTGATTTTCATTTTGATGTTAAATTAACATAGTGCGGAACACGATCCAAATCCCACTCGGGTACGAATGGTATGCAGATACGTGAGTATTATCTTGTTTGCACTACGATTGAAATAGTTTCAACTGACGAAAGTTTTAGCCTACATTTATCCGGCACGTATGTATCACTTGACTGTCAATTTCCCCGGTGCATGTCAAACTTTATTTATGCCACTATGTTAAAGCCCGGAATGAATGCAAAGTTTGTTCGCAAAATGGCAAAAGGTATGCTCTACACGCAAAGGTTAAATTGCATATTGAATCGTGCTATCAGAGCCTTCGGACTACAAATGATTTATTTATCAAAAACGAAGAAGGAACTACCATCATATTTCTTGATCTCCGACTACTTGTGTGAATTAAGCACAACGTTTGTGACATTTATGTCAATGAAAATAAATATAATAATTATATTAACAATTTTATGGTTGCTTATTAAAAAACATTATCACCGGTTGTATTTACGATACATTAAGAAAAAGTAACTTTCGCGCACATTTTATTATACTATAACTTTCAGTTTACAATATAAACGATTTATTTTATATGAATGTAACGTTTATTTCATAATAAAATTGTAGTTAATACTACATTTGAGAAATCATCGGAATTTATGATATGGTTAATTAAAGTAAAATATAAAATAACTAAAATTTGTATTAAAATAAATAATATTCCAAATATAAATAATAAAAAATAATGTTAAATGATTTGCATACCTTTAAATTTGTCAAGTAATAGTTAGCTTAACTTTTTAGTTTTAAGTGTTCCCTAAAACAAGGTCAGTGATTACTGACAAGAATTTATTCATATTGTGAAAGGTGAAGTGACAATATGAATAAAGAAACCAAATGATAAGCAAAAATCAAAGTAACATATTTTTTAAGTATTTGATGAAAGTGTAAAATGTATACGAGTTAATAAAAACGTGGCATCTTCAGATTCAAAATCAATAAATCAAGTATCATAAAGAAATACTTTAACAAATGAAAGTAAATTATTATATAAATGCTTAAATAGTCCATAGTTAACAAATTTAAACATTATAAACAAAATTGATAACATTCAGTATAGTAATGGATGAAAACAATAAAATAGAATCTGAAGTCATCATTCGGTCTGATAATCCGAAATTCTATTGTTACCTAGCCTACCTCCAACTAACAAGAGGCGAGTGGATGTCGAAAGAGCCTTTTCATTTTCTTAAATGAGATGAGAATCATAAGCGTAGGTTATTAGGCAGTCAGTAGCTTAGTGAGTTAAATCTACAATGGACACTTTCACGTCTTTGAACTGTCAATAAACATTTTTTGAATGGGATAATAACCCACTAATTCATCATAATTGGTCGCTTACTTCAAATCATTATATCATTTATTCAATTTCTCTAGCTTTTGAAGTGTGCTTAAAATATTGATGTTTATTCTCTAAAGTTGTAATTATATACATAGTTTAATAGAATAATACATTATTATTAACTTGCATAAAATATTTGAAATCGAAAATCTACTAAAAATATATGACTTAAATACTGGAGGAACTAATTTTGACCCCGTGTAAATGAAAAAAATAGTACTTTATCTAATATAAAAACTAAACTATAAAATAATATTATATAAAATATTTTTTGCGTTATCATAATATTAAATAATAAATAACTATTTTAATATCTTTATAATAATAGTCATAATATAGATCTCATTATCATCAAAACATTCGCATATTTTATTTTCAAACTAAACTTAATTCTTACTATTACAGTGATATAAAAGAGCACTAGAAAAACCATCCTAGGTTTTTTTTGAAACATTTTACGGTACTGTAACGCAAGAAGTAGTACATTAACTGTTGTTGTTATTAACAAAGAACAAGATAAATTCCTTATTGTATAGGATAAGAAAAACCGCAAATCTGCTACAACATTTAGATCGAGAACTGATGACATTGCGAAACCCACACATACCAGAGCGTTGTCAAGTGCATAGAACCGTTAGTTCAATTCAAATTTACAATGAAGATCTCTCACAATTTAGACAGATCTTACAACGAAGGGCCAAGCCACAAGTTTCATAGAAGCTAACCGAGCGGAAAGCTGTTGAAACCCAAATTGAATACGTAAAGGTAAAAAACTTTATAGAACTTTGAAACTATTTCTGATAACTGCTTTTTTATTGATATTTCAAAAATGTAAATGAGATGAAAATAACAAGATTATTATTGATATATTAAATTGCCAAAACACAATATTTTTTGTGATTACTTAAATATTTTTTATACATGAATTAAGTTAATAGAAGATAAATTTGATTAAATATTATCAGGGATAACATTAAGAGAAGATGGAGTAAATCAATTTGGCGTACAAATTTAAACAACTGTGTCAGGAGGTTACAGTGGATGAGACTTCTGAGGTCCGTTACTCGTTCACGAGGTATCGTGTTTATATAAAATAATCGGAACCACTGACTATTTATCGCCTTATAGGGTTACTATTGAAGTTATCACCTTATAGAGAATTATTATAGAAACATTATCAATTTTTATTTTGGTTATTATATGGGTGTAGATTGTATTAGTCAAATTTGTGGTATCTATAATATTACCTCAGAACTCAATACTGTAATAATCAGATTTGGTAATGTTATCCACTTTTTTTTTGACAATTGTTTCTTAGGTTTTCCTTTTTTATCACTTTATTTGCTGGTTTAGGGTAAATAACCAGCACATTAAACAAAATTTGATTTAGGAGGAAAGCACAGACTGAAAAAATATTAGATTAATTAGTTCCTATGGGCTATGAGACATCCGATTGGTATCAACATAAATTAATATATAAAAATATTTGAATTTCCTTCTTTCCAATTCACAACAGAATATTTTTTTAATTTGAATAAAAAAATGGCTAATTATGTGTATCAGCGTAACATAGATTTTGCTGAAATAATATCAGGATTTGGTCCACTTAGTAATATTAGAAACCAGATATATATTTATTATTTTGTAGAACACCAACAACATAATTTTCTTTTATGTAAAATCGTCACGTATAAAACGTAGAGGAGTAGCGAATGTTTAATCAAATCAATCATAGCTAGTACTAGAGAGTCCGTTAGATGTGACATGAATATCAGTTCAGCAATTGAGAGGACCTGGTCAGTGTAATGATACTACTTATATAGCTGGGGTCCATTAACTAAGACATAATCCAATACACACATGATCTATTACGGTAATTGCCTATACTATTAAAATTATCTATAATATATTGTAGCAAGTGGAGTTTATTGGATAAATCATAATATTGTTGTATAAAAATACTAGGTACATAATAAAGAAATTAAAATATTTTTCACAAGATTAACATTGAATAAAAACTATCATTAACGGATTTAGCTTGGATTTAATTCAATTTACATTTTAACCTTCATATTTAAGCCGATGTTTCTAGTATCTGATAGAGACACTGTTAGGTAATGCATTTGTGTGCATTAACTCAATGCACGGAATCTTAGAAACCGTTAGAGGTAGATGACTAATTAACTGACTTACTAACGCCTCTACATCTAGTCTTCTAAGAAGACGATTATTGAAAAACAATCTATAGTATATAGTAAAGTTTTACTTAAATGTATACTACTCGTAAAAAACAAAATATACATTGAAAATGATATTGATAATTACAGAATTCAATGAGATTTTATTTAAAAAAGAGTAAAGTATATAGAGATACTTGCTACTAGCGAAGTAATTCCTGAGATTATAACTGCAAACGACAGGTGAGGACATAAAACCAGCGTCAGGAACCCTCGTAGTTGTTACAAGACGTGACTATAAATGCATGAATAATCTCTCGACCATTTGTGGTTTATGGCAGGAGAGGAATACAAACGTTAATAACAAGCTCATTTCAACTTAAATTTAAAAGCAAACCGCAGCCACTTCGTAGTCAAGTGAAGTCTAGGTTTCTTGATATAAACGACTTTCTTTAAGTTTATATCAATTAAGTTTTAATATCAAATTGAACAGAAAACTGAATGACTTTATAAACTCTAAAAATGTACAAATTATAACATTTATTTATTAAATGAGCTTCAATATTTGATTATAATGATACATGTTTAAATGAAATAACAGTAGAATGAAACGTAAATACAGTTGAATCAGATCGCGATAGCAGCTGTGAGTACAAATTGAGCGCAATTAGCAATACACGAGCTAATATTGCTATAAAACGGATTGCGTATTTGCAATAAACTGGTGCAGTCGTCTAGTACCAGCCGTCTAGTAGATGAAACAGCCGTGGAGTATCGCACGGCATCTATATCACTAAACTAGAACGATGGTTTCTAACAATAAGTGTAACGCGTGACAAAAAAAAGTCTCCGCACATAATAGGTAAGCGGTTTCCAACCTTGCACTCACTATAGAATTTTCGGCCTGTAATCGTGCCCGAAAAATCCCCAATTCGAAAACGTTTCTTAGAAACCTCTAATACCGTTTAGAGTACCGCACGTTACAGAGAATTTTGGATGTTTCGATTTTATATGTCTTAAATATAATATAATTGGTTGTGTTTGAATATAATATAATTTTAAGATCATAATAATGTGTGTATTATGACTTATCATGTGTTATATTTATGAACATATTTTCTACTGTAACAGCTAACAATTCTAGTTTCAATTTACATAAAGCTTTTCTTAAGTTACGAAATTTTATTAAATTGTTTTCATCATTACAAAAGCAAACATTAAATAATTGCTATAAAAGGAAGATCTAAATCTAATCGACGGATCTAATACAAAGAATGGTAAAAATATTAAAAGTTTTTTTCTATTTGAATCGCAACAGACTGTTTAATTTATGCAAAATATTAACTCAAAATTATACCTAAAGTGAGATTATGTGAGAAAACAATCGGAAAATAACAGGATTTGGAGAGAAGGTTGCGTTTATATCCGAACAATAGTGTTGCATTATTAATGTAATTGCATAATATGATTTCCTGATTCTCGATACCTGGTAGTGATGGGTATGATAAAATATAATAGTATGTTATTGTATCTTACGTCATTGTTATATTTTTTATGTAGATAACGAACAAATTCATAATAGAAAAAAAATCCTAAAAAAATATGATTTAAGAAAATAACAATAAAATTTCTATGTTAGCATGTCATGCTTATTTAGATGTTTGAATAAATAAATAATAAAAAATACATCAAAATACTCGTAAATGGATTCGAACCTATGACCTCTTGGGATACTTGCTTTACACACTGTGCTACTGAGGAATTTAGCAATTTAAATTAATAAAAAGATACATATAAAAAAAAAAAATTTAGAAACCAATAAATTAGAAGTTTCAATACATATCTATTAGAAAATAATTTAAATATCAATTAATGATATTAAAGAAAAACGAATACTTTCTCCGTCTAGAAGACATCTGAGACACCAAGGGTTACTACGGATACCGGACGTATGTAGACCGTGTCGGCAAGTCGACAAAACGACAAGTCATGCTCAACTAAACCACGCAATGAAAAAAAATTGCAACTTCGACCAGTAATCAATGATAATAAAGAATTACACTGAAAATTTATTGACTTTTATGGCTTTTAAGAAAATAATTTTATTTGTATTTTTTTGATTGTGAGTGGAACTATATAAATAACTACAAAAAAAATCTGAATTTTTCATATTTATATTATAAAATATTTTAAAGTAACTATAGAACTCGATGAAAGAATTCACAAAATAGTAAAACACATACATTTTTATAGTATAAATTTTATGTTATAAATTAAAGCTTTATAAAAAAAAAACTAAAACCTGTCAGTCATGATGCCTTGTATCCTGATAAATATATAATGCTAGACATGCAACTTGGAACCTCTAAAGATTAGTATATCTTCAAAATCACAAGTATTTAATAAATTCAGGTTAATTGTTCGGAGATCTTTCGCTACTTTTTATTTGTTTTGGTTGTTTTTAACTACCAATGACTTCAAAACAGTCTACTTCGGTAAGATTTACGAAAAATAATTATTTTGAATAAAATAATGATTTTCGCGTTTTATCAATAAAAATGGAGTTTTTTTGGAGATGAAAGACAATTTACGGTAATAACTCAAAAGTAATCAAAGTTACCTTAAGTTATCTTTAATTCTGTATTAAAGATAAATAAGCCTATTTTTTACAAATCCATAATAAAATATGCTGATAAGTATTCGTTCATCGTTTGTAGGTTAGTAAAAACTATTAACTAATGGAGAATTTGTAATTGTAATTGTAAATTACATAAAAAATATATTGTCAGATGAGAATGTTTCAATTATTGTGTTCTGTTATCTTCTATCTGTAATTATAATGCTTCCGAAGTGGAAAATCTTCGTAACTGAATCAAGAGCACAGATCTTTCTCACAGCACAATTCCCGGATAATAATTACTTGAGATTTACTCTTTTAGGCTAGATAATCTACTAACGGACTGTACTATATTAGGACCAGATATACAGTTGCTTAAATAAGACGGTAGTTTAAAAAAATCTTAATTAAATCAACGATAGGTAATCGACAGTTAAATTTATGGTTGAGACGAAAATTAATTTGCGTGTCAATTAGCAAATAACACATCGGTTATACTCTAGACAATAAAATATATACTATACATAATTATACTAATTTTAATATAATAAATGTTGTTAAGATTTAAACATTACCATATTACGATTTCACGCTTTTTGATTCTCGGGAATAACATAAAGAGTCACACTTATAAATATATTATTTATTATTTTTTTTAATATATTTTTGTTAATATAGATTATCACCGAACTAAAAATATAACAAATTTTAAATGTCCCAAACTATTATAATAGATATAATAGTGTTATAATTTTTGGTACTACATAATATGTATTGTGTGTTGGTTCATTTATGTAGGGCAGGGGTGGCCAACTTGATCAGAACTAAACTTTTAAACCGATGAGCCCATGTGCAATCTATTTAATTTATGTTTAGATTTACATACTTCTTTAAACTTGATTAACAGAGATCGACTGATTGGTCAACCCTGGTGTAGGGTAATATGTCAATATATCAAACTCGTCTATACACTGCTGTCAAAAAATAGCAATATTTCAAATATAGTTTTGATGACAAGTTCAAATGCCAATCAGTTTGAAAGGCAAATACGCTATTGTTAAAATATGGAAGCCAAATTGATATTTGAATTTATATCAGGCTGGACCATTGTACCTACTCTTTTAAAAAGATTGAATTTCTAGCGTAGGTATAGCAATTTTAATCTCAAGTTACATAAAGTACAAAAATAGTTACTAATTGGATTTATCTCTTTTAATTATTTAATCGCTCTGTCTCTTTCTCTCTTAAGATGTAGTTTTATTGATTCCATTTATTGGCGTATCAAAAACGATTAATAAAACAGAATGATAGAATTAATATCCAATATTATTTATGGTATTAATGTATCTGCAACTGCAAGAAAGCGCAGCGTTCCATTGACCTACAAAGGCACCCTACATACATACAAAATCAATGTTAGCACTATAACCTGTGACTTCTGCTCGTTATGTGACCTTTCATACAATCTCATACAATTTCATACATCGAAGTGTATTTGGATATACAGATATATATTCTGAGAAAAGTAAACGTTCAACTGTATATTATATATTAGTTTGATTTAAATTAAGAATAGAATCTGATTTAAGAATCAGTTGTTTGGGATTTGTTACGTAAGTGTATTTTGATATATACAAAATTATATTTTGAGAAAAGTAGTGTAACTGTATATTATATATTGGTGTGATGTACTTAGATCGGGAAAAAATCTGATTTAATTAACAATGTTAAACATTTTGTGGATTTAAACAAAGCTAGTAAATATCAGTTGCTTGAGATTTGTGGGGTGAGATTGAGGTTACTATCACAATATTAGGGTTAATCTGTTGGGTTAAGGGTGAGACTAATCTATGAGATTAATCTTAAGGTCATGTCATGGGATTGGATGTAAAACAATGTACATTGTAATATTATGTAGGTTACAATTAGCTTTGGAATATTTTATTTAATGTGGTCTCTAGATAAAAATCAATTCTAGTTTTAAAAATACACAAGAAAAATTGAGAAATTCAGGGTATTGTTAAGGTTTTATATCTACATCTATAACATTATTTAAAAGTTAGCATTAGATTATTTTTCTAGCATTAAATTACCATGAAAACAATTGGTATATGTAACAAAATGCCGTCCTAATACATTATCAATACATTTTGGATTTTATATCTTGACAAAGAAAGCTCAAATTGCTTTAAAATATATAATTTTAAATATTTAGCGATTGAAAGCTTATCGTGGTAAATCTTGTAATAGTTAAATTTGTTCTCAGCGGAACAAGGCGGATGTTTCGTTAAGTAGCTGTTACGAATTAAGATGAACGCGGTAACTGGCTTTTGCAAGGATAAAAAATAAAAGGTTTTATTTAAAATGAATTAGGGATAATCATGAATTTCTTCGAATAGAAATGTATATATAAGTCACTAGTAATTAGTGATTTTAGAAACAATACAATCTTGATAATTTTCATATTTTTAGAAATAAAAAGCATGTATTATTGTTAGTAAAAAAATATTTATTTATTATTTATTGTATGAATGACATTGAATTATTCTTTAATCGTAAAATGTTAATATATACAGGGTTATTGGTAAATAGTTGACCACCTCTTGCAGGCAACTTCTCTACATCAATTCCAACAACATTTGTTCTACGACTTTTTAAAAGTAATAATTTTTAAAATTTTAAATTTTCCCATACAAAATTTATTTGTTGTCTCTGAACTGGCGTTAACTCTGAGCGTCGCGTCGGTATGGCGCCCGGGCGTTGACCTTGTAAGCACTTCTTACAAAATACAGAGTAATAAGTAAAAGAGGGAGCAAATTTTTTTTTTGTTTTGTTTATCAAGATTTGTAAAAAGTTGTAGATTAAATCTTGTTAGGATTGATGTAGTTAGGCTGCCTGCAAGAGGTGGTCACTAATTAAAAAACGGTGGTTACTAATTAAAAATAACCCTGTATATATATATACTCATTAAACATTTTACAATATTTTATCCGTAAGTATTGTAAATAATATTTTTGAAATAAATTTTCATAACATAAATAATTCGTAAAATTGAAAATGAACAACCAACCAGAAATGAAGATTTTATCAGTGCATTTTATAGGCCGTGATTATTTACCGGTACTGGTAGTGCAAGGTGTTAGGGCAAACGAGCAATGGTGGTTATAATATGGCCTGTGAAATTAAAATACTTTCATGCACTCGACCTCAATACACGACCATTATAGAAATGACGAGGTATGGTGCTAAGTGTTCACAAGACTAATAGAGATGGGTATAAGGTAATAAACCATGTTATTTGCTTGTAATTTGTGATAAATAACTTCATTTAGTTGGTTCTGTCCATTTGAAATTGCTTTATAATAAATAACTTTTTATCAGAACAGCCATAACATGTACAGGTGTTGTACACATATATAACACTTATTGTACACATCTATAACATGTATTGTACACCTACATAACACATTTATTGTACACATATATAACATGTACATACGTGTGGCATTTCGTACGTCAGTGCTTATGATAAATGCAGAGAACATAAACACAAATGAGGGGTTTGAGTAATACTTTGTAACAAAGCTTGTCAATTGCACTAACAATTCTAAGATAACTTCAGCATTTAGATTGTTCATACAAAATTATAGGTGAAATCGTATTAATGCCTACACGTTTTGTTACTTATTGTAACAATGTAAAAACTATTATCAATTTTATCTTGCCCTTTCTCTATAAGCTTTCTATTTTACGTTTTGCGGTGAATTTAAGTTGATATTTCTTATAGTATTTGTTTACGTGATTGTACTTAGCGTCAAATCTTTTCCAACCACACTGCTTAAAAAATATAGAACGCTTTAAGTGTTCTGTATTGATATAATTTGCATTTCGTAGTGAGGATGTAGTTTAATAAAAAAATAATAACCATATTTAATAGTATGGCATTATACTATAATAGGAATGAGTAGTTTCTTCTGCTTCCTTCTAGTATATTACTTTTTGAATCTGCGCAGCTCAATATTTGTTGGAGCGGACATAATGTACATTTGAAAGGTTGTCACGGCTGATTTAAATACTGATAGCTCAGCTAGCTGAGTGACGGAACGGTTTCCGGAGTTCGCAGATTCGAATCCAGTCGGTATCGACTAAAATTTATTGAAAATTAGTTTTCAAACGTGCAATCTATTATCAGTTGCTTAACAGGTTTTCGAATTAGGCCTCAAGTATTGAGTATAACCTAGAAAAAACTGTAAGCAAGTGGGTCGAATTCAACATAGTTGTGGGAAAAACACTTATTCTGGTAAATTTGACCAAAACACACGTCTGCAGCACGTGCTACAATTTTCGTAGTGCTAAAGAAAGCTTAATTCCTCCTAAGGTTTGATTAAAAATATGACCTTGCTGATAAGTGTTTATATTTAGAAGCTTTCAAAATGAATATTATATAAATATATAATGATTATTACGCATATTTATTTTCAACCTGGTTTAGTAACCCAGAGGTCGTAAGTTCAAATCCTGAGATTTGATTAATTTTAAATCCTATATATGTATTTAAAAAATAAACAAGCTTCCATTATCAAATATGTTTGTAGACAATTTCAACATTTACAACTAATTGTTATAGTACAAAACAAATTCAATTAATGTCACTTCTTACGTAATATTTGAACATTAAATTTATATACAATAAATTATGTAAGATATAATATTCTCCTTAATTGGATATTAAATTAAATTAACGTACACATTTTGTGTCAAGTGAAGCTAATGCAATTAATTGCTCTAGAACTTTAATGCAATTTTTCTTGAAACTTTCAAACACAAACAATGTAACATTTCCACCGCTTGTTATCTTCACGGCTGTCTTTATAAAGTTCTAAAAGATAACATCAGGCTGAGGTTAATTAAATCACTGACAGATGAATAAGATAACACTGTTGGGCATAAATTGTGATTGGAAACCTCGTGAAGATTCAATGAATTAATAATGTTCGTTTATTTTAGTTAAGTTTCCAAATAGATCTGAATTCTCAATTATTATAAATAAATGTATTTTTAAAAGATACCTTAATACTATTAAGACATTGCAAACCAGTTTTCTTCCTACGTTAAGCTGTCTAACTAGAAAAATAGCATTCTATTTACAGAGGTGCACTTACGAGCCATCGATCTTATATTAATTGAGCGCGTATAAAAAAATAATTAATAGTTCAGAAAGAATTTATCTTTATATAGAAAAACTGGCATACAAGATGCACAAAGAAAGAACAGTGTATAAATAGAGGGCTTCTAAGAAATGTAAAGTTGCTTGTACACAATGTTAGAACTTAAAAAAGCTTTGTTACACAATCACTCTCTCTGTATTGGTTGGTGTAAAGGTTTCAATTTCATGGATATTCGGAAAGAAATTTGGAGCTTTTTCTTTTAGTAAAAACTTGTCATTTTAACATCTTCGGGTTTTATAATGTTATAGCCTTTTAGAGTAATATATGCTTTGAGTCAATGTAATCCATACTAATATTATATATGCGAATTTGGATGTTTGGACGGACGGATGTTTGTTACTCAATTACGCTAAAACTACTGAACGGATTTTGAAGAAACTTAGCAATGTTGTAGCTTATGTACCAGAATAATACATAGGGTATAGAAATACCACCTGTTGGACGTGGACATTGCAATTTATTTAAAAAAGGAACAAAGATACATTTATAGTTAATAAAAAGCTGTCATTTTAACATCATCGAACGTGTTTTATAATGATATCATTGTTATGTCATTGTTGAGTAATGTATTGAGTCATAATATTATTATATATAGTAATTTATTTCAAAAAGGAAATATATATCTTCAGTTTATTAAATAAGCACCATGTCAACTTTCCAAGAAATATCAAAGGAAATAGCAGATCGGTAATGAGCGGGACAGAGTTTCTCATGACTATAATGACTGCTGTTGATTGTGGCTATCAATTTTGTTAAAAATAAACATTTCTTTTGCCATGCGGAAGCATCCGCCATGTTATTTCAACATCAACCGGTAATCACTGCAACCGCAATTTCCTAGACGTCTGAAAATAATGCTCACGATTCGGTTGGCGTTTTCATTTAAAAGTTTCAGAAATATTTCTATAACAGATTTTGTTTCTTTTAACACAATATTTTATTATAATAAACTGTATTGAAGGTATTATTAGACTGAGAGCTAATATAAAATTAATGCCTGCACTTCATTTACTTGCAGTCATAAATAAGGGCATAAAAGGTATAATTTCTAAGAAATAACTTTAAAGTTATACAGAGGGTGTAAAAAGCTTCGATTCTCCGCAAGCGATTAGAAGGTTACTTGAGGGTAAGACACTCTTTGTTCTGCTATTCAAGTAAGGTATAGTAGTTTTGTTAACTATTTATTTCAAGGATGAGTTCAATGACCTTTTCAAGGAAATTTATTAGGCTATATTAAAGTTTTATTAAAAATTGCTTATTAAATTCAGATCTATAATATTGTATGAGTTATATAAAAAATACAAATGTTATATGAGCCTTATAAACCTGATATAGGATTACATTTCATCTGTATGTATGTTATTTATTCATAAATGTTACATCTCGAAAACCAATTACGGCATAAACAAGATCAGACCATTCAGTATGCAAATTCAAATTATGTACTGAATTGTATAATACATAATATATATTTTTATTATATACAATATAAATAACTTCTTGAGATGAGTGATTTCTGTTTTGTGTAAAATGTGATAAAATATTTCTAAGAGAAAGCTATTTTATTATAAAACTCAGATACAATCAATTATTAGATGAAATGATCTCACGATATTTTAAGTTTTTAAACCTTGGTTTAAAATTTATTATCTATTGTTAACATTACATATATAGTTTTATCGTCTTAATTACATGACATAATATTGATAATGTGATAATCGATTCCATAATACATATAATCAGTTATAATCGATTCTCACTTCATTGATATTCCACATTAGCTTTAATACATAATCCCAGAAGTAACAGTATCAAGAGACATTAAATAACAGGACTGTATGAACAGTTATGTTAATGATAATTAAAATCGATTATTAATATTTACACACATAAGATTATTAAACAATGTTGCTAATATACAGGGAAATACGCCATTTGAATACAAAATGTCGTTAGAAAACTGTTCAAATAACAATAATTTGCATCAACTACTTCCTATGGGAATGTATTATGTAACAATGAAAAGAAACATTTTCCGCCCTTAGGCGTTGCAATTTATTTAACAACTAGTTGTTACGCGCTACTTCGTTTGAGTTATATTTTATAAATCTTCATCATTTCATTGATTTCAATAATGTTTTTTGTTCCTATACATATATATGATTTTAAAATAAAAGAAGCCATACAACATCAGCTGCCGTTTCAGAGATTAGTTGGAACAAACGAACCGACCGACAGACATAAACACAGATAGGCAATTTTTTTCTTAGTACTGTATATACTTTCATGTGTAATTAGTAAAAAACAATTAATTTTTAATTACAAACAGACACTTCTTTTTTTTATATATATATATATATAATATATATATATATATATATATATATATATATATATATATATATATATATATATATATAGATTTTAAGCTGAATCTGGATCAAGTAACATTATTTACCTTTTGTAAATATCATTCAATTAAAAGGTGATATGCAATTTACGCAATTCTGATAAGAAACATAACAGTACAAGATATTAGCGCGAAAATAAGTTCCGTTGCAATAAAGATGGCTCTGGAAGATACATTTCCCTTATTAATGATATCACAGCAATATTCTTTTAATCCAACAGACCGACGCAAAATTTATCATCATTGCAGTATTTGTTTGCGCTAAAATAGTCCGTATGCAGTGTTCATAACTTCTAATATTGTCTGTTAGGATATCTAATGTCGTAAAACTTCTGGATCGGTTGTACGTGACTCAGGGCGTCCAATCCGTGATTTACTGCGGTAACGCTTAACTTGGCACGCACGATTGAATATAACGCATATAATGTTACAAGTGAGACTTGTACATCTTGATACTTTAGGGATGTTATTATTACGTGATTTTTATATATAGTTCATAATTTTGACTATAGTGCGCAGATTTCGGTGTTAGTGATGAGTTTTGATACTTATTGCTATTACACATAAAAATATTAAATTGCGTTGGATGCATATTAAACGGAATTGCATACAATTGCAACCGGATACACTGTTGTCTATATAGTGAATAAAGAAAGGCAAATCTTATATTGAAATTACCTTGATTTTATTTTCAAAGTAGAAAACACTTTCTAACAATCACTTGCAAATACATAACATTGTTGAGGTTTCTATGAGAGAAATAGCGGAATGCCGATGTGAAACAATAAGAAAATTCTATAGAATAAGAATACTATATATAAACATCTATAGTATACTTTTAACAATTTGCATGGACAGCGAGGACGCAAGTAAAATATGAGAACAAACTGCGGTATCTCTTAACGTCTATAAGTCTATTTATAGCGCCCAAGCACGCTAGAATTGAACTCAGAATAAATTGCAACGGAGTATTTACACAAAAATTGCATTATATTTAACAATCCTAGTACAAAAACGTGTCACAAACTTCCAGAACAATCTACAGTTGCCATAAAATAAGTGATACGTAAGTTACTAACAATACATTCGAATAAAAACATTGTCTGAATCAATGTCAGTCTTAAATGATGATAGATCGTAGTAATTAAAACGGGATCGATTTAACGGATCCCGGATTAATATACAGCAATAATCAAACTGTTTTTAAGATTAAAGAGAACAAACAGTATATCTCTAAAGATATATAAGAAAAAGAAAGCGGTGGTAAGATAAAGATGATCATACAGAATGCAAAATTTATTAAAGCTACCGGAGCTTAATTATTCGTGTCTGCTAAATATTGTTTTATTTTTTAAATATTTAAAATTTAAATAAGATTAACATGTTTAAATTGTCAAACATTAATTGTTTTCTTCAAATTATTTGTGATAAAAATATTCCCATTTATTAGATTCATTTTGATAACAGTATTGTAGCATCTCATTTTTAATTTATCTAAAATTTAAATAAGCTTAACATGGCTATATACATGTTCATATTTACAAACATCAAATCACGTAATTTATTCTATAAATTATATATAATAAAGACATCCTCATTTATTATTTATAACATCATCTGATATATTTCCTACTTAATAACGAAATATAAGGAAACTTATAGAACATATATATATAACCTGAAATCTATTAATAGAACAGTTACGTATCTTGCAAGCCAATTAGATACTAGGGTATTCCTTACAGGGATGCTGAGTATAATATAAAGGTGCTTGTACTGACATACGATAGGTTCCCCCTTATCGGATCTTCTACACCGCACGTGCCACCGCATACTTAGATGACCCAGCATCGATAACTGATCTGGTATATTGCTGTACTTTGCACTATAGAACAACTGAACATGTAGTTCTATTAGCGTACTAATTTTATGAGATTTGATTATGTTTATTCTTCATAAGTTTTATATTAAAATTTGAAGATGATTTACCACAGCAAATCTTTTAAATGAATCTAAATTAAACTGTTACTGTCTAGTGAATGTTCATCGTTTAAATAAAACTCTGTAACCAAATTAATATATTAACAACTATTGTATAATTCCATCTCGTGGCATAAGTATGTTTAAAATGAACCTATTGTTTTAATGAAACGTAATATGACAATCAAAAATAATAATTATGACAATTTCATTTGAACATTGTAATTGATAAAAATTATGATCTCTCGGTTTAATTTTTATACAACCAAATAAATGTAATTTTTTTTCCAAAGGTACATTAGAATGTAAAAAATACCTATATATAAGTTTGAAAATATCTATAAACGTATCTTCATGTTATGTATCTATATACGTAGACACGGTATCTCAGTAAGTAGTGCGACGGGACGGTTTTCCATAGATCGCGGGTTTAAATACATACCAGTATCGGACTATTTTTCATTGTTGATTTATATAAAACATACAATATAACTGTTAAAAATAAATAAATATTATTAATGAGATCCAACTGACAGTTAACGATTTCGTTATTACTTAGAAGAAAGTACGTAGAAATTTGACTTATAAAGTTATTAGCATTACAACAATAAAATACACAAGTTACCTTAACTTGAAGTTAGTCACTAAGTAGACTCATAAGTACATAACTTATTTTCCACGCCTTACTTGTTCGTTAGACTCTTACTTGGTAGCGCCACAAATCCAAAGACGACAGATACATGGCAATCTGCAACCCGAGAAGGACGATTCAACCGTCTCGAATTACTTGATATAGCTATTGAGTTTCTAAATCACGATTCAGTACAGCTTTAATAAATCTGAATCATTGACAGCGGTAATTACGTTGAGAGATTGAGTGCACAGGGTCAGACAAATAGCATGGTAGCGTAATTTTAAAAGAAAAAAGTGAAAATTTGTTTTCATGCTCTGTTTCAAATCAATCTTAATTTTTGAACAAATTTATTGCATTGATGAACTTATAAAAGCAATTGTAACAATAAATCCAAGTTTGATTGATTCTAAATATAAAATTATTTGGTTCATAATTTAATATGAAGTAAAGCTAAGTTATATAATTTTACCTACGGGTATCAAAGTTTAAAATCATCATTGAAAAGAAGAGAAAATATATCACAACCATTTAAATTAAAAATAATAAATTAAATAAAGAATTTAATGTTAAGACAGCTATTAGAATAGAAAAACTTTGTAAGTTTCGGTAATCTTACTTAAGTTTTCTAGCGTTAGTTCGTTTTACGTTAGTTCAAACAATTTAAAAGTTCTTACCTTTCTGAACTTAAGCTTTCTAACACACAACATTATACAGTATTTTTAGATAAATAAATTTAAACCTAAATCATGAACACAATTGTAATATTCTTTAAAACAGAATCATCTTTTTCAAAAGAAAGTGAAAATCAGCGCAAAAATATTAAATTTAAAAAGCTTAACAGTGCTCAATCATACGAGTGGTCATAAACGTCAAGTGCGCTTGGTTCAGCCGTCGCGGGGATGAGTGGGCAGAGATAACATCCCGTGAATGCAGAACAGGATTCACAAAAGGAGGCTGGGATTCGTCTAAGAAATTGAATTTTAATATAAAAGCCCTCGTGTAGAATTTAATGATAGTACTTCACTCAAGTTGTGATTACGTTTTTTTATATTTCTATTTCGGGATTTTTAAAAGACGTATTTAGTGGAATTGCGTTTGATGTTTGAATCTTATGAAATCTATAAATAAATTAAAAGCTTGAAAGAATGAAATAACATAAAAATAGTTATGAAGTGATAACTAGATAACCTCTTAGGCAATTATTATATAGATTTTTACAACAGTTATATTAAGTAAAAGAAAAATAGTATGGCTCGTCTCACGATTATTTTTAATTATTGAACAATTATAAAGTAAGCCGGAAGACATTCTCTCTTTAATTAATATACTTTAATTACATAATGTTAAATGGAGGTTAGTGTTAGAACAGGTTGTAACTAGTTATAAGATGTTATATAATTGTGTTTGAACATGTTCAGCCATGTTAAGGTTATTTTAATTGTAATATGAAATGAAAAGAATCTCAACACTCTAGGATATATAATAAAGTTTTAGTTATAAATTAGTTACTTACAGTTTTAATATATTGCATGAAATTTTCGTATTATTATTAAGCTCACTTCACATAAACTGTAACGTTAATTCTAATATCATGCAAATATATTTCAATAAAGCCATTTTGTAAAGGAATTTATTGTCATATTGTAAATATATTATCTGATGTGAATCGAGGCTATTAATGGCGTCCCTACTTGTCGAAGACGAAGAAGTCGTGACTAGATAAGGGCCTGTTACGTAGAAAATTTCATCTTCCATTTGCGAATATATCCGCGGATTTGAGGAACAAAATAAACAAAGTAATAGACGACTTTGCGGAATTGTTTTATAAATTAACAATTTATTGTATCTATATCTACATTACTGTGTCTACAAATCTATCTTACAAATTTATTAGTAGAAAATACAATTTGTACCATCATTAACTTATTCAGAACCCAAATCTGACTGATGACTTATTTCAAGCGTGAGTCAAACTAATAATTAATTACCCTAGTTCCAACCCTAAATCAAATGTTAATTTCAATTCAAACGTAAAACCCACACCTACGCAATTTAGGTACATTCATTTCTAGTTAAATTCCACAGATTAATTAGTTTTGTGAACAGTTAGTTATATTGCAATATAACGAAACTGTATTTGCAATCGACATAAAACCAGAATTACTATGGAATATTGTGAATATAGTCTAGTGTAATGCAGTGTGTATATTTATGTCTATGTGTGTATATGTACACATTTCTATGTATGTGTAAATATTACTAAAGTTATAATGTATACAAAATATCCTCTTTAAAAGACTATTAAACTTTAAAGTCTAAAGTTCTTAAGGACCTACGTAATATTCCCACTTGGTATTACATATAGAGATTAAAGTTTTCTTAGAACCAGTTCTTAGCTGCAACAAGTTTCTCGTATAAGATGGCGAGTGCCTTCATGAATAACAATGACTTCCGGACAATATTCATATGGAGTATTTTTTTTGCGACAGTGGTCAGGAGATATGAATGTTCATTGAGAAGTAAGTGAAAGTACACACACACACACATACAGTCAAGCACTTGTTCTGTAATGTACACAAAAAAAGTAATTTGATTAAATTAAATTTGTTTCTTTCGGCAATAAAAGGTTTCGATTATATAAATGACATCCATAATCCTGTTTGTGATGTATCGTATGTGGAGCATAAAATATTCATGAACTTGGAAGCAGTCCGTAACGGAAGCCTGAAGTTATTGAATTACTAGACCGCTATTCGAATAAACCTGATAACTGTAGGTTTGATAAGATAAAATAAATATATAATAAAAAATAACCGATACATCGCTCTAGCAATTGAGCTAACATATCGCTGGTATCAATTGGTAGAGCGATAGGAGTGTTTCTTAGAGGTCCCAGGTTCGAATCCCTGTCCGTATCGGTTTATTTTTCAATCTATATTCATTTAAAATACAGATACTTTTTAAGCAAAATAATATATATAAATGATTCAAGCAACATCGAAGTGTTATCGTCATATTTATTTCAAGAAAATTATCATTATCCCAGTTTCCTGTACTTATTCCACACGATATTTAACTTTATGTTAAGAACAATAATTTGTACCGACCTACGTGTTAGGAAACATTATATATATGAAATATATTATTGTAATGACTTAGGTTCACTTAGATCTCGTTAGATCATTTCCAATGGTATTTGCTAGACTTAACGATGCTACTCCCAATTAAAATATCTCTAACTTCCTTTAGAGCATCTCTAACTGTCATGTTATCTAATTAGGAGAATGTCTGTTTGTCCCTCAACTCAACTGTTGGACTCGCTTTTATATATAACTTTAGTACAGTCGGGTGCATTAATATTTATTCATGATAAAACTAACAAAGTAGGTACTTAAGTATTTTAGGTTTATATCATATTCATTCTATTTAAAATACATCTTATACTTAACATCTTGACTGTATATATAACTATTTAAAAAACATTTTATCTTCGAGCTTTATGTACAATGATAGATACTAAAAAAATATTAATTTAATATCAAAGCGTATTAATAAAATATTATTTCATTTACTCGTCTATAATAGTTTGTAATGATATAAATATATAGACAATAATATTGATTTTAACGATAACGAAAGCTGAGGTCTGTAAGTACACTTTTGGCAGTGAACATAACTTATTCTCAAGATGCAAGCTAACGTTGGCAAACTTTCCAGTAATAGGCTATTAGTTCAATCAAAACAATCTTTTATCGTTGTTTTATCTATAATATTCTAGATAATAATAATTAATAGTGTAATAAATATGATATTATCGAGTATATGAGACCGTTAACAACGGAAGTTAACATTCGTTGATCTCAACTCTTGTTGAGGTAGATCGGGGCGAGCAACGGACTCTGGGCAAGGGTAGTAACGACTTTAATACTAGGAGAGTGTTATTATATTTTCAATTGCGTAATAATATACGTATACTTTATAATTATTAGATACTATTGCTATTAATGTGTATTTAAGTGTTTGAGAATTACTTATTTGTAGGTGTTCCCAGAAATGTATACATTTAAAAGCTCATATTACATTCATAATTATAGTATAAGAATTACTTATTTCTGAATTATTATATATATATTTTTATTAATATAATATTTTATATTTGTATTCGAAATACATTTAAAGTATTTTATTATTAAGAGTAATATTATGAAGTATTTCAAACTACATTTCACAAAAATATGAAAATATAATATTGCAGTTCAATGAACTGTTACATCAAGATTATTTATTGCAGGTACCACGAAGTTCAGATCACGTCAAGATGGCGAACCACAGATTAACATTTTAGGTAAACATATCTTGATCTGACTTGGTACCGATTTTGACCTTGGTTTACGTAACGGGATATAGGCAAGACGGTTGAATCAATTTATGTTTAAATCAGAAACAAAAACATGTAATTGAGCTGCGATACGGATAAAGAACCGAGTAAAAGGTGAACCAGTAAATTGTTGAACGAAAACGCCGCCTAAGATCGTTCAACTCAAACGTGACGTCCGCAGGTTTATGTAAGAAAAAATATATAAATAGGATACAGCCTTGAGCCTCCTGATCGAAGTCATACCTCGGGCAGAACGGAACGGTTGAATATTTGATTAGAAATAATACCATAGTTTAAATATTACCTCGAATTTGGATAAAATATGTTTAATAAATTATGTAAAATAATAATTGCTTTCAATATTGCGAAACACATTTATCAATAATATTAAATACTGATATTAATTGGTCAATTGATATTTATCACCACAATTGATACTGATGTCCAAATTAATGACTTATTATTTATAATACAAAAATTAATTGGTAGGATTAAAATCATTTTAGATAATGTTACAAATACACGCAATCAAAGTTACTTATCAGTTAATTGACTCAATATTTCACATAGTTCACGATTTTAAACCAAATATTACCGACAATAATAATATCACAGAACAAATTATATAAATTGTCTAACCTCTAAAAAAGCAAATTAATTGCTTGTGTTAAAGATAGACAACGATACAAATACATAGAAATACACATTATAAATACTGCGAATATATTTAATAAACGACCAAACCCAGAAATAAAGACATTTATGCGCATCACATACATGCCTGTCCCTGTCGGAAATCGAACTCGAGCCCCTTAGTAACGTTAGACGTCTCCGCTAACCACTGGACCAACAGGGCGGTAAATAAAATAATATAATAAAAAAATAAATAAAAATACAATATAATAAAATTCTACGAGTATTAATATCAGTTGTCAATCCAGGGGTCAACAAAGAACTGATAAGATCGTATGATATCGAACAGATATAAATTGCACAGCAGGTGAGCTCAGTAATTGCTAACAAAGCAAACTAAATACTACCCAAGTATAACGGTTCTGTGAAGTATGAAATACTTCTACGTATAATGTAAAATGTAACAAGAGCTGGATGCTTCTAATTTTAATGTTTGTACTGGGAAAGTAATCTTCAATAATCATCTTAATTATTTGCTTTTGACTTCCTTTAAGATGAAGTTTTTGATTCTCGAATTAAATGGAGGACCTATTCATTCAAGTAACCAAAGAAAAAAAAACTATAGATAAAATGTATCCAATTAATTAAAACTATATTTACGATAGGAACAAAAAACGTATATATATATTTCAAACAATCGCATACAAAAAACAAACGACAGTCTTGTAACATTATAAAGTTCATTGTTTTGATAGTTAATGGCAACATAAATTTACTTTATACATTTTTATATAATATAAAGAACTTAACAAGTTTTCTAAAGAAGAATATTAATCATTGGATGTCTCTTCATACAGACGGTGCCGTTACCAGCTGGGTCTACCAGCGTGCTGGCGAAGCCTACAAAGTACCATTACTATCCGCACAATCAACACATCTACTTACTACCGGAATGTGCTATTCAACAGGTAATGCGATTTTGCTATTGAATTGTACTTCTCTAGAATGTGATATATTTTTCCAATATAATATGCTTCAATGCTCATAATGCTCGACGGTAGGATTATTGTAATAATTTGACAGTTCCATCAAGAGTGATTGGCTGTCCATCAAGACATCAGAAAGCTTAACAGGAATTTGAAAGCTTGTTATATTTTTCTTAATTAACCTTCGAGAAACCGGGAGTAAGACTGAATGAGTGACTGGATGAACCAAAAGATGTGGGTTCGATTCCCACAAAACAGTTCTTTGTAATCAACAGATTTTTTTTCGAGTCTGACTTACACCCAGTATATAACTGATACAAAGTGTACTTTGTATATAGATATAATAAAATCCCTAATACCTAACCAACTTTAATAATCAACAATATTAATACTATGTCTAATGTTTTATAATTGTGTTGTATATTTCCAGGTATGCAACGCTGTATACGTTCGCTTGAATTATACACAACCATTATGCGCCTGTCCTGCTCGGTACCGGGACCCTTGCTCAGCAAGTTTGAACGCTGATGACCTGCATACCACGCGCCTTACCACCGATTCCAAAAAGAAGGTAGATATAGCCTCCAATACACTAGCGGCGGTAGCTTTAAAGCCTTAATAGGTATAACTGTTTGACGTAAGTAAACGACTAATGGGGATCATTAAGCTCTTTGGTAGCTCGAATTGATTGCATCAAAAGAATTGTAAAAATGTAAATAATTGGTCTAACAGTTGCTCTTAGATTCTAGATTAGGATAATCATTAAACATTACTTAACTTAAATTGTTTTTTGTTTTACAGTATGCAAAGAAAGCAGTGACTTTGGTCAAAACTTGCGAAGCGGTTTCTGAAATGCGGGAATGTCGCGCGCCTCGTGACTGGTCTTTATTGGCGTTACAAAATATAAGAACAGGAAAATCTCACTATTTAGTAATATGCAGATGTCCAGAAACGCACATTCTTGGTAAGTTGATAAAATAGAAGATTTTAAGCATTAAATATTGCAGATAGACTAAAAAACGTAGGTAAAAAGTTCAAAAGATTCCAGTTCGTGTAAAGATAAAAGATAAAATTTATCTTTCAGAGGGTCCGATGTCTCACGACCAGCCTACATACGCGTCTGTACCTGGAATAAGAGTGTACGGCATGATGTGCGTCCGACCGACTACGGCTTATCACTCCGGTAAGTCTTGCTATCTCTTTAGAAACCTCTTCGACAATCATATATACTTTATGAGTACGGTGGTGATTTATAACGGTATTAGCGAGAAAGCAAAGAGATTTAATGCCATATTGCTGCAAGCAAAGACTATCCTATCTATACGGAATGTCGTAAAGAAGATTTAGTTCAGTCTCCACGTCCAATGCTTTATGGCTTGGGTTAAAATAATTGATATTACAATATCGAATCTTACTTTGATGTTAAATTGCTAATAAGTAATAGGTCGATTTATTATTTGTTAGAGTGTATATCACTAAAATATATATTATAACTTAAAAATTAAAGTGGAATTGAAAGAAACTAATATTCTAATTCTAGGTTTAACATTGTGTGAAAAAGTATCAAGTTAAATACTATATAAAGATAAATTTAACTATGTCCTGACTGAATTAAAGAAGGTTTTTTACAATGTCAGTATAATATTTCAACAAAGTATATACAATAAATTATAATTGACTGTTTATATTTTATGTCACGAGTCACGACATCTGTATGAAATATGTTACCTGTACAAATTTTATCTTTTAAATTGTAAATAAATAAAATTGTAAGTACTAATTTGTTTCTGGCATCTCTATTCATGTGTATATAATAAAGAATTGAATTTCAGGGTTCATGAGCAGATACACCCCGAGCGTACAAAGCACTACCAGCTCGTACAAGGTGGACTATTCTCAACCCCACTCGTACGACAAGCCTGTCTACAACAGATATCAGACACACAGCTATTCAGATTCAAACTTCTATAACAGACGGTCTAGAGCCGCACGCGTGAGGCGAATGACTTCAGAATACCCTCCTTTCCCATGGTATAAAGTAAAAGAATTGGCACGATCGTTACATTGGATTGATTGAGAAGAAACTAATCTTATTGTTACGGAAAAGTAGGTTGGGTTCAAGATGGCCGGCCGCCTCGTTGAACTCAACGAAAACTAACGATATCAATAACGAAACGCTTTTAACTTTCTTGTACCAGTTTAATTAGTTATTCATAAATAATCTGTAGAATACTCGATGCATTTAATAGAATTATATTCTGTACCTTTCCAGCTGTGTATTTTATAAGTTTTAATATCCATAGTATTATTGAATATTTTTAAGTTAATTTGCCAGAAAAGCCATAGATTTAAGAGCAAATATTCACATGATTTTAATGTAGTATTAGACGGTAACTTTGGTGAATATTTTAATATTATTTTGTACACAAAATAATGTGATAGGAATTCAGTGTTTTTGTGTATTTCGATGCATTTATAGTTATTTAAGTTATAGTTTACGCAATATTTATATCAAACCATATAACTTAGATCGCTTTGTAAATATTAGTATTAATTACAATATTTGTAATTAAAAACAAATAAAATAATAATAAATAATATCA
Source organism: Napeogenes inachia (assembly GCA_959347355.1). NCBI lineage: Eukaryota > Metazoa > Arthropoda > Insecta > Lepidoptera > Nymphalidae > Napeogenes > Napeogenes inachia. The sequence goes on from OY365797.1 coordinate 6,523,905, forward strand.
TGTTTCATTTTTAAAGCACAGACTTATAAATTGGATAACGTCTAACAAATAAAACCATCTTGTAGGTATTTCTTTCAAACGCCATTAGTGAATTTATATTGTATGCTTTGTATTGTAAGCTTTTGTATTCTAAACATTCAGTTCAATTGTATAACATTGTCATTAGTCATGTTATTTTATTATAAAAACTATTACGAAATAGCAATCATTTTAAAATACTAAGTATAAAAAATATTACACGAATGATTATTTAATTCGTTTACAATAAAACTTATCATGTATTTATTTACAACTGGTACTTTGTTAATGTTTTGTACCAATAAATTTTGATAATAATGACTAATTATGTGTATATTACATTATTAATTACAGTACATTTTTAGGCATTAAATTACCAATTGTACTAACAATACTTAAAATTTTTTTATAGTTTAAAATGAATGTCCTTTGTTTAAGATATAGTTTGTTATTGTTTGACATAAGTCATTTAGTAAGTCCATATTTGATAAATGCCAGTCTTCTTAACTGAGGGTAGTAAATACTTACCTAATACTTTTTGGTCGACAACTATATCGCAGGAATACATCGCCGCCATTAGTCTTTGGGGTTGAACTTGGAATGATTTTCTGCAACCGTCTTTCACTGCTGACATTATTTGACCTGTTAAAAAAATAACAATTAAACACAGTTAAGTCATAACTTCTTCGCATAGTAAAAAGCAAAATTAACCCTGTCTATCCTTATGTATGCTTAGATCTTTAAAACTACCAATCGTATCTGAATGCGGTTTTTTTAATAGATAGGGTAATTCAGGAGGAAGGTTTATATGTATAGAAGATATGTTTTTTAGTACATAAAAGCCGGACAATTCAAATATTAGTAATGTGATGTTGCAACAATCATATGTTTGTGCTCTTAATTAGAAAAATAATATAGCAAATTAAATACTACGGAAATGTATATTTCAAAGATCTTCACTGTCCCATATTGGTATCTAAATAGCATCTGTGCGAAAGTAATTAATATAATATACCTGATAATGGTCCAAATGTGTGTGAAGGATCTTCTTCAGCTTTTTCCAAAGTCCATTCTTCAACACAAAACGCAACTCCCATCATGGGTTCTTCGCACAACGGTCCAGCCAAAGACGCTAATTGAAAACCATTTACAAAACTACCCTCATATTCGAACCTCGGATCTTCCTTTATAATGTCCTCGTGATTCAAAAACTTCGTCCTATAATCCGATGTTTGGTTCAAAAGCAAATTTGGACCGCAATTCCTTGGCCCCACAGACCATATTTGCTTAACAACATCTTTCCAATCGGATCCCAATTTGGATGATATACTTTGCAATTCGCTTTTAAATGCCTCAATTAGTTTCAACATTCTATCTGATAGATGGTGTTTTCCATTTATGTGAATATCTCCTAACTTAGATTCTAATTTGTTATTGGAAATACTTTGCAACGTTTTAATATATTGTGATATTGCTTTTAATAAATCTGTTGAATTATCTAGTAAAGCTGTTATTTCGGCTGGTAGAGGTTTGGCTCGTATTCTTATTTTACTTTGTTTGTTATTGGTGTATACTGTTAGTACTGGATTTATTTCAGTGTCATTACCCTTGTCAATGTTTTGGGAATCAATTTCTTCATTCGTCATATCTATTTTCGGAGGTTCTATTACTGTTTCTCTGAAGGGAACTATTGGTTCTGATACTGTTATTGGTATTTTTGCGTATAAATTGCTGAAAAATATTTAATTGTTAGAATTAATGAACATTAAAATTAGTTTGCTACAAGATCAGTAAGGTGTAACTATTTCGTTGTATGATATTTGCTATAAAAAGACAATTTAAAATCCTTGTAAAGTCCTTCCGTGTTCATCGCATAGAAAATAAGAGAAAAAATACTTAAATAAAGTTATAATTTCATAACATTTTCCAAGATTTTCACGAAAACCTTTGTTAATATTAAATCGCTAAAGCTTGAATGTAATAAATACCCAATGTCAATGTAATTCCGTAAAATAGTATTTTTTAAGTAACTCTTATTTAATTACTAGTAATCTCCATGTAGCCGAAATATGACCGTTATGCAAAAGTTATTAAGTTTATGAAGTTTTCAACATAGTATACTTTTATAATGAATAATAATATTTTTTAACCCCCGACCCAAAAAGAGGGGTGTTATAAGTTTCACCTGTCAATCTGTCTATCTGTGTGTATGTCTGTAGTAATGTAGCAGCCAAACGCGTGGACGGATTTGATTAAGGTTTTTTTGATCGGAAGCCTGGTTCGTCATGATGGTTCTTAGCTATGTTTAGTCGCAATAGAAACAGACGTCTTCAAGATATTATGGTTTGATTGGTGCGGGGGAAAGGTTCTTACGCAATATTGATAGAAATACTTAAGCAAGTGAAAATTTGTGTGTCCGTAGGTTCATTTAGTACAACAATGAAACCAGTAACATAACTTTAAAAAGAAGAAATAAAATAAAATTTAAAATTTAAAAACCCCCGATACGAAAAGACCTCTAAAAAGAATAAAAACAATATTATTTTATGCTTATTGCAGTCGTTGCGTCGGGGGACCGCTTAATAAAGGAATAAATTAAAATGCAATTAAGTTAACAAGGCAAATAAAGAAATTACGATATCGAATCTAAGTCCTCAATGATTAACTTCGTAAAATAGATACCATCAACGGTCCCTCAACGCAACGACTTCAATAAAAAATAAAAAATATTATTTTTATTCTTATTACAGGCCTTTTTATATCGGGGATTGTTTAATTTTTAATTTAATTTATTATTAGTATTGTATTACATTAGGCAATATTAAGATCTTTGTGATTATTTGACATTAGACTAGAAAATAAATAAGTTGATTATTTAAAATAGCTGCTGTTTTCAATTTATAAATGTGAAAATAATATATTATATTTTATAATAAGTAACCGTATAAAATGGTTAAAACACTCTTCACCATTGATTTACATTTAAAAAATAACAAAAACCCAATATATTATAAAATAAAATCAATATTACTTGAGATCTTCTAAACATCTCTGAAGATGTATTTCACCAGCTGTCACCAAAACATGTTCTCCTGTCTCTTGTAATAACACCTGAACACATGAATCCGACTGATTGAGTAGTTTTAATCCTGTGTAAATAAGAATTTGTTACAAATCAAGTATCAAGATTATTATATTGCTGGTAAAAATATTCATTACAAAATATCAAGATTATTATAGTGCTCGTAAAAATATTGATTACAAAGTAACAAGATTATTATAGTGCTCGTAAAAATATTGATTACAAAGTATCAAGATTATTATAGTGCTTTGAAATATAAATATACCTTTAACTAATTTGGCCATCTGAGATGGATATGTAGGTTCTATTGCAACTCTCAATATAGGAACCGCTGCATACTGAATTTCACTGAATGACGGACAGACTATTGTACTACTTAAGGTTGCTGTTTTTAATATATGGTCTTCGAGACCACCAATACCTACAAAAAAGATAAGAATATTTTTCATCAACATACATTGGTAAATGCATTGAAGCGGTAGCTCAATCGGTAGAGCGGCGGGACGGTTTCCGAGAGGTCACGGTTTCGAATCTTGCCCGTATTAAATTAATTTTTCGTTATTTTTTGATAAATTAAATAACATACATGTTAAGCCTATTTACATACATGTACACATGTTTATAGATATTTGGAACTGTATTATAATTGAATATTAAATTAGTTAGTAAGTTAGCAATTGAATAGTAAAAAGTCAGTATTCAATATTTATTAGTTAGAAGACATATTACATACCTATAACATTTCCAGCAACTGCTTCAACTAAATCTTCTAATTCTCTTCCCATCAAAACATACAGAGATTTTATCCTGGAAAAAAATTATTACTACATACAATAAAATAATAACATTTATTTAAAAAAAAATTAATACTTACTCTGCACAAGTTATGTGTTCATCACTTTTTAAGTCTTTTAGTTTCTTATTAGGATCAATTTTAAAATCTTTTTTTAATATAAGTTGGGAGGGATCGTGTTTCGGACTGAGAACGTAAAGTTTATCTCCCTTTTTAACTCTACCACTAAATATTCTAGCAAAAGCTATAAATGCAGTTTGACTATCATCTTCTTTTTCTTTTTCCTCTGTTGTATGTTTTTCTTTACTATCATTTTGACTAAGTTCTTCTGTTTTTAAGACAGTTTCTTCAGATTTTTCATTTTGTTTAAGAACATCACGCATTTGTCTGGCTTTTTCTCTTCTGAGTGCCATTTCTTCGGGTGTAAGCGCTTTTGGTTTATTTGCTGGTAAAATACTTTTATCAACACTAAACATTTTCGATATAAAAATAATCACAGGTCTATCATTGCTACTATCACAGGCTAAAAAGTCATCTTTAAGTTTCTTTGTGTCATCGGAATATGATTCAAAATCTCGGATACGGGAACACATAAGTTTTTCAACTTTTTCGGGCAATATTTCTTTTGGAGAAGGAAGTTTTTTACATACCATATCCAATACTGTATTTGATAAAGGCAGCCATTGCATCATTAAAGACTGCAGTTGGACTCTACTGTCTGTGTGTCTCAGGTCTCTGGTAGTGAGTTTAATACCAAGCTTTTCACACATTCCTGGCACCTTTTCCTTGTCATTTCTCAAAACAATAGTCTCGTATATATTCCATAGATTATCAAATACAAGTTGAACAAATAGTGGTTTCTTTGCTTTCTCTTGTGCACCTTTCATAAAACGTTTTGTTTTAGGATTCAAATAAAAATCACCCCAGAGTACTTTTTCTAACAGCTCTTCTTTGACACCTAAAACAACACGACTCATTAAATATATTTTACTACTATTTCTTTATATGTTTTTATAGAAAATGACATACCAAGCTTATCAGAGAACAGTTTGGCAAATGTCTGAACAGTGAAACCCCATCCGTCTATAGCACTAGCAAATACTACATTGCCTTGTTCAGGAGAAAAATATAAGTTTGAATCATCGGCATCCTCCAAAGCTGAAGTCCAATCATAGAAGTTATTGTCCTCTTTTGGTTTAGGTTTCTGTTGCTATCAATATAAATTAAAAAAAAATATTAGTAAAATATTTATCAACAAATAAAATTTATAAACATAATAACTAAGAAAGAAATTTTTAGAACAATACATATTATCCAAAAATATTATATATAATGTTTATTTACCTGTTTGTCAATCAATGTTTCTTCATTTTCTAACACTTCGGAAGCGAAAAGTTCTCCCATAACAGCATTAACCTGTTCCAATAGCTGTGTTATATGAACATAGGCGTCAAGGGCAGTCATTTTCATTTCAACTATGAGCCTGTCAATTTTATTGAAGACCAAAACTGCTTTCATGTTCTCCGAATATGCCTGCTTTAGGACCAACCTTGTCTGTGGGCATACTCCTTCAACTACATCTACCTATAGACAATTAATCATATATAGTATATTTTTTTATTAATTATTTTCTAAGGTTTACCTTTTGTGAATTATATCAATTGAAATGAGCTACATAAAATAAGCATATATTATTTGTTTCAGTAGGAATGTTTATACAAATTTATATTTGTATAAATTATATTTATTTATAAGTTAGCACATCCACAAACCTTAATGTTTCATCTACTAATATCTTATTAGAATTTAGACTTTTGTAAGGTTAAAGAATAAATACTTTTACTTACAACAACAATAGCCCCATCACATAACCGGACTGCTGTTGATACTTCGCTTGAGAAATCAATATGTCCTGGTGAGTCTATGAGATTTAAAAGGTATTCATCACTATTAATAGCATGGTATAGAGCGATACTGCTACTCTTCATAGTAATACCCCTCTCCTGTTCGTCGGGCCTGCTGTCCATGTAGCGTAGTTTCCCAGATAATCTTTGAGATATAATACCATTGCTAGATATTAAGGAGTCTGCCAGGGTCGTTTTCCCATGATCCACGTGGGCTACGATGCAAATGTTTCGAATTTTAGAAGGTTTGTTTTGAAGTTCTAAAAGTTTGGTTGAACTTACAAGTCTCATTTTGAATTTAATGTAATTTTTATGACCAGACGTGCTTAATAGGTTAATAATAAAATGATTATGGAGAATAAAAAATCACAGTCTTTAGATTAAGAAAGTAATAACAAGAAATTGCACAACGTGAGAAAATCCAAAAACATTGACAATGTTGACATGTCAACGTCATGTTGACAACATCAAACGACTTGACATTTTCGTCCAAAAGCGGTGCACCATTTATCTAGTTTGTTGTATTTATAATATTTTTCACAATTCTAGAATAAACTGATGATTAATATACCTATATTATGTAAATTATACTTTTTACTGTATATACCTATATACAGTAAAAAGTATAATTTACAATTGTAACCACTCTAACAAAATATGAGATTTTGCAAGTGTAAGACATTTTTTATAATTATACTTAAATAATTGTAAAAATTTAAACTAACGATATGATATAACAATGATATATATTTAGCTCATAATTATAAAATTTAAATAATATTGCTCAATTTTAGAATCTTTTGTTTTTTCTAATAAACTTCAATAATATATAGTATTTTTTTATCTTATAAACATTACTGAACTTTGAAGACTAATGGTATGGTAACTACTAGGCAGATGCCGGGGTTTGCCCGGCTTATGGAACCCTTTTTTTTTTCTTTTTATTTATTTATTTATTTTTTTTTTCTTTGGAAAAAATGGAAAAATGGAAAAATGCGTTTCCGCATCGTCACCCAGGCCAGGAAGGCGATGGCCGGGCGGTATGTGCGGCACCCGGCGACTGCCATTTTTAAGGCACCCCACTAAAAAACCAACGGCTGCCCACGACGCTACAATGGGACGCCACGGGATCGCTTTCGCACTCACCGTGGCGCCCCGGCGGAACTCCTCCATATAGGAGTACCCCGGGCAACCAGTGTACCCCTACCTCATAGACCTAGTGCAATGGCGAGAGAGGTCGCCCCCCCCTCTCACCTAGGCCTGCGGCTGGGAAGGAATGGGGCTGAACCCTTCTCCTTCCCAACCTCCAGCGCTGTAAATACAGCAACGGAACCACTCCACAGTCAACTCTGCTATCAAAGAAGTACTAGGAGCGATCCCGCGACCCTACACCACACGCGCTCCAGCGCACTCCTCCCACGACAGCCACGGAATTCCTCCCGGCGATGCTGGATACTTGAGGAGGAATCCATCACTGTTTCCGAACCCCCCGCAACCAAGTGCGCCCCAGCACCGCACCTGGAGCAAGAAGTTCGGCCCACTCTACCTCACACGCCCATCATCAGACAGCCACGGGATACCTCCCGGCGATGCTGGATACCTGAGGAGGCACCCGCGACTGCCCCCGAAATCTCCGCCACCGAATGCGCCCCAGCACCGCAAACGGCAACGGAAATCCCAGGCACCGCAAAATGCCCAGACCATCTCCAGGTCCAAGCCTCCCTCTCGCAGACAGACCACCCCAAAAGGCAGCCTGCCCGCCGGCCAGCCATGGACCGGGCACAAACCCCCATGGCTGACCCACCTCGCGCCGAGTATTAGCCAACGGCTAATGCAAACCCGAAGGATCACATTAACCGTTGTTGCCCGGGGAGCACCGGCCCGTACCGCTTCCGATGCCACCGAACGAATCCGAGCAACAAGGGAAACAGACGGGCACACGAGGAGGTACCCGGCGACGGCCCCCCAAAAGTTAAGCCAGCAACAAATTGCACCGAGATACGAATCCAGGTGAGTTCAACATAGGTTTGACGCTGTCTTGCTTCTTAACCACTACACCAAATTGTCACTGTAAAAGGTTGCACTGAGATTCGAAACCATGTAAGTTCAAACATAGGTTTGATGCTCTTAGCTTCTTAACCACTACACCAACCTGTCACAGGCTTATGGAACCCTATCACTATGGCCTCTTTCCATTGGGCCGGAAACGAGCAACCGGACAGTAGATCGTTAAAAATGGTAACCAATAGGTAAATTAAAGGAGGCGGAAGGAGCTTTATCACTTTATTAATGATCCTATCGGGACCTGGCGATTTCTTGGCATGAATCGCCCAAACTATGGACGTCACCTCGTCTAGGTTCGTTTCCTTGATTGGCGGACCGACCGGTAGCTGAGAACACATTATATTGACCGATTTGTCGACTATTTCGACATGGTCGCGATCAACCGATTGAGCAGACAGACGGCACTGGCTCTCTAGACTGTTGGCTAAGCACTCCGCTTTGTCAGGGTCTTCAAACGCGATGGTGGAGTTAGGTCCAACCAAGGGAGGCATATCTGAGACAGTGTCCGCCTTCATCGCTCTCTGTAACCGCCAGAATGCCTGGTGTGTTGGAGAGAGCGCTGCAAGCGTCCTATCCCAGCCACTATATCTGAAGTCGGGCGAAATGTCGATGGTCAGAGTCTAGCTCGGATAGCGTCTCGATAGAACGTAACTGGAGTGTCACGCCCTTCAAGAGTACTATGTCAAGCACGTCGGGTCTGTGCCAAGTAAAGCAACTGAATTTCAGATAGTAAAGTATAATATCTGTTGACCACATTGTGTGTTTATATAGAATATAGATAGTCTTATATTATTATTATTTCTATTTTATATATATATATATATATTTTTTTCCAATTTTTAGAAATTTTTTTCTACTATTTTACATGCCTACCAACGTCTTTCCTCACATTCTTTCCTGTACATTCTAAGGTTGGCTAGTAGAGAATGTCTTTGTGGCATTAAGCTCGCCTTTTCTACATTATATTACACAATATGCAATAAAGAATTAAATAATTAAATAAATAAATAATTAGTATTTCGGTAATAATACATAAAGTAAATATAAGATATACTTATTAATACATACTAATAAAATATTTTTTAAAGTTTTTAATATGCCTATGTCATCATAAACTAAACAAACGTTTTCTATTTCTTGTTTAACAAATAAATTTACTGCAACTAAACTTTTTTATACTTTGAAGCCACGGTTAAATTTGATCAACGCAATATCTTCAATAAGGCTCTGATATTGTTATAGAATCTCTAAGAATTTTTTGTGTCAGTACTCTGGAGAATATATGTGAGTCACTCAGAGATACGTGAACACAAGTGACAGAATGAGTGATGTATATTATATTTCATATAGAAAAACGTTGTAAGTTTCAGTATCATAAATAACGAAATTACTAATGTTTTTTTCATAAAGAAAAAATCACTAAGGTTTTTTATAAAATAAAAACGAAAGATTTATATAAAAGTAATAAAGACATTTTTATTATATTGGAACAACTTAAATTTAAAAGAATATTGCAAGAAAGCGGTTGTTCTCAAAATTTCACGAATTAACAAATATATTGTCGAATGTTCGCAGTATTTATGTGTATTTCAATATATGTATTTGTATCGTTGTCTAACATCCTTGCCACAATCAAATAATTTGCTTACTTAGGGGTTAGATCAATGTGTTTAATTTGTCTTATGATATTATTATTATTATTATTATTATTACTCTTTTACGAATGTCCGATAAGACATTTAAGACTAATTTTAGTTGCTTAATTTGTTTTTATATTTGAAACATATGTCAATTATATATGTTTAGTTATTATATAACAATATTTTGAGTTTATTTTAATAATGTTTGGATTTTATTTTGTAATTGTACTTGTTCACACAGTTAAGATTAGATTATTTTTTAGAACACAATACGCTCATATCAATAAATATCATTATTGGTTTTTTTTCATGTGTTCTATTCAGTTTAAAAGTAGCTAAATACTTTTGTTATCTAAGCTCTTGTGTTTCTGGTAAGTGTTTTACAGAACTTTGAAGTTCGAGATAATATTTGAGCTTTATTATGTATAAAGCGATTAAATTTATATAAATATAGAATGAAAATTAAACCGATACGGGCAGGGATTCGAACCCGCGACCTCTGGGAAACCGTCCCGTCGCTCTACCAATTGAGCTACCCTATCGCTGTCCGCCTCGGTGAATTAAGCATTCTATATGTAACCGTCTTAATCGGGACGGTGGTGACATCTATTGGGCTTCTCTCGAAAATCCTAACCAATGTTTCTAACTTTGCAGTATAGATAAACATTGAAAAGATGTCACAACCGAAATTAATGTTGGAAAATTACTTTAAACATGTGTAGCCATGTTAAGCTTATTTAAATTTATATAAAAATATAGAATGAAACCGTCCTGATTAAGACGGTCACATATAGAATGCTTAATTAACCGAGACGGACAGCGATAGGGTAGCTCAATTGGTAGAGCGACGGGACGGTTTCCCAGAGGTCGCGGGTTCGAATCCCTGCCCGTATCGGTTTATTTTTCATTCTATATTTATATAAATTTAAATAAGCTTAACATGGCTATACATGTTTAAGGATATTTTCAAAAATCAATCTAAAGTTATATTTTTTTGTGTACATTTCAGCATCAAGTAAATATCACATAATGGTTCTTTATAAAATGTAGTTACGTCGCCCCAAACCGCTGAGCTGACACATTCCATTAGTCGCCAGCCAGGTGGCTCCGCTGAGTTAGCGTCTACCACCCATGGGAAGCCAATATTCTAAGTAACTGGACAATGCGAATAACTCTACTGGGTGGTCTGCTCCCACCCGTATTAGCTTATAAAAACTAATATTAAGTTTAGTCTGTTTAAGGTAGTCTAAGTGGTAACTTGTTAATTAAATACCATCTTAATTAAAATAAAATCTTTTTTTAAAAAGCCATTCGCTGCGTAGGGAACTTGACTGGCGCAGCCGGTAGGATTCCGCGTCCGGAAAATAAAAGAAAATTACCGCGACGTACGTTTTCAAGCGTAATTCTCGGAATCCGAACCAGATAAATAAATTTGTCATATTACGTGAACGAGCGTCTGGCTGTTGAAGACACTGCTACCTTCAGGCTCACGAGGGAAATGATTTGGTGAGTAGACCCTAAAGCTATTCCTATCTATTCATTTCCTAATCAACCCTAGATATATGTGTCAATTTAATTGTAGATTCCTTTTAAAAATTAAAAAGGTTCTTAGATATTTCTTTGACGTTTGTTTTAAGTGTTTTTATAAAGTAATGAAATAATATCGAAGTGAAATAAAGTTATAATTCATATTTGAATCAATATTATAATTTAATTAATAATTATAATTGAATATATAAAAAAAAAAATTAATTCGAATAAATATAATTTGTAAAAATATATTAATTATATTAAAATATTTTATTATATTAAATTGTGTGTACTATAATTAGTGACAATGGAAAATATAGTGAAAATTCCCGTAGAAATCAGCAACATTATCCCTAAGTTTGATGGAGATGAAAAATTATTATCCCTTTTTATTCGTAAATGTGAATACGTAATTCAAACTTGTGTAGTAGAAAATAATCCAGCACAAGATTTATATCTTTTTCACATAATAACTTCTAAATTAATAGGTCGAGCGGCTAGTTTAATTAGCGAACGACAAGATTTAATTACGTGGAACAGTCTTAAATCAGCATTAGAACAACATTTCGGTGATCCGCGTTCAGAAGAATGCATAGCTATAGAATTAGAAACTTTAAAAATTAAAAATAGCGAATCTTATCTAGATTTTTGTAATAGAATTCAGCATACCAAAAGCACATTAATTGCTAAAGTAAATTTATTAACAAATATAAGCTTACGAGAAAGTAAAATCACGATATACGATAATTTAGCTATGAATGTATTTTTATATAATTTACCTGAAGATTTATTAAGGATAGTACGCTTAAAATCATGCAACTCACTAGAAAAAGCGTTAAGTATAGTATTAGAGGAAGTTAATTTCATGCACCAATATAACTCAAGAAATAAAATGATGAAGCACCCCCAATCTAATTCTGCAATATCATCTAACCCTTATCTAGAAAGGAATATGATGAAACCATTTTTCAATACTATGAAATCAAATAATTATCCTTCACATTTTAAAAATCAGCAACAACCCCCATTTAAACCTCTTCCATTCCCAAGAACTATACCACAGCAATCATCTAAATTTAAATTTGGTATCACCCCTAGTAACCAAATTAAGCTACCCTTACAAAACCATTTTACTCAAAATCAAAATGGATATAGACCTCAATTTACTCAAAATCAAATTGGATATAAACCCCAATTTAATCAAAATGGATATAGACCTACATTTAATCATAATCAAGGTCAACACCCTTTTGGTAACCAACGACCAACACATAATACGGATGTGAGCATGAGAACAGCTCCACCTATGAAACCACAAGGTTTCCGCCTAAACGAACACTTAGTTCAGCAAATCGAACCTGAAATTGAAAGTTATAACAGTAGCGACTATTACGACGACCATAGTGACCCGACTATTGAAAATACGCATAAGATGACAAATCATGACGAGACCGTAGAACAACTTGAAAATTTTCACATAGATACCCCTTACCATGTCCCGAGATAATACATTTAAACTGTAACTCTTTAAAATTGCCCTATATTTACATCCCTGAAATTAATGCTAACTTCATGATAGATACAGGAAGTTCAAGATCATTTATCAGTCCAAATAAAGTAAAAGAATATTTTAATGAATTTAAATACCAGGAACCATTTGAAGTAATTAGCACCCATGCTTCTAGTAGATATGATGAAGTTATCATCATCCCCTTATTTCATACCTTTCACAATCCTGAAACTCATAAATTTTATATATATGACGTAGACGGACGATACGACGGATTAATAGGAAGTGACCTTTTAAAACAATTAGATGCTACAATAGACATGAAAAATGAAATCCTTTATACTAATACCACATCAATACCTATCATTTACAACCCCACTAATGTTATTCATTTAGACCGACGTTGTGAACAGAGAGTAAAGTTACCAACAAGCTTAAGAAATGGCAATGCTATTTTAAATTTCAAACAATTTTGTGATGGTGTTAGAATGCCTACTGCTTTAGTAAACTGTATAAATGGATATGCTACTACAATTATTCAAAATACCCTTGAGACAGAACTGACTTTGACTATCACTAGTCCCTTTATAGTGACAAAATATAACCCAATTAAACCCAAATTACAATTAACCCAAACTCAAACTAAACCATTACAAGAACTCTTTATAGACGTATTTTCTATTGAAGCTAAGTATTATCTAACAATTATTGACTCATTTAGTAAAATTGGACAAGCATTTGAGATCCCAAATAGAACAACACCCGAAATAGTAAGAGCCTTAATAAAATATTTCTCTTTTTACGGTGTACCTCTCAAAATTAGTGCTGATCCAGGTACTGAATTTAATAACGCTTTATTTAAAGAGCTTTTAGCAATGTATAAAATTGAAATTCACATAGGAACGGCTAATAATCCTAATTCCATGGGACTCATAGAAAGGTTCCATTCAACCATTTTAGAAATATATAGGATAGCTAAATATGAACATAAATATACTGATGCCGCTTCCGTAATGACGTACGCTATAATGGCCTATAATCATTCAATTCATTCAACTACTGGTTTTACCCCCTTTGAAGTCTTATTTGGACAGACGGAATCTAGAAATACATTTGATATAGATTTTGAAAAACAGTATTTTCAACAACTCGTTAAAGAAAATGTTAAACGAACTAAATTCTTGTATAAATATATAATTGATAAAACTATTAAATCTAAAGAAAAATATATTGAAAAGAGAGGTGGTGAAACGGAATTTAGAATAAAGCCAGGAGATACAATATTTGTAAAAAGCACTAATAAAAGAAAAAGTAAAGATAAACCTCGCTATGTAAAAGCTCAAGTAACTAATGAAATATATAGGAGCACAGTCCCTGTTTTAAGAAATAACGATCACAGTACCAAAATTCCAATAAGGAATGTTAAACGACCTCCACAGGTACCACCTGCTGGTCATGATGCTGGTGACGTGGTCCCAGGCCCTTCAACTTCAGGAGTTAAATAAAAACCCTGGAGTGCTGCCATTAAGAAATGGTCTAGCTATAGTAAGTAACGATAAATGGACTATTGTCAAAACGTTAGATTTAAAACCTATTATAGATGATTTAAAAGACAATTTTTATAAATGTACCCAGTTAGATAAGTTAGTGAATAATTTTGAAAATGATTTTATTGAAAATTTTATAGATGTTAAGATACAAGCTACCTATGTTAAAAATTTAACCATGATGAAATTAGAACAGATTTATCCAACTGTTAGAGTTAAACGTGGACTTATTAACCCCTTAGGATCTATTATTAAAATAATTACAGGAAATCTAGATAATAATGACGCTATTAAATATGAAAAACTAATTAATGAAATTAAATTAGAACAAAGTAAATATAAAAATAAAATGACGTTGATCACTGAAATGATACAGACAATTACGAATTCTACATTCCAGTTAAATGACAATATTATATCAATTAATTTAGAAATTCAAGAATTAAGACATAATTTATCAGAAATAATTAAGAAAGATGCCCTTAATCATATAGAAACCCAAATTATTAGTACATACAATTTGTTAATACATAATTTTCAAACTATTTATATAAAATTAAATGAAATAGAAACCAGTTTTGCATTAAGTAGATTAGGAGTATTACACCAATCAATTATTAACTCTAACATGCTTTTAAATACATTAGAAAATATAAGTAAGTTAGAAAAGCTAGCATATAGTCCTGTATTGAATAATTTAATGAAAATTGAACAAACTATTTCAATAAAAGCATACCTCAAAGGAAACTACATTAACTACCTTTTAGAAATACCTATAATTGAAAATGACACTTATATCTATTATAAATTACTTCCTTTACCTGTGTTGTCCCATGACTCCACTTTCATTATTGTTCCTAAATATCCTTACCTAATAGCAAAAGGGTTGAAAACTAGGTCTTTAGATAAACCCTGCAAGGAGATTGAAAAGGCGAGTTTCCTGTGCTACGAGAGTGAAGTTATTCAATTCAATACTGATCCCTGTATTACTGAATTAATGAGCTATGCTGAAAATACATCAATTTGCAACCCTGTTCCTGTAATAACGGAGGACATCGTGCTGCAACCGCTGCAATCTAATACATGGACCCTATTTGCAAGAAAAGAAGAAATACTTACTAGAACATGTTTTGATGAAATTTACCGACAGAAGATTAAAGGAACTTACATAGTCACCCTAGATGACCCCTGCCAGGTAAAGATTGGATCTATAACCCTGAAAAAGCATCAGACCATTTTAGAAAACGAAACTTATTCTATGCTACCAATAGTTAATTTGCCTTCAATATACGTTCCTGAAACTTCAAGTTTGAAAGCAATAAATATAAAAGGTATTGACCTTACGGACCTGAAACTTCTGGCCTACACCTTGAAGAAACCTGAAATAAGTGAAAGTGCTGAAAATAACCGAATAGTGAAAAATATCAGTGTATGGACAATTGGACTGTATATTATAGTTTCAGTGATTATGTGTATTCTAATTTTCAAAAAACGTAAATTTATATTAAAAGTGTGTCTCCGAAGTTCTCCTGTTTTACCGGATAACTTCGATCTTAAGGAGGGAGGAGTTACGTCGCCCCAAACCGCTGAGCTGACACATTCCATTAGTCGCCAGCCAGGTGGCTCCGCTGAGTTAGCGTCTACCACCCATGGGAAGCCAATATTCTAAGTAACTGGACAATGCGAATAACTCTACTGGGTGGTCTGCTCCCACCCGTATTAGCTTATAAAAACTAATATTAAGTTTAGTCTGTTTAAGGTAGTCTAAGTGGTAACTTGTTAATTAAATACCATCTTAATTAAAATAAAATCTTTTTTTAAAAAGCCATTCGCTGCGTAGGGAACTTGACTATGTACTGTAACTGTATTACAATACCTTTGTTTGCAAACTGTTATTGGTTGTATTGTATTGTATTGATTAATAACACAATAAATGTATTTTGACATATTTGGCAACGTATTTTTTTACCAAAAAATTCCGGCAACACTATAGCCTTATACCGACCACAGACTTTAGTAGCATCAGCAAAAGAATATTTAACTAATAGCTTGTCCAAGGCGAGCAAATAATAACATTTATGTATTATAATTTATGTAGATTTATTATAATTTGAATGTTGTTATTACATTTAATTTAAATAAACCTTAATTTCGTTTTCAAATAATTGGGGTCTTTAAGAAAATCCCTTTATGAATAATCAAATATTATAAAATTTTATATTATGTAACACTTTTTTTGAAAAGTATTCTCTAATGCTTTATATTATTACTAAGTATATATTTAAAAATATTTCGTCCATCTTCTCTTTTGTCCATTATTTAAGGTTGACGCAATATGTAAATTTCTTCCATTCTACTCTCTCATACGTTAACTCATCTCAACTCTTTCTCGGTCCTCGTCTAACACATTCATACAGCAAGAATGATTAGGATTTTCGATAGAAGTCTAAAAGATGTCAAAATTGCGATACGTGCTAATTTGCCAGAGGTTGTGGGTTCGAACCCTGACCGTATCGGATAATATATATCATTAATCCAAATGCATTCAAAACTAGTTAAAATAAATGGAATTGAAAAAAAAAATGCATTTGTACATGAGTTTAGTTTTCAAATATAATCTTCCATGGATTTCTTTCCTTACAAAATGTATTCCATAATATATATTTCTTGAATGTTTTCATTCGTATTCTTATATCATATATTCCGTTTGACGTAAATTGCCCAGACAATGTTTATTGCGATAATACTTTTAGATCTTTAAGGAAAATGTAATTTTCTTTATATTTGTCGTAAATTTCAATTTTCTCTCTTTATCATCATTATCCAAATGTTTTGTCTTATATGTATTTGTGTTTAATGCAAATATTTATGTTATGTGTTCTTATATTTATCTTTTAGTATGCAGGTAAATATTTTCTCAATTTTGAACACAAAATACACAACGTAGGTATTATAGACTTTACTGTATAACATAGCTAAAAACATTACGTAGTATTTTCTGAGGAATGTCACCTCCGTCTTAATAAAGACGTTTATACATAGGAAGCTCAGTTGGCAAACCAACTGGATGGTATCCAAGAGGTCACAGGTTTAAATTGGGGGCCGGGTTTTCCCTTCCTTAAATACGGAGAAGGGGGTGATCGCTGACTCTTGCGTTATTATTGTGAACTGATGCTGCTTACGGTTAGTAGTGACGTGAGCAGTGACGTATACAAGTGATCTCTGGTATGGTATTAGGTATAATATATACCATTCAAAGTGAAAAATATATTAATAACTAAATAGCCACAGAGCCACAGATGCGACAAAGCTCTGTCTTCGTCATTTTTCAATTGCAAGTGACCCCAAGCTTTGAACAAGGTATTTGATTTTGTTGTGTAATTTATTGTTTATGAACTTTCGTACTATCTGAAACAGTAGCAATTGTATTTTTAAAATTATGGTTTTAACTGATTCCGGAGACTGCGTTGTGTCAAATATAACCTTCTGTTTAGATTGTTATAAAGTTTCTGTATCCTCTCTTTGTTTTCAAAAACGTAAAAAAAAATTATGATAAAAATACAATTTTACAGATGGTTTGGAGCTATGATTTAGTTATTTAAAAATATAAAAATACCTACATTTATGTAGTAAGTAATTCAAAGAATTTTATGTTTAGTTTGTCATTATTTATACACCATTGTATCATAGCAGCAACTTGTATTAGTTCACAATATACACAGAGTTTAATTAAAACCCTGAGGGAGGTTTCAGGTATATACGACTTCAAGTCTTGCCAATTGTTCCCAAAATTACCAGTACTAGTTAATTTACATTTAATGTTCGCATTTATTCATAGTCATATATCAAAAATGCATAAATTTATATAAATAACATTTACGAATAATATACATTATTATAATATCCAATGATGTATAGTCTATAAATATATTCGAAGCCGTACCTTGTTTATTATTATCGAATGAAATACAATCTTCAAATAATGTGACATCGGTTTTACTGTGAAAGGAGGAATTATTTACTTATTAATAACTAATGCTTTCTGCTAATAAAGGGATTTATACAGACTTCTGATATTTATTATAAAACAAATACTAGATTTCTTAAGCATGACTTATACATAGATATGTGCTTCAAAATAGATCTACATAAATAATATATGTCAAGTAAACACAGTTGTTATCATAAATATTTGGTTTCGGGTTAAGAATAAATTAGGTATATATAATTGTTTACCGAGAAAAACGTACATATTGGTTTTGTATTGAAAATAACTCATTAAAACTTACATTTTTGCAGCCAAAATATTTTACAGTGCCGATGTCTCGGATTATCTACACATCCGGGATATAACCCCGTGGCACACTTGCCTCCCGAATTCCGTCAGGAGAGGATATCCTCTCTTCCGCCCTTCTAAGTCTTGATCTCTCGCCGCGGGAGCTTGTCACCTTACTAGGCCTCCGTTGGGTCACTGAGGATCCCACCCAACAAGGCAGACCGCCTCTGTGTCAAAACCTGACATTGTTTTCCCTTCTCCTCTCCGAGTCAAGTCAGGAGGGAGAAAGCATGATGATGAACTTTCATTTCAAAAAATAATATAATAATGAATACAGAAATAATATAAAGAATGGATCTAAAAAAAAGACTAATTTTAAATTGATTTATGATTTGACATGACTATTTACCTATTTGTGATATAAGAACCTTTAAATAAATAGTAATTACCAATATTTCGTTAACAATATCTATAAATTAACGAATGATTTTCGGTGTTCTAAAGGTTAGTTATTATAAAGTTTCGACGGTAAAACTTATTCCCAGCGGTAAACGTTCGTGCTTGGGAATTGAATCAGATTTTCAGAATTATTTGTATTTAAGTTTTATAATATGGTGCTAAATGTTGAAACGTGCTACATTTGAGTTGAGAATATTACAGTTTATATATAAAGTTTTATATTAGAAATTATTTTGGTTAATATATATTATTTTTAGTTTAAGGGAATCAATTCCGTTAAAATGTTAGTTATATAATTTGGTACGTTATTATTCCCAATCATAAAAAAAGTTATAGATATTCTAATAATTTGTAAACCTTTGTTGATTATACGTATGAACTACGATATAATGATCTTAACGATCTTAACCAAACCACCGAAAATATTTGCATGGAATTCGATATGAAAATAGTTGAAGACCAATCAATCTCTAAAGTAAAGTAGGAAAGTAGGGAATGAAAATTAGCATATATAGTAAATACCAACCCATTGGAAGACTTTTTTATATGATATATTTTATCAATAAATAATAAAAAAAATTTAATCATTTTAAAAAACCAAAATGCATGTTTGGCTATAATTATTTTATATGGTTTTCCAATGGTTCCAATTCCAATTTTGTATTTACCTTTGAGTAATCCAATTTTGAATTTTGAATTTTAAAAATAATTCTTAAAAAAGCACTGTACCCAAAGGAATAGAATAAAATTATTAGATCCGAAATATCAAGGATGCTTTTTAACCTTCACAGCGTTGGGGAAGTGGTTGGGCAAATCAAGTATAATAAAGAAAGAAAAATATAGAAAGAAGTACAATCTGTCTCAAAGGTGTTGAAGACGACATATAAAGGTATCTTCAATTATGTATATGTCGCAAGGAAATGATCAGATTTGCGATTTGATCAATTCGAGTTAGATGTTAAAAGAACATCTCGGAAAGGTTATTTTCCTAAAGAAAGTAAGTAATTGGAACAAAGACCCAAATGGATACTTTACGCTACAGGGAGCATTTTTATGAGAAAAAGATACAAAAATGTGATGAGATTTTTTAGTTGAATTTACTGATCCTTGTTTACGTTACTTTTATAAGTTTTCAGGACTTTTTTACTATGGTTGAACTGTTACTGAATCAATGTGGTGTCTCCAAAACGAAAAGTTTTCAGTCCTTTCAATCCAAAAAAAATGACAGACTGACTAAATGTTTCATTATTTTCTTAAATATTTTGTTAAGATCTCTTTTCTGTTTTACGAGATAAATATGGTTAAAGTTTTATTGAAAAGATAATTTTTGATGCAGTTGTAATATGGATAGTCGATAATCGAATCTACTTGTATTGCTAAAAGTCTAAATCTGCCTGTGGGATAATGACGTTAAATTTATTTATAATGCAGTGATTGATCTTGAGTCTGAGGTGATCCATCCTTATAATTGTTTGCTATACTAATTTAAACCTCATTTTTGTACCTATACGAAATGTAGATACGTTTCGAATTAAATCTGAGTAATTATTCAAAACAGATTTATATGTTCATCATGATCTAAATATTATCTAATTGTAATTACCAGACTATACATAGGTATACAACATATAGGTATATGGTGATACAGACTGGAAAAGTCTATAACAGTCTATATTTTGTCTATATATATATCTTTCTCTCTCTCTCTCTATATATATATATATATATATATACTAAATTGGTAAGACTTGAACGGAAAATACGGTTGAGGATTACAACAGCTGACAACAGCTGAACTAAGCCCTTTTGTAAGCTTTAACTTTACTGCGGTCGTGCTCTCTGAAGCTTTTAGAATTATTTATGTAATTCCAACATTTTTTATAGATACGACCATTCCTTTACCGAATATACAGGGTTATTTGTAATTAATTGACCACTTCTTGCTTAAAAAGCCAGTTTAATTTTATTTTTGAAAAGGTGATATAGAGCGTCATCTGTATTGAGATTGATTGAGACCACCTCTTGCATGCAGATTCTCTACATCAATCCCAACAACATTTGTTTTACGACTTTTGAAAATTAATAGTTTTCCCATTAAAAATTTATTTGTTGCCTTTGTTCTGGCAATAACTCTGAGCATTGGTATGGCGCTCGGATGTTGACCTTTTAAATAGTAAAAGAGGTAGCAATTTTTTTTTGTTTCGTTTTTTGGGGTTTTTATCAAGATTTGTAAAAAGTCGTAGAACAAATGTTGTTGGGATTGATGTAGAGAGGCTTCCTGCCAGCGGTGATAAACTAATTACTAATAACCCTGTATATCGCCTTTTTAAAATAAAATGTACATTAAAATGGTTTATTAAACAAAGCTGATAATTGAAAGTGTTATACTTGTTAAACAAAAAAAAAAAACAGTTTTGTGAAAATATTTGAATTTACATATAAGCCTTTATTAATGGTATATATCGACCACATACTTTAGTGACAATAGAAAAAGAACTGTAAATAATTTTTATTTTGGTATGCTGGGAATTAAAAACTAAATTTCTCATTATAATGATATTCATCCAAATAAATTCATTAGATTTAATGTTTTAAACATTTTGTTAACAATTTTGTGAAAGAGGAAAACTTGATACATGGTTTTCTGTTGAAACCTTCTTAAGGAAAGGATTAGAAATAAATTTAATTTTATTTTATTCAGGTTGGTCCCCCGGAGACCCAAGTGTGAACGTACACCAATTGATCTCGCTCTTCTTATCAGTTATTAATAGAGCGAGACAATACTTCACGCCGGATCAAGGGCTGTCTCTGTATAAAGCACAGATAAACTACACATTTAGGGCATCGCGGTTAGTGCGAAAGCGATCCCGTGGTGTCCCACTATGACGGCGGCAACCGTCAGATTTAGCGAGTAGGAGTCTCACATAACCACCTCCATCATCCCCTAGATGGAGGTGCGTACCCATGATGGGTTTCTGACGTTAAAAAAAATAGGTAAATTACACATGGATTACTGCTCTCATATCTGGGCCGGATTACAGTATGACATAGGTTTCATAATTATAATTTAAGATATATTACCTACGACATATCGTAATGTAGTGGTTTTAACTAATTGAAACATATACTATCCTGTGACCGATTGCGTGAAATAAAATAAAAAAGCTGCGAATTTACCATTATTAATTTTCTGAAGGTTAAGGTTTAATAGCAATGACCTTTGTTCCTAAGTCACTCATATTTAATTGAAACTTTACGCTATTACAGTGAGATTCTTGAGTAACAGATACAAAAATATAAAGAGATTTTTTGCTCCAATGCTTGTTTCTTGCGTGACATCATATAATTATTGTTTAAATTGCCCTAAAATTGAATTGTCTTGTTAAGCGTGAAAGTGAATTGGGATTCTGTTATCATCAGAAGAGTACAATACGAATTGTTTTTATTGCTATATATTTTGTGCATGAAACAATAACTTGACGTGTTTCTTTGTGATCTAAAAGTTAAATTTAAAAAGTGCTGCTCTTGATACAAATACAGTAAAAGCTTTTAATATTTGTTATTATACTTAGTTTTAATACAATTCTAATCAAGTCAATATATAAATTATTGTCAGAGAGTGATGCTTACTCAACAATCCAATTTTTGAAAAGCTTTAGTGATTGTTTTACTATAGTACAATTAATAGATGGTCTAAAAAAATCTATTTTAAATGCTAAATAATGTTTTAAACATTCAGTTAGCTACATGCATTAACAAAATTTTCAATTCTGAACATTCACAAAAGCCATAATAGAGACGGTTTGCATGGTTCCATACCATAGTGCGCCGGCCGACCGTATCGCTGCAAACGCGATGTCCCTATATTTTAAATCTGTAATGTCTTCTAAAATATTCATTTAAATTACATGCTGTAACGAGCTATATTGTTCCAAATTAAAATTCCAAATTAAAATGCGAACTTAATTAGATAAGGATTAATGCTGTATTGCTTAAAATCGCTTTGTAAATAAGTCCTTATTTTTCGTAAAAATTAAAGGATAAAAATTGGCTATTGTGGGTTATCCCTAGGACATAAACATATACCATCGCGGTCTTTTTTGTGGATCTTTTTAAGGTATACAATACTTTGTACATTATTTTGATCTATCTCCTCGAGTTCATCCAGCGTTTGCAATGTAAGCGCAAAACAATAGCTTTGTTTGCGACTTCGCATTAGATATCTTGAAATTATCAGTGATTGTCTAATATATTAAGCATGTTGTTATACATATAAACCTTCCTCTTGAATCACTCTATCAATTAAAAAAACTGCATCAAAATTCGTTGTGTAGTTTTAAAGATCTAAGCATACATACAGACATAGGGACAGACGCAAATAAAAGCGACTTTGCTTTATGCTATGTAATGATATTCATTTTCATCCCATTGATCCAATTTTTGTACTTGTAATAATTGTTTCAAAAAAAAAAAAAAATAGAATTATCATTCTACATTATAAACCGATACGAACCCTCGACCTCTGAGAAACCTTTCCGTCGCTCTAACAATTCAGCTACAGTATCGGTACGTAAGCATTCTATACATGATGGTCTTTATCATGAGTGGTGACACAAATATAGGCTTGTTTCGAAAATCCTAACCAGCCTTCTAACGTTGCAGTATAGATTAACATTGAAAAGATGCCAAAATTAATTATTGTAAATATCTGTACAAATTTTAAGCTTTTTAAATTTTACATAAATATAGTATGAAAATAGACCGAATCGGACAGGAATTCTGGACAGGAATTCGGACGCGATCCCTGGATAATCGTAATGTGGATCTATTAATTGTAATATCAGCTACTTTTTATAATTTTACCATTCTGGAAACCTTCAACGTATTATTTTCTCCGTCCATAATTTCCTTTAGGAAAGTTTTAACTTTGACTGTTATTGTATTTATGCTGATTGCTGCTTGTTTTTGAATAATACTGATATTTGTGTTACTATTTAATAATCTATATAATTTTCTTAACCTTTTGCTATGAATTCGGTTGCATCTATTATAATTGGGATTATTGTTGCTTGTGTGCTCCACATTAGATTGAACCTCTTTTTTAATAAATTGTACTTGTTTAACTTTTCTATTAACTAGTTTTTAACCATTTAAATAGCATCATTCTTTTTTTAAAATATTTTATCTATATTTGATTTTTTTTTGTTGTTACTGTAGATCCCGTTTTCGTTTGTTTTTTCTTGCTTTTAATTTATATTATAACTATGATTATCATATTTCTAGGATGAATATACGGGCACCAAATTTTATAAATAAGCGTGTGATTCTAGAAGAAATTGCTTTTCTGTCCGTTAGCGGGTATTAAATGCTTTTAATCACGAATTTAATTTGAATTCGAACTACCAATTTTCAATATGTTAATAATCTTTCATGAATTTCAAAGGCGTTGGAAAATGTTTTTAAACGGAATTTAAAATTGTATTGCTATTACTTTCTTATTAAATGTTTAATGAAATATGTTTTATATTTCTAAAGTTTGTTCATTTTGGTAAATGTCTTATATTTTTACTTGAACATCATGGAAATTTTTAACTTGAATGAAATATTGTTGTTATTATTAAAAAAATCAAAGTAGATATGAGACCTTCGTAATTAATCTATACATATACCTCTTTCAGCTGGTGAAGCAAGCGACAAGGGTACCAGATGTGGTAGGTCATACAGCCAATTGCCTGGACCTTCTGCTGACAACTGATCCGGACAGGTATCGTGTAGAGGTTACCTCTCCCTTGGGAACCTCCGATCACTGTCTGGTGAAATCTGTGTTTACATATTCCCCACCAGCTTTCGAACATCATGGTGTTAGGCGAGTATGGAAATACAAGTCAGCAGATTGGGATGAGATGCGGCACTTTTTTGCGTCTTATCCTTGGCGGCAGGTCTGCTTCTCTTCTTTAGATCCGTCGAGTTGCGCGGATGCTATAACCGATGTGGTGCATTAGGCAATGGAGTATTTTATTCCTT
Organism: Napeogenes inachia; assembly: GCA_959347355.1. Lineage (NCBI taxonomy): Eukaryota > Metazoa > Arthropoda > Insecta > Lepidoptera > Nymphalidae > Napeogenes > Napeogenes inachia. The sequence continues at coordinate 6,548,752 of OY365797.1, forward strand.
TTGCTGACGTACCCATCGGTGGCAAAGCTCGCCCATGGTTTAATGCCGAATGTGGTCATGCTCAAGACCGAAAACATTCGGCATATCTCATTTGGGCTGATGCTCGAAGCCGCAAAACTCCGGATGTAAGTTCTAAGAAGAGAGCCTTTAACCAAGCTGCCAAGTCCTACAAAAAGGCATTGCGGAAGGCTCGTCTCGATCGAATCGTTAAGAATGGCGAAAAGCTCTCTGTCAGACCAACTGGCAGTCGAGCTTTCTGGTCTCTTGCGAAAGCGATCGAGTCGAATTTCTGCCAACCCTCACTGCCTGCTCTGCTGAAGCCGAATGGATCCCTGGCCCACACAGCAACAGAGAAAGCGAATGTACTTGCTTCTCTCTTTGCTGATAATTCGCATCTAGACACTGGCAATGCTTTTCCAGCACATCTTCCTCACTGCGGTATTTCGATGCCTGAAATCCGCATCACTAACAAAGAGGTATGGAGAACATTGTGTCGTTTAGATGTGAATAAAGCCAGTGGTCCTGATGGTATACCAGCCATTCTGCTCAAGACATGCGCAGCTGAATTGTCTCCTGTACTGACACGTCTGTATCGCCTCTCTTTCATGACTGGAATAGTGCCGAAATCCTGGAAGCTTGCTAATGTGCAACCCGTGCCCAAAAAAGGCAGCCGTGCCGACCCTGTCAATTACAGACCGATTTCAATCACCTCCATACTCTGCAAGATTATGGAGCGTGTATTGAACTCGCGCCTACTAGCATACCTAGAAGGTAACGATCTCCTCAGTGACCGACAGTACGGGTTTCGCCGTAATAGGTCTACTGGGGACCTCCTAGTGTATGCTACTCACATTTTAGGCGAGGCCATCGAGAAGAACGGAGAAGCGGTCGCCGTCTCTCTGGACGTCTCGAGGGCATTTGACAGGGTCTGGCATGCGAGCCTTATATGCAAGCTTTCAGCGTACGGTATATCTCCTGGTCTGATCGGCTGGGTAACGGACTTTCTGAGCCACAGATCTCTCCGAGTAGTTGTCGACGGGTGTTCCTCGGAACCCTTGACAATAAATGCCGGAGTGCCTCAGGGGTCCGTTCTTTCTGCAACTCTGTTTCTGCTGCACATTAATGATCTGTTGAAGCCCGGTATCTATGGGTATGCAGACGACAGCACAGTTGTAGAAAGATATCTGCCGTGTACTCGGGCTAGTCGAGATCAAGTACAGTCTGAAAGAGAAGCCATGGTGCAACGTTTGAATGACAAACTTCAGGCAGTCTCCGCATGGAGCAATGCCAATCTTGTCAAGTTCAACGCCACCAAAACGCAGACGTGTCTATTCACCGCCAAAAGGAGCCCTTTCACCTTGGCTCCTACTTTCCAGAATGTATCCTTGGAATACAGTGACCGGCTTCAGTTGTTAGGCTTAGAGATTTCCTCGAACCTCAACTTTGGTCGGTTCATTGAGTCCAGAGCAAGAGCAGCAGCAGCAAAGCTTGCCGTTCTTGCGAAGGTTCGGCAGTACTTTACACCGGGACAGCTTCTTGTTTTATACAAAGCACAGATCCGGTCGTGTGTAGAGTACTGTGGACACATATTTGCTGGTGCCGCAAAGTCTCATCTTGCGGTTCTGGACTCAATTGAGAGGCGAGCAAAGAGGCTTATAGGCGATTCCGAATTGGTCGAAGCCGACCTCCAAAGCCTTGAACACAGGCGTAAAATTGCTAGCCTCTCAGTATTCTATAGGATACATTTTGGTGAGTGTGCGCAGGAATTACACGAGTTAATTCCCCCGTCCCCCTTCCATCACCGGACGTTCCGACGCACGGCGGGTATCCATCCTTTTGTTGTGGACATTCCACCTGTCCGAACGAAGCGCTTTGCTTCCTCATTTTTAGTGCGTACAGCGAAGGACTGGAACAATTTGCCTGCGTCGGTATTTCCGGCCAAATATAATGTGGGTGTCTTCAAGAGAAGAGTGAATAGGTTGCTAGGGCAATGCGAATTACCATCTAAGACTACATTCCACTTACCATCAGGTGGAATGTAGTCAAGCATTGCCCTAGATCTTATAAAAAAAAAAAAAAAAAAAACATAGATAACATGATACTGGTTTTAAAAGTTCCTAATTCCTATGTAATTTATTTTGCTATAAACCTTTGTTAAGTGGTTGTTGGGTATCCATTAAGGTTTCTAAATTTCAAGTAGATTTGAGTCAATTTCGACCTATTTATATAAGTATTTGTCGTTTAATGGTAATGAATAAAACTATCGGTCAGGCTCATAGTAACGTGAATAACTAATTTTTGCAATCACATATAAATGCTTTTTTTGTAAATTTTCTATCCTTCTATCTCGTACTACCTTCTTCTATCTTCTATCTTGTATGATTTAGGTTGCTCGCTGTCAAATTGTCAAACTGAAAGTCTTTCATGAACTTTCTAAATGAACATTTTCATTGAGGTTTCCATACAAAAATATCACCTACAAGCCGATTTTTCCAACTGAGTTAAAAATATTTCATAGAAAATATTCGGACTATTACGAACTATAACAAATAAAAAATATGGTTGCCTGTAAAGTCGGTTTTACGGGCGAAGATTTACGTGACCACGTCTTTTTCTCGGTAGAATATTTATTGATATGAATATTATTAAATTGCACAATATTTTAATAATTTGAGTGATTTTGCTGAGGATAGGACGATAAAGACGTTGTCACGTAAAATCATTTTATATATTATTTATTTTATATTATATTATTGATGTTATTATTTTTTACAAAATTTATTTACAGACTTTTTCGATACATCATTTAGTTGCGGAGATATCGATCATTGAAGTTATTGTTTGCTACCAGTATTTTATATATTTATTTTTTTCAGTTATAAAAAAATACTATTTCCAATTGTGTCTACCAAGTATGGTCACATGTATTGGCCTACATATTAAATAATAATAAGTACAGATAATGTTATGTGACGTCACTTCTGATTTTATATATTTTAATATTTTTAATTTTAAAGAATTAATTTGAAAATCAAAACACTTATTCAGATCGAAGGTTCAAATTTTTGCTAAATAAATTTGAAATTAATTAAAATTTGTAATTGTAAATAATGAAGTTGAAAATTAAAACATTTACTTAAATTAGATGTTAAAATTCTTGCTCAACACATTTTAAATCAAGTTTTCTTATATCTGCCACTTTTTCTTAATATTTGTAATTTTAAAGAATCAATTTGAAAATCAAAACATTGCTCGGCGGACCGATCATGTTTGAGTGGGAGTGAGACGCAAGGCATTCGGCGGGCCTCTCTCTCGTTCGGTGACTCATCGTTACGTTACCGGGCGTTACACTTTTTCATAAGTGACTCCCAGCTTAACCTAATTTAAGACGTTGTCACGTCAAAAAATTAATTAAAAGGTTTAGCTTTAAAATTATGAGTTAACTAAAATACATATATTATTTTGTATATACATAAGAGTCAGTAAAATAATGATTATCTAGTTCTTTTAATGGTACAAATAAATTTATTTGCATTGTTTCTTTATTTTATTTTTACAATACATAGTACACAGAAAAACATTTATTAACATACATGTCCTTCATGGTATACGTATAATTATTTGAATCGTATCCCACAACTTGTGTGGATTTCATATTGACCCCATGTGTATAACATACGCAGTTAGAAGTGGCAATTTCTAGTGTGTTACGTCTGGGGTGTAATTGGAAAACTTACAGCGATTAACGAATAATGTTTTTTTTTTTAATAATACTTTTTTAACTGATACTTTTAAGTTTATTATAATTAGCTAATTAATTAGTTTTATTTTTTTATATTATTTATTTTATTATTTTTTATTATTTAGCGTATTCCTTTTTAAAAGGCCGGCAACGCGTTTGTAACTCTTGAGTTGCAGACGTTCATGGGCGGATGTTGCTTACAAGCAGGTGACCCGTTTGCTCGTTTGCCTATCACATAAAAAAATATATATATTGAACTATGTTTTTCTACATACTCATTCGCAACTTTAAATAACGGACTGGTCTATATCTTAAATTTATTTGCAAAGACTTTAGACATTTGAATAAAATTATATCATCATATTATATGGGATTCCTTTTACATCATGGACCACAAAATAAAATCCCCCACTCTGGGTAGTATTTATATTGACTCTCCTACCAGTGCCATGGTTGAGTCTGAACTAGCTAATTGAATTTCCACTTTTAAATTGATATTTCATTGTTTGAAATCAAGAAGGGTTTAAGACGTATAGGTATGTCTCTTGAAATTGTCAATGTCTTGAATTTTTTTAAATATATGTTATATTATATAAATATTCTAAATAAAATACAACGAAGATTTTATCAAAGGACTGAATGGAATGAACCTTAAGAATTATTAAAATTATTATTTATGAAAACACATACAGATAAAATAGTAAATAATAAACAGTGATTTTGAATTCTGAAATGATACTCTTTCCACAGTGAAAAGTATTAATTAGGTTAAGCATAAGCTTTCTATAAACATAAGTTTTCTATAAATATTTATTTCTTTATATTATAAATCTTTGCATTAATATTTTTTTTAATTACGTCTAGAAATATAAGGAAGGTGCAATAAGTAAATAATAAGATGATTGTGAAAATTTATGAGAAATAGGTCTGTCGAATATACTTATTCGACGATTTACTTAGTAGAAGGTAAATATTAAACATGAAAGCGGATGCGAAAATGGGGAAAATAAAAATCAAATATGTAATTTTTCATACATTCAATCATTAGCCTTAGCTTTGAAATTGGTATTAAGATTTTTTTTTAAGGAGAAGAAGAAAGAAAAGACAAAAAAGCCACTATCATACTAATAAAGTTGTAATTACCTCCAATAACAATAAACTAGACCCTTATTGTTCTCGTATATCAATATCTTCTGTCACGTTACGAATTCAAACTGATCTCTCTAATTGCTACATTCGTCACTAATGGGTGTGTCGATAATTCCTGAATTAGTTCCTTTGTTTAGTTCATTTGTTTATCTCATGGGGTTGTGTTTAATAATTATCAAAGGTTATCTCTCGTACTTGGTGCTCTGGGGAAATCTTACAATTGTACTATTTAATGGATTTTGTAATGTTTTGAATTCTGAACTATTTTAAATAGCAGAAGGCAACAATGTGAAATTATACGTAATTGGTAATAATTGTGATAATAATTTGATTGAGATGATGCAAAAACTAAACTTGTATAAAAAACAAAAGTATTTTAGTTACCTTAAGATTTTGTAGGTCTTAGGGCCTTACTCATTTATATGAGTTAACATAACATGGTTATCCATGTTACTACAGCTCCTAGTGGTTGGCGTATTCTCATCCGCCCACAGAGCATTAGATGATAAATTAGGCATTCCAGTAACGTTACGTACAGTGACAGAGACAGACAGACAGACAGTGACAGAGAGCCAAAAACTCACATCTTCGCTCCTTTTTCAAGCTTAATTTTCCTTCGAATTCCAATAGTAGGTGCATTGTTTACTCATTTACCACAAAACCCCGTAAAACCCCGTAAAAATGGTTAATGAAGCTATAAATTTGTATATGGAGCTATAAAGAATTATTAACTATAAATTAAAAAGTACGTTAAGAGTTATTTCCACTCTACTCATTGGACTTTGCTTACTCGCCCCTTAGCTTTATTTAATAATTATTAACAATCCCTGAAAAAAAGTGTTTTATAGACTAGTGACGTAAATTTAATTTAGAATAAACGTTCACTTTTCAGTAAGTTACTTTTTAAGGATTTATGTTCGTTAGACTTTAATTTTTATGAGAACCGACATATATCATGATCATAAATATTTTGTTTATTTTGTCATATTCTTCATTTTTGTATTTTTCATATTTGGTGTTTTCTAACGCTTTCACGAGTACTACACAATGGTATAGTCTAAGTCCTCATTCATTATCTCCGAAAACTTAGTAAAATAGATACCATCGTCAACGTATGTAAAACGTAAATCAATTTTCTCAAAGATTAAAAGATTTTGTAAAATGAGTAAATAAATATTATAGGATTTGTACACATTTCAATGAATTAGTTTGTTAGATATCCATTGCGAAGTTGGATCAGGGGCGGATATAGTCTTCGAATATTTTTTTTTATAAAAATCTATCTCAGATTGTTAACAATAAGGAAGGGGAGATGTTGCTGAGTCACGTATTCCTTTGTTCCCAGAGGTAAATGTGCTGCCTATTAGGAAGATTACTATTGTTTTGTCTTCTTTTATGTGATAGAGTATTGCGTAATAAAAGCTTTCAAATATATGTCGAATATCATTGTTTCACAGCATATTAATAATTTCTATAGGTAAAATATAATAACATATATATCACCTAAATTATATTATCTAGTATCAAATTATGTTATAATAATAGAAGTCTTGAGGAATGTTTCTTTTCGTAGTCGGCCTATACTAATAAGCTATTTTAAATAGTGAATAATAAATAGCATAAGAAGAAATAAAATCCAAAAATAATATTTTTGCTTTTTGCAGTTCATGTGTGCAAAATATATGCAAGTATGTGCGTTTAAAGCAAATATTGCATAAAAACCTTTCACCCGTTATCAATAAAAGATTAATATCTTGGTGACGATTACTTCTATTTCAACCAAACATAGCTAAGAACCATTTTACCGAACCGTTCGTTCGTTGAAAAAAGGCACAATCAAATCCGTTCATCCGTTTAGCTGCTGCGACGCCGCAGACAGACACACAGATCTTATAACTCCCCTATTTTTGGGTCGGGGTTAAATTTAGTTTTCGGCGTTTTCAGAATTTAATCAATGATGTTTAATTATAAATAAAAACCAAATTCCATATTTGTCGAACGTACAAATTATCTCTTAGTGAAAATATCCTTAGTACCTTGTCAAAGTAAAAACCTCTATTATAAATTTAACATTTTAATTGTCATGCATAGTAGATTAGATAATTAGATAGTTAACTTGATATTAAAGTAAAAAAAAGATCAAGCTACAATATTTAGAAATAATTATAAATTATAATAATTTATTAACAAACAAATGAATAAGCAAACATAAAATAAGAAAACTATGATTTACCATTTACTATGAAGTATTTACTTTAAAAATATAGTCTCGTACGTTTGGCATTATTACAATTTTTTTATATTAGTTACTGGTGACATACATATATAACTTTATTTAAAGAGATTTTGACGTAACTGGTAATGGTAGAGATGAAAAATAAAACTGAAGTTCATTGACTTATTTACTTCTTATTCTAAGTGAATATACATTACAAGGTAATTTACAATTTAGTGAATAAAAGTTACTGTTGGGGCCAGTGCCCTGTGCCTATTTGGTAGGGAAAACTGACTACCCGGATGCTGGTTAAAATAAAAGAGTGGACTGTATATAAATGACTATAATGAATACACACACACACACTCTACCGACAATAAATAAGGATGCGAACGTCGTACTGCCGGTCGAGCGGATCACCATCACTCCTCCTGCACCAGCTCGCGCCCCGCTGCTGCGTCGCCCTTCTGGAAGCTACGATAAACGTTGCTCACGCGTTTGTCTAAGGCGTGTCCTTAACAGTTACATTATGTTACTAACCTTACATAAATAAATTTTAATAGTATATTACAATTAAAAATATGAAATACCAGAAATTTGATTCTAATTAATTCATTTTATGACAAAAATATTAAATTCGGTTTTTGGCAACTCACCATACCAGTCAATCAGGAAGTACAGTCAGGCAGACAGTATGTTATGTTATGTGTGTAAATTGCTATGTCAACGATTTAGCTCATGGTCACTAACAAGTCTAACGTAAAAAAGGATATCAAAAAAGATTATATAACAAAAAAAACGTAAAATAAAAAAACATAAAATAAAAAAGTTGTATGTTCAGACCATCTTGCAAATGTTAATAAAGAATCTAGGCTTTATTATTATAATGTACGCCAGCAAACGAGAAACAAAACAATTCTGCCTCAGTTGTTTGTTACAGAGAGGCGAGGACTGAAACAATAAAATAAAAGATCACAACTTTAGGGATCGAAGTAAGTTTATTAAACATGAAATAAGGAAAAGTTTTCTGATGAGTTTCATCCTCAACTTTTACACTCAACCTTTATTTTAGATAAAGTTAATGACTTTCAGAAATAAATCAACAATTGGCAAATATGGTTTAGTATGAAAATGAAAGAGATGACTTGTAAAATTATAGTAGCTTTAAAATTAATCTCGAGCATTTTACGAGCTTTTTACATGTTTTTATTTAAATCTTTGGTTTCTATTATTTTTGTAGTTTTAATATCTACACTCATCGACGGCCCATTGAGTTGGTTACACATTATTGTTTTATTAAAAAAATAATGATTAATTTCTATTATAAGCTTATAGGCGTAGTGATATTTAATTTTAATAATATGAGGAAAAACTAGTACCATTTTTTTTAAATACGTATAATTGTGTTAGGTTTATATTTGTAATACTGACTATTTCCCTTTACAAAAGCGATTTAGTTTCGTAATCTATAAATTTAATAAAATAGTAACTTTGAAAAGTCTGTACATAATATATATAATAATAATATATAATAGTATTTGTCGTTTTTTATGTGTTTTATCAAAATTATGTATGAGTTACGACATATCTGTTATAAGTATTAAAACAATTTTAAAAAAGTTGATTTTGGTTTTAGACTTAATGAATATAGCCGGATTTGCTGGTAAACTTAGTTCAGCTACTTGTGCTCACTACTACTACTCACTACTACTACTACTCACTACTACTACTACTACACTACTTGTGCTACTTATAGTTACTTTATAACAGATGTTTTCGTTGTAACTTGACTAATAACCGTCTTAATTATTAGAAAAAACTTGCATACTAAAATAATTTTAGTATAGTTACTGTACTATACTAAAATTATTTTAGTAGTAATATTATTATATTAAACAACATAATAAATACTTAATATAGTATACAAACATTTTGAATCGCTGTAAATAGAACTTAAAAATACATCAGAACGGGCAGCTACAAACTGCAGCTTCTAGAATATAGTTTTGTCGCTATTTCCCGCCTTCATGATAGCATTCTATATAAAACGACAGTAACATCTATTGGGCTTCTTTCGTCAACCGTTACCGATATTTCTACTTTTGTAGCATAGAATAATATTGAAAGCCACAAACGAAGTACTTTTGTAAACATAAGCGTTACAAAAAAATATTTTTATACTCAAGTTAATTATGTACCTAAGAAATTTTCACTAACCGCATTTCAACTCGTATCGCAAATTAAATTAATATCAAATTCTTTACTAACATATTTTACTTTTTTCTATTGTTTGAAATTTGTTTTTGTAGTTGTATTGGTTCTTGATAATATTCTTATAAAGTATAGATCTTGAAACTATGACGAAGTGAAACATTATTTAGAATGCAAGTCTTCGCTTGGCGTCTATGAAGAGGTAAAGAGAGTCAACAAACTTTACAAGTCAAACGGTTCGTTATTATTCAGTGTCGTCACTGCCTTAAGGAGATGAAACTTTATAAAACTTTTATAAAATATTAATAATTGAACAATTTAGACACTGAGATGTTAAATAAAAATATGATAAATAAAACATAAAAACATCTGGTAAACTAAAAAAATACAAGCTATCGTTCAATAAAAAAAAATGTAGACATTTAGGTATTCAGAACATAAATAAAATATAAACTTAAACGAATTATCCAACAAAAAAAAATATTATACATATTTATGTATTATTCTTGCTTATTTTCATTCTGCCCTTGATTTGCTATTTGAATATCGTCCCTGTCGATCTGTAATTTAATGCCAACTGTTAGGTTTTATTTGACATGCAAATTAAAAGAAAACATAAAATATTTCTAAATATTGTTCTACTATGTATTGTATTCCAAAATTATATTTGTACAATACATACAATACATAATTGTTACAAATGTACAATAGAACATTTAATTGTATTGCAATGACGAGAATCAACAAAAATGAAGACCAATAAATAAAACCAATAAATCATATGTAGACATTACTAAGCGTTGTTGAACCAAGTAGGTTTCCCAGGTTCATACCTACCCTAAAGACGTATTTATATATTGCAGTAATATACACATATTTCATTATGATTGCATTTCGTTTAAAATGGATACTTATTTTTTTTAGATGCTACATTTTATCTTTGTAGTTGTAACTTTGTTTGAGTTTTGTGTACCAAATCAAAATAAACATAAAGAATAAAGAAGCAAGTTAATCAATTGACTTTAGATCTTATACTCTTACGAAACGACTCAAATTCCTCTGCTTATATTTTTGACAATTAAGTTGATGCAGTTTATAATCCACACACGTACAACGTTATTACTAATTACAAAAGGGTCCGGAGAGTATAAATTAAACAAATAAGTATTATCAAATCCTTATATCATGTGACGTACTGGAGGATTTATTACTAATTATAAAAGTTATATGTTAGTAGTTACATGCTTTTGATAGAAAAAAAAGAAAAAAGAATTAAGGGTCCGTGTGACAAGCAACAAGACGCTCCATGCTGCTAATTGGAACCATCGCCTATAATAGCAAATATAAATATATGTCAATATAGTGTCCTCTCAAAAAAAAATCAATCTTAAGACTAAATACCTAAAATGTTAAAAAAGTTTGAATAAAGAATTTTTCAAATAAAGCTATACTTTATTATGATCAATATTCGTAATTAATAAAAACAGTTTTTGTTTTCATTCATTGAAATGTAAATAATGAACTGCTTACCGTGAATTAAGATACCTAAATTACTATCAATACTGTCACAATCTGTCATTCATACTAACTCGTTTTGCAGCACTTGCAGCTTCAATGAACACAAGTAGAACACAAGTAGTACACTAACCAAATACTTATTATCTTTCCTTTTTTATAAGAAATTGTTATCTTTACTTAATGATGCCACGATGCAGGTCACCTCAAACCTGTTAATTTGTTCACTTCAACGTTCAACTAAAATTTATAAAATTACCTTCAGATATTTTTAATATAGGTAGTAAGGTTAATTGTTTGTTTATTTATAACTAATGTATAAATATACTGTTTTTTTTCATTCTACGGTTTATTTTTTTTTATATAGATATTTTACATAATATGTATTTATATTACTTTTTATCGTTAGATCTTTCATAATAACGGATTTTTAAAAGTATGTTAGATTTCCATTTTACTAAACAATTTAATAGACAAAAACTTATCTTTACACATTTTGAAAATAGAATGCATCCCTTGAACAAAATTTCACATCCCGAAGCCCAGAAGTGTAGACTGTAGACCGATACATCACTTAGTTCACCGACACATCACATATCAGTTTTATTTCACACACATATATAACTTTTAGTATAAATATACATTCATTTAAAGTTAATTCTTTAGAATGTTAAAAATTACTAGTAGTCTATTTTGGTTTTATATATATATACATTTTTATTTATATATCTATCTCTATCAGTTTCTCTGTTCATGCATCTTTTAAAGAAACTATTTTACGGTTTTGGCTAAATTTGTACAATGTCAATAAACGAAAAATATATAAATTTGTCTACGAATCTACTTTAACTTATGATATATGCCTTATTATTTGAATTTAGCAGATTAAGTCAATGATGTTTTATGATGTTAAAATACTGAAGACCATGAAAGTCATTGAATTGAATCTAAGTATACGAATGTGTAATTCCAGAAATTATACTAAAAATAAATACAAATTCCCAGAATAAAATCATTGATAACTGTAAGAGAACCATCTGAATAACTAAATATTAAATACGTCGATTCATCAAGCTTATAGATACCTGTTCCGAAGCTACAGAATAGTTATTGTATTCACCGAAACAAAAGATTCTATTAAAGTTAGACGGTTTATTAAAATATAATGTTATTTTTCTTAATATTTACTATGTAAATAATAATAATAATAGGAGCTTTATCCAAGTAGCGTACACAAGTAAAAATACATTTACCAATGAGAAATTATTACAGTTATTATAAATATAAAAAAGATGCTACTGAAAAGGACATGATCTCAGCTTAAAGCTGCTTTTAAGTTCACGCCTTGTGCTAATACTGCCTGGTATGCAAACACAAATAACAAAGAAAAAAAAAGAGAAGACCATAAAGAAAAAAAAAACAACAGAACTAACTTCATTCTAAATAAGTTGAGTAAATGCGTTGTTATGTTTAGAGTTTACACATGAGCTGACACTGTACAATGATTGTATATATAGGATACAAAAAAAAATTATAACAATAATTAAACGATGAAATATATAAAAAGATATAAACATAGACGTATATAAAATAAATTGATTTAATTTATACATTATTCGATCATTAAAAGATGGAAATTTTGAGTTATAAATAATAAAAACAATAACAAAATAATCAAAAATTATAAATAAATAAAATAATACGTTGAGCTGATTGAGGAATACCTACTTGTTATGAGTTTAATGAAGTTCAGACCAATTGTGTTACAGTTGCTGTGCATTGAGAAGCCAATCTTTACATAGCAATCTATATTTAGAAAACTTTGACATTCTTAAAGGAGGTGGAATGTCGTTCCAAAATTTTTAAGGTGCAAAACGAAAGCTACCTCTGAAATGACTTAGGTCATAGGAATTAATAGATTTAGGATACGCGATGTTCTATATCTAAGATTATCGTTTTTATTCCATTGCCAGTCCAGTTTAGAAATTAAGTAACGAGGTCCAATATTTTTGTTAAAATTAAAGAATTCATTTTATATATCCCGCGGTTTTTCATATTTAAAATGTTATATGAATTTACTAAGGCTTGTTATGTGAGAGCGACGCGGAACGTTATAACAAAATCTGACACAAGAGTTTTAAAAACTTTGAATTTTTTTTTAGCATTCATTTCCTTTAAAGAGTTAGTTGACATTAGACAAAAAAATAATAATTACATCATTTTTTTCATAATTTGGCTACATGTAGTAATTATATTAATAGGACTATTTAACTAGTAGCTGTTAGTATCTAACGCATGCCAAATTTAAAAGTTACTTTTATAATAAAAATAAGAAATAATTACATACTATTTAAATACATAAAAGTTAAAAGCTGTGTCTAACACTTCACTGTGATATTTGGGTTCGGTCCAATAAACCATTGGAATCAAAATTCAGGCAGTCTCGTTTAATTAAACATTAAAAAAACTTCATAAATATTCATAACTGGACGTGATATTTTCGGGTGAGTTTGTTTGGGTCAAATACGGAATTTTAATCCATCAGTTTTCTTCCATATTATGTCCTATTGATAAATATTTACCGAGTGTGGTCTTGCATCGCCTACAATCGCAGTAATTGTAGTTAAACACTTTGATCTGTTTGAAGAAGGAATTCAAGTTAAAACGAATCGCGAAATATAATCACAATGCCTGTACCTAAACAATAGCAGTCCTTGGTCATCCAGGAGTCATTTCAATCTACGAATAATTATATATGTTTACTTTTCTTAGTAATTTTTTTTTTACCTATTATGCTTAAAGTTTATAAGTCTAAAACATATATAGAAACAAATATAATATCTTACGGAAGTAAAATGTAATAAATATATTTTATGAATATATAATTACAATATTAATCTTGTAAAAGCTTGATAATATACCGCTGGTTTTTTTAAATTGATAAATTGACAATACTATACCTGGCCGCTTTCTTGTAGAAAAAAAAATATGGTTGCCTGTAAAGTCGGTTTTACGGGCGAAGATTTACGTGACCACGTCTTTTTCTCGGTAGAATATTTATTGATATGAATATTATTAAATTGCACAATATTTTAATAATTTGAGTGATTTTGTTGAGGATAGGACGATGAAGACGTTGTCACGTAAAATCATTTTATATATTATTTATTTTATATTATATTATTGATGTTATTATTTTTTACAAAACTTATTTACAGACTTTTTCGATACATCAATTAGTTGCGGAGATATCGATCATTGAAGTTATTGTTTGCTACCAGTATTTTATATATATATTTTTTTCAGTTATAAAAAAATACTATTTCCAATTGTGTCTACCAAGTATGGTCACATGTACTGGCCTACATATTAAATAATAATAAGTACAGATAATGTTATTTGACGTCACTTCTGATTTTATATATTTTAATATTTTTAATTTTAAAGAATTAATTTGAAAATCAAAACACTTATTCAGATCGAAGGTTCAAATTTTTGCTAAATAAATTTGAAATAAATTAAAATTTGTAATTGTAAATAATGAAGTTGAAAATTAAAACATTTACTTAAATTAGATGTTAAAATTCTTGCTCAACACATTTTAAATCAAGTTTTCTTATATCTGCCACTTTTTCTTAATATTTGTAATTTTAAAGAATCAATTTGAAAATCAAAACATTGCTCGGCGGACCGATCATGTTTGAGTGGGAGAGAGACGCAAGGCATTCGGCGGGCCTCTCTCTCGTTCGGTGACTCATCGTTACGTTACCGGGCGTTACACTTTTTCAGAAGTGACTCCCAGCTTAACCTAATTTAAGACGTTGTCACGTCAAAATAAATCATTTTTCAGTAACAAAATAGTGACGTATTTATCAAATTGATTCTTTAAAATTACAAATATTAAGAAAAAGTGGCAGATATAAGAAAACTTGATTTAAAATGTGTTGAGCAAGAATTTTAACATCTAATTTAAGTAATTGTTTTAATTTTCAACTTCATTATTTACAATTACAAATTTTAATTAATTTCAAATTTATTTAGCAAAAATTTGAACCTTCGATCTGAATAAGTGTTTTGATTTTCAAATTAATTCTTTAAATTTAAAAATATTAAAATATATAAAATCAGAAGTGACGTCACATAACATTATCTGTACTTATTATTATTTAATATGTAGGCCAGTACATGTGACCATACTTGGTAGACACAATTGGAAATAGTATTTTTTTATAACTGAAAAAAATAAATATATAAAATACTGGTAGCAAACAATAACTTGAATGATCGATATCTCCGCAACTAATTGATGTATCGAAAAAGTCTGTAAATAAATTTTGTAAAAAATAATAACATCAATAATATAATATAAAATAAATAATATATAAAATGATTTTACGTGACAACGTCTTCATCGTCCTATCCTCAACAAAATCATTCAAATTATTAAAATATTGTGCAATTTAATAATATTCATATCAATAAATATTCTACCGAGAAAAAGACGTGGTCACGTAAATCTTTTTAATAACAAAAAGAAATGTGTCATATTAAAACATTAGTGCATATACGGAACAATATATAATATAGTTAATATAGAAACGTTTGTTTAAAGCGTAAAATCTATTGAGTGTTTTGGTATTCATAATATCAACATACATATTGTAGAGAAGCTATTTCTGCTGCAGGAAGCCGCAGTCGAATAGTTGAAAGCATACGAACAATGCAAAGCGACATATTAAGTGGCCTGCGGACATTTATCTGTATTGTGGTTAAACAAATGAAGTTAATATGATAATAATAATTGTAATCGACTAATAATGAGTAAACCATAAGCCAATTTAATAAACCTGGCTAGTTCTACGATATTTTGGTTAACCAGAAATTAAAAATATCGTGGTCCTGCCTAATATTAATTAGGATGTAATTCTTATTTCTATACTTTAAAAGATTAATACACTATTTAAAATAACGTTAAAAAGGTCTTTAAAACGAAAAACGCTTACTGAGTGTGTAATTACAACAATAACATTATCTTTAAATGTAATGTTTGTGACTGAATACATTAAACGTGAAAACCTCTGCGTAACATAATTTAGCCTTTGCTGATAAAAAATTTAACTGTTGACATTTAATAACGCTTGACAAAGTGTTACTATAATAAAATCTAATACCTTGAGTGTTACTATAATAAAATCTAATACCTTACATACATTTTTACGATCAATGAACGGTGAGAATTATTTTTTATTTTGTAATAAAAATATTATATATTTATGATCGTAACTTCCACGAATATAATATTGTTTGGGAGAATATTGGTATATTCATAGGGGTTGAATAGATGACAGATGTGGTTTATGGTAACCGTCGACCATGATCATCTTCAAACATGAAATAGACGAAGAAAGATTCTAAAGAACAGGACGGGATGAAGAAGGGTTGAACATAGAATAAGGCAGGAGAGGAATTAATCATCCGACTCTCAATTTATTCAAAAGAACTTTAACGATATGACTCTTATTGTCAAAAGAAGATGAACATATATTTCTCTTCTGTATAACGATTTGCATGTTCACTGATTCACATACTTATCTTTTCCACATGGCTATTTAAATCACCCCATAATATACGTTTCACTTTTTTGTGTTTCTAAATGGCGTATCGTTTGCCTAAACGCCTACGAAAGTCTTTCTCGTACTTTAAATAACGTGGTTTGGTGTATATACACTTATAAAACGTATATTTACGACTTATGTTTCTACCATTATGTTAATTACTTTCCATCTGTTAACTACTCTATCTCCTAATAAGTATTTAAACCTATTTTTATACTGTCCTAATGTAAACTAAAATGTAGTATATTTGTTTCTTAGGGTCTATATTTACACCGTTTTAGGTTTTTTTTGTTATATTTGATCCTAGACCTACCGAGGTCCAAATGTCAAGATCTAGTTAATTAACTGCTACTTATATCTTATATCGGTCTAAAACTCTATCCAGTTAGATTAAGATATAAAACTTACCGCTTTACTAACAAAAAAAAAAATATATAAAAAAATATAATACAGATTTTAAAATCAATAAAATTTTCTAGTTTGTTGTTTTTTTTTACGTTAATAAGGTAGTAATAAAAGAGCAAACAAACAAACGTGAAGAAAATGGCAGGAAATAATGGTATGATGTATAATTTGAAGAATCGTCATCAATGCTTAGAATAATAATTCTAGTCTATTATGGGTTATAGAACTTTTTATATAAATATATATATATATATATATATATATATATTAATATGTAGTACAATCTTTAAACTATTTGCATACAAATAGATAGACTAACTAATCGTACACAAAGCAACACAACAATGTGACATCAATGCCTCTAAAATACAAAGCAACACAACAACGGCTCTTCAGTATGAGGAATTACCGACTCACCCATTAATAACAAATTGCTAATTAGAGATCTGTTAGATGGAGATTGAGACGAGAACAAATCGAAAATCAAAGCTTATTCTTAGGTGATAATTAGATTATCTATTAAAATATTAATGATCATTGGAAGTCTTAGTAAATTATGGTTGTTGTAGATAGAATGAGATACTTCGAAGGAGATAATTTTAAAATTCGATAATCTTAATTTTTAATATAATTAATATTATGTAAGATTTACGAAGTAAATTTTAAATTTTAAATTTAAGCTTTTACACGAACATCGTATGTAACGTAACTATGATAGAACTATTCTGTTCTTAAAACTTAATCGTAATCCAATAATCTTATGACCAGACTGTGTGTGTGTGTGTGTGATTCAGACATACAGATGCTTGTCATTAAATTGCTATTAAGAGACTTTGTTTCGTAGAATAGTAAAGAGACTGATTACCTATTGCTATTCTTTATATCTTTGTCTCTCTCAAATTCTTCATTCATTTATATATACTTCTATCTGTAAGCTTACTGTACTGCACCTATAACTAAAATAATAAATATGTTTACTATTATAGGCTGTTTTCATATTAGGTTATTGAAATATGCATAGAATATATTACACATATCCCTGTTTCTTAATCCTTCCTTGGTGGGACGGAGAATATAAATAAGAAATATGTTCGGAGCTCTAGTCCATATAAAGATATGAATTATTAATATAAGATATTTAAACACTAAAGTAGCAATTACTCAGGAGTTTTTATGTAATTATT
The DNA here is from genome assembly GCA_959347355.1 of Napeogenes inachia. Lineage (NCBI taxonomy): Eukaryota > Metazoa > Arthropoda > Insecta > Lepidoptera > Nymphalidae > Napeogenes > Napeogenes inachia. The sequence goes on from OY365797.1 coordinate 6,566,788, forward strand.
TTTAGCCTCCTTAGTCTCTAAAACTTGTTTCTAAACTGACTATAGCAACTAATTATAACTTCTATAGCTATGGAAATGGAGTTTGTTTTTTTTTAATAACGAAGTAGAACTGAAGCTATATCCAAATGAATGTATGCTTCTGTTAATAATCTGTTAATTACTTTCAAGTCTTTTAGCCCTTCGTACAATAATGTTCAACTGCTCTGATGTTAATTTCAAGAGTCCTCTACAAAACACTTTCTCCACAAGTACAATTCTTATAAACAATTTCTTTTTACTTTAAGTCATACTATAACAAGCAAATAATTCGAAAAAAATAATTATACTTAGGAAATATTAATTGAATTAAACTATTAATAATGATAATTGTATTCAAGTAACAAAGCAAGAATATTTGGCTCACTGATTCTATATAAAGTTATTTGTTTTAGAACAGGATATGAATATTTGAACGTCTGTTTGTAAAGGAGATGTTTAATTTTATAAGGATATATGTGCTTCGAGTTTTATGAGTTGGACGACGGACAATACTTTATTTTATTTTACGGACAATATTTTATTTTATTTTTCTTCATTTAATATTTGAAAAAAAGGAAAACCGATTGAGGAGTTTATGTACATAAGTAAAAGAAAAGTACCAGATAAATATTAAAATGTGTAGGTTAGTAAATACTTTTTGGAAAGCATTGCGATAATTTATTTTGATTTTAATTCTATTTTAATTTCGTTTACCTAAAGATGTTTAATTTTGTTACTTCATAACTTTATTATGAATGATTTAAGTATGCGAATTTATGATATTAATTAATCACTCATCTCATCTCTATTAGATACTATTTTTCCTGGAAGTATTTGTTTTAGTATAAAAGTTGATTTATTTAAAGCTTACCAACAACTAAAATTAATATACCTAAATTGAAGCTACACGGATTTTGTCAAGATTTTATTTGAGGATAACTTATAACATAAAGGATTTATACTGCGGGTTAATGTATTTATCTCATTGTGAAATGTAAAAGCCTTTGATGTTGATGTCAACCGCACGCTATTAATACAATAGAATTTCATGGTATATATGACAATGAAATTTTTTTAATTAAATATTGTTTGATCAGCCATTTTGTTTTAAAATATAGAATGGATTTTATCAACACGAGTAGATCTGGAATTGGATTTACCTGAGTAATAGTACTTTTTATTAGTGAATTTAGTATTCTTTATAAATATGACTTTAATTTGTTATGCTTCTATTATATCATAACATAGTAAAGATACATTTCAATACTGCTACTACTACACTAATCAACTAATCAACAGAAGCTGAACCAGAACTTGCGAGTATCGTTCCATTGGTCGAGTGGTTAGCGCAGACGTCTAACGTATCGCAACGGGGCTCGGGTTCAATTCTCGACAGGGACAGGCAATTATTTGATGAACATAGATATTTGAACTTCTAAGTTTCGTCGTTTATTAAAGATATTAAAGATATTTGTATCATTGTCTAGCTGTGATTATATTTTGAACTATGTAATTCCTGAATGCTATAAAAAAATATTTGACTAGACAAGTCTTCTGCATTAAGGCTTTAGACAGATCATGGATATGGTGGTAACATAAAACCATTTTATTTTAGTGAATTGCGTTCCAGACGTGTCAAGAATTATGATATTTTTCCTTTTTTCTTTGCCAATTTACATGCTACTATTTTATTTATAGTTATTGTTATTTCTATAACATATATATCCTAAATACCAACAAAATTCTTAATCCTTTACAATCTGGTTTTCGATTAGGTCATAGTACGACTACGGCTCTTGTCAAAGTAACTGATGACATTCGGTTGGGCATGGACAAAAAACAACTCACAGTTTTGACATTGCTGGATTTCAGCAATGCTTTCAATTCGGTCGATTATGACATCTTATTGAGTTTGCTTCGCTCTATTAACATATCTCCATTAGTGATTGACTGGTTTCAAAGTTACCTTCGAGGTCGCCGGCAGCGAGTTCGGCTTGATGACTGTATGTCATCTTGGCGTGACATTCGTGCCGGAGTTCCTCAAGGAGGCGTGTTGTCACCTTTACTTTTTTCTATCTTCATAAATACTATAACTCTCTCAATTACTTCTCTCTATCACATGTATGCAGACGACATCCAGATATATACACAAGCCTCTCTGGAAAACCTTCCCAACGCAGTTACTGTATTGAATCGTGACCTCGAGTTAATATCTGAATGGAGTAAACGTTACGGAATAACTGTTAACCCGTCCAAAAGTCAATCAATTATTATTGGTAGTTCACATTTTATTTCAAAAGCTGATTGGCGAAACTTACCACCTACTATATTTAATGGTCATATTATTTCATACAGTGAGACTGTTAAAAACCTTGGCCTTTATTTGGACAATACCTTATCCTGGACTCACCAGGTTAAGGTACTAAGTAAGAAAACTTTTGCGGCTATTAGTTCTTTAAGACGCCTTAGCTTATTTCTACCCATTCCGACCAAAATAATGCTTGCGGAAACTCTTCTTCTTCCTATACTTGATTACGCCGACGCAAGTTACCTTAACCTATCTGAAGTACAATTAAACAAACTTGAGAGGATCCAAAATATTGGCATCCGCTTCATATTTGGACTAAGAAAATATGACCATGTTTCTTTATTTCGTAAACAACTTAAGTGGCTACCTATCCGACTTCGCCGGAATTTACACACTCTTTCACTTTTGTACAATTTATTATTTAATCCTTCTAGCCCTTCCTATTTAAGAGACCTTTTTCTTTTCACGGAAACTGATACAAGAGCTGTAAGGCCATCTCGAAGCCTTACACTCAAAATTCCTTCACACAGTTCCAAATTTTACAACAACTCATTTGTCGTTAGAGCTATCCTTCTGTGGAACGACTTACCACTGAGCATCAGACAATCCCCAAATATTTTTATCTTTAAAAAGTCTTTAAAACTGTTCTTTCTTAATCAGGTTAGTTAGCTTAATATTTTGTGTAGATATGTAATATGTTATTTAATATTTTTATAATATGTATACAGTATAAATTATGAATTAATGTTTGTTTATTATAAAATTATATATATTATGTATTGATAATAATATGTACTTCGCACCATCCCTATCTTTTCACGATTTCTTATTTCTTTACTCGAATAGGGTTGTCTGGAAGAAATCGCTACTTAGCGATAAGGCCGCCTTATTGTACTTTTATAATTGTTTTCGATGTATTATTTTATTTTTCTGTAATGTGGAGTACAATAAAAGTATTATTATTATTATTATTATTATTATTCGAATGTTATTTCTATAACATTGAATATTTATCACAACAAATACTTATTTGATATAATTAAAATAATTACAATTTATGACCGTGCTATTTCATTTGAGTAATATAGAGTTCTACATAAATTAATCTGCTATCTAGACTTGAACCTAGAACACTAGGCACTTGATTTTTATATTCTGAATTCTTGTCTATCAACCCATTTGAAGAAATTGCTGTGAATGTACTCAAATTTCCGTTAAATTATTGTAAATAAATAAATTGTAATGTAATTCGCAAATTATTTTCTTTAATCTGTTTATTGGTTGAACTTTTAATTTGTTTAAAAATATATATATATATTTACAAACAGGTTTTTTATTTTTATAATATTTCTGAATGTGAATATCTTGTAAACCAGCGTACGTAATGTTTTAAAAAATCACTTTTAAAGATAAAAATATTAATATTAACTTTAAAATGTTTAAATCATATAAAGATAATATTAGTCAGTCCTTTGTCGTTATAAGTCGACCCTAGAGCACGCAGGGCCTGAAACTTAATTACAGATTTTCAAAGCGGACCGAATAGTCCTTCTAATTATATTAGAGGGAAAAGTCCCAATTAGCTCGCCAATGAAGCTTTTGTTTGAAAGTATATTATTATTCATGAAATAGTTATTATTTGTCTATGAGTGTTACTGTTTTAAAAATAATTAAATGGGCTTTAAAATTGTAATATGAGTATTCAATAAATTATATGGCGATATGGCGATAAAAGAAGTTTTTTATAACTATTTTAATCAGGGATATGGCTTCTTATTAAAAATACGAAAGAAACTAAATAAATATTTGCGTTGAGAAAAGTTTTATTTGTCAAAACATTCGTTTACTTAAAATTTCTCATTTGAATATTCAAGTCACATTGTGTCCGCTAGATGGATTTAGTATTTTCATACAAAAAATGGCTTATACTTGAGTGGAATGTCATGCGACTTTAGCTACGAAGATATTCTTTTCGCACAACTAGATCAGACAGAAGCATATAAAACTGCTTTACATTTTGCTAATTCAGCATTACAAAAAAAATTGATTCATTTTGTCTTGCTTTTCTTTAATTCATAAAGTTAAATACAAATTTAAAAATAGTTTAGATATTGGGTTTTAAATTCAATTATACCCATATTAATAAACCTACCTGATATATGATAATAATTAATTCGTATCAAAATATTATATTTATTACTTTATGAAATAAACAAAAGATAACAACCTGTAAAGCGGTTACAATGCGCTCTAAGAAATTTTCGTTATCTTCTTTCGTTTCTAACTACTCACATTATTTATGACCCTTATTGGTCGATATCTCACTTGGTTGACATTAGTATTTTTGTAACTTCACGATGCTAGGACCTATAACACCATTCATTACAATACTTCACAATAATCAATATTTTTTTTAATGCTTAATGTTACTATTACTAACTTTGCTTTTAACATTTACTTAATAAATATAAAAAACATAGGTACTTAATGAAGATATATTAGTTGATTAGTTATTAACACGAAGTTCGGTGGGGAAGTTTGAATTTTCATCTTCTTCGTCATCGTAAGTGTAGTAGATTGCACGTCTGTCAACATCTGCGGTGGATATTGGCGTGAAAGATTACGTCGCTAGCATAATATATTTTAAGGGCCAGTAAATGATATCTATAAATCAATCGGTAGTTTGTGTAATACGATTATAACATCACACCAAAACCGATTCGAATCACATAACTGATCAACATATTTCCTAATTTAAATGACTACTTAAACATTGAGCGCGCGTCCAGTTCAATTGAAATTGAATTTAGGTATTCAAGTTAAATCCAATCAATATAGGCGTCGACTTCATTGGTTATTGGTCAGTATATTTTACAGTGGATTTGGTTCATTGTGAAGTGAGTCAGATATTTAACACTCAGTACTGTTTTGTAAATATATAATATGTTATGTGCATTGTTCAATAAACACGTCACACACATGTAAATTAATAACAGTATTTTTTGGGTCAACCGATAAAATTATTGATGGTTGATTTGTATATTAGCTACCAATGGACTTGAGTGTTAATACCACTGTTTCTATATATAAAGCAAAAGCTTTTAAATTCTGAATATTCAACAAACTTTACTGTAGACGAGTGACTTATGAAAATTAATTTGAATATTCATTCCAATAGAAGTTAAACTGGACCAGATTTTATGAAGCTATTTTTCATATTAAAGAGTTTGATCGACAAGTTAATTTCTTTTTTTTAATATAAACTAGATATATTTTAGGAACTCATTAAAAAATATTAGAAATTAGTTGTGTTATATAATATCATAATTTGTATTATAAAGTATTTTAAGCTTTAGGTTTATAATTCATACGTTTCCATTATTTCGTTAATATTATACGTATCATAATTATTGTAGAGATTGACCTCATCTCACCTCACCTTCATTATGTCTCCATTCTAAGTAACATGATTAGATTTTGAATATATCAGGTAAATTTAAAATTCCGTAAGATTAGCAGTGAAATTCCGTAAAATGAGTAAAAAGTAAAAATTCAGTTAATTTGCAGTGAAATTAAAGTGATTAATTTAAATAATTTTGACATCAAAATTGGACACAATCGAAATACTTGAAAAATATATATATGATAATATAATTTTGAACGCTTATGAATCATTTATAATTATAGTAAACATATTAATAAATTCATTTATAATACAAAATAATAATAATGTAATAGAATTATGATAATTTAGCATACCATTGACACACGTGGAAAATAGTTTGTTAGTCTTTGCTTAGGAAAAGTATTTCACAATATTTCTTAACATATTAATTCAAGACGTGACAAATATTTTAAGTCACTAAATTTTCTTATTATACTAAATAAAAATAATTAAAGAAGTGGTTTGTTTAAATTTGAACTCAAATTTAATTAAAATACTAGCTGTTGCCCGCGGCTCCGCCCGCGTGTAGGTCGCTTTTCGCGTAATCTGTGGAAACTACAATTTTCCAAACCTATAATAGACTATATTATATTATATAATAGACGATAATATTTTAGAACTAATTTCATAACCATAGAAAACGTTATAGTGAGTCAACCTTAAAAGCTAGATATATCTTGTCGCGGATTTCTTTTTAAAACTTTTAAAGAGAAACAATTTCATAGAACATCATTTTTGCGTAACTGTCACCGTTTTCGCAGCGCACGCAGTTTTTTGTAATTTTTTTTACACCTCGCGTTAGAATATTCAAGTTTTAGTAATCATCCCTAATTTTTTGAAAATGAAACATAGCCTATGTCACTCGGGAATAGTGTAGCTTGCCAACGGTGAAAGAATTTTTGAAATCGGTCCAGTAGTTTCGGAGCCTATTCATTTCAAACATACAAAAAAATAATCAAACCTTTCCTCTTTATAATATTAGTATAGATTATAATAAATTATGGTGCACTTCTTTAGAAATACTCATTTGTTATTGAGATTTAAACCAAATGGTATCAGCTACAAGGTTCAAATTTAAAACATTCTTAAAATAATATTATAAATCGCGATGACATTTTGTCAGCCATGTAGTACTCCATTTACTCGGTTTCTAATTTCCTTTAAACATACAAATTCAATTTGAAATATGGTTATCATTTTTAAGTTCCTTTTTTAAATAGAATTTTTGCTTCTTTGAGTGTCCGAAGTCTTCGAAAAGTGCTAAAAAAAACAAATAATTATCAAAGCTATGTATAATATAACGTTGCTTCAGACTTATGCTATAATTGATGTAAAATGTTTCATATAAACTTCAATACTATGTTATAATAATTGTAGAGATTTTTTCATAATTCAATTAAAAATTCACAGAAATCAGAGAAGTTAGAGATTAAAGTTAAACTTGACAACAATCAATTTCCCCTCCCAGGAAAACAATACAGAAATGATCAATTAAAAATTATTCAAATGGTTTTCGAGAGCGGTTAGAAAGTTTTGAGCCTTAGGACCTTTAAGTATTTCTAATAACAACACACTAAGGACGGGTATCTTAGGAAGTATATAAGTCAAGTTTAATGTAAAAAAAAATAGCATCAAAAAACTTATTGATGCGTATTTTCACAAATGAACTGTAAACGTCACCATGTCTGAGTCATCTGCACTTCGCCCGAAATTGGAGTACTTAAAATTAATTACTTAATGTTCATATACTTGTATGAACTTGTATTGTAGCAATTTTGCTGTCTCGGTAGAGCTATAGAGTTGCAATCAAATTACTGCAGTTAGACTCTACCACCTACAATTTAAGACCTAAATGTCTTAAAATAAAGCACTGGATACAAATACATACGTTACATCTAAATCTGCTAAGTATAAGTCTGCACTCAAAAATAAGCAAACCCATTAATTCCACTACGGAATTGTTTGAAAGCGCAATGAAAACAAAATGCTGTCTATGCTAATGTAGCTGTAGGTTTCTAGATGCACTTAGGATTACTAACAAATCAGGCTATCTTGATAGGTACTCGTAAGTTAGTATTTCTCAACAATCTGTTTGGCTGGTATTACTTTCGGATTATTATTCAGTTACTAATATTATCATAATCTTCTTTCATATAAACAACTTTAATAACTTTTAACTTAAAAAAAACTTTTGCTATATAGTAGATGTCTTTTCCGTATTTTTAAATATCTCTTTACAAGTATTTAAGGCGTTTTTCAGTTTTTAATTACATTACTTCGTTAAATAGATACTTTCAAGTTGAATATTATATGAAAGGCCAACCACATTATGACATGTGATATCTGTTGGAATGGTTTATAAGTGAAGAATGTCCAGGTTACTTAAGTAAACTTTAGTATTGTTAAGTTAACTTAAATCTGACTTGAGAAATGTCAAGTCAGCTTTAAGGTTAATTTAAGGTTCTGAAACGAATTTCGAATATCTGTCAATAGTAGATGAAACTTTGTTTCCTCAAATTAATATTATGTCGTTATTATTAAACTTAGTTTTATTATTGTTGTTTTTATTTTACAAAAGGGCTTTACTGCTTAGGTATCCACACAATTTATATACCCTTAAATAAAAGAAGATATTTAACTAAGAAAAAATATAACCAAAACAGAGCCAATACATTGAAAATTAAAAATTAAAAGAAAATTACAAATACTACCTATAATATAATAGGGTAGTGTCGCCGTGGACATCTAAACACATCGTGGTCACATATTTATAACAATATAACTATAAGTAGATTATTATTGTCACTAAATGTACAATTATTAATCAAATAACCTCATAGTGTGTTTAAAACAGTTATCCGGTGTTTGTATCGAATAAATATCGAATGGTGTCATACGTTATAATATTAGTATAATAACAATTTGCATTGTATAATACTCAATAACTCATATTTATATAGCAATGATGAAGATACAATAAGTTCATATTGATTAATATATAATCATTTTTTTATTAAGCGTTGATTAAAGAATTTTAAAACATTTGATGTGGAGTTAAGTGTTTTTATAGACATATGTTAGACATTGTACGTTTTCCAAAATCAATTCAGTCATAGTATTATATATATAATAGTTTACCTTTACATTGACCTCCTGGAGAGAACTAAAGTTATAAGCAATGAATATTCATAGTCTTCGCTCTGATACTACGCTACGTAATTTACATAATGCTAATAAGCTAGTCTGTCAGATCCGTTCTTTTATGGTTTCTTTTGTACAATGAAGTTTTCACTCTATGTAACTCCTCTTAGCTTCATTGGTCTTGGATACTGGACTGCAAAAAGCACAATTTAAAATATATTGCTTACTAACTACTGATTATAGCCTCTCATAATGCTGTTATAAATTAAAGAACGAATGAATATATCGAGAGAAATTATTTATTATTACGTTTCAAATATTTTGTTGGTAAAGTTTTTACACTTTTAATATTTTTTTAAAAATATAAATAATTAACATTCGTATTTACTGACGGATATAAGAAAATAATACTTACAACTTATCTTTATAAAAATAATAGTTCAATGAACCTCAAATTCATGGTCGTTTGTATTTCTCTGACGTCTCAAGAAAGCAGATAATCATTCTGTTTTTTTGTTTATTTTAAGATTAGAAATCATGGAATTGGCACAACATTGCGTTCCTTTTGTCGAAGATTTTATCACATGATATGTTAACGACAATTGACACGCAACTGATAAAAGACTAATATAATGTTTTGATAATTTTATTAATAAAATATGTTAATGTAGATTTATAAAAAATAAATAATTACTATCATATAACATTGAAATCAATATTTTAATAAGAATTTAATATTCCCTTTAAAAATAATTAATTTAAATAAAACACTTAAGTAATGTAATTTTGTTTTACCAGATAATTTTAATTTAAACACGAATAAATTTAATTATCGACAGTAATTACAATATTATATTTGATTGTCCAGTTAATTAATAATTTTATATACCATTTATTATTATCGTGACACTCGTGATAAAAAATTAATGTTTCTACCCTAAAGAGTTGATACTTATAAAATATTAGTACTCACGTCATCGTTCTGCATTTTATCGACACATCAAAAGCTTATTTTTATGACAGCATAAAATTAAATTTCGAATTCTAATCTGTCACTCACCGATTATTTAAAATTTGAATACTTTTATATAGGCAGGCTAGTCTGTTCATACTATACAGTATAATACAAATAATATTTACATTTAATTGCATAATATTTTAATATTAATTAACCTTTTAATGTTAATTAGTAATCGCTGACTCAAAGTCCGTATCAGGTCGAATAATTGGAAGGGAATGAACTTTTCACGTTCAGATACCTAGAGATTTACGCACCAGACAGATTTTTTTTTGTTAATGAATATATTTGATACATAAAATATATTGTATTCCATATATTCCATAAGTCGTAAATATAATTATTTACGACATATTCATATAGTGGTCACAGTTTAATGGCCATTGTAAACCCTTCACGCTAATTTAAGAGTACTATAAACATTTGATGTATTTATTTCACGTTCAGGATGCCACATATCAGGCTTGTTTTCTAACTTCCTGTCCCTTGATGAGCCTTAACTAAGTATATATCACTGTGTCCGACTGACTAGAGTGTGTTTAAGTACAGGACACTGTTTAACTTAAGTTTTTATTATTTATATTAAATATGTGTTTTAATTATTACTAGTATTCTTTAATATACATTGTTTGTTATCGCATTTATGTAAAATAGACTAAAAGTTTGGAAAACCTTCAGATTTTGTATTATATGTCACTAAATATACTGAAAACACAAGCTTAAACATGTAGATCTCCTTGACAAATATTGTTGATATTTTTGCTATTTACATAACTAGTACCGCATGGTAAGAAAGACTCTCGAAATTGGTCAAAGAATATGAGAGAACTATCATATTATGCAAATTGATTATATTTAAGGTTAGACAATATCGAGAATGTCTTTACTAACTGCACTTGTAAAAAATATACTCAATTGATTTGATCATCCTAGAAATGATCTAAAGGATTATTATTTAAATATTGTTTGGTATTATAGAACTAGGTATTTCCATTAAAAGCAGTATCTTTAACAGATTTATGATACAGAAAACTTTTTTTTTTGGCACGATTGTTTAGTTTAATATATGGAGTGGTCTTAATACAGAAAAAATCAAATCATCAAAGTTATCACAAATACAATATATTCTGAACATTTTGGATATACATTGTCTAACTTTTGAAGGGTGAAATTTAACATAATTAAAATATTCATAATTCGGGGTTTTCTAAAATGCATTACTAATTACGTACTAAAAGTGAATAAGTAAATGTTTAAGCCTTGTTTTATTATTAACGGGTATACGTTCCCAGCAAATACTATGAGTTCAAAGTTTCCACATTGAATTAAGCAAATTTAAGTTGCAAGAAAAATAATAAGTTCTACAAACGAAGGATAAAATTATGGTTTCAAGCTTAATTTGTTTAAGCTAATAATTTGCTTAATAATTAATTTAAATTTTATGTTTGCATATGGTTTAACTTCTTCAATTCGTCATTGTCCTTTTAAATTTACATATCGTTAAAAGCTTGCTAACATTTTTTTTACATTTGACAAAAAAAGGATTTGAATGAAAAATAAAGAATTTGAAAGAAAAAAAAAATACAAATTTTATTTTCTAATTGCCTTAAAACATATTTTTGTGTGCTTTTAACACAAGCTTACATTTTTTTTTACTGTTTATAAATATTTCAAAGATTGTTTGACAATCAACATTTAAATTATAATAAAATAACGGTTTGTTAATTAAGCTGTTAACGCTTTGTTTCTCGGAACGAATGTAAAAAAGGTTTTTGTACATTTGCTATCACATGCATTTTAAAATATAAATTATTTATATATACAGATATTGACTGCGATTTTCTGCGATTTTTCGTCAGATCTTCTTAAGTCGGAAAGTATTTTCACAAACTCTATTTCTAGCAAAAATATAAAGTATTATACTTTACACAAAAATAAAGTTCGATATTTTATTATAAATTATGGTTGGTACCCTAGTTAGAGAAGCTTAGTAACATATTGATAACTGATCGAGTTTATTTTTATTTTTTAACATTAAAAAGAAGGTAGGTATTAAATAAGTACGATATATTAACAGTTTGGCTTATTCTTACTCTATCAATATTATTTTATAAGATATAATTTTATGATAACAGTACATTTAATTGTGGTGTTGTATATATTTATTTTGGTATACATCGTCATGAATCCGCGTCTGTTTTTGTTGTGAACTAATTACTAATATGGACACAGAACAAGAAACCCAACTGTTATGATATTATAAATCAGTCATTCTACGAATAAAGAAAAACGTTATTAATTCTATTCTTCTTATTCTAGTCTTATAAAGTTTAACCTAAATCAAATATTAATTAAAAGCTGAATTTCGGAAACATCTTAATGCGATCCGAGAATTAACTAGCTTTTAGATTTTACTTAAAGCACTTAGTTCTTAATTATATGCAGTTAGATTGATAGTATTAACTGCACAGGGTTTACCGGATAGGATGAAATGTTACTGAATTTAAGTACTCTCAATAAATACATTACAAAGTGGATAATGCCTTAATATAATAATCAAATAAAAAAGGGCTCTTAAGTCTAAATAATTAAAATGTCATCTTACTAAAACTGTATAACTTTTAGAAAAGTACTGGGGCTTGAAGGTTAATGTTGGTATCATATTTTTTCAATGGGTTTTTTACCTTGATAAAAAAGTTAACATGAACGTAGTTAAGTAGTATATGTTTGTAAATTGTATTGTCTTTTCAAATTTAATTATAATCTAAAATTGAAGATAATAGGCTTTATTTGTAGATTGATATTTAATTATAATGAAACAAATAAATAGAACCTAAAACATCAAAACAGTTACGTAGAAAAAATAATTTTTAAGTTTACGTATTTTTTAAAACGTATCACTAAATAAATAAAAGTACTTTGAAAGTATTTTTGTGTAACTCATTTTCTCAACTGCGAGGCTTAACGCTGAATAAATGAAGATAGCACTTTAAAACACAGTTCACTTCATTTTATAGAAAACAATTTATGATACAAATTTTATAATACTGAGTATTATCAGTTTCTTGTGTTGGTAAATTTATTATTTTTATTATTTGACGTCAGTGAAGGAGCAATATGTAGCGTGGTTATAAAAAACGTATACATCACCCAAAAATATCTTCATGTTGAATGTAAATAACTTGCAACTGAAGGTCTTTTTTAAATTAGATTTTTAAACAATTAAAATTAACCTGTACAGCCTATATTTTGTATAATGTCAATTAAAACATATTTAAATAATATTTTTAAAACGATAAATCCGGGTGTACTGATATGGCTATTAGCTAAAAATATTTACCTCGTAAGAAGGTGAAAAATAACGCATTTTATTAATTTATTAAATCGCTTTCTTAAGTTATAACAAATCAATTTCAAGTAGTAATAGTGGAACAATCTATTATTAGCCTTTATTTTAGTTTTGAAAGATATATGAAATAGTACATTATTGCAAAGGCAGCGAAATAGGCAATTGCAGGTCGAGTATGAGTTTGAAGGTCGTGCCGCAGGCGAGGACTTCAATGCTACGAGACAGGCAATTGCCTTTTCGGCCGAGGGACATACAGTATTTTTCTTTAAAAAAAATCAAGGAAATAAAAAAGAGCCATTTACGTAATAAGTTTAATTAAATTAATATTAAAAAATGTTATCGAATTTCCTGGAAAATTTATGTTCGTTTGTTGTACTTCTGACGCGTGTTGCTGGGAATTTGATACTTGATCAGTGGTAGGTGGCTGGAAACTTAAGTGCTGTTTAGAAGTGGATGGCTGTGGATTTGATAATTGGCAAGAGGTGAGTAGGTAAAATGTTGTTTCCGAATTATTAACAGGTAGGAATTTTATGTTTTGATTATTTTTATTAGTTATCTCAGTTTTATTTTCAACAGAGTCTTCAATGTAGTCTTCAGTCAATTTATCGGACTTCCAACCTCCGTGTCTTTTTAGAATAGTTAAATTTACTCCCGAATCAGCAAGAAGAGTGGCTGAAGATCTGCGGAAGCAATGTCCAGTGTAACATTCTAGATTTGTTAAGTTTAAATATGTGGCTATTTCTTTAGGCATTTTAGCTATTTTGTGTCTTCCGATGATTTGCTTTGTACACTTCCCTTTCTGAAAGTTCAAAAAAAGTCTATACGATTTTGTCTTCACTGGACGAAGTTTTTGATATTTTTTTACAATGATAAGTAACTCTCCTCGGACAAAAAATAGCCGGTCAATCTTTGTTTCAGTGTCGCGCAAGGTTATTATTGCTGTGTTATCATTACATTCTATGTCTTTTGTAGTAATATTATAGAGTTCGACACTTCGGCATGCTCCGTTAACGCCTAAAATCAGAACAACCAGTAACAAACAAAAAATAAATATCAAATGAAATCCGTAGGGATTTCACTAACAATATATTATTAGGAACGACACTAACTCTGTATCAACACTCAATCAACTCAACCAAATAAGTTTAACCGTTAAGACGTACGTAATTGTGTCTCAAACAAAAACTTTCACAAACTTCCACATTCTTAATATTAGTAAGTATAATAGAATTACATTTACCTTTGTCGCTAAATATATATCATCTGGGGCTTCGAGAAGAAACTGCTTTATGTTTTCACCAGTCAAAATCTTCGATTTTTTGCTCCTAAATCCAGACGATTGTCATTTTAGAAAAGTTGTTAAATTTCCGTAGTTCTTCAAGTCAATGCCGCTTTTAGCAATTTCACTGAAATACGCCAAAAGTACTGTTTCCGAACAATTTTGCATTTTTCTCGTTTTTCCAAAATATGAAATATTCATACACTTATACACATATATTTTTCTTTTGATTTTGCTGGAAGCAGGTCTTCCATCGCCAATTTAGCTTCCGATTTTAATCTGGTGGAGTGCAGTCAATGTTCATTTCATTTTCACTTTCAGAATCATCGGAACTCATCTTAATTACTTAATAACAAAATAACGACGAACTCCGCTTTACCGCCTTTTTTTAAGTTTTTGCCGAAAGGTAAACGCATCTGTGGCTATACAGCCACGAGAACGCAATGTGTACGATAGATGAAAGAGTTTTAAATTCAAATAGCACACCGTTTCATACAACATTGCGGGCGCGCTCTTAGTTCCAAATTCAAAGAACGCGCCGAGAAGTGATCTTGGTTTTTCAGTCTACGTAAATATGATACTTCGCGTGTTCTTTATTCAAAGGTAATGACATTATTTCCGCGCACTTTTAAGAATAATATTTCATTTTGGTATCATGGTGTCAATCTAGTTGCTGTTAGTCAATTAATGATTATTGTATCTTGTTTATATTGATAATCAAAATAATATTGTGTGTTAAATTTCATTTCTGTAAAGTGGGGCATAGATTATGTATAATAAGAATTTTTTATTAACTTAAATTTTCTATTACTAATATTTTTCTAAAACTCGAAATATTGTCATTTAAAATTTCAGGGCAGAAATGATAAATAATGTTGTATATAGACGGACTTTGTTTTTTAATTCTTTTACACTTACTTGAGATAAATAAATAGTAAAATATTATATTTTTATTGAGCAACAACATTAAGACCAATACAGTATATATTATGAATACACCAAGTAATATTATAGATCATTTAATTAACAAGAAATAAGAACTATATTTCTATAGCAGATAGTGTAAAAGTTTTAGAAAGGTCTGTTTTACATAAAAATATTACATATAAATTAAAAAATATAAAAATAATATGCTAACCTTTAAAAAAATAACTACAATATGTTAAAAATACATGAGCAATACCTTAAAATAAAAGAGTAAAAGTATTATTTTATTCCATATTTAAAAATAATCATAATATACAAAACAGGTTATATTTTACTATATTCCTAACTGCGGTCACTGTAAACTTCAAAGAGAATTTCATTTCCCTTAGTCTAGCTGTCTCTTACATTATAGTTGTAATGTTGCTCTTTCTGTCAAGGTTGAAGCAAAATAGTGGCTATGTTCAGCTTAACATTATTTTATACCTTTTCTTAAGTATTCAAACTCCAGCGATAAATAATAAGGAGCATTTGTCAACCTTGCAAACAAAAGAAACATTTTTCTGAAAAAATACAATCCTTGACAAAAAGTTAATTAACGAGAACTATTTATGTTAAAGTTTCTCGTAGATAATGAGATCTTTGTCAACAAATTGGTCTACAAATTTTAGAATATTCTGTGTATAATGAAATACCACGCCACGAAATAATGTTACATTATTATTGAATGACATACTAATTGCCCCAATTATGTGACATCGATTGCTCTGTGGAATGACCAATGAGGAATTATCGACTCATCCATAAATGCCTAATGTTTGCTGTAATAAGAGGGATTTATCTTCACTTCTGATATTTATTATAAGACCAATATCAGTATCAACGTTATTAGAGCAATAATGAATGGGAAACCTATATTTATTTAATAAGTATTTATAAAAATACATTAAATGTGTTAAAGTTACCAAAGTGAAACTTACCTATTAGTTACTTCCATGCGGTAAAAGTTTATGTTTCAGAATTGAATCGGATTTTCTGGTGAAATGTTCTTGGTATTACTAGTGCCAAAGTTGTGTTAAGAGAGTTGTAAGTTTTGTATATAGTTTTATATACAAACGTTTTATACAAAGACTTGGAAACAACTAGATCGATGGACTTTTTTTCAGTCTTCAGAATCGAGTCTGTTTAAATAATAGTAGTACATAATGTGCTTACGTTTATTATCCTTACAAGATTTAATATAAGTTATTATTGTATGATAAACTGAACACACTACCATTTAGCAGATTTAGAAGCTGATAATTATAACATAAATTTGTTCATTATAATAATAGATATTTAGATATATTAAGTTTGACATAACTATTTTCAAGAAATATAATAATATAGTCAGTCTTATAGATACAGGTCACGATACCTTTACATTTTTAAATATTTTTGTAATATAGGGGTACAGCAACGATAGTATTTTTTTGTAATATAATTCTTGACTATTAAACACGATACTATCCAGTCTTTTAATATATGAAACAGTAAAATAATAATCATATTATCAGGCAAGAACAAAAACATGATATAATTACGAAACAAAAAATAGAATTATACTTATTAGATAAGGGTCAATTTAAATAATCGTTGTCAAGGAATCTCATATAAGACTGACACTACTACGCATATACATTATACTACTACATATGTATACTGTTCTACTACACATATATACCACTATTATACATGCAAGGCTATACTATACAATATTTAATAGTAGAAGACTATTTATTTGATTTAAAATTTCCAAGGATTATTGTCGTACAATATTTTCTTGAATATTCACGAGTACACATTTAAATAAAACGAATAAATCAAACTCGCGTATAAATGAATTTATATTTTAAATTATTAACTTTAAATTTTACCCGACGCGATGTAACGGTGTTCCTTAGTGAGGTTTTATGGTTTATCAAATCTAATATAATGAATTGTATTATCTATGGTGTGTTGACTGTAATGTAGTCTATTTTTCTAAAATGGCAACAAAATATATATATTAATATATAGTGTAAGATGCTAAAAGAATTTCTTTGACAGATGGCGGGTAGGTATTGACTACTTTTAATTACGAATGGAAATTGAAATCCGTCGACGACTTTTTGAATACGTTAATATTAAATTCTTTGTGAAAATCCATGCATTTTAAAGGCACTGAGGACGTTTTTTGAGAGGATTTTTAAATCGGTATTGATATTGCTTTCTAGCGTATTATTACCATAAATGTTTGATGAGATGATTGGTTTAAATATTGTATTTAAAATGACAAATACATTTAGGGATCCTTAAAAAAAATGTGTTCATCTCCAATAATACAATAAACCGTCATTATTCTGGTATTTTTATAAGCATGTTTCAAACAGTAAAAAAAATGTGCGACGTAAAAGTACTCTTAAATTAACAGTATACTATGTTTTTTTCTAATTATGTGTAACTTTTATTTAGTTTTTTATTTAAAATTTGTAGTAATTTTTTAATTTATTTTTTGTATTGGTACAATATACAACGAGTTTTAAGAATCAACAGACATTTTTCAAATTAATATTTTTCTTATTGCATATATAAAATTAATACTACAATTTTAAAGACTAAATGAAGATTTTGTTTTCTTATCGCTTCATAACTAAATCGATAACAGTAAAGAATCAAATCAGGGCTATATACTCCATTTTGTATATAAATATATCATTTTTTAAATTTGTACATACTGTTGTCTACTATCATTATTATAAAGTAAATGCACGTTTTTATGAAAATTTTATTTCTTATTCCAATAAAATAACAAAAACAACCGAAAGGTCAATGTATTTAGGGGATTATCAATAACATATTTTAATTTACCTTAAAAGTTGTCATTCTAGAAGCAGACATATATAATCTTTTTCGAATAAACCTCATAAAAGCAAAAAAAAAACTTGTTTTCCGCTCACCGTAATCTTCATAAAGCCGGTTTTACAATTTATTATTTATGGAATTATTTTACCGGACGGTAACGATTATTTTGAATACGTATTTTTATTAAAAATATAAAAACACTGTTATATTATTCATGTTTGACCTTTTAAAAATGTAAAATAGATTTGTGAAAATTATATATTCTTAATAATACTTTTAGTCTTTTCTGTCGAGTTAAAAATAAGTAAATTATCATCGATGAACCAGATTATAGTAAATTGTTTGGTCTACAAAAGTGAGATGGTTAAGTACTATCCCATATATGTAATAAAAAGAATAAACTCAAGATATATGATACTTAATCCATTTTAAAAACTCTTTGTGAAGTTTATTAAGATTAGAATATTGTGGTCGAACTAATCCTAATTCTAATAAAATTCACAAAACTACTTAGGACATCTCTCCAGTCTACCCAGAATTCATGTGTTCCATACCTGCATCAGTGATCAACCTACCTTTCTCGAAATCACCACTACTACTACACTACTACTACTACTATACTGCTGTTGACTTTGTATTATTCGGTTTAAATTAAACATTGTTTATTTATGAATCAAGTTTTATAATATTTACATTATTACGTTAATATGTATGGGATTGTTAGAACAATTACTTTTACAGTCGAACTTATATCTATGACTTTTTTTTATTTTTGGAAAGGAACCGTCATCTAAACCTTGATTAAAAATATAGGTAGTAACGACTTTAATTGATGTGTTCTATTGGTCCTGGGTATTCTTTATATTAAAACTTATAAAAGGCTTACTTAGTAGGAATACAATGCAGTTGTGATACTAGTGATTATGTTTCGAAAACTTCATTAATACTTAGACTGACATGTTATAAAATTAAGCATGATTTTCTTTAGTGAGTTATATTCCCATGCATCGGGGTAACCGCTTAGCAAGCGATGGTGCAATATGTACATTCCATTGTATCAGAATCCGGGAATTATAACAATCAAAAAGCTAAATCTGTACTTCATACAAATGTATTATTTAATTATAATTTTATAACAATCCTTAAGCTGAATCTGCACTTCATATAAATGTATTTCATTATAATTAATTTTAAATATAATTGTCACTCTTGTTTTCTAACATCGGGCAAGCAGTCGTCATTTTAGTTGTAACATAGTTTGTAATTTTAAATAAATTATTTTTATAATTTTGGTTTTTTTTGGATCCTCGGCTGCCACCGTACTTAATTAGTGTACTAATTTTTTTAGGTAAGCTTTACAACAGTAAAACTAAAAACGATATAATATAAGACAGTTATAAATAGAATGTGTTTGTGAATAGGAAATTAAAATTTGTTAAGTTTTGCATCGCAGGCACGTAAAGTTTGGAAACCCATACGTGACAGGAATATAGGTGTAAATATTCCTTTTGTATCAAATACTGTATTATATACTCGTACTAGTAATGAAAAACTACTTAACTTGTATGAGTTGTTGCAAAAAAGGAAAAAATGTTAATTCATTATTTTGTAGGTGGGTAAATGTTAAAACACTATAATATTGGTTAGAATTTTTGAAAGAAGTCAGTTTTAAGACATTGACATGTCTGATAGTATCCCACCGTCCTAATGGAGTTAATCCTATAAAGAATGCTTAAACGAGACGGGAAGCGCATAGCACATAGCGGTAGCGGTACCGGAATGCGTAGCGATACCGTAGCTCAATTCGTAGAGCTACCGGACGGTTTTCCAGAGGATCGGTTTATTTTTTATTGTAAATTAATAAGTTTTAAATAAGCTGCTGATAGATATTTTCAATACTAAGAATGTACTTTTAAAAATAATAAAAATTATATAAATACTATCACTCTAGCTAGCAAATCATCTGTAAGTGTATAAAATACATATTATAAAAAAATATATTAATAAACGCAATGAACATATTTGTTAGCTTTCATATAATCGGAGGGTAGGTTTTGATTAAAAAATAAAGATATCAGCGGTTGGTTTGACTAAAACATGTAATGTTTGTAGAAGATTACAATTATTTATTTAGTCAATTAAAATTGACTAAATAAATAATTGTAATATTGAATACTGATTTGATTAAAAGTAGTGTATATATAAGTCGTCTCCCAGCTAAGAGAAGGCAGTTTGTGATTGAGAGACTAAGTTATCTAACAGAACTAGTATAACAAAGTGTAACAGTGATAGTAAAGAGTTTAAATAGTAAATAGTTTAGTGTGTTTGTGAGCAGTGTCAGTAAAGTGTTTTAAAGAATAGAACGACTGTCATTGGTTTAATCTTTACAGTAAGATAGTTCGAATATATTATTACATTAAATTAATATTTATCAATAAAAAGGTAATTTTCTTATAGTATCTTAGAACTGCTATAAATAAAATCATACAATAAACAACTCAGTTTCTGCCTCTTCTGAAATTCCTTATTTCTCAAGGATCTAACGCTACCATCATTACTTGCTTTTAAATTGCATGAACTAAAAAAATATATATTTAAATTTTCAAAAAGTTGTCCTACAATTTTATTTTAGTACAATATTATTGTTTATTATTACATCATACAAGATTCATGGATTAGACAAGTAGAGCAAAAACCAAAACTTTTATCACTTTTTTGGAAAAATAAGTTTTAATTACATATGAGTGATTTCTAAAACAAAGCACTGTTAACATTGTTTATTTTAAAAAGTCAGATTCTTAAAAAAACTTCTGAAATTTAACCAGTCTCCTGCTTTTATAATTTACCCTGTTTTATATGAGCTTGCTTAAAAAGAATTGCTTACATTGTTCCTCATCTAATAAGTCTTCATAACGGAAGTGCATAAATACTACACATTATTTTTCACAAGTAAAGACAACCTAAACTATATCCTGATTGTATAATTATATTTAGTGTAGATCATTAGGTTGAACGTAATCTAACCTAATATTATAATCCACAAAGGTATGTCATAATTATCAGCTCATAGAGCTGCTAATAGGTAGTAATATGTCTCACTTAGATAATTATAATTTATTTGATTATTCTCGGATCAATAATAAACATAGTCTAATATTATGAATTACTAATAGTAACAGAATTCCCAAACAATAAAAATAATTGTCTTTTAAAATTGTGGTTTCGATTAACAGTAGGGATGTACTATTATGAAACTGAGTAGATAGCTTTAACACAAAATCAGCCCTTAGTACTATAACAAATCATTAATAGTGATGCATCCGACTCAATTAAAAACAAACTTTTACGGCAAGGAAGTAATTAATAGTAAGTTTGACCTTAAAGACTATAACTTAGTAATATCCAGTGCATGTCAAATCATTCGTTCATAAATTATTTATTATTGTTATATCATCAATATCTTATGATAGATGTCAGAAGTGAAGACATATCCCTCTAATTACAGCAAACACTAGATATTAATAGATGAGTCGATAATTGCTCATTTCACAGATCAACCGATGACATATTATTTGGGCCGTTAGTATGTCCTTTGATAATAATTAACGATGACTAACTTTTATTTCCTTTTAGAGAATGTTCCAAGCTACCTTTAGTGTGCTAACACCAACGGAATGTTGGTAACAAAGGAGGACATTGTCTACGAGAAACGTTTTACTTTGGACAACTAAGTAAAACCTTTCTCGTGCAAGTTCAGAGCAAGCTATTATGAATTTAGGAATTAATTGACTATTACGAATAAATAATTACTATTTATTTATTTTTGAAATAAATCTTTTTATTTATTTTTGTTTTAAGAGGATTATTGAAACTTATGTATTCTTAATGAAATGTTACATAAAATTGTAAGCACATAAATAAATTTGCAAGGTCTTAAAGATACTAAGCTCGCAATAACCAAATTTATCATGTGATTTCGCTTACTTTTTGTGACATATTTATAAATAAATTATACAGGTTGTTTTTTAAATAAATATTGATATCGAATACCATTAAGTACCTGTGAAAGTTTATATGAACTTACTAACTAAATGAGGTATTTATCGTTGAAGGACGATTGTGCTTGTTAAAAACTTCTACACTCTTGAAACAGCTTAAAACTTTCAAACCTTCAAGAAAAGAACGTATTCCTTTCTAAAATTCGCTTACTATCAGATGACCCGTTTACTCGTTTCCCTACTAATTAATAAGAAAGAAAGCTCATCGATATTTAAAAAAGAATAAAAAAATCCAATAGTAATAACGTTATAAAATGCATTCTTGGAAATTGATAAGAAAAGTTTATTTTTTTTAATCACTGGCATCAATATGATCCAAAATCGGTTTATAACGTATGATCATGTTAGCATAGAGAAGGAAGTAGTTAATACGTGCATAGCTCAAAACATTTAGACTTGAGCTAAGACAACAAAGCTCAAACGATTTTTTGTTGGTAAGGACTTATTTTATTCCCATTTATTTAATAATATAAAATATTTTTAGTGAATCAATTGTTGTTGGACGTGTAATATCTATTTCGTATTTAAACGTCAAAATGTTTTTAAAATCTGTGTATCATAAATAGGAATAAATCTACGTGACAAAGTAGCTTTAATTTATCAAGTACTAAGAATAAGACTTGATTTTGTGAACAATATCTCCAGTTAATTTTATTATTATTACTATCAGAAATAGTTTTTGTTAGACGTTAATGAACCGTTTCTCAAGGATATCAAAAACATTTATTTCTTTTATTTGCTTTTTTTTTGTTGTTTTATTTCTTTGGCTGGCAAATGAACCCTATCATTTGTCGCTCGTGTTTGTATACTTAAGAATGTATATACAATAATGTAAAGAGAACTTAGTATAGCCACAATTTTGCTTTACCCATGACAGGAGCAGCAACATTCCAACTATAATGTAAGAGACAGCTAGAAATGAAATTCTCTTTGAAGTTTACGGGGACCGTGTATGTATAGGTAAGTGTGACCTGTTCTTGTTTTATAGTAATTTTCAAATATACCATAAAAATATATTTTTCTCATTTAACTTGAGATATAACTCATATCAAGGTTAATATTTTGTTTATAAATATAAATAACCATATTTCATTAAAATGTAGCATTTAGTAAACTTAGGTTAATAATACCAACAAGAGTTGAATAATTTTCATTCTATTTGATTTGATTTACAATAGTATTTTCTTAGATTTTCACGAGTACTACACATTGAAATAAAAGTTTTTTTACGGATTTCACTCGCGTATATATTTTTTTTTAATTTACGTTTATATCGAAGTCGGCATTGTGTGAACTGTGTAGCAAAGCATTCAACACATCGGGTTAAATATAAAATGTAAATTTGAATCTGTAAAAAAATTGTTTCTTTTCAGTTGATATGTAATATTTTCGTGTTAAACAAACCATTAGTGGAATTTTATAGTAATTACTATATAATTAGGTACTATATGTGGATTGAGTTTTTAATATTACTACTTAGGGTAACTAACTCTATTGTATAATCTAGTGTATTGATTTTAATATTATCGCTCAATAACAAGACTTAGAATAAGATTAATATTATTTGAATAATTTAATTAATACCGAAACAAGTAAAAGGTAAAAATTAGTATTAGGAAAGTCAAAAACATCTTTAGTTTCATAAAAATCTTCAAGACTTAGTATAGAAATAAGAAAACAAAATCCTTGAATATGACTACAAAATTTATCGGTTCTGAGGTTAAGCTTCAAATGAAAATATTTCGAGTTTTGGGAAAATATTAGTAATTGGAAATTAGGAAGGAAAGTTCCGAAAATTCTTTATCTGATGTGACGGCGCTTACGATAACTTAACGGTAATTAGTAACTCAATTATGTTGTCATAACTGTAGGGTATGAAAGCTGTGACGTAACGAATGACGTGATCGGGGTCATTTGAAGGGGTAAAAGTTACACTTTAAAAATTGGAGAGTACTGAGCCGGTGGCGGATTTTATTAGAGAGATTGATACGGTTCTTACCCTCCAAACGGGACTAGTGGTTCACGTAATTTTTATAAACCTACTAAGTAATTTGTGTTGGCTGATTTCCCACATTTTAATACGATTAATTTTAATACCCACATTTAATATTATTTAACTGTGTCTTTTAATATGACTGTATCAATAACGAGAAAGCCACTTATATAACCCCATCTCCGACATATGTATAATAACGAATTTTCGAAACTTATTATTAACTTAAGTTTAAATTAACTTTCCAGTCCTATACACTAAATAAGAGCAATGAAATTTCATACACAGTATTATTTTATTATTGAAATCAACAAGCCCCGATAGTAATTCTTTGACAGCCACTTTTGCTT
The DNA here is from genome assembly GCA_959347355.1 of Napeogenes inachia. NCBI lineage: Eukaryota > Metazoa > Arthropoda > Insecta > Lepidoptera > Nymphalidae > Napeogenes > Napeogenes inachia. The sequence goes on from OY365797.1 coordinate 6,591,554, forward strand.
TTATTGTTATTTTATATACAATACTGATTTTTCAGGAGTGCATTAATAATAAATTAAAACTTGCTCTTAATAAAATAGTAGGTATTTTTTTCGGTTCTGACACCAAAAATACTGTTATTTAATGCAAAAACATTAGCATAATTTAAAAAATTTCCTTGGAAGAAATAATATTAAATCCACTCGTATAAGTCTAACAATATAACATTTACGCAATAAAATGTTCATTGATAAACGACATTTTTCTTAATAGTTTATTCTAACAATTACTTATTTTTTTCCAAAAATGGGGTTCATAGTTTGCAAATACTTTTCATCATTGACTTGTCACTAAGTAATATGAGATGAGTCTTGGCGTAATATTTTCAAATAGCAATGCACTTCTTGGATTTAGAACTTATTCGGAACTTTTATTTTTTTAAGATAATTAGACGAGACGAAGCTTTTAAGTATGGATGGATGGATGGATTTACCGTGTTTGAAGGGCTCCTTTATGATGCGCAAACAGTAGTGAAAGTGGGAATTCACTGTCCACACTCCTCTCACTATCTGACCAAATTTGGAAAGTACATACTGATGTCCCCTATGAAATACATTCTGGAAATAAAGCTATCCTAATTCTTGAAAGGCCAAGGTCTTTAAGTAAGTGAGATTTTGCTGTTATACCTCTCGCTCCCACTTCTACCGCGTACAAGCTAACTATAAATTTATTCCTGATCAGTTCGTTGATCTTTTCGTTCGTTGGTTGATAGCTGTTTCCCAGGGAACAGTAAGCTCCACAAGTACCACGCATCTTATATGTTTAGAGTACAGTAATAAGTCCGTTCTGAAAGACAAAATATCAACTTTCCCAGGGATTTTGTAATACTTATCATACGTGTCCATCATGAAAGTGCAATCAGGAGCCGCGTCTAAATTACATTTTGAAGAGGATTATTATTAATCATTTAACTTATGTAATGTACTGTTAATGAACTACATGAATGGGTTTTCATATATCAACCAAAACTATTATATAGACATAGAATATATGCCCCCTGTTCATTACTACTTTAAACTGATTTGTTGAAAAGCTGAGAGAATTAATAAATTAATAAAATGCATTATTTTTACCTTCTCCCTAGTTAGTTAGCCACTTGATATCAGTGAACATGGATCTATCGTTTTAGAAGATAACTATTTAAATATACTCCTACATGAATAAAGGAATACAGATTATAAAATCTGTGTACTGAACTGTTAATTGTGTACAAATTTAATTAAAAAATAACTGTCAGTTGCAAATAATTTACATTCAACAAAAAGTTATTTAAGCGTAAAGTTTACGTTTTGTTTATATCCAAGCTTTATTGTTCTTTAACTTGCTTTAAATAATGATAAAAATTAATTTACCAACAAAACAAATTAAGTTTAAAATAATATAAAAATAATATTACGACAAATTACACACATTGATCTAACCCCTAAGTAAGCAAATTATTTGCTTGTGTTAAGGGTATTAGACAACGATAAAAACACATAGAAATACACATTATAAATACTGCTAATATATTTAAACAGACCAAACCGAGAAATACAGACGTCTATGCTCATCACATATATGCCTGTCTCTGCCGGGAATCGAACCCGAACCCCATTGCGCCGCTACACGTTAGGCCTCTACGCTAACCACTCGACCAATGCGTAAGGTGCGGTTATAAAATATTCAGTACTATTAAAAAAATCCCATTTAAATTGTTTTCTATAAAATGAAGTCAAGTGATTTTAAAGTATTATCTTCATCTATTCAGCGTTAAGCCTCGCAGTTGAGAAAACGAGTTACACAAAAATACTTTTAAAGTTCTTTTATTTATTTAGTGATACGTTTAAGAGATTGCTTATCTTTAAAAATCGCTTTATTTCTACATTTTAATGGTTTAGGTTCTATTTATTTGCTTTGTTCAAATTAAATGTCAATCTACATATATAATGTTACCTTCTGTTTTAAATACTATTGAAAAATTAAAAGATAATTTAATTTATGACCTTATTCCATTCAATATCAAACTACTATGACATTACTTTCTCTTTTTCATTACCTTTTCATTATGGAACTAAATGCTTTACAACAAGTCATTAGGTATATCTTTATTAACGTTCAAGTCCCAGTTAAAGGTTTTTTCTAAAAGTTATATATTTTTAGTAACATAACATTTCAATTATTTAAATTATATAACATTTAAATTATTTATATTATATATATATATTATTTTTAATTTATATCTAGCATCATCGACTTTAAAGGCAGTTGGGAGTACTTAAGTTGAATGATATTTTACACAATTCATTAATTCTTGCTCAGTTACTACCGTCAATGTAACTGCATACAATCAAGAAATTAGCTACTTTAAGTAAAACCCAAGAGCTAATTAATTCTCGAATCGCATTAAGGTGTTTCCGAAATTCGCCCTTTAATGAATATTGGTCTTACGATATACGTTATAACAGAAATTTATTTAATGTATTATTTATAACGACATTATTTGGAAACGAGATAGTAAACATAACTTATACATGGTTATTGTAGGTATAATAACCAAGTAGCAGTTATGTCTGAACAGAACGTCAGTGATTACTTATTAACATTAAAAACCACTTATATGTAAATATTTCACGCTTCATAGAATAAAAGACTAATTTGTAGGTAACATATTACTCAAATTTATAATCGAACGAAAGTTACTTTTTATGAAGTTGTTAAAATAAACTTTCGACGTACAAATAGTGTACTAATATTTTATATGCAACAGTAAATTTTAATGGGTCCATTCCATACTAAGACATAAGTAGTCTATAATATGATTAAGAAATCAGATAGATAGATAATAAAGTCTATTAATAAGTCAATTTAAGATAGTTTTTTAATTTATGATTCATTGATTGATTGTTTTTATTATCACTAATTATTCAATGTAAGTAATATAGTAATACACTAATAGTTATGAAACACAGGAAGATTATTTGTATAAGAATAACATTTTCGGTTACTTTTGAATACTACGTGTTTATATTTAGCTCGGGAATTATTTTCTACACGTTGTTCATACTTACAGAAGTTAAGTACAACAACTTCTTTTTCAGTTCCCTTTTAGAATAGTAGTGTGTTCTTCACGGTGTGTTTTTGGTAATTAGTAATCAATACATAATAATTGTGTTTTTTCAGTCCAAAGTCCAAAATCAATGATGTTATGAGGATACAGTGAGTAACATTTCATAGAGTGAAAAGGTCATTGTAGAAAAGAAACCATATAAAAACAAATCTTTCAGACTAGCTTATTAGCATTATGTAAATTACGTAGCGTAGTGTCAGAGCGAAGACTATGAATATTCATTGCTTATAACTTTAGTTAGCTTCCAGGAGGTCAATGTAAAGGTAAAATGTAATGTATATAATACTCCTATGAATGAATTGATTTTGAAAAACGTACAATGTCTATATGTATGTATATAAACACCCTTTTAACTCCGCACCAAACACTTTGTTTTTTTTTAAATACTTCGCTAGCAAATCGACGATATTAAATACTATATTTTTTCAATTTAAACTTTAAAAATAAACGTAATATATTTTTTCTTCTGCTAATATTTTTAATGCTAGTACTATTTAACAAAAATGACAGCCAACTGAATACCTACTCAATTTTCATTTTGAATTTTGGTCAACCAAATATATTTATTACTAAAAAACCTCGATGTGCGCCGGAAGTATTGTTTAATTAATTTAATGAACACATTTGGAAAAACGCAACGAGATGGAAATATATAACATAATAAAAATATCAAGTATATAACAAGATAAAAAAGTCTACAAGTTATACATTTTTAATTTAATTATAGGTCTCTGTTCTCCGAATTCAATTGAATCTGAATTCAATTTGCATATTTTATAAAGTAATAGCGATAAAATCATACCTACAATAAATGTTATCAACACTTACAAAAAACTAATAATAACCTACAAGGACGTATTATATATTCATTGTAATATAAATATATTTTATTGTTTATAACACAATAAAAATTGTTATTATACTGATATTACAATAATTTTAAATATATTCGATACAAGAACCACAAACATATTGCAAACTCTATGTGGTTTTGACTTGGTTGATTAAATAATTGTACATTTTGTGACAATAATAATCTACTTGTAATTATATTGTATTAAATCAGGAATGCATTTAAATGTAATATCGTGTTTTTATTCATTTTTAATAATGATTTTGATAAACGACTGTGCAACGTACCCTAGAAATCAATATTTTAATTCAGATGTCTACATTGAATCTGATCTGCTTTGATAGTATTTTAAATATTATCTTTGACATACGGCTCTGGTGTGGTCATAATATTTTCAGTTATAATAATAATAATAATAATACAGGAAAATTACACACATTGGTCTAACCCCTGAGTAAGCAAATTATTTGCTTGTGTTAAAGGTGTTAGATAAGGATACAAATACATAGCAATACATATTATAAATATTGAGAATATATTTAATAAACGACCAAACCCAGAAATACATACATGTTCATCACATACATGCCTGTCCCTGTCGGGAATCGAACCCGAGCCCCATTGCGTCGCTATACGTTAGGCGTCTGCGCTAACCACTCGACCAACGAGGCGGTTAAATATCTTATTTTATTAAGATTCCTATTATTTTATTAGGATCATCATTTATAAACTAGAAAAACATATTTTTTTAAATTTATTTATATAATCGATATATTTATTGGCCCGAATTGAAAAATTCTTTTTGTGTTGAATAGTCCGTTTATTGAGGAAGGCTATAGAGTATATATCATCTCGCTGTGACTAATAGAAGTTAAGCAGCAATGAAAAGTGCTGCAAATTTAATATAATCTAATAGGTTCTGACTGACTTAGTTATACCATACAGTCTAAGCCGCGGATCGTAGAGATAGTAAAATTGGAGGATACATTTGTTTTTCTACGTTGTGGTGTACTAAGAAAAGATTTTTAAATTCTACCCTTAAGGGTTTTAAATATCAATTTTGTATGGAACTCGGCGGAGACACTAAAAACCACGCGGACGAAGTCGCGAGCGACCCCTAGTAGATAATAAAGTCTATCAATAAGTCAATTTAATATAGTTTCTTAATTTATGATTCATTGATTGGTTGTTTTTATTATCACTAATTATTCAATGTAAGTAATACAGTTATTATTCAATGTAAGTAAGATAGTAATACACTAATAGTTATTTAACACAGGAAGATTATTTGTATAAGAATAAAATTTTCGGTTACTTTTGAATATACTACGTGTTTATATTTAGCTCGGCATTTATTTTCTACATATAGTTCATACTTACAGAAGTTAAGTACAACAACTTCTTTTTCAGTTCCCTTTTAGTATAGTAGTAGTAGTAATAGTAGTAGTAGTTTTTTGTAATCAATACATAATAATTGTGTTTTGTTCAGTCCAAAGTCCAAAATCAATGATTCTATGAGGATACAGTGAGTAACATTTCATAGAGTGAAAAGGTCATTGTAGAAAAGAAACCATATAAAAACAAATCTTTCAGACTAGCTTATAAGCATTAAGTAATTGGTGGGTAGATTGAGTGAACAACATCTAAAAATTTTGTGCTGTGTAATAATTTATATTTTGACTGTTTCTTTAGATATTTAAAGTTTATATGTCCTTATAAATAAGTCTGTTATTGCCTACATTACCTGGCAATTTCTTACTTTCACTCAATACATCTTAAGCTGTCACAAATTACTACAATGGACCTGCATACTCAAGTAAGCAAAAATATGGAGGATATTATTAAAATGTTTGAGTCACGGATGAACAATTTTGATATAGCACTGGCTAACACTCAAACAACATCCAAGTCGCCATTGAAGACTAATTCCCAAGATCTTGGTGCTCTGGCCAAAGACTTTGCTTCTTTCAAGGATTACATCTGGAAAACATTATATATGCTGCAACAGCAGCTTCAGTTACTCACGGAGGGCTTTGATAAGCATGAGATGTTTTCAAGAAGCAATGTTTTATTGTTCCATGGTGTACCCGAAAACAGCAATGAGCAGTTAGAGTGTACTATAAATTCTATTATGTGTGATAAAATGAAGCTGGCTGACACTAATTCTTCTCATTTTGATTCTTGTCATCGGTTAGGAATAAACAAGGATAAACCTAGACCGGTGCTGGTTCGTTTCATTGGCTTAAAATATCGTAATAAGGTCTGGAACTCAAAAACCTCTTTAAAAGGCTCAGGCATAATAGTTTCTGAGTTTCTTACTAAGCCAAGGCAAGAGGTGTTTAACACCGCAAGAAAACATTTTGGCCTTAAGAATGCCTGGTCATCGGATGGTAATATTTTTATTGTTCTGCCTGATAAATGCCGCAAGAAAGTAACAACTATGTTGGAGCTTCAGTCCCTGATAAAAAAATTCCCACTGCCTCCAACAGAAAGTGCACAAGATCCTAGATCCTTGAGACCGCGTCGCAACAATAAAAACGCTGCTAAATAAGTATACCATAACCTTAAAGGTACATCCTACGGCAAGTAATCATGTTTATAGTTTTATACTACTCATTTAAATATATTGTATTTTGATTATTTCGTTTATATACCATTTTTACAAAACTTTACTTTAATTGTTTAGACTTAAGTAGGTAGATAAAAACTTAATATAATTAACATGTTTTAAATAAGTGTTATGATTAGACTTGTGACAACTGACAATTGACGTATACTGTTTATATTAAAATGAAGTTTGGGGTTGTCAGATAAATATTAAATTTCGTTCAGAATCTGATTTCTGAATACTACTTTGTATTGTATTACATTTTTCTTTTTCTACATTTTATGGATTTTTTACTTTTTGAATTAAATTTATTTTGGTGTCAGGTTTACTTTGTTGAACAAGTCTAACTTGTAGCTTATAAGTATTCTTTTATATATATATAAGGTGTTATTCATTTTTATTTTCAATCTGCCAGTGTGTAAGGCACTGAAATATTTGTTAATTAAAAAAAAATATATATATATTTTTTATATTATTTAAATATTCAATATAATTTTTTATTTTTTATATTTATTATATTTATAGTGTATATTATATTATATATCTAGTGTATATTATATATCTATATTAGTATTTTTTAATAATGTCTTCTTTTTGTAATAATATTATAAATGATGAATATTTTTCTTGCTCGTCATCTGAGGATTTTCTTAGTGCTGCTAGTTCGAATTCATCGGACGAAAACTTTACTCCACTTAATATAAAACTTAATTCTATTTTTAGATCCAAAAATGGCTGCTATCTTAATATAATACATATAAATGCGCAGAGTATTCCGGCTCACTATTCTGATTTTTTATCATCTTTTGGCAACGTCTCTGTCGATTGTATTCTCGTGTCTGAGTCTAGGTTGAAACCCTCTCTTACTTCTTCAATTTACTCCTTACCGGGTTATAATCTGATCCGAAATGATCGAGATGGCCGACGGGGAGGTGGGGTATGTATCTACCTTCGTAATAATATTTCTTTTACTGTAATTGCTCAATCTCCTCCTAACACTTACAATTTAGAATACCTTTTTCTCGAAATTCGTGCCCACTATTCAAACTTGCTTCTCGGTGTGGTATATAGCCCATCGCAATACATTGATTATTTTTCTTCTCTAGACCAAATTTTAGACTCGTTTTCCTCTAGTTATAGTCACAAAATAATTATGGGCGATCTAAATAGGTGTCTCACTAAAGGTGATGGCAGATCCCACAGACTTAGATCATTAATTGATTCCTACAATATGACTACTCTTCCTCTTTTAGAAACTCACTACTCACCTAATGCTATTCCTTCTCTTCTTGATCTTATTTTCGTTGATAACCCTGCAAAAGTTATAACGAACGGTCAACTGATTGCACCTTTTTCATATCATGACCTATTGTACCTTCAGTACAATTTTGCCCTGCCCAAGCGTAAATCTAAGGTTGTTATGCGTAGAAATCTCAGACGTATAAACTGGGATAATTTAAAAACTGACGTCTCGTGAATAGATTGGTCCTGTGTTTACCTGGCGGGAACAATTGATGAAAAGGTGGCTGCATTTATGAATGTTATTACTAAGTTATATGACTTCCATGCCCCACTTAGATCGGTACGTGTTAAGCACTTTCCTGCCCCTTGGCTTACCTCAGAAATTAAAGAGTTCATGGTAAACCGTGATAAGGCTAAGCGGTGATACAGGAAAAATGGCACCCAGGAATATTTACGATCCTACAAGCAATTGCGTAATCTCTGCAACAGGATGTGTAGGGATGCAAAGCGTCGCTACATATATTCCTCAATTAATAATTCAACTCCATCCCAAATGTGGAAATTTTTTAAATCCTTAGGTGTGGGGAAGGCCTCTGAAAAACATCATCAGTTCAACGATATAAATCTTCTTAATAATTTTTTCTCCACTCCCTCCGTCAATATGTCCGATACAGAGAGATTAGCTACCATTCATAAATTAAATATGGCTCCCCGACTACCCTGTAATCCATTTCTGTTTCGTGAAATCACGGAGTGTGATGTTAAGAAGTGCCTTTCATCCTTTAGATCTAACGCCGTTGGAAGCGATGACATCAGCCGTGAGATGCTTTTTCCCATCCTGGAGTATGTATTGAAAGTTATCACACATATTATGAACTTCTCATTAACTTCCAATACTTTTCCTACAGTCTGGAAAAAAGCCTATGTTATTCCCATACCCAAATGTAACAATCCTTCTTCTCCATTGCACTTTCGTCCTATATCTATATTACCAATACTATCTAAAGTCCTTGAACATGCAGTACTCCAACAGCTCACGCATTTCCTAAACACTCATAACCTTATTAGTCCTTTCCAATCCGGTTTCCGCAATTTCCATAGTACATCCACAGCATTACTCAAAGTCACTGAGGATATTCGTTTAGCTATGGATAATAAGAAGCTTACTATTTTAATCCTGCTAGATTTTAGTAATGCTTTTAACTGTGTTGATTTTAGTATTTTGCTCGCTATCCTACACTCTCTTAACATATCTCCACCCGTGATTGATTGGTTTCAGTCGTATCTTCACGGTCGTCAGCAGATGATACGCTGTAACGAAAGTTTTTCGGAATGGGCTGATCTCTCTGCTGGCGTTCCACAAGGCGGCGTTCTATCTCCTTTGCTTTTCTCCATATTTATCAATGAAATCCCTAAAGTCATATCTTCTCCCTACCATCTATACGCAGACGATTTGCAAATATACCGACATGCTAACTTAAGCGAACTTGATAGAGAAATAGAGGTCATAAATCAGGATCTAAACAGCATAAAGGAATGGGCAAAGGGCTTTGGTCTTTTGCTTAATCCTAATAAGTCTCAAGCGCTAATAATTGGAAGTAGACAACTGCGTAACAAAATAAATTTCAATATAACACCAGACATCATATACAATTCTACTACAATACCATTATCGGAAACAGCAATAAACTTAGGCTTAACAATTGACTCCAATTTGTCTTGGTCAGCACATATTAATGAGGTGAGTAAACGCCTTCATTACTCCCTTCATTCCTTGAGACGCCTCAAAAACTTTTTACCCCTACAGACGAAAATACTCTTGGCCCAAACTCTATTACTTCCTATACTCGACTATGCCGACGTATGTTACTTAGATGCTACAGAAGAGCTACTAGACAAGTTGGATCGACTTCAGAATGTATGTATTCGTTTCATATACGGACTGCGTAAATTCGATCATATATCTGAATTCCCACGTCAACTAAAGTGGCTCCCTATTCGACTCCGCCGGAATACTCACGTCCTAACTACTCTTTTTAACGTATTGTCTAAATCTTCCCCTCCCTATTTACGACAATCTTTTCAACTGTCCGTACCTAATAACAGACCATCCCGTTCGTGTGTCATTTTTAAACCCCTTGATGTACCCCGTTATAACACCACATTTTTAGCAGAATCTTTCACAATAACAGCAGCACAATTGTGGAACTCACTTCCTCCTGAAATTTATAATTGTTCCACAATTAGTTCTTTTAAACATAAATTGAAGCAGCACTATCTCTCACTATCAATATAATTACTGTTAATAATATTATTATTACCTTATTTATGAATTTATATATATATATATGTATATATGTATGTGTGTATGTATGTGTATTTGTATATATTGACTTGTCATATATATCTAAGGATTTTAATTATATATTATTAATTGTATATGTTACGCAATTATGTACCCTCCAATGAATTATTTTGTTAAGAAACTCTTTTCGCACATCAATTTTTTGGGTGGCTGGAAGAGATCTCTTTGTAGAGATAAGTTATCCTGTGTACGTAATGTTTATATTTTAAGTTAAGATTTAAGTTTGGTACATAAATAAATAAATAAAATAAATAAATAAATAAAATAAAAATAAATTACGTAGCGTAGTATCAGAGCGAAGACTATGAATATTCATTGATTATAACTTTAGTTAGCTTCCAGGAGGTCAATGTAAAGGTAAAATGTAATGTATATAATATTCCTATAACTGAATTGATTTTGAAAAACGTACAATGTCTACATGTATGTCTATAAACACCCTTTTAACTCTGTACCAAATACTTCAATTTTTTTTTCTATTACTTCGCAAGCACATCGACGATATTAAATACTATATTTTTTCAATTTAAACTTTAAAAATAAACGTAATATATTTTTTCTTCTGCTAATATTTTTAATGCTAGTACTATTTAACAAAAATGACAGCCAACTGAATACCTACTCAATTTTCATTTTGAATTTTGGTCAACCAAATATATTTATTACTAAAAAACCTCGATTTGCGCCGGAAGTATTGTTTAATTAATTTAATGAACACATTTGGAAAAACGCAACGAGATGGAAATATATAACATAATAAAAATATCAAGTATATAACAAGATAAAAAAGTCTCCGAGTTATACATTTTTAATTTAATTATAGGTCTCTGTTCTCCGAATTCAATTGAATCTGAATTCAATTTGCATATTTTATAAAGTAATAGCGATAAAATCATACCTACAATAAATGTTATCAACACTTACAAAAAACTAATAATAACCTACGAGGACGTATTATATATTCATTGTAATATAAATATATGTTATTGTTTATAACACACTAAAAATTGTTATTATACTGATATTACAATAATTTTAAATATATTAGATACAAGAACCACAAACATATTGCAAACTCTATGTGGTTTTGACTTGGTGGATTAAATAATTGTCCATTTTGTGACAATAATAATCTACTTGTAATTATATTGTATTAAATCAGTAACGCATTTGGATGTAATGTTGTGGTTTTTTTTCTTTCTAATAATGTTTTTGATAAACGACTTTGCATCGCACGTTAGAAATCAATATTTTAATTCAGATATCTACATTGAATCTGATCTGCTTTGATAGTATTTTAAATATTATCTTTGACATAAGGCTCTGGTGTGGTCATAATATTTTAGTTATAATAATAATACAGGACAAATTACACACATTGGTCTAAACCCTTTTTTGTTTTTTTTTTTTTTTTAACGTCTGGAATCCTCATGGATACACACCTCCATCCTGGGGAAGATGGAAGTGGTTATGTGAGACTCTTACTCACTAAACCAGACGGTCAACACCTCTCCGTCATAATGGAGCGCCACGGGAACGCTTGCGCACACATCCGCGTTGCTCCGACGGAAGGCCGCGTGAGCGACCACCACCTCCATGGAGTGACGCGCCCGGTTGACTTGAGCACGTCCCACTCCGGGGCTTGTTGAATGGCGAAGGGCTCCCCTGCCCTCCACCCAAGCCGGCCGAGCCAAATCAGGGACTCCCTCAACGAAGAAGGTATCCCGATCCGACTCAACCTCCCGGGGCCGGACCCCGTCTGAAAACGGTCGTGATCCGAACCCGAAGCCGCCACCAGCGGCTGGTGTGCATCGTAGGCGACCCTCCGAAGAAGACCACCCCGACACACGGGGCCGGAAGAGGTAAACACATCTGCGCCGCAATTTAAACTGCCACCTGCTGACGACGCAGAATATGCGACCTCGACCGTCCCGCCACCCCGCCAACGAAGCCCTCCCTAGGAAGAGCTCCGCCGCCACCACGCCCGGACTAATCATCGTCAAGCGCAATTGTACCTGACGATGACTATTCCGGGCCATCACCCTATCAGCGCAACGGCCTCCCCCTCAGCAAGGAAGAGACCGCCACGTACCCCCCACACAACCACGGGACCGCCCCACAGTCCACTCTGGGCACAGAGAAGTACCAGGGGCGACCCCGCTGCTGTCCCCGGTAGAGAGGGCCTGCGCCCTCCCACCCTCAGTGCCCAGGCCAAAAGGCCCGAGCCCAACCCGCAGACAGACCACCCCGAAAGGCAGCCTGCCCGCCAGCCAGCCATGAACCGGGCACAAACCCCCATGGCTGACCCACCCCGCGCCGAGTATTAGCCAACGGCTAATGCAAACCCGAAGGATCACATTAACCGTTGTTGCCCAGGGAGCACCGGCCCGTACCGCTTCCGATGCCACCGGACGAATCCGAGCAACAAGGGAAACAGACAGGCACACGAGGAGGTTCCCGGCGACGGCCCCCCACATTGGTCTAACCCCTGAGTAAGCAAATTATTTGCTTGTGTTAAAGGTGTTAGATAAGGATACAAATACATAGCAATACACATTATAAATACTGAGAATATATTTAATAAACGACCAAACCCAGAAATACATACATGTACATCACATACATGCCAGTTACTGTCGGGAATCGAACCCAAGCCCCATTGCGTCGCTATACGTTAGGCGTCTGCGCTAACCACTCGACCAACGAGGCGGTTAAATTTCTTATTTTATTAAGATTTTTATCATTTTATTAGGATCATCATTTATAAACAAGAAAAACATTTTTTTAATTTATATAAATATAGAATGAAAAATAAACCGATGCGAGTAGGGCTTCGAGACTTCTGGGAAACCGCAACGGTTTATTTTTCATTCTATATTTATATAAACTTAAATAAGGGTAACATGGCTATACATGTGTATAGATATTTTCAAACACAATACTATTTCTATACATATATAAACATATTCTAATATAACAAAAAAACATTGTCTCGCACAAAATATTGTATTTAGAACAGTACATTAAATAAGCAAATTGTTATTCTCTGATGACTAAATATGTTAATTTTTAAATAATAATTCAGTATTGCGATGTTATACATTTCAATATAGGCCCATTGGAATTGGAATTGATTATAGGAATGTAAAAGAAAATGTACTTTGTCATAGCCCTAATTGGTTTGAGAATTTATTTGTAATAAATTAATCATTTGATCATAATAGACGTCACCATGAAGTCCTTTATTTTTAAGTTCTATATATTATAATAAATGCAATACTATAAACAATACATGCAATATTATATACAATAAATGCAATATTATGTATAATAAATGCAATAGTTACTATATACAATAAATGCTATACTATATAAAACAAATGCAATATTATATAAGGACCCTTTCAGACTTTTCAAGAAAACCTAGTTATCGGTTGATCAGGTTCGTTTTTAGCTTAATAAAAATTAACCTTCCAAAGGCATTGAAAAGTGCTTGGAAATGATATAGGGCGGTAGCTCTTAGGATCTTTTTTATTTCTTTCTTTCTCTTAGGAAATGTGTAGTCTGGATGGTAGCCTCTCTTCCACCGTCTACTGTTGAAATGAGCAAGTAGTATTAGATAGTTATAACATTTAAATTATTGTAGAATTATATTTTTCATATTGATTCATTGGCTTCGGACACAAAAGAATCACGTGAAGGCAGCAGCTGCAGCCTGCAGCTCGCTTAACATTTGAAGTCAAAGAAACAGAATCCATTTAAATGTTTGCACATTATGGTGCGTTGTGTGTTTTTATTTTATTACTTGTATATTTGTGAAAAATAAATAATGCTGCTTACATAAACATTTTTGGCTTTTTGAAAAAGATACTTAATAAAATAAATCAAATTAAATTTTAAATCTTTTATGATTTCTTTATTCTTTTTATAAAATTTTGAGAAAATCTCTTAAATTAGCACTAGTCTTGCTTATTGCAGTTTATACCAAATATAATTACATTAATAACAGCCTGAATACTGAAGCATAATTATTTCGATTTTTTTAAGCAGTAATCGAAGACTAAGGATTCTCAAGAAACAACCAAGATTCCATTTTCAAAAGATATATAGCAACGATAACCATATTTCAAATTTGTGCTTGTATGTTTGTAGGAAATTGGAAACTGAGTAAATCGAGTGCTACATAGCTGAAGAATATCATCGCGATTTATAATACATATTACTTTAAGAATGTTTTAAATTTAAACTTTGTAGCTGATAATTTCAAGACATCATTAACGTTATCCAAATCTTATCACATCACGTAGAGTGGACATATGAAGGTGAGGTCGATCTCTACAATAACTATGATCTTTTTAAGATTAGACCAATCATAGAAACGTATCGATTATGGATCTAAAGCTTAAAGACATTGTAATTAAAATTATTATACTATATGTCAAATTAGTCATACCAACTTTAACTAATCAATCAATTTCTAGTGTACATAAAAAAGTTAACTTATCGATTGATTGTATTCAGTAAAGTTTCTTTCCAATTTAAGAACGCTTAAGCCTTTGTTATACATATTGAAAAAGAGGTATTATCACTCAAGTCAACTAGTACCTAGAATACGTCCTAGAATAGTAATAGAATAGTTTAATCAGTTGCTTAAAAACTATAATTAATATATGTGTATCATCACACAGACATAATAATATATTAATGATAATAAGTACGTTGACTTAGCACATTTCAACATATTATATATTTACAAAACAGTATTGAGTGTTAAATATATGATTCACCTAGCCACTAAACCAAATCCACGGCACACTAAACAAATAACAAATTAAGTCGATAGCTGTATTGATTGGATTTAATTTAAACATATTCAACTTCAATTGTACTGGACACCGCCCAATGTTGGAGTGTTTATTTCAATTAGGGAATATGTTAATCAGTTATTTGATTCGGATATGATTTGGGATGTGATTATTTATTACACAAACTTCAGATTGATTTATGATTTTCATTACCCGGTCTTAAAATATATTTGTAATATATTTTATCTAATAATTTTCATTATTCATGCCCAATTCCTGCAATAAATGCAATTAGAAGCAATAAAGAAGATGAAGAAGAAATTTCTAACTTTGACATCCCAACCTAACTTCGGGCTAACTAACTTTTTTTTTTTTTTTTTTATCGTTGGAAAAATGCGTTTCCGCATCGTCACCCAGGCCAGGAAGGCGATGGCCGGGCGGTATGTGCGGCACCCGGCGACTGCCATTTTTAAGGCACCCCACTAAAAAACCAACGGCTGCCCACGACGCTCGACTGGGACGCCACGGGATCGCTTTCGCACTCACCGTTGCGCCCCGGCGAAACTCCTCCGTATAGGGGTACCCCGGGCAACCAGTGTACCCCTACCTCATAGACCTAGTGCAATGGCGAGAGAGGTCGCCCCCCCCTCTCACCTAGGCCTACGGCTGGGAAGGAACGGGCTGAACCCTTCTCCTTCGCAGCCTCTCCCGCTGAAGCTCGATGTGACTATGTTGCCATAGCCACAGCCGGCTCCGTGCTGGGCTCCGCGCTCGAGGGTTTCGCACCAGGTGCTATTCCTCGAACTCGCGGAGCCTTGCACACTCGGCTCCCCAATAGGTGGGTCGCTGAAAGGCCTCGGTCCGCACAGACCGCGCACCGCAACATTCCGGTGCAAGTGGCTCGGGTATGCCCCTCACCACCGCACCGGAAACAGGCGGCGCTTCGGTCAACCGCGGACGGGCAAGCCGCACGCACATGCCCAGGTGCAAGGCACCTGAAGCAGCGCAGCGGCTGCGCCTCCAGCAGCTCCACCATGGCTGAGCTCCAGCCCACCAAAACTCTCTCCGCGTCGACCAGCGATTTAGCCGCATCAATGGGGATTCGGGCAAAGGCAACGCCCATGTCCCCATAACCACCCCGACGGATCTCCCCCACGAAGAGGGCCTCGCCAGGGCAGTTCGTGATGCGGCAAATCGCGTCGACCACATCGTCTTGTGTGACAGAGTCGTCCAGGCCTTTTAGCCTTACGGCCACACGCCGAACCGGCCGGACGACATCTGCCACCCCACTCAACACTGGGCGAAGCTTCTCCGCCAGTGCCTCCGCCTGCTCGGGAGTGCCCTTAGGCAGCTCCAAGAGCCGGGCTCCTGCCGCCGAGCGGCGAATCCTCAGCCCATCTCTGAGGCCGATGTCGCCGAGATTAACCATCTCGGCGGCACGCCTCAGAACATGGGCATAAGTCACGCCCGCCTCTGCCACCCCACTCTGCAGCTTCAACAAAACCGCAGGAGACCGGGGTTTGGGCAGTTTCGGCACGTCCGCCTTCGGTTTTGCCGAAGACGACTTCTGCCCCTTCGAACTGGCCCTGGGAACAACTGGCTTTTGGGGAGGGCCCTTCTTTTCCCCCTTGCCATTACCACCCCTACGGACAACCGTGGTCCAGGCCTCGGTTGTGCCGGGGGCCTTCGAGGACGATAAGGACGACATCTGCAGGATCGGCGATTGACACCCCTGCAGATTGTCCTGTGTAGCCACAACTGGCACCTTGGTGCTCCTGTCCGCCAAGAGAGGCGGCCGATGAGTCCGCGCCGGGAGGAGACGCTCCTCGATACCTCTAAAGCGGGAGTTAATCAAAACTCCCACTGAGGACAACAAGGAGCTCCTCAACTCCTCTACTGCGTCTGAACCCAACGGCGGCATCTCCGGGGGAAGCCTCGAAGAGACGGAAGGCCGGGAAGTTTCCACAGAGCTCTTGAGCTCCGCGAACTCGTCCCGGACCTTAACGATCTCCTCCCTAAGGAAGGAGACCTCGCGACGCAGACGAGCGTTATCGGCCCGCATGCGCCGCGACTCCTCGGGTTCACCCCTGCAAGCCAGGACACTCACTACCTCCACGAGGCCACTAGATGCCTCTTTGAGGGCCTTAATCATAGTCCCTTTTAGATTGAGGCTCTTTTTGCAGACGTTTAAAATGGATGCTGCGTGCTTCCCGGCGACTGCTCGCAGCTGCTCAGCATCCATATCCGATGGAACGGGAGCAAGTGGCGCCTCCGAAGAGGGATCCTCTTCGGAGCCCGGCGCACTTCTTGCTTCGACCATCTTTTTGCGGCGGATCAGAGCACTCAGTCCGTGCTCAAAAGCGACCTCTTCCGCCTCCTCTTCCATGGCCCGCAACTCGGCCCTTGCCTTGGCGAGCCCACTTCCGCGAGCTTTAGGCGCACCCCGTCCACGCCGAGCGGTGTTGCACTTAGCCACTGCAACACCGGACTCGGGATCGGACTCAGATGCGACCTCGGGGGAATTGCGGATCACCCCATAGGTCCGCTTCCGTCCAGCGGACGGCTGTGGTTCTGACAGATCGTCTGAATCTGTCAGAACCACAACCGGACTCTCTCCACCACGCCTCACACTGTTTTTGTTTTTCCTGGTCGGTGTGGTGTCGACCAGGGCAGGGACTCCTGCACGTGAGCGGTTCTTGCCCCCCCCAGAGTACGAGGGGCAGACGGCAGCAGCGGCCGTGCGGGATTCAACACCCGCCTGGGGACTCATTTTCGAATCGCTCATAATCATATTTGTTGGGCGCCCTCGTCCTTACACGGTCCTTCGGCAGACGCCGCACCTCCGGACCGACACGAAACAAAGAAAAGAAAAAAGAAAAGACGAAGAACAGGACGAAAGAGAAACAACGACACAACGACGACACAACAAGAAAAAAGGGTGATTTTTTATAGAGGTTGTCTTCCTCGCAGCCAGACGATCAGAGCAAGCTCCGTCAATCCAGCCCTCGATCCCGCTCAGTGCGGGCTTCCGAGATCTTGTGACCGTGCAATGCTCGCCCCTAAGGGCAAGCAGCCACATGTGCTAGTAGCTGTCCGCGCCGGCCGAAACCGGTGCCCCTCATATCTGAGGGGACCTCCCCTATCCGCAACCCGGGGGACGCGCCAGATGGCGGCACTAGCGACCGCGCACTGGCGGGCTAACTAACTATCTAACCTACCTAATATAAGAATATCAAATTATTAATTATTTAATGTTGTAATCAAAGCCACTAATAATAATGTTCCCTTTTTTTAAATCGGGATGAAGTGTGATAATTAATGAATGTTAGAGAGAAAAGCAAATAACAAAAATATTCTAAGAATTTCATGTAATATCCGATAATATTTCTAGGAAATGAAGCTTTAGTTAAATTAAACTTTAGTTTTTGAAATGTAATATCATTACTTTCGTTGATATTATACTTGATCTTTTAATTACAATATCACGAACCGCTGATGGCACATTTTATTTTTAAAAGAGCAAAATTAAACTCTTTCATAAAAATAACAATTTAAATACAGCACTACTAAAATATCTATTAAATGAGAAGACGTTTTTAAACAGTTCATGATTTTAAATGCTTTAAGCTTATACGGTATACTATTTAATTGACTACGCTGCGTAGTAATAAATTGGCTTAAGAATAATAAATTGTGTTTAGTAGTATTGTTAAATAATACGGCTTAAATAAATTCTAATTAATTTATTACATTATTTTCAAAAGAACTGGAAAACGTTGAAATATAAAATACACAGAAACTTTGTATTTGAATTAAATACTTTGGTTAGCTCCTGGTTTTAATTTAAAATGGAAATATGTATTTCATAACAAGTTTAATAAAAATACTTTGTAATTCTTTTCTACTGTTAAAAATAAGAATAAAGAATTATTATTTCTTGAAATTCAATTAACGTTCTATTTTATCTATTTTTCTTTTTTTATTTTCTGATAAATAGCAAAATAAGATTTGCGAACATCTAACAATGTAAAAGTAAATGTAAAAAGACTTTAATATGTTTTAATTGAAATTTTAGAATATTGACAAGAATACGAAGTTCAGTAACACTATATGTTTTTCAAGAAATAGTAATATGTAATATGTGATTTTTTATATTTTGTTTATATTTATTTATATCAAGTAATTGTGACTCATTTTGTTAGTAACAATAGAAACGTAAATTGCTTCTCTATCCCACACCAAATGGTGTAGCAATGGTTCTCAGACACACAATCTAATCTATTAAATTAAAGATCATATTTAAGATGGGTGCTTCCCCGCAATCTTTGTAAAAAACAGCCACGTCTTTTGCACATAGTAGGAAAGAAACAGTTGTTAGAACGTTCTTCCTGCAAAGAATCACCAATGACAGTCGTTCTATTCTTTAAAACACTCTATAGGTACTACTCACAAACACACTAAACTGTTTACTATTTAAACTCTTTACTATCACTATTACACTTTATTTTACTAGTTCTGTTACACAACTAATTCTCTCGATCACACATTGCCTTCTCTTAGCTGGGAGACGATTTATATATTCACTACTCTTAATCAAATCAGTATCTAATATTACAATTATTTATTAAGTCCATTAAACTTCTATACAAACATCACATTACTTTTACTCAAACCACCAACCGATATCCTTAATTTTTTATCAAAACCTACTCGCCAGTTAAATAAAAGCTAACACAGATTCATCGTTTTAAAATAGTCTAATTAAGAAAATGTAGTTAAGGCTAAAATAAGACTGTTAGGGGATAAGTTTCTATTTTAAAACAAAATAACGATTTGTAGTAAGAATTGAAAATACCAACAGTATTCTCGTTATTGTTAAATAATTAGTTTTAATACGATTGGAACCACTTTGCACGTTGTTGT
Source organism: Napeogenes inachia (assembly GCA_959347355.1). Lineage (NCBI taxonomy): Eukaryota > Metazoa > Arthropoda > Insecta > Lepidoptera > Nymphalidae > Napeogenes > Napeogenes inachia. Next base: position 6,611,496 of record OY365797.1, read on the forward strand.
GTTTTGAAACTATTCTATCTTAAATAAAGGAATAAATATTTGATATAAATTTAATTTCAAAATATTAGTCTTGTAGAGTTCTTTATATGGGTATAATTTAATTTAAAAGCATACACCGAAACTATTTTTTGATTTCTATCTTTTTGCTTTATGGATTAAACCGAAGAAAAGCAAATCGGATTATTTTTTCGAGTAATGCTGAATAGAAAATGCTTCAAAGTCGGATCTATTTGTGTAAAATATAAAACCTAAGTGATTATATTCGTAAGCCATACGCCTCAAATTTAAGCCATTTTTGTATTAAAATAGTAAATCCTTCTAGCAACGAAGAAACAAGCCAACGTAGAATACTGACCTGGAAGACTTGAATATTCAAATGTAAAAATTAAACTCTTCTTCTCTTCTATATTATAAGGATGCAAATATTTATTTACTTGTTTTTTCGGTTTTTTTTTTAAAAGAAATCTTGTACCTAGTAAACCGTATTATTAAAAACATTTTTTTCTTTCTGTAGATCCTAGGTAATAGTATTAATTATTACATGATACAATTTCGAAACAGATTTATAATTTTTCAAAATAGTTACTCTCATAGTAAAAAATAAAAAATAGCTGGTAAATTTTTAAAAAGGAAAATGAGCTCTACCTATTTTATAGATAAATGACTAACAAATGTGGACTTTCCCCGTAATTAATTTAGAAGGGAGAGTCGGTCCGCTTTGGCAATCTGTAATGAAGTTTCAGGCCGTGCGTGCTCTAGGCTCCACTCAAAGAGATAAAGGACTGACTAATAGCCATATTATCTCTATATGCATTAAATATTCTAAAGTAAATATTTTTTTTTACTCTTAACATGGTTTGATAAAATATAATCTGAAGGAAAGGTTTAATGAAACTACGCAGATAAGTTTTGCAAACGCATTCAGTAATCATAGACAATCATAATAAAATAAGGTTACTACATCAGGATTGATAAGATTTTTATCACAAATTATTTTCTCATTTTATGTCAATAATTAAACTCCACGCGTTTATTATTTTGCAGTGAATTAGTTTACTCAAAATTAATTGAACATATTATTAAGTGGTTTTATAACTTCATACAACATAACACTTTGTAACTATTGTTGCATTATTTACAAGTTCTTGATTATTTTTTCTATGTGAAAGACGCAATCTTTAGAAATAAAGTTTCATATTGAATACGGGCTGGCTCGACCGGCGTATCACCTTCAAGGTGAAGATCAATGTTCAATGATTAATAATGATATGTTTCATAGAATGAAATAGGTTTACTAAGTACTATATGTGTCGTCTATTTATAATAATAATAATAATATCAGGACAAATTACACACATTGATCTAACCCCTAAGTAAGCAAATTATTTGCTTGTGTTAAGGGTGTTAGACAACGATACAAATACATAGAAATACACATATAAATTCTGAGAATATATTTAATAAACGACCGAACCCAGCGGCAGACCTCTATATCATCACATAAATGCCCGTCTCCGCCGGGAATCGAACCCGAGCCCCAATGCGTCGTGATACGTTAGGCGTCTGCGCTAACCACTCGACCAACGGGGCGGTTGTATATAATATATAACTATCTTTTGTTATCTGACATTAACATAAAGTTATTGGTTTCATAGTAAGTACTTGTTAAATTTACATTCGCTAGTAAATAGAAGCCTTTTGTAGCATTCTACTAGACTTAATAGAAATAATTAATTTCCTTTGAACTATAGAATGAATTCTACACTAGTATGTACTTATATGTAAATTTCTTATCTCTGCTGTGATTGAGTCTGAGATAGTTAATTGAATCTCAAGTTTTTAATTACTTCTTATATTATTTTTTTTTAACTAATGTATGTACACTCTTTATTCAAAACCATGTGTTTTGCAAAGTTAACATAGAAATTATGTCTGTAGTAAACACATGAACGCCTAAAAATAAAATTTACTGAATATATAAAACTTTTTGTTTTTATATATGAAATGCCATTATATTTATTTTATAAAATAATGGTTTTAGAATTACTTAAATGATTTAATAAATATTATATTTTTGTAATTGGTATCCAAACTATGTTAAGATTTGATAAATTTTACTGTAGTCATGAAGAGTTGTTAGTCTACTTTTCTAAAACTACAATATTCTGGGTTTAAAAACAAAAAAACGAAGATTTTAACTGCTGATAACATACAGCACTTTCTACTCAAAGCACCAGTTAATATATATTTTGCGACAAAGGTAAATGTAATTCTATTATACATACTAATATGAAGAATGTGGAAGTTTGTGAAAATGTTTGTTTCAGACACAATTACGTACGTCTTAACGGCTAAACTTATTTGGTTGAGTTGATTGAGTGTTGGTAGACTTGGTGTCGTTCTTAATATTCTATTGTTCGTGAAAGCCGTAGCTTTATTTTTTGTTTGTTACAAATTGCTCTGATTTTGGTCGTTAACGGAGCATGCCCAAGTGTCGAACTCTATAATATTACTACAAAAGACATAGAATGTAATGATAACACAGCAATAATAACCTTGCGCGATACTAAAACAATTGACCGGATATTTGTCTTCCTAGGAGAGTTTCTTATCATTGTAAAAAAATATCAAAAACTTCGTCCAGTTGAAATAAAATCGGATATATTTTTTTTTAACTTTCAGAAAGGGAAGTGTACGAAGTAAATCATCGGAAGCCACAAAATAACTAAAATGCCTAAAGAAATAGCAAATTATTTAAACTTGACAAATTCTAAATGTTACACTGGACATGGTTTCCATAGATCTACAGATGTTTAATAGCAGTTGTCTAAAATATTCATTTCCTAGTCATTACAGGACTTTCTTTTGACTTTCAAGAATTTTTAATGAAACATAGATTTAAATAATGATACTGTGAATTTCAGTAAGTATTCGGTAAAATACCACTTTTAAGTGATTACAAAAATATTATAATTTAAATTATTTTGTCACTAAGAAAAAGCTTATTCTGTGGGATAATCACTAAATTATTAAAATGAGACTGCAATCAACATCAAATTTCGTTGTTAATGAACTTGGTGGTTACAAAATAATATTATTACATTACTATATTTTCCGATTAGATTAATATAGATTCAGCACATAACAGAAAGATGAAACGATGTCACAGCTTCTGATTCAGTTTGAGTTGATTAGTTGATTAGTAAAGTACTAACAGTATTCAAATGGACTGTTACATCTTTACAATATTATGATATTATAAAAGTGAAGCTAATTAGTTGGTTGACAAATTTAAGATACATAACTATAGAAAACTTCATTCATAAAGGTACGGTTATTTTAATAATTTATTATGGGTATCCAAATCTACTCATATTGATAAATCACTCATTATTTATTATAGAACAAAATGAACAATATGAAATAGCTTTAATTAAATAGTTTTCATTGTTATACATTCAATTCTATTGTAATAATAGCGTGCGGTTGACATGAACATCAAAACCTTTTACATTTCACAATGAAAAAGATATTTACCCGCAGCATATATCCTTTATATTGAGAACAGTTATAAGGTATCTTCAAATAAAATATTGACAAAGACCCGTTAAGTTAAAGTTTGTAAGATTTGAATCTTAAATACTATAGTTATAGAAAAGTAAATACTTCAAACAAAAATTATTTAATACAGATAATATGAGAGTTCGCGGGTTCAAGTCCGTGCTCATATCTGTTTAATTTTCTTTCTATATTTATTTAAATGAAAATAAGAATAACATCTAACATGGCTAAACATGTTTAAAGATATTTTCAAACATGAAAAATAGAAAACATACTCAAAGAAGACTCCTTCTTCCTCTCACCAGAATTAAGGAACAAGATGTAAAGTTATTATTTTGAATATTTAACATTAAATTTACAGACTAGTTTTTTACCTAAATGAATGAAGAAATTGAAAGAAAGAAAAATATAAGAAAAAGCCAAAAAATATAAGAAAAATAATATAAACCATTAATAACATAATATAGGTTCGCAATTCAACTCTCTTTACTATCCAAACACAGTTATTTTATAGCAACTTTACTCTAATCAGCTGTATGACTCAATCCGACAACCGAGTCATAAGGTTAAGTCACAGTTAAGTTCTAACAAACTTTTTTCTATTTATAACGATGTTTCATATTTATTACATAAAAGATAAATTGGAGTTACCAAACTATTACTTTGATATGCTTTAGATAGATTTGTAAAGAAATATCGTCGTTATATGCACATAGGCTAAGATTTGTGGAGAAACAAAAACAATAATAATAAGTACTCACATGGATGTATATAGATAGAAAAAGAAAAATCTAAAATTCTAGTAAAACAGCATTAATCTTAGCACGTCTGGAACGCAATTAACCGAAACGAAATGGTATTTATGTTACCCCAATAGATCTGTCTGTGGTCTTAGTGAAGAAGGCGTGTCTAAGCCACGTCTACTGTTTTCTTAAAAGTTATTACTACATATATTAAGTTTTTCATACTCACAAAAATATTTGTATTGCGTGAAGAAAATATTTTCAAGCTACAACTACATTCATTGTTTATAGTCATGAAAGTAACGATATGAATACTTCAAACTAGTATTGTAAGTAATATCTTATAAGTAATAAGTAATAATATCTTTACAACAGTGTCTATCTGTTCTTTTAGTTGTGTTCGTAATCTTCATACAAGTTCTGTTTTAAACTAGCCATCAAATCATAAAAAAAATGTTTTACAAACGAAGTACAGCCTAAATCGCCTAAACCTAAACTTAGAAATGAAAGATATAAGTACTTGATTTGAGTTTATATTATGATATTTTAAAGTCAAATATAAACTCAATAACTTGTATAAATAAATACCTATTAGGAGATAAAGAGCTGTAAACATATTGAAAGAAGAAAAAGTCGTGAATGTACGTTTTGTATATGGGTCTAGCACAAATCAGATTAGATAAAGTAGAAAAAAACTTTCGTAGATGCTCAAGCAAGCCATAATAGTTACGACAAAAGTAAAAGGTATGTTTGAGGTGATTTAAAAAGTCATGTGGAAAAAATAAACATGTGTATCAGCGAACAATAATTCGTTACAAAGTTGTCAAAACATTCTTACATCTCCATTTACTTTTGACCACAAGAATTATTATGTTAATTCCAAGAGAATTCAATAGAAAGAGAGTCGAATGATAGATCCCTTTCCTGCCTTACTCTAAGTTCTACGCCTTTTCATTCTGCCCCGTTCTTTAAAATCTCTCTTAAGTTATTTTATCTAACATTTCATCTTCCAAGAAGACCATAAGTGACGGTTACACTAACCTTGCTCTTGACTATCTATCTATCCTGTAACAATTTAAAAAATACTTCTAAACTATATTGTGGTACTTTTGATCACAAAAATATAAATGTTATTTAAACATTGTTAATTTTTCATATCTTTTTATTATAAATAAAAAATAACTCGCGTCGTTCATTGATCGTAAATATTTATGCAAAGTATTAGATTTTATTATGCAAACATTTAATACCACGTGGGCGAGCATTCTTAAATATCGACAGTTCAGTTTTTTCAGTTCAGTTTAAAGTATTCATTCACAAACATATTTTTTAAAAAGTTATTGGTGTGACAAACTCTCAGCTCCAGTATCCGTTTTTCCTGGCATCAAAGACCTGTTTATTTTAAGTATTTTATTAATCTCTTAAAATATAAAAATCATAGTTTATACATATGTTATTGCTGCCATCTATGAAAGAATAGTTTGATTTTTAAAAAAGGTACAAGTCAATTATACCGATTTATTATAATCGAAATTAAAACTACGTACTCATGAGTAATAAGAGTTTCGTTACCGATAATTCCATTTTTTAATAATCTAAAATTTAATTAACATTTTGTTAGCATTGGATATTTTTCCGTTTTCATTATAGCATAGACTGCAACCCATTGTACAACTCAAAACTTCAATACTTGTAGTGCTGCCAACAATCTGGAATAGAATCCATTTCCCTAGAATGAGCTCTCAGCCACACAAACATAAACACACACAACACACACACACACAAACTGCACCACTTTCAACATTTTACTAACGAAGCGTGCAGGAACTTTTGCTGTTCTAAATTTTATATTTTGTTGTTCATGTGGAAAACCCTCACCACAAAGTTTATTGTATCTATGGTATTGGTATAATAAAAGAAACGGGAGTTTATTTTTATTTGTTTAAAAGTTATCGTATTTTTTTTTATAAATAAATTATTTTATCTACATATGTATCCAACATGGTATGGACAAACCATATACAATATAAACAAATAGAAAGAAATATCAATATTTGGGTTGAAATTACGAAAAGTTGTTGAGGGATGACTATATGATTTTTATTAATATAGGGTTATTTATTTATTAATCTTTTTATTGCACAGTATACAAAATAACCAACCTTACCAAAACTAACTTTAGGATGTAACGGAGAGGATGTTGGTAGACGTATATATATATATATATGTTTGTACGGAAATTTTAGATATTTAAATATACTAGTAAGCTTTCAGTTTGGAGTGTTATAAAAAGACATACAGCCAGACATCTGGCAAAAAGCATTTTTTACCATTATGTTTGTTATAAATCGTTTATTAACATAAATAAAACTATATATATATATACGAGTATATATATACGAGCCTTTCCCAACGAAACGGAAAAGAATTGAGTGGAATATCAAGAGATAGGAAGACTTAAATACTTTTAAAAGTTTCAGACACCGGAGCGTGACATTATTTTTAATTGTTTCTAAAAAATACGATTATTTGCACTAAAGAGTGTAACATTGCAATATAGAATAAAATTAAAAAATTACCAACCCCGAATTAAATAATAAAAAAATGTTACTAAGTTCTTTTTTTAAAGAGCTACTAAGAACTTTTAAGAGACTATAACTGTTTAAAATGTTTTTAATATAATAGTAAGCGGATGGATGGATGCCAGTAATGTTTGATTTGATTTTGAATTCCATGAAACAGTATTTTGCGTTTAACATGACCTAATTCAAAAACTGAAATAAATGTTTTTGTTTATTATTAAAATAAAACAAAAACAGTTTATTTTCATAGTGCGTACTTTATAAATTACATCGCATAATATTTCCAGCATTAAGTTCTACTCTTATTTGAGAATATAAATTATATTGACAGGCTGCTTATGTTATTATATAATTATTTCAAAAGAGTAACGAAAACAAACTTAATTATGATGTAAATATTTGTAATAAAATAACGAAGTAGACACAATAGAAATCAAAAGCAAAATCGGATAAATTTTCCGAGATAAACTCTTAAAAAAAGTACTCTTAATAAAACATCGTTTGATTTTTTGTTTTAACTTTATATTATAAATAAAATAAAAATAAAATAATGGGAAGCTTAAAGAATGATATAATTATAATTGTTTGGTTAGGTTAATGGGTGTTTATTATTCAACTGAAAGACCGTGAAATATTAAATTCAATTTATTATGTACTATTTAATGAACTATCTATCTATAAAGGAACTATTATTATTTAAAAATATAATTTTCAGAAAGTCGTTAACTTCAAATAAAAAAAGAACATCAATGGTGCAATATCCCACTTAAATCAGTTAAAGTACAGGAAAAAAGGATTGTTTAATTTTGATAAATATACTGTTAGTTATTATTGATTACAATTATTAATTTTCAAAAATTTTGAAACCAGTTTTATAAACATTTATTGAATGGGAATGTGACATAATTAATAGGTGTAAGGCGACCTGCATAGTGACGTCACAAATTTTGTGTACCTAAATGAGGAAAGATTATGAATATTCTGTTAGTGTACTATTTGCGTTTAGTGAACGCAAGTGCCGCAGGACGAGCTAGTATGACAGACATACCATGACATAATTATAGTCATGTAGGTATCCTTATTCATATTAGGGAAGTCATTAATAAATTTCAATATATGAAAACAAAAACTGTTACAATTAACAACAAATAGTGATCATGACACAAGGGTAGCTTTGCTTATAAAATTTTTTATTGAAACTTTATCTACAGTTTATTGACTCGTTTCGTGAAATTTTCATGCAAAATATTTTTAACTTAACCTTTTATTGCGATAATACAAAAAATACTCATTGATTATAATCAGCATGTAGCGTTTTGTTGTTACTCCACTCTATCCCATACTAATAAAACTTTGTTTATTGTAACATGTAACTATTAACATATAACTTTTATAAGTACTAATAAATCCAAATATACATGTTACATGACATTAAGATTAGATAATACTTACGTTGCGTAAATTATATTTTCCGAACCCTTTTGTAATTAGCAATAACGCGGTGCGTGTGTGGATTATAAAGTGCATTATTTAATTGTGATAATATTACAAATAAAGGAATTTCAGTATAATCGTGAGAGGCGTAAGGTCTAAAGTCAGTTAATCTACTTGCTTTAATTTAAGGTTGTTACAAAAATAAAAGTGGGTTTAGGTTTAAAATATTTATTTATTTAATATACAAAAAAAACAAACATTATCCCTTATAATTAATTAAGTTCTACAAAATAGGGAAATGCTAAAATAATTTTAAAATAATGCCAGCTAGACTCAGCGGTGGGTTACTTGAGATAATACTTTATTCTAAATTATATATATATTCATTACTAAAATAGTAATATCCTTGGCGCCACTGACAAATAACAAGCGAAGACATATATATGATCCTCCTGCTTGTCAGTACTGGAGAACCACAGTCAAACACTTGTTCTTTATAAAACTTTCAAAAATGGAAGTGTTGATTATTGATATAAATAAATTTTGTACATCACCATAATATCGGGATTACAATAAAGACGAGCTTCTTAAACTCAGCTAGTCAGGAAGCAGGATACAGGACCAACAGGACGACGCTCCGAAGATTCACGTCTACCCCCGCGAACCAAATATAAATTTACCCGTATCTTCTAGGGTATACAAAAAAAAAACCTCCTGTAATGATTAAATTACAGGTTAAAACTACATAATAACACTAATCTCATATTGATCTATTCAATTATGAATAAGTTATAATACCTTATGGAGGAAAAAGGCCTCGCAAGCAATATTATTAGCCTATGTCGACTCACAGGGTCGAATCAGGACAAATACTGAAATATTACCACGTAATAACATTAAATAAAGTCTCAAAACCTATAAAACATCTCCTAATATAGATTAAAGATTCAAATTACTTACGAAATATTGTTCCAACAAACTTTGAAACTGCCCGGGAAGTGCCGGCAATAGGAATTATAATTATTCCATATTAAATTATTAGCCCTGCAATTAAACACGCTAATGAATTTAAGAAACAACGCTTCACATGCGTTAATAAGATCACAAATAACAAAAACACTCACCGAAGGCTAATAAGAGATTCAATTCGGAAGTGCTTCCGAAAGAAAAGACTCTAAAGGTCACGACATTGAATTTTATAGTCAAAATATGCATAATAAGCAAACAATGTGGCTATGCACACGCCGCGTTACACGAAATGTGGGTAAAATTGATATCAATCAGAAGAAGTCCAATATTTAAATAATTTAAGAACAATGCACTACTTATCTAAAGAAAGAAACGAGTGTAATAAATTTATAACAAATTGTTATACTAATAAATATAACAATAAAACAACGTTGGCTGCTATTAAACTTCTGAAACAATATGACAGCTACTTTTAAATAAATATCTAGCTATAGGCTATCCTTAATAATGATTAATAAATGAAATTTAGAATAGTAATTATTAATAAAATGTTTATATTTTCAATAACATTTTGGGGACTATAAAGTTAGCTTCAGCTGGCAACATTCAATATCTTAAACAAAAAGAAATGTCACAGACTAATTAAGATATTGCAATTAGCTGTCAACAGATAAATAATTTACCTTGTCTACGAATTTGACAGATAATAATAAATCGATAATATTAAAATTATAAATATTTGAATTATCTACAGAAATGAAATTTCTATGTAACAGTACCTCCCTTCCCGGAAGAATTTTACGCGATATAAGAGGAAAATTCGAGCTGGCCCTCCAGCTCATAAGCTCTCATACCTAACTGTGAAAAATATATTAAATAAAACCTAAACAAAAGAAAGGTATAAACTTAATTAATAAAAATAATTAAGTAGGTCTACTACTAATCAGTAGACATTTGATAACATAAACAGTTTTGCAGAAATAAAAAAAAACAAAAACTTATTATGAATAATAATAAGTGCTGCAAAACCAAAAAACTCTCAATCAGAGCAACACCGAACCCACAACTCAACATATGTGTGCTGCTACCAAATGCAGAGCACACCCATAACACAACCTAATCATCAATAACATAATATGAAATTGATAAACCGAAACAAGGTACTACCTTGTCTCAGGTACAAAATGATTCCATAAAAGGATAATAGCTATCAAAGCAACCACATTATACAAGAACAAATAAGTCCAAGTACATATAATAAATGTTCAACAGTAACTCTCTACTGAAAACACATTGCTGCACATACATAAGATACAACAAATAATTATTTAACCTTAATAATTATTAAAGGAAGACCCAACGAAATACTATGTCAGATATCTATAATTATCTAATTGATAGCTGGGAACATAATATTTAACTTAATAAAATATCCTAAAAACAACAACACTTAACAACAGATACCTATTATTCTTAAATAGATAGCTGGAAATTAAGGTTTCTAACACAAAAATCTCAACCCAAACCTAAATAAATATATAAGAAAGAAAATATATTCTAAAAAAAAATAATACTTAACGACAGATATCCCTTACATTTAAAGTGATACTGAAAATTAAGATATTAAAAAAAACAAGCAGACGAACCTACGGACAATACAAACCATATATTAACCAACTGTCAGGACCGATGTTACATACCATACAACTCAGCTGTCCGGACGAATTATAAACTAAACATTAACTTACCAAAGACAACACTTAATAACAGTTATCAAATAAAACATGTATTGATACTGGAATATAAGGTAACTAAAGATCAGCAATAAAAAAGAAAATAAAAAATATATACTAAAAATAATTAATACTTAACCACAGATATCCCTTACATTTAAAGTGATACTGGAAATTAAGATATTAAAAACAAGCAGAACCTACAGACAATACAAACCATATTTTAACCAACTGTCAGGACTGATGTTACATACCATACAACTCAGCTGTCCGGACGAATTATAAACTCAAGAGATTAAAAGAGATGAGCCACTGCCCTCAAGCAGTCAAAACCTTTAAAAGGTGGAGGAGTCAATAAAGTATATAAAACTTCAGCTCTGGAATCAACAATCCTGATTTCAGAAGCCGACACAAAACTTGACTCCAAAATGCCATCTAGAAAAACAAATGAAGCTGAGTCCACAATCCGGACTCTCAACTCTTCAACAGCACCCTTTGGTTTGGTATCCCGAATAACAACCTCATAAATTAATTCATCTTTACGAAGTAGATTATATGCTATTGGACGCTCCATGATGCCTAATAAAAGAAAATAAAACAACTAAACCAAACTATTTCTAATTAGAATTAAGTTCTAATTTCAAATCAAAACTATCCCCCGGCAAAGCAAAAGATTTAAATACTTCTAACAAAAAATAAAAAATTAAGTTACTATTAAAAATAGTTCAAAGTCAAAGTTAATTGAAAATTAAAGAAACTTGAATAACAAACTAATAAACTAACAATAAACTTATTGTATAGTAGAATAAAATATTTATGAAAAATAAATATTCAAGATCTCTAAAAAAATATTTAAATATTCAGTTTTAATACTAAAAGTTAAATATTTAAACTTTATAAAAACTAATAAGTCGAGCTGGCTTCACAGTAAGGTAAGAATAAAATTAACTTAAATATAACATAATATTAACAGAAACAAAATGAGAATATTACACATAAGCAAACATATTGCTCACCATAATATAACATAAAAGTTATATAAAGTACACTAAACAACCTAGTGTAAAACACAAATATTAATACCATATAAAAACAGTTCAAAATATATCAACACTACCTTATTTATAAAACAAAATATATATAAAAAGTGTAATGATTGATATAGCAATAAGATATATCAACTATCTCAAGTAATGCCCCACGTTGGGCGCCACTGTTACAAAAATAAAAGTGGGTTTAGGTTTAAAATATTTATTTATTTAATATACAAAAAAAACAAACATTATCCCTTATAATTAATTAAGTTCTACAAAATAGGGAAATGCTAAAATAATTTTAAAATAATGCCAGCTAGACTCAGCGGTGGGTTACTTGAGATAATACTTTATTCTAAATTATATATATATTCATTACTAAAATAGTAATATCCTTGGCGCCACTGACAAATAACAAGCGAAGACATATATATGATCCTCCTGCTTGTCAGTACTGGAGAACCACAGTCAAACACTTGTTCTTTATAAAACTTTCAAAAATGGAAGTGTTGATTATTGATATAAATAAATTTTGTACATCACCATAATATCGGGATTACAATAAAGACGAGCTTCTTAAACTCAGCTAGTCAGGAAGCAGGATACAGGACCAACAGGACGACGCTCCGAAGATTCACGTCTACCCCCGCGAACCAAATATAAATTTACCCGTATCTTCTAGGGTATACAAAAAAAAAACCTCCTGTAATGATTAAATTACAGGTTAAAACTACATAATAACACTAATCTCATATTGATCTATTCAATTATGAATAAGTTATAATACCTTATGGAGGAAAAAGGCCTCGCAAGCAATATTATTAGCCTATGTCGACTCACAGGGTCGAATCAGGACAAATACTGAAATATTACCACGTAATAACATTAAATAAAGTCTCAAAACCTATAAAACATCTCCTAATATAGATTAAAGATTCAAATTACTTACGAAATATTGTTCCAACAAACTTTGAAACTGCCCGGGAAGTGCCGGCAATAGGAATTATAATTATTCCATATTAAATTATTAGCCCTGCAATTAAACACGCTAATGAATTTAAGAAACAACGCTTCACATGCGTTAATAAGATCACAAATAACAAAAACACTCACCGAAGGCTAATAAGAGATTCAATTCGGAAGTGCTTCCGAAAGAAAAGACTCTAAAGGTCACGACATTGAATTTTATAGTCAAAATATGCATAATAAGCAAACAATGTGGCTATGCACACGCCGCGTTACACGAAATGTGGGTAAAATTGATATCAATCAGAAGAAGTCCAATATTTAAATAATTTAAGAACAATGCACTACTTATCTAAAGAAAGAAACGAGTGTAATAAATTTATAACAAATTGTTATACTAATAAATATAACAATAAAACAACGTTGGCTGCTATTAAACTTCTGAAACAATATGACAGCTACTTTTAAATAAATATCTAGCTATAGGCTATCCTTAATAATGATTAATAAATGAAATTTAGAATAGTAATTATTAATAAAATGTTTATATTTTCAATAACATTTTGGGGACTATAAAGTTAGCTTCAGCTGGCAACATTCAATATCTTAAACAAAAAGAAATGTCACAGACTAATTAAGATATTGCAATTAGCTGTCAACAGATAAATAATTTACCTTGTCTACGAATTTGACAGATAATAATAAATCGATAATATTAAAATTATAAATATTTGAATTATCTACAGAAATGAAATTTCTATGTAACAAGGTATAAACTCAAAACCCAGAAATTGTAAAGATAAATTTGAACATCTAGAACTAGTGAGTATCCATTTGAACGAGTTGCAAATGAATTGCAAACATGATGAACTATGTGTATATTACCGCAATGCAAATTGCAATGAAAATATTTAAGTTTAATTATTTATCTCAACTAACTTATTATTGCTACTGATTGAAATAAATCTAGGGGATTATGTCTTTTTAGTTGTCTTACTTAGCTTGAACTTTAACCAAGACTTAGGTAATACATAAATAAAGAAACGATTAATAAGACTATTAAGGATATAAACGTTGGAGACTTATTTGGTTTAACCATGCTTAGTAATGTACAAATGATTTATTGTTCTTCAATTTATGTTGATTCTCGTTATTACAATACAATTTAATATTCTATTGTACAATTATAACAATTATGTATTGTAAGCATTGTACAAATAAAATCTTGTACAATATTTAGGATTATTTTATTTCATCTTTAAATATGTTTGTCACATAAACCCTGATAAATGGTGTCAAATCATCGAGAGATGGGGCCGATATGCAACACCAATTAAATATTTTTTTTGGTTTTTTGACGATGATGAAAAATATATCTCCTGATGAATTTCGACAGAAATTAATTTTGCAAAGTTTCGGCTTGATCTTAAATATCTTAAAAATATTTTGCACATCAGATGCTCTACAATTACATAAATTAAAATCCTCAGCACAAACATATATACACAATAAACTATAAATTAAAATTAAATTTAATTAAATAAACTTTATTTGGACATCACATATATTATTATATAGCAATACAAAATACAAAAGCATTAAAACAAAGAAAATGAAATGAAGTAAAAAACAAATAGAAAAAAATAAATATTTACTGCGACATCCAAAACGGATGACCACTCAGCTGTTGCTGATATACCTAATTAGGCTGTGAAAGATAAAAATATGTAATAATCCATATTTTTATAACCAAGGAAGGCTTATGATTTGAGTTTAAGACGCTTTCAATATACAGTGAATTTATCGAAATATTTCAGTACTAGTGCGGGCGCTTTAGGAAGTTGAGTATACAAAATATGAGGACCGAATACTTTTGATAGTTTTGAACTCAAAAGAGCTTTCAGTTTATGATTCTGGATGTCGTTTTTTTCATATTATATAAATGAAATATCACTATAAATTTCAAAGAGTTGTATCTTTTGTTACCTTTTAATACTGATTTAACATTATTATCGGAATAAAAAAGTAATTCACAAGAACTCAAACGGCCCTTAGTAAGAGAAGATATTAATCAACAAGAAAGATTAAACCCAGAGATTTAAATAAAAACATTTTTAAAAAATCTTCAGATTAATTTATATATATATATTGTTCTACAAGCTATTTATTTCATTATTATGTATAAAATGAAAACGAAATAATTTTTCCAATGTGCCTTTTTGGGAAATTTTAGCAATAGTATTTTTGGAATATTTCTGAAAACAATTTAAAGTCAAGTCATTTAATTTATCTTAAATAAAAGTTGAGGATGAAACTCATCAGAAAACTTGTCCTTATTTCATGTTTAATAAACTTACTTGGACCCCTAAAGTTGTGGTCTTTTATTTTATTGTTTGAGTCCTCGCCTCTCTGTAACAAACAACTGAGGCAGAATTGTTTTGTTTCTTGGTAGATGTCGTACATTGTCATAATAAAATCAAGATTTCTTTATTAACATTGCAATATTGCAAGATAATGGTCTGATATGTATATTTTTTTATTTTATGTTTGATTATTTCGTTGTTATCGAATATCCTTTATTATGTGAAACTTTTTAACACGAGCTAATATTTAAAGTTTGATGTTTGTCAGTCTCAGTCCACATTTAAAATCCCTTTAACAATTTTTTTAACTATAATTACAATGAAACTAGAAATGATTATAATTAAAACTGTTTAATATAGCTTTTTATTTAAAGAAGTTGACAAATGCATTTTTATCTTTTGAATAAAATTTCAACGTAACACAAATATCGAGTAATGTAATTAACATCAGAGAATAAATTAATATTAACTTTAGATTTGTATGTCTACTTTTGTATTTTACCTTATTGCATTACATATAAACACTTAACAGAAAACTAATTTATATCACTACTTCCTGAGAACCAAATACAGCTGGAATAAAATGTAATATAAACCCTAAAAGTTTTTTTTACATTTATAAATAAATATTTAATTATATATTCTATCTTTTAATAATTTAAAAAATATAATTTCATAATTTTAAATATATATATCTTTAAACATATTCCACATATATTTCTTAAAGCTTTCATTACGGCGATATTTATCACATAAAAGAGAACAAAATCAAAAAATCTTCCTGATAGGCGGCACTTTTACCTCGTGGAACAAAAGAATACGTGACTCAGCAACATCTCCCCTTCCTTATTACTGACGACCTGAGACAGATTTTTGTTATTTATTTTTTCTAAGTATACGAGGACTAGATCCGCCCTTGCACCTACTTCAGATCGAATATCTAACAAACTTATTCATTAATATTTAAAAAAAATCTTTTAATAATTATCATTTCATCATTTTATAAAAAATCTTTAAAAAGATTTAAGGAGAAAACTACTTATAAAAATCCTTTAATAATTAATCATTTTATAAAAAATCTTTAAGATTTTAAGAGAAAACTACTTATAAAAATCCTTTAATAATTAATCATTTTATAAAAAATCTTTAAGATTTTAAGATATGTGACGCTATGTGACGTTTAATACAAACACTAACTAAATAATTACTCTATTTCAATTCCTAAGGGATGTAATAAAAACATATTTTAGTGTTAATTAATATAACAAAATATATGTTTTAATATAAATTTATGACAACCCTGTATCGAGGGAGGTTTCGCAAACAAAATAAATAATAGAGACAAAGTACATTTAGTCTCGGAGCAACAATCTGTAGATTACACAAAAAATGTCCCGGTTATGCCCCTTTAGTTTAGCAGGCGGGCCTCAAGGTCACTAACCACTAGAGCTTCAGGCCGTCAATGTGTTTGTGTTGTATAGAATTTCGATGTCTCTGTATTGTTTTACTCTCTGTTGTAGGTGAACAGTTTTCCATAATATATAGTAAATATGATGTTACAAGCTCTGAACGTATATCATCAAATAAGAAAAAACATATATATATATTTTTATTCAATAAAAAATATTTCTTCAATAAAATTGCGTGAATTCTTTCTTTAATTTTCTTGAGGCCATCTGTTATATTATTAAATTAGGAAAAATATTTAATATTGTAATATCAGGAGCTCAAAGAATTATTGATCTTGACGTATCGTACAATTCCAAGTAAAGAAATTTTCCTTGATTTTATTAGCAGTTAATTTGAAGATATTAGATTAATACTATTTTTAACTTCTTTCATGGGTTATTTTAATACTAATAAGTTATTAGCTCTTAATTATTGTCTAATTATTAATTCGCATATAAAATATTATTATACTATATGTAGATTCTCAAAAAAATAGGCTAAAGAATATAAATCCTTTAAGTTTAACTTTTTAACAGTAATTTTATGCTTATAATAAATGAACCGTACTCCTATTATCTTAAGAAGAAGTGTTGTTTTTTAAACCATTTTAAGAATAAATAAATTAAAGGAAATGATATGCCTTGGACTTGGTTTCAATAAAATTATATTTTGCCGAAATAACAAGTAATTAGACAAATCAAAACAATCAATTTAAAAAATCCTAAAGTGACAAATATATAAAGTTACAAATATTACATTACTTTAATAAAATGTAATAATAAATAAATTTAATCGTAGAGTGGGAATAACTATTAACATACTTTTTAGTTCATGGTCAATATTTTTTTGTAAGTTACTTATCGTAATTTATAGCTTCATTAATCAAAGTGTAGTTTTATTATTTTTATGAGATTTTGTAGAAAATAGTACACGTGACAAAAAATGGTGAGTTATTTACATTTACAGTACAAAAGCGATACCACCCATTTAAATTGATGCATGAAGGAATCAAGAAAAACATGTGTTTTTAGCTTCCATCTCTCTCCATCACTACGAAAAGGTGCTATATTAGCGACTTTATGACCTAACGATCAAATGCTTTGTAAGCGGCTAGTCATACGCCATTGAACCAGCCACTACGACAATTAGATTATAATCGTTTGACTGATTATGAGCTAGGGCCTGAAACAAACTAAATGTTAAGGCAAGAGAAATACATGTACATCTTTTTAATATGTAGTTTTTACCATCGACTCAATTCAGTTTTCGTGATAATTATAACGAATTACTCATAATTTCACAGTTTTACTATTTTCTACATTCCTTATTTTTTATAAAATCTGATATTGCTTCATTATGTAACCTTAGAACGTATTTTTTTCATTGATTATATTTTTTGTACTCAAAAGATAATCATGCATAAAATTGACGTATGATTTAGAATTAGCTATAGATAATATCGAATGTATCGTGTACTCTTAATAATTATTTTTTTGAAATAACAAATACCGTTCTATATTTTAACATCCTTTTTACTTCAAATAATTGAATTAAAAACCAAACATAGCTAAGAACCATTCCGACGAATCAGGTTTTCGACTAAAAAAAACCGCACTCAAATCTTTCTGCGCGTTTGGCTACATTGCCAAAGAAACACAAATACACAGATTGACAGATCAAACTAATAACACCCCTCTTTAAATAATAAAGAAAACAATGAAACCAATTCAGTAATTATAGACTCATCCATTAGTGACGAATGTAGCAATTAGAGAGATCAGTTTGAATTCGTAACGTGACAGAAGATATTGATATACGAGAACAATAAGGGTCTAGTTTATTGTTATTGGAGGTAATTACAACCTTATCTGTATCTCTTTTTTGCTTCCTCTTTTTTGTTCTCCCCCATATAGTAAACCTTAATACCAGTTTCAAAGCCAAGTCAGTGTATAAAAAGTTACAAGAATTTAATTTTCATTTTCTATATTTTTATAATCGCTTTGATATTAAATATTTGATTCACTAAATCCATTTAATAAATTAATTTAATTCGACAAATATGTTTTTCATACATATTTAGAATCATTATATACTTATTGCACAATTACAAGATTCCTAAAAAATATTAAATGTAAATAAAAATATATTTTAAAACTCATACAATAGTAAATAAGTATAATGTAGCATATATATATATATAAACTACATTACTACAATTATATAGAATACGTAAGGTATGATGATACAACCATTTTTAGATTCAGAATCTTTATTATCTATGTGTATCTATAAATAATAATTTAAGCCATTCTTAAGGTTCACACATGATGAACCTTAAGAATGAAGAAGAAGAATCTGGTTAAAATCAGTCCTTTGAGATAAGTATCGTTGTTATTTATTTACAATATACATATAATATTTTAAATTTCTCAGGATTTCGTAATTGATATTTCGTAAGACGAGACATAGACATTTCAAATTATTCTTGAGTTTTGTATAGCGCTATTAATTCGAAATATGATATCAAACAATTTATTATCAATTTAAAAATTGCTAGTTCAGACTCAATCATGGCTCTAGTAGAAGAGTCAATATAATATGTAAATACTGACCAATCTAGGGACTTTTTTTGGTACAAGGTAAATTAGGAAAGTTGCATAATATGATAACATTACTTCAATACAATTCTAATGTATTTTCAAATATGTGTATGATATAGACAACCCTTGTGGCTCATGTAGAAAAACATCCTAAGATTAAAAGTATGAGTTAAAAAGTTTCAAGCTAATTATTTAAAAGATAGCCTCTCCTTAATTTGCTATGAGTTTCTTAAATGTACTCCAGTCGTAACTCTGTAGAATTTGCCACTTCTAACTGCGTATGTTGTACATATCGGATCAATAGGAAATCCACACAAATTCCGGGATACAATGCAAATAGTTATATGCATGTCATGAAGGGCATGCATGTCAATAAATGTGTTAGTGTGAACTAAGTGTTGTATAAGTAAAATAAATAAATCAAATAGTTTAAAGTACTTTTTTTATTAAAACAACTATTAATTAACCGCCCCGTTGGTCGAGTGGTTAGCGCAGACGCCTAACGTGTCACGGCAAAATGGGGCTCGGGTTCGATTCCCGGCGGAGATAGGCATTTATGTGATGAGCATAGATGTCTGTTTCTGGGTTTGGTCGTTTATTAAATATATTTTCAGTATTTATATGTGTATTTCTATGTATTTGTATCGTTGTCTAACACCCTTACCACAAGCAAATAATTTGCTTACTTAGGGGTTAGATCAATATGTGTAATTTGTAATGACATTATTATTATTATTATTATTAATTTAGAGTATTAAAGATAAATTCAATGTGAAGGGACTTTAATCCCTATTAAAGGGACTAATCATTATTTTAATGACTCTTATGAACCTATATACAAAACAAGATGTGTGTTTTAGTAATCTCATAACTTGAAAACTAGACCATTTAAGCAGTTTTTATTTGTAATTATTCGTATTTTGTTTGTGTTATATTTTTAATACAATTGGCAATGTATGTGATGTTTTTGTATGGAAAGCTCAATAAAAATAAATCTGACTTTCAGTTTGAGAAAGATGACAGACAACGAGCAACCTAAATCACGTGAGATCAAAGTCTTACAACATAAATTTTCACCTATATGTAATCTAAAAATGAGTTTCTTACATTACTGACCATTAAACAATACACTTTTATAATTATCTACAAAATGACTCAAATGATTGATGTGTACCAGAAACGATGTAACAATTTTAATAAACGTATTAAAAAAAACAAATACGCCGGGGGTTGTGGTATGCCTTTTACATAAATATTAAACAATCTTATTTTACTCGTATATAATCGTATAATATACGTTAAGTATTGAATATCGCATTACATCAAGTCTACGCTATTTGAAAATCAATTACAAACTGTCTATAAAAATCGGATCGGATTATCTTCTATTTTAATTACGTATTTGGTCCAAAAATATCACGAAAGAACTACTGAAATCATTAGAAATTTAGTACTTAAGCGATAGAAGTGGTACTAGTAACTAATAGTACATTGAATAGTTATGAATCTTTTTTAATTTAAATATATAATATCTAATAAAAATGTAAACCTATGTCCTCATACACAGGCTGTATGCCTTTGCTAATCGTTTTATTAATGTAGACACCTTAGCTGATGTCCAACAATGATTTAACAATAAATGGTTTAGGAATTAATATCATTAAAATATCTACTTGGATATTTTTTAGAATTTCTATTATTAAAAGTTAATATTTAAAATAATAAGAGCAATATTTCATTAAATTTTTACAATTTTCCTTAATATTTTAGTAACAATATAAGACATTTACCAAAATTAACAAACTTTAATGAAATAATACATATTTCATTGAATATTTATATCAATATCAATTATAAGTTTCCCCACCTTCTTTGAATTTCATGGGTTTTCACAAGGAATTAAATATTAAAGTATTTCAAAAGTTGTCGTTATGTACAGAATTAACAGCAGTCAATACACGCGCATCTTTAAAGAAGGTAATTCCTTCTAGGATAGTAGGATTATTAATAACAAATTTTGATTTTATTTTCTCATAAATATTAGAAATATAGAAAATAATATGATAATTATAACAACAAGAGAAAGTAGAACATCTAGTCACCGTACTATATTAAAACAATCACTAAACCTTTTTGTATATTGAATTGTTGAGTGAGCATCACTCTCTGGCAATAATTTAAACCCTGACTTGCTTCAAATTGTATTAAAACTAAGTATAATATAATAGCAAATATTAAAAGCTTTTACAGTATTTGTATCAAAAGCAGCACTTTTTAAATTAAACTCACAGATCACAAAGAAACACGAAAAGCTGCAAGCGAAGCTATTGTTGCCTGCACTAAGTATTTAGTAATAAAAACAATTCGTATTGTATACTCTTCTGATGATAGCAAAATCCCAATTCACTTTGACGCTTAACAAGACGGTTTCATTTTATGGCAATTTAAACAATAATTATATGATGTCATGCAAGAAACAAGGATTAATTTACTGGAGCAGAAAATCTCATAACATTTTTATTGTGTCTGTTATTCATGAAAAATACTCGTGGTAGCGTAAATTTTAATTAAAATATATTTCTTGTATTAAATATAACCTTTGTACATCAGAGGGATAATGTAGGATTCTAAAGTAAAAATATTTTATTAAATCGGTCCAGTAGTTTCGGAGCCTATTCAATTCAAACAAACAATCAAATCTTTCCTCTTTTTAATATTAGTGCTGATGATGATGATGATGACGATTATAAAATATAGTCAATGTTCATCAGGGATAATATAGGATTCTAATGCTAAAAGATTTTTTAAATCGGTCCTGTAGTTTCGGAGCCTATTCAATTCAAACAAACAAACAAATCTTTCCTCTTGATATAATATTAGGATTAGGATAGATTAATAGAAATACTTAAACAGTTGAAAATTTTGTGTGTCTGGTTCATTCAGTACAGTTTAGAAACCAGTGACATAACTTTAAAAAGCAGAAAAAAAAGATAAAAAAAATAAAAAAAGCCCCGATACAAAAAGACCTCGAAAAAGAATAAAAATAATATTATTATATACTTATTGAATTCGTTGCGTCGAGGGACCATTTAATAAAGGAACAAATTAAAATGCAAGTAAGTTAACGAGGCAAATAAAGAAATTACGATATCGAATCGTATAATCTAAGTCCTCAATGATTAACTTCGTAAAATAGACATCATCGTCAACGTACGTACTATGATCCCCCGAAGCAACGACTTCAATAAGTACATAATAATATTATTTTTATTCTTTTTAGAGGTCTTTTTGTATCGGGGGTTTTTAAAATTTTTAATTTTATAATATTGAACGTAGCTAACGTTCAATGCGAAACGTATTGCCTCACTACAGTTCTTATACAAGAATCGGATTTCAATTAATTAGTGGCAGTTAAAAGCCTTGGATAAAGGCTTTTAATCGACAATAAGGCTTTTAACTTTAATTGCTCAGGTTCAATCACTGCACTAAAAATAAATCTAATATTTAATATAAATAAGCCCATAGGTGGAATTATGGGTAATGAGAGAGCGGATGAAGCAGCTAATTCAATAGAAGGAATTGAATAAAATTGCCTGCCCTTATTTACACACCGATCATGTAAAAACCATTAAAAAGACATGCAGAGATTTATGGTAAGAGTACTTTGATGAACGCTCACGTATTATGGTACAAGACCATACAATTAGAGCCTTTTCGGTACCCATGGTTCCATTGTGACCGCACACAGAGATATTATTGAGACAATGTTGGAATGTGACTGTCCGGACACACTCCAACCAATAAATTTAAACAATTAATACGTCAACCGATTTTCCAAATTGTCCAAATTGT
Source organism: Napeogenes inachia (assembly GCA_959347355.1). Taxonomy (NCBI): domain Eukaryota; kingdom Metazoa; phylum Arthropoda; class Insecta; order Lepidoptera; family Nymphalidae; genus Napeogenes; species Napeogenes inachia. The sequence continues at coordinate 6,634,782 of OY365797.1, forward strand.
AACATTATCGATAATATTCATCACGTTTTGCTGGAGTGTATCCGCAACCAGTCCCGTAAGGAAGAACTATTTAATATTAGAAATAGTAATTTTGGAGATTTGCAATAGATTTTTAGTGTTTCCGTTTTCGGCAGAGGCTGGAAAATTATGTGAATTGTACGGGCTAAGATGTAATAACACTAATAAATAGTATTTTTTTATTCATGATAAGTATATTATAGTGATTTAATTTATATTTACAAAGATTTACGGGGCGCCATCGTTAAATTGACAAAGTCCCCTTAAATAAATGTATAAAAAAAACATTGCTCGGCGGACCGATCATGTTTGAGTGGGAGAGAGACGCAAGGCATTCTATGTGTGTGTGACTCATTGTTACGTTACCGGGCGTTACACTTTTTCATAAGTGACTCCCAGCTTAACCTAATTTAAGACGTTGTCACGTCAATATGGTTGCCTGTAAAGTCGGTTTTACGGGCGAAGATTTACGTGACCACGTCTTTTTCTCGGTAGAATATTTATTGATATGAATATTATTAAATTGCACAATATTTTAATAATTTGAGTGATTTTGTTGAGTATAGGACGATGAAGACGTTGTCACGTAAAATCATTTTATATATTATTTATTTTATATTATATTATTGATGTTATTATTTTTTACAAAATTTATTTACAGACTTTTTCGATACATCAATTAGTTGCGGAGATATCGATCATTGAAGTTATTGTTTGCTACCAGTATTTTATATATTTATTTTTTTCAGTTATAAAAAAATACTATTTCCAATTGTGTCTACCAAGTATGGTCACATGTACTGGCCTACATATTAAATAATAATAAGTACAAATAATGTTATGTGACGTCACTTCTGATTTTATATATTTTAATATTTTTAATTTTAAAGAATTAATTTGAAAATCAAAACACTTATTCAGATCGAAGGTTCAAATTTTTGCTAAATAAATTTGAAATTAATTAAAATTTGTAATTGTAAATAATGAAGTTGAAAATTAAAACATTTACTTAAATTAGATGTTAAAATTCTTGCTCAACACATTTTAAATCAAGTTTTCTTATATCTGCCACTTTTTCTTAATATTTGTAATTTTAAAGAATCAATTTGAAAATCAAAACATTGCTCGGCGGACCGATCATGTTTGAGTGGGAGAGAGACGCAAGGCATTCTATGTGTGTGTGACTCATCGTTACGTTACCGGGCGTTACACTTTTTCATAAGTGACTCCCAGCTTAACCTAATTTAAGACGTTGTCACGTCAAAAATAAAAAAATGCTCATTCGCAGATTTTTGAGGTTCCGTACCTAAATGATGGTAACGGAATCCTTTTAATAAGATTTCGCTGACCGTCTGTAAGTCTGGGTGCCTGGATGCTGCATCTAATCGTGAACGGTTCATGAGATACAGCCTGGAGCATGCAGCTGTCAAGAAACACTGCTGAAAATTTTACGGATGATATAGTTATGGCCGTTATAACAACAAATAAAATAAATATTTGAGAATCAGAAACAACTAACGAGTTTTTGTACGTTGACGTGTTATTGTTAGGTCGATATTTGTTTGCTATTTATTTAATTACTTAATGTACTTGGACTTAAGTAACGAAAAAAGCCAGTGTTTCTAAGAAAATAAAAATATATTAAGTAAATTAATAATTTAACCATAAAACATATTTTAAAATAATATTTGCGAGCTATTTTACAATTTATTTAATAATTAAAATGAAATTTAAGCACATTGTCAGCTATTTCTTCAATTCTATTTGGCAGAAGTCCAAATTATTACCAAAACCTAGTACAAGCTTTTTAATTTCAAGCCTGGACACGTATCTAACTTAATTTTAATTTGGGAATTCTGTTTTGCTTAAAATAGCCTTTAATTTATCTGTATTACTTTAATTTTATTTTTTATTTATTTTACATCACATAAATGTGTTGTGATATTTAAAATCACAGAAATGACAATCGTGTTATTAATTTTATATGTGAAATATGTTAAATAAATACAAAATAAACATAGTTGTATAAACAGGCAAAAAAAGATATAAATAGGCAAAGAAAAAAAAAGCAAAATTCAAGATACTTATCATTATTCTTCTTTCGTCAGGAACGTAATTAACTAAACGAAATGGTTTTGTTTTGCCACAATATCCACAATCTGTCTGAAGCCTTAATGCAGAAGGCGTGTCCGTCAAGTGTTTTATAAAAGCCATTAGGCACTATATATACTCGTGGAAGTTTTTGTATGTACTATTAAGAATATTTTCATTATATTAAATCAGGTTTTTACTCTACAAGCGTTGGTAAATTATTCGTTATATATTTTAAAACAAAAAGAGCTATACTAAAATAGTTTGTATTAAAAAGTTTCATTGTCATATATTACATGTAGTTCTATAGTAATAATATCACGCGATTGACATGAACATCAAAGCCATTTACATTTACCCGCAGTATAAATACTTTATGTGTATGTGTGTTAAAACCCGTGTAGCTTCAATTTATATATATTAATTTTGGTTGTTGGTTAGCTTAGCTAGTTTTAAATTCAACTTTTATAGTAAAATAAATACTTCATTGAAAAATTGTATCTAATAGAGATGTGATGAGATGAGTGATTTATTAATATCATAAACTGGCATAGCTAAGTCAGTCAACTCATTTATAATCAAGTTATTGAGTAACTAAATTAAACACATAGCTAAATGAAAGCAAGCCAGAATTAAAATCAAAATAATTTTTCCCCATGTTTTCAAAAAAGTTTACCAACCTACACATTTTAACTTTTTTTTACTAATGTACATAATCTTTTCAAAAATGTATGTGGTTTCCACTTCTTATCCGAATATTACATAAAAAAAATATTTAACCTATAAACCTCGTATCAAAATTTCCTTATAAAATTTAACATTTCCTTTATTAACACAGATGTTCAAATATTCATATCCTGTTCTAAAACCGACAAATAACTTTATATAGAATCAGTGAGCCAAATATTTCTGCTTTGTTACTTGTATGTAAATGTATGTATGTAAATTAATACGAATTTGTAGCTAATTATACTAAGTTATTATTATTATTGATGTTCTTTTACTTTGAATACGAGAATCACATTGTTCATTTTCTTATGAATAGAGTGAGAGTCGAATGATCAATCCTTTCCCTGCATTATTCTATGTTCTATTTTATTCCGTCTTTTTCTTTAATTTTTTCTTAATTTATTTCATACAACATTCCATATTTAAAGACGGCCAGGACCAGTGGTTATCACAAGGTCTTACATCTGTCATCTAGAATATACAAAAATTCTCCTAAACATTATTATATTTGTGAAAGTTACAACCATAAATATGCAACCTTTTTATTACAAAATAAAAAATAATTATCTGTGTTCATTGATCGTAAAAAAATATGCAAGGTATTAGATTTTATTTCACAGCCACTTAATACCATGTGGGCCAGCGTTATTAAATGTCAACAGTTCAATTTTTCATCAGCGTAACGACAATTTTAATCATGTTTTGCAGATGGTTTTCATGTTTAAAGTATAATTAACATTATTTTTAAAGACATTATTATTGTAACTACGCTCTTAGTATTCGTTTTATTTGGTATTAAATACTTTTTTAACCTTATTTTGAGTATTTTATTCATATCTGTGTAGATGAATATAGAATGAAAAAAATATCCTTAAATCAACGAGACGGTCACCGAGCGATATGGCAGCTCAATTGGTAGAGCGACGGGACGGTTTCCCAGAGGTCACGGGTTCGAATGCCTGACCGTATCGGTTTATTTTTCATCCTATATTTATATAAATTAGTAAAAAAAGTTTTATTTCAATGTAAAAAATGTTTCCTTAAACAATAAAAAAAAAACTTTAGTTCTTTCGTTACCGATGATCGACTCAAAGTCTACAACCGTCTATCTGTATGACACTTCAACACGATATCAATGTAGTAAATTGGAGCAACAAAATGGAATATTCGGAAAATTCCATTCTTCCATTCCATTAAAAATACTTCACGACTTTATACTTTATGCATAACACTATTATAACATACGTAGTACTTCAGTTTTGAATTTAAATATTTTACAATAAAATATAATAAGTCTCATAACTGATGGATATTTTAAATTTCTGTATTGGACTCAAGTAATTTCGTCAAAGATATCATGTACAAATGAATATTTATGACGTATTCTTTAAAACACTTAATTAAACGAGGCTGCCTGAATTTATATACAAATTGTTTATTGGAAAGAATCCAAGTGTTACAGCTAAGTGTTAGACCAAACTTTTAACTTTTATATATTTCTACAGTATGTTATTATTTTGTAATTTTTTCAGGAGGTAACTCTTACCTGGCATGCGATGGATGATACTAAATACTAGTTAAATAGGAGCTACTCTCATCACTGTAGTAACTGTAGCTACATGGTAAAGAAGTTCATGATATAAAAGTAAATCAAGATTTATATAATAAATGTTAAGAGATATATTATTATTTTATTCGGGAAATATAATTTCCGGAATTACGTATTTGTATCCTCAGACCTACAAATCGGCCTGACTTTAATTGTGTTGGGAATATTTCATTTAATTTTCTTTATTAACAATAGATATATATTTATAAGTAGCGTTTATGTGACAAATACATTTTATTATTATATAAATATATGTTACATCGACTTAGCCTTAGATTCCTATAATAAATCATCTACCGTCAGCTATTGAAGTAGATACCAATTCATATATTTTTCGTTTATTGTAATTATAGACCTAATAAATGGCTGTAAAAATGTTTTGAACTATTAACAGAGGTTATCTCTCGTATTAAAATGAACTATTAGTCTAGGCATAACTGACAAATATCTGGTTTAAGTGGGTGCGAGTTGCCTATAACTATTCTTACTTATCTTACTATTATTAAAAACAAATAAGTCTTATTAGTTATTAGCAGCCGGATAATATAATATATAAGCAGAGTTTAACGCCTTAAATTAAATTTATACATTTTGATTTATGTTGTTTAAATAATAATATTTATTTTTTAAAGCAACCTATTATTGCATTAATAAAAAAACTTAATAATAACTGATTGTATTATGTTTTGGCGTTATCTTGTTTTTTTCATAAAAATAATGTAGGCCATTATTATTCATGAAAGCCTAGCTGTCCTTGGTTGACCAACTAGGGTAGTAGCAACTTTAGATATTGATGAACGTAGCTAATTTAACTTCGTTAAGTACGGAGATGGGAGTGGAGGCGACACTGTGGCACGGTTAAGATCAGCTGCGTATATACAAAGTGTTTAAAAATCAATAAAATATTGTTTTTGAAGTGTGAACGTTCTAAGTGCTTATAAACTAAGTGTAGAAAAACATTTATTGAAGAAAGACGAAACAGAATGCTAAAACAACAATAAAAACGTGAAAGAGCTTAAGGACAAACTTTGTGTGTGTTTAGTGTTTTGATAGCATATTCTGAAGACATATGAAAACAACTAGTGTAGAATCACGGATTAACTATTCTGAGGTGTATCACTACCCATCACATTAAACGGAAAGAATCCGAACGCCAAACATAACCTCAAAGTAAAATCGACTGCTAATTCAATATATAGATCGTCATCATACACAAATATCCACCTAGCTCAACCTATCGATCCACGGGTAAACTACGTCACACCACACTAGACCGAGATCCAACAAGCGGTCATAGTTGAAAGTTGTAAGCAAGCGATACCGGAATAAGTCAAGAGAGGGAGCCCCGCACTAAACGGAAGAAGTACACGGGTCGACCATTAGAGGGTTCTACTAGTACCAAAACAAAACCAATAAATAGATAATCATGGATGAAATCCTACTTGCACTTAAAACCATACAAAAAGACCTTGATGAACAAAAATCTGAAATTCGTAAAAGTACAATCAAGGTAACAGAACAGGTTACACAAAATATCCATAAAATCCTGGACGAAAAATTTGCCAAGCTACAAGATCAACATAATGTACTGAAGGAGAAGGTAGATAATCAAGAGAAAAGAATATACTTTTTGGAAAAACAGGCAAGACAACGAAATTTAGTATTTTTTGGGATTGACGAAAATGAGTCATCATACGATAACCTACAGAATAATGTTGTTAGATTTATTAGAAACTACTTCAGTACCGAACTTGAACTCAGAGACATTCAAGAGATAAGAAGAATTGGAATAAAAGGAGACAGACCTCGCCCAATTGTGATTACTTTTTCTACTCTCGGATTAAAAATCAATATTTTAAAGGAAAAAGGGTCACTAAAAGATACACAATATTATGTAAAAGAAGACTATCCTTTACAAGTCTTACAAAAACGAAGAGAACTACAAGAACTGGTGAAAATAGAAAAAGAAAAAGGCAATAATGTGAGAATAAAGTATGACAAATTAGTTATAGTAAAAAACAATAACAAAAGGCCACTTCCAATATCACCAGAAAACACATTAAGTCCAGCATCTCAGTCCAAAAACAACACCAACACAAAAGCCCAAAAAAAGAACCGAGCACAAAAATCTGACAAACCGTTACAAAGATCGCACAATCTATCTGAAGGGGTCATAAAGCCAAGTGTATTTAACTACTTGGTAAACAAGAATATGAACAACATAACAACAGAGCAAAATAATAGTAACAAAGGCAGCAACATATAGCAATCAGCCCCCTCCTCTCACACGAATACCACAAACAAGCAACAGAAAATAAACATTAGAAAACATCTTCCAACCCGGCTGGTCACCGTGGAAGATTATGACCACAACCCTCCAAACACAACTACACAGAACGAGAGCAGTCAACACGAACACTCAACCCAATTAAAAATCTCAACCTATAACGTCAGGACCTTATCGTCACACGAGCGCTTACTGGAATTAAACGAAGCAATAAAAGAAATAAATTGGAAGCAGATTGCACAGGACAGAGATAATTGGGCAGCTTTGGAGGAGGCCTTTACCCAATAATGGGGTTCCTACAAACTAACAATAATTAAGCATAGAAATGGATATATATCACAAAGAAATAAATAAATGTATAAACTGGTTATTCAAACAAAATAGGTTCAAATATATATATAAGTTAGCTTAAATAAATGAACATAGAGTTAAGTATGTAAATGTACATGTCGAAATTAGTAGGAAATAAATGGCTTTTTATTTTTTATTTTTTTATTTTATTTTTATTATATAAGTACGGAGATTGAGAACCGGAAGCCTAGACACTAACCCTTGATCCCTCATCCCTAGAATTCATACCTGTCTATGTGTCAAGGGTTGAAATACGTTTATATTGACATATCTACATTTGCTAAATCGGGCGACAATTAGCAACTTGGAACATGTTGTTGAAAGTTACCCTAACTTATACTAATAAAACTTTGTGTCTATTAAAAATTGCATTTAAGTACAATCATAAAACTTATATAATTACTGATTTATCATACAGATATACATGTAACATGACATTAGAATTAGATAATATTTAGTTTAATTTATACTCTCCGGACCCTTTTGTAATTAGCAATAACGTTGTACGTGTGTGGATTATAAACTGCATCAACTAAATTGTCAAAAATATAAGCAGAGGAATTTGTACCGTTTCGTGAGAGAATACAGTCTAAAATCCATTGATTAGTTAAGTAAGTTTACTTAGTTATGTTTATTTTGATTTGGGATATAAAACTCAAAACCTGGTAGCTACAAAGATAAATTTTAGCATCTAAAATAAGTATTCATTCCAAATGAATTGCAATCATGATGAAATATATGTATATTACTGCAAAATAAAATACTATTATAAGGTAGGTATGTACCTGGGATACCTACTTGGTACAACAACGCTTAGTAATGTATACACAATATGATTTATTGTTCTTTTATTTATGTTCAATACAATACCATTAAATGATCTATTGTACAATTGTAAAAATTATGTATTGTATGTAATGTACAAATATAATTTTGGAATACGATACATAGAATTATTGTAATTATGATACAATTCTATGTATCGTAATCCAAAATTATATTTTGGAATATTTTGTCTTTATTTGACTTTAGGCTTTAGACTTATTGGGCTTTATTTGACATACATATTAAAATAATTTAATATGTATGTCAAAAAAAGCCTAACAGATTGCATTAAAAATAGAACGCGCGGAGACGATATGAAACAACAGATCAAGGGCAGAATGAAAACAAACAAAAAGAATAATACATAAATATGTATGATATTTGTAGCATTATATTTGCAGCATATTTGTATGTAATACCAACAATTTTTGTTAGAAAACTATAGCTGTGTCTGCGACTTTGTACGCGTAGATTTCGATTTCGATAAAACGTACCCGTACATAGCCATGTATAAACTAATAAACCTTTAAGTTTCCATCAAACTCCGTTAAGTAGTTTTTGCGTGTAGGAGTATTTTTTAGTTTATTTTTACCTTTTTTTTTTGCAATTAATCACCGATCATTTTTAAGAGAGTAGGTGGACCAATTTCGTATTTTTTTATTGGAAAGGGTATTATTATTTCCTGAGGGGAATACCACTTATTCAATTTTGAAAAAAAGTCTTACCGCCATGGTACGGAAATAAGAGATTATTAACTTCTTTATTTGTTTATATGAAAAAAACACTAAATGTAAAGTGAAGCACATGACAATATATTCCGAAAACTGCAACTAAACCGGTTAATCCGTTTCTGAGATTAGTGTGCACAAATATACACACAGATGTACCGACATACAAACATACAAACGAACAGACAAAATGAAAAATCTTTGTTTTTGCTTGCTTATACAAAGCTCGCAGTATTATGAATTTTTGAAAATATTTTCCATGTTCAATCAAACATTTCTTAAACGATTTCAATCCATATATCTTTTGATAGAAAGAAGACTGAGCAATAAAAATTAAAAACTAAATGTTATTCAGAATGACGCCCAAAATTTTATGTATAAAAGTTATTACCTTGGCCACGTATTTTTTCGTGTTGCGTGCACAACTAAAAGAGAAATAGATAAACAGAAAAATATCAAAAATGTTAAAAAATGATTTTGTTAATTATTCGTTCACATCCTGGTTACATATTTTTGTTATATTTTTAATGTACAGAGACTACTCCTCTACAGATTTGTTACATGTATAGAAGAATTTGTATGGTACCTATTACGTGCTTGACATAAATTGAAATAACTTTTTAATTTTTTAACTGATTTATATAAAAAATCACTAAATGTCAAGTGAAGACAATTACAATACATTGCTGAAAATTGCATCCGAATTGGTAAAGCCGTTTCTGAGATTAGCGTGCACAAATATACAGACATACAGTCAAACAGACAAAATGCAAATCCATTGTTTTGAGTTCTCTTGCTTATATAAAGACCTCCATTCTATTTTTTTCAATATATGCCATGTACAGAAATCGATCAGTGACAATTTTATTATATGTATAGATGAAAACTTCTTTTTTTTAACCGACTTCAAGAAGGAGGAGGTCCTCAATTCGGCCGGTATATATATATATATATATTTTTCATGTATATACACCGATTTCTCCGAGGTTTTATTTATTTTTTATTTATTTATTAGGTTTACCAACAGCTTACAACATTTTTCTTAAACAATAAACATTATAATAATATGTATTAAGATAAAATGAGAAGCTAATTACAGGTAAACACCACATGCCCATAAAAAATTACAACTATCCTAAAAAAGGATCCTATTTACATCTAAAAAAGAAAGTGAAGTGTTTTCATACTCTCCTATAATTCGACTATAAAATAATAATGTATATGTAAAAAAAGGATCTAACTCTTAAAAACTAATCTGTTAATTTATTTAAAGCCATATGGACTGATTTCCTGAAAGTAGTTAGAGAGTCACCATGCACGTCCAAGGAGTTGAATTTATTGTAAAGTTTACTTATTCTAGGAATTGGCGAATTACCACCCATAACGGTTGAACGACGAGGAAAAGATAAAAGCGAATTTAAATGCTTTCTCGGATACCTGAACGGAACTCTCAACTCAAAGCTCTTTAGAAGAGAAGAACATTCAATTTTATAGTTGAAAATTTAAAATAAAAATATCAAATCCAGTTTCATCCTCCGCTTTTCTAAGGAATCGAATAGGAAAGAAATTTAGCCGGTCTTTATAACTAACAATACTTTTAGCCTTTCCTGCCGTGTAAGCCAAATGCCAAAGAAAGCGTTTTTGGATCCGTTCAACCCTCAGCATAAGTGTGGAATAGTGTGGTCGCCAAGCTACACTACAATACTCTAGACCGCTAAGTACTAGAGCTTTATAGAGCAACAATTTAGTACTAATCTTAGTATATTCCTTACCATTTATTATTATAAACCCTAGCATTTTGGAAGCTCGTTTTACAATATTCTCAATGTGGGATACAAAAGTTAATTTACGATCAATAATGATTCCTAGATCTTTAATTAATTCAAGTTCTTCAAGACAATTTAGGCCAATATAATATTTTGACGGTATGATATTGTATTTTCTTGTAAATTTGAGATGTAGACACTTCTTTATATTTAATTGTAAGTTATTATTATTACACCACTGAAGTATCCTATTCACATCACTTTACAAATAATTGATGTCCACCATGCTATTAACTATTCTAATAATCTTAAAATCATCAGCATACATAAACGGCAAAGAATATTCAAAGCAAACAGCTATATCATTAACAAAAATATTGAAAAGAATGGGACCTAGGTGTGAGCCCTGTGGAACTCCTGATTTAATCGATCTTTGGCTAGATTGATATACACCTACAACGACAAAAAACGAACGATTTCTTAAATACGAATCAAACCATCTTAATAGTGATCCTGATATGCCATACATGAATAACTTATGCAACAAGATGCTGTGAGAAAACGAGTCGAATGCCTTACTAAAATCCATAAATATGGAATCTACTTGCTTATTTTGGTCTACAGCTTCTGATGGTGTTTCAATAAAGGAAACTAAATTATTTGACGTCGATCTGGATTTTACAAAGCCGTGTTGACAGTCACTTAGATATTTCTTAAAATAGCTCTGTAAATATGGACACACCAATGCCTCAAAAATTTTGGCGAAGGTTGAGAGCAGTGATATAGGCCTGTAGTTAGATACTAAGAAATTACTGTTTTTTTTCAGAATCGGAACAACTTTTGCAACTTTCCATAAAGTAGGAAAAACGCCAGTGGCAAGAGATCGATTATATATCATTGTAAGGGGTTTAACTAAATTATGTGTACACTTAGAAATAAACATCGGAGAAACAACATCTGCTCCAGAGCCTTTGGAGGCATTTATAGACTGTCATTTTTTAAATACATCCTTTTCATGAATTTTGAGAGATGGAAGAGAGTCAGCACTTAAGTTAATAGATTTGAAATATGCTTCACTTATGGCGTGTTGGTTTGAGAGTTCTAGTTTAACTTCATCTTTATATACGGATAAGAAATAAGAAGCAAACATACTACATATTTCTGTACCGTCCAATGTTGAAACTTGTCCGTCAGACATAACAGCCGGATAACTATTTATACCCCTTTTACGCTTTATGTAGGAAAAAAAGGATGATGAACTTTTTTAATAAGTTCTTCAATATTATTAAGATATTTTTTGTAGCATTCATTTTGAAGTTTCTGAACCGATTTACGTAATCCTTTTTTGTTTGATGTGGAATAGTTTCGAATTCGTCTCGTAAAAATTTGATTGGTGCCTACCTGAATCAAATTTTATGAGCATTTTTGACCCAGTTTTGTACTAGCTCCTCCGGAGGGAAATCAAAACGTGCTGAAACTAATGACAATATTATATCCAAAACAACGGATACATGTTGCTGAAATGAAGATGCTGCGATGGGCTGGGGGTGTTACCAGACTGGATAAAATAAGAAACGAGTATATACGCGGAACTTTCAAAGTCACTGAAATTCAGAACAAAATGCGAGAGAGCCGGTTGCGCTGGTATGGGCATGTGATGCGCAGAGACAAGGAATCACCAGATCACCAGACGGGTGATGAACGTCAAAGATGGAGTACGCGGTAGAGGCCGCCCGCCCGCTAGCTGGACGAGGACTATTGCCAATGACCTCAAAACTTTAGACTTTACCATTGAGATGACACAAAATCGTCAGCAATGGCGTAAATGTATCAGGAGGGCCGACCCCAAATAGGGACAAGGCAAAGAGATTGATTGACTGACAGACTGTATATGGTACTTAAGCATATTGATTTATGGTGGTTATAAAGTTAGGCTCATTAATTTAACGAAGGCTTTGTGAAGTCTGACGCGCTGCTGCTAGCCAGTTCTCAGTTGCTGAGCAGATTCGGCTGCTGTACGATTTCGTATCACTTTTAATCTATGAGCCCTCTGCTCAACCGACTCGTTCTCTAAACGATCATTAATGAGGCCAAATTTATTAGCTCTGCTCAAAATACTCATTCATAAGACGCTCTTGGACCTTACCAAGTCTAGAATGATGCTGTTCAAGAGTTTCTTGATGTAATCGTGATTTCATATATGCCTTCATGACCAACCAAAATTTTTCACGAACAAATAATATTATTTAATCACTTAAATGAATACGAGCAAATTAATACAATGAAAAACCTACTTTAATAAGATATGTAAATGTAAATAATTAAGATATGTAAATAAACATAATAAGGAGCATTTAAATCTTGATATTATAAGCAGTTTAATCAATACGACGAATAATGAATGAAAAAAAAACAAAATTATGAAAATATATTCAACAGAATTCTTAAACTAAATGATCATGTGAATTATGAAATGCCTACTTCAAAAATTAAGATATGTAAATAAAAAAGCAATTAAATCTTAATATTATTACCAGCTTAAATCGATACGTAGAAAAATAAAATATTACGAAAATATATTAAACCGAATTCTTATACTAATTGGCTTGGCACCAACTTCAAACCTATTAGTAAATAGGACATATAAATAATATAGTAGTAGTAGTATAAAATAAATATTAAATTAGTTTTAATGTCGGTTTTCTTTCCGTAGTTATTTTTTGTTTTATCAGATGTTTTGTTTTATATTTACTTTATTTTTATTTAATAGCTCAGTGACTAAATTATTCAACTGTCTATGTTTTATAAACGTTTTATAAAGTTTCATCTCTTTAAGGCAGTGACGACACTGAATAATAACGAACCGTTTGACTTGTAAAGTTTGTTGGCTCTCTTTACCTCTTCATAGACGCCAAGCGAAGACTTGCATTCTAAATAATGTTTCACTTCGTCATAGTTTCAGGATGTTTCGTTTATAAATATTATAAAAATAAATGAAACAATAAAAACAAATGGAAAACAACAAAAAAATCATTCTATTAAAGAATTAGAGTTTAATTTATATTTTAATTTCGCAAACAGAGTTAAAATAAAGTTAGTCAAAACCGGTTTCATCATTTTGGCTTTGTGATGCATATGTTGACAAAATATATACAAAATATATTTCAATTATCGCATTCAATATTATTCTATACTGCAAAAGTAGAAATATCGAAAGAAGTCCAATAGATGTTACTTCCGTTACGATAAAGACTATTTTTCCTAAAATGCTATTATCAAGGCGGGGCAGAGTGACAAAATAATATACGAGAGGCTGCTGTTTATAGTGTTGCACGTTTTGATGTATTTTAAATTCTATATACATCGAATTCCAAAGTTTATATATAATATTAAATATTTATTTTCTTATTGTAATATTAGTAAAATTTATTTTAGAATGCTCAATCATACCAAAATAATTAATATGCGTAATAAAAGTTTTAATTCAAGGAACAATAGAATTTTCCCGGCATTAGAGACTAATTCATATCCACAAGTTTCGTTTAAATACTTTTAAGGGGAATGACATTTTTTAAAAACGTTATCTATGAAGTAATTTTGCATTTTTTAAACGTATATGATACTGGACCAGAAATCTTTATTGTGTTTGTAATATCCGGTATACTCTGGTTAGAATTATTATAATACTTAGAGAAATATGATTAGGTTTATTTATAATATCACTGTTGAAATGTCAAATAACATGCTATGTTTTTAAAATAAACAGTCGTAACGTGATTATACTCTTTATGTTTAATGCAAATAAATCGAGATTTTGTTATATTTTTAATAGAGATGTAAAAATGAAATAATAGAAGGGCGCTTTTTTATTAATTTACAAGGCGCAAATAAAACACTATTTTTTTTAGATGACCATCAAATAATTGCATATAAAGTGGTAATTGTACCTTTTTATGGATTTGGATTAATTCTCTATGGTATATGATAGAACGGAAAAAGGCACACAAATTATTGTAACCTAAAAAAATATTGTATGCATTTTTTAGAGGATTTTTTTTAAACAATATACTTTGACTAAAACTTCAATGAACTCGAATTGTATATAAAGACGAATATTTTTTTTTTCTTCACATATACCAATTATATTTATTGATATGTATATATTTTAAATCTATTGTTTTTTACATGTCGATGGTATTTCTAAGTAACACGTAGGGATTTGTTCTAATAAATAAGTAAACAAGTAGACGAAGCTTCTTAGCAATCCATGGATTCACCGTGCGGATGCCGGGCCCATCGCGTTGCAAGGAGAGGAGTGCAAGCAGTGCCTGGGACTTGCGACCCAGGAGTAGGTTTAAGGGGCCCCCATTATTGTGCGCAAAACGCTCATCTTCACCCTCCACACTCCTGTCCCTACCTAACCAAATTTGGAAAGAACCTACTAATGCCGCCTTTGAAATACTTTCTAGAAATGAACCGATGCTTGTTCTAGAAAGGCTAAGGTCTTTAAGTAGACTATAGAGAGATTTTGCTGTTATACCTCTCGCTCCCACTTCTACCGCGTACAAACTAACTATAAATTTATTCCCGATCAGTTCCTTGGTCAGTTCGTAATACTTATTGAGCTTGAATGTGTGATCCCTTGGGATGTTTGTTTCCCAAGGAACAGTAAGCTTCACAAGTATCACGCGCCTTAGATGTTTCGAATACAGAAATAAGTCCGGTCTGGATGACGAAACACCAACATCCCCAGGGATTTTGTAATGCTTTTCATACGTGTCCATCATGAGAATCCAATCAGGAGCCGCGCCTAATATTGAATAAGGCTTCGCTTTTGATTTTTTGATGGAGCCATCTTTTACGAATTCTACAGATCGTTTGGTGGTTGTTATACCCTTCCGCGCTCTTGCTACTGAAATACTAATAAATTATGTCAAATATTATGTAAATTACATTGAATCTTTTTTTGAATTAAATTTCGACATGCCTTATAATACTATTTTATTTTGGACCAAAATGTTCCAAAATAAGTACTTCTCTTGAATGTTATAAAAGTCCTTATGGGTTTTCATTTATTTGAAACTCATCAGATATTATTGTTTGCTACGTGGTAATGTTCAAAGTCCAACGTTCGTTATTCAACCTTCATGTAAGTTATTTAATATTGTCATGAGTACTTCATGTTGTTGACCTATTTTGTAAACAGTACAGTAACTTTATATTTAATATATAGAAAGTCTAACACACACATATATATACAAATATATATACACAAATTTCAAGAAATAAAAACAATATTTTCTGGTTATGTTAATCTTATACTATTTATTGTTGTAAATTGTAAAAAATCTATATTTCAGTATTTTTGGTATTTCGGTATTTCCGTTAAAACTACCGTTTATGATTTTAAAGAGTTACCTTATTATTACAGAGCGAACACAAAAGAAACTATATAATAATAATATAATTTATATTATCTGCTTTTCTATTTACTATAGATTTTTATTACCTATGAAAATTACTCAGATTCTATAATACTATGTTCGACGTATATTTTTAAGCTTTCGTCATGTCGACACTCTATCATATAAGAGAGGACAAAATAAAAGAGATCTTCGTAATAGGCAGCACATTTACCTCTGGGAACAAAGGAATACGTGACTCAGCAACATCTTCCCTTCCTTATTGCTGACAACCTGAGACAGATTTTTGTAAAAAATGTATACAAAGTATACAAAGGCTAAATCTGACTCATCTTACTTAAGATGTTATATCTAACTAACGTATTCATTGAAATGTATACAAATACTTTAATAATTATTTATTCACTTTAAAAAATCTTTTATATTGATCCACGCACACGCAATTTGTTGTGTCATGCAAACACTTTACTTATTAACTACAGTATGACTATTCCTTGGGGATGTAATTAAAAAAACTATTTTAGTGTTAAAAAACACTACTTGAGTAAAATATATGATCTTAGATAAATTCTATAAATTTAGGAAAACCCTGTATCGTGGGAGGTTTCACAAACATATAATTAATAGACACAAAGTCTCTCAAATTTATACCTTTGGTTTAGAAGTTAGGGTTACTAACCAGAACACCAGACCGTCGATATCTTTTTGTTGTATTTAAATTATAAGAATCAGTACCTATAACCGTATTCGTAATTCTTCTGTTCCAAAATGATTGAATTATTTATTTTGTAGCTATGAAGTAGCCGGAGTAGTTATTACCTTTCTATTTTATATGTCGCAGATCACGATAATTTAACGATAATTAGTAACTCAATTGATATCATTGTAATAGTGGGGTGTGCACGCCGTGACGTATTGAGTCACGTGATCGGAATCGTTTGGAGGGGCACCGGAGACATTTTAAATATCCGAGAGCATCGAGACGAGAGGATTATTGAATAGTGTGAGCCTTACAGTCCGGACCCCCCAAACGGGACCGGTGGTTCACGAAACTCTGATAATTGTATACCTACTAAGTAATTTGTGATTACCTACATTTAATACAAGTAATTGTCATATTGTGTGTGTGGTTTAATTGCCTGAGACCTACGCTTCGGATCCTGTACCAGAAGACGTCATCAATAACGAACAAGCCATCGAATATACCTCCTATCTCCGACATATATATTATATCTTAAAACTCTGAATCAATAAATAATTAACGTTTCATTTCTAAGTGTAATTATAGTGTTGTAGTGTGGGTGTATTATATCGCATTATCGAACCTAACACAAAGTAACCAAAGCTTGTACTCAACGGATTTTTGTTTGCTTTGTCAAAGTGAATCAATGTAATTTAAATTATTATATTACTATTATAATTACAATAATCTTTATTTATATTATTTGTGCGACAGTTTGGATGTTTGGATGTTTGTTACTCAATCACGCCAAAACTACTAAACGGATTTTGTCAACGTGATTTTGTCAGTGACTTAACATGAGTTGTAGATTACGTAATTGTCATGTGAGCTCCGATTTTTAAAGGAACTATTTATTCTGATTGAAATTTAGGTTAGCAGTCCCTAGAACTACAAACTTGTTTATACTATACACTTTTCAGTCACTAAAAGCGTTTATATCCCAACAAAGCGTTCTTAGTAATAATTTATAATTAACAAACCTTACTCCTTCTATTTAAAAACAGGCATATTCTTAAAACTATTTTAATAAAAAATATTAAACGAAAAATTATCTTAGACTTAACTTCAATACAATGTATTATAGAATAACAAGTAGGTAATTAAATTAATCATAACAATCAATTAAATAATCTACAAAACCCATGGAGCACGTTTTACCACCTTTGGGAAAGATGAAGGAAGCCAAAACAAGAGAGAAAATGTAAGTTTTGTTTGCTTTTTTAGGTGTTGGGACAGACAGAGCTGGCTGACAGAGCGAAATAAATATTTCTGTTATATCTACTTTATGATCGAATGATCCAATGTTATGTGTGCGGGGGAAGTACGCCTTCTAGCCAGTCACTACGTAGCTGTAGTCAAACATCTGTTTATGTTAAGCCCTAAAACCTACTAGATTATAAGGTAACTGAATTACTGTTCTTCTTGAAATATTTTAAGTATCATCACCACAAAAATTTTAACTTTATTTTACAATTTCACATTACGACTACTTTCAAAACTATTTTACTTTTACAAAAGCTTATACTTTAACTAATTGTTATTTCCACCCATTAGTGACGAATGTAGCAATTAGAGAGATCAGTTTGAATTCGTAACGTGACAGAAGATATTGATATACGAGAATAATAAGGGTCTAGTTTATTGTTATTGAAGGTGATTACAACTTTTTTTATACGATAGTAGCTTATTTGCCTTCTTTTTTTCCTTAAATTACATATTTTTGATATTCATTTTCTCCATTCTTGCAATCTCTTTGACTATTCATTTACTAAATTAATAAAAATTCACCGATATATATAATGGGTATTATACCTTTTTATGGCACTATTACGACATTCCTAGTAATTACTAGATGTATTACAAATAAATTCAAAAGTTATATAAAATTTATAATATAACGTAGTATTTATATTTATAGAAATTATTAGTTTCAACTAATTATGTTTGGAATTCAGAATCACACACATTTATTTCTTACTGTTTTACCTATATGTGTAATCATAAATATGAATTAAAACCATTCTTAAAGTACATAGATGTAGAAGTAGAATCGGGTCTGAAGCAAGCGTTTGACATAAGCATTGTTGTTATGTTTTTAGAATATTCCATATTTAAATAGTATTATTTTATATTCGCAAGTTTGCCTAATTTATAATCCATAAGACCAGACAGATTCTTGTCTTCAAATCACTTTTGATTTTTAAATAACTTTTTTTTATTAGAAATCTGATTTCCAAGTATACAAAATGAATTTAAAAGTTGAAATTAAATTAGCTAGTTCTGACCCAAACAGTGGCAGTAGTAGAAGAGTCAATAATACTGCCCAGCGTGTGTGCTTTTATGTTTTGATCTATAGTGAAAAGAAATTACATTTAATATGATGACAACTTTATTCAGATATATATTTTCGAACAAGCTATAGGATATAGACCAAAATGTTATTTAATATGCGGAAACGGATAGTCCAATGTCATAGATTAAAAGTACGAGTTGAAAAAGTGCTTGTTAATTATTTGAAAGATAGTTTGTACTTAAATCGCTATAAGTTCTTTGATTGCACCCACTCGTACCAGACTAGGAATAGCATCTTCTAATTGTCTATGTTGAGCTCTTGGGGTTAATCTAAAATTCCAGGAATTAAAAGATTAATATGTATTCCACAAAGAGTATGTATGACCATACATGCTTTATTTGTTCTTTTTAATGCAATTATAAAAAAAAAGTATAGTATTATACATAATAATAGTTGCTATATTAAAACTTTAACTTTTTAATTTTGAATATCAGAGGCTTTTAGGGCAAAGAGAAATATCAAAGTTTTTAATTATTTGATTTCTGACATATATGTAAAATCAATATATATAGGTAACTTAACTAGCGCATCTATTCCTAAACCTATAAAAACCTTGCCATTTTTGAACAAAAAAATGTTCCCAGTTCTCAACTTCATTATTATTCAAGTAACTAAAAAATACAGCTACTCAAATGAAGTGATTTTATTTAAATAAAACAGTTCAACCCATTATTTCTTTAAATATTTATGCTATTGGAACGTTCGAAAGAGTAATATGAATACGGATTTAAATTCTTCTCAAAATGTTCGTAGTGCCTCTAAAATGCATGGATTTTTTCAAAGAATTTTATATTAACGTACTTAAAAAGTTGTCGACAGATTTCAATTTCGATTTGTAATTAAAAGCAATCAATACCCACCATCTGTCAGAGAAAGCAATTTCTTCAAGGATCTTACAAATTTTATTAATAAAATTTAGTTTGGTTCCAAGCCTATTAAATTTAGTCATACAGTTTAAATAAATTATATACGACCTACAATACTAATAAAGTTTACGATAGTCTTAAAATTAACTATTACTACATCACTTAACAAACATGGATAAGGTAGAGGATTAAATCTTAACATTTTTTGTGTCTGTTATTCATAAAAAATACTTTTTGTAGCGTTATGTTTCGATTCAATATAAGTAGCTTCTGAAATGAGGAATTGTTCGACTTTTATTTTCTAAAGTGTATACGACACTAATCCTTCGAATTTCCGATTTAATCTCCTCCTTATGGAAATATTGTATAATTAGCCCCATACCAGAAAAACGATACAATAGTACTTTCGAAAGACCATCTCAACCCCAAACGTCCCTAGTTTGAGTTCTACTTATGTAAATATTTTTTTTACTTTATTTTCTTTAGAATTTAAAAGTTATAATAATATTAAAAGTCATATTGCTAACTTATACACATGTAATAGAAATATTATTTGTAATTACCTATACCTATAAGATTATTGTATTATAATATTTAGTGTAGATCATTAGTAATCTAATATTCTAATCCACAAAGCTATATCAAGACCATTAGCTTACATATCTGCTAATATCTGTGCGGTTTATTATATAATTATAACTTATTTTATGATTCTCGAATAGATATCCAAATTATGAGCTACTAATATTATAACAGAATTAAATACCTAAGACTGAAAATAACTGTCAATCAAACTAGGGGTTTGACAGTACGTTTGTATTTTAAACTCAACACAACTTCAGCACAAAATCTGCCTTTGAAACCATACTTCAACAATTCAATACTAATAAATTCAATACCTATAAAATTATACCACAAAAATAGATTCTATTGCAAAACACAAACATTTACCACAAGGTGATAAGGAATAAGTAAGTTTTACCGTTTAAAGCATAGCAAAGTCAGTTAGTGCATTTCAAATCATTCGTTCATTAATAGCACTCATTAAATAAAATAGCTATTTATTATTATTCTAGTATCTACATCTTATAATAAATATCAGAAGTATAGATAGACTCGCTAATTACAGCAAATATTAGGCATTAATGGATGAGTCGATAATTCCTCATTCCACAGATCAATCTATGTCACATTATTTGGGCTATTAGTATGTTAGTTAATAATAATGAACAATGAGTAGCTTTTTATTTGTTGTTGCGTTGTAGTCTTTCTTAAATTCCTATAACTTTAATAATATATATATATATATTGTTTTATATATATGTATATATAAAACAATATTAAGTGTTAACTATCTGATTCACTTAGCTTAAAGATGAACCAAACCCATTGCAAACTATACCGATGAATACCTAACAAATGAAGTCGATGCCTGTATTAATTGGATTTATCTTGAACAAATTCAATTTAAATTAAACTGGACGCACGCTCAATGTTGAAACGTTCATTTAAATTAGGGAATATGTTCATCAGTTATTCGATTCGAATCGGATGGAATCAGATTTTAGTGGATTGTTATTATCCTATTAAACAAATTCCGATTGATTTAAAGATATCATTTACATAAATCTTATTCGTTCACACCAATATCCACAAAATATGTGCATTTATCACGAATGAAAAATAATATGAAAATTCGAACTCCGACGTCACTATCTAACTTCGTTCTAACTAAATAACCTAACTTAATTAAGAATATCAAATTCTTAAATAATCTTATGTAAATAGTAATGTACAAACAAATAATAATTTTAAACAAAGTACAAACAAATAATAATGTTAAGCATTTAAACAATTTATTTTTAAAAACGCTGAATTTTTTTTTTAACAGTTTTTATCTAATGTCAAATTGGTATGTAAATTACAAATTGGTAATTAATGGTATTTTTGATTGTTAATGTTTTTCACATAAATTATAAATAATTTGGATGTATACGTTCTATTACACAATAATCATTTTGCATTAAAGAAATCTATAGTATGTATACTCTAGAGTAATAGTGTCGTTCTGTGGACAGGATCTGGGTACGTTGAAACACTATCCAATGATTGGTGCCCGCTTCTAATGCATGTTCTGTGATTGGTTTGTTCGTCTGACATTTATTGACAGCAGCGATATGTTCTTTGACCTTTTCAGCAATAGTACGCTATGCTTGGTCTTTGTAGGAACTACCCGCAGTTAGAGTTTATGTAGGTCACATCGTGGTAGAAAGGTCAAGCAAATAAAAGGTATTATATCTATTAAGTACGCGTTAATTCCCGTTTTTGTGAGCATCTAAATATTTTACGTTTTAACATTTTACATTTCGTAAATGATGTATAATATAATCTTTAATTATCAGATATTAAAAATTAAAATATTCTTAAAGTAATAGGACCTTAAAGAAGTGCACAATAGATGACGTCACAGTTAACAGAATTCCGTTTAGTGACATGTCACTAGCTACATTTATTTTTATTTACGATCAAAATTTGAGGAAGGAATAATCTATAAGAAAATTAGAAATATAATATCTAATTTATAGATGTTTGCTATCAGTTTAATGAGCTTTGACTGTTAGAAAGACTACTAATGTTATTTTACGTATTTCTTAACTTTAGGTCACAATATTAGTTTGCTACTTTATATAATAAACAGATATAATTAAAAAAATATTTGGGAGTTATTTTACAATTAATTAAATTAGAATAGCTAACAGGATATTTGAGTCCAGGTCATAATTTTTTTTAAATTGGTAGTTAGCAAGAATGCAGAATATTAAACTATTGAAATCTGTTTAATTTCAAGTCTGGAGTATTACCTACTTAAATTAATAGAACAATTTTTTTTACTTAATTCATGTGGGATAAATATTTCTTGTGATAAATATTCAATATTATAGAAATTACAAGCAAAATATTAATTTCATTTGGAATAAATATGTTGTAACAATAGATTTTTAGAGAAATAAATACAAAATAAATATAATATCTACAAGTACATACCTGGAGAAAAAACCAAAAAAAAAAAGAAAAAAATCATTATTCTTCCCACATCTGGAACGCAATTAACTAAAACGAAATGGTTTTGTTTTGCCACAATATCCACAATCTGTCTGAAGCCTTAATGCAGAAGGCGTGTCCGTCAAGTGTTTTATAAAAGCCATTAAGAGATATATAGAAGATTTTTTATGTTCTTTTAATATTATCTTTATTGTACAAAATAAAATCATTTCTTTATAAATAAGTAATTTCTTTTATTATACTCTTTAATTATTAATTTTACGTGTCCAAAAAATAAAGCCACAAATAAACTCACCTCTACTTTCATATACGTAATCATAAATATCATTTGAATCTCATACTATTTATATGCATAATATTGTATGTGACAGGCCTTCACTACGGTATGTATTTTCTATTTCAATGATGTTTTTTAAATGTTGCATAAATATTGTATTACATATATCTTTGTCTTTTTGATTTTATTCCTAAACGTCGTGCGCTTCTAGTAGAACTAAAATTTGAAAAAATTAAATCCCGTCTTAACTAAAAAAAACTAGACATGTACTAAATTTATACGGAATATTTATCGAACTTTTAAAATATCGCATTTCGAATGTTCTACACTATAAGTCTATGAAAAATCTTTATAAACCTATAAACAATTTTTAACAAAAGTTCAGCCTATATTAATAAATATATTGATAACAATTTATTGATACAAATAGACACATCAACGAGACATCAATCACTTTGTACAATATGGAATTAACGAATCGTTCGTTTGTGTCGAATGTTTGGTGCAATTAGTGATAGATGTGTGTAATATATCCAGTTAGGTAATATATCAGACAATGTCGATATAATATCGAATTCAAATCATTCGATCGCGATACGATTATCGATATTAATACTGAAGAATTAATATTTATAGCGAATATTAAATATGTGTTCATTTTACATTACATTTAAGGTACGTATGTTTATATATTTCAAACGAGTTTAAATGTCAATTGTCAAATAACTGTGGTGACTTATTTATTATATTATTAACTTCGCAAAAAATAGTTTTAATTGATAATAAAGTTATAAAAAATATGAAAATTATATAAATATATATATATATATTACACGATTATTAGTTTAGTTACATATTCTCACCTATCGGCATTATATAGGTATATACCGATAGGTAAGAATATATAACTAAACTAATAATCGTGTAAATACAATTCACTTTCTTAGATCTAAATATTAGTGTTCGATAAAAAAGAAACAAAATGTATAGGAAAAGAAAAGCGGATAAAATAAGAAACTTAAAATTATGCAAATCATTAAAAACTATCTTAAGGAGTTTGTCTTGAATATTCATTTCCTAGTCATTACAGAAGTGTCTTTTGACTTTTATTTATGACATGCTATACTAAAATGCTTATTTTATTTGCTCTAAATTATTAAAATAAGTCTTAAAGATACATTACATGTCTTTATTTATGAACTTAGTGGCTACAAAATATAAAACGTCCATAAAAAACTAAATCGGATTAAGATATTTCAGGGAACCAAGGAAAGTGTTGTTATGAGTTTAAGAGTGGTATTACTATAATAATAATATAATAATAATAATATTGGGACAAATTACACACATTGATCTAACCCCTAAGTAAGCAAATTATTTGCTTGTGTTAAGGGTGTTAGACAACGATACTAATACATAGAAATACACATATATTAATACTGAGAATATATTTAATAAACAACCAAACCCAGAAACACAGACATCTATTCTCATCACATAAATGCCTGTGCTCTGCCGGGAATCGAACCCGAGCCCCGTTGCGCCGTGACACGTTAGGCGTCTGCGCTAACCACTCGACCAACGGTATTACTGGTATTACTGGTATTAGTGATGCTCTTAATTTCTTAAATTTTCCGATTATCTATAGAGTCAGCTTTGTTGGCAAAGTGATGGAACGATGTTCGCAACTTCTGGTTCAGTTTGAGTTGATTAGTTAATTAGTGCAGTATTCAAATGGATTGTTACATCTTAACAATGTTATGCTTTAATCGTAAAATTAGATACATAAAAATTTAATTTCTGTAGATATTTTATTTTTTTAGTTTTTACATTATCGATTTTTTATTATCTGTAAAATTCGTAGACAAGGTGAATTAATTATCTATTGACAGCTAATAATAAACTATTTAATAATCTGTGACATTTCTTTTTTAAAGATATGAAATGTTGCCAGCTTGAGTTAACTTTTTAGTAACCAAAATGTTATTGAAATTATAATATTCTATTCGTAATTACTATATTTAATTTTATTTATTTATCCTTTTTAAGGGTAGCATAGCTATAAATATTATTTCAAAATAACTGTCATAGTGTTTCCAAAGTTTAGTTGCAGCCAACGTTGTTTTTTTGTCATATTTATTAGTATAACAATTTATTATTAATTTATTACACTTGTTTCTTCCTCTATATAATTACTGCATCGTCCTAAGATTATTTAAACATGGGTTTACTTTCGATAATTATTATCTATTTTACCCACATTTCGTGTAACGCGGCTTTTTCCTCCAAAAGATATTATAACCTATTGTTATCTGAATAGATAAAAGTGAGATTAGTGTTATTATATAGTCTATCTTGTAATTTATTCATTACAGAAAGTTTTTTGTATACACTCTAGAAAATACGGGTGTATTTATAATTTGTTCGTGGGTAGACGTGAATCTTATGAGCGTGCGTATCCTGCTTTCTGACTAGCTGAGTATAAAAAGCTCGTGATTATTGTAATCTCAATAATATGGTGATATACAAAACTAATGTATACCACTAATCAACACTTCCATTTGTCAATTTTTATAAAGAACAAGTGTTTGACTGTGATTCTCCATTACTGGTAAGCAGGAGGATCATACATATGTCTTCGCTTATTGTCAGTGGCGCCTAGGATTTCATTTATATGTATATATATGTATCACTGTATCTTATCCAAGTAGTCGACTTGCCACCGCTGAGAGTCGAGCTGCAACAATTTTAGACATTTTTAATATTTTGTTTAACTTAATTAATTATCAGGGCCAATGTTTTTGTATACTAAATTAATAAATTATTTAACCTACAAACTTATTTTTTTTTACGCGTAACAAGTTAGAGGAGTTAACAAATTAACGTCCTATTTCTATATAATACTAAATTTACCAATAAGAATACGAAGACGATTACTCAGGTAGTAAATCCAATTACAAATCTTCTCGTGTTGATAAATGATCCATTCTATATTTTTTATCAAAATTAACAATATTGAATAGCTTTAAATTAAAGAGCTTCCATTTTCATACATAGCATGAAATTCTATTGTAATAATAGCGTGCGGTTGACAACGTCAAAACCTTTACATTTCACAATGAGAAAGATACATTTACCCGTAGTATAAATCCTTTATGTTGAGAACAATTATAAGATAAATCAGATCTTTAAATAAAATTTACCTTTGATTTATTTATATTATTTTAGATGCTTTTAAAATAAGGTAAAAGCTAAGGTAAAGTAGGTAGCTAAGGTAAAATGTAGGCGGGTTCCATTTTTTTTTTCTAAATATTTTCTACGAAAATATTATTTCACTCGTAAACTTTAGAGCACACATTTCCTTATAAAATTAAACATCTTTGTTAAAGGAGAGATTCAAATATTAATATCTTATTTTAAAATCGACAAGTATTTGCTTACTTAAATCACAATTATTATTGTTAACAGTATAAATTCAATTTCTATACGAAAAAATTATTTATTTTTTCGACATTTCTTGTTTATTATTTATACTATCTATTTATTTACCTACTTCAATAAGTGCATAATTATATTATTTTTATCCTCTTAAAAGGTATTTTAAGGCCACAGGCAGACACACAGATTCGCAGTTACACAAATACACTTATACTCAGATACACAGGTCAAACTTATAAACAACCTTCTTTTTGGGTCGGGGGTTAAAAAAGACGCTATATATATTATATGTAAGATCATTTTTTCAGTAAGACTGTTTTGTTTTCTCTAATTTATTATGGTTGTCTTTTAAATTCACCGTCACATAACAAAATAAAAAATAATTATCTTCGTTCATTGAAATTTATGCAAGGTATTAGATTTTATTATACAAAAACATAATACCACTTGGGCGAGAATTATTATTGGTACATTTTTCATCAGCACATAAGATACATATATATATTTAAGAGAATATTATAGCTGTGGTAATCCAGCACTCAGTAACTTTTTTAATAACATTGAATATAATGTTGTGTAAGTAAATACATGAAAACCTCTAAAAATCATTAAAACATTCATTGTGGTGATGAAAAATTTAATATATTCTATTAATCTCTTAAAGCATAGAATATTTACTTCATTTTGCTTCACAGGTCCTCAAAACAAACAACTTACAAAAAACTTGAGTAATTTCAAACAGTATCTAAACTACTATACTTTCTGATTCGTAATACCTATAACTAGCCTAGTTTACTAAATTGGCATATGATTTAACTATTTAACTGAAATACAGTAAAATTATCGCTGGCTGCTTTACATGTCGCTTTGCAGTATTCGTCACGCTTTCAATTATTCGACGAATTTCCTGCAGCACAAATAGCTTTGCCACGCTCTGTACATAAATATGAATACCATAACTTACTGGATTTTACGGTTTCTAATATTATAATATAACTTATTTTTAGCTTGTCATAAAAATTAAATCAATTTTATAAACAGAAGATAAATAATTATTTAATCAAGAAAAAAGTCCAGAAAGTTCCGACGCTTTCAACGCCCAGCACTCAGATTCACAGACAGGCCTAGTGGTAGTTTTATAAATTATCCCATTTAGTTTCAGATGGAATCAGGAATTGCATGTAGTACCCGTCCAGCCTGCGCTAAGTACAACTGCTGTAGAGGGTTAAAAATATCGCCCTAAGAAGTGTCATCGGAGCGCCGTGGTACGTAAGGAAACTACGCCATTCGCCATGATCTAAACGCCTATCGCGTATACGAGAGGGCGGACAAATTGGATTATCTTTACATACAAAACATTGCCCTATACCACTATGGTATGGACCATATACTTTTCGTCCCTCCCCAACCCCTTTCACTAACAAAAGTGATTCCTGAGCTTTCCCCGGTCGCTGGTCGCCTAAGCTGGGCCTTCCCTGGGTAACAGAGGTCTCAGGTGGCCGGCAAGCACATAGCTCATTCCCAGTCCTTATTAGAAAATAAGGGACTCGATTTCAGAGCTTAACCTTCCGCAACAATTATGCGCTTATTATTAATAAGCGCCGCAGGTAATTTATATCTTAACAGGATTACGTGTTACGTATACTAATATATAATAATAATAATATATAATAATAATATAAATAATAAGTGTTATAAGCTAAAAATATTTTTTTAAATCATCTACAAATTTAACTTGCATTTTGTTGGCACAAAATATTGTTCCGTTTTCACGTTACTTTGACATAGACAACTCAAAAACTTCAATACTTGAAACACTGCCAACAATCCGGTATAGAATCCATTTGAATTCCCGAAAATGAGCTCTCAGCCACACATACTGCAACACTTTCAATAATTTACTAACGAACCGTGCAGAAACACTTGTTTGTTAATCACGTGGAAAACACTTCCCGGAAAGTTTATAATCTGCTATAGTATTGGTATCAAGAATGCCAATGCAGTTTATTATTCATTATTTAAAAAAAATCGTTACACTTTTTAAACGTGTATATATTTATTTTAATAAAATTATAACCAAGATTATTCGATGGAATAATCTATTGTGATAGTGTAGTTGCACCCGCATAGAATATACAGAGTTAAGCTCAAAAAAGTGAGTAAAACGCATCTTTACAGGACAGATTTATTGCGGCTGTCACTATTAGCAGTACCTTCATTTGAATCGTGAAAAAAATGTTGTTTTACAGTCCTACATTGAAATATTAAAATACTACTATTATTTCCATTGATTATTATTTCCGAAAGCTAATTGGTTTTGATTGCCTGCTTAATGGCTTACTGGAAGGCTTTTGAATATTTTTATAAATATTATATGAATTGTAATGTGTGAAAATTGAAAATGATTGCTATTATTTTACTTTCTTAAAGTGCTACATTTATATAGCAGAAGTAATTTTTTAAAGGCTTTCTCGTTAAAATTAATAAATAAGATGTAAAAATTTCTTTGTAGACAAGTATAAAAAAAATAACAGTATTCCTTTGTTGCTATGAAACCGCTCAATGTCTACAATTACTGCTTTGTTCTATCGAAAACTGTCTGCATGACACTTCAACACGATATCAATGCAGAAAATTGGAGCAACAGAATGGAGTATTCCAATTCTAAGTATTTTGATGACTCGTAGGCCGTAGCTATACACGATGCATGAAATGATCACCACATACCAGCTACACGGCTATGTACCGTTTAAGAATGAATATTACTGTTTGAAAATATCTTTAAACATGTATAGCCATGTTAAGCTTATTTAAATTTATATAAATACGCAATGAAAAATAAAAAGATACGCGATCGCGATACGGTAGCTCAGTTAGTAGAGCGACTGGACGGTTTTCCAGTAGTCGCGGGTTCGAATCCCGTATCGGTTCAATTTTAATTCTATATTTATATAAATATGAATATTACTATTGTGCAATAGAATATAATAAATTTTATAACTGATGGATATTTTAAAATTCCGTATTTGACCTAAAAAAACTCTCCAGATAATATCATGTACAAAAACTTAATATTTATGACGTTTTCTTTAAAATTTTTAATTGAACGAGACTGCCAAAATTTTGATTCAAATTGTTTATTGGACAAAATCCAAGTGTTACAGTTAAGTGTTAAATATTAAATTATTATATAACAGTTAGAAATTGCTAACTGTTATATAATAATATAGTATGTAATTATTTCTTAAATTTTACCCAGCATGCTATGGATGCTACTAACTACCAATTAAAAAGTGGTTACTACCATTACGAACTATAGCTACATTGTAAAGTTAAAAATGTGTTGAAAGAGATTGAGATCCGTTAGCCACAACAGCCACCCTTCCACCTTCATAACTCCTCGTGTGTCAAGAGTTGGAATACACTTATATTTACATGTTTTTGTATTGGCGAATATTTTTGAATGACTTCACCACTTAGCATTATGGACCGTCTTGTTGATTGCTGTCCCCTTCTAATAAAACTACTAAAAAAAACTACTTACATAATAAAGCCTTTATATTTACTAATAAATCATACAGATACATGTCACTTGACATTAGGATTAGATAATACTTACGTTGTTTTAATTGTACTATCAAGACCCTTTCGTAATTAGCAATAACGTGGACCGTGTGTGGATTATTAACTGCATCATTGAAATGGTCATAAAATATTAACAGAGGAATTTAAGTCGTTTCTTGATTATTGTAAGGTCCAAAGTCCAATGTCGAAATTGCTTTGTTATCTTTATTTTGATTTAAGAAATAAAACTCAAAACCTTTTATATACAAACATAAATTTGAACATCTAAAACAAAATAAGTATCTATTTCAAACGAGTAATAAATGACTAATAAACATTATTCTTATAATAATAATGGGTAATATAGGCATGTAAATGTAAAAACATGTAAGTATAATTTTCTTCTTCAATTTGTTTACTGCCACAGCCTCATCTTATCGTAATAAAACTAAAGGATTATTATTTTACTCCTTTTATCGAAACCAAGACTAAAGTAATAAATGAATAAAGAAACAACCATAAATTAGTTATAGACCTTGGATACTTACTTGATTCAATAAAGCTTAGTAAAGTCTACACATGATTTATTTGTATTTGATTTATGTTTATTCTCGTCATTACAATACAATTCAAAGTTCTTTTGTACAACTGCTCACATATTGAGTCCCTTCGATGGTTTATGAACCAACGGAGACTACAAACCACTGTATTTGTATAACATAATATATACAATAAATAAAAATAAAAAAAATGTTATCTTCTGTCAAATAAAATCTATTAGATGGCTTCAGATGATAGAGCCACTGGGATGATATCCAAAACCAAAATCAAGCGTTTGTCATTATTTTTTCATACAAGGGTTTTCTTTTGCTCTCTTACTTGTTCCATTTAGGCTAAAATAAAAACAATAAGAATGTTTAAATGAGATTTTAATATCTTTTAAAATATTATAAATCAATAATAGGTACAATAAACTATCGTTTACTCTTAATAGATCGTGAAGTATGAAACAGGATAAGGGCCTGTTTCTAGCAAGGAGAAAAACATTCATTTTTAATATACTTGTTGTAATAATCATATAGATTTATATTTTGTGTGATGGAATGTAAATACAAAGGTGTCTACTATTTTTTATATATTTTTTCTTTAACATCTTATTACCTTATATTGTTAAGTGGGATAAATTTGATACAAGTTTTATAAAGTTTCCTCTTATTAAACTAGTGACGTTTCTGAATAATAACGAACCGTTTGACTTGTAAAGTTTGTTGGCTCTGTTTATCTATTCATAGACGCTGAGCCAAGACTTAAAAGAATATTATAAAAAACAAATACAACAATACAAACAAGTTTAAAATAATATAAAATAGTCAAATATGTAATTGTAAAGAATTAGATAAGTTAATTAGATTAGTAAAACTTGGATACATACATAAGTTAAATATAAAAGTATTTATTTTTTTATAAATATAGAATGAAAATAAAACCGATACAGGCAGGGATTTGAACCCTCGACTACTGGGAAACCGTCCCGTCGCTCTACCAACTGAGCTACCGTATCGCTGTCCGCCTCTGTGAATTAAGCATTCTATATGTGATCGTCTTTATCGGGACGGTGGTGACATCTATTAAGTTTCTATTACGATAAAGACGATTACATATAGAATGCTTAATTCACCGAGGCGGACAGCTTAACACAGTATTTGATAAAAACGGAAAATCTAAAACATATTCCCGTCATGTATGGGTTTCCAAACTTCTCATGCCTGCGATGCAAAACTTCACATAATTTGTATTTTTTTTAAATGTAACAAAAAAATAGGTAACAGCAAAGTAAAATCACAACTATTTTAAAATAAGGCTGAAAAGATTTCCTTCTAATAGAAGACCCATCTGTATTAACGTCATTATATAAATATAGGTAAATGATGTTCCATTTTATTTTAAATCGAATAATATAAAGTCAACGGTTGGTTTCGCGGAAGGTAGGAAGACCACTCATGCAATTGTGGAACTTACAAGGATTTTGCGGATTTGAGATTTTTCTAAGACATTTGACTGCTTTGACAACCATTCCTCATCCATAAATTTTACCATGAGAGAGTTTGTAAAGAGCCTGCAAATCTTATGTTTTGTTTTTATTCTACTTAGGTTTTATTAACCCTCCTTTTTTAGAAACCATCAATGTAATATATTCTTGTTTTTCGATAATAATGTGCTTATAATTAATATTAACGTCTGATTCCTGCCTATTGTTCTGTTGACTTCTATTATAATAATCTTTTGCTTTATAATAACAAAATAAAATGTTACAAATATTTTAAATATACTATTCCCTAAATAGGTCTAATTTCAATTCCTGACAACAAAATAATTAATTCATACTATTAATGACCGACATACAATTAAAATTACAGCGTGGTTATACACAACCTAAACAAATTAGTTTAGCATCATATAAGTTCAG
This sequence comes from Napeogenes inachia, assembly GCA_959347355.1. NCBI lineage: Eukaryota > Metazoa > Arthropoda > Insecta > Lepidoptera > Nymphalidae > Napeogenes > Napeogenes inachia. Next base: position 6,667,379 of record OY365797.1, read on the forward strand.
AAAAATATGACAGCTATTATTATTATTAGAAAAATATGGTAATGTGATATCGGTACACCTCTACAAACAAGTTTACTTTGCATACTTCTATAGTATCCGATATTTTTCACTAGGGATCAGTTTCAGGTGTAAACTCTATTTTTATTTTATAAAAGGGTACAGTTCTAACTATATAGATCATGGGTTCTCAAGACCCCGTTAAAACTTCCTTAAGAGAAGCTACAATGGTTACCTTTATATTTTAGAAAATTTACGATTGGAAAAAATAGGAAACATTAAAAAAGCGACGTAGGCTAAGAGTAAAAGTATTATTATGAAAATATGCTTTTCACAAATATATTTTTCAATTTTAAAAGATCAAAATAAAAAAATATTGAAAATAATTCTTACCGACCGTTAAAATAATTTGTGTTTATATTTAATTTGTAACTGTAATATGTATTTTTATGTGGTATGCAATAAGTGTATAAATAAATAAATAAATAAATAATTCCATAAATATTAAATTGTAAGACCAGCTTTAAGAAGATTACCGTCAGCATAAAAAAAAAATGTGCATAATAGAAAGAAACCAACAAGGTCAGTTTTATGGGATTTATGTGCAGCAGATAAAGGGTTGCAGAAATAACGAACCACTGAACATTTTTTGTCATATAGATAATATATAATAGAGAGAAGGGTTCCATGGAACACCTGTCGAAAACTACTCGGAGAGATAAAACTGGAGCTGGAGCATAAGTTAAACCTCTGGAAGGGTACGCTTGAGAACGGCGGTCTAAAATTTAATATGTTACAACATCGATATACAATCGAGTACATGGCTTGCGGGGGCCCAGACTCGAATTCTATCTATAGAAGTCCTGAGCCAGCTGTTAAGTCGGAAAAGTTCAAGTAACCTGGATGCATGAGTCTGGAGGCATCAATTACGATATTCAAGACAGTATAAGCGCTACCTGGGTCAAATGACGGGAGGTCACTTTTATAGTCTGTGATCGCAGAATATCGCCCAAACTCAAGGGGCTGATATAAAAGAGCGTCAACAAACCGGTTCTTTTATACGGCAGCGAATACTGGCCAGTACTGTCTCAGCACACCCTACCTTGATATGTTTTTCCCTAGAGAGAGATCTTCTGGACGTATAAGGAAGCGCTGGTTGGATGTCGTGCCGGGAAGAAGAAGACTTTTAACTATGAAAAGTTGTATTAGTATCGCTCAATGTTTATTGTTGTTAATTTTTTAACAACAGATGCTTTTAATTATGAAACTTTGTATTACTATTCATCAATGTTAACAGATATTTTCAATTATGAAAAGTTGTATTACTATTGCTCAATGTTAAATGTTATTTCTTAATAAAAGATACTTTTAAAATTGTAAGGTTGCATTAGTTTTGCTATTTCTGGTCTTAAGATAAATCACAATTAGAATATAGATTTAATCAAACGAAACAACAGACGAAACTAATATGTTATTCAAGTTTTTAAGAATAAAAAAATTAGGTGCGTTACAAAATAAATGATTTTCAAAGTGGGCGTTAGACGAAGGAGGTTTGGGAATCACTGGAATAGAGTACCTAACAGTAATAGCACAAGTGTTTCTCACTATTTCTAGGTTTTTTATTTTTGTTGCCCGTGCACTTTTCACATTTAGTGTCAGATTGTACATTAAGATTATAAATTTGATTATAACATCAGAAAGGAGCTGTTAGTAATAGGTATCTTAAAAACCATGTTAGTGAGTCTTTTGCACAATTTTTTTGTAATATATATATTTAAAATATATATATATATATATATATATATATATATATATATATATATATATATATATATATATATATATATATATATATAGTTTTTATTATTAAAAATTACAATAGATAAATAAAAATAAAAATACTATTCTACTTCGCCTACTGTTCTTTTTATTTTTTCACTCATCATAAGCAAAGTTAGGATAGCAAAGTTTCTGTCTTAGTATTATATTCTATAATGTTATATGGCCTTCATTATTTCTAGGTTTCTATCATTAAGAAGGATGTAAGTAATAACATAATAACATATAATATAAATCATACAGATATACATGTCACTTGACTTGGTTTAGATAATACTTACGTTGTTTAAATTATACTCCCTTTTGTAATTAGCAATAAAGTGGTGCGTGTTTCGATTTTAAACTGCATCATCTAAATTTTCAAAAAATATTACCACAGGAATTTGAGTCGTTTACGTAAGAGCTTTAAGATCGAAATCAATTGATAACCTTGTTTTAATATGTTTATTTTGAATTGGGTGGTAGAAATTAAAACCAAAAAAAAAAGTCAAATTTGAAGATCTAGAATAAAATAGAAATATCTATTCTACATAAGTTACAAATAAAACGTGAAATTTATGAAATTTTTGTATGTACTCGTATAATGATAAAAAGTAATAAATTAATAATTATTCTGTAATGTGCATACATTTGTTTCTGAAGGTTGAACTATAATCACCTGATTTGATCGTTGTAAGAGCAAACGATTATTATCTTATCATCTTATCCTCCCATGACGAAACAAAAAAATAATATAAATAATACAAGAACTTGCTATGAAGTAGGTATAAACAACGCCTACTTTCTTAAGCAAAACTTAGGATCGTCTTCATATGAAATTCAGTTTAAAAATTTTGGTTAGTCCTTCTTATACGATATTATACAATACGATATCAAATAATACTAATAATTTATTTATTTATTAAAATAATTATATAACAATATACTAATTAGGGATATTATTGTATACATTATATAGGTATTTTAAACCTAACGAACTAAAAGAATCACATGGATACTATAAAACTAATTGTTTTTAATTAAATTTAATTAATATATAATTTCCAGTTACGTCGAAAGAGCTGCAACGTGTAGGTAGACTTAGTGGCGCAATTTTAGTTTCCTACCTTCCAGATTATAAATTCGCTTTTCATAGTGATAAAGTCAGAGGGTTTGTGTTTTCCCGCCCGTCTGCAAATACCCTTAATTTGCGAACGTCCATAGGCGACTGTAACTGATGTGACATGTGAGTTACAGTCACAGTCGCCTCTGGAACTTCGTGAATTCAGATAAAACTATCTATTTCACATTTATACTTTGAGTTTTAGAATTGGAGTATTTTAATATTAAATAAAAAAATTAAACAATATTATGTATATTTACCATTATTAATAGTAGATATTATGTATTTTTTTCAATATGTTCTTTTACGCTACAACGTAATAAACGTTAAAGCGCTTCAGTTAGCAACATTTCATAAGAACAATCAGTAAGTTCCTGGAATGTTTTCGAAAGTTCTGAATCTGACAAAGTATGCGAACAAAATTAATATAAATTTCAATGACTCTGATTGCGACTCAGCATTTGCGTAGTTTATAATCACTGAGAATGTAATTTAATTAAAATAGAAATACATTTTCTGTATGTTTATTTCTTTCTCTTCCTCTGAAACCATTTAATAATTAAGTTGATATAATTATTATAAATTTGTTCTTACAATATAATTTGCTTACTTTCTTGAAATATAAACAAAATATATACTATCGTTCTGGTAACTATTGTAATATAAAAATATTTATATAACTCATGCAAGGTTGAACATATAAATATCTATCAATAAACTGTGGTTTTGTTGGATAATTGACTTTGTTTAATTTAATAGAAATCTATAATAATCTGCTATTTAATTATTTACTTATATTATTTATATTAAAAAGCTCTATGTTTGAATTATTTCGTTTTACATATTTGATAAATATTTTATAAGGTTCTTTATAAGGTTTGTTAGTTCTCTTTATTTTTTCATAGACGCCAAGCCAAGACTTGAATTCTAAATAGTCTCACTTCATCGAAGTTTTAGAATATTCTGTTCATAAATATATATTTTTTGCTTTTGTCTTAGTAATATATTTCAATACCTTAAGGATCTTAGAAAAGCATATTGGGTATTTAACAGGTGTCAGATTCCTTTGGTTTGCTGTTCGTTATTCTTTCCTTCAACATAACTTAATTTAAATGACATGTGGTATACAGACGACCATGGTTCAGATTGACTAAGACCAGATTGACCATGACCAGATTATAGCCTATTCACGACCCGTTAAAGGTATACAAATGATTTTACCAGTAAAATGGATTTTTAGGTTTATTTCAGGTAAACCAAGGGTAGAACTTACTCTCAATAAAGAATTTAGACTGACTTTGACTGAATGCATTTAAGCCTAAAAACTATTCATGATAATTTATTTTTATTGTATAGGATAATACTCTAACTTTTACCAAATATAACATTTTTATAAAATATTTATAAGATCAAGATAATTCTCAAACATAGCCATAGAAAAGAAAATTAACATTTACAGTTCGATTGACTAAATGTTGTAAAAAGTGTAAAATATTTAAGCTAAAAAAAAGTAAAAAAATTAAAAAATAAGAAGAGCTACATGGAGCTTACAATCTATTTCTTTAAAATTGTTTTCCGAATTAAAAAACATATTCCACTCTTGTGTTCTTTGTGTATTTGTAGGTAGAATATTTTGGAAAATAAATTCAAAGCCATTGACTCTATCTATTTAAAATAAAATTTGAGTGAATAAGTTGAGGATATAACTCATCAGAAAGCTTCGCCTTCTTTCGTGATTAATTTGACTTAATTCGACCCTAAAAGTGGTCTTTTATTTTAAGTTAGTCATAAACATCTCAGATAGATTTTTTTACTTGTAGGTGGTTGTTTTATATTGTAAAAAGAAAATCAATGTTCTTCGTTTACATTCGCTGTAATGTAGATATAACATGAATATTTTAACATTAACATTTGCAAGATAAAACGACAGTTAGTTTCATCAATTAAAATGCTACGACGTATAAAGGCTTAATATGTTTTTCGTTACTAAATGGTTAACGGACGTTCTTTATACAGATAGATTAGCTTATCGGAGAACCAATTTCCTTTCCAATTATTAGAAAAGTTCTGAAAAATGCATTTTTTATTTTTAACTTTTAATAAAAATTCAATATAAAGCAAATAGAAATTTCGAACACTATATATAAAATAAATGTGTTTATGTTGTGGATAAAATAATTACTTTTTTAATTTAAATGATTATTTGGGAACAATATTATTAACATCGCAAATTTTTAATTGTATTATGTGAAACAGTATTTATTTACAACCAAAAAACTTATGATAAGAATCTTTGATTTCAAAACAAAATTGGATAGGTTTCACATCTATAATAAACATAGTATCATGGTACTAACATCGAACTTTCACAGTATATTTATTAGTTTTTACTACATATTATGTACACCACAGTTTTAAAATATTATGTTTGTTTATTTGTTTGTTCGTAGCTAAATTATTGCGGTACCAACATTCAGTATTATTTTAATCAGAAATTGCGTTATTATGTTGTTTTACAATGAAACTCATTTTAGTTGTGTGTAATGAAATTTTTTTGATATGTATGTAATAAATGGCTTTTATTTTTTATACCAGATATCACTATGGATTTCTATTCTGACATCACTCAAATATCTCGCTTATCATTTAACATTAAGGCAGATAAGTATGTGACTTTCTAGCAGTCTATCCAAAATTGTTGAGACGTTTACTTTTCTCCCAGATGTGCCACATGCCTTCTTTACTGGATCTTTTGCTTACTATACATTACGAGAATTACTAAATAACTATCGACTCTACCATGGGTTTGTTTGGTAATGGCACGGTACGAAGTAAATTCCCTTTTAACGCCCCTGTTATTTTTTTATTTGTAACGCCCGGCAGACATTTATTTATTTATTTATTTATTTATTTATTTATTTTTAAACATAAAACTTAAATCTAACATTACAGTATTACCAAATCGTTAGATAAGTTGACATGAAACACTTAAATTATATTAAGATTCAATAAATAACAATTTCACATTTAATCAATAATGTCAACCAAAATAATAATAATAATAATAAAATCCATACAATAAAATTATATAATTCATTACAATTAAAAATAAATAATTTCATCATTTAAAAACAACATAATTATTTTACATTTTAAAACCAATTTCATAAAGTCATGCTAAATAATGTCAAATATAATTTAAATATTACAATTAAATTATATTAAGATTCAATAAATAACAATTTCATATTTAATCAATAATGTCAACCAAAATAATAATAATAATAATAAAATCCATACAATAAAATTTAATAATTCATTACAATTAAAAATAAATAATTTCATCATTTAAAAACAACATAATTATTCTACATTTTAAAACCAATTTCATAAAGTCGTGCTAAATAATGTCAAATATAATTTAAATATTACAATTAAATATTATCTAGGCACACTACGAACACAGTTTGTAACATATTCTAGTGAACTCGTCCAGTGTGCAACTGAATAGATCTATATGACACGCCGCCTCGTTCAGCACCCGCAGTGCCCGCGTCAGCGGAGCGTCACGCAGCAGCGTAGTTCGCGCAGCCGGCAGCGCCAGCAACGGCGGCAGCCGGCGACGCTCTACACTGTTAGGAGAGATTAAGCTCTGCCAGAATTGCTGGATTATTCAATTCACCGCGTAATACCCTTACCACAAATTTAGCGAGAGCGACATCCCGCCGTGCTTCCAGCTTACTGTATCCTACCATGCCGATAACGAACAAGGTAGGATACAGCAAGGGATAGCCTGGATACACGCCATACACCTTATGATAGAGGAACCTAGTAAACTTATTTTGGATGTGTTCAATCATAAGTTTATACTTAGTCTCACACGGAGACCATACGACCGAGTTATACTCCAAATGACTCCTCACCAAGGCCTCATATAATATACGTAAAGCAGAGAAGTTGGTAAAGCTTCCGGCTTGCCTCAGTACAAAGCCCAGGTTCCGGTACGCTTTTTTGCAGACCTCGGCTATATGGCCCCGAAAGTTAAGATCAGAGGTAAATCGAACACCCAGATCCCTTATCTCTGTGACGTGCTTCAAAGGCTGATCTTCCAAGCGATAGGCAAAGTGCTGAGGATTGCGCGCGCGACTGAAAGAAAGCAAGGAACACTTTTCAACGTTGAAGTGTAATCTATTCCTGCGACTCCACTCAACGACGCTGTCAATGTCCTCTTGCAGTCTACAGTGGTCCGCCATGTCACCCACCTCTCGTACTAGTTTCAGGTCGTCAGCATATAGGAGACATGTAGACTCTTGAACCACCTCCGGTAAATCATTAATCATTATAATGAACTGGAGGGGTCCTAAATTACTTCCCTGACTGACGCCTGATCTTGTCCAGTACTGCTCCGAAAGAAACCCGCCACATTCAACGTATTGACGCCTGTCTCGCAAATAGCTTCCGAAAAATGACAACGTATGCGGCATGCAACCCATTCCCGCTAACTTCCGCAATAAGATATCGTTATCAACTGCGTCGAACGCCTTTCGGAAATCGAAGTAGGCGACGTCCACCTGCCGCCCCGCATCTATCGCCGGCACCAGCCGCGTCATTAAATGCAGCAGATTACCCGCTGTCCCCCGCCCGGGACGAAATCCGTGCTGTGCGTCAGACAACCGAGCATTCACCTGCGCGTATAATGCATGGTGGATAGCCGACTCAAATACCTTTGCCATCAAGCACAGGATAGCCACCGGTCTGTAGTCACTCGGCTCGGTTCCGCCTTTTCCCTTCGGGACTGGTACCACTCGGGTGAGTTTCCACCTATCAGGAAATATGGCGTTAGCCAGGCAGACATTAAAAATATGCAATAGAGGCTCCACCAGTGTACGACGACAATCCTTCAGTACAAAAGGTGGAATTCCATCTGGTCCAACTGACCTTTTTGGTGCTAGCCGTGCGAGCGCTCGTGACACGTCCACCTCAGACGATCACATATAGAATGCTTAATTCACCGAGACGGACAGCGATACGGTAGCTCAGTTGGTAGAGCGACGGGACGGTTTCCCAGTAGTCGCGGGTTCGAATCCCTGCCCGTATCGGTTTTTTACATTCTATATTTATATAAATTTAAATAAGCTTAACATGGCTATACATGTTTTAAGATATTTTCAAAAATTGATTTCGGTAGTGGCATCTTTTCAATGTTTATCTATACTGCAAAGTTAGAAACATTGGTTAGGATTTTCGAAAGAAACCTAATAGATGTCACCACCGTCCCGATAAAGACGATCACATATAAAATGCTTAATTCACCGAGACGGACAGCGATACGGTAGCTCAGTTGGTAGAGCGACGGGACGGTTTCCCAGTAGTCGCGGGTTCGAATCCCTGCCCGTATCGGTTTTTTACATTCTATATTTATATAAATTTAAATAAGCTTAACATGGCTATACATGTTTTAAGATATTTTCAAAAAATATCTTAAATTGTTTATTTTGCGAGACTTCAGAGGGACACAGTTGTTAAAAACGTCATTAAGTTTGTTATAAAATAAGTTTAAGACTAAATCAGGATCATCGGTCATATATACCTCCGTCCAGTCAATTTTTAAGATTGCGTCGTATAATTCATAAAAGTCCGCTTTATTAAAATTCCATTGCTTTGATGTTTTCTGGCCTGGTTCCCGGTAGCTATCTGCACTCGTGGCGGTGCGGGTGGCGGTAGAAGTGGCGACAGCGACAGCGAGCGGAGGATGGTACGCGTCCGCCGGCAGCAACGCCTCGTCCGCCGCCAGACAAGAACCGATCACTTATATAAACTGACGCACATACTAATTCAAAATTGTAGCTGTCTAACTTAATACTGCTAGGCACTGGTACTTGCCGCAACTTGAACCGAGGCGTAGCCGCCAGAAGCACACCGCCCTGCTTGCGGCCGTCTGTGCGGTCACACCGCACCACGGAGTAACCGGGCGGCACGATCTCTGCATTCTGAATACCCTCGTTGCAGCCGGTCTCGGTGATCGCGAACAAGTCTGAACCCGAAGATTCAACAAAAGATAAAAATTGCGAAGTCTTCGATCGGAGGCCTCTCACATGTCTGGCACCACAAGACTTTCTTCTGAATGATGATCTTAGGGAATGCGCTGCCACTGTCACCGAATTGATACTATAGGGAATGGATATAGTTATACCAGACTCTGTATATTCTATGCCTATTCCGATAGGCAGATCCTTGGTATAATGTGTATGACCCCAAGCCCGGAAGTGCTGGAGATCCCCAGGGTTGCATCCTATCCCCAACACTGTTTTCTCTACATATCAATGACATCTTGAATATAACGATCATTAATGATGTGGATCACAGCACCGGAGATGATATATATAACGTCCGTGTAGGACTCTCTCGGAAAACCAAACTTATCGTAGATCAACCAAAGAAACTAGGAGTGATCAAGAAAGCTAGACACTACTTCACATGGAACCAAAGGATCTTGCTGTATGAAGTGCAGGCCCAGCCACACATTCTCCTTCTTAACCCTGTTAAGATCGCCGCAGCATCAAATTTTACCTAGGTTTTATTGGTTTTGACGATGTGTTTTTTTATTGTAAAGAAAATATATATTTTGATGTTGGCTTAAAATTATCCTTTATTTTTAACAAGAGCTGTCTTGTTATTATAAATAAACTGAAAAAAATAAACAAACCTCTTAAATGCTTTCTTAAAATAAAACAAAACTTCTTGCTAGATCATTTAGATATTGAATATTATTTTAATATTTACGTATGGAAATGACTAAATGACAACCTATAAGTAGTGATAAAATGCCTATGTATTGTGATGATATTTCACGTATGCCTCTGCTCCATTTTAACCTTTTATCATTTCGACAGACTATCATATATAAGAAAACAAACTAAAATAAATCTTTTTGATACAAAATTGCTGTATAATAGATGTGAATACACCTAGACAGTAGCATAACATATTGGTAACGTCAAAAGTTTTCGGAGTATTGATGTTTCTCACAATTCCAAGTTTAGAAATAGCTTTTGGTACCTTTTAATAGCACCAATAAAAATTATTATCAAAAGTTTTCAATACAACTAAAACTTATTTATGAATAAACCTTCTAAAAAAAGCATTAAAAAATATAAAGCCGTATATTGTAAATCATAGAAAATATTTTTTTAAATCGATTTCCTAACCATTCAGAATTTTACACTTAAAGCTACAAAACATCAAAGTGGTCTAAAAAAATCCGTTTGTATTTACTATTAATCAACATTAATAGGATAAAATTAGATATATTGTATACAACATGCGTAATCTACGCAAATTCTTGAAAATTCAAAACAAATAAAAAATAGAGTTGGTTCAAACGTAACCCAATCCAAAGTGTGATATATCTTCTAAATTTAATTTCGGCCAACAGTCGCCATCAGTATAACCCTGTTTACGCTATAAATTTAATTTCCGTCACTAAAAACTGTATTTCTGAAACAAAGCGCTTTTAGCAAGTTAAATTTAAAATAAACTAAATTAAAGCGTACACATTATTTACAGAATAACAGTTGTTTGTAATACAATTTATTTCAAACGATGGTAATATTATGAGTTTAATTTAAGTTTATACGTGAGTTTATTTTAAGTTTACTCTGCTTAGACTGAAAAGAAATTAGGATTAATAAAATTGTAAACAATTACAGTAATATTTCCTTGCAGATTATGTCCAAATTAAAGTAACGAATGTAATATATTTAAATAAATGTAATGAGCAATCGTAATTAGTGGCATCGACCATCAACGTGGCAGTTTCCCAGAGGGCGGGTGTTCGTACTCCTGCTTGTATCGGTTTATATTTTATTCCATATTTATTTAAAATGTAAATAAGTATAGAATATAATATATGATATCGCAATCTATATATATCAATATTTTCAAACATTTCAATTTACTAAGATATTTCTTTTTCGACACTTATAGCTATAGCTTTGTGAACAGCACGGTATTCTAAGGTAAGAAATTTCAATGGGGTTTACATAATACTAAACTTGCGAATAGACATAGCTCGGCAGCTTTTGCAGTTAACAGACGAAGTTACAACGCTGTTTGTTTATTTTAGCGACTTCCACAGGGTGATGTCTTATAGTTTACTTCTATGGGGACACACCGCTGATATTTAAACTATTTTCATATTACAGAATATGGCTGTTCGAGAAATTTACATCCTGCTTAATAAGCACTTCTTAAGAGAAATATTTAAGAAAATTAAAATTTTAACCCTACCGTGTCAATATATTTTTGATAATTTAATGTATGTTCACAAAAACTTAGAAAAAAATAAAAAGAATATTTAGTAATGTGCACTCTGCAAATACAAGAAATAAAGAAAAAGTTGCTCCGATTCAAGGCTGGCAAAGATTCATAAGTCATTTTTTGTACAATGTGTCCATTTTTATTAAAAAGTCCCTGCAGAAAATTAAAAACTTTCATATTCAAAATTCAAGTTGAATGTAAAGCAGAAACTAAGATAACGCCTACTATACTATATTATGTAAATGATAATAAGGCCTGGGACTAAACTATTGTAAACTTAGCTCATATAAGTTGACAAGAGTGGCCTTGAGTTTCTTGCCTGGATATTCTAATGAAGTCAACTAATTGAACAGGCTTTTTTTTCAAGTCAAAATGATAAATATATATATATATATATATATATATATATATATATATATATATATATATATATTTATCATTTTGACTTGAAAAAAAAGCCTGAAAAAAAGAAAAAATATATATATATATATATATATATATATATATATTTATGCCTTAATATGCCTTATGGAATCCTTCCTTTATTTATAAAAATAAAGAGTAAAGTATTATAAAATATTCTGTTTTTTTTTATTTGTACTTTTCTCCTAGTTTACCTCAAAATTTTAGAACTTATTTTCCCCTTTCTTTATTGTATTTTTTGTGTTGTCTATATCATCAATACATAAATAATCGAAAGGTTTTTGAAATCTTATATATAAGTCCTTTATATATAGTTGTAGGTTGAAACGCTATTTGAAATTCAATTAGAGTCTGTCAATACAAGCCGGACCCATGATCTTCTATAAAAATTAAGCATTTTGTCACAGAAATATTAAAAAAGAACTGCCAAAATCGGAGAAAATTGAATGTTTCCATAGTGATTGATCTTCTATGTTTTTTAATATAAAAAAAATATATTGACGGGTTCGTCTTGGACTTTTAATGATTATAAATCTTATGTTTAAATAAAAAACATGTGTCATCTATATTTTAGATATTTTCAAATAATCATGTCTACTTAAATTTATTTAAGTTATTCTTAATTTAAAATTTAATATTAGTTTATGGCTTATATTTGAGTGTTTAGTAATTCACTTTAAGCTACTATATTTGATATTCAGTAACAGACTGTCAAAGCAAACTAGCCTGTATTTATTACCCACAAAAGATAAACTTTACTGCCTAAAAGCATTCCGAACGAAATATCGATTTTAATTAGATCTGTAGATAGCTTCACCAATCATTATTAAATTAGTCAATATGTATGCAGTAATATTTCGTTCTAGAATATTTTGGTTTATAATAATGGTTTAAACTAATAATGCGATAAGAAGTATAAAAGCTCCTATTATACTATTTTTTCCTGATATTGTATTCATTGATAGTAGTGTTCGCCCAGTGGCCGAAATTTGACCAAGATTTTTAATGTTGATGCTAGTGTTGGTAAAGACCGCAAACATATAATTTGTTTTCTTTTCTAATACCTCCTCTGAAAATCAGATTTTTGTAAATATTTGATTCTGGACTAATATATACTTGACATTAAAAGTGTAAACAAAGAAATATTAGCTTTCTTACTTGAAGTGTGCCAAATGTCGTATTCCTCTTCCGTGAAAAGGGATACAAAATTATCGCTTCACGCATTAATATTATAATAATGATAATAAAGTATACATTTTGTTAATGTACACTGAAAATATTAAAAAAATATTTTGCTGCAGTTTAAAATATTCTGGTTGTTTAAATATCTGTTTGTATGTAAATATATCTGTGAATATATCACGAAGACTACTTTGAGAAGTATTTAGTATTAACTTATTCAAAGTAGTCGTTCGATTTCAGTTTCCATTCGTTATTAGAAGCAGAAAGTACCCACTTTCAGTAAGAATAAGAAATTCATTCTAGGAATGTAAGTTTTTTAAGAATAAGATTTTATTAGCTTGTCCCTTTAACATTCATTTCAGAATAATAGTTTCTCACACACAAGGTGTAACAACTAAGGTAATACACATCATATTCTTATTGTGACAAAATTATACCATATACCATACCATACACCATACCATATACCATATACCAAACAAGTTCCATTATATTTTGTATGAGTTTATATTAAACCAAAACCAACTTGCTTAAAATAGTCCATATTTAACGATCTATGCTTGAATAATACATGTCACCATGTAATGAACTAATATTTTTGAACCAGAATAGATTTTATAAGAATGAAAACAATTGTGACACGTATCACCTCAAATAGTATTTCCTAATTTGTCGTAACTTAAAATAATTAGAAAAGGTGAATGTGGATTATAATTAATTTACAACCATTTATAAGAAGACTGCTGATTACTCCATTTTATTTTCACGAAATACAAATCTTGTATAAGAGCTTTATGATTTAACATTGTGATTGTATAATTTTGAACTATCAACAGAAATTAATGTTTCACCACATCTTCAGGGCATGGCCGAAACAACAAAATTGCAACTATAATGTAAGAGACAGCTTGTCTCAGGTAAATGAAATTCTCTTTGAAATTTATGGTCACCCCAGTTATATAATATTGTGAAGTATAACTTATTTGTGAACGTATAGTTTCAGGGTTATTATTTATTTTTTAATAAACAATTTAAAATTTACTAATTCATTTTTAAAATAATTATTCCTAATACGATTTATATTTTAAAGTTTATATTTTAATTTTTCGAGAACCATCATCATTATTAAACATATTATATAATACATATAATATTATTATTATATATGTCGCAGATCATGATAAATTAACGGTAATTAGTAACTCAATTGATATCATTGTAACAGTGGGGTGTGAATATCGTGACGTAACGAGTCACGTGATCGGAATCGTTTAGAGGGATTACTTGAGACATTTTAAATATTCGAGAGCATTGAGTCGAAGGGAAATTGATTAGTGTGAGCCTTACAGTTCGGACCCTTCCAACGGGACTGGTGGTTCACGCAACTCTGATAATTGTATATATGCTAAGTAATTTGTGATAATTGATTACCTACATTTAATACAAGAATTGTCATATTGTGTCTGTGTGGTTTAATTGCCTGAGATCTACGCCTCGGATCCGATCGGACCAGAAGACTCCATCAAGAACGAGCAAGCCACCTTAGCCTTTATCTCCAACATATATATGTATATATGTTGGAGATAAAGGCTAAGGCTAAGGCTATATATTTATATATATATTAACTGAGAACTGTTTACGCCTCGAGGTCGCCAAGATTTAAGCTCATAAATAAAAACGCGGGGATGGGTTCAAAAGTAGTTGTTATGATTTTGATTTAATTTACGTGAATATAGCCTAGTGAATATATATTTACGGTATAAAGTGACGAATGACAATATCTTTGATGATTTCGGGCTCCCATCTCCAATCTGGAGTAGGTAGAATAATAATAATAATAGTATTAGTAATTAGCATACTAAGTTTCTAGAATATCTTATTGTGGATAGTGTACACTATACATAACGATAATTAATATGCTCATCACGGAAAAAATTTAATATTTTTGAAATCAAAAATACACAAGCGTAATTCATACGCTATGGCGATATTGCGGTTTATGTTGTTTACAATCAAAATGAACTCAATTAGACATAATCTTTTATTGGAATTCCATCGGATATTTAGGTCACGATAATACAATATTACTGTCGTGCTATTGTGCATTATATATTTTTAATTTACGAATCATTGCCATATGTGATAGTAATATGTTAATTCCTTGAATTTAATATATTTTTTAAATCTTTTTTACAACATATGTGCCTATTTTTCTTTCTCTAGAAGATAAGTAAAATAACGATCATTAATATATCTAGTAGTAAATTTAAACATCGTCTATTTCCTCTTAAAAGACCGACGGACTTACCATCTAGCGTAATAAGCAAGCTTTCTCTTGATGTTACATCATGTTAAAGTAACGCTTGCCATGATGTATATTAACTTTAAAATTCATGTTAAATATATCGATTTAATTACAAAACATTGTAATTATCTATCTACATTCTAGCACTTCTTCAGATATAAGCTGCTCAAGTGAGCATTAGCTCACACATTATGAAATCTAAGCCAAATTTTATAATTTTTTGAGAGTACCTAAATTCAATAACATATAAGAGAAACCAGTATATCTGGCGCAGTTAAACTCAACTGCTTGCAAGTAAGACTCAAAGCTAATTACTTCTCGGATCGCGTTAAGAGGCCACATTTCTCCAAAATTCGTCTTTTAATGAACATTTGGCTTAGAACATGTGTAATAAAACAAATTTATTGAAGGTAATGTACCTATGCGTGTTCATTTACTTTTAAATTTTATGACTTCATAAAAATCTATCTTATTCATTTATCTGGCATAAAATCCTTGTCTTTTTTAATTGAGTTACGAAGTTGATAAATTTATATAAATAAAGAACGAAAAATAAATCGATTCGAACAGGGATTCGAACCCGTGACCTCTGGGAAACCGTCCCGTCGCTCTACCAATTTAGCTACCGTATTGCTGTCCGTTTCGGTGAATGAAGCATTCTATATGTGATCATCTTTATTGGGACGTTAATAAGAACGAAAGAAAGAAGAAAGATATTCTGGAATATAGAAATAAGCAAGAAAAAGCACAATAATAGTTAGATGAAACGGTTGTCACATAACATATAAAAACAAATATTATAGATGTAATTTTTAAAATTATTATAAATATATTAAAACTACATTATACAATAAAAGTATACAATTGAGGTACCTAATGCGAAAACATTCCACCAGTCAATCAAAATACTATACAGAGCAAAAAATTAACTATGAACTATGGGTTCATAATATAGTAGATAATAGATAAATTTTTTGACGACCTGCTTATTAGGAGCACGTCGAAGAAGATCACGGAGGCCGTTCCAGGTTATTATTATTTTATTGGGTGTATTGCGAACGAGGAAGACATAAAACAAATTTGGGGCATAGGAATATATAAACTAAGGTTTGACGACGAATGAAGATGCAAGTTGTGAGTGGTCCTTAGTAAATTAATTTTTGATTTTAGGTACCGAGGAGAAAATTGATAATTTTAATTATGGAGTATTGTTATTTATTTATTGACTAGACATTACAGTATCCTGAGCAGTATTTATATTTAAATAAGTATCCCGTGTTAATTTTTTTTTAAAGTTTAATGCTAGTTATTTAATTAAAAACTAAAACTAATCATTAATTGATTTTCGTCATGGATTTTTAACTTTCTTGTACCTGCCAAAAATTTTTAGATTGTGTTTATTTTTGCATTAACATAGATATAAATAATAATTACCGAAGATATACACTGTAACATTTTGTATTGTCAACAAAATGAAAATATTTTTAGGTTATTTTTAATCTATACATATAATAAAATTGTCACTGATCCATTTCTGTACATGGAAAATATTAAAAAAAACATCATAGGGGCCTTATAAGAGCAAGAGAACCCAACCAATGATTTTTCAGTTTGTCTATATGTCTGTATGTTTGTGCACTCTAATCTCAGAAATGGATTCATTCATTTGGATGCAGTTATATTGACATGGAATGATTGAGGGAATATATTGACATGGGATTCACTTTAAGTTTTGTTTTTTTTTTCGACAATCGGTTAAGAAATAAAGAAGTTAATAATCTCTTATTGTCGTACCATTGCTACTTACCAGTTTAAAGGTTTATAGTTTTTAAATACATTGGTAAGTACAAAGGGTACGTTTTATCAAAATCGAAATCTACGCGTACGAAGTCGCAGGCACAGCAAGTTAAAAATAAAAATTATGATCTTTATCGTAACCTGCAATTGAATTCTGAATATAGTTTTATTTTAACGTTTTTCTCATTCTACATTGAAATCAACCTTAATAAAATTATTAATATTTACTTTTTACAAATAAAAGTATCTTGTTCATTATTTTTATGTTTAATTTATATCTACATACATATTTATATGTTTATGGCAGGTCCAAAATCTTTTGTTCTATCTTACATTATATTAAAACTACTCGACATCTTAGCTAAAAAAATTTCTAGCAAGAATTGCCTCTAAACATGTGTTAAATGAAACCATGAGACTATAATGGACCTAACCTCAAATCTAATCTCAAATCTAAAGTTAACATTAGTCATAATCTTATGTTAAGCCTCACTAGTAAATTAATTATTATTTTTAAAACTATTTCCGAAAAAGCAATAAGGTAAATAATACTTCTGTAGATTATATAAGCGACTGGTCGTATTTTTTTCTTTCTTTGATTCTTCTACAAGTCATAGTTTTCAATTAATTATAATACCATCCTTACAGTTCATGATTATTAAATAGTTATAAATATATTTTAAATGGTTTATTTTTTATCAGCTTAATGATATGCAAGATCAATGAAGTTTCGAGAATACAGTGAGTGAAAACTTCTGGATGCACGGAAACAATAATAACAACAACGTGAATATTCATTGTTTGTAATCAAAACTTACTTTAGCTTCCAAGAGGGCAACAAATTTAAATATTATTTTTTCTTTTATTTTTTAAGGAAACTTCGAAGAACAGCTTGTTTTTGTATGAAACATTTATATACGTTAGTTATTACTTAGTACTTCGGATTTTAGCAAACCTCCAATGTTAAATAAAATACTCTTTGTTTTTTAACTGGAATAGTCTTAATTACGTTTTTTACTACAACTGTATATAAACCTCACAGCCTGTAGCTGTGTACCGACAAGAGTCGAAAGAATTTCTTTTTCTTATTTAGTCGCAATGCACGCCACCGCCTTTATTAAAATCTCTCCCTTTTGGATGATGGCGTTTCGCGATACTTTTCTTATCAAGAAAATTTCGAGGAGGAACCACTAAGATGTGAAATTATTTGTTTATTTCGTAGGCGTTTCCAGGCCGATATGACCAATATGACATTGGTGCCTTGTCCTTCTCTAAAGGTAGGCAATGCGTTTTACAATCCTTTGATATTGTCAAAGATCGTAGGCGATGGTGATCACTGACTAGGTAACTCGAAGTTCGACCAAGGAGGTCAAAAATAAAAAATATATAAATAATAAAAAAAAAAATAGTGATGAGAGTGGAAAAGTTAATGTGATTTGCATTTGTTAATCTTATACACTCAGATCTTAAAGTATTAGTTAATAGCGGAATGTCCCACTTAAATTTATATTTTTTACTATGAAAGTGTACATATAGTTAAAAAAAAAATTAATGGCATTGTTTCAAAATATGTACATATTTAAAAAATAAATTAATAAAAATGTAAAGGTAAAAATGACTGAAAAATATATTGATTAAGTAACGTAAATATTGTGTTACCTTTTGGTTAGCTTTTGTATTCTAAATTCAAGAATGACATTTGCAAATGGAATTTGTTATTCGCTGGTGACTGAATAATCATAACTTCTACACAACAACTCAGTATGGTGATGTAATTAATGTATATCAATATATTCTGAATTGTTATGAGCATTGAATATATCATCAATATGTAATTTTTAGAGTTAGACCATCTCTTTTTTGAGATAATAAACTAGTGTATATGTATGTATACTAGTGTGTGTTTCGCGTTGTAGTGTAGTAGTATGTAATGGAACTTTTATATTAATGGAAGTTGTTTGTAATGAAAATTTATAGAAACGTGTTAAGTTTCTATGAATCTTTACATCCAATACCGAATGAAAACTACAATTTGTATAACTTTGTATTTGTTTCTTATAAGTTTTTTGAGTGTACATTAATGTTAAATAAATAAATAAATTTGTAGAGTAGTACAACTAATATTAGTAGTTGTAGAGTAGTAGTAGTAACTATAAGAAAATTTATTATTATTTTGCTTTTCTTGTCCTTTATTATATCTTTGATATGAAATCGTATATCACTGCAACTGCTTATACATATAAGTTATTGTTGCAATATAATGAAGTATAGTTATAATAAAGAAACTTAAAAATATCTTTTATCTTTAAAAAATATTGTGAAAATTGTTGTGAATATAATGTAATATGAATTTGTAATTCTTCCAATAAAAAATAAGCCGCTTTGAAATTAACAAACATTGCAAATGGATTAGGAAATTTAATTGAGTTTATAAGACAAACAAGTAACGTTTTAATATATATTTTTTTTGCCGGTTTTTTAAAGACTTCGGTTACTCTAAACTGCAAAGATCCCAGACCAATATACTAACCGTAACCATATTTGAGATATGAATATGAAATTTTGTTTGACATATAGGAAATTGGGGACTGAGTAAATCGAGTACGATATTTATGATAAAATATGTTCGTGTTTTATAATATTATTTTGGGAATGTTTTTAACAAATTTAAACATTACCAAAATAGTACCTTAAAAATTCGGCATTTGAATATTTTATTCCTTAATGAAATTACCTATGAAGTTATACATCTTTCTTTAATATCAGCTCTATTAAGTTTGGTATGTTAAGGAAAGCTGAATTATGTATTAATTAAAGGTCAATCAAGTTTGAAAGGTATTGGGTAATAATGGCTAATAAAGCTGAGAACAATAAATTTTGCGGCGCTAATGGTAATGTCCTGGAATACACTTTGGAAATTTTCTCATTAATCAGGCTCTATGTATTTGTTGCCAAAGGCACAATACTATAAAATACTAGACTAGTTAGCTTTTAGCTTTTTGCTTCTATTGGGTAGTTTTAAGGTTAGTTGTATTTTATCCTCAAAAATTTAATATCAAGCTCATTATTAATTATGTTAATCTATTGTGAAAAAATAATAAAAGCATCGTCAAAGTCAGACACAGTTAGTTAACAACTATGAGATATGAGGACGAAATGAAATTCTCTTTGAAGTTTACTTTGAGCACTGTAATTTAATACTATGAAGTTTATTTTATCCTTTCTGTTTTAACTTAGTGACATTTTAATTCAGATAAATATTTTTAAACATGTTTAAATGGTCCTTGATCCTTTTCGTGTATTTTGTAAGATTAAAGAGATTTCACAATTTTAAATAATATATTTAGATAAAATTAATAAGTGTGTAAAATTAAGAGTCTTTCATAATGCAGTATAAAAGGCGTTTGCGAACTGTAAAATATGTATATACGTATATATATCATGAGATAGATTTTAATTCTATCCGTGATGTACTATTTATTATATGAGTCTAAAAATAGATTTTAGCTCATAAAAGTAACACGAAAAGTAGCATTTACAAATAATTATTCATTATTTTAACGACCTTAAATAAAAAGTATTAAAAATAAATGAACACAATGAAAGATGGTTAAGAGTTTTTTGTTCACAAATTTATTATAGTGTTTTCTTTGTTTGTACTAAATCTTTTATATAAAAATGTTGCCTCATCGTCATCATCATTATAAACATTTTCTTAAAATATATTTTTAAGGTTCTGTACTCAAATACTAAAAAGAGAATCTTACTACTTAGATTTCGCTGTCAGGGACAGACAGTGATATCCGCCTGTTTGATTGTATCTCACGAACCGTAATAGTTAGATTGTTGTCATTTTCACAGATTTAGGGGGGAATCCCATACAATAAACGTAATTATTTTTTCATTTTGTATGTATAATATTTTGGAACCCAAAGTGCGCGAGTCCGACTCGCAAATGACTGTTTTTTTATTCTTCGATTTTCAATTACTTGTAATTTAACAGTACTATATTAAAGAAGGGTTTTTAAAATTCCAAAAAAAAAAACATTTTCACATAATATTTTATATGAATGTAAAATGCTTAATTACGGAATATGTATACACATGGAGGCAATTAGCACGACATCAAATACCCATCATCGGTTTTGTTTTGCACTCAATAAAAACAAACGCTTATAGCCTTTATTGAAATTTCATCAGATATGTACGTTATTTCAATATATATTTACAAACACAATAGGTAATAATAAATACAAAATAATATGAATTGAAATAAAACTATTTTTATATAAATTAAATAAAAATTTTAAAAACTTTTAATTTTAAAAAGTCGTAGAACAAATATTGTTGGGATTTATGTAGAGAGGCTGCCTGCAAGAGGTGGCCAATTAATTACAAATGTATAATTAGTGTGTGTAATTAGAAACACACATTTCGTTTGAAAAGATTTGTCTATGGAGATGTTCAAATATTCATATCCTATGTAAAACAAAAGATTAAGTAAATACATTACACATACACATAATCTGATCACAATAATTACAAACAATAATTTTGAATTCATGGAACCAAATGTCTTCTATTTTAATTCAATGGAATTATTATTTTTAATAGTTTAAACTCAATTAATTTTAGCTAAGGTATAATTTATCTTTACATATAATAAATCAGGTGTATACAATAGTATATACTAGATTGTGTATACAACATATTGAACGTTCGGACTTTATATACTGTATAAGATTTATTGTAAGCTAAAGGGTTTTGTCAAGAAACTTCTTTTGAAATCACTACTACCATCCATTGAAAGTTATTTTACAAAAGGGCTAGAAAAGTTCAAAGTAATCAATCGGTCATCGATAATGGAATACTTTTACTTGATAAAGCATCAGTGACTAAAACTACTAAGCTAGAGTAAAATCTGTTAAGTTGATCGAATGATATCAAACCTGTCCAAAGCCCAATGAGCTTTAATGACTTACATTATAGACGAGTTTGCAATATTTGATTCTAGAAGCGAGTAATTTAGTAGCTAAGAGTGTCTGAAAACCAACATTTTTAGTAGTAGTAATGGATTAGTCAGTAAGAAAGTTCATTTTATTGTGCTGGATGCATCCATCGAACTTTGAAACTTAACATCGATGTTAACAAAACGTGAAAATAATGTCATAATTGCCTAACTATCCACTTATACCTTATTTGTAGAATACAATAATTATTATACATGCATATGTCTATCAGTCTATGTTTTATTCTGTAGTGATTATACATAGGACATGATAATTCTTGGCACAAACAACAATAACTAAATATGTCTCAATTATAGACATGCCTCTTTGTCTCTTTGTAATTATAGTATTAAATTCCTGATTTAAGAATGTATCAATGATTACTAATTAAGTTATGTCTTTTCAAGTTTCAGCATTTGAGAGATTCCAAAGTGTTTGAGAATGTATTTGGTTTAACAGAAAAGGTACACAACTTTTTTCAATTTCAATTTAAAATCATTAATTATTAGTATTCTTATTTTTTTTTTAAATAAGTATCATTTAGTTTCTCTTTTCTATCGATCTTTTACAATAAAATTAGGTGGAACTAGTTGTAATTGTAAAGTTATTTCATGTAAATAATTATTTGCTTGTAAATATATAGAAATACATATTGTAAATACTTTGAGTATATTTAATAAATTCAGAAATACAGACGTGTATGCAAATCACATACATGATTGTACCTGTCGGGAACCCGAGCTCCATTGACGCCTTGACACTTAAGGCGTCTGCGCTAACCACTCGACCAACGTGGCGGTATATATTTTTAACACAAATCAGTAAGTATATAATTTCAAATAAATATTTTTATAATTACTTTATTAAATATTACGTACACATTTAATTTAAATATAGACAATAGACTTCAAGAGAATAAATAAGAAAATAAAAAAAAAGAATGCTAAAATTCTTGAAAAACTTAATTCAAAGCACGTTTCGAGCACAATTAACTAGACACAGCAATAGCCAGCATCTATCTGAAGCCTTAATGCAGAAGGCGTGTCTCAGCCACGTCAAGTGTGTTCGTAAAAGCCATTACTACATATAGTTTTCTTTCATATACTACTAGCATGCCCTGCCCTCTTCACTTGGCTTAATTTTAAGATATATGAATTCGAAATACATAATAAGACATACATTAAATTAAATAATGAAACCACCGCAATTTCTATAACAGGTAGATGCATGGTGTTATAATGTCGGTAGTAAAAAATATATATAATCGACAGTTTCAAAACAAAATGCTCCTATTGCCATCATAGTTTACAAATTGACCGGCTAGATAAATCTAAAGAAACTCTGAAAGATTTCAATGAAATCGGTCCAGCCGTTTCGGAATCTATAAAGAACATAAAAGCCGATGGCAACATTTTTTCTTCGCCTTTTACATATAAAACGAAAAGTCAAAACATTTTTTTCAAAAAGTCAAAACGAAAAGTCAAAACATGTTTATTTATAATATGGGTACCGTTTGGTTGGATAACTTTTGAAATGGAATAATTAGTTAATCGTTTTTTTATATTTGAATACAAGCATTAGGTATATACTATTTTTTTAGCCAATCTAGTTATAAATTTAAGTTTAAGTATAGTATAGTTTTTAAAAATGATATTGAATGTATTATTTTATGTGTAATTCTATGAAATATTTTATTAAAAACGGTAAATAACATAAATAGAAAAGCATATACATATATAAATATACCTCCATTCCATTATACATCCATTCTTCTTTTATTCACTTTTTACTTTTTTAATACCTATCTGAACTACTGACTTCTCTTAATTTCTATCTAATAGCTAACTATTTATCAAGCATTCAAACATTGTACTAAAACTTCGTAACAATCACAAAAATTGCAATATATAATGTAAACAAATGCAGTTTTCAATAAATATTAAAACATTTTTAGTGGACTAACCTTACAAAATATTAATTTCCTTTCAATAGATTCAATCAAAACTGTTTTATCGTTAAAACCATAACGGAAATGTTTTTTAAACGTAAAATTCAAGCCGTTAATATCAACCTATAGAAAAGGTTGTTTGGAATTAAAAATTAATTACATTTTAAATTTAAGGCTTAGTTCAGCAAACACTGTAAAGTTTTACAAAATCTTTAGTCTTTTTAATTTAATAGATTTAAGAATTCAACGTCTTATTCAGTTAGCTAAGCTAAACTTCTACATTGTGCATTTTTCTTTCAATGTGTTATACATCTACATACATCTTTATAGATTTTTATACATCCTACTAGCCTTTTTATCTACCTTTTTATATTTCATGACATAGTAAAATACATTGCTCATTGTTAAAATGTATAGTATTTTAAATATGATTAACGTATCACACATTTTTTTAATAAATTGAGCCTGATTAAACGAGAAAAAATAATATTAAGAACAACATCAATCATCAACATCTACTAAAAACATTAAAACTTTTAATTTATAGTAAATAAAAAAATATTTTAAAATCAAATAGTAAATCAAAATGGCGGAGTAAAGAGCAGCGCACAATTAAGACCTCATCTGTTCAACGTAACCAAAGCGCTAATTGCTACCAGTCTTTGTCATTAAAAGAATAGATCTGTCAGTTGATCACTGATTACGATTGATACAGCAAAGTTTTCTATTTTATAAATAGTTTACAAGGAAAATACGATTTTACTAATCTAACACACAATAAAGTATCCATTTTATTTATTTACTTATATTAATAATAGTATATTATATTAGTAAAAACAATTTTTTAATTAAAATCATTATCATTTGCAAAGAGAGTCGTAAACGTTTTATTGATAAAAAACATCTATTACATACAATGACGAGACCCTCATAGGTTTTAACAGCAAAACTGAATTTATTAAATAGTAAATTAGCCAGACGTATGTCCAATACAAATCCTTTACAAAATAACAACTATGATAACGCGATCTATTTTACATACTGATATTACCTAATAAAATTCTATTTAATTTCGTTCGCGCAGTTCGTATTTTATTTTCGTTATTTAAATTTCAGCAACGAAAGTTGTTTGTCGTTAATTGTTCGACTTCTACTTAATGTGTTTTTGAGTAAAAAATACCGTAACCTGAAAATGATTTTTCCGACGGAAAAAAAATAAAATAAAAT
Organism: Napeogenes inachia; assembly: GCA_959347355.1. Taxonomy (NCBI): domain Eukaryota; kingdom Metazoa; phylum Arthropoda; class Insecta; order Lepidoptera; family Nymphalidae; genus Napeogenes; species Napeogenes inachia. The sequence goes on from OY365797.1 coordinate 6,692,527, forward strand.
AAAAATTTTAGTGGTCTTACCTGTGCCCTTTATTAAAGAACCGTTCCTATAAATAAAACCCGTTAGATGTTACGATATACGTTAGATATAATGTGACAGGAATCTATAAATTACGGTTGTTTTGGACGAATGTTGCGTCTGTCATGATAATTATCAAATAATAATTACTTCCCCTTGTCATTCTCCGACCAATCTTCAAAGAGTTTAATAAAGTGCCGAGTTTCAAAACATTCAACTTTGTTATCTCTGAGGAAATTAACGTAGCTTAAAATTAATATTTTGAATATAAAATTCAACGTTTGTGAAAACTCTATTTCTACCTCCAAAAAACCACCTCTCGCTAATATTTATGTAAACCAACCAAATTATTTCTATATTTACATATTTACATTTAACTACCGTACGAAAATATATTTGTTTGATTATTTGTGCGGCTCATATTCTTTGAGCATAACATTTTAAAACTAAATGCTGTAGAGAATAAATAAAATTTCATAATTACATCTAAATCAGATTTAATCAATCAATTTGGCCACGAGGCCAAGTATCTTGTAATACGTAGGGTTTTAACTCTAATATGAAAAAGAAACACTTTTTAAATCCTCCCATTACAATATAACTAGATATTTACCAAAAAAATAAATGGATCTACATGTACGTCTGAGATACCGTTAATTTATACCGGTTATTTTTCTTTTCTTAATAATATGTTTAGACTCATTTCGTCACAAAGACAATAATAAACAACAATTTATAGTATAATGTTCACGAAAGACATAAAACAAAATTTCTCGAGTTGATTAATAACCAGGTAACAAAGTTTTCATGGGTTTTATATTTTAATTATAAACACAAACCATTTTATGTAAGTTAATATTTGTGTTTTATTTTTTTAATCTTAACCTGAGCCAACGAGCCGTCCGGAAACCTGTTTTTAAGTGATCACCGCCGACCTTTTACAATATCAGAGGATACACAAGAGCATTGCCGGCCTTTGAGGATAAAATAAGCGTTCTTTTTAAGGCACCCACGTAGTATCGATCTGCAAACATGACCGATAGTTCATCCATCAATCAACAATAAAAAATAAAGCCATATACAGACACCAGTCATTTTGTTGCAAGTTAACAATGGTTTCAAACAGAGATATGTAGAACGGTTCACAATAACAATGTACGAATTTAAAATTTATGCAGAAGTGAAATAGCAAGAAATGCAAGTATGTTGAAAATAAAATAATGAAAAGCAGAAATCTTAATTTCTTAATAAATCATACTGTTATTGATTAAACTATTTTTTTTCCTAATTTAAAATAATTGGACAATTCATAACAACTAGAAGGAAATAACACCAAGAAATGTAGCAATTGATAAAAAAAATAACTAATACAATTTTAGAGTTACTGAACTCAACAGTAAAAACTATTTTTAACTGACAAATATATCGCCGCTGCCGCGAGTAGCGGTACCTAGCTTTGAATTGAATCGTACCGCTTACAAGCACCGACTGACAAAGTGTTTGTACTTTAGTCCGAAACCTTACAAAGTATTTGCAGTTTGGTCTGAAATTCAAATCTTAAATAGTTCAGAATTATTAAAATAGTTTGAAAGTTTTTAGGCTACTTTTAAAAGTTAAATTAACACATATATTATAAAGTAAAATGGGTCACTAAAATAACGGTCTCCTTCAAGATAAAAAACAAGATCGATTGATAGATCCTCTTTTGTATAAACTATTAAACTATTCATACTCTTAGTTCATTTTGACTTGTTTAGATCCAAAGGTTGATAACTACTGCATTTGTTGCTTTTTATTTCTCCTATTCCGTATTAACGCTACATTTACATTGTTATTTATAACTTCGTGAGTCAAAATAATATACAGCCTTTGTCTCTAAGCTGGCTTATACGTGGACGCCGCTTATTGTGATCACGGTTAATGTTATCAGCCGGCTATTGTTATCGAAAATGGTCGGTCCCAAATTTCTCCTTAGCAATACATTTGAAAAAAGTCGCTTATTGTGATCAAAAGTCGCTTATTGTTATCGATTTAGAAGACGATACGACGATTCGATACGACACCGAGCAACAAACTTCGAAAAATTATACTATTTTGAGAATTATATTCAAATGATTAAGAATGAAAACAAGTGTCAAACAACAATAGATCGATATTTCAAATGAATCTTATGTTAGAATATTTTTAATAGTGTAAATAAATAGAAAATTTGAGCAAACAACAGAATTTCTTATTATGAAACTTAATAAGTTCTTAAATCAATTCTAAATTATTACAATTCATATTTTATCATTATGATCATTTTTTATGTGTACTAAAATCCCCCAACAAGCATGAAAAAGTACCATCCGCATAATGTTATCATTCGGTTATTGTTATCAAAACGGGCTGGCTAAAAGTGATCACAATAAGCGGCGTCTACCTGTATTAGGTTTAAGTTTGTTCTTAAGTTTTTTTTTTATAAATTAAATATTATTAACTTATGCCTTAAGTAAATAATGAATTATTAATTATTTTTGTTATTATACTTTCAAGGGAAAGCAATCGATTATTATTTATTAGTAATAGTAAAAAAAAATCATCAATAAGTTGACTAACATATTTAAAAATAATAACGGAAATGAATTTGTTATTTTATAATTACTCTTATTTATGTTATTTTTCATTTTACACAGGAGGTATTATGTACAAGTACCTATTATATTAATGCTTCTTATTTATTGCTCCATTAATCATAGTGTAACTAGTAAATGATGCTGATAATAATAATAGATACAACCACCAAGCATGAAAAGGGATAAAGAAAGCCTGAAAAAGGTGAGAAAAGGTTAGTTTTAGGGATTCCAACCCTCTCTCACTGTAGGAAACTTTGCTAAATTATAATCAAACAAACAGATGGGTTGAACAAACAGATGGGATCATCTCTGTGGTTGGGAAATCATCAGATTTGCTTAATTAAAACTTTATAGTATAGAAAGAAAATAACCATTTTAAACGCTCCCGTAGGTAACTAGTACCTACTTTACATTTACTTGAATTCAAATATTAACAATAATCACATAAATAAACCTTTGGAAGTAGAGTCTATTATTAATCGATTGTCATTAAAAGATTCGTTGTAATTTAACTTTATTATTAATATCCTAAGACGAGCTTCTTCTTTCCAATCTTTTTTTCCAGTCTCAAGTCTTCGTTTCTGTTATTTATAAACCTATGAGTCTTACTTAAAACGTGAAAATGAAAATAACTAGTTTACACTCCATCACGGTACTTTTGAAAATTCCATATTATTACTATGCGGTGTGGTTGCTCGGATTATTTGTCCATGTTGACAGAAATAATGTAGCATATGATAACATAACTTCAATCTTGGTATAATTTGGCTACCGTTCATGTTAGTTTAACCTTTAAAAGTTTGTTTATTCTAAAATCGCTATGACTTCTGTATTTGTACTACAGTCGTAACATACTAGATATTGACTTCCTAACTGGTTATGTAGAACCCGTGTGTCTGTCAATATGAAATCTAAGCAAGGTTCGGGGTTTATATGAAAGAAAGAAACTTTTATTTGAGCGTTGTAAACAGGAAAAAAAAACATAACAAACCATAAAATTACTAACCAAAATATTTTAAAAACGTTATATAAACAAAGCAAAAAAACCTACTAGAGACATTTTTATTAAAAATGATTTGGCTATAGCGTGTTGCTCCAGTATAAAGGATACTTTTGACTTGAAAATATCTAAGTTTTACTGGAAAAAAGAGAAAAACAACAATTTAAAAAAACCAAACAATAACTTTTATTAAAAACAACTAAACGGATTATATTCCAATGACATTTGGTGGCTGATTATCAACAATAACAACAATGTGTATGTAACAACATGTTGCTGGTGTCAGTTGGGGTCCGAGTCTTTTATTTTAAGTAAAAGTTGTTTTAGTTAGTCTTAAACAATATGTATCTTGTGTTCATTATTATAAGATGTACTATTTTTGTTGTAATTTTTTGGTTATTATTTTCAGTATCTTTTATTAGGCCCACCCCATATTTTAATCCTTTCATGTCCATTAACTTTTTTTACATCCAATACAACAGCCATTCTCCAACATTTGTTGTCGGTCCTAAATAATCTGTGATAATAAGGCTGGTTAAAGTTGATATTTGATTTTTACTTTATGTTATATTTACATGAGTCTTCATAGAAGACAAATGATAAGGGATATATTTTAATTCAAGTTTTCAACTTCATTAATATTTAAGCGACGAATTTAAGACATTTACAAAATTGATTGTGTTAATAAAACAGTCAAACTAATTATTTTAACATTTATGTTAATTTAATGCGGGCAAGCATATAGCAATATCAATTTAATATTCCTTTAAAAAAAATGCAAAAATAAATTCCCCAGTGCCATTAAAATGGAAGGATTTTTACAGAACAAAAATAAATATGCGAATTAAAAAGTCTCATTCGTAATTAAAGCAATCAATTCGCGTCATCTTTAAAAGGAAACAATTCCTATCATGACATCAGAATTCAAATTTTCTTCGACGGTTAACCAGACAAATTCAATTTTACGGAAATTTTAATAATAATTGTATGATGTCATGCAAGAAACAAGAATAAGGTAACCAGAGCAAAAGATGTCAACACAATTTTGTATCTGTCACTCATAAAAAATACTCGCTGTATCAAAAAAAAAAACACTTAAATATCTCTCATATTAACATAAAAACCAGGGGCATCGTTATTTTAGAATTTCAAACAAATTTGCTTTTCAGTACAATGGGATACAAAAACAAAACATCCAGAAGCTTAAATTCGCTTAAATTTTTGTTTCTCAACAGTTCGAAAGATTTTCAGCTACTTGTTTTTGTACTCACTTTGGGACTGAATTTTAACAACATATAGACTAAAAAATTCACACGACCAATACGCATGTAACCGTCTCTCCCTCATCCTTGATAAGTTGAAAATCAATAAAAGGTTTCAGATGTTTCAAAGCCGCAAATTGTTCATTATTTTGAAATGAAATACGGCATACATATTATGACATCGATTGATCTGTGGAATGAGAAATTATCGACTCATCTATTAATCACTAATGTTTGCTGCAATTAGTAGGATCTATATTGACTCATGAAATATTAGATAATATTAATATCGAACTATCCAGGTTGGATGTTTGTATTGAATACTTTATCTATAAAATAATAATAAATTAATTAATATTTTATTTTTGATAATACCTCTCGTTATAGTCACTCGTTCATCAAATTTAAATATTTTTATTATCAAATATATACATTGTTTTGGAAAATAATGCAGATAAGTTAGAAATGTATAGGTTTAATAAATATTATATATCAGTTTTATATATAGTGGTTATCAACTTCATAAGTAATTTGTTGTTTATTAAGAAGATATAATTGTCTACAGTGACATAAATGATTTTGCATTTAGGTAAGGCAGTCCATCAATTCTTTTCTATCCAGAATATACATTATAAAGTGAAGTAATTTTGAATTTCTATATTGCTGTCTGTCACCAATCTTATTTAAAATCTAGAAAATAAATAATAAATTTCTATATTTATTGCAATGTAGTTCCTTATTTATCAAAATCTATTAATTAATTAATGATTGTTTGTGCATTAAAGGTTCCTAGTAATGCTACAATTTTAAACAAAAATCTTACTACAGGTAGTACGTTCGAGCTTGGGAATTGAATGTTTTGCGGAATGTTTTCGGTATTATGAGTATTTAGATTTTACACTACGGTACTAAGTATTATTTCGTGCTAGAGCCAAGTTGAGATCGTTTTACTTTATATACATAGTGTTGTATAAAAAGTTACCCTTACTTTAAAATGTTTATGTCAACACTAGTGAAATTATAATAGTTTATCATATTATTCGTAAAAAGTTTTTTATATCCATAAAAATAGCTAGTTATATAAATGTTCTCAAATTTGGATTATGAATGGTAACAATTTTCGACTATCATTATTACACTTGTAGTTTTGGAAACAATTGGCGCGACATGAAGTTGAAGAAGTGAAGTGAAGTGAAGCAAAAGAAAACTCCATCAGGGTTTAATTTAAATTGTTGTTGTTGTTATTTTTACACTAAGAAGTATTGCAGAAACTTTCAATTGCTGTTTTAAAGTTAAGAAAACAAATACATTACATAAAAATTTGTCTAAAACAACAATAACGTTATTATTTTTACCATATTATAAGCAAAATTTCAGCGTAGGATAAGAAGCGAAAAAGTGATTTGATATTAATGTAAAAAAAACCTTGGTTTTACTAATACTTACGCATTATTTATTTTATTAATTAATTTATAATCAAAGAATACGAATGTGAAAACTCCTAAATTATTATGTTAGGGAAAACATTTGTTTAGGAAAGGAATCTAAATTATTATATTTGATTAGGAAAGAAATCCTATATAGCAAGAAATTAACTTATGATTAATTTAATTCATACAATCGCTTCCGTTTTGTTTTTTTTCATTATTTATTTTTCACATTTCGACTATAATCTGATTAATGTTAAACATCATTAGTTAACTAGAACTACTATAAATTAAAAATATAAAATATTGATAAAATTTAATATTTCTATGAATTGAATATGTGTATTATTGGTATTTCTTTACTGACAAAGTGAAAAACTAATGGTATCAAATAATATATATTTGTTCATGGAAAAAACATACACTTCGGAGGCATGTAAAGCATGTAAAGAAAGACTCCTAAGTTTGAATATCCGCTTTCAAAGTTTGAGGTAAAAGAGGACAATCTAAAAAAACGTGGAGAGGTATTTATAAGGAGTAAATTTTTAAAGTTACTTTATAAATTTTGACTTACTATGGACTCTTATTTAATAACGGTTTTCTTAAAAAACTTAAAATTTGTTAATGAAGTTTAAAACTATCTAAACAGCTGATTAATAGAAACAATGTTATTAGTGTATACAAATATTGCAGAGTACTTTTATTTAAAATCAAATAAGGTCTTAAAAATAAATAGCATCTGCTATTATTAATTTCATACAACAAATAAAATAACATAAAACAAGTCTAATGTACATTTTATAAAAAAAACCTTTGTTTTTTTTTTGTCTGTCTATGCTGTTAGCCCTGTTGGCTATTACAGCCACCAGGGGAGCGGGTGGGTCAGGAGACCCGCCCTTAAAAGGGGGGGCCAGATGGCCCGAGGGCGTCTCAGATTGAGACACGGACCTCGGCTCGGGGCGTCGTTAGTCAGGAGGGAAGCTAAGGAAATTTGGACACTAGCGTCCTCCGACGGCAGAACGCCGGAGCAACGGAGCACTTACTCAGTTGTGATCTCGTCTATACCGGTATAGACGGTGTTGTCTGTATGTTGTGTGGTGTCACTTATGCCTACGCGTACACGTTATTACCTAAGGTGAACGCGTCGTCGGGGTCAACGAGTACCGACTTGGGTCTTCTTTTTCTGAATAAAGTAGTCTTACGAGGTCTATACTCTGCGGCGTCAGCCACCAGTGGTTCGGGTGTCGCTCAGCACGTTCAAAGTACTTTTGGGAAAGCCCCTTGAAATACTGAACGATGGTCGGAAGGTCTATGTCTCTATGGAGATCGATGTTTACGATCGATGTACGAACCTTTAGGGTTCAAAGTGTTCTGCTAGCTGATTTTCAAGCAAACTGTCCAGCACCAACAGTAGCCAAAGATATGGGCCTTTAATTGGGTATGTCAGAGGCATCCCCAGTCTTATTCTTAACGATAGGTACAACTACAGTATGCCTCAAATCCTGTGGCGGATATCCGTGATAAAGACACAAATTAAAAAGTAATGTCAGAACCCGCGGCAAATGAGGACGAGCGAACCGAAGGTGCTCGAACGTTGAGACCATGGTGCCCGCGTCATTTTCCTCTCCCCATATTATTAATAATAAAGACTACTTTCTTGACCGTGGACATGTTGGAAATATTTGCAGCATTAGACTCAACTTGGCAATGGTGACTCGATTTTATACTGCCGCTGATATAAGTTGCCAAGGTCTTTAGGTTCACTAAAACCCTCAACACTCGCAGGTAGGCTCGATTTTACATTGAGTTTACTGGATGATTTCCAAAATTTACCAAAATGTTTAGCTGCATGGTTCTATGCTAGTATATTATTTTTTGTTTGATGTTCATTGTTTAATCTTAATTTAGCTTTTAAAAATGTAGCATCATACATTTTATTATATATATTTACTTTTGTAGGTTTGCCATACAAAAGCTATTCCTGGTAACATAACCGCGCCTCCCCGTGAGCTCCCTTTTTGTCTGTTCCAGTCTCCACGCGTTTATGTTTTCCTATTTTGTTAATTCCTACATGCGTACAATATGCACCCTCCCTTAGAATAGAAACCACATTTTTATACATATCGTTTATTACTTTATGATGACTATGGTTTCTCATAGTTTTGAAGAAGAACATTCTGTACATTCAAGGGAAAAGACAATTAATTTTAACTTTGAGCGACAAAATTCTTAAAATTTGTTTATTTGACAATATTTGTCTCTCTCTCCACAGTTCTCTCTATCACAAAAATAAATTAATAATTGAAGTAATAATTCGTATTTAAACTATTATAATCGATAACAGTCTCTTATTATCAAATTGAATTTATTAATAATAAAATAAATATGCATATTGTATATTATTAGAATAAAATATCTCATCTTCAATAGATGCAAGTTACTGAATATAACACCAGAATTCAATAGCACAAAAGAAAACGTCATCCCTTTTTTTGTAAGAGACATCTGATTTACGAAGGTTTTGATCTGAGATGGTTAATACCTCTATTAGTTTCTAGTTAAAAACAATTAAATAAATGGAAATCAAATTAGCTGGTTCAGACTCAAGCACTAAAAAGAAAGCCAATGTAAATACACGCTAAAGTTTACGGTTTTACTTTTCTCCAATTGCAATGTGGAAACGAGTATTTAATGTGAAAACTGCATATAATATACCTTCTACTTATAAAAATATAAATAACGTATAGCGTTGAAATAAATAAATTATTTTTGCTGTCACTTATAAATAAAAAGACGATTCAAATCAAATATGAGCAAAAATTTATGTTAGCTCTTTGTTTAATCCATTCACGAACCTCGAATAGTTTTGTAGTTGATCCCTTTTCGTAATAAAATAGTCATTTCTTCTTTAATACTTAATGTTTCGGAGCATTACATCCGTGAAATATAAACGAGTTTTTCTTGAGATATATTCAAGAATACTAGCACTAGTTCCAAAACTTAAATTAGAAATTAATATCCATTTTCCATATATATATATATATATATATATATATATATATATATATATATGTATATATATGTATATATATATGTATATATACTATGTCTCAACCATCCCTCAATAAGTAGGTCACTAAAACTTCACAAAGAAAATACTTTAATTCTATTTATTTATTACATACAATTAATTATAATGGCTTTATCAGAGTTTACGGTTATTCGCTAGTATTGAGGTATTTTTAATTAGCCTAGTGATATCAAAATAAATCACGTGATAAAGTTATAATTTAATTCAATATATGGATAGAAAAAATCTTTTAGCATGAGAAACACAAAAGGAGATAAAATCACCAAGTCTAGCTACTTACCCGTAGCATTATTGTGCAAATGATGAAAATATTTGTATAAGAGCATATTGTTACGTTAGCTTTAGTCAATTTAGCATGCTATATTTATTATTTTGCATTATTTGCACCTTTTTTCGAAAATTCATTAAGATGTTTCTCACTTCCGGATTTTCGAAAGAAGTCGTATATACGTTTATTATATAATAATACAACAGGACAAATTACACAAATCGTCTAACCCCTAAGTAAGCAAATTATTTGCTTGTGTTAAGGGTGTTAGACAACGATACAGATATATAGAAATACACATATAAATACAGCGAATATACTTAATAAAAGACCAAACCCAGAAATACAGACATCTATGTTCATCACACACATGCCTGCCCAACCACTCGACCAATGCAACGGGGCGGTTAAATATATTATAAAAATATATTATAAGTCATCATGTATTAACATAAAATATATTTTAATTGAAAATTAAATAAATTAAAATCAACTAAAAAATTAAATTAAAATCAACTTATTTAACAACATAAATTTCAATACACTATGTTGGGTGTTCTCAAGAAAAAATTGAATAGGTTAATGCGCCTTACCACCTATGACTTCATTTCCACTTTCTATTAGGTGAACTGTTGTCAAGCATTAAGTTAGAGAGTAAAAAAAAGTATCTTTTAGGTTCTATGATTTTTCCCATAGCTTATAAATTACCAAACATAGAATATCACCTTCAATAATATTATTCAATTAAATATACGTTATTATAAATTACAATCAACACGAACATATTGTTATCACTGTCATTTAAATGTTGTTTGAGTTATTGCGTATTCAAATTACACTATTCAAATTGTTATTATTATAATGTACTATGTCATATTAGTATTTGACACAAACTTCATATAATTGTTTTACATATACTGTGTGGTTTTCACATGATTGATTAAATAATGATACAAACAGTACCATAAATAATTATCTATTTGAAATAACATTAAATAATATTATACATCTGTGACCCAGTAAACTAAGACAATGTATTATTTTCAGAAAACTATAATCTCCTAAAATAAACGCACCCTCCAATTTTTATTTAAGATGTTTATGAGAGACGCGGATTATTATTATTATTATTTTTAACGTTAGGAATCATTATGGATAGTTATGTGGGACTCTCAACCCCTAAACCAGAAGGTTGCTGCCGCCATCACAGTGGAACACCATTACTTTCGCATTCAACCGCGGCGCAACGATCGCCCCCAGAGAAACCCTCCTTCAGTCACATGCTTAATAGATCGTGGAGGGTTCACAATGACAAATCTGGCCCGCCCCACCGCGCTGGTAATTACCTAATGATTAAAGTGAACCCGAACGAACTCATTAAACGTTTTTGATCAACATTCCCCGTTGTAAATGCGGTAGAAGACGCACAAAGAAGCCACGTCTCTACGCAATGCCAAAGAGTCCAGCCGTTCGCAAAGCACCGGGTCCCGACAATCCGAACGGCTCTCCGTTGTACGCGGTTAAATGGTAAAAGCTGATATTGGGGTGATCCGGACCAGAGATTAGAACAGTACTCCATGTGTGGCCGGACCTGCGCCTTACAGAGCACAAGTCTTTGGCCAGGTTTGAAATACTGCCTCGCTCTATTAATCACTCCCAATTTCTTCGAGGCCAACTTGGCCTTGCTCTCCAGATGACCACGAGACTGACAATCGCTCGAAATGTCGAGACCCAGTATTCTGATACAGGGCGAGGCAATGAGGGGAGTACTCTCTAAGAGTGGTGATACGACAAATGGGGTTTTCTTAGAGATCATCCCCTAGGAAGTTTCTATAGAAGACACAAGTTTCTTTTGACACTCGTCGACGTTTTTCCGAGAGAGACCTGCACGGTCGGAATATACCGCATCCCCAGTGCTGTCATCCGCATAACAATGTATGTTGCAGATATCCAACATATAGTTGCAGTTGTATGTGCAGAAGCAACAGAGTTGGGGATAGCACGCAGCCTTGGGGTACACCAGCGTTCACGGGCTTAGGGTCCGAGCAATAACCATCGAGAACGAATTGTAAGCTCCGCCCAGTGAGGAAGCTGGTGATCCACTTGCATAAACTCTCGGGAAGCCCATAGGTAGGTGCTTCGAAAGAAGCTCCCTGTGCTCCCTCCCGTTTCGTTTTTTTTTTTGTGTTTATCAAGATTTGTAAAAAGTCGTAGAACAATTTTGTTGGGATCGATGTGGAGAGGCTGCCTGCCAGAGTTGACCAACTAATTATAAATTATTTAATATGTTTATTTCAGTAAAACTATTTTTCTATATATATTTTTATTACCATGAGATCTCTTGTCTACTTTTACATTGTATATAATAACCGCATGTTAACCGAAATATCATTTTAATAAAAAAACATTTTGGAAAATGAAGTGAAATCTTATATATAAATTTTATATTTATGAAGATAAAGTATTTTCAACACGTACATGCTAAGTATCGCTACTTAAATATTTAAAAAACAAAATCACATGGAAAATGTTAAGCACGAAATTTGTGTTAGGATGTACTATTTGTCGTCTCTTATCTATTATACGACCAGATGCTTCTTTAATTTTTAAACGTATAAAATTCGAAACGTTTTTTTTAAATAAAATAAAAGCAATTTAAATGTTAGGCCAAGATTAAAATAACCGTAATACATGACGTTTACGTTCCCATAGAGACTATTATGAATGGATTGTTAAATTCTTCAATGCGGGCTCCGATACTGTATATCAATTGCACATATATACAAAAATGTTATGGTTCCCAATAAAAAAGGAAACAAACTGAATGAGTCACTTAAGTGAAAGTCACTTTAAATTTTGATTTATTTAATTATTATTAAGAAAATACTGTTTGGAATATTTATGTAACCTACAGTTTTTTTTTAATTTGATATTTGTTTTAGTTTTAAAAAACTTAACTGGTAAAAATAAAGTTTTGTTAGCCTTGTGGAGCGTTAACATTAAAACTTTTTCAGTCTACACAACATCTACAAAAGTAAAACATTGCTCAAGAAAACAATATTTCATTTCATAAAGTCTAATTGAACTAAAACTTCAGTTATTAGAAATGCCAGGAGAAAAGTAAAAGCAATTTTTAAAAATGTTTATTTTTTTCTCTCTCTTTCATATATATTTGTTAAAATTATAAGAAATTGCAAATAAATCAATTATAAATATCAAATTATTTATTTCTTGAAATAGCTTCTTTATTTGAAAAAATTCTTGGTTAAGTAAAAGTATTGTTCTAGTAGTGTAAAAAAATATTCTCTTTGATTATAATTGCAAGCCATTTTTGTAAACATTTTAATTAAAAAACTACATCAAAATTACAATAATTACATTTTAGGCATAAATTTATATATGTCGTAGATCACGATAATTTAACGATAATAAGTAACTCAATTGATATCATTATAACAGTGGGGTGTGAACATCGTGACGTAACGAGTCACGTGACCGGAATCGTTTGGAGGGGCACCGGAGACATTTTAAATATTGGAGAGCATTGAGTCGAGGAGGAATTGATTAGTGAGAGCCTTACAGTTCGGACCCCAAACGGGATCGGTAGTTCACGCAACTCTGATAATTGTATACCTACTAAGTAATTTGTGAGAATTGATTACCTACATTTAATACAAGAATTGTCATATTGTGTGTGTGGTTTAATTGCCTGAGACCTACGCCTCGGATCCTGTACCAGAATATTCCATCAAGAACGAGCAAGTCACTAATGTGCATCTATCTCCGACATCAGAAGTGGGATTCACTCGGGCATCAAAACCACCAACTACCCGCAAGATAAGTTTATTGAAGCTACAAATCACGTCAAGCAAGAAATGAAGTGATTTTATTATTTGAAACGCACACTACAAGATAATAACAATGAAGTTCCAGAATCAATACAATGAATCAATAGTTGATAATCAATGGTTGTAAATCAATCAATCAATCAAAATAAATTTATGTTATCTCGAAACTTCAAAATTGAAATCTACCCACATATCAAAAAAATCTAGTGAAGTTTTTATGAAAGAAGAAATCGATTCTGATGAACAAAGAAAAGAAGTGAGAAATTATGGCGGTGACTACGCGGTGCGAATGGCGGTAATGGCGCGGCGCGGATGGCGGTAATGGTGCGGGGCGATGGCGGTGACGGCGCGGCGCGGCGCGGTTGGCGGTGACGGCGCGGCGCGGCTGGCGGTAACGGACCGGCGCGACTGGCGATGACGGCGTGGCGCGGCTATCGGTGACGGAGCGGCGCGGCTGGCGCTGATGGCGCTGAAGGCGCTGAAGGCGCTGATAGCGCTGATGGTGCTGATGGTGCTGATGTTGCTGATGGTGGTAACGGCGGTCGTGGCGATGGCAGCTATGGCAGCGGTACTGGTAAAGTACGGTGCGAGCAACGCGTTGAGGTCTGAGCAATTTATCTACCATCGGATACGTCACAGCATAAAGGTGAATTCGTTTCGATTTACTTCCAATTTTTGCGGTAAATACTCGATAGTTAAAGAAAATTAAGCTATCAAATATAGTGGTAAGAACTTTATTATTGTTATTGCGATGACTGGTTTTGAGATTAGCGATCAACCCTCACGATCTTGTTTTTTAATTTTTACTGATAATTATTTTACTTTAACTTTACGTCGTTTTGTTACGTATGATAAGACGCGAAATTATTTTATCCCGGATTTTCGTAAACGTGAATGTTTGTTTTAAACTCGGAAAACAATGTTTTGAACTTTTGTTTTAAATAACTTTGTTTTAAATTCGGAAAACAATGGTAGCGCGATAGCTCTAAAGATTCAACCGATTAAGACCAGACAAGACTTTAAAAAAAAATGTAATTCGATTTTCGGCATTTTTTATTTCTTGTCTACCTACATGTGTAGGAATCACGGGCGAACTTACAATTATTAATTAATCGTATATTGTAAATGCGTATTATTGCCGATCAAGGCCCGTAAATGCTGTAAAATAAAGCGGTTAGTTAATTTAGCAAAAGTAAGAACTTATTATTTACGTCTTGTAAATGTTTTCCGCAACAGAGACTAGAAATATTCGATCGGGGTAAGATGCCATAGATAAAGTTTAACACGCGACAAATTGTACAATGACCAGGGTTGCAAAAGTTTCATTTTTAGAGCTTATGATGGAGAAAGTTAAAAAAACATTTGTTTTGATATATAGCGATGCCAGAGGGTTAAGTACCACTTGAAATAGAGCTTGTAGTAAAAGCGATTGAGTAAAAGTGATAGTAGTGAATCTTAGTTCAAATTGGGAGTCAGTGGGACTCGGAATTGAAAGCGATGCCATGAAACAAACCGGAGGTTTGTTGGTAGGGCTTAGTGAAAAGCCATATGTGACGAATAAGATTCATGCTTTGTGTTTTATGATGTTTTTAGAATACATTTTTGGTTTAAAATGTAATGAAAAGTGGTGCTTAGTTGCTTTAGGCTTTAATTGAGTGGTCATTTATTTTGATTTATGATGTTCAACTTATTATAACTGTTTTTTTCCTTTTTCAATAAGTTGTAAAGGCACAGGTGCAACAGGGGTTCGAGTAGTTCTGATACAGTGCCAGCGACAGGCGGTCACAGAGAAAGAAGGTTTGAAGTGGTCACGTAAGCTACCTTAACGGTACTATAGGACTTTGGTGAGTCATTTTCATATTGTTTTTATTCTTGTGCTGAGAGTTCTCTGATCACAGAATGTGTAGTAAACAATTTTTGTGTAACGTTTAAATAACTCGGTAATTCTAACTGGCAACGATCATAGTGTCCAGAGTACGTTATAAATCTTATCAGAGGTTATGATTAATAATTTTCTATTAGAAAGTCTATTTCAAATCATTCCGATCACAAGATCCCTCAGGAACTAAATGTTTTAGTTGAGCAAAGTGATATTGAATTCACTACAGATAATAGCTTGCCTACTCATACTTGTTGACCGCACCTCACGTGTGGTGTAACACGTGTAGGCGATGGGTCTGTTTTGTGATACATGACCGATGGACTGGTTCATGGTAGTTGTTTGTATATGATCGATGGACTGTATCATATTGCAAAAGTATTGAGTTGGTTGAGTTGAGTACGCAAGTCTGGTAAAATCATGATTGATTTTGTAAAGTAAAGTGATGGATCTAATGATCAGAGTAGTTTTTAACTGTTGTAAATAAGGTGTAGTGCGCACCTTTTGTTAAGAGTGTAGAGTAAAAACCTGAGACGTGACATTCACTGGTTTTGTCAGAATAGCCGAGCAAGTTATCCTTGGAGTTATTTGTTTTATTTCAGACCCTACATCCCAGGACAACCGCGAATCCTAAAGCTACTCGATGGAGGTGGCATGGTTATCGTCACTCGATGGAGGTGGCGTGGTGGTTATCGTCACTCGATGGAGGTGGCAAGATACGTGCACACGAGGGCGTGTGACTTGTCAGAATGGCCGTGTCGTAGATCACGATAATTTAACGATAATTAGTAACTCAATTGATATCATTATAACAGTGGGGTGTGAACATCGTGACGTAACGAGTCACGTGACCGGAATCGTTTGGAGGGGCACCGGAGACATTTTAAATATTGGAGAGCATTGAGTCGAGGAGGAATTGATTAGTGAGAGCCTTACAGTTCGGACCCCAAACGGGATCGGTAGTTCACGCAACTCTGATAATTGTATACCTACTAAGTAATTTGTGAGAATTGATTACCTACATTTAATACAAGAATTGTCATATTGTGTGTGTGGTTTAATTGCCTGAGACCTACGCCTCGGATCCTGTACCAGAATATTCCATCAAGAACGAGCAAGTCACTAATATGCATCTATCTCCGACATATATATTTTTTTAATTTCCTCGAGTATATTTTTAAACATCGATCTCTGAGATGTCTTTATTTATTACATTACATATTTACTAAAGACATCATTTCTTTATTAATTATTATTTTTTATGCATAAACTAATTCAAAACTTATAAATTCTATTACTTATCACAGACTCAATGACAGTAATCACAAGCAAAGTCAATGTAAATACTGACCAGTGCAGGCCTCATTCTCGGTTTAAAGGAAATGAATTATTTCTTTGAAGTCGGTTATAATGCTATGAAAGGCATCGATTTAAAATCGAAGGTAATATATAAAACCAATAACTTTATATTTATTATAAAAAAAGAATTCTTTAGTAAAATTAAGTAATTAATTGTTTTTTAAGTGTTATCCTTTAATAAATAGAACACATATACGTATATACTGTATATGTATTGCGTCGGGGGACCGTTGTACGTACGTTGATAGTGTATATATTACGAAGTTAATCATTGAGGACTATACGATTCGATATTGTGATTTCTTTATTTGCCTTGTTAACTTGCATTTTAATTTCTTCCTTTATTAAACGGTCCCCCGACGCAACGGATTCAATAAGTATAGACTAATATTACTTTTATTCTTTTTAGAGGTCTTTTTGTATCAGGGGTTTTTTAAATTTTTAATTTATTTTTTTTCTGCTTTTTAAAGTTATTTAACTAGTTTCTGAATCGTACTAAATGAACCTACAGATAAACAAAATTTTCAATTTTTTAAGTAGGGAAGATTCGAATGTTTGTTTGAATTAAATAGGCTCCGAAAGCTACGGACCGATTTTTAAAAAATCTTTTATTATTAGAATCCTATATTATGATGTACAAAGGTTACATTTAATACGAGAAATATGTATTATATTTAATAAAATAAGGATCCACGTGAAAGTTTCGACAATGTAATAAATTATAAATGTTTTAAGTAACATGATTCAAGACTTTTTCATATGGGTAGGTAGATAGGTAGGTTTCATATATACGAATATTAATAAATATAAACATTTAGAGTTAAAATGATTTACAATCACTTATAACACTATGATGAAGGGGTTTATATTATCACTAGCTGTTGCAAGTGATTCTTTATGACTACGATCATAAGTCATATAAATATATTTTTACAGTTTACGTGGACGCAGTCACGGGCAACAGCTATCCCTAATAAAGTACTTTACCTGAGTAAGTAAGTGTAAAAACCTTTTGGCCCTCATGACAAGGCTTTTTTTCTATATAGCGGGCAAAACAGCTGGGAACAGCTAATTATTGCATAAAACACCTCTCCCCCGCACGAATAAAACGTGAATATCTTGAAGACGACTAATTTTATTTCAATCAAACATAAATGAAGACCATCTCGACGAACATAGCTTACGATTAAAAAAGACCGCATTCAAATCCGTTTACGCGTTTGGCCGCAAACAGCTTTTTATTGCATAAGAACCTCTCCCCCGCACGAATAAAACATCAATATCTTGGAGACGACTATTTTTATTTCAATCAAACATAGATAAGAAACATCTCGGCGAGGATAGCTTTCGATAAAAAAAACTTCATCCAAATCCGTTTTCGCGTTTGGCCGCAAATAGCTTATTATTGCATAAGAACCTATCCCCCACACGAATAAAACGTCAATATCTTGGAGACGACTATTTTGATTTCAATCAAACATAAATAAGGACCATCTCGACCAACATAGCTTTCGATCAAAAAAAACTTCATCCAAATCCGTTTACGCTTTTGGCCGCAAACAGCTAATTATTGCATAAGAACCTCTCCCCCGCACGAATAAAACGTCAATATCTTGGAGATGACTATTTTTATTTCAATTAAACATGGATATGAACCATCTACGACGAGCATAACTTTCGATTAAAAAAACCGCATGTAAATCCGTCCGGAAATTTGCCACAGACAGATACACAGATACGCAGATACCAGATACGCAGATACCAGATACACAGATACACAGATCGACAGGTCAAACTTATAACACCCCTCTTGAAAAGAGGGGTGTTATAAGTTTTTAACCCACTGAAAGTGGGGGGTTAATTCAATTCAATTCAATTCAATTCAATTCAATTCAATTCAATTCAATTCAATTCAATTCAATTCAATCCAATCCAATCCAATCCAATCCAATCCAATCCAATCCAATCCAATCCAATCCAATCCAATCCAATCCAATCCAATCCAATCCAATCCAATCCAATCCAATCCAATCCAATCCAATTCAATTCAATTTAATTTAATTTAATTTAACTTTACTTTTTTTATCGTTGGAAAAATGCGTTTCCGCATCGTCACCCAAGCCAGGAAGGCGATGGCAGGGCGGTATGTGCGGCACCCGGCGACTGCCTAAGGCACCCCACTAAAAAACCAACGGCTGCCCACGACGCTACAATGGGTTGCCACGGGATCGCTTTCGCACTCACCGTGGCGCCCCAGCCAGCGAAACTCCTCCATATAGGGGTACCCCGGGCAACCAGTATACCCCTACCTCATAGACCTTGTGCAATGGCGAGAGAGGTCGCCCCCCCCTCTCACCTAGGCCTACGGCTGGGAAGGAACGGGCTGGACCCTTCTCCTTCGCAGCCTCTCCCGCTGAAGCTCGATGTGACTATGTTGCCATAGCCACAGCCGGCTCCGTGCTAATTTTATAATTTTAACTTTTTTTAATTTATAACATTATAGATAAATATTTGTACGTTATTAATACATATAGAAATATTGCATCAATAGATTTGTAAGGAAAAAAATACAAAATAACCATAGTAGTTGTACATAGAATATACATACTAGTTTCGGCAAAGAAAAAGCTAGTAAAATATGTTATTCTTCTTACGTCTGGAACGCAATTAACTAAAACGAAATGGTTTTGTTTTGCCACAATATCCACGATCTGTTTGAAGCCTTAATGCAGAAGGCGTGTCACGTCAAGTATTTTTTAAAGTCATCAGGCGGTATATACAGCGTTATTTTTTGTACTATTCAGAATATTTTCATTGTACGAATTATAATTAAAATGTCAAAATTTTAAAATTAATTCTGTTATAGTACGTACAGACTAAGGAAATAAAAATACTTGATTAGAGTTTATATTTTGGTATTATAAGAACAGTGTTATATAATTATTATGAGATAAAATGCCCGTCATAAATGTGTTTACCTCAAACTAGATTAGACCAAGTAAAAATAAGCTATCATAACGTGATGGGTATCATGAAGTATTAAGGGTAGCAGTAAAAAAAATATAGAGTGAAATATATATTTTTAAGTTAATTTTTAATGGTCATGTATTCGAGCTTTTGACCACTAGAACCATATTAATAACTTTCTGGTGTATGGCGGAAGCTTCGGAAAATCTATGTCTTTCCTGTCTTATTCTATGTTTATTATGTATTTTCTTCTCTATTTCTTCCTATTGTTTAAAAATATTTCTTAATGTATTATATTGTTGAAAATTAACATAGAAAACGGTACGTAAAAGCTCTCATATAGGTCATTTATTCGTTACATATATAAAAAAATCTTTATTGTAACAAGCATTAATATAAATTTTTATTTATACATACTTCATTTTTAGGTTTTTTTTATTACAAGATTAAAAATTATTATTATTTTTCATCGATCGTAAAAATTGATGCAAGGTATTTGATTTTAATTTGCAAACGCTTTATACCACGTGGGCGAGCGTTATTAAATGTCAACAGTACAATTTTTCATCAGAACAATAAAAATAAATCATGTTTTCAGAGGTTTCCTCTTTTAGAGTATTCATTCAAAAGAGAATGTTATTGTTATAACTAGGCTCATAAGTGCTAATCTTATCTGTTATCTAAGTTTTTATCATCATTTTTAATATTTTATTACGTTATATTTTATATAAATATAGATATAATTACGATTTTATGATTCGCTCGATATATGGAAAATATTTTTAATATCACGCAAGATCAGAACTATAATTTAAAAACTACGGAATAAATATTGGTAGCAGAGCTTGGTCCATTGTTTCCTCATTATAAGTTGATTACTGATATCGAAAAGATTTTTTTTTATATTAACTGCATTTGTTTAACTACAATACAGTCAAATTGTCGATGCTGCTTTATTATTCGCTTTGCATTATTTGATGCTTTAAATAATTCGACGAATTTCCTCCAACAATTAGCTTTTGTACGCTCTTAGTTATAATAATTTAGGCAAGAACCTAAGCCCACCTACCTGCCACTACTACTGCGACTACCTGCTTACCTACGTATTTAAAACTAATGTTATATATTTTTTTAATATATGAACACGTAACAATGTTATTACTAAAGAAAAATAAATGATTTCGTCAATAAAATATAAATCATACAAACTGCTAGATAGTACTTTGATTTGTAAATTCATGTTTTTTATTACTTTAAGTATATAATAATATATTTTAATAACTTAAGAGTTCATGGGTCTTTTCTCGATTATAGTTGATATAAGTAGTAGTAAAATTCTTTATTACACTCAACAAAATAAAAAAAATAAAAAACAACAATAAAAGGAACAAAAAATTATGCAAAGAAAATATTAATATACATTATTATATCAATATACATATTGGGTGTAAAGGCAGCCTTATCAAAAAAGTTGGTCTCTTCCAGGCAATAAATAAATATCTAAGAAAAAGGGTCGTGCACAAAATCCCACAACAATAAATTTAGATCAACAGTACTTTTTCTCACTTATGTAAACATTACTTCTTGTTTAATTCGGGTCTAATTACTCCTAAATAATAAACAATTATGGTTTATTATGCTAAAAGGGCTTGTAATTTAAAAAAGGATTGTAATTTTTATGACTTTTTTATTACTCGTTAATGTACTTTTTTGTAACGTTGTTATAAATACCACCTGGGTTTTCATATTTTTTTTACATTTAATTTAAGAGAGGTTTTATATTTATTTATATATTTTATCTGTTATACTATTTATATATAATAGCTAAATTTAATTATTTTATTAATTTATATATTTATTTTAAAATTATATTATTTAAATTATATTATTAATTTATATATTTTATCTGTCATACTTTTTATATATAATAGCTAAATTTATGCTCACAATATACTTAAAAACGAAATATATTAAAAGTCATATATTAATTAGTATTTAATCAATCAATCATTTGGTTTGTAATACTTTACGTTATTGACTCTTTTTTTGTAGGAATATATAGTCCAAAAATCTTTCAGATATTCAAAAGATATTTCTCCAAAAAATGTAGATCTGCATCCATATATACCTACTCTAATATTCCTAAATAATACGTTTACATCAATGTACGCCAAATTATCAGGGTGGAGCAAATTCCACCCTAATAATTCTGCCTACATTAATTGCGTAATTATATAATCAAAATTATAGATTAAAAAACTTAAGCATTCTCTGGTCTGACGCTATTGTCACTGTAACTACTTACCCCTGTCACAACCAGCCCCGGTCTCCCCTACTATAAGTGAAAACTTTTTTATTGTTTGCATCTGAGTTAAATAAATCTTAAGTCAATATTGTTTCATTTTCACATAACCTAGAATAGACTTCAACTCATTGCTCACTTACAATAAAAATAAAAAATCCCCTATAATAAAGACCTCTTAGAAGAATATAAATAACATTATTATGTACTTATTAAAGTCGTTGCTGTTGGTCGCTGGAAACCGAACGTCGTACGTGGTTACGATAATACTTTAATGATGAAAAAAACCTTAAAAAAACGTGATTCATACAAATTAAATATTAGTAAATATGTGTTTATTCATAAAGGCTTTTTAAGTTAAGAAAGGCTATTTTATATTGACTTAAAAGTAAGAGTCACTCTAAACATAAAGCAAAAAATTTCTTACATAACATATATAAAGGTGCTTGGTTTTGAATTGAATAATGTCGCTTACAAGTCCTGGCAGTGCCAGTTTATTATTTGGTATGAAATTTAAGTATTAAAAAAAGCGAGATTATGTAAAATAGTTGAAAAACGTTTGTATTTTAATAATTATTACTCTGTGATAATTATTAAATAGTATTTGTTGTACCTCATAAAGCATTTGACAGGGTTTTTATTTTAATGTTTTTGTTTCAAAATAATTGTAAGCGTAAATGTAAATTTTTCAATTATTTCAAAATATTTATTTATCATAAGATAGAAAAGCTGGCTTTAGAATACATTTCTCATAATTTTTCTAACAGATGTTGATATCAAGATAATGCTAAAGAATACAAAGAACGCTAGGATTTTTTTACAAATTAAATTTTAATAAAATAATTGATAAAACATGGTAAAAAGTTATGTTAAAAAAAACTCTTTTTTGTACACAATAACACAATGTAAATTTATTGTAAATGTTATTACTAAATAAATTAATTTTAATAAATAAATTAAATTAAAACTAAATTTCTATCTAATCTATTTGTTAAAATATGTAAAAGCACTTCACTACAAGATACTACTCAATAATTACGTGTTTTTGCAAAATCCTCTTGTGAACTAAATCCTCGTAATATAATTTATCAAACTCAGAAAATAACGATCTGATCCATTAATAATCTTCTTGAAAGTTATATCTTCTAGAGGATTTCAATATATATATATATATTATATATATATATTTGTGTCTGTGGTACGACCCACCTCATAATAATATTCAATGAATACACAAAACGATAGTAAAATATTATAATTCTATATAATATAAGTTTCTTATATGAAATAAATGTAAAACTTTCCCAGTAAAGTGCCGTCTAAAGTATTTGTAAATGAGACTTCTGGCACAATACCCGCTTAAACGTATCGTATTTTATCTCACATGACTTTTCCTATTTTTGAATTCGATATTTAGCTACATATTTTATTTTTATCTTCATTTTCAGATACCTGTATTCAAAACAATATAAATACATTTAAAATAATTTATTTTAGGGTTATTTTACTGCAATAGTATATTGGAGTATTTTCTTTTTTTTTTTTATATTTGCCTACCAAAATGACCCCACTCTGCCTGATCTTAAGCAGTCAGTGAAGTCTAAAAATGGAGGCCACCATTCTCATTCACGCAAAATAGATCGCAGTATGGTGGTCTCCACTATGGCGGCCTTGTGAGATGCCTTTTCACGCCCCGCTTAAAAGACCCAGGATCATAGTTGGAAGGAAACACTAAAAAAACTATGATTGTCATTGAAGACAAGACGCAACTGGGTCTCGTTTTACAATTATTGAATATATTTATGGATGTAATGTTCAAATTCCACCTTGTCATTGTCAACAGACAGCCACTAATTGTCATTAAACTATTAAATACATTTTTGACAATCGAAAAATTCAATGTCACATGGTATGAGAGTTACAAAATATAATATAATATATAATTCTGAATACTTGTATTTAAAAAAAATTAAGAAATTTAACAAAATATAGTAAATTTAATAAAGCTAGACGATCAAATTGTTTACAAACAATGCAAAAAAGGAAATATTTAAAAAATGTTACTAACATGAAAACAAAATAAATACATCTGAAGCTGGTTAAAGCGTATTTATAAAAACGAGAAATAATAATGAATAAAACGTTATACCTAAATATGTAATTTATTTATTGTTAGTCTTATTTATTTATAGTAATTTAAATGGTAAATACATTGGAATTTATTTATTTTAGTTCATAAGTTTCACATTAATTATGGAATGTTATTTAGTATTTACTGTTGAATGTTTTAAGAATTAGAAACATAGGATATTTTAACATAATGTTCAATCTTTTAATAATTATTAAAATTTATAATAAGGTATAAATAATAGCATCTGTAAGTTGGTTATGAAATTGTAAATTACCCTCACCTAAATATTATACTGTAAAAATATTATAAAACGAGTTGTAAGGGCTGCTCTCGCCCATTCTATTACAAATGGTTGGATATTAAACATTGAGGTGAAAGTATTGTGTATTACTGAAACAAGTCTTAACAGTATATTTACAATGAAATAGAAGAAATATTTATTACATTATATTATTAGTATTATAAATCAAAATCAGTATTGATCTACTTAAGATATATTTTTTCCTCAATTCAAATGCCTTTTAGGGTTACTCGTACTAAAAATTAATATCTAGACTTAATAGTCTAATATGAGAATAATGGAGTATAAAGAAAGCAAAAGTAAAGGAGTAATGTTTGAAAATATTTATAAACATGTATAGCCATGTTACGCTTATTTAAATTTATATAAATATAGAATGAAAAATAAACCGATACGGGCAGGGATTCGAACCCGTGACTACTGGAAAACCGCCCCGTACCGTCTCGATAAAGACGATCACATATAGAATGCTTAATTCACCGAGGCAGACAGCGATACGGTAACTCAGTTGGTAGAGCGACGGGACGGTTTCCCAGTAGTCGCGGGTTCAAATCCCTGCCCGTATCGGTTTATTTTTTCATTCAATATTTATATAAAAGTATAGAAGTACTTTTTTCTGCTTATTTAATATATTTTTTTTACAGATATGTATTTTAATACGATCATCCCATATAATGGACCCCGTTTATCATTTGGTTAAGATATTCATCAAGAATTCCAGACGTAAAATAAACATGTATATAATTGAATTATCAATATATTTTTTTAATTTCATATTCTTCCTAAAAAAGTTAAAAGATTGAATTAAATCATTTGATTTTTTTTTTTGGAAAAATAACCAATGTTGTTATTCTCGCATCTTTCTCGAATTGATCACCACTCTTAGGGATTTTATCAAATGTTCAGTTTCTTTATTTATCTGCAAAATATAAATAATGACAAATACTAATGCATGGTGACCGACACTTATGAGTTGGATTATAACACGTTAAGATCATTATGTCCATAATAATCTATTATATCTATTTATTTTAATATATAATCCACAAAGCTATGTCATATAAGCAGCTCCCAAACCTAATAATATGTAAAGTTTATGGGATAACGTTCGCTTTTATTTGATTATAAAAACTTAAACAACCTCAACAGCATATTTGTCGTTTTATGCTGTCTCTACAAGTTAACTTACGAGTACCATAGAAATACAAATTACAAAAGCCTTTTTACTTTGTTTCGAAGCTATTACATTCCTAGTTTCGCTCGCACGGTTAATGAAGATCAAGTATCTTATAGAAAATATTTTTACAGAAATTATTTAGTATAGTTATTATATCAGCACTAATTACACAAATTGATCTAACCTCGAAGTAAGCAAATTATTTGTTTGTATTACACAACTATACAAATAAATATAAATACACATTATAAATACTTCGAATAAAAGAGCACATATTTTAAATAAACAATACTCAAGGTTACATTATTTGAGGTTGTTGTATTTCACATCACATTAGGAACACGTTTCCAAAATAGATAGTTGGCAAATCCCATCACTACTATGATAAAATATGACTGAAAATGTTGTATATACGTACACTTAATATGTACCCGTAAGATTGTATAACTCGGGAATAATGTGCATGATGTAATTTTAATATTTGAAGTTATTGTTTTCTTTATGTTTTGCAATACTTTTGCAATACTACAATAATAAATATTATTATATTATTACATATGGTATAATCATTTTTTATAATGTAAATGGAAAATGCACACTTTAGAGGTTGCTACTCGATCTTTTAGTCTATAAGAGCTAGGTCAGATGTTTTTTGTATTAGAAATATATCAACTGATTTAAAATAAAAAAATGTAAAGCTAATTTAATTGTTAAGATAAGGAAACAAACAATGCTTTTGTTTTTATAAAAAGAATGTTCCAATCGTCACATATATAAAACAAAATAGTTTTTAGTATTAGTACGTTTATATATAATACTGTTTCCAAAACCTGCAACAATCTCGAGGCAACTCTGGCACAAAATCGCACAAAGTGTCGTACTTTAAAACTTAAATACTAGAACATTCCGCCAGAAATTCAATTCCCAAGTGCGAGCGTTTACCGCGAGGAGGTAGTAAGTTTTACCTTAGAAGCTACAGTATAACTGGAAATCTTAAATGCACGTAAAATCAGTCGTTCCCTTAAAACTTATCACTTTATTCTTAATGTATTCGTTATAATGTACATCTTTAATGAAATACAAAAACAATATTGTCTATATTGACAATTATATCTACTAATAAACTATTTAGAAGTTGGATAACAACTATTGTATTACGACTTCATTAGAAATTATCTTTTCAATTAAATATGACGTATGTTTTTACCGAAAGCACGTAAATAACATAAGTCGATGAACTGTG
Source organism: Napeogenes inachia (assembly GCA_959347355.1). Classification (NCBI taxonomy): domain Eukaryota; kingdom Metazoa; phylum Arthropoda; class Insecta; order Lepidoptera; family Nymphalidae; genus Napeogenes; species Napeogenes inachia. The sequence continues at coordinate 6,719,415 of OY365797.1, forward strand.
TTATCTCTATCTGCTCATAACATCAACCAACTAATTAACTGCGAATATTATTATCTAAAAATAATAATTTCTATTCATAAGTTTAAGGTAGGTACTACTTTTTAATTATTAGAATACGAGATTGTATTGATTTTTTATTTGCTTACTATGCTTGCGTATTTTGCTTTTGTAATCATTTTCGTATTACTAATGTTATTATCGTCATGTTTAAAAACTAAATTATAAATGAAAATGTTTAAATAATTAATTATCATTAATAATTAATTAATACTATAGTTATTGAAATAAAAAAAAACTATTTATTATTAAATCCTGCGATTGTTATTGTATGATTGTAACAGCGCGCTAAAGTAGAGGAGAAACCATAAGTGTATGGTGTGATTTGTGAACGGAATTGCTGAAACCCTTGGATCCTGTTATTGTTCTAAGAAAAGCTTGTGAATAGATCATTGTGATTAAAAGTAATTATGTTATTTTCTTAGTTAGCGCAAAATTATTATTATTATAGTAGAAATAAAATAGTTGGGATAACCATATCGTCTTTTCATTATACTGATTTCTTTATTTTTTAACTTCTTTTTCTTATTTGTACTACTATCCTATTCAATTTATAATTAAAGCTTTATATTCACTTATAATAGAATAAGTAAAAAAAATGATGAGATTTTAAAACTCCAAGTTTGGACATTCCTTTGAAATATTTAAGTAACAAAATATAATATAAAAATATTATAATAAAAATCCATTCACGAACCTTGAACAGAGGTATTTTTACCTTGAATTGAGGTATTTATACCTTGAATTGAGGTATTTTTACCTTGAATAGAGGTATTTTTACCTTGAATTGAGGTATTTCTCCCCTCTTTGTAATACAATAGATATTCCGTTCAGTATTAAACTCAGCGTTTTTAAGAAAAGAACGTACAACTGCTTTACCCGCAGTTTTAATTTTTAATTTGTTAATAATATTAAAATATGGAAAATTTTATTTATAATTTTTATTAGATAGTTTGATAACGAGCTATTATAACAAATAAAACATAATAAAAAAAGGTTCATGAGAGTTTTGTTTTAGGGGAATGACAATTATAATACAATTATATTTAAAATATATGTGTTCAACACAGTAAGGATTGTTTGAAAACCTGAATAAGTAACCTTATAATAGAAAATTAATAAAATTTAAATCGATTAATAAAAAACATGTCTTTCTTCTATACAGAAAAACTGACCGAGTTTATATTTCCATGTAGAAATTCATTATGATTCTTACTTACATAAGCAGATCAGGTCATACTCAAATTCCCTTTAAGATATTCAATAAAATATAAGCGCAATATCTTTACATTGGAATATCCTCTCTATTCCATGGATCAAAATTAAAAGTAGCAAATAAGATTAATAAGAAAACATTCAATTTGTTAGTCATTTGATTATATCACTAATTACATTATTTCTCTGCGATTTATGGATGCTTTATAATATAAGGATAGGACATGCTATAAATAAATTCAAAACCGTATCCATAAGGCTTTTATTAAAATTATTTGAAACCAATAAAATATTTAAATTTATGATATTCGTTCTTTATTTAAATTAAAGAAGACAACTCCATGAGACTACTACAATAACCAACTGTAGTAATTTAGAAAGCAATTGCGGTAACTTGGATAAGTATGAAGTTGAAAACTCCGTCACAGTCATTTTAATTAAGATCTTTGTTTAAATTAAGCGCAAGCCTAAGTATCTCAAGTAATATAATGTTATTTATCTAAAGGTAATGTAACTTCAAACACTTTGAATAAAAATTTTGAAAAGTAATTAAAATTTATACACTACATACCATTTCAGCGTTTAAGTATATTTTTGTAATCACAAAGATTAAGTGATACTTTTAAATTCTATTTGTCCATAATATATAAATTGTTCGGCAAAATATCTGTACGCTTTTGAACACAAAGGTGAAAGATAAAAATTGTAGTTAGTATAAATATTTATTTACGTAGGATCTTTAATGAATCTTAATATAACTGTGTAGTTTGTGGGTATGTTTATTTTTCTAACTCTACGCGCTCTATCTGTTCTATAAAAATGTCTATTGCATCAATTTTTACCCAAAGGTTGCTTGTAAAAATACCAGTTTAGCCATAAGGCGTTAGCCTTATTTTTTATTTTGTCTACTTGTGTATATAACATTTTAGAGTTTATTGTGTTTAATAAAGGACATAGAATAATAGATGCCAATAACCAAAGTATAATCTTATTATTTTTCGGGACTGAATGACAAACAAGCAAAAAACTGCACCTGGCAGTAAGTGGTGCGTTTCCCATGAACATGAAAATTTGAGATAGATGACGGCAGCTAAAAAAAGGAGGGAACCAGCGGGTTTTTAGAAATCCCGCTCTTTCAGTCACTATACGAAACTTTACTATAAAAGCTACTCTCTAATCGAACGGCCTGATCTTTTATGCGAGCGTTCTTATCCCGTTAAGCTAGGTGCTATCAAGTGGGTTTTCACATAGCATAAAGTATGGAAGACAATCCTTGATAATTATTAAATCCATAATAGTCGTCACGATATACAAATAGATCAAACAATGTAATCATTTCAGGAAATATCAACTCATCCATTAGTGACGAATGTAGTAATTAGAGAGATCTGTTTGAATTCGTAACGTGACAGAAGATATTGATATACGAGAATAATAAGCGTCTAGTTTATTGTTATTGGAGGTGATTACAACTTTATTTACTATCAATGGTACGATAATAGCTTTCTTTTCCTATCTTTGTTATAAAGAAACCTTAATACTAGTTTTAGATTCATTATTATTACCTAGTAATTACTACTATTCACAAAAACATATATAAACAAATCTGTCTGTAAAAGTACATGCAGAAGTAAAACCTGGTATAAATCAATCTTTAGATAAAAGCTTAGTTGTAGTAGTTAGTACCTTATTCATATTATGTTAATATTTTGTAAGATTTAGTTATTTATGTTTCGGGAGACGAAATGTTTCTCCTCTACTAAACTTTTTTAATTTCTATTAAATTTAAATCAGATTTCAAACTACTAAAATCGATATAAAAGTGGAAATTCAATTCGCTAGTTCAGGCTCAATAATAGCCCTAGTAGGAATAGTAGTAGTAGAGTCAATATAAATACAACCCATTGTGGGGGCTTTATTCTTTGGTCCAAGGTAGAAAAGATATATCATATGAAAATACAAGATCATTAAAATCCTTAATGTATTTTCCAAAGAAAGTAAGTAAGTAAAGTACACGATATTAACAAACACGTTATTTATTATAGCTTTTGCAAGAACGCCTCATTATTATTGTAAGATGAAAAGTATGATATGGCTACCGTTCATGTTAATTATTGATAAGCTTATTCTAAAATAGCTTTTAGTTTTGTAATTGCACCCCAGTCGTTGTACACACTAGAAATTACCTCTTCTAACTGCGTATGTTGCACACATAGAATCAATCTAGTATCCTCACAAACTTCGGGGTACTCTTCAAATAATTATATGCTTTCCACGAAGGGCATGTGCAAAAAATGTCTTTGTACTGTATAAAATGTATCTGAAATAATAATGTGATATTTAATAAAAATATCCACCTATGCCTTCACGCATCATAATTCTTATAAATGAAAAAAGACATATAGAATCAGCAAAATCATTTTAATAATTCAGAAACCTTATCGGGTGGTTGAAAACTACCATTGTTTATAGCATTTGTATGGTTAAGCAATTCATTAAAAGCATTTTATTCTATCAAGATAATTAGAGCAAAAAATTTCATCACATCATATTTTTGTCATCAAATATGCTCGCTGTAGCGTCAAGTTTTAATTAAATATAAGTGAGTTATGAAACATGGTCCATATTATTCATTTTAGGAATAATATCAAGTTAGTAATTCTTACTCTTATTAATACTGATAAATTAATTAAATTAGTGTTTTTAACTACAGTGTTTACAAACAAAAAGTTTTTACTTATGGAGTAAATGGTAAATATCGAAGGATCTTTCTCTTGTATAGGACTATTTTAAGCGATAAAAAGTAAAATAAAACAAAACAAAAAACACAACAAAATTGCTAAATATTTTTTGTATATCTTAACAAGGTAATTCCATCTTTTTCCTAACACAGTTGAGGGATTTCCTCCAATCATTTATTTTCAGTAGGAAAATAACCAAAAAGACTGGTAATTGGAACATGTTCCTCGAATTAATCATTTCGCTAAGCGATATTTTTTTCCAAGTGGTCCAATTCCGACACCCTTAAGATATTTTACTTTATTACATTTTTAGTCAATTGTTACGTTGTAGCTAATAGATCTAATTGTACTAAATTATAAACAACAAAGCTATATCAAAATTATCAGCTCAACAAACTGCTAATAGGTAATATGTATTCGAGTTATTAAATATATATTATACTCATTAAATATATATATATATATATATATATATATATATATATATATATATATATATATATATATATACCCGGCTGTAATCACGTTATTTATTCAGAATTTGTCCGACTAGTTTCGAACTCATTTGGGGTTCGTACATGAGCTCGACGCAAGGCAGACTCGCGGCGTGAACTGCGTGCTCGTATTCGATTTATTCGATAAGGATTACTTATTTAACGATCACTGACGCCTCGGTGAAGAAGGAGTCCTGATCCGGCTCACTCTCTCGAGGCCGGATCTGGTCCGAAACAGGACCCGGTCCGAACTCGAAGTCACTTCCGACGGCTGGTATACGCGGCAGGTGACCCTCCAAAGAAGACTACCTGATGCACAGGGCCGTAAAAAGTACGCAAACCTGCGACGCTTTAAACTTCCGCCTGGAGACTACGCAAGAAATGCGACCTCGACCGACCCGCAAGCACACCACCCCGAAAGGCAGCCTGCTTGCCAGCCAGCTATGGACCGGGCACAAACCCCCATGACCGACCCCCACTGCGCCGGATATTAGTCAACGGGAGAACCCGAATATTCTCACTAACCGTTGTTGCCCAGAGAGCACCACGAGGAGGTTCCCGGCGTTCACACCCCATCAGTAAGTAATCCTCCTGGTGTATGTGTACCTAACTAACGATCAACAGATCAACCCAATAAATTTATACAGGCATTTATTATTGTCAGAGTATCAATATCTGATAATAAATATCAGGAGGCGGAATAAATCCCTCCAATTGCAGCAAACATTAGTCATTAATGGATGAATCGATAATTCCTCATTCCACAGAGCAGACGGATGTTATAATATTTAAGCCGCTTAAACCCGGTTAAATATCATTTTAATATTATTATAAGATTATTTAAGATGATTTAAAAAATAATATATTTCTATATAGAAACCTGCACCGCCGCACCTGTAAATTTTACTAACATTATTTTAGTCAGTTTTCGAGAAATAGTAAAGTAATTAAGTTTTTTATGTTTTGAGAATGATATGAATATCAATAACTTTTAAGTAAATATTATAAGATAGTAAATGGTATAAAATATATAATTTGGGTTGCGGGTTGAAAATAACGCAATACGTATTTTAATGTCGGGATTATCAACAGATGGAGATTGTTGAATCCAATGATTAAAGTAAAACAGTCGCGAGCTTCAAAATATTATATATGTATTAAATAATTGCTCATTTATATAAGATTTATAGAAAAGTACTTGCACCTTATTTTAATAAAACTTTATTGTAATCAGAATTTATACGTCAATAGCACTATCTCTTTCGATATATGTATGCCCATAAAAAAGAAAATATATCTGTATGTATGTTCTTTATAGACTCCGAATCTAAACTCAATGACATTTTCAGAGTATTTTTGCAATGACCCAGCCGGAGTTCCTGTATAAAGTTTGGTCTTATTAAACTATCAGTAACAGTGTTTTTACTACTGATATGCTATTATTTTTTACATAGAAGTATTTAAGGTCAGTTAAAACGCCTCGTATGTATCCGTGTACCCGCTAGAGAAACGCGTGGAAGAAAATGAACTTCAGGTTATTATTGCAGTGGTTTTATTCTTATATTTAATGTATTTTTTGTTACGTATTTCGAATTAATATACCTTTAATTAAAGAACGGCGAAGCGGACTAATCATGCTTTAACATCGAAAAAAAATTGTATATAAAATAATTTGTATTACACTAGGCTCAGATTAGTCTGTGAACATCATAGTTCTTAAATTTGTAATAAACGGTGAATGACACAATTTAATTAAAAAAAAAATATCTACATTTCGTGTAACGCGGCGTGTGCATGGCAACATTGTTTGTTTTTTATGCATATTTTGATTATAAAATTCAATATCGTGACCTTTAGAGTCTTTTCTTTCGGAAGCACTTCCGAATCCAATATCTTATTAGCCTTCGGTGAGCGTTTTAGTTGTTCGTGATCTTACTAATGCATTTGAAGTGTTGTTTCTTAAATTCATTAGTGTTTAATTTCAGGGCTTATTCATTAATATGGAATAATTATAATTCTTATTTCCGGCATTTCCAGGGCAGTTTCAAAGTTTGTTGGAACAATATTTCGTAAGTAATTTTAATCTTTATTCTAAATTAGGAGGTGTTTCATAGATTTTGAGATTTTATTTAATGTTATGGTACCTACGTGGTAATATTTCATTATTTGTGCTGATTCGACCCTCGGAGTCGACATAGACTTATAATATTGCTTGCAAGGCCTTTGTCCTCCATAAGGTAGTATAACTTATTGTTATTTAAATAGATCAATGTGGGATTAGTATTATTAGGTAGTTTAAACTGTAATTTATTCATTACAGGAGGTTTTTTTTGTACCGTAGAAGATACGGGTTCTTTTATAATTGGTTCGCGGGGGTAGACGTGAATCTTCGGAGCTTCGTCCTTCTTTTTTTTAAGACTAACAATGGCTAAACATATTTATAATATATTATATTTTAAAACACAAAACATATATCCCATGTAGGTAAGGATTTTTAAAAGAAAGGCTTCTTTTCAAAATCCTAAATCTAAAAATACAAGACAACCTTATTCACCTATAAATGTCGGGGTAATCGTCTCGAAACAAGACGGTACAAGATCGCGGGTTCGAATAGCGATTCGGCAGCGGCCGGTATCGGTATTTTCATCAAATTAAATTTATTCTGCATAGGGCCTGTACGGCCAATTTAATTGTGTGTAATAAGTTTTTATTTTTATTTTACTAAGTTCCGTTTTCCGGAATGCAATCCCTAGTTATAAATAAGCACCTCATATTTGTTATCACATGAACAGATTCAATAAATGTCATGTGTGGAATAAAAATAACAAAATTAATAATTTTCGTCACATAGTAGTTTTACATATTTTATGAACCAAAACAATGCTGGTACAATAGGTAGTTCAAATAGTAAATAACTTGCACAATACCGTAATACGTAACAACAATTATGATACGTATTTTCGGGACGCAGACTGAAAGCACTGCTGCTGCAAATAGACAGACTGCAAATAGCTTACAATGCATGGGAGAAGATATTAAAATACAGAAAATAAAAAATAAACATTGCGCTCCCAGTGAGCACAATTTACAAACATGAATATATTTGTACTATTTCAAAATAACATTCAACATGCATCTGTTATACAAAAACGGTATATATAGCTTCTTTTTCTTTTTTTGTAGTCGAAAAGTGAAAAGGTGTTGTCGAACAATATTTTTAGGGACTTCATTGTACTATCGTTTTGGATTTCGATAATTCTTCTGGTTTTCAGCCTGTGTGACCGAAACCATTTTTGGTATGGCTTTGAATGTAACAATTGACCTACCTCTTTTAACTACACCCAAATATTTATCAGGGGATTATGATATTTACTTACCATTATAATTATATTCTTACATCAAAAAATATTTATAGGAAGTATCCTACATTTTCGTAAATGATCTATGTGCAAATAATGGTGTTGCTTCGTAGGCTTATCAGGGTTTACAATTCCATCCATCCAAACTTTTCATCTTGTTTTAAGTCTTAAGGTTCGATAGCCGCTTCTCTTTGGACCTATTCCTACACCCTGGTTAAGCTTTATTACTTGAAGTCGGCTTTGGGCTTACTATTAAAGAGGAGAAGTGAAATTCGTTGGTAGCTTTTAGGGTCTTCGGGGAATTTCCCGGGCTGCAGTAGCGTGCCAATGCGGGTTTTTTGCCAGACCCTAAGTTCTGCAGATCTTCCCTGCGATTTTTTTATAAAGATTAAATAACCATTTTTTCGTAATCGAATTGTATTTATATCTCAACAATGTAGGAGTCATAATATGGTGGGTCTCTTTTTCAGGCGATTAATCTTGAAGATTTTGAGGAATTCGCTGCGGGGTAGACTTTTGGCAAATCGATATCTACTTGCCTTGCAAAATTAGTATCTTCTTCTTACCGCTGCAGTGTTTGATCTAACTGATGCAAACAATAACATATAAAAGAGCGTTCCTATAAATTAAGTAGTATGAACTTAAAAGATTACTGCAAAAACCACTTCTAAGCGAATATGAGGTTTTAATGGTAGCATCTCTTTTATCGTCCGCTGTTGATAGAAGCAGAAAGTTTGAGGTCGTATATAAAGGCCAATTTATTTAGAAAAGCATAATTTTCTATCATATATCTCAAATTCTTTTTTTTAAGGCCAGATATTGCAATGACTGTTGGAGTATCCAATTACAAAATAGAATTTATCAGTTAATTAATATATATTTATCCGGAATTATTAATAATTAATGAAATTTATATTTACCTGTTTAATTTAATCGGAATTTTCCCGACTAGTTTCGAACGTATTCGAGGTTCCGAAACTAATCTGGTAAATATATATTTAATAATCATCATGATTCACGAAAATTTAAATACGAGAATTAATCAGGTTAATAATAATTTAAAAGTATTTATGGGCAGCTTTTAAAGAAATCGGATACCTAAAACAGTCACGACTCTATTATGAAAGTAACGTAGTAATGATGACCATATTTTAAGTTAGAATATGTGCATTTGCATGACATATCGGAAATGGAAAAACAGAAAATCGAGTACAAAAATAAATGACAAAATAACATCGCAATTTATTATGTTATTTTGATAATGTTTTAGAATGTGTACCTTATAACGTATGTAGTTTGGTTTAATTATCTCTAAAAATTTAATGCTTCTGAAAAATTGCCCCATAGTAAAAACAGACCTTAAAAATTTTAGCAACCACTTATCATATTATTATGCACTTAGTTCGATGACTGATGGACATATCTATTTATAACATTATAAAATAAAAAAATTAAATTAAAAATTTAAAAAACCCCCGATACAAAAAACCTCTAAAAAGTATAAAAATAATATTATTATGTACTTATTGAAGTCGTTGCGTCGGGGGACCGTTGTACGTACGTTGATAGTGTATATATTACGAAGTTAATCATTGAGGACTTAGACTATACGATTCGATATCGTAATTTCTTTATTTGCCTTGTTAACTTACTTGCATTTTAATTTCTTGCTTTATTAAACGGTCCCCCGACGCAACGAATTCAATAAGTACATAATAATATTATTTTTATACTTTTTAGAGGTTTTTTGTATCGGGGGTTTTTTAAATTTTTAATTTAATTTTTTTTTCTGCTTTTTAAAGTTATGTTACTAGTTTCTGAATTGTACTAAATGAACCTACAGACACACAAAATTTTCAATTGCTTAAGTAGGAAAGATTTGTTTGTTTGTTTGAGTTGAATAGGCTCCGAAACTACGGGACCGATTTTTAAAATAATCTTTTAGCATTAGAATCCTATATTATGATGTACAAAGGTTATATTTAATACGAGAAATATATAAAATATTTAATAAAATGAGGATCCACGTGAAAGTTTCGACAATGTAATAAATTATAAATGTATTAAGTAACATGATACAAGACTTTTTCATATGGGTAGGTAGGTTTCATATATACGAATATTAATAAATATAAACATTTAGAGTTAAAATCACTAATAACACTATGATCATGGGATTTATATTATCACTAGCTGTTGCCCGTGATTCTTTATGACTACGATCATAAGCCATATAAATATATTTTTACAGTCTCTGTGGACGCAGTCACGGGCAACAGCTATACCTTATAAAGTACTTTACCTCAGTACGTAAGTGTAAAAACCATTTAGCCTTCATAACTAGGCTTTTTCCTATATATAGCGGGCGACACCGCTGGGAACCGCTAATTATTGAATATAAGAACCTCTCCCCCGCACGAATAAAACGTCAATATTTTGGAGACGACAATTTTTATTTCAAACAAACATGAATAAAAAATATCTCGACGAGCATAGCTTTCGATTAAAAAAAACCGCATTCAAATCCGTCTACGCGTTTGGTCGCAAACAGCTAATTATTGCATAAGAACCTCTCCCCCGCACGAATAAAACGTCAATATCTTGAAAACGGCTATTTTTATTTCAAGCAAACATGAATAAGAAACATTTCGACGTGCATAGCTTTCGATTAAACAAAACCGCATTCAAATTCTTGCACGCGTTTGGTCGCAAACATCTAATTATTGCATAAGAACCTATCCCCCGCACGAATAAAACGTCAATATCTTGAAAACGGCTATTTTTATTTCAATCAAATATGGATAAAAAACTTTTCAACGAGAATAGCTTTCGATTAAATAAAACCGCATTCAAATCCGTCTACGCGTTTGGCCGCAAATAGCTAATTATTGCATAAGAACCTCTCCCCCGCACGAATAAAACGTCAATATCTTGAAAACGACTATTTTTATTTCAATCAAACATAGATAAAAACCATCTCGACAAGCATAGCTTTCGATTAGAAAAAACCGTATTCAAATCCGTCCACGCGTTTCGCCGGAAATTTGCCACAGACAGATACACAGATACACAGATACACAGATACACAGATCGACAGGTCAAACTTATAACACCCCTCTTTTTAGTCGGGGGTTAAAAATAAAAAATAACAATAGCACTGATGCTATTTTTTTTCTCATTAAAGAACATGTCTAAAACATTCTTATCCTTAAAAATATGTATATAACATACATAAATGTCAACATATTCCGTGCTTAAAAAACTATAATTACTAGTGTAAAATATTTTCATTCATTATATCATACATTTCATACTGCCTCATGGTAAGCTAAATCCACTGCAAATTATATTGAAGTTCAAATAAAGGCGATCCTTGTATTAATGGATTTAGCTTGAGCACTATATTCAATTTAAATTGAACTGGACGCGCGCCCAAAGTTGGAGTATTCATTTAAATTGTGGAATATGTTGATCAGTTATGTGACTCCAATAGTATTTACACTGATGTAAATATACTATTACACAAACTTCAGAATAGATTTCATTTATGCGAGTATGCTAAGAATATATTTCAGAATATTATTTTTCTGATAATATTAATATTCAACAAGAACTTCTTTTTTTTTATTTTGTTTCACAAATATAAAAACAAGTACTCAATCATAAATTTATCGCTTTTTTGTATTGCCTCATAACAGTTTTGTTAAGTCCAGTTTAAGACATAAGGGTGGTTAGAAAACTTTTACTTTCACATATATTTTATATATATAATAATATTTTTCTATTGCTTTTTTTCACAGAAACAATACTAATTTTGAGAATGATAAGTTATGAAGTATAAAAACTTTATTAAAAAAAAAAGTAAGAATTTACTCCCAACACAGTCATACAGGCTACAAAAACAACACTTAAATATCATTTAAATAGAAGGTTTTACTGAAAAAAGTATTTTTTTTTAAAGTTCATAATTTCAAACTTTTTAAGCTTATAAGGTTAGCTAAATATTTGATCGACTATCCAACAATAATTATCTGCTCAGTTGCTAATTGGCTTTACACTGATATATTGCGTTAATTATTGATAAGTTATACGTAGAAATTTAGAGAATTGACGAATTAAATTATTAAAAAAAAACATAGAATTGGTAAGCGTTGAACAAAAAATAATTGTACCGGAAAATATACGATTCAAGAGCGATTCGATTCTTTTTTGTACATAACATTTGTTCTTATTTCTGATATAGTAACCTTAGTATTTGAATTTTGGGTAGCTTTAGAATCAAATTTTATATTTATTACATAAATACTGAATAATAATATTTCTTTCAGACTCTAGAAACTAATAAAGATTATTTTCTGACATTCAATGTACGTTATTCCATTTTTATGTAAAGTATTATTTTTGAAGTTTTTATAATTATCTTATGAATATTATCATTATGAAGTGTGTTAGTTCTACTAACTATAATTATAAACCTAATTACATTAATTATTATTAAAATTTCATCAAATAAATACTGACCGATTTTTAAGCATCAAAAGATACTTTATTTTTGTATTCTGTAATTTGATTTCATTCAGAGAAGATATTAATTGACAGAATACTTGTAAATTTAAACCAGTGTTTTTTTATATTATTTTAAAATATTTTTTTCAAATTCTAAAGCGAATGAATGAGTGTATAGGAATTCAAAATGTCTGACAATGTAACAAAAACATGTCAAAATATTTTTTTAAATGTATTTTTATATTTATTACCTTACGTAAATATAAAAAAATACATTAAAAAAAGAGACTGACATATTTTCGTTCAATGCTAAAAGTATTGACTAGAACATGGACGTTCATAAAATCCATATTTTGCCTAAGAGCATAGCCACATGGGAGAGGAGAATATTGAAAGCGATGTTCATCGATTTTGTAAGTTCACTTTGCAAAAAAATGTACGTGATGCTAGTTCAAAAAATATACATAAGGTAGTATCATAATGAGTGTATGATATTAACTGTTAAGTGATAATATTTTGTTTTATCCCCGAATGTCTGTTCTCTTTGCACTTTGCATTGTTACTTTTTGAAATCTATCTTATACTTTTTGAAACCTATCTTTTACCGTACATATAATCTTTATTACTTATTTATTATTACTTATCTGACTAATAAGTCAGATAACCTTTTTGATATGAGATTAATTTAATTCTTAACTTGTGGCTTTAGGTACAAAAATACATTTTTGTATAACAATCCAAGATTTAGATTAATGACATGGCGGATTATACGTCAGCTGGGCGCTCGAAAATGAAAAATAAAAAAAAATCAATGATTTCCTCTCAATATTTTTGTAGTCGAAGCAGTTGAAAACCTCCAGTGTTTTTGTAGTCATAATAAAACTACTGCCTGACGTTTCATGCAATAGTATTTTATGACTTTTATCGTTCACTTTAAGATCCTATGCCAATATTTTGATATATTATTTTATAGTTTAAAACAATATTATTACTGTACTATTAATACTAGATACTATTACTATGTACATATTAGAAATTGTATGTAACGATACTGCTGTTATACGATTACCATTAATTTACCACGATTTTAGTGTTCCATTAAAAAAAAATAAGATGCATAGAATCCTTATTAATCGGATGTGAAACACCAAATGGTTTAGTGTAAGCCCTGAAAAGTCCTAATTAATATTGGTTGGCAGTCCTCAATTCCTAGCCAGAATTGATTTCCAATCCTACCTTTCCTTACCTGCATTTTAGTTCGACAGTTCTAGCTTGAATATCCGTAAGAGTGTAAAATATCTTAGTATCTTAATTGACGACACTTTTTCCTCATTCAGATTACGGAAGTAAAGAGCAAAATATTTATATTTGTAATCTTATATATTTTCACTTTTATACGTAATTCTTTACTGTCCCATAACACCCTGCTATTTAAAGGTTGGATTCAGTTTTTTGGCTACTGAAGGATCAAGTCAACTTGAGCTCACGTCAAGAAGCGACAATAAATTATTGCTGCCTACAGCACACACTAAGTCCTACAACAAATCCTTCACGATGAAACCAGTAATGCCTTGGAATATGCTTTAAATATTCGTAACTTAAAATCCTTGCATACATTTATACTTCATTTATTTAATTAATATCTCTCCCTAAAATAAACAAAGTTTAAATAAAGTTTAATATTGTCGCTAATTATAGTTTTATATAAGTTTTTCTTCATGTTAAGTATATATACATGAGTATCTATGTATCTCATCCTATTCTATGCATTTTAACTATTCTTTAATTTCGTAATTTTTAATTCTTTAAATTCTTAGTATTCTTTGAACACTTTCTTTTGTAGTGACCTCAAAGAATTTTTTGTAAGTAAATCAATAGATAAAAGCCGGTACCAAATAAGCAGAATGTATCACGCGAATTAGCAATTCAAAACCACAATCATGCATTTGGGCCACGAATTTGAATGACGTACAAACGCAAGCATTGTCCCAATGAAACCACACTTTATTTTTAAGTAATTTGGCATTTGAGTGAAATGCTCAAAAAGTTTAAATAGTATACTGAGCTTAGATAAACAGTCTTAGCTAATCAGAATACCAAAGTCATTATAGTACCAAATAAAATTGACTTCACTTTCTATCAAATAAGTTCACCCGATTTTTTCTTTGAGGAACTTTGATGATTGTTTTTATTCTGAAATATAGTGCTAAGATCAAGTTTCATCCAAACCTCTCAAGTTTTAAAGCCTAAAACATTTCAAAACAGTTGTATGAAAATGTGAGATGAATTAGTTTTACTAAAACTAATCTGATAACCCATTAAACAGAAACTTTAGAAAAGTCAAGTTCGTTGAAAATGATTTTTTGTTTTGTACATTTCCTTTAATGAGAGGAGATGGTGTTTGCAATTATCCTAAAAGTAAATCTGAGGTCTTCTAATATAAGATTGTGTCTGTGTTTTTTAAGTTGTAGACGTTACCAACCGTAACAAGAACCATCCTGGGTGACGTCACAACAATGACTAACAATGACTAAAAAGTTTTTATATTCTTTATTCTGGCTTATATATATCTATCCGAAACCTTTTCTTAATTTTATGTTTTGTTTGACCCACAATGACTCCGGCTACAGACCGGCTACGGCTTGTACAGACAAATCCACAACAATGTGACATCAATCACTCTGTCCAATATGGTATAAAGGATTCCTTCATTTGTGTTGAATATGTGCTTCAATGTTTGATAGATATGAGTAATATATTCAGACTAACATTATGCATATGTTGATTTAATATTATAATCAAACCAATCATTGATCGAGACACTATTCTCATTTTGCACTGTGTGTCAATGTAAAAATAAAGATTTTTTTTTTATTTACACCGATTCACAAATATTAAATAAGTGTTAATTTTATGGACGTGTACGAGTACGTATATTCTTTATATATATTTCAAACAAAATTATATTAAAGAGTCATTTAAATTTTAAGGAACGTTGTTAACAAATATGATATACTCAAAACCTAATATATAAGAGTTTTAATCAAATTTATTAAGAAGTTATTAAATATAGGTATACTGTCTATAGCTTGAATATAGGCAATATATTTTTGCGTATCTATATAATATGTATCGTGCATTTACAAAATATATTTCTTATGTGATTAAGTAAATATACAAACGAGATGCAAATCATTATGAAGGCACATAGTAGGGGTCCTCTAAGGGACAAATCAACGTAAAATGTACAAACGAGGTATGGAAAACCAATGTGGGTATAAAGAGTTTTACCTACTTAGCTTTATGCAAATGATTTAAATCACTGTGTAAGAGCGGCTGTCGTAAATATTCATTTCATAGCCCTTACAGAAGTTTCTTCTGGCTTTCAAGAAATAAATTTAAAAATTTCACTTTGATTTAAATAATATGACAGTAATTTTACAACAAAAAACCTACTGAAGTAAGTATTATGGTAAGAAAACACTTTACACTTTAAATAAATATAATTTCAAGTGCTCGAAACATAATAATAATAAAAAAATATTTAGCATCAACTATAAATGCTTATTTTGTTCGATAATTTTGACAATAATAAAATAAGACTAGATAAAAATTATTTAAAATATCTTTTTTTTCTAAATTGTTGTGATTGTGTGATATATAGTGACAATATTGTTTTATAATATAAAGCTTAAGGCATTGGATAAGAAAATTCAGATATTTATAGATAGAATACCAAATTCATCAGGGCGGCCATACATAGATTCCAATAGTACTCGTGTAGTTTAATAATCCATTCTATATCTAAAACAAAATTAGAAATATTTTAATTAATTATGGAGTTAATGTTTTCATTATCATATATTATAAAAGTATGGAAGTTTATTTTCATAATAACGTAAGAGTGACATTAACATGAAACCTTTTACATTTCACAACGAGAAAGATTACCCGCATAAAGGATTTATACATTCACTCGCTGTATAAATTCTTCATGTTGACAACAGTATTAAGTTATCGTTAAACTAAATCTTGAGAAAACCAGTTTTATATAATCTAGTTATATCTTTTCTCAGTAATTGATATTTGTCATGTTTTTCAATTTCTTTTGCTGCACCTATGATGTAGGTACTGTGACGTCGATGAAGTAAGAATTATTTTCTATTTTTTTTTAATATTTCTATTTCATTAATCAAATTATCTTTTTTTTTAGGTTTTAAGTAATTCACCCGTCATATCACTAAAAAGAATACTTAGACGAAATTTATAATTAATACAGATAAAGCGAACCTTATCTGTTTTAATTTATCTAAAAAAATGACATTAATATATCATAAATTTAGAACGCTGATTCAGCTCAATTTGAATAAAAGTATGATGTACCACTATTAATCATCTTTTGCTTAATTAAATATTTTTAGCTAGAATAAGCGTCAAAATAAGTTATCGCAATGCTTTCCATAAAGCTACCAACTGACTATTTCACTCTTCAATATTTATCTTGTCTATGTTTTACAAACTCTATAAATAAAATATGTTTAACTTACAAATTAATTCACGATTACCACTATTATTATTAATAATAACATAATTAAAAAAAACTTGAAAATAATAATATATATTTTCCCAAACAATAGTATCTATTCCGTCATTTATAATTTTTATGTTCTTATGATAATATTGTTACTCAGAACTTCATTGTTAATTATTAGTAAATATTATGTATAATTTATAAATGTTTTAGTTTGAATGAAGAGCAAATGTAGGCTGACTCGACCAAGGTCTCTTTCATAACAGTATAGTATATAACGTTTCATACTAACCCTCGTTTCAAAATACCTAAACCTTTTCTCCTGGTGTATTATAGTCTACTCATGCCAAAAGGGTTTCTAGGCATTTGCATAAATGTGGGTAAAATGTGATGTGTGTAAAATAAGTTACAACCTTTAGGATCATTATATATCATAAAAAAAAATGTTAGGTCTTTAGATTGATGTGTTCCGGATTTAAATAAATTTATTTGAAATATATTTATTATAAAAAGATATAAAAAAAAAGTTTTTGTTCAAAACTATCATATAATATACCTAATTCTGACCTATAACCAAAATATTGTTCAAAACATGATTTTCCTAATATTTCGCACAATGCATATCCACAAAACGGCTACTGTATTCAAATGAAGAACCACAGTTATGGGCTAATAGTTCACTTAAACCACTAAGACTACAATAAAACTGGTCAGCTATATATTTTGAACTAATTAATCTATGGTGTTGTATTCATTACAAATTTTAATGTTTACTGTTTCTAAGATGCAATTTTTAAAACTTATCTGAATGTTAAAATGAGAAAAGCGCGAGGTCACCTGCATCCTGCTATTCTGAAGTATCAATATTGTATGAATCAAAAAAGATTATTAGTTAATTAATAATTATAATTATATTAATTAACGTATTCTAATTCTAATAACGTATCACGGCTATTAAGTGGGCCATTAATAACATTACTATAAGGGCATAAATATATATTCTAGAAATGAATTACAAAAACGCTTACCGATCTCTTATTTTACAAAGCAACTTTATAACCTCAGAAAGTATATATAGTATTAAAATACACGTATTTATAGATAGCGGAGCCCTTGATGTGTCCCTCATTTTTTTAACATTCTAAAATATTTCACGCTGACGTTTACGTTGGAAATTGAAGAGCTTCAGTGATCAAGCAGTGATTGCAACATCTTACGTCATACTCACTGTATAATGCAGTGACACCTCGTTTGAAGTGGATTTATTAGTAGATCAGGCGTCTTTTATAAATGTACCTATCATAATCGGAATATATGTATTAAATGTATTTAAACTTAGTATTTAAAACCAAATTATTAATTTGGAATAAATGAAGCAAACCTGAGAGAGCACTGTTTAATTTATCATAATTAACTTTAAACAGGAAGATGGTTGGAGACTTTCTGCCATCTGGAACCCACTTATGAACAATGTAAAATCCCATGGCTGTGACTGCACTGTGAAACCTTATGATACTGTTAGAGAATTGTTGAACTATATACTCGGAAATTCAGGAACCCTTAGAGATAGCTATTAATTGACTTAATGACTGACACCTTCATCTCGTTTTACCGTGAGCACGATGGCTGCAACGCATTCGAAATGTCGGATTAAATTTAAAATGTATATTTAAAATTTAATTATACTCGAGTTAAATCTGTAATCTCAAGGTATCATCGAAAAGTTAAATGTCACATAGACCTTTTACGAAAAAGGGCATACCGTTAAAATAAAATAAAAATTAAAAAGGGGCCAAAAATAGAACCTTGTGGAACACCTATTTTTAGTTAAAAACTAGCCTATTAACCATTATTTAGATTATTCGACTGGACCCTTTATTTTAAATAAGAGGCAATAAGATCAAGAGCAGCGCTACGCACATAGTGGTTAAGTTTGCATAGTAATGTTTAATGGCCTACGTGACCAAATGCTTTAGATAAATCATAAGACACCCCGATTTCTTTCTGTGAATACTACAATGCGTCGTAAATGTGCTTAAAAAGCGTGGCATCCGCATCAGTTGTTGATTTACCTTTGGTGAAACCATATTGTTTATTATGCTGGATTTTATTGCTATAATCAAATTCTATCATTTGTTTGAGTATTTATTTTGAAGATAATACTCAAGGTACATAAAATAGATAGGCCAGAAATTTCCAGGTTCTAATCTCTTACCAGTCTTAAACAACGAAACTACTTTACATCAAAACTGGAAATGTACCGGTTTCAATAAGTTTGTTGTAATTGTGAAATATCATTCAAAATAATCATATCATCATATTATCAATAATAAAATTCATATCATTTAAAATAACGTTTAGTAATTTAACTCACATAGCCTAAACATTACTGATTTTTTTTCAGATTTAAGGTACTAACCGAAGGTTTAATCGGATTAATTCCCTAAGACTAAAAGTATTTGTCAAAATAGTTGTTTTCCGTAGTAGGTATTTATATAATACTATATACAACCACAACAACATTCTCTCCCGTCCCCTTACTATAAGGTTTCAATAAAGGTAATATGTAAAATTTCTGCCTGAAACCCGATTTATTTTTCAATTCAATTTTTTACCACAAGGAGGTTGTAAATTGCACATTCAAAGTGATAGAATAGCTACCTCTAGTGCACTTTAAAATCATTTATTCATCAATAGTAGCTGTTAAAAATATATAGGTATTTATTATTATTTTTTATCAATATTTTATGGTTTATTTTGCTAACTACACACACACACTAGAAAGGAGATAAGATAACTTGTATTAACTGATAATATATTTTTTTTTAGAAAATAGGAAAATTTCTATATAGATAGAAAGTAAGATTATTTCTTACTTAATTGATGTAATAAACGGTGAGCTAATATCGTAAATGCTTTTGCATTCGAAGATGAGTTTATTAATAAATGGTGCTAAGTTAAAAAAATAAAAATAAAAACTTAAAACTTATTGCTTCTCAATTACTTTGAAAGCAGAAAAATGAAAGAGTGCATAAATTAATGCATAAATTTTCACCATGTCGGAATGAATTTTCTTTTATACTTGCTAACGGTGAATCAGGATCTGATCACTTAGATAAATAAAAAAGCCCAATATAAAAAATAAGCTGTACATTCCATTGTGTAAGAATCATATATAAAAACAATATTTCAGTTGCACGTATTTTATATCTGGATGTACGTAAATGTACGTAAGATATCACGTATGAATGTATGATTTTTATAAACATTGCTTACAGTTTTCTTTTATTTGCTCCAAGTAACGAGCAAATTAACAGCGTAAGTAGTGTTTTCCAAAAATGCACCTTAAATTGCTTCAAATAAAATAATATTTCCTTTGTAATCATCAAAGCAAGTCAAGTGTATTGTGGCGTATTATCTTCTTTCATGGAGCGTTAAACCCCGTGGATGAGTTATTGTAACACAAAAGTATTCGTAAAGATTTATTGTTTATAAATAATTTTAGACAATTCGATTTTTTTGGCAAATTGCTTTATTTGTACATAACGTTTGATTTTGATAATATTTCAATACAAAAAGACAAGGCAAACTATTGTAATAATCTTACAGTTAAAAATAAAAGAGTTTCTTCATCAATGTTTTCTTTTTATTTTCTAAATAAAACTTAGTTTATATAACTGTAACTTATCAATATTTATAGATCTGATCAGTAACTTGCTTTATGGCCCAATGAATACTGATGTCCTTTTATACAAATCTTAGAACTGCATTAAATTAAATTTTATTAAAAATTACATGTTTTCTGCTGACTAACAATATTATGAGATTTTCACACTTTTTATTTAAAGTCAAAAGTGAACTACTAAATGAACTTAACATTTTCTAAAAGTTCAACATATACTAATAATATATTAAATAATAATAATAATAAATATATTAAATAATACTAATTAATAATCTCCTTTATACAATTTTTCAAAATATCCGTTATATTTTATAAAGAATAATTACAATGATCTATAAAATATTTAATATTAATTACAGATTAAGACGCTATTTTTTTAACAAGCTAACATCTCTCTCAGAAAATCTACTATTCTGGACTAGGATTAACTTCTAACATCCAAAAAGAGAACGCTTTCCACCAAGGCCGCGAGTATTTTATATTTATTAGTATAAAAAAGCTAGTGCTTTTTCCCGCGGTTTCGCAAGCCTTAAATTCGTAGTAAAACAATTTTCCTTTCCCTTTTTTTTTGTTTTGACTTCTATATGACTTGTTTAAGTGATACAAATAAAATTACGACATCGACAGACGTCGCTCGTATTCAAATTTTAACGTTGTAGACTGTATCAGCAGACTGTAACAATGTTGAATATATTTATGTACATACGAATCAGTAACCTGCCAGCTAAGCTGCGTAAGTTTAATCATTAAAAAAATACTTATTTTAAAATATATGGTTTATAGTATTTTGATTTGATTTTGATTTTGATTTCTTTTATTTTAATAGTATCTTATTATATTAAGTATCTAAACATCCATTTAAATTTTGGAGTGCATCAATTGAAAAACATTTAAATGCTGTAAAGCTTTTTAAACATATGTATATATATATTGGAAATATAACATATCTATATATTTTTATTTCTGTACCTCATTTATTTCAATGAATATTGTACCAAGGAAGAATTTAAACTATGTGCAAAAGTTAGGTTTGTATAAAGAAATAAAAATGTAGCAAAATATTAATTTCGACTAATAAAGCCAGCTGGAACCCAAAATTTAATATTTAATCAGTTGAATTTATTATTTTTCTTGGGACTTACATTTGCGTAATCCAATGTGGGAATTCTGAGAACCTTTGAAACGTTGAACTAATTGTATTTGCTGGCTTACAGAACGTATTCTCATTAATAATAAAACACTTCTTAAGTAAAATAGGAGAAATTCTGAGAAAATTTTAATTAGTTACTGTAAATCACTAGATTTAAGTAACTTTCTTAATTAATACCAGCTAAGAAGGATTGAGACTTTTAGGGCAATGTTTTTCGAGAAAAGGATAAACAATTAGGAACTTATTTCTATTGTATTATTTATTTTTATGTATATACGTATAAGAAATATAGTTGTAAAACATTCTTTTTCTGGCGTAAAATAAAGAAAAAACTAATAATACACTAACCACTACAGACATCAGAGAAAAACGAACAGACTATCATATATAATATTCAAATTGCTAATAATACACAAATTGATCTAACCACTAAGTAAGCAAATTATTTTCTTGTGTTAAGGGTGTTGTACAACATTGCAAATGCATAGAAATTCACATTATAAATACTGAGAATATATTGAATAAACGACCCAACCCAGAAATAAAAACATCTATGCTCATCACATACATGCCTCTCGGGATTCGAACCGGAGTCCCTTTGGGCCTCTATACGTTAGGCGATTGCGCTAACCACTCGACCAACGGTTCAATTAGTTACAAATTTATGACTCAATCAATTTAACAAATTTATGATTTCAATAGGTAAATATCTATTTTATTGCGTATGGAAAACAAATTTAAAACAATGTCGTATATCAAGAAGAAGTTTATTGTTATGATTTATTTGTAAACAGGATATTTTTTGCTTAACTTTCTTTTTTTATGTTTCTTTAGTTTAAATATCAGTGTAGTTTTAGTAATAAGTCTTTTGTAGAACTTTGTTCAATAAATTAAATTTGCTTATAAACAAAACTTTCTTTAACTTTCATGGAGTAAATATACATATATTGATTTATGTTAATTTTTACATATATTGATTACGTTTGTGTAAAAACAGAACCCTATTACTAACACTTCGCTGTCCGTTTCTCTATCTGTCTGTCTTCAGGCTGCATCTCTTAAACCCTACAGCTAGACAATTAAATTTTTCACAGATGATGTTTATCAGTAGCCGCTGTAACCACAAATACTAAACATAAATAAAAAATAATAAAACAGAAATAAAATGAATAATACAGAAATAAAATGAATGTTTAAGGGGAGCTCTCATACAACAAACGTACTTTTTTAGCCTTTTTTTATATTTAATGGTAAAACCTTCTTGGCCAGTTTTTAACGGCTCATCTGTTAACGAGACCTATTTTAGGAAACATTTCAGGAATAACAAGCATCAGACCGCCAGTGTTTGACGTACAACGTCATGTTACAAGACAGTATTAGGGTAATATTAGAATCAGATTTGTTCTTTGATTTGCTTACATACGCAATCAAATTTTCCTTTCCTCTGGTATTATTACCCGGATTATTGTAGTATGGGTCTTTCATGCTTAACTTATTTAATATTTGTGATAGGATAATATTTTATAATTATGAAAAAATTAAATACATAACCTAAACTTTTCTCAAACCACACAGGTTTATTTGCAGAGGCAAGTAGGTAACTTTTAAAAAGATATATATACAATTCATTGAAATAATTTGTCCATTAAAAAGCTTTTCAGCAAAAGTTAATAAAGTAAAAAAAAACTTGATACAATAAGTTCGGGTTACGGATATTATTTGAATATTCATTAAAAAATACAGAAACTTTTGAACAGACAACCCTAATAGAAATTATACTAGCACAGATTTTATAAACTCATTTATATAAAAGTTTTTAAGCTCTAAGTTCATTATTTTTTTTTATTTTTTATAAACTTGAACTCAATCTCTTTTTATAGAAACAATGTTGTTTTAAAGGGAATACGTAGTTAGTGTAGAAACTAACATTTCTCCTTCATTGTGTTTTCAATCATACGTGACTTTGGTGAAATGTGTCGCTCACAATTTAGCGTCTATGAATGACATTTTAAAAGAGTTGCATTAAAGGTAATTTGATATTTTAGTACCAATTAAGTAGATCCGGTAATAATTCATTTACATGGTACCAGTGAAATATTTAATTAATACTACAACTATACATTTGTTTAAAATGTTGCAAATGTTATGAAAAATGTTATATTAATTTAACATGATAATAGCCTAATTTATGTAGGTCTTTATTACTTAAGCTTCATGTAAACATATTATACGGACAGTTATGAAATAATTGAAAGTAATAAATTAAGACGCGCCAATGACTGTTATAAAATGATAACAATCTTGTATGTTATACATGATCAAGATGTATTTAGGGTATTTTGTTTATGAAATGAATTTAGAATTTTCTTCAATGATATGATATAATCTTTTTATTCCATGGTGTCCCATTATGATGGCGGCGGCGACCGTCAGGTTTAGTGAGTAGGAGTCTCACATAACTACCTCCATCATCCCCTGAATGGAGGTGTGTCTCCATGAGGATTACTGACGTTAAAAAAAAAACAAAGGTAGTTCATATAGATCGACGGGGCGTCGTGGTGAGTACGAAAGCGACCCCGCGTTCCGTTATGGCGATGAGGGTATTATAATCTATTTTGTGAAAACAATAATTTATTTTGTGACTTTTATTCAAGACAGGTAAAATTTGACAGAATGGTTTATAAAAATAACGTCATCATTTTGTAAAAAAAAATTACTTACGCTTTTCAATTCTGATCCTTAAAAGAATTTTGGGGAAATCGGCCATTATTAAATAGAACTAAATAACTTAAAATTAGTAACGAATAATAATAAGCTAAGGCCTAAAGGATTCAGTTTTTCAAACGTAATTTTTGTTATTATACGATTTTCGTAAGAATTTTTTAACATTTCCGTACCAAATTAAACCGAACTGTCTATAAAATTTTCTTCTTTTTTATTTTTAATATGCGGAGAGGAAGAAATTGTGTTCATATCATAAATCTCGTTCAATAAAAAGTTTGAGTAAATTATGACCAACTGGCGACTAGTACATTAGTTACTTGACACGTGATAGGGATAAATCAGATACCGAAATCCGCAGACTAAGCCAATATACGCTCTAAGGTATCCAACCTAAGGATCTAGGATCTAAGACATCCAATAACTAAGTTGACTTTGATGTATACTCTTTCATTCTGTATTTATATAGGTTATAGAAATAAACGGAGTAAAGATAATAGAGACAATATGAATTAGAGTTAGTATTTTTTTTAATCTAGCACAAAAGTCGTCACACATTTAATGGTTTCATGTTCCATATCTAGTAAAACAAACTTGATTACCACGGGTCGAGAAGATTATATTTAGTTAGATATTGAAAATGAATTCTTTGATAAAAATGGTATATTGAAATGGGATCGGGGAAATCATAGTGAAAAGGTAATGAAGAATTAAACATATTTGGCAGAGAAAGAATTCGAAGAAATAGAAGAGTTAACAGAAAAAAAAATATTATTTCGGTGATCACCATTAAGGTGTTCGTACTTGATATAGTAACCAGACGACATTTCCTCAATTCTAAGAAACAGGCTCGCTTGGAAAAGTGTATCATATGATTGATAAATTATAAACCGAAAGTACTTAGAGATCGGGGTAGTACCAACATTTTACAGGAGATCTCCTGATCTCCTTAAGCTGATCAGCTTAAAGTAGCTATTACAGATACAAGAGATATAAGAGAACTGGATCGCAAGACATCTGTCCGTTACTTCTCAATACTAGTCTCCTAATCCCTTGTCTCAAGTGTGGTAGTAGTACCACGTCTCAGCAGATGTTCCCTCATTATTTATGAAAAGGTATAAAACGGAATGGAAACTTTTGTTCATATCCGTTTCGTTTCGATTGACTGATGGCGAACATTTTTGTTACGCGAAAGACGAAAGGTTTAAATTAACTTAAATTTTCTTAAGACAAAAAAAAATACATAAGACATCTTTTCCCCCACCACCACACCGAGCTTCTGCAAGCAGTACACGCCGGTCATGATTCTAGCTAATTAATAGGAATTTCGTATATTTCGAATACTGGAATGGTTTCAAAAATAGTTGGATAAAATTCCGATTACCTTAAGTGAAGCTGGGTAAATACATATATAAAAGACATGTGAATTTTTATATCCGAAAACCGGTAAAGATTAATTAGTCGATTTCTATATTTTTATATTATAGATACAGACCTATGTCATTTTTCATTGCAAACGTAACGCACTAATATTTATTTCACATGTTATTAAAAAAGCTTTTAATATTTATTACAATAATATAATAGATAACCTCAGTATTCCATGTTTTTATAGATGAAACCAGAACAATAACAATAGTATTTATTGGTTTCCAATTAATTATATAAACTATAAAGAAAATAAACAAACAAAATAATGTTTAAATTATATTACAATTACAGTCGGAATCTAAGTGATTGAAATTTATATTAATTTTGTTCGCAAACTTTGTGAGATTGCAGTTTGGAAACTTTGTCAGAACTTGCTGCTTATTATGCAAATGCATAATTTTATTGCAATATTGTTGCATTACATTCTCAATTCATTGTAAAACACATACATACAAATGAAGGAAAGGAAAACTGAATTAAGATAAAATTTGGTATTGCTGATTGCATATAAGTCAATTAAAAAATAATATTAATTAATTAAAACGTAAGAAGTGAATCGACTGTTTCTGACGTATAATATTCTCATAGAAGAAACACATAAGTACCATAAAAACAGATAAATATACACAATCCACTTTAAAAATAATAACTTTAGGTTTGTTTGTTCATTCTAGGTATAGCAAAACAGACCTTGTAAAGATCAGGACCCCAATGCTCCATTTCTCAGCCAAAACTCGTATTTCTCTTCTTCATGTTATAATCTTAATTTATTTATTAGTTTCAATACCATAAAATCGTATTGTCCAGTATGTAATTACAATTCATTATTTAATTATAAAACTCTAATCCGATAATTTGATTTTTGGTTAATGTAAATTGTGTTTTGTAATCCACATACTTGTCATTTTGATTATTTAGTATTTCCATAGCAACATGGTGTAAAAGAGATGAAGCTATACGAAAAAAGCTGGCGCGTAACGGAAAAATGTCACGCGTAATGAAAAAATGTTACACTAAATTTTTTTCCAACTAGAAAATTTTAGAAATGTTTTTAATACGGTAAAATTAAATTAAACATCATCATAGTTTACTTATAATTTAATAAGCAGTTCGCTAGGCTTATTATTATTTACATAACTGAAATGTCCTACATTTCAATTTTATAAATATTTAGTAATTAGTCCAACAATTAGTCTATCAATAAGACTATCGGATTTAATCTATCTACAGATAACGATCAACTTAATTGGAGGTAAAGATATATACATGTTACAAAATATATATCTAAAATATGTGTCTTAACTTTTAGCATTTTATGTATTTTCTGCAAAATTAACGCAATAGTGCATATATTAGTAACAAGTACTTCAGTCACGATCTCTGAATACGTTATTATTATATAAGAATCTATTAGAATAGACAACATTAGGAAAACATACAACTTTGTTTGTTATAATTAGTTTTAATACCAATTCCTTGTATGATGATATAGTGGTTTCCTGTTTCAATTTTTTTGGGCATTATTTTTATATACTTTGCTGCTATATGTTACAAAATATAAAAATGTGTTTGTTGAAAAATAAATTTTCAAAGCAATCTATTATATGACAGTTAGGTGTTATGAACTGGACAGATTTCGATCTTATTTTACATATCTATAAATAAGTTTTATGTAGGTACGTAATGAACGTCGTACTGCATCACAACCTGAAATTAAAGTACAGTTTGTCAAAACCAGTCGGGTCACATGATTTTGATGACGTTAGGAGATACGTCAATATCAAGAAAGAACTGATGAAGTTAGAAGAATTTAAAAACTTCATAAGTGACTAATCCTCTATAGTCTAGAATGTTATTTATAATATCTAAATACATACCAATGTCGACATGTCTAGCAATTCTAACCACAGAAAATAAGACCTTCTAAACAAGCACGCAGATGTAAACTTCTAAACAAGCACGCCATTTTAGCAAAATGGTTTAAAAACATAATAAGAAATCTTAGAATCTAAGATTAAAGAATAAAAACATACATCCGTTTCAAAAAAAAAAATGTTTCTGTTTATCTGTTTGTATGTGGAAAGCATCAAGATGAAACAAAACGATTATTTTAGGGAGTTATTTCTGAATTTGGTTTGATTATAGCGTGTTGCCACAGTCGGTATAAAAAAAAAATTAACCAGAAATCTCACAAAAATCCAAAACGTCAATAAAATTTAATTATTGGACAAATTCCAAAAAAAAATAAATTTGATGCTAGATTACTTATCTGGCGCAAATCACACCAACATGTACGCCTAAACGCCGGCTGTCGATCGGAGGTCGAATAGCGACCTCCGATCGACAGCCGGATTTAAAAACTGTACGTAAATCTTTCCCAGTCGAGCAGATATCTGAAGCTGACCCCAAATAATTAAGATAAAGAATTTGTATTTGAATTTTTAAAGTTATAAGTAGATATTTACATTCAATATAGCAGCTACTTAAAAACAAATTTGAGAGATTTACCGATTTCAAATTTTCTGACCTTGTTTAAATAAAACTGTTCCGTTAATGCAAAGTAAGTAATAGAAATATCAATTTAAAAGAGCGTACAAAAACCTTCCCCAGTGCCTTTAAAATGCATGGATTTTCACAAAGAATTTAATATTAACGTATTCAAAAAGTCGTCATTGGATTCCAATTTCCATTCGTAATTAAAAGCAGTCAATACCCGCCCATCTGCATCAGAGGAAGCAATTCCTTCTACCATTGTACCCTTTTTATAAAAAAAATATTTAGAATTGTAGTATCACTTAAAGTATTTTGCAATAAAATCCTTAGAAATTTTATCGTTATGATGAGAAAGGTAAGAATAAAAGTTCAGAAAGACATTTTAATTTTACTACAAATACATCATAGAAGAAACGGTGATTAGGTAACAATAACAATATATATCATCACTTTATTTTTTATTTTTTGAGATGAGTAACATCTTAATATACTCGCAGTGTAAAGTTTCAATGAAATCAAAATAGACTTACGTAACAAAGATCATTGTTAACATTTTTCATTTTTGAAATTCCATATTCGTTTTCGGGTCATTGAATATAATATATGACATATGTGGTAATCATTTGAAATCTTTTATCGGCTATATTTCATATAAAATTGCAAAGAAATAATTCCTTGCATTTGTCGTTCATTATTCATCCTCTAGTTAATATTAAAAATAAGATTGAAAAAATAACCGGATTCTGTATTTTATTTCCATAGAATTTTCTTTTAATTATACTTGACAATACGATTTTCTAAACAATAGGATCGAATGATATCTTCGATCGATTAAAAAAACCTATTTACTTAAATCCATATTTAGTCTTACCGTGAAAACAATTGCTGCAAAGCATTCGAAACGTCGGGTTAGATTTAAAATTTAATTCATTATACGCGAGTTAAATCTGTAAAAAATGTTTTATTTTAATTTGTATATATATAAATAAATATAGAGTTGTGACCAACCTATAAGATTATATTTCGTGTAGATTATTATGTCGGGGATAATAGATCTAAACATCTAAAGTTATAATAAACATAGCTATGTTATAATTACGAGCTCATAAAGCTACTAATAAGTAGCAATATGTGTTCCCTTTATTGGATAACGATAACTAATTTTACGCTCCCCGGTTATAAAGTAAACTAAACTATATTAAGCACTACTATTATTCTAAACGGAATTGATTTCCTAAAAATGTTATTAAAAATTATCGCTAACCAAATAAGTTTTAAGTAAAAGTACATTTGTATACAATAGTTACAATATCCTCAAAACCACTTTATCACGAAACTCGCATTTGTCACCGTACTATAACAATTAAATACGGGTAAAACCGAAAACTTTCCTCAGGAAAATTAAATTCTATTGCCAAACACAAACTTTACCCCAAGGAGGTAGTAAGTTATTCATTCGAAACTATAGCAAAGCTGGTCACCCTTAGTACATTTAACATCATTTGATAATTACATTTTGGCATTTATTATAATTGTTTTAATGTACACGTGTTGATAAATATTATAAGGTCAGGATAGGTACCTGTAATTGCAGGATACATTAGTCAATTCTATATCACGAGATAGTAATGAACGTTGTGGTTTATAAAATAAAAAAATAATTTTTATATAAATAATTATGTTAACTATATTAGAAACATATCAATTGATTTAAAATAAAAAAATATTTTCTTTCTTATTTATAGAAACAAATAATGCTTATTTTTCGATGTGAAAAATTACATTCATCACATATATCAAACATAATAGTTTCCAATAATACTGTCTATATGTAATATTATGTACAAAAACTGCAACAGTCTTAAGACAACTCTGGCTTTATTGTACTTAGAGTCGTTCTTTAAAACGTAAATACTGGTAAGATAAAGTAAATTCCGCCAGAAATTGTATTCTCAAGTGCGAACGTTTACCGCAGGGAGGTTTACCTTAGAAGCTATACCATGACTAGAAACCTTAAATGCACTTAAAATCAGTCGTTCTTTTATATCTCCCCTCTATATTTTCCTGTATTTGTATATATTGTAAATTTTAGAAATGTTAGTTTTGATGATGGTACTTCTATATATATTAAAGTAATTTCCAGACCCATAGCTACGTAGTCTTATTTCTTACGTAAAGTTATTTATTATTTATTACTTATTCAACTTAATAATTAAATTATTGCTCACGAAATCAACGTTCTTAAATAAGCTGACATAAAATTGAAAGTAAAATAATTTGAAACCAAATACTCATATAACAATATAATCTGAAACAATCTTAATTTTATTAATAGGTTTACCCCGACGACACGTTCACAGTAGGTAATAACGTGTACGCGTAGGCATAAGTGACACCACACAACATACAGACACACACCGTCTATACCGGTATAGACAAGGTCCCAACTGAGCAGTGCTCCGTTGCTCCGGCGTTCTGCCGTCGGAGGACGCTAGTGTCCAAATTTCCTTAGCTTCCCTCCTGACTGACGACGCCCCGAGCCGAGGTCCGTGTCTCAATCTGAGACGCCCTCGGGACGTCGTTCCCCATGGGGGCCCATCTGGCCCCCCCTTGTTAAGGGTGGGTCTCCAGACCCACCCGCTCCCCCGGTGACGCTGTAATAGCCAACAGGGCTAAGAGTATAGACAAAAAAAAAATATTAATAATTAATAATAAAATAACTTTGGATCTCAGAGCGATTAATACCGTAGGAATATTCCATCCTCTACGATGACTAGCTCGCCTCTGAGTTCTGGAGTGGTGCGTGCTGGGTTTAATCGCCACTGCAAGAACTACCACAAAAGTTAAAGACACGAGTCATGTTGTTTACGAAACGTCCGGCTGACGCTCCGTACACATGCGCCTACAAAAGAGACGAGTCATGGTGTTTACGAAGCGACCGGCTAAAGCTCATGCACATGCACCATAATACTGTGTACAGAAACTGCAACAATTTCAAGGCAAAGTCCACAAAGTCGCACTCAAAGCCCTATTTGAAAAATAAAATAAATACGAAATTTTTTCTTTATCCATGCAATAAGATAGGTATTGCTTTGTACTAAATTTTGAGATTCTGAATGGTTTTGAAATTTGTGGAATAAACATCTGTTCTTTACAGATCTAAGGGACAGTAGATTTGAGTAATTAAGATACTATAAGATTTCCTTTTTTTTTTATTTCGAGATTCAAAACCTTAAAAAGAAAGCACCACTGTATTTCCATCAGTTTTAATTTTTACTCTGTAAATAATATTAAAAATAAGGAATTTTTATCTGATTCAACATTGAACATTAATAATATTTTGCCTCCATAAAATATGAACAACCTATATCTTATCTTTTGTATTAAAAAAAATATTTTTATGAGCAGAGCAGTATGCTTACAAATACATGCGATTTTATACAAGATAATTTTATTTTAAGTCACGAGAACGTAAATATGTTTTTTTATGAGGAGAAATACATAGAATAAAGATGGATGGCAATGGAGATAAGAGCGGAAAATCATTAAATCATCACTTTTTAGTTTTTGTTACTCATGAAAAATACTCCTTGTATCGTAAAGTTCCGATTTAATAAAAGTTAGGAAACAAAAACTATTATACATATAATATATATTTATGAATACTAAGTATTTGCAGCAATATAATATAAAGTATGTATAAAAAGCCTTGAATGAAATTATGGAGATGCTATTAAAATTTATGACTAATTACTAAACAATATACTTAAATGTTAAGAATATTCGTTAAATATATTCGTACCTATATATAGTCCTGTTAAGATTATATATTCGTAATATATAATCTTAACTTATATATTCGTAATATATAGCCCTGTTAAGATTATTTAAATCAGGAATCATGTAGGAAATGTATTGCTGTGAGGTCGCGGGCTCAAGCGCTTGCCCGTATGGTTTATTTTTCATTTTATATTTAATTAAAAATTAAATTAGCTTAACATGATTATACATACAAAAATATACATATTTTCGGTTTTGGCATATTTTTAAATTATTTATACTGCAAAGTGAGATGCATTCGTTAAGACCCCATTATGACTTAATTAAAATATTTCATTAGAAAAAGAAAATAACCTTGTAAACTACCCCTGGAGGTAAACACTACTATGTTTTCTATATATTACTTAGTATTTATCTAAATGTTAATTCATAAATATTAATAATAATTCATTCTTACAGGGTATGTAGAAAATCTGATGTGATAAAAGCTTAGTTGTAATATAATTAGAATATTAACATGATTTATTTCAGGACATTAAATATTTCTCCTCAAAACTATCTTCATTTTATATATAGCTCAATTAAATTGAAATCTGATTTCAAACAATTGAAAATCAATTTAAAAGTGGAAATTCAATTAGCTAGTTCAGACTCAATCAGGTTCTAGTAGGAGAGTCAATATAAATACTAGCCCGTGGGGGCTTCAATCCTTAGTCCAAGCCAGCAAAGAAATACCTATCTTATAACAAAATAAAAAAAAATCCTAATGTATTTTCCAGTAAAGTATACCTTATTTTATTATATATTAACAAACACGTTATTTAATATGGCTTATGTAGGAACGCATAATTTGATATCATCGTAAGTTGAAAAGTTTGATTTGACTAAGGTTCACGTTAAATATTTAAAAGTTTTTTTATTAATTCGCTTTGAGTTTGTTAATTGCACCAAAGTCGTAACACACTAGAAATTACCTCTTCTAACTGCGTATGTTGCACACATGGGGTCAATCTAATATCCTGACAAGTTCCGGGGTACTTTTCAAATAATTTTATGCATTCCACGTAGAGCTTGCATGTCTATAGATGTTTATCTATGCACTATGTATTTCATTTTTTTTTATTGAATCAAATTATTTCAGTAGTTTCAGAGGCGTTCGATTACATAAAATGCATTTGACCCAACAACACAGAGCTTCGCTCGTCGTTTTGTTCTTCACTTGCGGATAAAATAAACAACTGATACATTATTAAAGCATTTTTTATATAAAAGAACTACTAATTAAAAAAAATTGAAGATAAATGTATAAACTAATATAATCATAATCATAATATAATCATAACTAAATAAAACAGTAGGCCATTAGAATAGTGTTTTGGTAGAAAAATGTAAAAAAAATTAGATGTTAATGTTTTGAAAGAATTATAAGAAAGGAATTCGAACACGTGACATTTGGGAAACAGTCAAAATATAGACGGCATTTCTTGGAATTGGTAATAGTATAAATTAAATACGCTATTCTAAGAATAAGATCGAAACGAATATGAAGTTTGGGTGCTAGCCTATCTTTCATGGTCCGTTGTTGAAAGATGCAAAAAGTTTGAGATCATGTATCGAGGGACGATTATGTTGAAAAGCATAATTTTAAACAATATCTCCAATTCAATTTTATAGCTGCAGATATCGCTACGGTTGTTGGAATCACCACTCATAAAATACATTTTATCAGAATTCATTACAAGGTTTAATTCAGTAAAGTATGTACTTTCGTTTAAATCTCTCTAAAAATGAAATACTTCCGAAAAAGTGCTACATAAATTTTTAAAATATCATAATAGGGAAATGTCGGGTTTTAGGATAATCAAATGGTCAAATTAAGCGTTCTATTTAACTATTTTTATCTGGAATTATACGAAAACAAACCATTAAAATTAATACTTTAGGTACATTTTTATTCCGATAAATTTGAGAAATAAAAGTGTCTTGCCATTTCTTAACATACTTATATCACACTTAATAAATTGCAATATAACGATGAATATATTAAGTTCATTCTAAATATATATATACAGAGGATCGATAGTTAAATATTCATGCCTTTCTATTGTTATTAACAAAACCTTAATTGTCTTTTCCACTATTCAATTCAAGAAATTCCCAGACTGTAACAATGTATGCAGTAGTAAAATAGTTTAGGTAAGTTTTTAAATAATGAAAAATGCAAAACAAAGTTAGGATCACGAGTTCGGCGATATTTTAGATAATGTATTATGATGAAATGTATTAGATTTTGACATCAGAACACTGTCTTTCTGCAATATTTTGGCCTTGGATCACCCTCGCTGTGGAGCATCGTGACAAAAAATATTATGACGGTATTTATTATAAGTCATATGCAGTATACTAATATTATAATTTAAGTATCGCTCCTTTCGATCGTTGCAATTATTCGACCTTAAAAAAAATGTAAATGTAAGTAAATAGGTACTCAATAGAGTACTTATTTACTTGTACTAATTTACCTTAATATTTTCTATATCAATATAATCATCAATAAGTCAAAGTTA
The DNA here is from genome assembly GCA_959347355.1 of Napeogenes inachia. Taxonomy (NCBI): domain Eukaryota; kingdom Metazoa; phylum Arthropoda; class Insecta; order Lepidoptera; family Nymphalidae; genus Napeogenes; species Napeogenes inachia. Next base: position 6,754,145 of record OY365797.1, read on the forward strand.
AAGTTTTGAAGAGTGATGTTATTGTAGTGACTTTGAAAACTACGAGACCAATGGTATTGAAACGGTTGAGTCACGCTTAAGCTGCAATCGATTTGTAGTGAGACTATTACTTGTCAAAAGGTTAATTAATTAGTCAAGATTTCCTTCGTATCATGATAACACACAAGTGTCAACAATATAACTAAGGAATTAAAATTTTCACAAAATTCAATATTTTCCAATTTCATTCATGTTTTCTCCACTCTGTACCCCAAGTATTGGAAAATAAAAAGTTTTATTTTACTGTATGTTACTTGAAATTATTAGAATATTCCATACACATATGTGAATGAAGCCATAACAAAAAAAAATACACACACACACAAGCGTGACATATTTATTGCGCAATGTCAACATAACACGTGTTTACATAACAATAATGAATTTCACATTTGTGGCCTTATGGTAAGCTAAATCCACTGCAAATTGTGCTGAATTTAAAATAAAGGCAATCCTAGTATTTAATGGATCTAGTTCAAACACTATATTCGATTTAAATTGATCTGGACGCGCGCCCAAAAGTTCGAGTGTTTATTCAAATTATGAAATATGTTGATCAGTTATTTGATTCCAATATGCTGGGATGTTATTATACTATTTCACAAGCTGTAGAATGATTTTATGGAGTTCATTTACCCGCTCAACATAAAAAAAATATTTCAGAGACATTTTTATGATTGTCTTCATCGTTAACGAAAATAACTCCAAAAGATGGAGCAGACGTGCAATGTAAGCATTTACCATCAATGAAGAAGAAAATTCAAATTTCTAGCTTCAAAATTCAACTTCGAATTCAATTCAAACCATTAAAAAAAAACAGTTTGAATTATTTCTGGATTAAGTCTCGTGTTTTCTTTTATTTGCTTGATAAATATTCACTATTTATAACTTCGACCTAACAATACATATCAAATTCTGAAATAATATTTTACGTAAGAAATAACTTTTGAATGTATGTATTGCAAACACATTGCACTTTGCGTTTTTACTTTTTGTGACTTATAACTTATTCCATCTTCGATCATCTCCGATACAAAATGTATGAAGGATTTTCTTGAAGACACTTTCATTATTTATTTTAATAGCATCTTAGTAAAAGAATTACTTCTTCTTATCTATTTGTGTACAAAAATCTGATTTCCGAGATTTATCTTAAGTGTGAGCTATTATTTTTTGAAAATACTTTATCCTTATAGTCGAAACAAGGCAACATAGAATATTGACCTAAAAGATTCGAATATCAAAGTGAGAAAAGTTTATGTAATTACAAATAAAGCTATTCTGAATTATGCTGTATGTAGGAGTAGTATTTTTCTTAGTTTTCTGACTTTTTAGTTTCTGTCGACAATAGAAACATTTTTATCAATATGTCTGTTACTTGTTATTGCATACCGATATCATATCAATCTTATAGTGATTATGATATAATATAATACTGATCCTCACAACGTTAAACAAATATTTTTTTTTTTTATAAATTTCAACTTTTGTCCACGGCTACGGCGTCCGTGCGCTTTTCACATTTAGTGTGTATTTGTCAGAACATACATTGAAATTTGAGATAACATGCTCAAAAGGGAGTCTGTTAGTAATTCCTTCTGATTTCCTATAGTTAATAAAAACATATTTTTTGTTTAAAAGTGAGAGCTAGTTAAATCTACTTTCACTTGTAAATATACCAGACTTCAAAGAATTAATTCATTTCCTGTGAACTGTCCATTTTATTTCATTGAATCCTTCATCGGTCAGTCTTTATATTGACTTTTCTTGCTACTGCTGTGATTCAATATGAAAAAGCTTATTAAATTTATGTGTTATAAGTAAATAAATCTTTTATGAAGCTTTTTATCCAAAAAACTGTATCCTGCAATTAATAAAAAAAGCGTATTAACACCAATCCTTGTTAAAAATAATACCAGAAAGAGTTACAATTATTTTTACTTCCATATATCCTATCCATAAATTGTACTGAAGATACTTATACAATGGGAAATATCACGTCTCATTTACAGTTTGTCTATCGGTATGGTGATGTATAACTGAAGCTAAGTCAATAGGAATAGAATTTTACATTTACGTATTTTATAACTAGTCAGCGTTGGGCAACCATCGTCGTATTCTATTTCTTCTTAAATTAATAATTAATAAAGTGATGAAAAAAGTATGAATGCAAAATAATCTTTTTATTAAAATATTAGTTTAATCAGGATTTTTTATTATTGTTTATTTAATCATTTTTGGGAAGAAAATATAGATTTAAGATTTTCAAATAAATTTATTTCACTGAAATTTGGATATATTTTCAACAATTTTTCCAAATTGGTAGTTGGCAAGAGTCCAAATGATTAACAACCTAGCGGTACCTTCTTATTTCAAACCTGGACACCAGATCTAATAACTATAATGTTATCCCAGTTTGATGTGCAGAATAATTTTCATTCTAAACTTTTGGGCTTAGAATGAAATGAAATGATGAAAATGCATTTTGGCGCATCAGGTGTCTTTTTTAATTCTAAAATAAGGAAAGCCAAATAAATTATAAAGGAATAAAACATTATGATATATCTTACATTCAATCCTATATCTAAAATGTTTCAAATAGATTTCCAACCCTTAAAAGATTTACACGAATTTTCTGGTTGACGCTTTAAAATGTGAAGATTAAAGGTTTTAATCATGCGAGCTGATATTAGAAATCTATTCAGCAATTCTGTTTATGTAATCTGTCGATTGACAGATTACATAAACAGAATTGACACTTAAGATTTTAAGTCAGTGGTTTCTAGAGATATTTGTCACTAACAATTTTACTATAATATGAAAGTAATATTATAATGTAATATAATTATAAGTAATACATATACTAAAATTATTAATAATAATGATATACATATCAGCTGAAATACGAAGTACACTTTATTGAACTCTTGAACTGCCGAGTTACTATCATCTAGGTAAGCGACACTTTTCACAAACATAATATTATAAAACATGTTAAAATATTGGGTACACAATAATAATATATTTCTGTTAACTTACAAAAGATTCAAAATATCGAATCCTTGTCCGTATCGGTATTTTCATGCGTTTATTTGTTTAAACTCAAGGTTATGTTCAAATGAAAACCCTTGATCTTTCAGATAAATTTAAAGCTCGTTGAAAATTATCTTTTGTTTTCAAACATTTCAGTCAATATGAGATGATGTTTGCAACTATCCTAATATTTAATCAGAGGTCTTCTAATATAAGATTGTGGCACTGTTTTTTCTGAGTTGTATATGTTACCAACCACATCCAAAAAGTAACTGACCGTTGTCATAACAATCATTCAAAAAGAGGGTTTTTATGTTTTTCATTATACCAGTTCAAATTTATACTATACCTTAAAATGTTCTTAATCAGTACCAGCTTGTTATGTTATCTTTTGTTTGACCTACAATAAAGTAAACCCCGGCTATGCTTACTTATATTTCTATAACAAATTGGCTTGCAAAGGCAACAATGCAACATCATACACTCTGTATAATATAGAATTAAGGATTCCTTCATTTGAGTTCAATGTTGCTACAATGAATAATAGATATGTGTAACATATTCAGGTTGTCAATTTTATACACATGTTGATTTAATATTATTATCAAATCAATTATCGATCGAGACACTATTTTCATTTTGTATTGAAAAGTAAATACGAAACATTTTTTTTTGTTACATTGAATCACAAATATTAAATATATGTTGATTTTACAAGTAAAAATATGTATATTTTTTTATTTATCTCAATTAAAATTATATCATGTAATCTAAAACAGTATAAATTATAAGTAACGTTGGTAAGGAATATGATATCCTCAAAACCTAAGAAATAAGAGTTTAGATCGAATTATTACCATGCATATACAAAGATTGTTTTTATGTGATTAAGTACCTAAGTAAATATACAAACAAAATCTAAGTCGTTATAAGGGCACATAGTGAGTTTCTCTAAGAGACAAAGATGTTTGGTCCTCGTAGTGACAAATAAAAATTAAAAAACGCGGAATAAAAAAACAATGCGGATTTAAAGAGTCTTAAATACTTAGCTTAATGTAAATGGTTCAAATCACTGTGTAAAAGCGGCTGTCATGAATATTCACTTCGTAGTCATCACAGCAGTTTCTTTTGGCTTTCTAGAAATTTAGAAATGTCATTTTCTAAATGTCACTTTGATTTAAATTATTTGACAGTAAATTTCACAAAAAAAAACCTACCTTACCTCAAACCTACCTCACCTACCTCTACCTCTGCTCAAAACATATAAGAATAAATCATATTGCATCAATATTTATTGAATGTTTCTTTTATTAGATAACTTCTACAATATCAAATTAGTCTGAAGACTATGTAAATTATATACTTTTTTGGTGGACGTATAACTTACTTTTTAATAAAAATAGCACAGAACAACCTTTCAAACACACTACCAGCAGTATGAATCCCTTATATTGACTACAATAATAAGTTAACGTTAAATTAAAACTTGGCAAAAGCCGAGTTAGAATTTGTGTGCATGACTTTGAATTTAAGTTGGTCACTTGTCACATCACAAAAGAGAATACTTTAAGGCAAAGTAATAACTAATAGAGATACGGTAAGAAAAGTGGCTTAATAATATATTATAAGTGCACATGTGTATAGTAATATTTGTGTAGTTTTATGTATAGAAGTGTAGTATATATGTATAATGTTTATTAGTTTAATATTTGTTTATATTGCCTACATTTTCTCTTTCATTTTGTATTTTTTTTCCTTTTTCACCACAATTTTTTTATGTCGATACAATTGTTTAGAGAGAATGCCATAAGGCATTTAGTTCGCCTTTTATAAATTAATACAGTGAAGGGTAAATAAATAAATTTGAAAAGCTGAATTAGCTTTCACCAACATTATTAACCATCTCATAGTCAGGACAAATTTGACCAATAAATAGGAATAAATTGCAAAATTCTCACAAAGCTGAAAATCACTAGGATTGTACAAACCACAATCGACGCGACGAACGAAATTACTCGGGTTCAAGGATTAGAAAACGGGTTTTTAGCGAAACGGTAAGTTTCGTCATAAAATTAGTTCAGACCAAAATTGTAGATCAAATAATTATCAACAAAAAATGAAAAGTACTTCTTTTACTAAGAGAAACCTTTTTTGACATAATGCTTCAAAAAGTCGAAGGAGGAGTAATTCCATATGCGACGGATATCATAATCTCTTAGATAGTTCGTCTATACACTATCAATATACAAAAAACACTTCTAAACAATATCAAATTTATTATAGTGATGATCATGAAAATAGAATTATATTAAAACATCGCTTATTATTAGTTTTTTTATTACAAAATAAAAGATAATCCCTCCTCATTGTCCATTGATCGTAAAAGAATATGCAAGGTAATTGATTCTATTATGCAATACTAAATACCACGTTGGCGTTCATATTAAAAGCCAACTGTTCAATTTTTCATCAGCACAATGACGGTATTAATAATGTTTACAAAGGGTTTTTCGTTTAGGGTCTCTAATAACAAACAGGCTACAGAGAATGCTATTGTTGTAGCAACTCTTTTCAGTGTCCATTTTACCTGGTATCGATCATATTTTTTACTTAAATTTTGATTCCTTAAGGACTAAAATGAATTTTAATATAGTTCGTCTGTCCGGTATTTTATTTGAAACTATTACTGAAATATATTAGTTAGTAAACATAACAATTAATCAATTAGGTCGAACATATATTTTATAAAGGCAAAGACAATAATTTTATTAATAAATACACATCAATTACTTTAAAAAACAAATCTTTAATAAACATTTATATACATATTTATGTATTCAAAAAGTTTTTTAGGTTAAGGTTAATTGAAACTAATACAATAGTCACTCTAAGCATAAACTTTAACTGGCTTTTACATTTATATTGTGTATATTAGCATTTAGTTTATATCCGAATGCATTTAAGTAGCTATCTACATTATTGTCTTGTTAATGTATATAATAAACAAAGGAATAAATGTGGCTGAAACCGCTTGTTGTATTTTGCTGTAAATTGAATAATGCGGCTCTTACAAGTCCTGGCTGTGACAAAGTGTTTGTTACTTTGTTTTAATTTTAAATATTAAAATAAAGCAGAGTTATTAAATTAATTTGTATTGACGGCTATTGACTATTTCTATAATTTATACAAAAACATTCAATATATAAATTAACATTAAGTTAAGATTAAGTTAAGAATTATTGTTACAGTGACCAGCAGGGCTATTGCGTATCTTTTTTGACAGCTAAAATGAAAATCACTATCCGTAAGTGTGGACATAATGGTTGTCAAACAACTAATTTTGTATTATGTAACTATAGTAACAAACTGTCATGACGTCACAGCTGATGGTCATTAGAAAAGTCAAAGTTAGCGAATAGCCCTGCAGGATTGTAAATGTTTTTCAAAATATTGATAGATAATAATATTGAAAAGCTTTTAGGATAACTTAATCAGAGAAGAAGCTAACTTCAGGCAATTTAGTTAGTTCTAAGTAGTCATAGTTATATTATAATTGTTTTAGATATACATTTTTACAACCACTCATTTTTACCATTTCCTTATATATCGATTGTATATCACGTATTCATCGAAATCTAGCGCAAACTATGTTTGTTGTATATTATCGAGAGAGTGTAAAAATACTTTGTTTAAATCTACTAAATTAGCTAACTTAAGAAATCCAGAAAGAATAAAGAAAAAAAAATTTTTTTTTACCTTTTTGCAAGATTCTCTTTGTTTTTGTTAATTTATTTGAAAAATATTTTGAAGTACCTTCATAAATTGAACATAAAAAGTCCATTATGATTATTTTTAAAAGCTTTTTGTAACAGATATTTGTAAATCTTTAATTTTTAAATATGTTATTTAGAGCCCACCTCTGATAAAGACACATTAGATATACACATAGGCAATGTAAAATATCATGAGTCCATAAAAATTGCTCATGCATTTATCTTGAATAACTGTAAAACGTAGACCACTAACTCGATTCACAAAACGTTTGTAAATGAGAGGTTTGGCTCATTGCCCGCATCAAGGCACCATTTTATATTTCACATGACTTTTCTTTTCTTGAATTCAATATTTAATATCATATATTATATGTCTTCACCGCTAGATACCGATATATAAAACTGTACAAACAGATTCTGGAAATATTTGTAACAGGTTTATATAAAATTGTATAATAATGAAGTTGAAAGAGTTTACTAAACATTTATATAGGATGTCTTCTTTTACATTTACATTGTATATTAAAGCCATAGCAGATAGGTAATCGTATTTTGTCTCATAATTGAAGAATATACTGTCACTAAAACTTTATATAATTCTAATTAAAATCTAAAACGCAATTTTTTCTTTACAAATCCTGAACAACATAACCTTTTTTTATATTAATAATATTATTTTATATATATTTTAAATACTTGTGCTATTGACTGAGGTACATTTTTTATTACATCACATTATAAATTTTAATAACAAAAATATTCATCATACGATAACATGGTTATTTATTTTACTCGCCTACAATTTGTTTAATTTTATGTATACATATTTCTCTCAACTAAGAGTCTGTGATTACTATGTGATACAGGGTGTGGCGCAATTCGTTTAGCACGTAATGCCACCGAAACGGTTGGTCGTATAATGGACTAAATAATGTGTAGTTGAGCGTGACATTGTTTTGTAAACTTTTATTTTATTTTATTGCGGGTAAATAAATAAATATTAAAAAAAAAATTAAGAAAAAATAAAAAAAATTGCACTCTGGATATACAAAATTAGCAATTAAAGTTTATTTAAAAAGTATGACAAACAAATCGTTTACGATAATACCCAAAAGAAGGTACTTCTAAAATATATACTAGTGAATATTTTAATTTGATTCGTTTATTTTCAAAGACTGATATTGTTTGTATTTGTTGCGTCTGTGTTTCTCCTATTCCGAATTAACGCTACATTTACATTGTAATTTATATCTCCGTGTGTTACAATAATACATAGCCGGAAGGCTAGCAAAAGAGTAATTTCTTATAATATTTGGTTTCGGTATTTTCTATATCAAGGTGATAAATTATATTTATTGATGTTAAGGATAATAACACCTAAATGCCAATGGATTATTATTCTGTTTATATTGAAAATATATTAGTCTTAATACCTTTGTCATAAATAAATTCAGATCCGTCGTCATAAATAAATTCACCGTTACTCTTCTGCTCAGTATCTAGCCTATAAGAGGCCTGACAATGATGCCAGCCGGCGTACTTTTAATTTTTGGTTTAAAACTTAAAAAAGGAAGATCTAGGATATATTGTGGAACTTTATTGTATATGGGTACACTTAAGGCCAAGAATTTGTTAACTTTTGAAGATGAAATTTAGGCGTTACAAGTGAATCTATTTTTATTTTTTGTATTATCGTATGGATGTCACTGGTTTTTATATTAGTATTTCTTATTTTTATTCCGAAATTTGTTTATATATAATTAATATGTACTAAGAAGTGACCGTGAGAATATTTATTTTAAATTCAAATTATCTTTATTCAAGTAGGAAATTACACGCTTTTTTAAATCGTCAATGATAACATTAGATTTATTGGTCAGTATAGTCAGCCTGTGAGTAAGCTACCACCAGCTCGGTATGGTGCTCTGCTGAAAAAAGCTGGCCAGAAACGCAACAACACGCAACGTTGCTCTTTTTAAAAGATTTATACAATATTTGACTTATACTAATGTATAAGTCAAACATTGTTAAATTAATAACATTAAAACATAACATAACATCAACCCTGCAAATTAGTCAATACCCCAAGTTCCACACATTTCGATCAACCAAAAACTCTTAAATAGTATAATTTTATTTTTTTAATAATATGCTTTTCATTTTACATTTAAAGTATGTTAATCAATAAATCTTATTATTTATTTCAGATTTGCGGCCTCCTTTCAGATTATTGAAAAAATATGTATTATGAGATGGGTTAGTATATTCTGCATTCATAGTCATAGTGGCAGTCATAGTGGCTTCGTCTCAAATGTAGGTATAGTAAAATCTTTTAGGGAATTGAATGATGGCGTTCCTCTAGCCCAAATCAGTTATCGATATAATACAAAGTTCAAAATTGCAATCCCTAGTTCAAATTGTACAGTAAATGATCTGTTTTTTGTCAATATTGTTCAGCAACTGACCAGTTTTGGGTATAATGATTCTTCATCTTAAGCCAGTGACGTCACTGAATAATAACGAACCGTTTGACTAGTAAACTTAGTTGACTCTGTTTATCTCTTCTTAGATGCTGAACCAAGACTTGAATTCGTAATGTATAACTTTATCGAAGTTTTAAGATATTCTGTTTAATAAAATATTATAACAGAATACCTTTTATGGTTTATTCATTCTTAGATTTATAATGTTTAAAATCTCATATATTTTTTAACACCTTTGTGGTTTTTAATCTTATGAAATGTGAAGCCACCTCTGAGGAACAGGAAGTCATAAAAACGACGGTGAAAGGGATAGAAGAAGATGGATTTTTTTTTTCATTTTCGGCAGAATAGATGTTAAAGCAATTTTATGTAGAATTATACCATTTAAAATGCATACGTTGTTTGTAATTTGTTTTAAAATAAGCAGCAATTAAATGATAATATTTTGTGTTAAATACAATTTAATAAATATTTCGTTATACCTATTAAGTCATCATTGAAATCAAATATGAAAACGATAACATATTTTTATTATAAGCTCTTTTCTTAACAGAAAAAAAGCCGTAAGACATTTTATCCCCATCACCACCAGCGTTGTAACACCCTCAAAAAATTTCCGCACGCAATTCACGCAAGTCCGCTTATGATTAGGAATCTCGAATGGGTTCGAAAATAGTTGGGTAAAATTCCAATTAATTTACGTAAACATAGCCTGTGGTAAATATATTTATAAAGTACATAACAATTATTTTTAGTTCTGATACCGATAGAATTTAAAAATATATTTTCGAATTTTATTTTTAACCCATGACCTCTTGAAAACCGTTCTTATCAGTTTATTTTTCATTTTATATTTATTAAAATTTTAATAAGCTTAAGATGGCCATACTTATTTATGGATATTTTCAAAGATTAAAGTTATTAAAATAGTCCATTTAATATTAATTAAAAGGTTCGGAACGGAGAATGAAAAAAAAAAAAACAAACAAACAAAAATGTGTTAATAACTAATTTACATTACAATTTCATTCGAAATCTAAGTGGTTGAAATTTATATTAATTTTGTTCACAAATATTGACAGATTGCAGTTTGCAAACTTTGTCAGAACTAGCTGCTTATTCTTATGAGCAGTAAAATCTGGGGCACTAAAACGTACCAATTTACAATAAAAGTTTTTTATTGTTTAGTTATGAGGTTTTTCATTTAACACAAAGTTTATCCTTACAACGTATTGGGGCGCTCCCACGAAATTATTGTTTGGATGATGTAGCTATGGATTTTGTGAAAATTTGCAAAACCTGAAAAAAAAAAAGATATTCGTTGTTTGTTTACATTTTAATTAAAAATAACAATAAATAAATAATGAACATACCTATTTGTGACGGGTTGTTATGTTTGTTTATACATTACTAGCTTTTGCCCGGGGCTTCGCACGCCTTAAATTCGTTGTAAAGAAATTCCCCTTTCCCATTTTTTGTATTGGCTTCTATTTGGCTTGTTTTAAGTAATACAGTCAAAAATTCAATTAAAGTTTTTAAAAACCCCTATACAAAAAGAATTTTAAAGTTTTTTTAGTATTTTTATCAATCTATACATCTTAATATTATAAAGTTTAAAGATTTGATTGTTTGTTTGAATTGAATAGGCTCCTAAAGTACTGGACCGATTTAAAAAAATCTTTTAACATTAAATCCTAAATTATCCCTGATGAACATAGGCTATATTTTATAATCATCATCATCATCATCATCATCATCATCACTAATATTATAAAGAGGAAAGATTTGATTGTTTGTTTGTTTGAATTGAATAGGCTCCGAAACTACTGGACCGATTTAATAAAATATTTTACCTTTAGAATCCTACATTATCCCTCTGATAAACATAGGTTATATTTAATACAAGAAAAAATAAAACGATCCGCGTGAAAATTTCGATAATGTAATAAATTATAAATGAATTAATTAACATGATTCAAGACTTTTTCATATAGGTATATATCTATATTAATAAATATAAACATTTAGAGTTAAAATGAATTACAATCACGGATAACACTATGATGAAGGGATTTATAATAAAACTACCTGTAGCCCGTGACTCTTTATGACTACGATCATAAGCCATATAAATATATTTTTTACAGTCTACGTGGACGCAGTTACGGGCAACAGCTATTCCTAATAAAGAACTTTACCTGAGTAAGTAAGTGTAAAAACCTTTTGGCCTAAATAACAAGGCTTTTTTTCCTATATAGCGCGGGGGAAAGCCTCTGGGAACAGCTAATTTATAAAAATAGCAATATTTTAATCTTGCGTACATACATACATTAAATATTGCATAAAACTAATTGCCTAAGTTTTAAAAGTCAATTTTTTTCAGAGGATTAAAAAATTTTGTACATTGCTTAAAAAAGTTGATTAAGAAATTCATTTGATTAGGTATTGAAGCATAGATATGCAACATATATGTTAACTAATTTATGCTTAATAGCAAAGCTTCTACATGTAAGTATTTCAGTACTTTTTAACTACTATACGTAAAACTGTTAAATGTTGTTGGTATGTCAAATATAATAATAATATACATATTATATGTCAACATTATTTAGAAAAAAGAACTACATTATATGCTTTGTTGTAATATCCACTCAACTTTCACAAAAGTTTTTTAATATCGTCATGTACACGTCGTGTTCCTGACCTACTTGTTAAATAGTAGAGTAACTGTATTTTATGCAAGTACATAAGTACTGTGAGTGTTGAAAAAACACTTAATTTATATTCGGTGTTTTTCATGAACAATTGCATACAATTTCCATACACAAACGATTGTCCTATTTATTTATTCTCTCTGTGTGTTTTGCTGTATTATTAAAAATAATCATGTATTCTTTTAGACTCCCTTAGTATAATCAAATATTTCAGTCTATAATTTAGGTATTTTAAATATTATTATATTTTATTTATAGAAATAAGTAAAATAAAATTCATATGTAAAATTGATAAATATATTACAATATTCCTCGTATATTTGATTAAATTTCATAATATACTCTAACGCAAAATGGGACAAATCCAAGAAATGTTCTTGATAGGCAGCACATTTACCTTTGGGAGCATACGAATATGTGACACAGCAAAATTTTTCCATTTTGTATTGCTATCTGAAAATAAATTAAGATCGTTTCTTATATACATAAGATAAAAACTCTGAAATATCGATTAATAAGCTTTTAATTTATATGTGACTGTTTTCAAAATAAATAGTAAATGTTAGCAAGAAATCAAATTTCTCAGATTAATGAAAGAGCTTGAACCATGTCTTATTTCATTGTTAAACTTTGCAGACGAAATCTGTTTTATTTTTTGAATTAGATTATTTACTTAGACACAAGCTTAAATATTTTAATATTGGGCGATTACGGAGTACTGACCTTAAGGTTTCGTAAAACTCCAAGGTTAGAAATCACTTTTGGTACATTTTATATTGCTTAGGCGATAAATAATGGTGAGTATTTTTTTTATTAATTCCCCAATAATTCAGCATTTTTCATCTAGAGCTATAAAATTACAAAATTTGAACATGTTTCAGAAAAAATATTTCGTGAACTGTTTGTGGCTATTATTTCATTTTTGGATAAATAAAATTATTATAATAAACCTGAATTATCAAAGATATAAAAGCCTAAGCAGTATAAATCGATTCAAACGTAACTGACCGCGAAGTGAACTTTGATTTCAATTATATTAAGTTCACCAGTCGCTATTATGACAGACTCGTTTACGCTGCATATTTTATTCCAGTCACTAAAACTGTAGGTACTAAAGAAAGTAAACGTCGAACTCAAAGTCAAAATTCTTAATTCCATGAAATAATTTTAATTTATTTGGATACATCAAGATGAAACAAATATAAAAAAAAATAATATCAATAAAAATAGTAATTTTGATTTGTTAAAAAAATCCCGTTTGACTTGTAAAATAATAGATTAACTCATGGGAAGATTTAGGGAAAGAAACTCATGGCCACTCTTTTCAACTGCCATTTACAGCTTTAAATTTATATAAATATAGAATGAAAAATAAACCAATACGAGCAGGGATTCGAACCCGCGACCTTTGGGAAATCGTCCCGTCGCTCTACCAATTAAGCTACCGTATCGCTGTCCGTCTCGATGAATTTAACATTCTATATGTGATCGTCTTTATCAGGACGGTAGTGACATCTATTAGGCTTCTTTCGAAAACCTTAACCAATGTTTCTAACTTTGCAGTATAGATAAACATTGAAAAGATTCCACCGTTTTACGTACGTTGATAGAGAATATATTACGAAGTAAATCATTGAGAACTCACACTAAGATTCGATATCGTAAATTCTTTATTTGCCTTGTTAACTTACTTGCATTTTAATTTCTTCCTTTATTAAACGGTCCCCCGACGAAATGAATTTTTATTCTTTTATGAGGTCTTTTTGTATCGGGGGTCTTTTAAATTTTTAATTTATTCTAAGACATTTAAAAAAAAAATGCTTTTCAATGATACTCACTAGATTTAGGAATTTCCTATTCCGAAAAATTGTTAATATTTTATAATGAAGAATTGTGATATACAAGGTTAAAAAAGGAAGACTATTAATACTATTTTAAGTAGTCTTCATCAAAGGGTTTTTCTAAGACGAAGTTTCTTAGCAATCCATGGATTCACCGTGCGGGTGCCGGGCCCACCGCGTTGCAAGGAGAGGAGTGCAAGCAGTGCCTGGGACTTGCGACCCAGAAGTAGGTTTAAGGGGCCCCTTTGTTGTGCGCAAAAACGCTCACCTTCACCCTCCACACTCCTCTCCCTACCTAACCAAATTTGGAAAGAGCCTACTAATGCCGCCTTTGAAATACATTCTAGAAATGAACCGATGCTTGTTCTAGAAAGGCCAAGGTTTTTAAGTAGGCTATAGAGAGATTTTGCTGTTATACCTCTCGCTCCTACTTCTACCGCGTACAAACTAACTATAAATTTATTCCTGATCAGCAGGGCTATTCGCTAACTTTGACTTTTGTAATGACCATCAGCTGTGACGTCATGGCAGTTTGTTACTATAGTTACATAATACAAAATTAGTTGTTTGACAACCATTATGTCCGCACTTACTGATAGTGATTTTCATTTTAACTGTCAAAAAAGATACGCAATAGCCCTGCAGTTCGTTGGTTAGTTCGTAATACTTATTGAGCTTGAATGTGTGATCCCTTGGGATGTTTGTTTCCCAAGGAACAGTAAGCTCCACAAGTATCACGCGCCTCAGATGTTTCGAATACAGGAACAAGTCCGGTCTGGATGACGAAACACCAACATCCCCAGGGATTTTGTAATGCTTATGATTATATCTTTATTTGTGTTATAATTTCGATAAGTATTTTACATACAATTTATTACTTAAATGTATTATTACTTTATATTATGAGTTCTGGGAATAGAACTTAGAATGGGGAGGGCTATATTTTTCCGAATGTATTGTAAGAGCTTACAAAAAAGATTCAGTAAAATTTTATGGTGGTGTATCACTTATCCGAAAGGTGCGCATACTTTATATGTATCCTAAGTCGATATTTTAATTTAATATAGTAGTTATTTAAAAAAAACACTTTGACATTTATCGATTTTCAATTATCTCAGTTTATTTAAATAAAACTGTTCCGTAAATTGAATGCAAAATAAGTAATAGAAATCAATTTAAAAGTTCTTAGTAAAAAACGTCCCGAGTGTCATGAAAATGCTGGGATTTTCACAAAGAATTTAATATTAACGTATTCAAAAAGTCGTCATTGGATTTCAATTTCCATTCGTAATTAAAAGCAGTCAATACCCGCCCATCTGCATCAGAGGAAGCAATTCCTTCTACGATTGTACCTTTTTTTAGTAAAAAAAATTTTTAGAATTGTAGTATCACTAAAAGTATTTTACAACAATATCCTTAAAGATTGTAGTCTCGTAAACGTATATTACTATAATTACTAAAATACGTTTTTATTAATTATAGTAAAATATGTTTACCATAATTAGTAAAATACGTTTTTCATCATAAGAATAACATTTAAATAAAAGTGACTTACGTAATTGCCATTGTTAAAATTGTCTATTTTATAAATTATAACACATTAGTTTCTGATTCAGTGAATAAAATATGAATCTTAGATCGGGTTTATTCTTTAAATAAATATTATATATTTGGGTTTTGCATTTGTCTATTATTCGATCGCTTAGTAAATTTTGAAACCTTTAGTAAATTTTGAACGTTTTATTTAAAAAGAGAGCCTCATTCTGGGAGCATTACTTAATAATATTTTATTTTTTCATTATTGATTTATTATTTCTCAAACAACAGCATCATAATAGATAAAGTAATTGTAAAGTTTTGTTTGTGACTATTTAATATTATAGAATAGATAATTTCAATGGGACAAATAATGATATTATTTCAGCTCAGTTGATTTAGAAGCTGTGTCCTAGGCATCGCTGGTTAAATTTTTAAGTATATTGTTATGTACATAATATATAATAATATGGCTAACATTTGTATAGATAAAAAAATTACCAGTGTTGTGACCTAACCTTTAGGATTATATTGTTCTATTTCGTGTATTATTTCAACGGTAAAAGATCTAAACATCTAAACCTGTAATCTACTTAGCTATGTCATAATTACGAGCTCACAACGCTTATAAGTAGCAATACGTGTTCTGTTTATTGGATAACGATAAATAATTTCACGCTCGGTTTGATAAGAAACGTAACTATATTAAGATCTACTATTATTGAAATAGAATCGATTTCGTAATGCTAAAAATGATCGTGAACCAAATTAGTTTTCTCTAAAGGTACGTTTGTATATAATACTGTACACAAAAACTACAATAACCTGAAAACAGCGTTAGTACGAAATCTACATTTGTTACAATACTTTAACACTTAAATACTGGTAATATCGTGAACTTTTAACGGGAAGACTAAATAAAATTGCCAAACACAAACTTTACAAGGTTGTTGTAAGTTTTACATTCGTAACTATAGAAAAGGTAAAAGCCTTCAGTACACGTAAAATCATTCGTTCATCATTCTAGCGTTTTCATGTTATGTTCAAATTTTTCATAATGCTAGGACCTTTATATAAGGAAGCAAAAACAATGGTTTTTCATTTTCTCTGTTAATCTGTATGTTTGTATGTTTGTATGTCTGTACATCTGTATGTAACTTCACTTTGTACACTAATCTAAGAAACGGATTAATCGGTTTGGTTGCAGTTTTAGGCAAAATATTGTCATGGGCTTCACTTTACATTTAGCGTTTTTTCATATAAACAAAAGAAGTTAATAATCTCTTATTTTCGTACCATTGCGGTAAAACCTTTTTTTCAAAAAGAGATTTGATAAGAATTAATCAATTAATTAATTCTTCTTATTTTTTTATTAATATAATTCCCGTCAAGTAGACATAGTGGTTGACAGTGAATGTTGTAGTTTTAGATTTATTATTTAAATAAAAACGTAAGAACGTAAAATAAGGTGTGTATTTTTTAGGAAATTAAATATTCTTCACTCACTTCCTTCAAATACCAACAAAATGAATTTTACCATTGTTATTCAAGAATCCACCGTAAACAGGTTTAATATAAAAACACATTTCCTTTGTGGTAATCAAAACAAGTATACAGGGTATTGTGACTTATTATATTCTTTAATGCTGCTTTAAGCTTGCCGTTTGAGTACTTACAGTAACAATAAAGTATTTTTAAAAGACTTTTGTTTGTTAAAAAATCCATTTTAGAAAATCCAATTGGAAAATCGCTTTATTTATACATTATTAACATTTTTAAATATAATATTTAAATATAAAGATATAATAGAATTTATGAAATTGTTTCAGTAATTATCCAACTGTTTCAATTCATATTTACCTAAGTACTTGTATATCAAGGAGAAAAACACACTCCACTAAAGATTTGAGTATATTATATTTACAGCTACAGTATAGGGTTTTCGTTATTTTTTTTATAGTTACATATTATTTTAATTAACTAATATCTAATTTTAGAAGCCTTTTTAGATATTTGATTCTACTAAACTATTTCAAATTTAAAAAAAAATCCTAAATTTAATACGTTTATACATGAACCAAATTAATCGAGCATAGTTAATACTGGCAGTGTAAAAACCAGCGTACAAGTAAGAAACCAACTACTTGGACTAATTATTTACTTCTGGGAATGGATTAAAATGTCACACGTTTCTAAAATTTGTCTTTTAATGAGTATTTAATTGAAGGTAAAAGTTATAAGACTAATTTATATATAGTAATATAAATGTGTATTTATATATAATATAACAAAATATTATATGTTAATATACTTTATTATTCATTTATACAAATAAAGCCAGCTTGAAACCATATTTTCATTTGTAGAACTTACTATTTTTCTTGTAAATCATATATGCCTAATTCAATGTGGATACTCGGGGAGAGTTCAAAACTTTGTCTAATTGTGTTTGCCGGTTTCCAAAACGTACTCTCATTAATAATGATACACTTTAAACAGTATAAAATAAATTAGGAAAAATTTTTCTTTTTCACTGGAAATTACTAGATTTAAGTAAATTTTGAATATATACTAGCTAAATGGAATTGAACAAATTAAAATACTTTCTACGAAAAATGTAACAATTAGCTACTTGATTGTATTTTTATATATTTTTTATGGATGTTTAAGTATATTATTATAAATTATTTTTTTTATCATTATTAAATAATAGCTTGTTGTTTGTAAAAAATATATAATTGTTGTACAAGAAATCCTTAATATTATTACAGTTTACCCTTTGAAGGTTAATCAAATTTTACATTTAATAGTTTATCTCTAAAACGAAGGGATTAATAGATTATCTTGTCTTTGTATTAAATGTTCACGACCTAAGAGCCGTCCGTCCTCCGTCAAAATATATATTTTATACTATGAATATGAATGTCTTAATATGAATTTTAGGTTTAACGTAATAACTTTAACGTAATTGGAAAAAGTTCTTTAAAAATAGAAGGTACTTCTGCGATAGTATTTTCTTAGATTTGCAGGAATACTACACATAGAAATAAAACTATTTTTATGGATTTGTTTCAATTTCTCTTGTAAAGAGAATGCAAGAGGATAACAACATGACTACAGAATATGTAGAGTTACAAAACGAATCTATCTTCTATCATACTGAATTGCATAGAAATCGTTAAGGAAGGGAGAGAAAGTGACCGATAATATGAGTTTGCTCGCGATCGAGTTGTAGGTTTTCATAGTTTTATATGTTTAAATTTATTTCATAGATACACACATTCTTATCCCGTACCTGCCAGTATAATATTTGCTGATTTCAGTTTTACTTACTATTTATTATATTAAGATAGTGAAAATACCACAAACACACTTTTCCAAAAAGGGTTGACGTCAGAATAAATTTTCACATCTCTCTGAAGGATCCCCTAGTATCAGCTTTAATCATTTGACCGTGTCAATAACAAACTGATCGAATTGTTTCAAAAGCAATATTATGTAAATGCTGTATGTCGTTGTGAATAGAGCATCAAGAGTCTACACAAAAACAACGTTAAAAACGTGGAATTCGTTACTTGATGTAAGGCTACCCTCACATCAATTAACGGGTTCCACAATAGTGTGTCCATATATTATACCGGTATATTTAACTCACTTTCAATAAAGAAGATTGACTCATTGAAAGCTTTTTTGTATCTGAGTTGCCTGCTGCTTTTAAATTATTCATATAAAAATAAGTAAGTGATAACTAACACAAGTCCATAGGTATATTCAATTTTTAATTTTAAGTATAATATAATAAACACAAAACCAAGTTTCCCCATTGTTTTCTTTATAAAATAGTAGCTAGAGTGTTTTGTTTACTAAATTAGAGCTAATTAACTGTATCTATGCAAAATAATTTTTTTATGAAAAATTGGATCAAACTGATCAGAAAAAAAATCCGTATTTCATTTTTAATGAACCAACTTTGAGTCTTAAAATGGTGGTCTTTTATTTTATATTTCGTAGTAGTCTTTCTGCAACAAACAACGGAGGCAGAACTAATTTATTTTGTAAAAGTTTTACTTAATTAATATTTATGGGGAAGATTGAAATAGAATCTGAATTGAACAAAAATATTAATATATTTATGTGTTTATTATTACACATTTCGGTAATAAATGTGATAACAAAACCATATCCAACATATATTAACCAACCATTTTTAATAGGTTTATTAGAACCGTTGTGTTTTACAAAACAATCAACAGGTATTTATAAGACAATCAATACAGTTGTCTAGATAGAGGTGAGCAACACGTGTTTGTGGACGTGATCGTGCAGGTATTGTTTTGAACCTACAGGTATCAACATAAAAATAATTATACAATAAATCATTTACAAAAATATCCATACACAATTCTAGTAATAATAAAAAATATTAATATTTAAACAGGCAATTTATCTCAATATCTCTAGAAGTCTCAGATTTATTGTATTGATTCATCAAACTTAATAATAGACTGGTTACAGGCAACATTTCGGTGTCCACATATTTGTGAATAATTTGACTCATTTAGAAGTTTATTCATTTGCACTAATAAAATGACTGTCGTTTAAAGCTTTAAGTACCCACTCAGTGCTTTAGAGATCCATTAACCATTTTTATTTAGACAACAACAAAGATGTATAAAAATATATTTCAAACTTTTAAATATATTTTTATACATCTTACAAAAAAATCAAATAACCAAATAATGAGCTATTACTAACCTGCCCTTTTCCCACTTTATACGGGCACAACATTTTCTCCTCTTCCATTCTTGCCTAACAGCCGTCCGTCTCAAAAGTCACTCCTCTTTTACATATATCATCTTTCACAAAATATATCCATCTCTTCTTTGGTCTTGACCCACATATCCTTCCACGACAAAATCTAGCATTCGCCTTGTTAGAGGCATTCATCCCTTCTAATAGTGGTAGAGCCTAGCTGTAAGCAGTTGACTGCAGCTTTCATACGGGCTTGTCCGTCAGAAGTGGTAACACTATCTAACAAAGGATCTGCGTTAAGCGACTATCATAGCTGCCTTTAGTTTGCTGAGTGACAGTGCCGGAAGGCCTAAGCTCCACCTGTCTCTTCTTTTCCATTCTCAGTAT
This sequence comes from Napeogenes inachia, assembly GCA_959347355.1. NCBI lineage: Eukaryota > Metazoa > Arthropoda > Insecta > Lepidoptera > Nymphalidae > Napeogenes > Napeogenes inachia. Next base: position 6,774,703 of record OY365797.1, read on the forward strand.
TTTCTCTTTTTCTTTCCTAAATTCCTATACTGCTAAAATTTGAAATAAGTGTTCCCAAGGAGGGTTGATATCAGGTTAGCGGTCGGTCCTAAAAGAAATAGCCAAAATCTCTATTTAAATTGACATGAACTTACGATTCATTTATAAATTATAATTTGAAAAATAAAAGGATATTATTTTTTTTTCAATTGAAGAAAATATTCAGACAACATGATACCTATGATAGCCAAGGTAATGTTGCATTAATGCGTTCGGAATAAGTTAAAGGCAACTAGAATTAAAAAAGTTCTATATGATCAATATGATGAAAAATTGGAGCGTAAAATTATATCTTCTTTCCAAAACAAATATTATACAAAAATAATTAAAATAAAATAAAATAAAAAAAACTCAATATCAAATAAAAATAATCCCACTGCTGAAATCAAAAAAGGATAGTAATGAATTTGACTTTTATGTAAAAGAAATTTGAGAAGGTGCATTCTACAAGGATATTCAGAACCGTGTACAAAAGAAAAGCGCAATCGCGCAAATAACCTGAAAAAACTTTTTCAAATTGTAGAGAATTTTGTTACGGAGTATTTCTACGAAAGCGATTTTGGGAGCCACATGAACTTTTGACGAAAGTAGGAAACATGGACGAACTTCCATAAACCGAAAGTGAATGGTTTTTGCTTTAATGTAACTATTGATTTACATATATAATATTATTATAATATACCTTTATTTTTATTCTAAACCTTTATTCTAAGCTGCATAGTGAACTTTTTATTAAAAACTAAATTTAGGTCACCAGTACACTCTCGCTTGCGCTACATATTGTATTTCAGTAACTAAAAACTGTATTTATCAAACAAAGAGCTTTTAACAACTGTGATATTAACAGAAAATTTACTTAGGGTTTATTATTTAGAGTTCCATAACACTTATAAAAGTTCTGTACCTATTAAAATACTACTTAATTTAGGTTAATATTACTACCAAAGTGCACTTATATATTTTTTATATTGGCGAAACGATGGTTTATCTAATTGGAGGTGATTCCAACGCCTTTCGACATTTACAAATATAGATTCAAGTTCAGCACCATTTAAGAGAGATGGAATAGAATTATTAAAACTAAATAAAGTAGGAAAAGGTGGATTTTTGGGATTCCGGATCTCTCACTCGTCGTAAAATATGTTGATATAATAGTTACTTTAAACAGTATTTATTTCTATCAGGAGGAAGGACTAGTAGCCTTGTCAAGTCAACCCAAATGCAGTCAAATGGTGATAACGTGATGATTATAGGATATACAAAATAAAACTACACAATTAGATAAAGCTTCATTAATTCAACACAACAGAGGTTACCCGGCTCGAGCCAGAATTCTCAAGCTCTGAAACAGCGACAGTATTTAAAGAGTTTAAATGGATAAATTACAAAATTTGGAATTTGTAACAATAGTTAGGTACCATTAAGTTACCAAATAGGTTACTATAATTTGCGATAAAATAATAAACAATTTATAGTGTATGAATTAATTCTATAACAATCAACTTGATTAATTTCGACTTTAATGAAAAAAAGAAATGATATTTGGGGTTTTTCCGACCACGTGCTTCTTTCTTACAAAGCCATTACTCGCCTACTTAATCAAGTTTTTATGACGACTATACATTATGTACAACTTTTACAAAAATAACTTCAATAATAGTGTAAGTATAATTAGCAAGGTTTAAATATACTCCTACAAAGGATAAAGCATGACCATTGTTAGATGCAACCCTCTTGTCTTCATGATATACAAATGGACACAACAATGTAACCAATTCAGGAATTATCAACTCATCCATTAGTGATGAATGTTTGCTGCAATTAGAGAGATTGGTTTGGACTCGTAACGTGACAGAAGATCTTGATGTATGAGAACAATAAGATTTAGTATATTGTTATTAGAGATGTTAACTTTATTTGTAATTTCTTTAAAACAAGCTTAAAAAAATATTATATGTAAACAGAGAGCAAAATACAACTTTTCGTTATATTTATAATAGTTCAAGAAATAATTTTAAATCATTCTTTGTATTTTGTAGTCCTAATTATTCAAAATTAGGTTTAAAAAAAAACAAAACACATTTAGAACGACATCATTCAATTAGCTAGTGCAAACTCAATCACGTAACTCAACATAAATAGTATCAATATGTAATTGCTCACTATGTAGGGGCTTGTTCTTCAATCCAAGGTGAAGGACAAAAAAAAATAATATGATAATATACCTTATTTAGTCACTTATATATTTTTAAACAAGGTATAGGATATATATAAATACCCCGTTACATACTTTACGTCCAGATTTAAAATATATTTTTCAAAATTTAAATTTAAATTTATTTTCAATTATTTAACAGATAGTGTATTCTTAAAACGCTATGAGTTGTTTCACTGGAGCCAAGTCGTAATACGCTATGAATTGCTACTTCCAATTGCGTATGGGTAATTGATGGGGTCAATGTGAAATACACACAAGTTGCGGGGTTTATACAATTGTTTTCATTCCACGATGTGCAAGCATGTCACTCATAAATATCTTTCTGTGTAGTATTTGTTATACAAAAGTAATAGCAACGAACAAATAAATGTATACACAAAAACCAATGATTCTTTTATTTTCTTCGTTTCTTTATTTAAGCATCAGTTCAGGCTGTAGTTGTTCATGCGTAATTGTCACAGGTAAGGAAAATATTGCGCCTCGTATTATAAACTTTGGTATAATATCTCTTGATCTCAGGAATTATTCTTGGATTCTGAAAAAAGTTTTTGTAAAGTAATGATATACTAAGTCAATGAATGCTTTGAAAATATAGTTTCTTACATTATGTGGAGTGTAAAGTTCAGGGATGAAAAGAAAAACAAGCAAAAGCTAAATCACCAAGTTTAGCTACTGAGCATTATGCAAAGTACGGAAAACGTTGTGTAAGAGCAAGTATCATGAATATTCATTGGTTATAAACAAAACTTTCTTTAGCTTTCGAGAGAGCAATATAAAGATGAGTTATGATATATATATATATATCATATTTCACCAACAATTTAAAAAATAGTCAATAGTTTTAGGTATTATAGTAGATTGAAACCTTTGCGGTGATAAGAGCAGCCGTTGGTTTTTCAGTAGGTAGTCTTAAAAATGGCAGTGTCATCTATGCTGTCGGGTTGATTTGTAGAGAATGCTTTTAAGTATCATTTATTCCACCTATTGTTCTGGTTTTGGGCAATAAGGACTAAACAGATAAAATAAATAAATAACAAAGAAAAATCTCTTATTGGTGAAACGTGATTGGTGTATTTCAATCATGGCGTTATCTTATCTCCCTTGTTGTTCTTAATTTTTATTAGCTCCATCGCATCTAATTTAAATAGCCAATACTATGTTTGAAAATATCTACAAACATGTATAGCCATGTTAAGCTTATTTAAATTTATAGAAATAAAGAATGAAAAATAAACCAATATGGGCAGGGATTAGAACCCCCGACCTCGGGGAAACCGTCCCGTCGCTCTACCAATTGAGCAACCGTATCGCTGTCTCGGTGAACAGACAACCCTTGATGAGTAATGAAAATTTGGGAGGTCATGGGTTAGTGCAGCACACTACAACGAAAATAAGAAATTATACACAAGGACACAATATAATTAATACATACATACTTATAATAATATACATACACACACATAATTTTTCTCTCCTTATATAAATAGTCCAATATAATTAATTTTTTATAGTAACCATTTGGAATGTTAATGTCAAAAAAAATACATCTTGTGTAGTTTCTTTAAAATATCAATGTTTTAGAGGACTATCTAAATGTCAATTTAAGTCAAAGAAAACTTAATTTAGTCATGTATCATTATTTGGTGAAATGTGTATTTCAGGAATTCATACTTGTTTATTTTACAGTTAACTTTTCTAAATTAAATATATTTATTTCTTCAAATCTAGGTGTACTTTGCCTTGCAATTACCTCGGGTCATGGAAACTAATTCAATGAACATAATTTCAAAGAGATTTTTGATTGAGCTATGGACGTTGTATTCGTTATCTCATTTGCCTTTAAATACAAATAGCCATAATATTAAAACATATAATTAAAATAATATAGATAGAATCGCATTTGCAATAAATAGTATCTAATAAAAGATACTTTATTATTAATATTAATTATAATTAACGTGAACGTATTGTTACGTAATGAATAATCATTGCCATGTAAATGTTAATTTAATTATTTAATTCAAATTGCTATTTTACAAAGAGACGAAGCTTCTTAGCAATCCGTGGATTCACCGTGCGGGTGCCGGGCCCATCGCGTTGCAAGGAGTTTGGAGGAGCAGTGCCTGGGACTTGCGACCCAGGAGTAGGTTTAAGGGGCCCCTTTATTATGCGCAAAAACGCTCACCTTCACCCTCCACACTCCTCTCCCTACCTAACCAAATTTGGAAAGAACCTACTAATGCCGCCTTTGAAGTACGTTCTAGAAATGAACCGATGCTTGTTCTAGAAAGGCCAAGGTCTTTAAGTAGGCTATAGAGAGATTTTGCTGTTATACCTCTCGCTCCCACTTTTACCGCGTACAAACTAACTATAAATTTATTCTTGATCAGTTCGTTGGTCAGTTCGTAATACTTATTGAGCTTGAATGTGTGATCCCTTGGGATGTTTGTTTCCCAAGGAACAGTAAGCTCCACAAGTATCACGCGCCTCAGATGTTTTAAATACAGGAATAAGTTCGGTCTGGATGACGAAACACCAACATCCCCAGGGATTTTGTAATGCTTTTCATACATGTCCATCATGAGAATCCAATCAGGAGCCGCGCCTAATATTGAATAAGGCTTCGCTTTTGATTTTTTGGAGGAGCCTTCTTTTAGGAATTCTATAGATCGTTTGGTGATTGTTATATCCTTCCGCGTTCTTTCTACTGAAAGACTAACCGCTTCCCATATAATTTCTAATACCTTGTCGTAGCGACGCGAGTATTGACCTTTATCTAGAAGTACCCTACACCCTACTAATAGGTGTTTTGCGGTTTCTATTGCCTCCCCACAGATGTTGCAAGACTTTTCGGTGGCTTTGCTCCATCTTACTAAATTACTTTGATCTGGGAGAGTCATTTGGAATGCATTAAGATAGAATTTTAATAATGCTGGGGACCAATCATAAATTAAGCTAGTGGAATACAAAAATCTCCTATGGTCACCCATTCGTTTTGAATTTCTAGGCTCATCGCGTGGAGTCGGTAATTATCGTTTTCGTCTTGTCGAATAAAAGATTTTGTTATGTCTTTGTCTTGAACTTTCCTACTTGATCCTTGCCCTACTTTATTTGTTTGAGCACCTATCATAAATTTTATGGAATTGAAGTCGTGACTCGAGCTCTGAGGCAACTTTGTCTTTTGGGAGAGAAGTTACAGTATCATCTTTAGATTTTCCGATGATATGTCTTTTGGTAACTCTTAGATGTTTGTAGAGTTCCGATGGTTTTCTTTATGACGCTTGCATCTAACTTTGACAAAAGGGTTTTATTAATATCATAAACGAGGAAAGGCCAATTTAGACGTAATGTTAAAAAAAAAAAGTATACTAAAAAAAATGTAAATGTATTCGATACAAACACATTTTTTTTGTAATTACTGACACAGGCAAGATAATTATCTACTTGAAAATAGACTTGTATTTTCTACACCCTTTTCTCGTCACTTTACTAACTGAGCTATCTCGTTACTCGGACTAACTTAGCAGTCGATATAAGTTTATCTTAACATTACGAATAATTAAGAACATTACCAAAAGAAACAAAAAGAAAAAGATTTATTTAGCAAAAGGATTTTTTTTACAAAATTAATATTTAAAAATATAACCTACAGACATATACGTATATACAGTATATATTATATGTTATACGATGTAATATAGTACAGACTGATCATCTTCGACGTGCTTCTAATAAACAGATGTTCAAGAAACGTGTGTTATGTTATGTGTGTGTGTATGTGTACGAGAGAATGAGTTAAAATTTTCCGTCTTTTATAGCTTAATGATTTAGTATATGTAGTAGTTTATGTATTTATTATAGGTCATAGTATATTTAGTATATTGTACGTAAGGGAAATGTTTAAGTTTTTTAACTTATGATATTTTTGTTTGAATATGTTTTATAAATTTTAGATCTTTAGTCATAGTTTTGAATTTAATTTTATTTTTTATTTTCTAAATTTTCATCTACAACTTAACACGGACATAGTAGAAACCCATAGAACAGTCCTCTCATGAAATAGTTCAAATGTACAGTAGATTGAGCTTGTTTTCAAGCAATATCTAGTATGTTATGAGATGGTGTGGAGCAACTTACAATGTTTGTTAACATTGCTAACCTCTGTTATGTCACCTTGATACACTTGATTTGAGCGTAACGATTTCAATGCTCTTTGTCTACGGATCTCTCAAAGCGCTTGCCTGTTTGGGTTGAATACTTCATTGAGACACGTCAGGAACCAAACTTCGGACGAGTGTCGTCACCGCATCAATAACGACCACATCGATATCGAATATCGACAAATTTAGTTTAGAGCCGCTCGTTACTGTTGGTCTGTGCTTGTTTATGATGTCAATTGCGATATACAATGAGTTTTAATAATGTAACCCCTTAATGTATCGTCTGAAATATCTCAGTAGTCCTCTTAGAGTTGACGTACCTGTTTAAGGTTCACTATCGCGAATTAAATTTCAATCGTGAATGACTTCGTGAATAGTTATCCTATTATACTAATTAGCTCGAGATCTTAAAAATAACTCTCAAGAATACTTCGTGACCTGATAAGTCAAAGGCGAAGAAAATTTGATGTTGTTTTATTTATCATAAAATATTATTTAATAATTTAAGATGAGTAACTGTAAAATAAAACAAGATAAAACTAAAAAAGCATAAAAAACATTTTTTTAATTTATTGTTAATAAATTAAAAAATTGTAACTACATATTTGTAACATATTGATTACTACGGATTTATTAGTTTTAAATAAATGTATTACAACCTGACAATCGATGTCTATGTTTCATACCTAACTGAAGGACGCAATTTAGTATAATTAACTTTCAATATGTAAATAAAAATATCCTTAAGATATAGGTGTTGTAATGAGTACTAACGCTCATGGTTTTTATATTTAAAGATTTGAAAGAATGCTTAAACATCTTACATTTATTTGTATATCACTTATTAAAGTTAAGATAACAAGAGTTATGACATGTAGATTGTGTGCTTGTATTCTTTGCATTTAATTAATAGCCGGCTCTAGGTAGTTTCACGTTCCTGAATACCCCTTGTGATCCTAACTAACTGTTCAGCTTAGTTCTGTATCTCACTGAAGTAACCTGTTCCGTTGAGCTAAATCTACAGACGTGAAGATTTATTAAATGGATAATTGAAATAAAGATCCACCAAATTATGAATAGAAACTTATAATCTGATCAGTCTGTATAACGACTAATATTATTTCTGCATAATACAATAGTGTAACCCTTCCAGTTTCCTTGAGTAAAAGTATAAGAGAAAATATGCAAACGAGCGGTGGATCACTTGTATAAAAACTTAAAAAATTACATTCAAAATAATTAAATTTAAATGTTTGTAATATTACGTATATCATCTTACCCGCCCTACTTTGTTTCTGTCTTCATGACTTCCTTTGTTTGTCTACATCGTACACAGAAAGCACATTATGAATTTTGTCTGACTGGTATAAACATCTATAAATTTGTTAAAACTGAGGAATATTTCTGTACGCATGTATAAAAAAAATTAGAGAAACAACAATCCTTTTAAATAAATTCTAGGCTGCTATTCGTAAATGAACTACCTCATCGGCGATAGTACCCTCCCAGAAGAACTGCTTTTATTTTGCTATTACAAGCGGAGATAGTAAGGAGAATGAAAGTTTCGTACGAAAAATCAATTCTTTTCTTTCCCTATATCTTCATCTCCTTTCTTCCACCTATTTCCATTAGTCAAAGTAGTGTAATTATTATCAGAAATCATAAAGCAACGTGAGCACTCTGTGCTAAAATTTAATTAAATTTTAATTATATAAACATAACTTATTTTTGTTATGTTTCTACACGTGAAAACCTTTTATTGGCCTTCTGCTTCTATCTATGTAACTATTATATTATTTTGTGCTGTTGGTTTTCCAATTAAATAAATAAATAAATAAAATAAATAAATAAATTTAGTAACTAATTGTCCATTCACGAATATAATAAACTAATAAGGAAACTTTCTTTCTCTATATTTCCAGGACATTTTCTCGTTAGTACAAAATATAGATAAAATAAAACAATTTAAACATTGAAACCAACTTTTTATAACCAATATGTACACAAATAATTGTTTTTAAACATTTTGCAAACCTTTTCCTTTTTGATTAAAATCTTACTTAGTTTTTAGCTCCCGACTCAAAAAATGGGTGTTATAAGTTTGACCTGTTGATCTGTGTATTTGTGTATCTGTGTGTCTCTCTGTTGAAATGTAGCGGCCAAACGCGTGGACGGATTTGAATACGGTTTTTTTAAATCGAAAGCTATGTTCGTCGAGATAGTTCTTAGCTATGATTGGTCGAAATAAAAACATTCGTTTCCAAGTTATTGCCGTTTTAATAATTAGCTGTTCCCAGCGGCTTTGACTGCGCTATGTAGGAAAAAAGCGCTATATAGGAAACCAAACACTATATGTTTTATAATGCTAAATAACCACTTAAACACCTTTTTATAATCTCTTAATATGGTAGGTACTTTAATTTTGGATATTTGTGAAATATATGTGAAACCATACTACATTGAGTTTATAGGTCACTTAAAACCTCAGATTACCGGTTTAACGGTACTGCTTTATAATTAAATTAAATGTTCATCCGTTTATTTATTTCCAAATATTTGTACAAATAAAATTGCTAACGAGCGAAATACAGTACATTTATATTAAATACAAATCTTTTTTCCATTTCAATGATACAATAAAGTACAATCAGAGTGTACTTACGCAGATAGTTGTCGAGGAAAATGTCACATAAATACCATAAAGAGAGATAGCCAACAAGCACGTTTCTTTTTACCTTTGGAAGTAGAGAGATACGTGACAAGGTAAACTATTGTTTGACCCTACTGTAACAGAACATAATGAAACATAATATACCTAATGTTTATATTTAACTGTTATAAGCCGCATATAACAAACTATTTTCTAAATAGAATTTAAACCACAGTATGCATACACCTTTAGAAATCGGTTAATTGTTCGCGTAATGAAGAGCGATGTCGAAGATTGAAGAATATGTATTGTTTTTATATTCCCTTCCATTCAACTCATCAGCCCTTGTGTTTTTTTTAGTATTTTATTAAAACAACGATCTCAGTAGTAAAAAATATGTCAAGATGTATTTTTATGAGATCAGTCAAGTCTGAAAACCTTAATAATAATATTAGAAATATAAAACTAATAAGATATAGAAAATGAATCTAGTTACGCCAATAAACCAACGGTTGTTCTACTTTAGAACATATTTATTGCACAAATTGCGACGTTTAGACCGTCAAGTTCGGTCATTTTCAAGCTACAAAAAAACAATAATACACAAGATAAGTTTCCTGTAAAAAGGAAACTATAAAGGAAAATATGACAAAATAAAATAAAAACAAAAATTATACCTCTATATATCGCATTGTTCATTTATATAGCCGACTAGCATCAATTACGTCTGACAACAATCTATAAAAAAGGTCAAGAGTGAGGTTATGTTTTTTACATCAATAACAAAACTTGTCATATTCTAAACCTTCTGAAACTTAATAATAAATGTTAATATGCTTTTAATTTAACAATTTGATATAAATAACAAATTCTGTTTATGTGAATAAAGTGATTATATGCTAGACGGATAAAAGCATGGAGTGATGAATCTACGTATTTAGTATTAACTTATTCAAATGTTTGACTTGCTAACAAATGTTACTGTTTTAAACGATTTCGTTCGGGAAATATAATTTCCGGAATCTCGCATTTGTATCCTTAGATCATTAATTCAGCTTGACGTTCATTGCTTCAAACTGTTTATTCTGCCAATAATACTTTTGGATTAACATTATATGTATATATTTATAAATTGCGTTTATGTGCCAAGAACACTTTCTTTAATAACAAATCCAGCAGTATTCTTCAACTTCTTTTGCCAGACTCAAAGAATAAGGCTATTATTGATTAAGATAAAAAAGACAAAACAAGTATTTTTGTAGTTTATTGTAATAAAAGTTTTCAAATGTTATGTAGGTTTTTCACTAAATAAATGAAATTTCGTGCGTTCCGTGAAAAACAAACGAATAATATACTGTAAAATACGTTATACAGCTCAAGTCTTGATTTTTTTTTTATAACCAAAAAGTTAAAGCAAATCATTTGATATATGTATAGATTTAGGTTTATATATATTTATTCGAATTATTTTTGATTCAATTTTATAATAATATTATCTAAAGGCAATGAACATATTATATTAATCATCTTAGAATTTCTGATTTATACGAAATAATTATTTTTAATTGGCTATTAACATGAAATTAAAAAAAATATATACATACGATATTTTATAGATATACTTCATTTCCATAACATTTGATAACGACGCTTATTTAACTTCTATTAATAATACAAAAAAAAATTACAGGAAATTGAACCAATCATCAATGTGTCTACTCGTAGGTTGTGTAATTCAAGAACAATATTATGTTGAAATTAACATTTCGAAAATTTCATCTTAAGCGTGTGTTTTTATACATACCCATGTTATGTTACTATTTCCATGAGTACCGACTTGTCAGAAGCTACATTTTATTTATTATCATTTTATTTTTCGAATCTTTGCAGCATTAACAGTTTACCAAGGAGGATATTTGTATTAGTCAATTAATTATTTTATTTTTGTGGTTGATATTAAAAAGTTAAAAGCTTTTAAGAAGCTTAATAATAATGATAAAATAAATGATACTATTTTGTTTTTGTGATAGTGTGATGTTTTGAGAAATCCATTTTGTTTTAATATGTTAAAAAATATATGAGGAACTTTGTCATCCTTCGAGGTTACAGCTTAACAAAGCCTGTGACACAAATTATATTTTCTTTTAAGTAATAAATAAAAACTAAAAAGAATAAAAATACTTTTCCGGATGGACAGGAAAAGAACTGAGCTGAATATCAAGAGACGCAAAGACTTTTAAACACCCGCTTTTTCCAACTTTTTAGTTTAATTACTATTAAAAGTTCAAGACACAGGAGCGTGACATTATTTTTAAAATGTTTCTAAAGAAAAAATCACTCGGACTAATGGGTTTTACTAACAGAGCGGTATAGAAAAATATTAAAAGAATATTTTAATAATTACAATTTATTCTTAATTTCCTTCTTTAAAATACCAAAACTGGTTCAAATAAATGATCGATGTAGTAGCGATACTTTAAAGTTTATATTAGTTCGAAATAAAGTCATACCTCTTGTAACACCTTCTTCAGGATTAAAAGTGAAGTAATCAGTGAAGGCAAAACAGTTTTTTTGTATAACATTTCAGGCACTCAACTGTTCTGAAATTTTAGCCTCTAAATTATATTTTTGGAACTAGGGAACATATTTATGTGGGATTGGATTCGATTTATAAAAATAAAAATAAGTAATTAACAATCAACCAATAACATATTTTGTTAACAACAAGTCGCCGTAACTGATAAATGAAATGAAATGAAATGAAATGAAATGAAATGAAATGATGAAATTTACATATAAATTATAATAATATAAAAATAATGCCACTCCTCAAGCTGTCTTACAAGTTTTAGCTAATACTTGTATTTCATTCTTTAATATTTTGTGTTTCTAAGTAAAAATCTTAAAATAAAAAAAATATATATTTTTAAAGTAACACTTTAAAAAGTTTTGTTAAGAATACGTGCAACTTTTTATAGAAAAATACCCTCTGAATAAGTAAGTTGAGGGAGTCAAGTTTGTATTCCGATAATAAAGGGAAACAAACGTTTGTTAGGTATAAAAAAATATATATATTTCTCGGAGACATTCATTAGTACGGACGCTAAAAGAAACGCGGCACGAATCACGTGAGGAGTATAGCATAGCAAAACTGTATCAGATATTTTGAAAGAAAATTGAGGTGATTTTCAAATACAAAAAAAAACAAAGGTTTTAAAAATTTAAGACAAATTTTACTAGTCTTTTACGAACGGTGATATAAATAAAATATTAAAATTTTCATCAGATCATCTTATCAAAATTATTAAATATTTTCATAGCGCTAAAACAATTATCATTTTAATCTTTCATATTTTCCCTTTCTAGGTAAAAACTTGAACAGAAGTATAAGATAAAAATATTTATATAAAAAATGAAAACAATAAAAAAATACCATTTCAGCATTGCATAAGGGATTATATAAAAACTAACATAATACAGATACAATGGTAAAACCTGTGAGGGTTAAAATAAATACAAGTAATAATATTTTAAATAGTAATAAATTTCAAATAAATAAATAGTAATTATAAAGTTCAATAATAAAGTTAACAGGTTAACCTTTATCTATATGAGAAGTTGAGTATTGAATACACAAGACAATTTTCCTTTTATGTTTATTAAACTTACCTAAAGTCGTGGTATTTTATTTTCTGCTTCGCCTCTTGTATTTATCGTTGTTGTATATTGTTATCGTACATCATCGTTGTTGTATATTTATATCGTACATTGAAATAATAAAATCAAAGTTTCTTCATTAACATTTGCGAAGCGTGGTCTCTTATATAGTATCAATTGAGATGCAACGATGTTTAGCTTTTTGTTTTGTTATTATGTACTTAATCTTTACTGTCTTTATATTTTTCACTAGCTAACCAAATCCGATTACGTTAGGACGTAATTTTTTTTTAATGAAATTTTAAAATTAGTGAGACACAATTCTTTTTATTATTTCAATGTATAAAATATAATTAAAAATATAAATTTCAAAATAAAATATAATAATTTTATAGTTAAAATAATTTATCTATAAATAAAACAAATTAAATACGATTTGATGAACTCATGTCAATGCATGTTGTTTTAATTATTAAGAATTACGATATTTAAGATAAAAATAACTTTATTTATTAATCATTCTTAATAATTAAAACAACACTACCTCATTTTCTCTAAGCTGACCTAACTTTATCTATAATTTTGAAAGTTTTTTTTAGAAACAACAACTCTGTAATTCAGGTAATCTGGATTTGAGGTGTGCATGTGCTCTTGATGTAGCTACGATCTGGATGGCGTTTTTTTTATTTTTAATATTTTTGGTTATTTATTTTTAATTGGTTATTATATGACTGTTTCTTATGAAGGTTTTAATGATATCATATCTTTTTTTTATTACTACATGAAAAAGTTGTGTTGTCCAAATAAAAATATTTTTCTTTTTTTCTTTGTTATGGCAACACATTTGCCTATGGGAATATCTTAAAATATAGTATTAGTAACTTCTGAATATATTAGCTTCATTTCGTCTCTCCGTCCGGAGTCTCTCGAAGCTGTTTATTATTTCATAATATTAATAAAACTATGAAATACTATACAATAATATAAGTTTGTGTTGATTATTAAATTAAATATTTATGCTAATGGAGCTCATATGAGTTTTGATTTAATATATCATTTTAAAAATGTTCAAATGATTAGATTTTCACAAAAAAAACAAAGAAATAAATCTACCTTTCGATTTGAATTTTCATTCGTAATTAAAGGCAGTCAATATTCACTATCTCTCAGAGGAAGGAAATCCTTCTGGAATTATTCTCTTTTTTATTAATAAAAGTGAATTTTGTTTTATCTCCGTAAGGATGATAATATCTTTTTATATTTATAATTCTTACATTAATTATATTTAAAGAAAAATAATACAAATTGTACTTTTATGATAAGAAATGAATCTATATTTACGATGACCCGAAGGACTACAACTGACTGAAAAAGTCTACTAACATTAATGCAGGTTTAATATAGTGAGCTTTTTTCTTTACTGCAAGTTTAGGAGTTTTGTATGTGACATAATGGATTAATAAATAATGTTAAGACGAATATCATTACGATAGCTCAGTTGACAGAACATCTGTATTCCAGACTGCATTGGTTTGCATCAAATAGGTGAATTTTAATATAGCTTAGCTAGGAAACTTTAGTATACCTAAAATCATTCAATCATAATAAACACGAATTTTCAAGTATTTTAGTATCAGTAACTTATAATAAATATCATGAGTCACGATCGTTTCCTTTAATAAGATCAAACATTAGTCATTAATGGATTCGATAAGTCCTTATACCACAAAACAATCGATTTCACATTATTCGAGTCGTCTGTATTTTATTCGATAATAATGAACTGTGTGCGGCTTCCCATAAGTAATGAAATAACGGATATGGGTGATAAAGGTCAATGTCTAAGGGAACCATTTAACTTTGAATGCTTACTTAAAACATTCTCAATTATATTTAATATTTTGAAGAATTTCTCATATTTTATAATCAACATTTTTAATTTCTATATATTGTTATCGTAGTTAACTAGTTTTTATTGAAATAAAAATATTTTTACGGATTTAACTCGCGTATATTGAATTAAATGTTAAATTTACATTTTAAATCTAATTGGTTAGATTAAAATATTTATATAAATATTACAAGCACAGCATGGTCAACATGCTCTAGAGTTTTATATTGAAAACCAGATATGCTTCAATTAATATAACATTACTTAAAACTTTTTAAGGCTATGCAAATTTCAGTGAATTGCAAAAAGTTTGGATTAATATTTATATTTAAATATTGAATTAAATGTTAAATTTACATTTTAAATCTAATTGGTTAGATTAAAATATTTATATAAATATTTACAAGCACAGCATGCCCAACATGCTCTAGAGCATGTATGGGCAACCTTTGACAAGTTGCGGGCCAAACTTTAGTGTGCAAATACATTCGGAGGCCGCGTTTAAAAGTAGTTCATTTTAAAGTAGTGTTGACAAGTAGTGTTCATAATGTTTTGGACTATTGCAAATATCTATATATCAGACATGAAATAATACGACAATATTATTATCAAAGGCTTTTATGTTTGCCGCCTCACTCTTTGATGATCGCCGCCACTCGGCTTGCTCGCTCACTTGATTCCGTAAGTATGAGTAAGTAGTGTAATTTTTTTTTTAATTAGTTTTTACAAAATGTCTTGCGGGCCGGATCAAATCATACAGCGGGCCGGATCCGGCCCGCGGGCCGGTTGTTGCCCACATATGTTCTAGAGTTTTATATTGAAAACCAGATATACTTCAATTAATATAACATTACTTAAAACGTTTTAAGGTTATGCAAATTTCAGTGAATAGCAAAAACTTTGGATTAATATTTATATTTAAAAGTTAAAAATGTTTTTTTTACTTACAATCGAACGATGGATTTAAATAGAAAATAAGTTTATTTTACTGTGAAGCTTACAGTGAAATAGATTTTAATAGATAAAGAATAGAATAATAAAGAAAGGAAATATTTTATTCTAGTTTTTGGTATACTTTATTTATATTATTTTTTACATAAATATTTTTTAAACGGAATATTCGTATTTTTTTATAATATAATTAATAAATGCGTATATAATGAGGCCATATTTAAGATACTCAAAACCCTTTTCAATAAAGATTGGTGAGTGTTTTTTATGTTTAAAATATATCTATTCTCTATGTATTTATTTAGGTACTTCGAATAATTCAATCTAGGTACGTTGAATAGAATGAAGAATTAGAACCAAATGGAATTATTTATCATAAAATTTGTTTTAATTGAATTACATAGCAAATTGTTAGTTTAAATTAATAAAACCAACTTGCTTGAAACTATAATTTGATATTAACTTCATAGAACTTATACATTTTGTTATTTTTGTTTTATTTAATATTGACATCTAAGAAATTCTGAAATGTTGATTGTTTTTTGCTGATTTCCAGAAAAAAATAAAATTAATTATAAAACACATGTTTTAAAATTTCAGAGAAATTTTTATTTATGAACTGTAAATAACTAAGTTAAAGTTACTCTTTTTGTTACCAGCCAAGTAAATTAAATTTTTAAAACAATGCTTTCCGAGAAAAGGTTAATTAAATATTTAACACATTGTAAAGTATATGGATATGTGAGTCTAAGAAATATAGTTGTAAAGTACAAGTCGTTGGGATTGTTGGTGATTATTAACGAGTAATTTTGACGAATTCTGAATTAATAGTCTTATTAAGACAATATTGCTATACGAAATCATGAATATTAAAATAATTTTAAGTTTTAGCCTTCAAAGGCTAGACTAAAGCAAAGCTAACTTAATGGATTAAGCCTACCTTAATATTCAAATATTCTGAATCCTTCTATAAAACGATTACGTTCTGAAAGTCGTTTATCACGAGTACAAATATTTAACTAAAAAGACACCCAAAAACGTATCTTTTTTAGTGATATGTTGAACTTAGTCTATGGTATTGCGTTAAGAAACGGAGAAAATATTCGAGTTAGTATAGTGTAGTTTTGTTATTGTTTTTTTCCTTTCTTAGTTGTTAGTTTCTATTCTTCACAAACTTCTTTTATTGGCTAAAGGTCTCCTCCAAAGTTACCCTTGTGTTTCTATCCTGTGCTTCTGTATTCCACTCAGAACTTCCATAATACCAAACATAATAAGACAAAATAAATCGAAAGATATTGTCTAATTTCAAAAATAACTTCGTAATATAATAGTGTTCTATTTAAATTGTTTCAATTTTATTTTGAAAGTTACTCTTAACATACAGCACTTGTTATAGAAATAGATAAAGAATCACGAAGTATTGTTAAGGTCATTTACAAATGTCGTTTCTCATAAAAAGTGTCAAATCTAAATTATAAGACAAAATAAGAGTAGGCCTTTTAAACAAATAAAAAAAATGTATATCCTTTTTCTATTATTTAAAGTTGGAATTCAATAAAAATTAAACAATAAAATATTTCCTAAGAAAATTAAACAATAAAATATTTCCTTTCTTTATTATTATATTATTGATCTATTAAAATCTATTTCACTGTAAGCTTCACAGTAAAATAAACGTATTTTCTATCCACGTATTAGATAATATCAATTGATAACACAGCTGTTGGTTATAAATAGGAAGTATATCAACTCTTAGTTAAGGTGGTAGATAAGAATATCTACCACCTTAACTAAGAGTTGATATACTTCCTATTTATAACCAACAGCTGTGTTATCAATTGATATTATCTAATACCCCCTGTACATGCTTTGTCATAAAATGGAGTATATATTTTAAGCAATTATCAATATCATGGTCAGCCAAATAGAAATGAGCCGCAAAAAATTAGAAGTGATTAACAGACTAAGAGAATGCAAGCCATACTAAAGGTTCGCTGTAACATAGGGTACAGTTTTCATCATTCTTCTGGAATGCCCAAATAATCCGTCAAACCATGAATCTAGTAGCCAGAATCCATCTACTTTCAACCATAAGTCGAGTGACTTGAGTTATTGAAAACCGAGTGCTTTTTAAAAGTTTAATACTATGCTGTCAAAATATGAAATTAACTTTCGATGGCGTTTTTAGAAAAATATGAGACGGCATCTTTTCTATGTTTATATATACTGCAAAGTTGAAAACATTGGTTAGGATTTTCGAAAGAAACCTAATGGATGTCACCACCGTCCCGATAAAGACGATCACAGATTATAGATATTTTCAAACAATTGTCCTCCCTTACTATAAAATAAATAATAGTAAAAATTGTATAGTTAAAAAGCATTGGCATATTCCTAATGAAATTTGATAATATTTTTTTTTTCGGTAGTTATAAATATTTTTTTAATAAATATGAGCGAAAGAACAATCATTTTGATAATATCTTAAAAAGTACCGCATATGTAAAACAACTATTAATTAAAAGTAGCTGTCACAAGTATGCTATGGCCAATTACAACAATTTACTCTAATGTAATGTGTAATTTTATTTCTCTCCATCCTTAAAAAATCGGATATTTTCAAATAGTACCTTTTAGTTAAAAAGTTTATCTTAAAAAGCGTTCACGCATATTCTGTATTACCTTATATACTGTGCTGTAAGCTAATAATATTTCTTTGTTAGATCTTAACTTATTTTCTTAGTTAGACCCTAACTTATTTTCTTATTTATTTATTTAATACAAACATATTTATTTTAACAAAATCTTCAATCTCATCTTGCAATTACATCAGGTTATGAAACATAATACATTGAACATTATTTCAAAGAGATTTTTAATTAAGCATTATACATTCTATTTTCTTCTGTAATCTCATTTTCCTTTCAGTACAAAATAATCTAAAACAATAATGTATATAATAAGAATTATGTAACAAAATTCACGTTTTAATAAAATGTAATCAACGTAAGAGTATTTTAATTTTTTACTTTCATTCATTTTTTTATTTAAATTATTGCGTATTTTACAATTCCAATTGTTTTAATACTAATAGTACTGAATAGTAAGACATATTTCTGTATAACTATTTTAATATACAATGTGGTTTTACCGTGATCTATAATAAGTATATAATCATAATTATAACCCAATAAATGATCTACATAATATAATGAAGTTTAATAATATCATTATATCTGCGGTGTATTCACCTATTATATTGTACTTAGTCACATTGCAACCACAACCTTCAAATATAATATTATATATGATTACGCCGACGGTTACCGACTATAGCCAATATTTATATTGTCTTTAAATATGTTGGCCATGTCATGGTTATTTTTTTAAATAACTTAATAAATATTGGATTATTTATGTAAGGAGAGAAAAAATATGTGTCCTTATTTATTATAAACCGTGTCATTTCAAAATTTAACTTAAATACGGTTGAACGACGACAGCTATTTATACAGGTAGTAGTGCTTGACATTGAAATCAGCAGATCAAACTATATACACTCTAGGGTGACATTCCATGAATAAATTGCAAGTTAAATCAAAAGGACGTGTATATACTTTTTTTTTTGACGCTGCCATTTTTAAGGCTTGACCTCATCGCCTTAGTGGGACGCTACGGGATTGGTTTCGCACTCACCGTGACACCCCGGCGGAACCCCCCATATGGTGCCCCTATCAACTTAGGGCACCCTCACGGCGTAGGCCTATGATGTGCGAGAGAGGTCAACGTGTCACGGCGCAATGGAGCTCGGGTTCGATTCCCGGCAGAGACAGGCATTTATGTGATAAGCGTAGATGTCTGTGTTTCTGGGTTTAGTCTAGTAAGTTCAAAGTATCATTATAAGTAATATTTTAAAAACTCCTCATTGTTCCAGTACATGAAAAATAAAATTACTCCAGGTCAGAGTCAAAAGTATTTTTTTCGCGATTTTCAGCAAATAGTATTCTTTATTAAAAAAACTACCTAAAACAGAAATTGTAGATCTATAAATAATTATAAATACTTTTATCGCGTAGCTACCTTTTTTGAGATACATATAACGAATCAAAAATTTATAAAAGTTGAAATCTTCATAATATATAAGTACGTATATTTATATACGAAGCTGTTATATAAACAACGAAGTTATTTTTATGGATACTTGTAACTTACACTTAAAATATACATAATTTTGACTATGAGAATATAAGTATCGATATGCATGTTTCGTGAAATAAACTTGAAATGAAATACAAGAGCAATCAGCTTATATTAATTGTAGTTTAATTAATAATTCTCAATTCCTTTAAATTACCGAAAACCGTTTTTAAATGTTTGTTCACCGTTTTTCATCTTATTGTAAATGTATGTAATTTTCAATGTCCAGGTTGACCGGAGTAATACTCATAACAATATTAACTAGCATTGTTTGTAATTTTATAACAACAATAACAAGTTTTTTTTAACAGAATGCTTTACTTAAGTTTATATAAATATCGAATGAAAAATAAACCGATATTGGCAGGGATTCGAACTCGCGACTTCTGGGAGCGTCCCGTTTCTCTACCAATTGAGCTACCAAATCCCTGCCCGTATCGGTTTATTTTTCATTCTATATTTATAGAAATTTAAATAAGCTTAACATGGCTAAAAATGTTTATATATACTTAAACACATTTATTTATTTACTAAAATATATTGATCAAGCATCTTAAATATGAGGCACGCTTTCTTTTTGTTCCAAAATCAAAATGTAATATCAATAAAATAAATTACATAAGAATTCAGTATTGTGATGTAATGAGTATCAATGTAGGCTGATTTATTACGAGATCGGATAAATCTCCAACAATTTGTTTCTTCAAAAATTGTATTTACAGACTCTTTTACTTTGCTTTACGTATTTTTTTTAACCCCCGACCCAAAAAGAGTTATATTATAAGTTTGACCTGTTTATCTGTGTATCTGTCTGTGGCAGCGTAGCAGCCAAACGTAGCATCCAAAAAAAAGAATAAGGATGCGGTTTTTTAAATCGAAGGCTTGGTTCGTCGAGATGGGATCGCTAAATAAAGGAAAACAAAATACAAAAACAGTTACCAAGGAAAATAACGAAATAACAATAGCAAATGGTATAGTGTAAGTTCTCACGAATTAGTTCCGAAAAATTTGTAAAATGGACACCATTGTCAACGTACGTACATCGGTCCCCCGACGCAACGACTTCAATAAGTACATAATAATATTATTTTTATCATTTTCAGACGTATTTTTGTGTCGGAGGTTTTTAAAAGTTTTAATATTTTTTTTACACATTCTGTAAATGTATAGCATGTATAAAAAACAAATGTAAGTAATGACTTACCTTCAATATAAAGTAATCGTACAGCCACAATAATTGAATTACATTATATTATTCTAAGTAATCAATAATAATTATTATATTTCTTGAATTAAACAGAAAAAATATAATTCGTATTGAAATATTGCATTTAATTATGAAATTATAATATAAATTGTATTTTGTCATTATCTTAAGTATTCCGAACTTTAGTTATAAATATATTCATGACATATTATCTTTTCCTGATACAATTTTCGTTAAATAATAATTAACCGTTGCGTATTACAAGACTATTTATATATTACGTAAATATAAAATAAATGTAAGAAAAGTAAACACAGTGTACACCGTGTTTCGAGGATAAACGTAGAAGCCAGGTATTTTCAATATACTTATACAAAGCATTGCTACTGGTATATTTGAAATATTTAATTACATGGAAAAAGATTATCTCATAATTAGTATTTGAAATTATTCATATTATCTACGTCTTTAATTATTTCATTACAATTCCAAATTACGAGTCCGTTTCTTCATGTAAGTAAACCTCAATTTCTTTACATGTAAAAATACCTATTGAAGTAAAACATCTAATAAAGTGATTCCGAAAATCAATATTGTAATAGTAATATTTTTTTAACATAATAAAACAAAAATAAGGGAATAAGTTGGTTAATTATTCCGTTTACTTTCACAAACTTCGTGAATTAAGCAAAATAACTTAGAAGCCAAGACCGGAACATCAAATCCCGAATGAATAAAGTTACTACCACGAGTAGAAACTAACTTACATAGAAAAAGATTCATTAATTTCCCTTAGAAACTATTATACCTTAAGTATATAATCCTTTTTACATGTATGCATACCGACGCTCAGGAGTATTATATTTTATACTTAAAAAATTACCTTACTTTTAAATAAGTAGGTACTAATTATTATTAAGGTTAATATAATTTAACTTACAACATGAATATTGTGTGCTTTTCTTGTTTATATTTATGAATGATGGCACTCCATCGCTTTACGTTTCTAAGCGCCGCTTGTGATCCTAACTAACTGTTCAGCTCAGTTCTATAACTCACTAAAGTTTACCTGTTCCATTGAACTAAATGTACGGACCGTGTAGATTTATTAGTTGGAAAATTGATATAAGGATCTGTCAGGCTTATGTGACTAGGAAAATGTAACTATCTGAGCCGTATGAACGCTGAGCGGGGCAGATATATTTTTTTAATATACGCTTAGGTAGGAATAAATATTAAAAATGTATACATTGTTAAATTTAGTAAATTTTATCCTTGTAGTGTTTAATCTAGTAATCTAAACAAATAATCATATAAAAAAATATTAAAAACTTAAAAAAACCCCCGATACAAAAAGACCTCTAAAAAGAATAAAAATAATATAAGTACATAATAATAATATTATACGACGCATATATGACGCAACGACTTCAACGACTTCAACGCATTATATGACGCAACGACTTCAATAAGTACATAATAATATTCTTTTTAGAGGTCTTTTTGTATCGGCGGTTTATTATTTTTTATCTACTTTTTAAAGTTATTTTACTGGTTTCTTTATTGTACTAAATGACCCTACGAGCACACAAATTTTCAGTTTCAATATTTCTATCAATCTATCCTAATATTAAAAAGAGGAAGTATACGTTTAAATATTTATTACCGGACCGATTTAAAAAAAAAATAGTATTAGAATCCTTCAATATCCCTGATGAACATAGGCTATATTTTATAATCGTCATTATCATCACTAAAATTATAAAGAGGAAATATTGGATTGTTTGTTTGTTTAAATTAAATATTCTCCGAAACAACTGGACCGATTAAAAAAAATATTTTACCTTAAGAATTTTACATTATCCGTCTGATGAGCATTTCTATGCTCTTATTTAATAAATCCTTTATTAAATAAGAGAAAAATAAGAATCCGCGTGAAAATTTCGACAATGTAATAAATTATAAATGTATTAAGTAACATGAATTAAGAATTTCTCTTATAGGTATATATAAATAAATATAAACATTTAGAATTTACAATCACTAATACCACTATGATGAAGGGATTTATATTATCACTAGCTGTTGCGCGTGACTCTTTATGACTACGATCATAAGCTATATGAATATAAATTTTACAGTCTACGTGGACGCAGTCACTAGCAACAGCTATCCCTAATTTTTATTAGGGATAGCTGTTACTTTATCTGAGTAAGTTGTGAAAACCTTTTCGCCATCATAACAAGGCTTTTTTTTCAGTATAGTGCGGGCGAAGCCGCTGGGAACAGCTAGTATTGCATAAGAACCTTTCCCACGCACGAATATTACGTCAATATCTTAGAGACAACTGTTTCTATCCCTACCTCACATGAATAAGAATCATCTCGATAAACATAGCTTTCGATTAAAAAAAACCGCATTCAAATCCGTTAACGCGTTTGGCCGTTATACTGCCACAGACAGACACACAGATACACAGATCAACAGATCAAACTTATAACACCCCTCTTTTTAGTCGGGGGTTAAAAAGTTAAAAGGATCGTTACTTTGATCCTTTGATTTGCAACACAAAAAGTGATCTCGATAAAGTCAATGAACTTTATATTTTTCTACATTTTATCTAATACAATGCATCATCTAGTTTCTTAATACTAGTCTACCTGACTAGTGTATATTGACATTGTTGTTAAGTTTTTTAATTTGAAAGCTATTTGAACAGTGCACGTTAAAAAGCGCAAGTTTCAATCAGTAATCCATTGCTATATTTCAAAATGTTTTCTGTGTATAACAGACACACGAACTGAAAAAATAAGTCATTTTAATCATTTAGCAAAACTTCATACAAAATATATAACAGTCTCTCTTATTTAAAACAGTGTTTTTGCTATCCTAGTTCTCATAGGGAATTTAAAAACCTGAGGTCCCGCAAAGTAACTTATTTACTTGTAAACCCTACCGTTTGTGAAATAATATCCAATCCTAAAATCCGACATTCTGAATCACTTTTTATATTAAAAAGTCGTATGTTTAGTTATTACATATCAATTGCTAATAATTAATATTGTGCTTATAATACAATAGTTAGTTTCACACACTAGTTAGTGTATGAACTATTGTGTGAAATTGTACATACATATATATTTAATATTGTTATTAAATTACTTGTAATATTATTCTAATTAATTTGTTTTTTTTTTTTGCATTATCCCGCATTTCCATTTAGTACTCTTTTCCCCAGAGGGTTGCCTGTAAGAGCAATTTTCTTAGCAATAAGAGCGCCAATTGCTTTTGTGTAACTTTTGTTTTTGTGTATTTTTCCGTTTTGTGCAATATCAAATCGTTTAAATATATTAGTCTAACTTCATTAATCTAACTGTTTGTTTATATATTATATGTAGGAAAACTTTTAAACATTCTTTATTTTTCTGTTAAATTTCTCAAAAATAACAACAAAGATACCATTTATTATTGATTCATGATATATTACTAATAATATTCATTTAAAATAACATTTATAACGTTAAAATATTTAATAACTAATTACATATAACTTCATATTTACTAAGTCATTACATTGAACTTCATATTTACTACTTCACGACTACATGCTGGGTCAACTAGTGTGCTAATATTGCATTATGAAAAAGCTGTTTGTGAGCTAGAGATCTCATTTCATTTGGTTGCTGGAAACTTTTTCTAGCTATTTTTTTGGGTTAAATAGTAGGTATGTAACTGTAGATTTAAGTAGATAAGTCTAACTGGTAGACCACTAATACCATGAGTTTTAATACTACAATTTAGAGAAAACTAACAAAATATCGATAATTAGAAACAAATTCTAATAACAGCGAATCTGCCCTAAAGCGTAAAACCAACTAACTTTAATACCAACTAACCTAAGGAAATATAATCTACGTACATTAGTTTCGGACGATAAATATAATATTTAATATTTATTTCAACGGAGTAATGATCTCATTAAACAAACAGTAATTGTACGGATTAATGATCAATTAAAATTTACATTTTATTGTTTTGTAGTATCAAGAGCTTTTTAGTTATTAAATCCGTTCTATTACATTTAATAAAATAAAGAACCTTATTACAGAAAATAAAACACAAATGTTTCCTATTAAGTATAACAGAATACTGCAAGCTTTTTTTATACAATCTAGTGGTTCAGGTTAATTAAAATAGTACATGAGGTTAATTAATTCTTTATTAGCGATTTTACACAGCGGTTTATTATATTTATTATAAGCAATGAAAATAACGGTTGCATTGTCATTATCAAACTATTGTCCAAATAGTGACTTTAGAATGCATTCCAATCACTTTATAGAAATTGTATTGTACATTGTATTAATTTTAGTCAGGCTATTTTAAATTAAATAATTTCCATACCGTAATTAAAGCTGGTTATCTGTGTGTATATCTGTGGCAACATAGCAGCCAAGCGCGTGGACGGATTTAAATATGTTTTTTTTAATAGAAAACTTGGTTCGTCGATATAGTTTTTAGCTAAATATGTTTGGTTGAAACAGAAGCAGTCGCCTCCAAGATATGTTGCTCTTATTAGTGCCGGTAAAAGGTTCTTATACAATACTGATAGTAAAAAAACTAAACATGTGAAATTATTATTTTCGTAGATTTATTTAGTGTAACATAGAAAAAAGTCAAATAATTTTAATAAACAGAACCAAAAATAATTAAAAATTATAAAACCCTCGATACAAAAATACGTCTAAAAAGGGTAAAAAATATATTTTTATGTACTTATAGAATCCGTTGCGTCGGGGGACGTTAACGTACGTACAACGTTTTTTTTTATTTAATAAGTTAATTTCTTAAATAAGTGAAACTGAAAACTTATGTTGATATATGTACTATATATTATATCCAAAATGAGCATACCACCGTAAACTCAGTTGTAGAAGAGTGCCGCGGCGATCAATAAACTGCGATATAATAAGTAGTGCCAAAAAGTCTGGTATCCAACACTAAGTATATATTGAAATATTTAAAAAATTCTCGAATAAAAATAAATGTAAAAAAGTAGAAGCTACGATGATACAATGATAATACTAAAAAAGTCGATGCTGATGTGTTGAAAAAGAGCGTTATAAATTTTAGTGATCATTGTTTCTTCCTGAATAATTTGGGAGTGCTAACCAATCAACCAATGGAAAGGCAGCTGTCTTAAGCCTGAAGCGCAGCGAACCGCTGGTTGGGGCCATGAAGCTTTTATCGAAAAATGGGGTAAGCTAGGTAGAAGGATGCGGGAAACGCCCGCAGCTTTCTTTTCCACCCTTAGTGCCTTTGTGAGAGGGAAGGATGACCTTTTTTAGTGATGATGATATCCCTACTTCGTGTTTCAGTTACTCGAGATCTCATTTAGGGGGATGCTGCCGGGGGATCGTGGGGAGTGCAAAATCAATCCCGTAGCGTACCGTTATGACAATGAGGGTAACCGTTGACTTTTTTAAGGGGTGGCGCTCAAAATGATGGCGGTCTCTAAGCTCACAGAGAACCCCGCATCATCCGCCGCTCATCTCCTTCTTGCTCGGTGTCCGTAATGGATTTTACCTAAGGAAAAAAAAAGGATCTGACCGATACAACCCTCAAGTAGAATATAAGCTTGCAGATACGAATATAGATGTTTTTCATGAAATTAGAGAAGTACTGGGTACTATATATATCTTCTATTAATTGGTAGAATACACTTTAAATATTATATCAAAATACGGTAGTTACGCAGTCTTAAAATGATTTGTTATATTTTAATTACTTTTATTCCTACAAATGCAAAGAAATAAATCAGTTAGATATCTATTTGATGACCTACAATAAATTAAAAGCTATTAGTTTCCGGTTTCAGACCCAGGTAAGACCTGGTAGCTAATAGCTAACTCAATGATTTTTGTCTAAAAATATTGTATTTGAGGTGCAAATTTAACAATGAGAAGCTGTCTTAAGTAAACACGAAATGTATGTAATTTGTACCAATTTAAAATTGTAAAATATATAACATACTTAAATATAAAAACAAAATATAGCTGTAGTAACATAGCTTTTTTTTTATTTTGTACTCGAAAAAATCAACTTACTGCTACATTTTATTTCATTGAAACAGTTTAACAAAAATATGGTTAGATTGTCAGCAGTTTCTTCAAATTGATAGTTGGCAAGATGCCAGACTATTAACAGCTTAGTACAAGCTGTTTAATTTCAGTCCTCGACGACAGATTTTATGTAATCCCTACTCATCTTTTTAACTTAATTTTCTCTTTATATGTAAAATTAAATTCCCTCTAAGCCTAAAAGGTATAAATTTCCTGTATTTGTATATAAAATAAATAACTAAAGAATAAAATATAATATAATGTCTTATCACATCTAATTTTAAATCCAATAGGAATAAAGTAGTGTGTCTATCTTAGTATATATAAACCTTTAGTAAACTAGTTACGCGAAAAAGACGGTTTTTTATAATTTACTTAACAATCAATGATATTAATCATGGAAGCGGCTGTTAAAACCTATTTTTTTATATTAATGATTTCAGAAATTTAAACTTTTACGCATCATAGATTACTTTTAAATATGATTAATGACACCTTTTACATATATAGCTGTTATCCTACAAAAATAATTAATACTATAATAATCATTATATTAATGGCTACTGAAAAACGAAATGCAATTTATTGAAGTCTTATAATGCCAAATGACACTCGATCATCCAGTTGATTTACATTTTAACCATTTAATTTAAATTATAAAAACATATTTAAATGCAGCATAATGATATAAAATATATATTATTTATTACAGCTTCAGCTGTTAAGGATATAAGTCAACATGTGAGTAATGCTTTTAAAGAGCGAAGATAAATGCAAATAACAGTAATTGCATTATCTTCATTTGCCTATAGAAAAAAATATAGTAATTTTACATAAGTAAAAACATAGTACAACCTAAATATCCACATTTTTTATTCGATAGCCGTTTTTATTAAATACTCTCCAATTTCTGCTGTTGTATGTATACATACATTGTTGTCATCTAAGAAATTATTTTATATCTTCTATTTTTTTGTGATACTTTCATATGAATATTAATATTTCTGGATTCGGACAACAATATCCTGACTTTCAAAAAATATCTAATTATGGAAATTATAATACACTGGATTTACTAGCGAATTTATTTTCTTCAAAGTTTTAATAAAAAAAGCCTGGCTTTGCGTCTATTTAGAAGCAATAATACAAACCATCTTTAAATTGTATAGATTGATTTTATAACATAAGTAATAAAATAATTAACAATATTTAATAAATAAGATAACAATCTCAATAACATATCGCTCATACTTATAATAAAGGCGAATTTGATAAATACTCTCAAAATAATTAGGGGAACTTACGTGTTTACAGTAAAAACAACATATTTTCAATAAGGAAAATGTGTTTTCATCCAAACTTAAAACTTCTTTTGAAATCTACAGAGTACATTTGTGAAAAGCTAAATGCTAAATAACGATTTAGCAGTAGACTTTAGTAAATATGCCAATGTCTCTAAAACAAGAAGAAGAACATAATAATTTTAAATACATTTTTTGAAAAATATCTAGCAAGTTCTTTATTATTATTTTAGAAGTTTGTTTCTTGCCACTCATTGAACCACTGAAATAATATTTTGAAATAAAATGTAAAGTATCATAAAATGATAATAGATAGTACTAATTTGATTGACTAATGTGTTAAAGAATTTAATGTACCTAGTGTGTGAAAAAAATATATACTTTGTGCTTTTTGGACTTAAATGACTTAAAGTGGTTTTGTTTCAGGTACAATATTTGACCCATTATAAGAATACAAAATATCTCCAAATATCACATTTTGTGGGTTGACACACTATTGCTTATCTGCATCTATTTATAAGTGTAGTTTTATAACGTAAAGAGGAATAAGGAACCTCCACATAAACATTCAGGACGTAAAATATAAATTGAAACTCGACATTATTATGTCGTATAAATCTCTATTTATGAATGAATCCATCTCCATTGCTCTCATATGTCTTATAAGTAAAATTTGGTTGGTTTCGGTATAAAACATTTGAAAAAAAAAAACAATTCTTCAAGTGCAAATTCAGTTTTTTTTTTGGGATTTCATTTAGAATATTAAACTAATGCTTTAACAATATGAAATCAATGTCCTAAAATTGCACGTGTTAGATTTTATAAGATTCTACTATTAAAGAACACTAAAATAATATACACAGTATAAGGTATTTTATCAAGCAACTTAACAAAGGATATCACATATATTATAAACAATGACAGTATATAAATTATTATTATCTTGCCAGCTGTCCGATACAGATTACCTTAATAGAGACTTACAGCCATATTTATTACATAATAACATCGACAGAAGCGCCAACAGCTGATTCTGGAGATTGGTCATATTCACAACTTTCAACATCATAAAATGTCTTATAATAATAATATAATAGTACAAAACGATTTTTATATTCCTAAATATATTGGCAACAAACTTATTTCACACATTTATGACTTACAGAATTATATAATAAGTTAATATCTTAAGGACGGATTCTGATAGTTTGTCAGAAAATTCAGAGATTCGGAGCAAATAGTTTGGCATTTTCAAATACAAGATCTAGATAAATCTAGGTAACGATTTATCCTAATGTATTTAATAATATGTTATATTGTTTCTTACTATTTTTGGTTATATTGAACCTGTATCAGTATTTTGTTATTTTTATTTTTTTGGTTCTTGTCTTGTAGAAACGTAAACAAAGAGTTAATTAATAACGAAATAGCCATATTTTCTATTATTGTATTTGAGTTGTGTTTCAAACATTATAAAGTAATTTCATTTCATTTTTATCCTATCCTATATGTATAAATGTATATTATAATTATGTTAGAAAATCAAATCTTTAGTAGTATTTCTCGTATTATAAGCCCGTAGTTTTCCACAAAATTACCCGATCAGACTAATTAATGACAGCGTGTAATTAACTTACCTCACCGGGGTATAAATATTTTAGATTAACTTCCAATTACATTTAATTTGACAAGAAAATATGGCACTATATCAACCATCCAATAAGATACGATCATAAATTCCTAATTATTCAATTACTATACTTTACTACTATAGGTACTATACTTTTCGCAAACCAGTATTTATTTTTAATAAAATAAAATATAATAAAATAATAAAAAACATTTAAAAGCTATGCGATATTTAGATAATATAATTGTAATATATACAAAGTGATAAATAAAGTATAACTGTGACTTAAATATTTAATTAAATTTAAAAAAAATCTCTAATGTAAAATTTATGTTGCAAATTAGCTTAATAATAATTAAGTATGTATAGTATTTTCCTTATAAAATTTATTTTAACTAATCTTTGACATAGTGTGTAAAAACGTGTCTCAGAAAAAAATACCATATTTTAATACTTTATTACTAGAAATGTTTGCCACTTTTGTAGTTATAAAACGGTAGGTCAACAGAGTAAAACAGACAAAAAACACCTTGAATACCCTTTTAAATTATTTACAAAATTAAATTTCTTCATAGTGTTGTCGAGTTTCATAGTTTTGTCTATTCGAGTTACAAAATTATCAATTATGTTACAAATTTGAGTTCAAGACAAAAGATGTTTGAAAAAGAATTTCCAATGATCTCACATTTACGTCTATCTCAGGGTTTTTAAAATAAATATATATATATATTTAATATATATATATATATATTTATTTTAAAAACCCTGAGATAGACGTAAATGTGAGATCATTGGAAATTCTTTTTCAAACATCTTTTGTCTTGAACTATATATATATATATATATATATATATATATATATATAATAATCACACAATGCAATTTGAACCTGAAACATGTTGGTTAATATATATAAAGTCATTATTTTTATGATGACATTTGGTTACTACGATGCGTTTAACTGTAATCGTCTAGATAGAGGACTAATAAGTGTATTAAATAAAATATCTAATATTTCTGGTACTTATTTTATGAAAGCCATATTTTTACATTAAATTTTAATGATTGCATTCTTTCCAGAACTCCATACTATAACTGACTTCTGATCCTCCTGATTCCACACAAAACTCCATAATATAATTAGTTCAAATCTATTATTTAATGAAAGTATATAAATTAAATTTCCAAAAAGGTTTTGCATTATTAAAAAAAATACAAATTAAGTTGCCAACGTGTAAACCCGAAGTAAAAAGGAAGGGATAGGCTGGAACGCTGCAAAAGAAGTTTGATTCACTGAAAATTTATCCCACATATCTTAAGAAAATATAATATGTGAGCTTTATGTACAATAAAACTCTTTTTTATCCTTAACTTAATTTGAACATCTTGCTATAAAAATAGATTCATCTAGAAAACCTATTCTAATTATGTTATAAATTGTAAAAGTACGTGTTCAAAAACGATACAAGCATTGAGTTATAGTGTTTTAAACATTTAGACTTGCAGTTTGAGCTTTGGAGCGATACATAAATTTATTATATTATATTAATTTAAAAAAATATAGAATTTTAAATTACAAATTAGATATATGTAAATACCTGCAACGGTACATCAGAACGCTGAATTTTGATAAACCCATTAGAATTTTAAACGGATGTAACATGCTAAATATCCATATTTGGATATTTGGTGACATGACAATAAACGAATTTAGCTTATTTAAAAAAGTTTTTTTTATCGAAAAAACTATTTTAACAAAATGTTTAGTAAATTGACTGGTTTACTAATAACTAAAAAACTTATATAAAATTATGGTCGATAAATAATATATATGTACGTATGTATGTAAGCTTAAAGAAACCAAAAGGTTGGCAACCTGGACTTTCTTTTTTTTAGGTAGCGCGTAGTGTGTTTGTGTATTTTACAGAAAATCACTTTTATTGATTGCAAATTAAATCAGTATCATTTTATTTACCTTTACAGACTCAAGTTAATAAATAAATCAGTCCGTATATTATAAACGCTTTTCTCTACGATATCTATATATAAAAGAAAGTTAAATTATTTACTATATTTTTAATTCGAGAATGGCTAGACCGATTTTTATATTTTCAGTGGTTTCGGATTAATCTTCGTTCGGAATATAATAGTGTTAGAAGAAGAGTTAAAAGTGTTAAAATATGATAATGTTTGCGTAATGTTGTTTTAATTGGTACAAAGAGACTTCTTTTGTTTGTGACAGAGAAAGGTCTGGCTGTCCACGTAGTATTCGTACGAAAAAGGTGGTCAAAGCAGTAAGGGAAAGAATTCGAAGAAATCCTGTCCTGAAAGAAAATGAAGATAGCACCTAGCACCTAGGTGCGAACCATGTCACGTATTTTCAGAAATAACTTAGGAGTTAGAATGCTCCTCTTGCAAACTGTAAGAGGAGCATTGGTCATTTCCTAACTGCTAAATTAAAGATGAATAGGGTGATTAAATCGAAACAACTAGTAAAGCGGTACGCAAAGGAAGGTCACAGAAAAACGTTGTTTAGGGATGAGAACATTTTTACAATTGAGCAACATTTTAACAAATAGAATGACAGTATTTATGCTCAAAGCTCTAAGGAGGCTTTCTTATTAGTAGGCAAAGTGCAACGTGGGTATTATACGACTTCAAGGATGGTTTGGTGGGGTGTAAGCTATGTAAGAGTAACTGAGCCATATTTTTGTGAAAAAGGTATCAAAACGTCGGCCCAAGTGTATCAAGATACCATTATTAAGAAGGTATTTGGGCCTCTTAATAACACTACGTTCAATAACCAAGTATGGTTCTTCCAGGAAGACTCGGCGCCGGGTCATAAAACTCAGTTCACGCAATCTTGGTTGAAAGCGAAAGTCTCGGACTTCATCAGAGCTGAAGACTGACCGTCGTCTAGTCGCGATCTTAATCCACTGGATTATGATTTATGGTCAGTTTTAGATAGATTGGGAATCACCAAAACAATTTTTACAATTGGCAGTGAAGAATTACCCCATGAAAAGAGGGCATTCTTCTTTTGATAACTGGCCTCAACGTTTCAAGGGCTGTATTGCAGCCAATGGACACCTCTTCGAATAAGCTTTTTATATTTTTAATTGTTTTATATTAGTGTATTAAACTAACACACTGTAAAAGTAATAAATGTTATTTGAAATTGAAAAAAAATTCTTTGTTACAAAATTTATAGCAAAACTAGGTATATAAGGATATCTATGTAAATCATTGACGATAATGTGAACCCTGAGTACATTCAGTACATTCGGAGTCAGATATGTAAATATACTATGTTATGTTATACTAATATATCGAATATGTATATATTGTAAACAAGTTTCACCGACACAATTTGTAGCAACGTCGAACGTGACATATGTGTTGAAATAAAAAAATAACAAAAGCTCGTTCACTACATATTTTCGATAACGTTAACAAGTCTGCAAAATTCAAAGTTCATATTTATTGTCAAAACCGCAATATGTAAATATACTTTATTGTGAAAATGTATTGTGCTCTGAATTAATACATATAATAAAATAGCACCGATGCATTTGTTTTATTTTATTTTTTTCACGAAAAGCTAACTGATACTCGTTCATTACATGCCACAGAATATCAAAACAATTGCTGGCTGTTAGTTCCATTTATCTCTTTGTTTTTGTAATGTACTACATGAATTTTGATGGAATTTATTATAGTTCTATGGTAAGTGCGCACGCTATATATTATAATATATTGTATAAAAACTATCCCAGGTACAATATTGCATAAATCTGTATATATCTATCTTGTATAACAAACAAAGTTATTTGTCTAGAAAATGTCATGTAAATTCCCATTTCGTTAAAATTTAATAGTGAATTAACTAATTTAGTAGCGCTATTTATTAGTACAAAATTGTTTAAATAATAAATTAATAATTTCAGTTTAATTGAGTAATCTATGAATGTATGTCAATCAGAGTCAATTATGCTTAAAAGAACCTGTATATTCAGTTTTAATAACAGGTGTTTTAACAGAAATATTATGTATATAAATTATGAATAAAGCTAATTTGCCCGGCTGTACTCACGCTAATTATATTAAATGTGACTATAGGCTAGAAAATAAATATTTAAAAATCATAACAGCTCACGAAAGTTTAAATATAAAAATTAGATTGGTCAAGTTTTGAATTGTATATTAAAAACTTTTACTATAAATAATGAATCTAATACAAAATAATTTTTTGAACTAAAACGAAATACAAGTAAATGTTTTTTCTTTAAAGCCACAACAATTAAAAAAAAGTGTGATTAACTTCTTTATAGAGCAATATCTTTTTCAACGCCTACGCACAACGTTAAGGATCGTTTATTTGATATTATAGTAGTAATTGGTATTACTAATATAATTTATGGTTATTAGACAGTATGATGTCTTCTAGTGGTGTTGTTATCTTGTTATTGTTATTTAATAGTTGTCCTGATTAGAAAAGAAGCTATTTCCTCTGTATCATCATAAAAATGCAACTGCTTCGTCTATAATTTATAATTTATAATACAGTACTTTACAATTCCTTTAACTGTAACTCTACTTGAAATCAGAGACGAATTTCTCAAAAGAAGAAAATTACTTAGATTGATTTCTGCTGTAAAAAATTATCGATTATTTTGATTAATATTTGGATG
This sequence comes from Napeogenes inachia, assembly GCA_959347355.1. Taxonomy (NCBI): domain Eukaryota; kingdom Metazoa; phylum Arthropoda; class Insecta; order Lepidoptera; family Nymphalidae; genus Napeogenes; species Napeogenes inachia. Next base: position 6,809,417 of record OY365797.1, read on the forward strand.
ATAAAATAAGTTAAAGACAAATAAGCAATTGTTAATTTAAATTATAGTTTTATGTTTTCTGCTCAGCCACCACCTAGGCTAGAAAGGAAAAACAAATCGAATGAACTTTAACCGAGAAAAAACTCAAGTTAGCATCACTTTGTGAACAGGAATAGTTTATTTACACTTTATGTTCATTAAAACTATTTTACAATATTCAATAACTAAATTATTATTTCTTTTAGACAATATCTTATAGAATATATACAAACATATTTTTCTATGTTTCTATAAAAAACACTTTTATTAGTAGGTATCATGTTGTGAAACGCAAATTAATTGAACGAAATTTACTTTTTGTCACTACTCTAACACTAACCGTGGTTGGCCAGAATGTATTATGCTTGACTTGACTAATACCACGTCAAGCGTCTGGACGCTCTGTGGCTCTAGAACCACAGTATTTTTTATATTTTTTTATTGTCATATTGTTTGGTATTATTCAAAAGGGAAATTTGGTAGGTCACCCTGAAAAATATGTAGTGGCACCAAACTAAATATGAGGGTGCTGTGAAGGAAATGAAAGAGACAGAGATACCAGAGTCTTGTAGTGCCATGCAACAATTTTCTATACATGGATTTATATTTTACCTTCAACTTAAAGCAATTTTAATTTAGAAAAAAATAATAATAATTGAAGGATTACACCTCCACAGCATAAAATGCGGTTGTTGAAGAACTAAAATTGAGCTGTTTAAATAAAATACTTGGAAACTACTTATATGTAGTTATATAATTAGTACATATGTATCTTTACATATCCTTAAATATAACCTTAAATACAGACTCATTTTTGTTTTATTTCCAAAATAATAGTAGTCAAAATATAAAAGAAGGACTTTAGCAGTAGCTACAACATTCCACAGTAATCACATCTATGACAAAGGACTTTTCGTTTAAGGGGAATTTCCTTTCACATTATTGCAAGGTTTGCACTGAAATGAATTTATGGAATTTGAAATAATGGGCGTGAATTATTTGAACGTGAATTATTCGAATTGTTTTCATGTCTTGCTACCTACTTATACTGCTTGTTTTATTAAACAGGAAGTTGAAGCTTCCGGCCAAGGCTTTATTAAGCATCAAGGGAACTTAAGTAAAATTGGTAAAGCCACTATCGTAAATTTACTTAAAATTAATAATTAATAACACTTTAATCCATTTAACTAGGGAAGATTAAATTTATTAAATTTATTTATTTACCATTTCTGCGGGTTAATAAGCATTTGGGTGTGTCAAGAGACATCATTACATAGTATAAAGCAAAGTCGCTTTCCGCGTCTGTCCCTATGTCTTTATGCTTAGATGTATGTATGCTTAGATCTTTAAAACTACACAACGGATTTTGATACAGTCTTTTTAATAGATAGAGTGATGCAAGAGGAAGGTTTATATTTAAAAAAAAACATGCTTAATATATTAGAGAACCACTGATAATTTCAAAATTTCTAATGCGAAGTCGTAAACAAACACATTGTTTTGTGCTTACATTGCAAACGCTGGCTGAACTCTACGAGATAGATTAAAATAATGTACCATGTATTGTATACCCTAAAAAGTTCTACAATAAAGTCCGCGGTGGTATATGTTTATCTGTTAGGGATAACCCACATTAGCCAATTTTTATCCTTAACTTTTTACGAGAAATAATCCTTTACAGCTTTAATCCTTATCTAATTAAGTAACTTTAATACATTTATTATTAAACAATATAGTCCTGTACAGCATGTAATTTAAATGAATATTTTTGAAGATATTACAGATTTAAAATGTAGGGACATCACGTTTGCGGCGGTACGGTCTACCGGCGCACTATGGTATGGAACCGTGCAAACCGTGTTAAAAATGGATTTTGTGAATGTTCAATATTGAAAATTTTGTTAACGTATGTAGCTAACTGAATGTCCAATACATTATTATTTAGCATTTTAAATAGAATATTTGATTTTAATAAAACCAGACCTGCAAGTTGATAGTCAAAATAACGTCGATTGTGTAGCTCAGAATTCATCAAGTTTACATGGTCATATTTTGATTATATTCAATAAAAATCTATAAGTATGATATTGGTTAGCATGATTATTAGGTATTCTGTTTAAAAAATACTTAAATGAACGTTTAAGTAAAAACAAGAGAGGTATAAAAAATTACAGTATCTAATATTGTATCCTTTTTAAAAACTTTAAATAGACTTTTGAGAGTGAGCGATGTCTGCCGATGTCGTAATTATGATTGTATCAGTTAAAGTAAATCGTATAGAAATACCAATACTAAAAAAAAGGTAAGGGGAATTGTTTTACTACGAATTTAGGTTTTGCGAAGCCGTGGGTAAAAGCTAGTATTATAATAAAATAAGGACGAGGCAAAAATGAGGAAAAAGGATATTAAAAAAAAATACAAGTGTTACGTTTATTGATATGATTTTCTAAATAATTGAATCGTTATAAAACTTTCGTTTTATTTCTAAGGTTTACGGATTAAATTTGATGTAGTTAACTCGCTAATTTAAAGTTATGCAAATGTAATGCAAGTGCATACTAAGATTTTTTTAAAGTAAATTTGATGCGCACGCCGGCACTATTTTATATAAAGATACCAGTTGATGGTATGACTAAAACATGTAATGTATGTATAGAAGTTTAATTGACTAAATAAATAATTGTAATATTGGATACTGATTTGATTAAAAGTAGTGTATATATAAATCGTCTCCCAGCTAAGAGAAGGCAGTGTGTGTGATCAAGAGACTAAACTATGTAACAGAGCTAGTATAATAAAGTGTAACAGTGATAGGAAAGAGTTTAAATAGTAAACAGTTTAGTGTGTTTGTGAGCAGAGACTTTAAAGTGCTTTAAAGAATAAAAAAACTCTCATTGGTGATTCTTAGCACAAAGAGAGTTCTAATACTAGAAAATGAGAAGAAAGTGGTCGAATATTATTTGTCAAAAAATGAATTGAGGAACTCTCCTAATTACAAGGCGCTTTTATCACAGTGTTTCTTACTAGATTCCACTTCAAACATTTTAATAAATATTATAAATCAAGAAATATTATATTAATATCAGTAGTCAAGTCTATTAATATTTTGCTTTCTGTTCACAAATAAGGACCACTTTTAGTTTCGTTTACAACGTAAATACTAAGAAAGATAAACACAGATGGACCTTTGTAATAAATAAAATTATTACCATTTCCAACAGCAATTTACTTATTCTCGAATTTTTATATTTTCTGTCTCGTAACGGATGATTTGATTAATTGTAAGTTGATTAAATTGTTCTGCCTATCTGCCTCTTTATAATTATGAAATGAAAGTTATATCCTCATGATCATGAGGACATAACTTTATCTCATAATTATAAAGAGTTCATGCTAGTATTTGTGATCATTTGGAATGTACTTGAAACTTACTCTTGCACTTACATTTTACGTAACTTACCTTCAAATTGTATTTTGTTTCTTAACACTATTCAAATATTTAATTATTATTATTGATGTTATATAAGTATTTCTAAAATAATATGTTCCATCATTTGTGGTTATGGTAAAAACTTGATAGAGAAGATGCTAACTACGTGTGATAAGAATTTTGGTTATTTCAGCCTCAATTTAATTTAATTTAATTTAATTTAATTTAATTTAATTTAATTTAATTTAATTTAATTTAATTTAATTTAATTTAATTTAATTTAATTTAATTTAATTTAATTTAATTTAATTTAATTTAATTTAATTTAATTTAATTTAATTTAATTTAATTTAATTTAATTTAATTTAATTTAATTTAATTTAATTTAATTTAATTTAATTTAATTTAATTTAATTTAATTTAATTTAATTTAATTTAATTTAATTTAATTTAATTTAATTTAATTTAATTTAATTTAATTTAATTTAATTTAATTTAATTTAATTTAATTTAATTTAATTTAATTTAATTTAATTTAATTTAATTTAATTTAATTTAATTTAATTTAATTTAATTTAATTTAATTTAATTTAATTTAATTTAATTTAATTTAATTTAATTTAATTTAATTTAATTTAATTTAATTTAATTTAATTTAATTTAATTTAATTTAATTTAATTTAATTTAATTTAATTTAATTTAATTTAATTTAATTTAATTTAATTTAATTTAATTTAATTTAATTTAATTTAATTTAATTTAATTTAATTTAATTTAATTTAATTTAATTTAATTTAATTTAATTTAATTTAATTTAATTTAATTTAATTTAATTTAATTTAATTTAATTTAATTTAATTTAATTTAATTTAATTTAATTTAATTTAATTTAATTTAATTTAATTTAATTTAATTTATCTCTCCCCAAAAAAATATCGTCAAATAAAATCAAATCAAATAAAAGATAATTAAAAATAATTATTTCACTGTGCCATTAATATAGAAACTGTAAATATGTATTAATTTTAGTTAAATTATATTTTAATAGCTATAACACTCTAATTAATAGTCAAACAATTAGAAACTGCTGTTAAATATTGATGATACTGTAACTTCTCTCCCAAAAGATAAAGTGGCCTCAGACCTCGAGTAACGGCTGTAATTTCACAAAAAAAATGTGATAAATGCTGAAACGAATAAAGTAGAGCTAGGATCGAGTAGGAAAGTTCAAGACTTAGATATAACAAAATCTTTTATTCGATTATATCTGTGGGGAGGCAGTAGAAACCGCAAAACACTTATTAGTAGAGTGTAGGGTACTTCTAAACAGAGGTCAATACTCGCGTCGCCGCGATAAGGTATCATACCTTTTACCTTTTAAATTATACCTTTTACCTTTAAATTATACCTTTAAATTATACGGAAGCGCGCTCTTCCTACTCAAAGACTTATCTTTCAGTAGGAAGAGCGCGGAAGGGTATAACAACCACCAAACGATCTGTAGAATTTGTAAAAGAAGGCGCCTCCAAAAAATCAACACCGAAGCCTTAATCAATTTTAGGCTCGGGTCGCAAGTCCCAGACACTGTTTGCACTCCTCTCCATGCAACGCGATGGACCCGGCACTCGCACGATGAATCCATGGAATGCTGAAACTTCGTCGTCTGTCTTATTCTTTATTAGTTAATCACAATTGATATAATAAACGGAGGTTAAAACTGTAGGTATTTCTAGAACTATAATGGTTCTAAAAACGATTTTAGGTTTAGTTTTAATTTCTTATTTTTTTTTTATCTAATATTGGAAGTAGTTTAATATAACAAAAAGTAAGCTCTATCTGAAAAAACTCTCACTATATTGACTAACATTTATTCAGAGAACCAACTTCTCAGAATAAATGTTAGTATTTATATTATTATTACTTAAAAGTTTAATATTTTGAGATTTTCAATAAAAATAGTATTTTTTTTTTATTTAGTAACAAATATATAAGTAAGCAGTATTTACAATATAAAAGCTATTAAGAGGTCTACAAATTTAGTAAAATTCTATATATTGTAAAATGGTTTTGGTATTCAAATGTCTATTGAGGAATATTTTTCATTAAATATCTGAAAGTATCTTTAGATTTAGTTATGATATTCACCAAAAGTAATTTCAAATTTTTCAAACTTTCTATTGAATCGTTAAGATACTTCTTTTGTAAAAGAATATAATTTAATAAAAATATTTGAGCTTGCGTCTAAGTAAATAATTGAACAAATTTCTTAGGTCATCAAAGTTATAGCAATCTGAGAAAAAAAATATTTTAATTTAATAATTTATATCTTTCATTTCTATATATATCTTTCATTTATTTTACATTCTTTGAAAGTTGTTATCGTGATATTAATACTAATATTAAACTTTGACTGGTGACATGGTTTTTGTGTAACGTAACTGGTGACGCGCGGCCTGAGAAGCCGCTGCTGTTAAATGGTCTATAGCATCGAAAGTATTTATGCTAGCTTACCTCAATTTTTAAAAAGAGTTGATTAATATATAAAAGGATAAAATAAAACCACCCAATAGACTCTGAATGTAATGAGATCAATAATCACACAAAAAAAATTAAATCAAGATAATTATAACAAAAATACTTTTTTTTCCTTATAGTTACGATATACGTTATCAACAAAAAAAAATATTCTTTTAATCACAGGTATATTTTAAAAAAACTGGCATTAGTCAAACTTTGGTTATTTTTATTGACAGTCGGGGCATAATTGTTTGGCACATTGCAAGCACACATGTTTTTTACATGTTTTACATTGGTAATTTGATTTGCAATTTAATTTAGGAGGACAACTGGCACAGGTTTTCCGTGTTTTCGGCCTATCCTCTGTCAGTTTTGTGGTTCAGGTGGCAAATCAGAACCCAAAATACGTGCTAAGTTGACGCGTATATCACGTGGAATGTGAGTATTATAAACTTTGCGCTGGATGTGTGATAATACCGCGGTTCTAGCCAAAATTTTAATGAATTGTACTTATGTCCAACATTCGATAAAATATCACCATGGGCCACCTTCACGTTTGGCGACTGCAGGTGTAGATGGAGCATTTTTTATCTATCTCGTCAACCCTTCCTTTTGTTGAATTGTAATAGGTGATAATTTCAGGTTCTTTGGTTTCTGATTCCTGAATTTCTTGAATTGGTTTCTCATCTTCAGAAGCACTTTCTTCGCTATTCGAGTCATGATCACTTTGCTCCGGGATGAAATTTTCGGGAACATTTTCTGCTTCCGACCGACTCGAGTCTTCCCGTGCCAGATACGCTTCAATTTGAGTATTTGACAGTACATTTCCAACTCCTGACTCCTTACGCTTCTTTTTTGGAGGTGCAGAATCACTCATTTCTAGTTATTACCGTAAAAACAAGAAAAAACCATATAGCAAAATTACGCTAAAAAGTTACGTCAGTGGTGACGTACGGTCTGAGAGACCGCTGATGAATTTTATGTTGTTGAAATTTACGAATATAGGACAATACGACACAGCTGTCACTATCTGCGGCGTGGACGCAAATAAACTTAAAGCTATATAGACGTTGAAACAAAGGAAGTGCGGAGAAGGGTGTGAAATGACGTTTCACTGACACCGCTCGGCCTGTGAGACCGCTTGTCACCAGTTAAAGGTTAAAAAAAGGTTCTTCACCTATATATATTAATGAATAACTTATATTTAATAATAATTGTAATTTCAGTACGTTTCCACTTCTGAAAATATTATGTCTGCATTAGATATCGATTGATCGATTTATAACCTTTTTATTGCACACAAAAAACAAAATAAACATGTACTAGAGTTCAAGCAATAAAACTTAGTGAATAGGTAGTCTAATTCTGTAACATGATACAATTTATGTTGGTTTAGGATAAACATTATACACACATTTGACAACCTCTGAAGCTTGTGAAAAGACATTCTACAATTCAATAAAATAATTGGTAATAACTAATCCTAACCTGCCAATGTTAATAAAAGAACATAATACAGTTTAAAATATCAAAAATATTAATATAAAAATAAAAATATTAATACAGTTTCAAATACCAGAAATTATAATATTATTTAAGTTAATTTATTTTATAATTTAAGTCACATAAAAATATTCTACTAGAATTATTAATACTTAGAATATTTTTAAAATAACATTCCAACGAAATTGGCTCAGGTTAACACAACGCAAATCAATTAACGATTAATTACCAAAATATCAAACATAGAATTGATACTCAGTTGCATATCATCTAAAGAATCTATATAACTTTAGACTTAACCTTTCCTTTAAATGCTATTGTTAATAAAGAACCTTGTACAAAGCAATTCCGTCTGTGTGGAGCCGAGTGCAAAAAATACAATAAAAGTATAGAACTTTAAAGGTCAAATTAAGAGCATTAAACATTAAATAATGAAAAGTCTTCTATTTTAATAAGTTTTATTCTAAACTTTTTTGGTCCACTTTTATTTTAAAAACATATTAACGGCTTGTTTTTTACTTATTTGTTTAGAATAAAAAACACATACAATAATGAGTATATTAATATATTAACAGTTCTATTTTACTTTTACCTTATGAAAAAATAATACTTCCTAGTTTTTTTTAAATACGTGAAGTCGTAGTAGATTTTTTAAATATCTAGAATACCAGGTTTTTTTTATCACAAAAGGACATTTGATGAAGCGATTGTAAACTTTCATTTTATCATTTAAAATCAGAATTGTCTGTTTTCTCATAGTCTCGCATCGTTATAAAGTAGGTATATTTTTTAGCAATTAAATTTTTTTCCCGATTTTGTATTCCCAATTTTTAAAATGTCATCTATAATCTTGATTCCTTTTGATTATTCTATTATCTCCAAGTATAGCAATAAGTAAATTTTCTGTATGATTGAAGTATTCATTTCATTGAATTACCTTGTCAATGTAGAGTTTGAAATTTCATATTTTTTTTTTGTCTGTCTATGCTGTTAGCCAACAGGCTATTACAGCGTCACCGGGGGAGCGGGTAGGTCAGGAGACCCACCCTTAAAAAGGGGGGGCCAGATGGGCCCCCATGGGGAACGACGTCCCGAGGGCGTCTCAGATTGAGACACGGACCTCGGCTCGGGGCGTCGTTAGTCAGGAGGGAAGCTAAGGAAATTTGGACACTAGCGTCCTCCGACGGCAGAACGCCGGAGCAACGGAGCACTTACTCAGTTGGGACCTCGTCTATACCGATATATAGACGGTGTGTGTATGTATGTGAAATTTCATAATTGCAATGTAAGCCTACTTAAAATTTTTCAATTGTATTACTTCTTAAAATTCTTTAATAAAATTGAACAGAAAGTAAACTCCAACATAATCTTTTAATATTAAGAAATTTACGAAGTTATTTCTTAAAATATTACTATTCGGAATATTCAAATAGAATCCGTTACACCTCAGGCCAATAATTTTATGAAGTATAAATTGTTAAATAAAGCCATTTTTTACTATAAAAAGTATACATTATTTTTAGATGTATCTTAACGCGAGTGCTAAAATGTATTGTATATATTTTGTGCAATGTAAAACTTATAAATAACATCGAGTTCTAGGACCAACAGGGTTTTTTTTTATATTAACTATCTAATATATCTATGATGACCATTTTATTTTCCAAAGTTACACATAATATTTATGATGCAGTACAGAAAACAATTTTCTTATAGTTTATTTTTTGTACATACAATTTACATAATAGCAATGTATTATAATTTTGTTAATTTTTTCATGACGCGTACACATTGAAAAAACGATTTATCCAAGCACAACTTGTCTGAAAGGTATTTATAGGTGTCTTCTTCTTTGTTTTCATATCAACATGATTGCTATCAGTCATTTAAAGCGTCGGATTATGATTAAAATCCAACCAAAAGCTATTTTAAAATAAAAAACATTAAAATTTGAAATATAATTCCAATATAAAAAAAAGATAAAAAAAGATAAATCTTTCTTTTCTTCTAATTACAATTTACTGAGTAGCAAATGGAGTGTGTCCACTTCAACGGACGGATACTAAAGGCAAATTTACAAGTTGCGGTTAACTTTGTTGGAAATTCGGAGAGTACAATAAACTGCTCTAGTAACATTAAGACACAACCATTATTGCGTTTTAAATGTCATGGAATTAGTATTCAACTATCATAACTGCTATTGTACACTTTCAAGAGTTTTCAGAAGCACTTTGATAATTAAAATCGTTGATAAAGCTCTAGTTATTATATGGAAAATATAAGGCAATTTAGCAATAACCTATACGATACAGTGTTTCGAAAGTTTTTGTGAAATTGTATTGTAATTTAATATACATGTTTTTTGTTTCGGTCTTATGTTTTTAATATTTTTAAGTAAGAGATTTCAGTATACATAAAAAAATGTAACTTTTAAAATAAAAAATAGCTAAATAATTTAAAAGTTATAATGGATAAGCAACAACTAATAAGAAATTCTATACTGTTGATAAAATAATATAATTTACTTTCTGCAAAACTAAGTTATTCTTTATAATTTCATATTATTATATATATTTTTTTACACGAAATTTTGTATGTTCAGTTTATAATATGTATTATTACGTGTTAAATAAATAAACTATGTCACTAACTTAAACTTTGGTTATTAATTTCGGTTGTGGTATCTTTTCAATGTCAATCTATGCTTCAAAGTTACTATAGTAGTTATAATTTTTGAAAGAAGCCTAATTGATATTACTACTGTCTCGATAAATAAGATAATATAAATATAGAATTCTTAATACATATAAACAGGTAGCCATACGGTAACTCAATCGGTAGAGCGATGGGACGGTTTCTCGTCGCTCTACCGATTGAGCTACCGTATCGCTGCCCGTCTCGGTGAATTAAGCATTCTATATATTATAATCGTCTTTATACTGATAATATATTTATTAATATTTTATCAGGTATTTTTATAATCATAGTTTAGCAGGTTTTTTTTTATTTGCGTATTAAAGGAAATATGATGCAAAGCTATCGCAAACTTAATCAAAATTGAACGATACATAATATTTTGTTTTTAAATGAATGAATGATGGGTTATGAATAAAATTATTTGAGTTCTATTTAAAGGCTTCTAGACAAACTAAGTTAGTAACAAACATATTATAACAATAACTATTGCTTTGTACTAAATATTAGGTATATGGAGAAAATATGCTTAGTTATGCTCTGGATAGTCAGAGTATTTAATAAAAGACGTTTGTTGTTGCATGCATATATGTAATATATATCAAACACATTACGGGATGGAATGGATGGGATTACCCATTACTTTACAATGCATGCTATAATTATTATTTTTTAATTCCGTAATTATATTTGTTGTCTTATACAAGATTTTCAAGTAACAAGTTTTTCAAAAGTCTTATAAGTAAAACTAGTTTGTGGAGAATAGCCTCAAATAATTCACGTCTTATATTTCAAATTCCAAAGGGACCTTTCATTGAAAAGTTTGTAATAACGTAAATCGATATTCCCCTTAAACGAAAAGTCCTTTGTCATAGAGGTTGTTTGAAATGTCTACTTTGGAATGTTACAGTTACTACTAACATCTAATCCTTTATGTTAAATTTATTGTTAAAAAAATATTTTTCAAATAAATTTAGTATATAATAAGCATAGTGAAGGTCTTAAGCAAGATTATTTTAAATATTTTTTAACAGGCATAAAATAAAATTCAAAAAAAATATTTTATTTTTTTTCGGCTCACGGCAAACATATGAATAATAAACTACGATTAAATAATTGTCATCGTAGTTTACGAATATTTAGTTACAAAAAGGTTTCATTGTATTTTTTCTGATAATTATATTTTAAAGTAATTATTGTGCTATTATTATTTAACAGAAAAACAAATAATTATTTACTAGTTAGATTAAGTTGTAAATTAAAAAAATGTAATGGCTTTTGTACCAGTGTTTTATTTATAGTAAAAACAAAAGAATTACAATAGCCTTCTTACTCTCTATTACATTCGATCGGTTTTCACAATAGAATTAGATAAATACTAAATATTATAAGAAAATACTGGTGCAGCAATTTTCCTTATTGCGCTTGAATTGCCTCTGAAGGTTTGATGTTATATTAGACATGCCTTCTGCATTATGGTTACCGGCAAACTTTGGCTTTTGTGGAAACACAAAGCAATCATAGTTCCATTTAATTGCGTCCCCAATGTGATAGGAATAATAGTGATATTCTATAAAATCTATCATATAGAGTCTTTGTACAGAGCAATTCAGTTGCTAAAAAAATACTATATACATATATTAAATATCGCTGATGAATTATGTGAATACAAAGGGGCTACAAAATTCGTATTTATCTACAAAGAGGTGCTACTATCCATTCATATTAAATTTTTATCATACTGAAAATCACTCATACTGATTCACACTCAATATTCAGTATCGCTTAATGATTTATATAATTTGCTATTCACTGGGACAATTTCGCATGTTTTGCATATTATAGTGATAAAGATAGAAAGAAAACAATCTCATCAAATAACCTAATTCTATAACACATAGTCAACAATTTGCCCCATTGTAATAAGAATAAAGTTCTTTTAAAATTTAACAAAGACTTTTCCTAACATATTGCGTAATAGAAACTGGCGGATGTACACATGCACTAATTGACAAAAACTGAGTATATAAATTTATTCTGTATAAGGATCAACATATTTTAAAATCAAGACATCAAATAAAATGTAGGTAAAGATACAAAAAACCTGATAACTGAAGTATTATAAACTTAATACACATTATGCTCACAGGTTCTTAAATTAATAAACACAAAAATAAACTGTGTGCTTACACAATTGAGTATGAAAAGAAGCTCTGAATCTAATTAAATTAACAAAAGACAAAATGGGCAGATGCATGATGAAAATACACAAAAAATAAAAGAAAAGATGATTATACTTAAAATAAGGGAAACGAAAATACTTTTCGATCTTTCCGGTAATCAAAGAAATATTTTTCACTATTGGGATTTGAATGCCCAACATTAGTAAAAGTAGACTTATTTACCTAAGCAGCTAAATTGCCTTCTTAGGCTGACCGAAGAATCATCAGAATATGAACGTCAAAGCTGTGTGCATTTATAACTTGGTTGGACCCATATTTGAAACATCTTAGAGACGAGTAATAATTAAGTTGTATGTCTTTTAGAAACCTTCGAATTTAAAGTGTATTTTAGCTAAATACTTGTAATTATTTTTCATGTAAATAAAAAATTATAAATGTGGTAACCAAGAGAAAACAGAAAACGTTTATAACAATTACTTAAACTGTACCCTGTTTAGAAAACGAAAATGTAAGTTTTAAGTCGGGTCTTATACATAATATACAAAAGTATAAAAAAGTAAGTTAAACGTCAAAGCATGATCATATGCTTTTTAAAATATTTCAATAAACTTAAACTACTTGACTTTTTCTGAATTCAAATATTTCACTTGCTCCAAAAGGTAAGGGAAAGAAAGTAAGTCAAATAAGTGTTGCTCTACACTCCTATACGTTTTTGTTTTCAAGCACATTAAGAAATTAAATCAAATTATTTAATTGGTAAAAACTAATAATACTGTAATTATTGAATAATTTATTATTTTAATGAAGAATTAACGTTTAAGGTTACAGCTCCCTGCCGATGTTTTCATTATTTCTATCTTAGCACTGTTTTATATTTTTCAGGTGAAATTTTACTAACCTTCGACTACTTTTATACTAAGAACAATATATATATGCCATTAAAAAAGAATAAGACTATTTAAAAATCAAATTGTTTAGATGCTACAACATCAATGATTTTTTCACTGTTAATGAGTAGTAAAACTGTGTGCTACTATGATTAAACTTTAATTAATTAGTTTTACATAATAAACATTTATTGAAAAGAATACAAAATGACTGAATTGTTTTTTGAGACCATTTCTTGCCCTAAATATTCGGTAATACATACCTTTTTACTACATAAACGCCCTATAACGTTTTCTGTAAGATTTTTAAGAAGGCTTATAATTAGAAAAACAATTTGCTTTACAAAAATATTTTTATTAAATCAAGTGAAAGATAACCTAAGCTTTTGTTTGTTCTTAGTATAAATAAGCATTCTGTATACAAATTTAGAAAAAGCACTCAAATAAATATTTAAAACATTACTTTAAAAGTAGATCCATGATATATATACCAACTTTATTCATAAATATGCTATATATTTTTGTTGAATATAAATTTTATTAAATTTAATATGGAGGGTTCTTTTAAGCATAATTGACTCTGATTGATATTAATCTGCAATTAACTCAATTGGGTTAATTAATTTGAGTTTAATTAAACTCTAATTATCACTTAAATACTAATACAATTTAATAACTGACGAGTTACAAAATTTAAGCTACTTTATAGTAATTTATTTAGTATATCTCTTTTATGTACTTACAATTACTATAAGTGTACTTATAAGTGTGCATTGAAAGCAGCAGATATTTAATGGTTTTTATTTTAAAAATGTTTGTAACGTTATGCATATAAGAGTATAATTATTTGTGTGCAGTGTATTTTTAATATATGGTGTTTTGAGTAAAATGAAAAAAAGAACCCTAAATCTATAATCACTTTAATCGAGCTTTAATTATACTTGAAACGCTATAAATTTGTTAGGCTATGTATTGTATGCGCAACAAAAATAGATCAGATACAGTTTGAAGTCATAACTTTCAAAATGAAGTCGCTTCGAAGTGATTTGTTTGAATCCATATCAATGCAAGTAAAACTATTGAAATTTTGTGGGCTTTGGTTTTTTATTCCTTACAAAACTTTGTCTTTGAAATTTTTACTTTGCTTGTTACAAAAGACAGTCTTTGGGTTTTTGTTTTTTATTCTTCCCCCAATTGGTCAAGGTCTACACATACTGACCTTGATTTTATATAGTCAGGCTCAAATACAAGTCATAGCTAGCAAGTAAATATTGTAAATAAAAAATAAATATATTAATATTTATTTAAAATACTACAAGTATTTTTTTTAGAATAAATATGCTTGTGATGGAAATGATGATCTCGGTGCAGTTATTGGATTTATTCTGCCGTCGTGAAAACCTGAATAAACTAATAAAACAACTGAATATAGCGGAATTTTTACATAGTTCAGTTCAACAAAATATTTTAATAGACAAAGGAATACTGATTTGCAGGAAAATATTTTTAGCTCTGATTGGTTTGGGAACGTTCGATTTGATAAGTAAGAAAGCGTATTATTGCAAAGGTTAAAAATAGTAATGGAATTTACTCTTAGTGAATTCAACATGTCAACCTCAAATAATAACAAACATGTGTAATTTTTTTTTTTCAGTTCATGCTATCTTGATAACGGGATGGAACGGATTTAAAACTTTACCTGTGGATATGAATCTTTTAATTGTAGATGTTAATAAAGATCCAATTTTTGCTTTCGTCTTTGTATACCAGGTAAAAAAAACTGGGTGAAATTGGATTAGGGATTTGTTTAATTATATTTTTAAAATTTGCAGATCATATACAAATTTTCGTTAACACTAATATATCCTTCACTTCAAACTATGCGATGGTCGTTAATGTTATGCGCTAGTAAGTATTAACAAAGTAATAATTTATTACAATCAGCAGGGCTATTCGCTAACTTTGACTTTTCTAATGACCATCAACTGTGACGTCATGGCAGTTTGTTACTACAGTTACATAGTTTGTTACTATAGGAAATTAGTTGTTTGACAACCATTATGTCTGCACTTACTGATAGTGCTTTTCATTTTAACTGTCAAAAAAGATACGGAATAGCCCTGATGGTATTGGTTACCGAATGTGATACATTTTACCGTTCATTAGTATATACGTACGTACGTAACTACACGTTTGTTATAAGTCTTGAATTACTAGCTATCTTGTCATTACAGTCACACAGTTGGACATTTTTATTCTTAACCTTAAAAATATTAATATTGATAAAAAAGTTGAAGACTTTCAAGAGTTATTTAAGAAGAGTGTCCGTCATCATTGCGCTATCACCAGGTAATAGACATCTATTTAAATATCTTTTTTAATAAATATACCGTATCTTTAGATTAAAATAATTACTGTTACAATAACTACTAAAAATTGTGTTAATAATATTTGATTATATTATATAATAAACACAGAACATAATTTATTTTTTTACATACCTATTTGTTTATGTATTGCGGTTTTGACAATAAACATGTAACTAGAGTATTTTTTAGACTTGTTAACGACATCGAAAAAGTTTTTGGTGGACAACTTCTACTATTTTTTATTTTAAACGCATGTGTGATGTGTACAACGTTGCTTCAAGTTCTTTCGGTGAGTTTTATATACATAGATAAATATTTAACATATAATAAAATAAATACTTTATATTGCAGACTACGAATATGTTGGATATGACTTGGATTTTCGGATTTCTATTTTTATTAGCGTTAATGCTTTATATCGATTGTTACCTTGGTAGCGCTATTACGGAGAAGGTAATTGATTATTAAAATCACTCTTAAAATATTATAAGTATTCGTTTGTATTAGTAAAATGACTTATTTACTTACTTACGACACCTAAATAATCTTCTTGTAAATATTCGAATGCAAATTTAAATTTAAGCTATTTATTCTGAGTGCCTTGTATCGTTAATATCTGAGATCTGTTTTATTTATTTGTCATGTAAATAATATATATATAATTAATTATGATAGTAATTAATAACTATGTTTTGTATACACATAACTTTGTTTGTATAAATCTTTATAAGTTTACCTATTAAGTTTCAAGCAAAAATAATTATCAACATTTGCTCATTGTTTTCTTTTCACAGAGCGCTCAAATATCCTCAGTTATGTACTGCTATCCTTGGTATTTTTTGCCACAAGGTCTAAAAAAGAATCTTATCATAGCAAATAATCAAAGACCTCTGGTGATAAAGGCAGGAAAACTTATTCCGGTATCCATTCAGTCATTTACTAAGGTATGTAATGTGAACTTATGTTGTTATTAATGTCAAATTTAATATATCTCATAAATAAGTAAATTATGTATCTCCCTTACTTCTATAGGCACTAATTGTACCAAAAAAAAACCAACATTCGACTGTCAGTTATAACATAATAAGTTCATTGATAAATTAATAAAGTTCATATAATATTTATTGTATTAATACAATATATATTTCTTATATTAATTTTAATTTGTTTAATCAGGTTTGTAAGGTTTAAAATTATGGCTACAAGCAATAAGTCTTTATCTCCATAGCCATACCCTCTCCTCATAACCGTGTCATTTGTCATGTATTTTAGACCTATCACAGGTACAATAATAGTGTAATTAATAATAATAGAAGTGCTTGGAAGGATTGACACATTGCGTAAACTCCAAATAATTAGGATAAGGGCAAGTAGATGTGTAGGATTATATTCATAATCATTATTTAAATTAAGGTGTCTGTAACAAGATATTCTATAGTTTTGTCTAACTATTGGTCTTTATCATAGTAGTTTTCGTATCACCTTATTGATTAGTGAAAACTGCACAAACAACTATTCTACCTAAAATCAGTTTACAAACAAAAAACAAAAACAACAAACAAACTAAGAGTCGATTAGCACTGCAATAACAAAGTATATATTCAGTAGTTGTTTTTCTGAATTTTATTGTTAATGGAACTTGATAAGGCTTTAGATATTTGGATCTAATTAAGTGATATAATTGAATTATGTAAACATATTTCCATCTAGTAACATAGTTTTTATTTAAACAGGATAAGCTTAATCAATGAAAAAGCATCATTTATTCGTTCTGTCGTTTTATTTTTGTAATTATCATATGTTGTCGTTGTTCTTAATTGAGATTTTTTTCTTTTAGGTTATGAATTGGTCGTATCAAGGATTTGCCCTTTTCAGTCAAATGAAAAACTAATTCTCACATTTAATGAAGAGTAATATGATCCCGGGGATCTTTTTATCTCCATGTATTGCACTTATTAAAATATTTAAACCGTCACCGACAGTTAAAAAAAGAGCAAAATATTTATTTAATTAAAATGTTGCTTTATAACGTGCAATGTCAAGGAACAATATTAGAAAGCTTCACGGCAGAACTGGAATGAAAATTCCATGGTGAACACTTTAAATGCTGTGAAAATTGGTATGTTATATAAGACCGCTAGCAGACATTCTTCAGTGCTTGTTATAGCTGTCAAAAGACGGGCAAAGGGAGAATACGTTGGTACTGTGGGGATATGAAACTAATGGGAAATTTTGTAATAACATTTACCAAGGAACAAGAACTTCAGCATATTTTTAATAACGATGAAACTATGTATGGATTTTCGGCTGATGACAAATTTTAATTCGCGTACAAGTGGGCTGAAAAAAACAGTATAGGTAATACAACCGCTTTCTTCTACAAAGTGCAAGGATAGTAAAGATTGGCTTAGAGGATTTTAGCAAAGGCCACGTAGCCTTACTTTACGAGCCCCAGAATCAACTTCAGCTGCTAAGGATAGAGCATTTAATTGAATAAGTGATTAAACCTTTTATTTTATTAAGATGTAATAAAACTAAATAATTACAATTTTCTTTTTATTCTACTATACTTAATCATTTGTATTTGAAGGGGTAAAATGATCCTTGGGGAACATTTTTCCCTCTCTCTAGGGATCATTTTGGACACCAGGGTGTACAAAATGATCATTTACTAGACCTTTACAAAATACGAAATAGTAAAACATTATCAATATTTTACTTAGTTCTATGTTCACTATAGGTAGGTATAGGTAGGATTATAATTAAATACGTATTTAGAAATATCAAAAGTATACGCAATGTTTGATATTTTTACCGTCACAACGTTTTTCCCTTAGAGGGTTTATTATGTACGACGTTCGACTATTCTCGTGAATAAGTCTGCTGCAAAGCATTCGAAACGTCGGGTAAAATTAAAGTTTATAATATTTAATATAAATTCGATTATAAGCAATTAAAATGCTTTTTGGCGGACAAAATATGCTTTAAAGATTCTTTCAACGCAAAAAAAGTTTCTATACATCGAACCGTAGTACATACTATAAAATATTATACATACCATCGAGTACCTTTTTTTTTTTTTTCGTTGGAAAAATGCGTTTTCGCATCTTCACCCAGGCCAGGAAGGCGATGCAATGGCCGGGCGGTATGTGCGGCACCCGGCGACTGCCATTTTTAAGGCACCCCACTAAAAAACCAACGGCTGCCCACGTCGCTACAATGGGACGCCACGGGATCGCTTTCGCACTCACCGTGACGCCCCGGCGGAACTCCTCCATATAGGGGTACCCCGGGCAACCAGTGTACCCCTACCTCATAGACCTAGTGCAATGGCGAGAGAGGTCGCCCCCCCCCTCTCACCTAGGCCTACGGCTGGGAAGGAATGGGATAAACCCTTCTCCTTCCCAACCTCCAGCGCTGTAAATACAGCAACGGAACCACTCCACAGTCAACTCTGCTATCAGCGAAGTACCAGGAGCGATCCCGCTACCCTACACCACACGCGCTCCAGCGCACTCCTCCCACGACAGCCACGGAATTCCTCCCGGCGATGCTGGAAACCTGAAGAGGAATCCATCACTGTTTCCGACCCCCCCGCCACCAAGTGCGCCCCAGCACCGCACCTGGAGCAAGAAGTTCGGCCCACTCTACCCCACACGCCCATCATCAGACAGCCACGGGATACCTCCCGGCGATGCTGGATACCTGAGGAGGCACCCGCGACTGCCCCCGAAACCTCCGCCACCGAATGCGCCCCAGCACCGCAAACGGCAACGGAAATCCCAGGCACCGCAAAATGCCCAGACCATCTCCAGGTCCAAGCCTCCCATCCGCCATGAACCGGGCACAACCCCCATGGCCGACCCACCTCGCGCCGAGTATAAGCCAACGGCTAATGCAAACCCGAAGGATCACATTAACCGTTAATACCCAGGGAGCACCGGCCCGTACCGCTTCCGATGCCACCGGACGAATCCGAGCAACAAGGGAAACATACGGGCACACGAGGAGGTTCCCGGCGATGACGCCCCCATACCATCAAGTACCTGAAGTATAATATAAGAAGGCAACATTTTTTGTTAACAACTATATATTTTGTTTTCTGATGAAACAAGGTATATTCATTGTTATTTTCAAAATCTTTTTCTCAATATTTTTTTTAAATATTTTTTCCGAGACAACATAACAACAAAAATAACAAAATTTGTCTACTTGTATTGTTTGCTGTATTTAAAAAAATACAGTCTGTGTTAAACCTTTAAAGCGATAAGGAAATTTTTTGAGGGTGAGAAAACCAAAAAAACATTTACCTCCTTAAAATATTTTGCATATCATAGAATAAATTAAAAATTGTGTTATACATGCAAATGGACCAAGAATTTATAAAATAACTTCTTTTTAATACAAATTGTGGAAGTGGAAGAAAACTGTTAACTCGTTTTAGACTTACACAAGCACAAAGTGATATTGATTCAAAGTGTAAAATAAATAAAGATAACGTGGTATGGGACGAAGATGACATATTTTGTTAGCATTTATTTATAATTTCATATTATCCACATTCTATTTTTTTAAGAATTAAATATACAACTTTAAAAAAAAAACATATAAAAGAAAAGGAATATCGTATTAATCGATGTTAGGAATCGTCTCTCTTAATGAGAAAGCCGAGAAGTAATTAACGCTCTCGTTTTACTCCGACCAGATGAGATCTTGATTGTATACAGCTGTGTATTTTGATGTTCGATGTTCTGTTAAGAAAGACTTAAATGTTGAATAAAGTAGTTTTTGCCGTATTTAAAAATAAATTCTTCTTTATATCTTTATTGACAATAATTTACAATAATGTTTCGAATCGTTAACGTGTTAGTCATTTTATGATAAATGGTATAATAAACTTTATAATTAATGAATGCAAGTCTCTTTATATTTCAGACACACCACATATTCTTCACGACATTCTTGTGATATACATATGATGAAAACCTCAATTTAAACACACATAGTTTTAAAATTATTTATATAATATATAAAAATTTGAACAGTAACCATACTTACACATTGACCATCTATTATAAGATCTAGACCATAAGAAGGATATTTGGTATTCCGTCTAACCAGACACAAACTAAAACATCTACTTGGTTTTGTACTAATTCGGCCGTCCACGTACATAAATTCTCCGATACATTAAAGAGTACTTAACATAGTTTTATATTGCGTGTCAGTATCGAGAGATCATCTGTTAAGGTTAGTATGATTTTGTTTATTTAGTATGTATTAAATATCAAAGTATATTTTATTTTTCAAATATATACAGGGTTATTTGTAAGTAGCTGACTACCTTTAGCAGGCAGCTTCTTTGAATAAATGCCAACAGTATTAGTTCTACGACTTTTTAAAAATCTTGAAAAAAACCACGAAACAAAAAATGTCGCTCCCTCTTTTACTTATAACTCTGTATTTTGTAAGAAGTACTTAAAAGGCCCAGGCGCCATACCTACGCTCAGAGTTAATGTCAGTTCAGACGCAACAAATAAATTTTGTATGGGAAATCTTTTAAAAACTATAAATTTTAAAAAGTCGTAAAACAAATCTTGTTAGGATTGATGTAGAGAGGCTGCCTGCAGGAGGTGGTCTATTAATAAAAAATAATAAAAAATAATAAACTAATAAGTACACTGTAGCAGATGATCATTCTATTTTAATTTATATTTCAATATATGAAAAATACGTAACAGCAACCGCTTTTCTTCTCCGCTTTTCTTCACCGCTTTTCTCCACTTTTCTTCCTCTTCTAATACTTCTGTCGTATTTAATACTTCCTGCTCACTCTGCCCAGTATTACTGGGTCGTCAGATACCCTGTTATTTTGTGCCTTTCATTTAGCTCTACTCCCCCATTAATTATTAAAACTTTCCGAATTATGTGCTCGAGACCCAAGTTAAATAAAAAAGACGACAGAGCGTCTAGCTGCTATAGGCCAGTGACCACGTTTGAAATCCTCAGTTTTGATCAATCGTACTACGGTTTCTGCGGAAGCCACACTGGTAGTCCCTGAGTATTTGCTCTACGTATGGTTTTAAGAGAGCAAGGAGAACGTATGAGAAAACCTTGTAGGAAGAACTCCAATCTCTCTGTAGTTCCTAAATTATTCCTGCAACCATTTTTGTGTATTGGGTAGATAATTCCCACGTTGCACTCCATGGCTGTTGTTTTAACATCTGCGAACAAAATATTCTCGAATAACATTTTTACCAATTTAAATTCATAAAATTCTGATCAAATATTTCCATATATATGTCTCAAAAGTAAAACACAATAATTATTTTTATCAAAAGACAATTACTTCAATATTATTTTTTTACACTAATATTATTTTTAAGAATAACTTTTATTAATAATCCTCGTATGTGACAAAAATCCGATCTTCAAGGCTCGAAAGCTGAGCACCAACTGACTTGTCTAATTCTGTAACTGGCCTTTAAAAATATTGTAGTGTTGCCAACTTAAACGTATTTATAGTTAACAACACTGAACTAAACTACTTTAAATAAACGATAGACATGAAATCACAGTTGTATAAACTTATGCTGCGAACAATATAAAATATTTGTTTAAAGAAAAGTTTTTATATTGTTTTATAGTTTAAACTTAATTGATATCAGCCACTTAACCTTTAGTTTATCGAAATTAGTAGCTAAATTTAATACCATTTCACCCTAATATTACCAGTATTAGTGTATATCATCACCTAACTACAAAAATGATTCCTACTACATATATAAGATTATTTGTGGTGGTGGAAATTGTGTGATAAAGAACTCTTTCAAGCCACCGTTAGGGTATAAAACATTTACAAAGACCTAGTACATTGGAAAGTAACACTCATCTTTAATTTCGATTTTATAAAGTATCAGTGCTATTGACATAAGCCGTCATTCGAATTTCGAAAGACAATGGCTTGTTGCTATAAACGGTCTAGAAACCAGTTTTAAATACTATTAAAATTAATAACTCACTTCACTGAGGTAGAACACCTTTAATTTTAGTTTTAACCGTATATTTTTTTAAAGTTAACCTATGACATCAGATAAATATAAATTGAAAAATTACTATTAAATAACCGAATTCTTAATATTATATAGAATAAAAATGTTGCGATAATATAGAAAATAATACAATGTAGTAAAAAAAAACCCAAAAGTATCGAGAAAAACATAAATATTTCTAGCACGTCTGGAACACAATTAACTGAATCGGGATGGTTCTGTATTGTCACAATGGCCACGATTTGTCTAAAGCCTTAATGCAGAAGGCGTGTCCAAACAAGTCAAGATTTAGTAATGGCTTTTAATAAGTCTACAGTGATTTATTAAAAGCCAAGCTAAATATAAAAGTTTTTTATACTATTCATTTTAACCACCATTTACCATTTTTCATTACCATTACCATTTTTCAATATATGTAAAATGAAACATTTACAGATTAGAAACATCGATATCTGGGAAACTGTTCTGGGAGATATTTTTTTTGTTATAATAATTAGAAAGACTAAAACATATAACAACAAATATTGTTTATAAAATTGTTAGTAGTAAGCGTTCACAACGTTCAGTAGAACTTTTCATAGCTACGTAAAGTAGCTACTTAATATTTACGTATTTTCAAAGAAAAAAAACCATTAGTATTATATCTTTTTTTAGTGTAATTTTAAAATCCTAAAACATTTTTTTATGTTACTTTAAAAAACACAATCAATATCCAATCCAAAGTTGTATTTCCTTTTAGTTAATAGATGTAGTAGGTGTAAATCAAGATTACAACTTGATACAAGTTACAACTTGTTAAGAGTTAAAATCGCCTAATATGTATCTCCCACGAATGAACTAAGAGACTCGTTTATTCTCCTATCAATATCGGCTTATTAATAGCGAATCCCAATAGATAGATCTCTCTTATTATAGCAAACATTACTCACTAATTGATGAGTCGCTAATTTCATATTCTGCAGAGCTATCGATGTCACATTGTTATTTCGCTATTTGTTTCATTATTAATTGCCGAGTATTCAGTTATAACAACGAAAATGGCCATTTTATTTGAATTATCATAAACTTTTGAAAGTAGTACAATATTTTAAACCTCTTGTGTTAATTTACTAATTAATACAATATAAATCCAAATACGCTACAAACCTGAATTTACATATATAAGACATATAAAGGTACCCCTCATTAGAGCAGTTTTTTTTTTTTGCTTTCTTGATATTTCGGGTTGTCTTCAAAACATTGGTTACACTGCCATGTATTTAGTTATATTCGTTTCTTCATTATTATGATTATTATACATATTTATATTGTTCACCACAAAATCAAGAATTACATCTACATATAGGTTGTATAAAAGGCGGCCTTATTGCTTTATGACGATTTTGTTCAAGGCGTCATAATAGTCATCACATTACTTTTAATTACTTCGATTGGATAATCAAAGCATCCTTCCATAATATTTCATTAAATTTAATAATTTCATTTTAGGAAATAGTGACGAAATGCAATTTCGCTAACAATAAATTGATTTTATATTATAACAGTGTTTTTTACGAAAATAATTTCATGTGTTTCAATGGATTGTTGTATTTGATGGTTGTATTGCCAAAATTTTTAACTCTCGCACTATAATTATTGTATGTAAATGTCTTATAGGTACTGTTTTATTAGAATGTCACTTGCACAAGATAGTTTTCACTGTTTTGCACTGTTTATAAATTATTTCACACGGAGCTTTCTTTGATGTACGTGTTGACGCATAAACCACCGGAAACGGCTCTCTTTCAATAAATTTAGTAAATATTAATTTAAAATTCATTTTTGAAAATATTCAATCACTACAATGACTTCCACAGTAACTTTATTATATTTTGTTATTCCCATAGTACAAATTATTTTTTTATTTATTATTATAATTTTTAGTTCGATTCATATTTAAAGCGTATTTTGTATTTTTTTTTAACTGTTTTCTATTTTAGGAAAAACAGAAATATTTTTGTCCGTAACACAATAAGATACAACGCTTTATGAAATATAATTTGCAGAGTACAAAAATATCTAATAAAAAAGATTACTTACACAAAAATCTTGTAAAATAAAACTTTTATGTTTTTAATCATAGTAACGACTAATAAATGAATATTTTTTTTTAGATACCACTTTGTCGTAGAAACTTTATTTGGTCATACTGTAATCATCTTGCATATGACCAGTAAGATATTAGGGTATTCGAAAACAGTAAACTAAACAGTAAACAGAATACATTTCTTTAAAACAGATTATAGAAATCCTGGATTTGCTAAGCTACGATAGATTAATTAAAGCTATTATATCTATCATTTATTATAATTTGTAATAAGTACGAATGTAAAATATGGTATTTAATTACATTTATTTAAATACAGAGGTGTTCTAGCACCAAATAAATATAAATTCAAGCAATAAATAAAAATGAAATAATAATTAACAGACTACAATAACATAGAAAGAGTTACTAAACCCATATTTAAAAAAAATAGTAACTAGTAATGACATTTAGTTATTAGATTAAAAGTTTATCAAACATTTAAAAATATATATTATAATTGTATTCCAAATAATTTTATAAAAAATAATAAATAATACATTTATATTGTAAATAATTATGTTAAAAATAAAGCAAATACTCAGATCTATAAATTGCAGAGTCTATTATGGTAAGTAGGTACGTTTGAATTCCTTGCCAAGGCAATTTGAAATGCATTAAGCCAAGATGACAGCATTCAAGGATATTTTTTGAAAATTTTGTTTTGATTATTCAATTCTTGTTACTTATTTAATTTGCCTACATTTAGGTCAGTGATGTAAGGAGGGCTTGAAAGGGCTTCCAAGAGGAAATCTTCGACTTAGGCTAATGTACGTCTTATGTACGCCTCTTATTAAATTTATCTTTCTTAGAAACACTACTGGTTACTTTAAGTTTTGCATTTTTTTATAAAGCAATCAAGATAAAGCGTCATTAGTCATTAATAAAGTGTTTTAATAATAATATCAAATTATGCTCCATCATGTGCCTTAAGTTGTTCGATATGTTATTTTATTTCCTCCAGATATAAAGTAAAGTATGGTATTTATAAGGCGAAATGTGGCGGAGTCAGGAGGAAAGGAGATACCATTTATTGACTTATAAACTGTACTTGTTACCATTTAAGATAGTATTAGAATTAAGAATTATCAGAAATTTAAAAAATATCTATATATATGTCGCTAGAATATTTTTATAAAATTATAGAAGCAACACTCTGGCATAAAATTTGTTTTACCCAAGTGGGGTAACGTAAATGGGTGAAAATAAATTCTTATTTCTATCATTTTTATTCAAATGCTGCATTTTTGACTTACTTACACAGAATTACTTTTATAGTTACTTTTATCAGATAGTTTTAAACATTGCTTGGCCTGGTAAATATTCTTGCCGAATTAAAAAACACACATTTTTAATTAAATTGGCGGGTAGTATTTTTCCTTCTTAACTGTAATATTTATCACAAAATAATTTAAGATTTAATAATTTAATTTAGTCTTAGTAAACTGTAAATATCACGTATAAAACTTTAGAAACAAACTAAATATAACAATTTGCACTTGCATTTAAATTTAACTTAATTTCATGAAACGTTAGTCCTAAAATGAAGATACATGTAAACAATTTACATATAATTATAAGATTAGATTACGATAAAATATGAGTTGAAAAATTTATTCATCACACGTCCTTTTGTAATTAGTAATAAAATGATACGTGCGTGGGTTGTAGACTGCACCAACTAATAATTATGTTATAAAATGAAAAATGTAAATAGGCAATGTTATGTTTCAGTTGTATTGAAATACGTGAAATTCATTGCTTAGATCAAAACAAATCTAATGAATCTATTAGTATAGATGAATTGATACTTTTCTACTCATAGAAAAAAAAATTAAAAACGTAAACTTCTAAAGTGGGATTACGTATAATGTAAACGTCTAAAAAGAGGGGATTGCGCTGAAGTACAACTATTTTTAATTTCTTATACCTACTTATTTGTGAAAGTTGTACAGTTCGGTCTTCTAAAGCTAGAAACAATAATTCGTTTCGTAAAAGGTTCACTGGTGTGCACACTTAGTTAGTTTTGTGTGGTAAGACATTGTGTAATAAAGGGTATTATAACGTATACGTATTTGTTGTTTCTCTTCTTCTCGATTAAAACAGATTTTAGCCTACAAGCTATCTGACGTACAAACCATTCGAACCATCCGTTCGAACCATCCAACCATCAGAACAGACATGCCTGGACTTAAATTTCCAAACTTTAGAGTTCTATCAATATTTATTACGTATAAATATATTTTATATTATCTTATTTTTTTACTAAATAAATTAATATTTAACGACATTATATCTTAATTATTAGAGCGACAGTTTCTAGAATCGAGACCCTATCTCTCTCAAAATCTTATCAAACCTTAGGGTTTGATGAGAATTTGATTATGAATTTATTTAAATAAAAAAGTTTTAATCTAAAATGTTTAAAACAAATTCTGAATTAATTTGAAAAGAAATGTATTTTAAAAAGTTTTCAAGCTCTTATTATTTTTTGTAAAAATTTAAAAATAAATAAAAAGTTGCAGTTTTGTATTAGAGTCGGGTGATTCAACTCGTTCATACATTTAATAATATTGAAAAACCTGGGTTTTACTCCCGTTGCTTTACTGTTTCATAGACGTGGTTTCATAGCGTTGCTTTACTGCATACAGAAAAATAGGTAAGTATAAAAAATAACGATTCAGAATATTAAATGGATCTGAATTTAGACACCTACTAGGTCCAAATAAAGATGCCAACCGTCAAAACCACCTAATATATTATAAAAATAAACATCTCAAATCACGTATTTTAAGATATTATTATGGATGTTCAAAACCAAGTTAATACAAATATAGAAGGCTGTAAATATATTTGAATAACACATTTTGACACGCCACTAGCCTTATCTTCACACATTATCAATTGCCGTCATAAAATATTTTTCATATCTTTTAGAGAAAATAATGTCGCTTTTAAATTCTTATCTAGAAATCATCAACCATATTACTGGAGCTGCTGCTCCAATTCTTACCAGGTGGTTATGACACTATAATGTAAATGTATTTCAGGAAGAATGTTTTATGATTCCATAGTTTTACATCCTGGCTATATATTTTTAATATTTTTAATGTACAGAGACTACTCCTCTACAAATTTATTATTGGAATGTAGTTCCTTATCGCGCGTTGTGAAAGGGGGCTAGACGGTAAAAATTCTTACCAAAAGTTGGCACGACATGTTTTGATATCTCTCTCTCTCTTATAGAAAGCAAGCTAGATATTTTCATTTCTATCATTATTATTTTTTGTATTATATTAAAGTGCTTAGTAGGTCTTTATTATTTATTTGATATTGGAGTTTGTTCTTTTAAAATCAATTTGCAAATAAGACAGTTTAAACGAAAATAATAATACAAATTTGTGATCAAATATACCCGTAATGTTTAGTAACAATGCCATCTATTTATACCTCAGGGAAACATAACTACATCTGTTATATAAACATATCTGTACAAAGTGAAACCGCTAGGTGGCGGGACAATAACTCATGGGTTTATTGATTCTCTTTTTTTAATTTAGTTATTCATTTTATTTACATTTATTATAAATTATCGGCGAAATATCATGCAAAAATAGTATACAAATATTATTCATTAGCATATTAGCTTATATTAATAATTTAATACCATAAAAATTAGAAATGTATCGTTCCCTACATGGAAATATAAGTCTTTACTTACCTACATTACAAATAATAAATATTTTAGGTGTTAATTAAATAGTTTCATTATATTTTTTTTTATTATCTTAAATTGCTTAGTAGTTCTTTATCATTTATTTGATATTAGAGTTTGTTGCAATTTGTAATAACGCTAACTATTTATACCTTAGCAAAACATAACTACATCTGTTATATAAACATAATGAAACCGCTAGGTGGCGCGACAATAACTCGCCGGTTTATTGATTACCACTTTTTGATTTAGTTATTTTTCTTTTATGTTTATAAAAAATATTAAAAGCTTTTAAGGTAATTTTTATTTTATTACAATTCCTTCAATAATGAATCGAAAGGAACTACGTTCCATCCGGGAGTCCCTTGACACCTCTTAGTTTATGTTTAGAAGAAGATTTGCAACATATTTATTACATGGTTGACATAAATTGACATAACTTTTTTATTTCTTAACCGATTCAAATGAAATAAACACTAAATATTAAGTGAAGACTGTTAGAATATAATTCTGAAATTGGTTTATTCGTTTCTGAGATTAGCGTGCACAAACATACAGACATACAGATATACAAACAAACAGACAAAATAAAAAAAACATAGTTTTGGGTTCTCTTGCTCTTATAAAAGCCCCCCATTATGATTTTTTTAAATAATTTCCAAGTACAGAAATCAATCAGTGACAATTATATTATATGTATAGATTATTGAGTATCAAGGTTTTATACACTACATAGCATAAACTTAAAATTATATTGCTTAATCCTTTAAAATATTATGTGAAACACTCTTTCCCAGGTTTCGACTTATAGGACTTCATTTTACTCCCGTATGTTGTTAAGGCTTAAGGAGGTTTGTATTTAAGAGGTTAGATTCTGTTTTTTATTAACATCAGTTTTTTGTTTTTTAATATTTGAAAGTATTAGAAACTTAGCATGAACTGGACAAATACTAGTAAAAAATCAAGTTTATTTTTAATACCATGTATAAGATTCGCTAAATTTTGCTACTATTTACTATAATCACTCATTTAACCTTAAGCCGCTCTACTTTAACTTTTAATTTAAATAATACCTTCTTTTTTTTTATATATGATCAATTGTAAACTTCCTGTATCACCTTTCCTAATACTTTCCACTACCACTTCAGCGCTAATAATTATTTCTATTTGCGTCAATGTATTAATGTCATTTTTGTTTCATCCTCATAATTAAAGTAGACAGTCACTCGATTCGGTTCGTACGAATAAATTTTAATAAAGCCTCAAATTCCTCAAGATTTAATTTCGACGTATAATTGAAGAAATAAGTTCGTTCAACATTAATGGTGGTTTATAGACATTTCAATATTAAATTGAAATCTGCCTAGTTTCAATATTAAAAAAACCTTAAAAACTGGTAGTAGCTAGCATTGATTTACCTTTGCACCGTGTTTTAATTGAGTTTAAAGTATATCGATTATTAAATCGAACCTAATTAAATGTATCTTTATATATATATAATCTGACATATACATAAATTTTGTGTAAATGTGAAAAGTGCACGAGCGACGTCTCCGTGGATAAAAGTAAATTACTGCTCAATTTTATATATATATATAATTGAACAGTAATAATACTCTATTTTATTAGTTCTCATAAGAACTAATAAAATTATTTTTCTTACAAATATAATTAAATTAATTTAATTGAATACAGTTTTCTTAGTAGTTTCGCTTGCTTTAGAAACTTTAGTAAGTACACTTTGTAAATAACAAGACGAACGCTGTGCTAATTTGTGGTTTCGCAAGAGATAGTTAAGAGTATTAAGTAGCAGAAACACTTGAAAGTTCAGTTACTAATAACCCAGTATTCTTCTATCTTAAATTGAATTCGCGGTTTAAGCACGTACTAAGTTTAATCATACTAAATGTTTGAAATAAAAATAAAATAAAAAAATATCTTGATAGGGATTCGAATCCTTGACTTACAGACGGAACGATATCTTTGATATTATTAATCTAAGGGAAATAATTTTTAAAATACCAAAATGCATGTAATATACATAGGCATAGTATATAGGCATTGGAAAACAATATATAATGATAATTGGTTATATATTGTTTTTTAATGCTCAACTATTTTTAAGTAATCCTAATTTATATTATAAAGGAAAAAGTGAGTTTATTTGTTTTTTGTCACGTTTTTACATCTTAACTACTCAAACGATAGCGCGAGCGAAATCGCTGAAAATATCTAGTTTAAAGTAAGTCTAAAGTCTAGTATAAAACAATTTTCTTATTTTGTATGTAGTAGGTTATTTGTTGTGTACTGTATTGATAATAATCTACCAATTACCTAGAAAACAACTTATTACCTCAAAACATGAACACTTTTATAATTACTTGCATGTCGTTTTATAAATAAGTTGAGTTTTGTCAGTATACATTGTTTGGTGTCCTATTATTAATTAAAAGATATTCTTAAAAACTTGTTTGACAAATTTTAATAAAATATATGACATTATTATACACTATATTAAAATAAAACAGTTTTATATATAACTTTCGAATTGTAATTGTTGCCAAAATCGTTTTATTGTCAGAATTAATGAACGACACTTCCACTGATTGTTGCATGAAAAAAAATACTATGATTTTTCTGGAAATTTAAAATTTTCATCTGTTTGCCAATCATTTTTATTTCAAGCTTTATATGTAAAGTTTATTATTTAAAAAAACATTCTATTTTATTAAAGATATAAATGTATATGTCAATGAAAAGAAAAAGCGATGGAAAAAGGGACAGAAACAAATTCATTCACCGTTTTCTCATCCCTTCTCTTTCTAATACCACGGTACCTCGCAATTGTATAGGATTTCTAACCACTACACGTCACTTTACAGACTTTTACATTACTTGGTGCGATTTAAAAAATATATAAATTAAATAAAAATTATTGTAAGTCTCAGCCACGTGGTTCCTAAGTATCTCATTTCTTTTAATTTTGTGTCTCTTATTTTTCTCTATAAAATTTTGTTTGATAGAAAGAGAGAGCTCTTTCTATCGTTCCATGTTCTCGTTCCACCTTCCAACCCAAATCTTCCCCTCTCCCAAAGGTCGAATCACGGGACCACCACCAAAAGTCCACCCACGACAGCGAAGCAAAATTGGGAAAGTCAAGTTTCAGGATTTCGAGATGTCTCTGAATTCAATTCATAGCAAAAAGCGAAAAAAAAATATTAAAAAGAATTTATTAATATATTTATACCTGTATATTATGTATGTTCTAATATTTTTAATTTGTATTTACAAGTCCTGTGAGTGGTTGAATTTATGTTTAATTATTCAGTGTAGCTAGCATGAACATTACCATTAATTGGTACATAACTTGTAAAAAACGCCATGAAAGCCACAATGTATAAAACTAGTTAGTGGTGTTCGTGTCACGTGGTGTTATAAATTTTACTAACAAACACGTTAGTAAAATCTTTGATGACTATCGTTGAAAAAACAAATTTTATAATCTATAATATAATTTTCACTATAATCTTTATGAAATCTAGCAATAATTTGTTAATATTGTTAACTCACTATGAATTAGAAGGAGTTTCTGTCAATTAACGTAATATTTTAATTAAATAATAATTAGGATAATGAGCAATTAATAACTTCTTTTAGATAATGAATGGACGGCGGACCCAATAAACAAGTTAAACATTTAAATAATGTTATATATGCTGTTTAAACTTATAAGTTTATGTAAAACTTATAATGTAATATATTACATTTAAGTCCGCTTTAAAGTTCTAGGCTATAATCTCATACCTCAATAAGAACTTTTCATTTATTACTAAAGCTGTATTTCTTTAATGTAATTTAAATAAATCAAAATATAAGAACTTGGTTACAGACTATGTGATTACTATGTACGAACAAAACTTGTTACTATACTCGTACCTTCTGCTTAGTTTTTTCATAAGTAAAGTTTTATAATGCAAATGCTATTATAATGTGAAAGTAAATTATGCAAGTCAGAAATTGCAAATGACACGGGTAGAAAACTGAAAGTTCCTCTTTAAATTTTTAAACCTGTTTAAACCTGGCGAACTCATTAATATAGTTTCATTAACCAGTTTTGAAAAGGTATTACCTACCCCTAATGATATGATGTTTTAGAGATCAAACGTATTGATTTGGAACATAAAGTGTTATAAATTATTATTACTATTAATTATCTATACATTTAGTTATTTGGAGTCAATTATCAATACATTTAGTTATTTGGAGTCAAAAAATGACCAACGTTAATAAATTTACAAGAGCTATTAAATCTACAATATTTTATCAAAATTGTAAAACTACAGATTGTATTTATCTTTAAGGCAGTGCAAAAAGCAAAGCAAAATACAGATAATTAATTAAAGCCTGCGGGAAAAATCAGACTGGAACTTACTCGGAACACTGCTAGTGATAAATACGGTTGAAGACGTTAAAAGATGCGACATTCCAAAACCACGTCAGAAAGAATTCCAAGACCTCTAGGATGAAACAGTTCAAGCAGTTCATCAGTCTACGGCTTTAGGCAATTAAATAGTAGAATCTGATATTTAAGTGGCATGATAGAACCGAACTTCATATTGCTTATGTTTTATCAAATTAATATATGTTAAGAATATCTACGTAAATTCATTATATTAATATTTTCATTAATATCTTATTTCACAACAAATATTAATTGCGAACTAAAACTTTTCTTTATTTTATTGAATAAAATGAAAGAGCATTTCGATTGCAGTTGTATTTCTACAATGAACTAGATACATAAATACCTTACATTTCAACGTTCTAGTCGTTTTGCATAAAAAGATTCCACAAAATTAACGCTTAAGATTAATAAAAGCGTGCAGTAATTAAAAAAATAACTCTGTTGATGAACTCAACACAGCAAGTTTGAGTATTAAACCTCTTTTTATATTTTATTTCTTCATTATGTAAGGAACGTTAACTTTACTATTTGAAGGTATGATTTAGAAAAATGTTTTGTTATGATATAAAACTATTACAACTAATTGAATTTTATTTTTTAATTTGCTTTTATTATTTCTCCGATTTTCGATTAAGGTTTACATATACTATAAATAAAACGGCAATAACGCTAAAAATCACACAATCTTTAAAATACAAAACACTTTGTGATTTTAGTCGCAAGTTAATAAGAAAATAGCTGTCTACTGTTTCATGGTTCAACTCCTTTTTTTAGTAATCACTATTACTTTATATATATATGAACTATCGGATTGATTTTATACATTCCAAAAATATATTGATTCTACCATTTCTATTATTCAATCCATTCTATATTCACTTTAATGATACTTTATTTTCAGTAAAATTGCTTTGTTACTGAGAATAAATTTCGTAGTAAATCGAGGTTTCTCTTTGAGTGTCCAAACCCTTTCACAAACGCGCTTTGGCACTGTTTACTTATTGGGTCATCAACATTCTCCTTGAAACGATCCAAAGCCAGGTGATACTGCATGAACGACACGTTTGACGAAACAATTAAAATGGCTCTCATGGTATCGTACAACAGTCATTTTCTAATACGTTTATTATAAATTTAAACAGCGCAATACTGAAAAAGATAATTCTGGTGAGAAATACTGTAGCCCACTTTTGTATTTTAATGTCCAACCTTTATATTTAATTTCTTTAATGTACGTTGATGCAAGAGTGAGTTTTGAAATTTAAATAATGAGAGAATGAAATTTAATTAAAATAAACCAATTTTAGTGCGTTATTAAAATTTACATATAACTTCTTATTCTCCTGATTGGTGATTTTTATATCTTGTATCCATAATTAAGTGCATGGTAATATGGCCTTAATTGCTTAATTAGTTTATACATAACTCATTATATGATTACCAATAGACCACACTGATGATTATATATCATTCTATAAAAACCGGAAAAACGTGTCTTAGATGTGAAAATTTATCTTCTTGTAAAAAATAATATCTTGTATTTTAATTTATGGTTAGGAATAAGAAAAGACCTGTTTGAAGTTGTCTACAAACATGATATGACTAATAAAGTCCACCCTTAATTCAAAGATACTCCTGTTTTCAAATCAACAGGCAAAAGTTGTAAAAAAATGAAAGTTAGCTTGGACACGAGCAGAAAAGGGGGTAAAAGTAGATTATTATTGTACACTTAACAATAAAATGTTAATAAAATTTTCGTTTAACATTTTATTTGAAAATAATGCTACTTTAATAAATAAATTTAAGGATTATTCGCCAGTACAATTTAATTAATATATAAAATATACATAATTAAAACCCGACGTAATATAAAAAAATATAAAATTAAATTTCCTTGTGGTAATTTAATAGTTACAAACCATGTAGTTCGGTTCCGCTAAAATCCTTTACAGATTAAAAACCAAATATATAAATAACCAATTAATGTTTGTAAACGCAAACCATAATGTAAAATAGCTAATGGTATATTTGATATTCAGTTCGTTGATTTGATAGTTACGCTTCTAAGTATGATCTAAAATTGATATCATTTATAAATTATAAAATTGCACAGCATAATCTTCAAAGCAACGTTTAATAACTTTGATCTCCGAGAAATTAAATTCATACCAAACACCTATACGACATTGTTGTAAATGGTTAAGATTATCAACAAAATCATATCTGAAATTACTATGATACATCATGAATAAAATCAATCGGAACTTTGACTAATAGGATAATAGCATTCAACCAAATTGTATTCCAATCAAATAACTGATTAACATATTCCATAATTTGAATGAATACTCCAACATTGGACGCATCCAGTTAAATATTAAAATTGAATATTCAAATCCAATAAAACAGAGATAGTATTTCTTTGAAATTTGTCTATTAAATTAGTTAGTCCAGTTTATGCTTTTTATCATAGTTTGGTGGAAATCATTTAAAGTAATATTTTTTAAATAATATCGTTAAACGTCCCGATAAAGACGATAACATATAGAATGCTTAATTAACCGAGGCGGACAGCGATACGGTAGCACAGTTGGTAGAGCGACGGGACGGTTTCCCAGTAGTCGTGGGTTCGAGTCCCTGCCCGTATCGGTTTATTTTTCATTCTATATTTATAATACAAATAATTACAATTACAAATTACAATTTAAGTAGCCGATCAAACAGTGACTGTAGCTCAGGATAGTATCAGGATAGTACCATCCTTTCAATTATGATGGATATTTTTTGTAAAGTAGCTAGGTATTACAGCTAATTTGTATGTTAATTGAATGATTGTGTCTATCATAATCGTGCTGATCTAAAAGAAAAACTGTAGTTTTTTAATATAGACGACCATTTTCAAACAATAATATTACCTATTTTCTTTATCAATAATATTATTAGAGTTAGTTGAGAGACTTCTAATACTATACATACATATAATAAAATCACTAACTGACTTTATGTTTGCTTGTGTTTCTTTTGATCAATTCATTTTTTTTTATATAAATAAACTAAAAATATTTTAATAGCTTTCGTTGATATAAGGTTATTATATAATTAAGCTAGTAAATAAGACATTTTAAAATATGGCGATTATTTTCTGTTAATTGTCTTTATATAATTTAGGTTCTTAAGTTTTATATTTCGTTAAAGAAGTTTCTTAAAGTATTCTGTATAATAAAATGGGAACCTGTTATGGGTTAAACCCTTAGAGTAAAAAATATAACATGAACTTCTGACGACTAAAGTTACTTCTAGAGATGAAGTATTTTTATTCATTCTAATAAACATTATGAAATACTAACTGTTAAGGGTGTTCGATACTCTTTAAATTTTCAGGTCTTATGAGATTATTCGGACTTTAAGAATTATTCCTTGTAAATTAAAATTAAAAAAATAAAATAACTTAAACACTTAACATGTAATTGGTGGACAAGTAATATTGATATTTAGATATTTCTTTATTTACTTTGATTTAAATATATTATAAACTCTTACAATAATTTTGTTTAGATAATGTATTAAGAGTCCAAATAAATTATCGGTTGACTATGTTATTGCCTTAGCAATAAATCATTTGTATTAGAAACATTCGTTGAAAAATATTTTCCAATTAATGAAAATAAAGCACTTCCTTTGTACCATTATCCTCCTGGTGCCTTTGTACGTCCATCGCTGAAAGTCAACTGAGTTAGTAATTATTAAAAAAATAATGAGTTCTTTTAATTGTAGGAACTATAACTAATTATAACAAATAACGCTTACAATCGCGATAACGGTAGCGTAGTATTTCAAAATTTGTCCTTTTATTTTTCTTTTGCAACTGCTGGATCAATTAATATTTTTGCTTTAAAATTTTGACACATTTTATTAGTAAGAAAAATATTTGTAACAGTATTTCAATTTAAACTTTTCAAATAAGGAACGTAACAAAGTTTTAAGTTCATTTTATGTTGTTATGATCCTCATTGAACATAATAACATGTATTGTAAAATATTAATAGTGCTTCTAC
This sequence comes from Napeogenes inachia, assembly GCA_959347355.1. NCBI lineage: Eukaryota > Metazoa > Arthropoda > Insecta > Lepidoptera > Nymphalidae > Napeogenes > Napeogenes inachia. Next base: position 6,846,431 of record OY365797.1, read on the forward strand.
GTAGAAGTTCGTATCTTAATTTGCCCTCAACTTCCTTAGAAGCAAGTGAAAGCTTTTAAAACATCTCGTGTGCTTTACATTCTTGAATAACTTGTTATAAATTTGAAGTGTCATAAAAATAATGTCAATAAATGAATATTTAACATTACATTCAAAAAATACTTCAACATTAACATAAAATAACTACATTCTTAAACCCAGTGGGATTCGTCAATACGGCTTTAATCAATGTAGATATTTATATCACTACGAATAGTACAAAAAAGTCAGTCACTGAGATTTATTGCTAGTTTATATTAAAATTCACCCATTTGTTTTGTTGGCCATCAATAGAGAAAAAATATTGCGCAATACATTTTGGTAAAAACGTTCATTTAGCGTGAATTAAATTCTTGTAAAATATTTGTCACTCATACTCTAATCCTCGCTCCAATGTGATTGTGTAATATAGCTGACATGACATTTATAATATATAACTTGCAACATTATTAAAAAAAAAACTTTATATATTTTTTGCAAGATTTATTTATAATAGTCCTCTTTATATATGTATAATAATATGTACGACCTACTTGAGATGTTACTACCATAGATATTAAGAAGCTTACTAAGTATTTTCAATTTACTACTATAAAACATTTTTACTATCTAAAGCTTTATCAGGAAAATTGCTTTTCATATATTTTTAACGAATATGTTACGATATACGATGTGGATTTATATTTTTCTTAAAGCCAACGTTTTTCATATATTTTCCATTAAAATATTTTACATATCAGCATTTATTTAATAAAAAAAATATATGGTTGCCTGTAAAGTCGGTTTTACGGGCGAAGATTTACGTGACCACGTCTTTTTCTCGGTAGAATATTTATTGATATGAATATTATTAAATTGCACAATATTTTAATAATTTGGGTGATTTTGTTGAGGATAGGACGATAAAGACGTTGTCACGTAAAATCATTTTATATATTATTTATTTTATATTATATTATTGATGTTATTATTTTTTACAAAATTTATTTACAGACTTTTTCGATACATCAATTAGTTGCGGAGATATCGATAATTGAAGTTATTGTTTGCTACCAGTATTTTATATATTTATTTTTTTCAGTTATAAAAAATACTATTTCCAATTGTGTCTACCAAGTATGGTCACATGTACAGCTCTCTTAAGTTAGCGGGGAGAAGTATTTTTTTTTCAATTTTTTTTTGTTAATTTTTTTGTTAATTCGATTGTTCGTCGTTTGTTCTTGATTGTTCGATTAAATTTAGCGTTTGTTCGATAAGGACTTTTTTTTAAATAATTATTATCTAAATTTTATTTGAACCTGGCTCTTTATATTTAATTGTCTGTACTTTTTTTTATTTTTTTTATTCAATTTTGATGAGTTTTTGTTTGTTCGATTAAAAAGAACGTTTGTTCGATCGTATTTTTTTATTATCATTTTTTTAATATCATTACACCCACGCTCCTGCACATATTCAAATAAATATTTGCCAAGAAAATATATTTGCTATTCAAACGCTAAAGGAGTTCCAATACATGGACGGTATTTGAAAAGCAAATATATTTATTATTGTTATTTATCATTCTTATAAAACTATTGATTAGGATTTATTTATAAATAACTAATTGTTTTAACATCCTTAAAATGAATATTTTTTATTTTTGTTGATTGACTATTTCGATATATTATCACAACTACGTAAACAAACTCAGGTTCTTATTTACTGAATGTTTTCGTGATACTCTGAAGTATATAAATTCTATTATTTATTATATATTTATCTGATGTATTTATGCGAGATAAAATTTGTCTTACTTTTCTTATTTTACTTCTCCCCGCTAACTTAAGAGAGCTCACATGTACTGGCCTACATATTAAATAATAATAAGTACAGATAATGTTATGTGACGTCACTTCTGATTTTATATATTTTAATATTTTTAATTTTAAAGAATTAATTTGAAAATCAAAACACTTATTCAGATCGAAGGTTCAAATTTTTGCTAAATAAATTTGAAATTAATTAAAATTTGTAATTGTAAATAATGAAGTTGAAAATTAAAACATTTACTTAAATTAGATGTTAAAATTCTTGCTCAACACATTTTAAATCAAGTTTTCTTATATCTGCCACTTTTTCTTAATATTTGTAATTTTAAAGAATCAATTTGAAAATCAAAACATTGCTCGGCGGACCGATCATGTTTGAGTGGGAGAGAGACGCAAGGCATTCTATGTGTGTGTGACTCATCGTTACGTTACCGGGCGTTACACTTTTTCATAAGTGACTCCCAGTATAACCTAATTTAAGACGTTGTCACGTCAATAAGCATATAAGTACACATAAAGGCTAAGTTAGTCTTTAGTCTTAAAAAAATATCATCACTGCTTACCTTGGGTCTGTACAGAAACTTAAACAAAAAATATATATAAGAGTCGCAATGATGAAATATTTGAAAAATAAAAAAACCTACAATCATAATTTGCTAGCTAACTATATTCATTAGTTTACTCGAAATTTCTTGTTTGTTATTAAAGAGGATCGCAGTCAAAGATTTGATATAATCTAAAAATAATATTTAATAATATGTACATCACCAAACATTTGCTGTTAAGGAGATATGGAGAGGAAAATCTCTACCATACCATTTTGGTTTTCTGTTCTCAGGCTGCACATTCAGGTGCCGCCAGGTTACAACAAACTAAGACACCAAGGATGACGCTTCCAATATTCAGATCTACCCACATTAAAAATATATTTTTGCCGTATCTACAAAAAATCTTACGTACAGGATGATATATTAGTTACCCTACACAAGGACGCTAATCCCACAAAAATATATAATATAATATAACGTTAAATCATAATAACTTAGGGCGGAAAAAGATTCATGCAAGCACTTCAATTAAAAAATATTCAAGTAAACGATCGATGGTGCTACTTACATAGAAGGTTTCATTAAATGTAGGTTAAGTTGTGATATCGAATTAGTGATAATTCATTTATTAATTTTAAAACGTTACGTTGTTTGGCCAAGAGAACGAAAAGAAAAATAAATATAATTATATATTGCAAAAAAATTTATGTCAGCAACTCCTCAATAATAGTAATTGTCTTTACAAACAACACGATAGATTAAAAATAAAACAAAACAAGTTATAAACTCGTCCTATTTTCGCCTTGTACAATAGATATATTAAAAGGTTTGCAGCAGTTACAGGAACAACATAAAGGTTACCAACTTTATCTAACAAAAATAAAAGTAAGGAAAAGCTTAAGTAAAACTCATTAAGAACCTACCTCATTTCACGCTTAGTGCACTTGCTTTGACGCTTAAATTTATGGTCTTTATTTCTTTTTTGGGGTCACTTTTGTCGAAAATAGCTTTTATTATTTTTGTTATTCAATGACTCTCTTATTAGAATTTTAATTATTATTTGTGTTTCCAATGATTAACTTTAGGTTGCCTACCATATTGTAGGTATATAAAAGTAATAAAAATAAGTTTAATCTATTACGGTCTAATAAAAGAAGTCCAAGAAGTTAAAAAAATATAATATTTTTATAAGGGGGAACGGAGATTAGGTCATTGTATTTCCTGCGCACACTTACCAGAATATATTTTAAGCAGAATGGCTGGTATACCATCAGGACCACTGGCTTTATTCACATGTAAACGACACAATGCTCTCCATAGTTCTTTGCTTGTGATGCAGATATTGGCATCGAAATATCGCAGTGAGGAAGATGAGCAGGAGAAGCATTGCCAGTGTCTAGATGCGAATTATCACCAAACAGACATGCAAATACAGTTTCTTTCTCTATCGCTGTATAGGCCAGGGATCTATCCGGCTTCAGCAGAGCAGACCCTTACTGGGTTGACTAAAGTTTGACTCGATCGCTTTTGCAAGAGATCAGAAGGCTTGACTGCCAGTTGGTCTGACAGAAAACTTTTCACCATCTTTACCGATTCTATCGAGACGAGCCTTCCGTAATTTTTTTTGTAGATCTTGGCAGCTAGGTTAAAGACTCTCTAAAAAAAAGGGTTCTTTGAACTTACACCCGAAGCTTTTCGCCGTTGAGCATCACCCTAAACGAGGTAAACCAAGTGATTTCGGTCTTCAGCATGACCACATTTGGTATTAAACCATGGCGAGCTTTATCACAAACATAACGTACGTCAGCAAAAGGAATTAAATACTCCATTGAATGATGCTCCACATTGGTTATAGCATCCTACAACTCTACGGCACCAAATAAGAGAAGCAGACTTGTCGCCAAGGATAAGATGCAAAAAAGTGACTCGTCTCATCCCTATTTTACATATCTATCCTGCTGACTTGTATTTCATTACTCACCTAACACCATTTGATTAGAAAGCTGGTGGGGAATAAACACAGATTTTACCAGATAGTGGTCGGAGGTTCCCAAGGCAGAGGTGACCTCTACACGATACCTGTGCAGATTAGACTTGAATTGGCTGTATGGCCTACTTTCTCTCTCTGATGACAGTTTATACTACAGGATATCTTTGTAAACAATACTTACCCTGTGCCTCCGCTTTATTAATCTCTGATATCTTCTAAGATATCTACTTTAATGAAATGGTGTTAAGGGTAGTGTGGATCTATATGAAATGTACTACATATGGAATGCATTTAATTAGATAAGAAATATTACTGTATTCTATAAAATGCTTGGTAAATAACACATTATTCTATTAAATATAAGAAATGGTTATCTAGTGTCTATCTTCTACGGATAAATATAAACCATTCTAAACTTTCATATTGATGTTTGAAAGATATATATTTCTCTAGCACTATAATTTGCTATATATCTTAAGGTAAAGCCATCTTTTGCCAATTTAAGAGCACAAAAATATGTTTGTCGCAACATCACATCACAAATCTCTGTATTGTCTGGATTTTCTGTAATTAATTATGAATTATATATAAAAACGTTCTTCTCGAATTACTATCATTTTTATAAGTTGTCTTTTTTTTTACTAAAACTCTTACTAATAAATATATGTATGTTAAGATATTTTTAGAAAAGAACATCAGATACATATTAAAATTCAAATTATAACAATATTATTTGTAAGACTATACCGCTGACAAAACAGTTTCTGAAGATTATTGTTTTGTTATGGTAACCACTTATGTAAATTTTCGTTACCCTTCTTAAGCGCTAGTAGCACTAGAGTAGATTTATCACTTAGCAAAATCTATTTAAGAATATTTAATGACTTGTTATTACATTTGGCGGTTGTAGCTATTTGGTTCATATTTTATGGAAGATAGTAAAATGAACAACACAATAAAAAAATGTGAATTACAGTTTAAAAATGATCTGATCACTCATATTACTTGTTAAACCATTGTATGTATGCAAAATAATAATAATATATTTTAAATAAAATAAAATGATCATTTTAATAAGATAAGAATGAATAACATATTAAAAGAATATTACAGACAATTATTTATGTAGGTAAAATTATAAGAAAAGCCTAAAACTTTATTTTACAAAATTTATTACTTTAAGCAACGCACCATACTTATAAACCTTGTAGATTGCGATAAAGGAATAATCTTATTTATTTATAATATAGTATTTTTCAAGATATATATATAAATTTCAAAGTGAAGTGCAGGTTGGTTTGGTTTTACGTAAATGTATTTTGTTAGGAAATAATTATTTTTAAGCGGAAAATATATTATTTAGCAAAGGGATGAAAACCATAATATTCCTAGGGAAATCTTATTATTCGTGTCATGCAACAAACATCGAAAGTATGGTTCATTAGGTGTGCAAACACAATGTTGGTAATAACGTTCCGAAAATGTTACTAATACAACTGTTGCTTATGATGCAATATATATTTTTATTTTTTATTTAAGTTTATAATAATAATAATAATATAACAAATAAGTTATAGAGATAAAATCACAAGTTACTTAAAAACGTATTTCAAATAAAAAGGGTTCGTGTCTAAGAGTAATAAATAGTATTTTAGGTAATTTGTAGATTGTTATACATATATAGTACATATTATAATTAACCCACTTCATGAAGAACAGGTAAACTTATTCATACATGCATAAACTTATTATTAACATTTTCATTGATAATATATATATTTTTTATTTAAACTTCACTTGAAGTAGTCACTGTGAAAAAAACGTCATTTGTTTCAGAAGCATTTTAAATATCATTAATAATTTTAAAATTATTTGAGCGATATTGATATTATTTTCCTGTATTCTAATTTAATTGCTAAACTTAGTGTTAAAATGTTCATTGATAATATATATTTTTAATTTGCACTTCTTGAATAAAATAGATTTGACCAAAAGTGATGCTATTTTATGTATTCTAATTTCATTGCTTATTCACTACATTAATCACTGATTCCTAATAAAATAGATATGTGATTACTAAATACGTTTAGTCTATAGCTCATTATTCTGTAAGCTCATCACTGAAGCTGACTACGTATCTATTAATATCTATTTTAAGAGATTTAATCCTTTTCGATAAGGAAACAAAAAAAATAAGTTTAAGTATATTTTTTTGTCTTTAAAGTATAACTGAAAGAAACTTCATGGATACTCTTTTAAGATAAAGTAATAATTAAGTTTTTATTATTTATTTATATTAGTATTCTACAAAATTATATATTTTTAGATTATAACAATTCATGGAAGCAGAAGTTCTAGGCTGAATGTAGGAATATTCGAATTTCGACCACGATATCGCAAGAGCGAAAGAAAAATGTCAAACTCGAAGAAATGAAACAAAGTTTATTTTTTTGCCGTTTATAATATCTAAATAAAAAAAAATATTTGGTAAAAGATTAACTAAACGTAGCTATGACCGGGTGAGGAGGAGGCCGAGCCCCTGTTTTACCTAATTATCGATTGCGCCATATAGCGAGGCCAGATGAAATACGATTTCGAGCTACCTCATATTTCAAGTATTAAACCGACACCTCCCAAGTGTAAGTTTTTATATAAAACGTGGCATATCAACTAGAACACTTCAACATTCTCTTGCCCCTTTGGTTCAACAAATATACGTTCGGTTTCTAGTTTCCGTCTTCACAAATGATTTCGTGTTGCGTTTCGTTTGCTGTTCTATTTCTTAGTAATCGGTAAATTATTTCAGCCAGACAGTTTATGTATATATTTTTGGTAAAGACATATAATAGCATATGATTTTTACCAATTCTTTAATATTTAAATATTTAAATTTTATTGATTACAAAATCCGTGGGGATGTTGGTGTTTCGTCATCCAGACCGGCCTTATTCCTGTATTCGAAACATCTGAGGCGCGTGATACTTGTGGAGCTTACTGTTCCTTGGGAAACAAACATCCCAAGGGATCACACATTCAAGCTCAATAAGTATTACGAACTAACCAACGAACTGATCAGGAATAAATTTATAGTTAGTTTGTACGCGGTAGAAGTGGGAGCGAGAGGTATAACAGCAAAATCTCTCTATATCCTACTTAAAGATCTTGGCCTTTCTAGAACAAGCATCGGGTCATTTCTAGAACGTACTTCAAAGGCGGCATTAGTAGGTTCTTTCCAAATTTGGTTAGGTAGGGAGAGGAGTGTGGAGGGTGAAGGTGAGCGTTTTTGCGCATAATAAAGGGGCCCCTTAAACCTACTCCTGGGTCGCAAGTCCCAGACACTGCTTGCACTCCTCTCCTTGCAACGCGATGGGCCCGGCACCCGCACGGTGAATCCATGGATTGCTAAGAAGCTTCGTCTTATCTAAATTGACAGCCCGGAGAGACGGGATGACGCTAGAAAGACAGTTGACGCTGGAAAGACAGCTGGCAGCTGGGAAGACAGCAGACTGCTGGAAAGACAGCCGAGGGCGATGGCCTAGCAAGCCAAGCCCGGGAACGTCGATAAACGCTAAAAGTCCAAATAAGAAAAATACCCCTAGGACAGTCCGAGAGGGGGGGCGGAAGAACTGTCCACCGGTTGACAATTACGGCGAAAACGGCGCGATAACGGAACTGAAATGCCCTACGTGCGGGAAAAATTACAAAAGACGAGCCTGGTTTATTAAACATCTTAAAACACACAATGGTGCTGAAGTGCGGCAACCGTCGGTAAGATCTTCAGTTTTCACTGCGGATAGAGTTTACCCTCATATATCTCATGGTGAGCCATTGAATGAAAACTACCAGGAGTCCATGACCATCCGGACGCGTCTTAGCATTCCAAATACTAAACAATCGACCTGGAAAGTACATGACCAAAATATAGCGGCCCTGTTAGAGCACCCGGGCTCAAATCAGGTACTCGATGCGCAAGTAGAGACTTTCCAAAATACTATTTACGACTACTTTAATGAGCACTATCCACCTACGAATCGTTATGCTCACAAAAATAAAGAAAACGGTTTTAAATTGAAAATGAGGAGGAAAAAAAGAGATCTTATAAAGAAACTTCGTATAGCCAAAGCCTTAGGCGATAATCAACTTAGTCACCAACTGTCTAGGGCATTGCGATCAATTCTTAAACTTATCCAAGGTATAACAAATCAAATAACGAAAAATCGTGATAGCTTTGATCGGGCAAAACATGAAGTAGACTTTGATAAAAATCCTTTTAAATACTCAAAAAACATTTTCAAAGATCAAAAAGGTAAGCTTCTCTTGACCAACGAGCAAATTTTCGACCATTATAAAAGCACATACGAAGTGCCAGAAAACCAAAGACTATATGGGGATCCAAACGAACACAAACCTGAGACTCCTACTGAAGATTTTCAAGCCAACCCACCAACTTTGGAGGAAATCAATAAAATAATTAAAATGAAACCATCTAAGTCAGCACCAGGTCCGGATGGTATCCCTTATATAGTTTACAAAAAATGTCCGTCGCTCCATAAACATCTTTTAAATATATTCGGTAAAATCTGGTCAAGAAAGCAAATACCGGTATCGTTCGGAAAAGCCCTTTTTGTCCTCATTCCGAAAAACGACAATGTTAATAATCCCAAGGATACTAGACCGATAGCCCTAACAAATACAATTTCCAAAATATTTTTCTCTTTTTTACAAACTAAAATGACGCAATTCATGATTAACAATAGATATTTCAGGCCTAATCACCAGAAAGGGTTTTTGCCCGGAATTTCTGGATGCCTGGAACATAATACGTTAATATCGGAAAGCCTTAAAGATGCTAGAACTAGCGAGAGACAAATTACGGTTTGTTGGATAGACTTAGAAAACGCCTTTGGGTCGGTACGACATGAACTAATGATGTTCGCGCTTAAATGGTATAACTTTCCTATGGTAGTTCGCGACATTATTGCATCATATTATTCAAAATTAAAATTCTCAATAATTTTTAATGAAAACCATTCAAAACCACTTAATTATAACGTTGGTTTATTTCAGGGCTGTTGTATTTCTCCTATTATATTTAATATAGTTATTAATATTTTAATAGACAAATTAATTAGAAATGAAAAAAATTGGGGCTATCGGTTTAAGTTCAACAACAAATACACAGAATCCATACTAGCTTTTGCAGATGATCTCGCGATACTGACACGTAATCCGAAACAATGTCAGGTACTTTTAAATGTAGTTAAGGATTTCTGTACGTGGACGGGCGGATTGAGGACAAAACCAAGTAAATGTTTTAGTCTGTGTCTGGGTAGACGGAATACCAAATATACCTCTTACGATCCGGGTCTTATAATAGACGGTCAGTGCGTTAGTACGGTTACGGAAGCAGCTCCGTTTAAATTTTTAGGTAAAAAAATCGATTACCAAGGCCGTACTCCATCGTTGGATGTAATAGTCGATAGCTTTTTAAACGATCTCAAAAAGGTAGACAACCAACCAATAAGTAACGTCAAAAAAGCTTGGATTTACGATAATTATTTAACATCACGTCTAAATTGGCCTTTCCTCGTGTATGATATAAATAAAACCCTTTTGTCAAAGTTAGATGCAAGCGTCATAAAGACATTGAAGTTATGGCTCGGGTTAGCGCACTCAGCGGACTCTTCAACCTTATTTAGAGACCGTAACAACTTTGGATTAAAATTAAAGAAACCATCGGAGCTCTACAAACATCTAAGAGTTACCAAAAGACATATCATCGGAAAATCTAAAGATGATACTGTAACTTCTCTCCCAAAAGACAAAGTTGCCTCAGAGCTCGACTCACGACTTCAATTCCATAGAAAGTTTATGATAGGTGCTCAAACAAATAAAGTAGGGCTAGGATCAAGTAGGAAAGTTCAAGACATAGACATAACAAAATCTTTTATTCGACAAGACGAAAACGATAATTACCGACTCCACGCGATGAGCCTAGAAATTCAAAACGAATGGGTGACCATAGGAGATTTTTGTATTCCACTAGCTTTGAAGTGGCGCACCTTAATTTATGATTGGTCCCCAGCATTATTAAAATTCTATCTTAATGCATTCCAAATGACTCTCCCAGATCAAAGTAATTTAGTAAGATGGGGCAAAGCCACCGAAAAGTCTTGCAACATCTGTGGGGAGGCAATAGGAACCGCGAAACACCTATTAGTAGGGTGTAGGGTACTTCTAGATAAAGGTCAATACTCGCGTCGCCACGACAAGGTATTAGAAATTATACGGGAAGCGGTTAGTCTTTCAGTAGCAAGAGCGCGGAAGGGTATAACAACCACCGAACGATCTATAGAATTCGTAAAAGAAGGCTCCTCCAAAAAATCAAAAGCGAAGCCTTATTCAATATTAGGCGCGGCTCCTGATTGGATTCTCATGATGGACACGTATGAAAAGCATTACAAAATCCCTGGGGATGTTGGTGTTTCGTCATCCAGACCGGACTTATTCCTGTATTCGAAACATCTGAGGCGCGTGATACTTGTGGAGCTTACTGTTCCTTGGGAAACAAACATCCCAAGGGATCACACATTCAAGCTCAATAAGTATTACGAACTAACCAACGAACTGATCAGGAATAAATTTATAGTTAGTTTGTACGCGGTAGAAGTGGGAGCGAGAGGTATAACAGCAAAATCTCTCTATAGCCTACTTAAAGATCTTGGCCTTTCTAGAACAAGCATCGGTTCATTTCTAGAACGTACTTCAAAGGCGGCATTAGTAGGTTCTTTCCAAATTTGGTTAGGTAGGGAGAGGAGTGTGGAGGGTGAAGGTGAGCGTTTTTGCGCATAATAAAGGGGCCCCTTAAACCTACTCCTGGGTCGCAAGTCCCAGGCACTGCTTGCACTCCTCTCCTTGCAACGCGATGGGCCCGGCACCCGCACGGTGAATCCATGGATTGCTAAGAAGCTTCGTCTATGTCGTCTGTCTGTTGAAACTAACATATTAAAAATATGAATTCAATAAGCAAATTTTTTACTTGTTTGAAAATAACAATGTACATCTATAAATCATCGAAGGAAATACCATAATGAACTTTATTAAGATATTTTTATTTCGTTTCTGATATTTTATTAAATCATAACTGTATTTTAAATCTTTTTCCAAATATTAAACAAATAAATAAAAGAATCAATGATTGAATGAATGAATGATGAATGAATAAACAAAAAATAAACAAAGAAACAAACAAACAAACAAGCAAGCAAGCAAATAAATAAAAAAGAGTTGTTAATACCGTAATTGTTTGGATGAAAAATTTAACTTTTGACATTAAATAAGGCTCGCTCACGTGGCATTCATTGTTTGTTTAATAAAATGAAAATACCTACATTGCATACATTTTTACGATCAATGAACAATGCCAGTTGTTTTATATTTCGTAATAACTAAAAACCGAAAAACGAGTGATGTTAATACAATTTCATGTTTATAATGTGTTATTATCATAATTTTTACAAATATTAAAAGCTCTGCAAAAGTTTTGTTCTATATATTATAAGGGACAAGTGTATAACTCATGTAAAAGTATAAAGCAACGTTGGATGAAATTGTTTCACGTATTTTTTAAAGGACTTTACTTTTTCTTACTTGTATCTTATTCTTCATCGGTTCTATACTCGAATATCGTCCCAAACGCAGGTTATACACCCTTCTTTGCAAACTTCTACTTAAATAATAATCATAGTAACACCAACTACTTGACTTATAACTGGAAGTATCACTCCACATAGTACTAAATATTGGTTTTAATTATGAAGTCCTAGTGATTTACATTATTATAGTTTATTTAAAATTTTACTAATAAAATAATTGGCCCTCCTCACTAAATAATAAATTTTGTCAAATAAACTATATTATAAACTATATCATACAAAAATAACAATAACTTGACATAATAATTGTATATATCAGGTAAGCTTTTTAAAAAATATTTGATATAATTGGGACCTATTTTTTATTATTTAAGTTAAATGAAAGTTAAATGAAAGTTTTTATTATTTAAGTTAAATGAAAGATTCATGATTTATATGAGGCAATATAGTGATTATCAAAATAATAATATATTGAAACCATAATAAATTATTATTAAATAATCGTTTAACAATAATTAAACCTAACACTTTGACTTTCATACTTTACTTAACTTTGACTTTCATACATTTGAAAGTAAGTTAAATGATAATTGTAATGACAATTAACAGAAACTTCAATAACATGTTTTTAATATGAATTAGAAATTGACTAGAGCTATCTTTTATAATAAATCAGAGATAATTTAGATTTTGGAAGAAAAATAAATTGTTATGTATTTGCGTAATATAAAATGCAGTCTTTAAATATATCTTATTTCAAATAAAATATAATTATCAGTTTTTGCACGATGCAATTTTCAAATGAACAAAATGAAAAAGGCATTAAGCCACAAAATATTCAAAATAGGATTTTTTTAAAGACACCTTGCTCTGAATACAACTTAAAAAATGCAAAACTGGAAGAACCTACCTATAGAGGTACCTATAAAATACTGATTAATTTGTGCACTTTCTTATATAATTGAAATCATTCTTCAAGTCGCATTGCCATGCCATTTCACTTTTTTACCACCGAAACACTTAAAACGACACACAGTTTTTTTTATACCTGCAGAAACTGTAAAGTATATTATTTATTATATATTTCATAAAATCGTCAAGATTTTTTTTCTGGTTTGATCTTTGTATTGATTAATAACTAAATTGATATTTGTAAATATTTAATTGGCTACCTCTTGCAGGCAGCCTCTCTACATCAATATCGACAACATTTTATCTACTACTTTTTACAAATCGTGATAAATAACACAAAAAAACGAAACAAAAAAATGTGTGTTCCCTCTTTTACTTATTACTCTGTATTTTCTAAAAAATACATAAAAATTGAACACCCGGGCGCCATATCTACGCTTAGAGTTAATGCAAATTAAGAGGCAACAAATAAATGTGTGTATGGGCTATTATAAACTATTAATTTTATATAGGCGTAGAACAAATGTTGTTGGGATTGATGTAGAGAGGCTGCAAGAGATGGTCAAGTAATCACAAATAACAAATAAATACCTACACCAAATAATTTAAGACTATCATTGAAAAGTTACTATTGTAGTTTCAAGCATAACAATACATATTATTAACCATAAAAAAATATATCATTAAATATTTTTTTATAATTATTGACATAAAATTCTTCAACGTATTTTCAAGGATGCAGATAAATATTTATTGATAAAAAGAAATACATTGTTTCAAATTCATTTTAAAATAAATAATTGACCAAATAGCATTGGCAGAACGCCAACTGTAAAACAGTTATCCATCATTTGTAGCAACCGCTCGTTAGTGAGCAAGATATATGTGTAAATACATTTATCATAAGTAATTTTTGTTTTTAAAATGATTACTCTCCTTAATTATTAATTTTAGTACAAATTTAAGGCTTTTATCTGTAAGAATATAATAAAGTTGTATATTTATTTATAAAGTTGTATGAATATAATAAAGTTGTATATATACAGTTGTATGTTTATCACATCAGTCAGTTCTCATTTAGTGGGGTAGCTCAACCATCTAAATTCTAAAGCCTACAGATTAAGTTAAGTGTAAAGCAAACTGTATTATGTCTGTACTTTTATTACGCCAAAACAAGTATATTTTATTTTTAGAAGCCGTATGTTTCAAAATAGGAATTGTTTATTTAGTTTAGTTAATTACCGAGTATTTAATAACTTTAATAAAAAAGCAACAATTAATATTTTTATTATTTGTTCTTAAATAAAATTTGTTTAATTCATGTAAAACATATTAGAAAATAAATGGGTATCCAAACCATACTTGGAGTTTTGTTTAAGTAAACCAATTAATAACATGTTATGACTTCTAATTATCAATATTGTGTTTAAGTCTATCTATACGTTAAATTTAGAGGCAAATTAAAGGTTCGCGTTAGTCTCGTAAAAATATAGGATGATAAATCATGAAACCCAACGGATTTCTCTAATTGTTAGAAATATACGTCATTAACGGAGGAGTCTGTAATTCCTCATTCAGCAGAGTAATCTTTGATATATTGTTGTGTCACTGAATTTCATTATAAATTACAGTGTGCTCAGATCAGTAATAATTAAAATAATTATTGTTTTCTTACTTACTGGAATAGGAGATGGGTATTATATAAGACATGTCTTAAGATAATAAGTTTAGTTATACAAATTAAATTAAATTAAATTAAATTAAATTAAATTAAATTAAATTAAATTAAATTAAATTAAATTAAATTAAATTAAATTAAATTAAATTAAATTAAATTAAATTAAATTAAATTAAATTAAATTAAATTAAATTAAATTAAATTAAATTAAATTAAATTAAATTAAATTAAATTAAATTAAATTAAATTAAATTAAATTAAATTAAATTAAATTAAATTAAATTAAATTAAATTAAATTAAATTAAATTAAATTAAATTAAATTAAATTAAATTAAATTAAATTAAATTAAATTAAATTAAATTAAATTAAATTAAATTAAATTAAATTAAATTAAATTAAATTAAATTAAATTAAATTAAATCGAATCGAATCGTCGAAATAAGTTGGGTTTCTCTAATTTTATTTAATTTAATTTAATTTAATTTAATTTAATTTAATTTAATTTAATTTAATTTAATTTAATTTAATTTAATTTAATTTAATTTAATTTAATTTAATTTAATTTAATTTAATTTAATTTAATTTAATTTAATTTAATTTAATTTAATTTAATTTAATTTAATTTAATTTAATTTAATTTAATTTAATTTAATTTAATTTAATTTAATTTAATTTAATTTAATTTAATTTAATTTAATTTAATTTAATTTAATTTAATTTAATTTAATTTAATTTAATTTAATTTAATTTAATTTAATTTAATTTAATTTAATTTAATTTAATTTAATTTAATTTAATTTAATTTAATTTAATTTAATTTAATTTAATTTAATTTAATTTAATTTAATTTAATTTAATTTAATTTAATTTAATTTAATTTAATTTAATTTAATTTAATTTAATTTAATTTAATTTAATTTAATTTAATTTAATTTAATTTAATTTAATTTAATTTAATTTAATTTAATTTAATTTAATTTAATTTAATTTAATTTAATTTAATTTAATTTAATTTAATTTAATTTAATTTAATTTAATTTAATTTAATTTAATTTAATTTAATTTAATTTAATTTAATTTAATTTAATTTGTATAACTAAACTTATTATCTTAATTTAATTTAATTTCATTTAATTGATCGTCATAATATCTAATTATAAGGCCCGAAATATTTTTTTTCTTTAACAGGCATTCAAGACGAAAAGTTAGGTCAAGTGAAGTAAAGAAGGAAGACATAATAATAATAATATAAATAATGTCACTGGTTAAATTACATACATTGATCTGACGTCTAAGTGAGCAAATTATTTGCTTATGTTAAAGGCACGATACAAATACATAGCAATACACATTATAAATACTTCGAATATATTTAATTAATGACCAAACCCAATTTGTAAAGTAAATGACATCAAATTCGCTCGCTAAGAACACCCCCACCCAATTGGTGTTAAATAAAATGAAAAGTTTTACTACAATATTTCATAAATAATTTATTATTCTAAACTGTTCACCTAAACCTAAACTGTTTAAAGTTCACCAATTTAGAAGTTTTATTATTAATTTAGTTTTAGTATTTTATTTAAGTTAAAAATGTCACATTTTTAAATATCTAAAAAGTTAAAAACAACTGTAATGACTAAGAATTGCATATTCAAGATAGTCTTTCTTACACAGCGTTTTAAATCATTTGCATAATGCTCTGTAACTAAGATTCTCATTTTATCCGTTTTGAATTTGCATATCTCCTTTGTATGTACATTAATTTTTTTCCTCCAAAGAGCTAATTATTCTATGAGCATCTATAACAATTAAGATTTCATTTGTATACTTACTAATATAAGAAAGGTGAATTGTATTTGTACAATTATTATTATAATTGTTAGTTAAGGAAGATTAGTGATTTTTTACTTTATACATCTACATTAAAAGCTAACTTTAATATTAATTTGTTTAAATGTCTTATTTATTGCCTTAAGAGTACAAACACATTATTACACATATTTTATTACATTAAATATATTTATTTTGGAAAATATATTCTAACGGCCTTACTTATAAACAAGGTTTAACAATTTAAACCGAATATAAATTCGAAATAAGGAAAATGCTTATTAATAATGTTATGTCGACATGATGACAATGATATACTGAGTTTATTGGTAATAAATTATTCTTACGTTATTCACAGCTTAAACCGAATATAACTATTCACCCTGTTACTTATAAAAAATGACTATGCAATGGTTATATCGTATTTAAACTATGAATAGCTATATTCGGTTTAAGCTATGAATAACGTAAGAATAATTTCTTACTAATAAACTCGGTATAACATTGTCATAACTATTCTATCATAATGTCAAATGCACAAAACGGTAACGTCGAAAATCATATACAAACTTGCGAAAAAACTAAAAAAAATATTTTTCTGTGATATACTTTGGTACTTTCAATGTTGACGTATTATGACTTTATAACTCAGTATTATAATAATTAATTATTAGTTTTATTTAATAAGTATTATAAAATGACTAATGAAAAAAAACGCACGTACTAACTGAAAAATACGAAATGAGGAAAAGGTATAATTACAATGTTATTACAATATGAAATCAACACCTACTATTCTAATTCTTTTATTGCTTATAATATATTTTTATTTCAGCAACTTCTAAAAGAATTATTGAAGCCACAATACTAATTAAAGAAAATAACAATTTAAATACAAATACAAATGAGGCAAAACTAAAACCGTGGACTCAAGTAGTTGAGGAGAATTTATACATTTTTTAAGCGTAATGTTGTAATTTTATGAAAGTAAATTATATTTAAGCATCATTTTGTAATTTAATAAGATTTTTGAGAAGTAAATGTAATTAAAACATTCTACTTACATTTACTTTGGGTTCAGATTAATTGTAATTTTATAAAAAAAAATAAAAATCAGATAATTTAATATCTCATATATTTATTACAATTACAATGATTAAATTGCTATATTAGTTGGGTTTCATGATCCGTTGGGTTTCATAAATTGCTATATTAGCACTGTTGAAGCTACCATTTACATTTTGGTGTTTTACAAGGAACTTCTGAACCCTATCGGTATAGACAAATCAATTTTTGTTGAAATAATAAAAATAGATTCGTATATGCGATATCAATTTTTTTATCCTTACTTGTCTTCTATTTTTTTAATGGTTGAGTGAAACAGTTTATTCTGGTGAGTATATTTCACATCTCTGCTAAGACGACCTGAACATTCAAATACTATTTATACCCTTTACAATGTATATAGAACTTGCCACGAGAACCTTGCACTTTAGGCATTGTGAGTGCAGTCTATTCTAATATAATAAAATGTTTTTGAAAGTACTGATTTAGCAAGTCGCCTGAATATTCCAGTAACGGACTGGTGATAACCTATGATTGTTTGCAGCATCACCCATTATCTGAAATACATAAGAAAGGCATAAGTTCTGGTATATTTACATATCTATTTCCAAAATTGTATAAAAAAATGATGTATGTCTTACTTGATTGCGGCCCCGATATTTTAATGCTGTTAATATAATTTGATCATCATCATCATTGAATCAGCAAAGATAAGTCACCTCCCCGTTCATCCATAGTTATTTCACCACCAAACAATCAACACCAAATAGTATTTTTAATATTTTAGTTTCTCCTAGACTGTTGCATTAGAATAACCATATTATTACTTCAACTCCTTGTATTGAATTAAAAGGCATTCGATTTTTTACTATATAGGTACTAAGCACTCAGATATTTGTAAATTTAATAGAATCTAGAATATAGCGAATTTTCGACGTTATTAAAAAGTGTTATTTGGTTGCTTGGTTACGATAGTTATATCGAACTTAAACTAGGGTGAGAGCTTGTTTAACGATGTTTTTAATTTGGTAGCACTTTAAATCTAGGTTATGCTAGGTTTAAGTTACACCCAGTGTGCGGTCGCTAGTGCCGCCATCTGGCGCGTCCTCGGGTTGCGGATAAGGGAGGTCCCCCCAGATATGGGGGGCACCGGCTTCGGCCGGCGCGGACAGCTACTAGCACGTGTGGCTGCTTGCCTTTCGGGGCGAGCATTGCACGGCCACAAGATCTCGGAAGCCCGCACTGAGCGGGAACGAGGGCTGGATTGACGGAGCTTGCTCTGATCGTCTGGCTGCGAGGAAGACAACCTCTATAAAAAATCACCCTATTTTTGTATTGTGTCGTCGTTGTTTTGTCTTTTTCTTCTTCGTCGTGTTCTTCGACTTTCTTTTCTTTGTTTCGTGTCGGTCCGGAGGTGTGGCGTCTGCTGAAGGACCGTGTAAGGACGAGGGCGCCCAACAAAAATGATAATGAACGATTCCAAAATAAGTCCCCAGGCGGGTGCTGAATCCCGCACGGCCGCTGCTGCCGTCTGCCGTTCACGTGCAGGAGTCCCTGCCCTGATCGATACCACACCGACCAGGATAAACAAAAAGAGTGTGAGGCGTGGTGGAGAGAGTCCGGTTGTGGTTTTGACAGATTCAGACGATCTGTCAGAACCACAGCCGTCCGCTGGACGGAAGCGGACCTATGGGGTGATCCGCAGTTCCCCCGAGGTCGCATCTGAGTCCGATCCCGAGTCCGGTGTTGCAGTGGCTAAGTGCAACACCGCTCGGCGTGGACGGGGTGCGTCTAAAGGACGCGGAAGTGGGCTCGCCCAGGCAAGGGCCGAGTTGCGGGCCATGGAAGAGGAGGCGGAGGAGGTCGCTTTCGAGCACGGTTTGAGTGCTCTGATCCGCCGCAAACCGATGGTCAAAGCTAGAAGTGCGCCGGGCTCCGAAGAGGATCTCTCTTCGGAGGCGCCACTTGCTCCCGTTCCATCCGATATGGACGCTGAGCAGTTGCGAGCAGTCGCTGGGAAGCATGCAGCGTCCATTCTAAACGTGTGCAAAAAGAGCCTTAATTTAAAAGGCACAATGATCAAGGCTCTTAAAGAGGCATCGAGTGGCCTCGTCGAAGTCGTGAGTGTCTTGGCTTGCAGGGGTGAACCCGAGGAGTCGCGTCGCATGCGGGCCGATAACGCTCGTCTGCGTCGCGAGGTCTCCTTCCTTAGGGAGGAGATCGTTAAGGTCCGGGATGAGTTCGCGGAGCTCAAGAGCTCTGTGGAAACTTCTCGGCCTTCCGTCTCTTCGAGGCTTCCCCCGGAGATGCCGCCGTTGGGTTCAGACGCAGTTGAGGAGTTGAGGCGCTCTGTACTGTCCTCGGTGGGAGTTTTAATTAACTCCCGCTTTGAAGGACTAGAGGAGCGTCTCCTCCCGGCGCGGATCCATCGGCCGCCGCTCGAAGCGGACAGGCGGAGGAAGGAGTCGGTTTTGGCTCCTGAAGAGGACAATCTGCAGGGGTGTCAATCGCCGATCCTGCAGATGTCGTCCTCGAAGGCCCCCGGCACAACCGAGGCTTGGACCACGGTTGTCCGTAGGGGTGGTAAAGGCAAGGGGAAAAAAAAGAGCCCTCCCCAAAAGCCTTTTGTTCTTAGGGCCAGTTCCAAGGGGCAGAAGTCCACTTCGGTGAAATCGAAGGTGGACGTGTCGAAATCGGGTCCTCCGAAACTGCCCAAACCTCGTCCTCCTGCAGTCTTAATCAAGCTGCAGGACGGGGCGGCAGCTGCGGGGGTGACTTACGCCCATGTCCTGAGGCGTGCCGCCGAGATGGTCAATCTCGGCGACATCGGCCTCAGGGATGGGCTTAAGATTCGCCGGTCAGCGGCGGGTGCCAAACTTCTGGAGTTGCCCAAGGGCACTCCAGAGCAGGCGAAAAAACTGACGGAGAAGATCCGTCCAGTTTTAGCGGGTGTAGCAGATGTCGTCCGGCCGGTTCGGCGGGTGGCCGTAAGGCTTAAAGGCCTGGACGACTCTGTCACACAAGACGATGTGGTCGACGCGATTTGCCGCATCACGAACTGCCCTGGCGAGGCCCTCTTCGTAGGGGAGATCCGTCGGGGCGGTTATGGGGACATGGGCGTCACCTTTGCCCGACTCCCCATTGATGCGGCGAGATCGCTCGTCGACGCCGAAAGGGTCCTGGTGGGCTGGAGCTCAGCCAGGGTGGAGCTGCTGGAGGCGCAGCCGCTGCGCTGCTTCAGGTGCCTGGCACCTGGGCATGTGCGTGCGGCTTGCCCGTCCGCGGTCGACCGCAGCGCCGCCTGTTTCCGGTGCGGTGGTGAGGGGCATACCCGAGCCACTTGCACCGGAATGTTGCGGTGCGCGGTCTGTGCGGACCGAGGCCTTTCAGCGACCCACCTATTGGCGAGCCGAGTGTGCAAGGCTCCGCGAGTTCGAGGATTAGCACCTGGTGCGAAACCCTCGAGCGCGGAGCCCAGCACGGAGCCGGCTGTGGCTATGGCAACATAGTCACATCGAGCTCAGCGGGAGAGGCTGCGAAGGAGAAGGGTTCAGCCCGTTCCTTCCCAGCCGTAGGCCTAGGTGAGAGGGGGGGCAACCTCTCTCGCCATTGCACTAGGTCTATGAGGTAGGGGTACACTGGTTGCCCGGGGTACCCCTATACGGAGGAGTTTCGCCGGGCCGCCACGGTGAGTGCGAAAGCGATCCCGTGGCGTCCCAGTCGAGCGTCGTGGGCAGCCGTTGGTTTTTTAGTGGGGTGCCTTAGGCAGTCGCCGGGTGCCGCACATACCGCCCTGCCATCGCCTTCCTGGCTTGGGTGACGATGCGGAAACGCATTTTTCCAACGATAAAAAAAAAAAAAAAAAAAAAAGGTTAAAGGTTAAAAAAAAAGGTTAAAGTTACCGATTTTATTAGTAAGCATTTTCTTTATTAGGAATTTATATTTGGTTTAAATTGTTGAACCTTGTTTATAAGTAAGACCGTCATCACGTTATAAGTACGATATAACCATTGCATAGTATTTTTTTATAAGTAACAGGGTATGAGTTTACTTAGATACATTTAAAAAAAAACACTACACGTTCTTTAAAATATGATATTAAATAAACTTCTTTTTATATTAGATATATTTACTCCCTAGTATTTACTTTTTAATGCAAATTTAAAATTATTTGTAATTAATTTCATTTTAATGTCACACAATAACTGCACTAAACATTCGTTGTACTCCATTGTTTTAATATTCTGTACTTAATATTAGTGAAAATTGTCTTTTCATCTGACATAAATAAGTTGATTTGTGTTAGATTTTATAATTAAGTTTTCTATAAATCGAAACCATTTTTCAAAACAAAAGGATATTTGAAATTAAGTAAGTCTATTACTTACTGAAATTTCCTTTTACTATATGTGATATAACCAATTCCGGGTAAAACTAAAAGCACTTATATATTTAATTATCTGCTAGAATAAAATTTAGTTTATCCAGAGGATCAACTGTCGGCTGAGCGTCACTCGGCGTCTTAAGACTTAAGTCAAGTGTACTTTGTGCTTCAGCTTCAATTAATGTAATTATTTTTAATTTTATTAATTCATTATTATGTTATTTAGTGATACTTCTGATTGAATAACAGTTGCATGTTATTACTACAGAGAATTATTTTAATTATTATGTAGCATGTGTTCTAAGCATAATTGACAACAAAATTCATATAAATTGTTAATTATATACGAACATAATATAAACAGGATATTATTTGTATACAATATTGAACGTGTTAAACTTGTTATATTTTAATTCAAAACAGCTTGATAAATACGAAAATTGTTTCATAAATTATAAATATATAATTTATTAAATTAGTAAGTAGATGTTCGTGGCAATTGGCAGTAAGTGGTATTGTATAGTATTTCAAATAATTACCAAAGAACAAATGTACAATTTATATTTTTAAATTAAGTTTTATATTTTTATATCGACAATTATAGTTTGAAAATATTTATAAACATGTATAGCCAGGTTAAGCTTTATTTAAATTTATATAAATATAAAATTAAAAATAAACCTACACGGACAAGGATTCGAACCTGCGACCTCTGAGAATTTATCCCGTCGCTCTACCAATTGAGCTACCGTAATCTCAATATATATATATATATATGGTACGGTAATATACGGTAGCTACAGAGTTTCCCAGAGGTTGCGGGTTCGGATCCCTGCCCGTATCGGTTTATTTTTTATTCTATATTTCTAAAAAATTAAACGATTATACTTTATATATCCTGAAATTTATTATACGTTGAACCTTAACAGTGACATAGAAGGTAGACAATCGATGTAGTTTACTAAACAAAACTTCAGCGTGTTAATTATACCTTTTTGTTTATTTTAGATTCACGATTGCAAATAAAACGTTATAAAATGTTTCATTCTATAAGTATTGGGTTTTAACGAGACATATCTTATTTTAATATAATGAAACACCTGATGCGCTTTGGGCTTACAGTCAATTTAATTATGCTGCAGATAAAATTAAGAGAATAAGATAGGGATTACATAAAATCTCTCGTCCAAGCTTGAAATAAAACAGCTTGCACTAAGTTGTTAATAGTCTGGACTCTTGCCAACTACCCATTTGAAGAAATTGCTGACAATCTACCCAAATTTTGTTAAGTTCTTTTAATTAAATATGTATGTATATACGAAATAATGACTAAAGCAAGTTCAGAAATAAATTTATTATTTTGCCAATAAACAGTTTTATTTTGCGTATGTTATTTTGTAGGTTCTGTGGGCACACACATTAATTACTTTTGTTAGTACTAGTTTCTGACAAAACGCTGTTTATTACTAAAAGAGTAGATATAAAATTTACATGGATTCTTCTTAAATATCATAGCTTGTCAAATTGATGATATAAAAATAGATATTATGACATTTATAGTACATACATGCACAAAGTCCTTTCATAGCTTTTTGTTTTTTTAGGCTTGGGCACTTTGACCTTTCTCATCGTGAAACAAAGCTAATTAAATTACTGGATGATATTCTACTTGTAGATACCCCGGTAGAGCCGCCACACACTCCTGAATAATATCCCTCTCTAACAAAGACGGCAAACAAGAACTGTTTAATGAAATAACAAGATAGCAATTTTTGTTTTTTTTGATAATTAAAGCAATAATGTTTTTATACGTTTTTTAAATAGTAAAAAAAATGTAATATAATATTTACCACTTATGATTTATTATTTCTGCATAGGATGTGTAGCAATTAAGGTTTATTGATTTTTTCTCCTGTAATTCTACTACTATTAAATTAGAATGTTTAACTTATGTTAAGATAATATAGCTATTAATCAGCACTTTGTTATTTCAAGTCTAGCCTAGAAGCCTAGGGCTTGAAACTTGATTACAAATTTTCAAAGTGGACCAACTAGCTCTCCTAAATAAATTAATCGGAGAAATTTCCTTAATTTAACCTAATACATCACTGAATTTCAAACGATATTACGTTGTGTACATGATATTATTCCAACTTTTAACATTAAATATGAATATATTTCGTTTATGACTCATCCGTACGTACCTAAACGTTTTTTCTACGAAACTATTGACTCCAGTAGGTTCTTAGTTTGGTGAAATATCAAAAGTAAAGATCGTAAGAGAGTATTTATCATTAAAACTAATATTTTCGACAAATGTATGATAAAATTGAATATAAAAATGATGGCACATTGCACACTAGCACTGTAAAGTAATCTGTAGATCAGATTACAACGTAAAGACTTACCTGAGAATCATCTAGAAAAACATAAAATCGATAGCGTAATAATAAGTGAACATCTGAAAAGACGTAACATAGCTGAGTAATCATCTATAAAAGCGTAAAATAGCAGTATCGTCAGAAAATTTTATAACAGTTGCACTAAAAAAGAATGATACTGATAAAACACAAAGGTTGGACGAGAATATTATACAAGATATACATAACAAGCAGGTCATTACTGTGAGATCACAAGCAAATAATTGTATCGTAAATTTTTTGGTTAAATATTTATTTCACAAATGACCTCTGCATTGTTTTTAAAAAGTTTAACTTCACCAATAGTGATAATAATAAAAAACTTTGCGTAGTTCTCGTGATGGTGCTTCATTATTGGGTCTTCAAAAGAAACTCCTTGATACCATTAATTGCTCCGTTTATTAGGTAGCTAGGGTTGTCTCCAAGAAGACTGTAAAGTCCGACAACGTAAGCAGTAATGATATTTTCGAAAAAAGCAAGCGTATTTATATTAAAAATAGCACTTTTGTAACAGTATAGATTAACAATTTATATCACATAATATATTTTTTTAATTTACATTATTTAAATTTACATAAAGAAAAAAAATGGCAGGAAACCGCCTCAATACGATCAGGGTTTTAATCTATGATACTATATATAGATAACGGTAACGGTAACGATAACTAGATAACGGTTTATTTTAATTCTCCGTATATTTTAGAATATAAACATATCTATAAAATATTTAACAATATTTTTTTAAACGAACAAAAAATATTTATATTGAGTTGATAAAATGTCAATTTGACCTTATATTGAATAAAATTTTAAATTTACATTTTAAATCTAACCTATATGGTTAACTATCATAATTAATAACTCACAATTCCATAAAAATAATTTTATTTCTATGTGTAGAACTCGTGAAAACTTTAGAAAATACTTTGTGATAAAGTTTCATTTAATTAATGTAAAATGCTTATTAAATTAAATATTTGTTTAAAAATAAAAACTATGTATCGATATTTATATTAACGATAAATTAATCTAATTTATTGGACAACCTAACCTGGTTATGTTTTCCTAATTATACAATAATGGGAGATCTCTATTTCAGGATTCTAACTAATAAATCTACATGGACCGCATCTTGCTCAAAGTGGAAGGTAAACTTTAGTGAGTTATAGAGCTGAGCTAAACTGTTAGTCAAGATTACAACCGGCTTTTAGAAATGTAAACCTATCGAGCTCCTTCCATTAATTAATTGAAAAAATAAAAATACACGATCTGTACATCATTACTATTCATTAATATTTAATATATATACTTTTATTTTTGTTTGATACAGTCAAATTATACAAGTAAATTTCACAGGCTGACAATGTAATTGTCAGTTCATTTTAACATTGTGGTTTTTAACATTTTCAAAGGAATTAAAATTGCGTGCATCATTTTAACTGAAGCAAATATATCAGTAGCATGTAAATTTATACATTGTTTAATCAATTTATACATGTTTTGTTACTTTTTGCCATGTTTAACTTATAAATATAGGTATTTCTAATTGTCTCTACATGCGTATTTAGCTATGTAAGCCTTATTTTTTATCAATGAGGGCAAATACACAATGTAACATTATTGTCATTTCATATCTTAAATTTCTTAAATATTTTTGTTATGAGGAACGCCATTTATTTAGATCATATTGGATTTGATTTCGCTTAGAGTTTTAGGCCGTGGCGTGCAATAGGCAAGTGAAAATTGGCGGCAGAATAAGATTAAATAGCTTTCTGAAACAGTCTCCGTGATGAATGCGGTGGAAGAAGTATGAAGATATATCCTCGCAACGCCAAAAGAACTTTCACAGAGCACTGGATCTCAGTAAATCGAAGGGTTCATCGTTGAATGCGGTCAAATGTTAGAAACTGAGACAGATTTATAGATTATAGATGACCGAAAAACTGACAATCATTAGTTATTTCCAGTAGTCCAACACTTGGCAAAGCATTGAGTGGAGTTTTATCAAAGAGCCACCACCAGTAATACCACGACTAGGATTTTTTAGTAATTAACGCAAAAACTTCTGGAGACGACAAATAAGGTTAAGTTTACCCCATTCAGAAAACTTCTTTTAGGAAGTTCACGTCTTAAAAGAAGACACAAGTTTCTTTTGTCGCAATACGGAATCTCCAGTACTGTTATCCGCATGAAAATTAATGTTAGCTCTATCCAACGTCTTATTGATATGCAGAAGGAAGGGAAGAAAGAAATAGAAATGAAATGTTGGAAATAGCAGGCAGCCCTGAGGAATTTCATCACTCACGGGCTTAAGGGTTGGCGGTATAAAAAAGACTCGATAACTTTGGCAGGGAGCAGGAGCAAGGAAGTAATGGTGATAGGCACAGGCCTACAGAGTAAAGCAGATTTATTGCATTTTTTAGGAATCAGATGGTTAAGCAGCGTCTTCCATGAGTTCGAATATTAGAGCTCTCTTACTGAAAAGAATCGCCAACGACAATCGTTCTATTCTTTAAAGCATTCTATGACATTGTTCACAAATACACTAAACTGTTTACTATTTAAACTCTTTACTATCACTGTTACACAACTTAGTCTTTCGATCACACACTCAACGGTTTATTATAACTGTTACACTTTCATCACAATAGCACCACCACACAACTTGTACTCCGAATTTCACAATGCCTTATCTTAACCAAGCTGCGATTTATATACTTCCTATTCTTAGTCAAATCAGTATCCCATATAAAATTTTATCAATTAAACTTCTATTCAGAGATTCAATTGTTTTAGTCAAACCAACAACTTATATCTTTATTTTTAGTCAAACCAAACTACTACATGTATAAAAGCTAACACGAAACTATGTCTTTTAAGTAGGAGTAACGAAATAGACGCTTTGTCACAGGAGTCAATTTATAATCACTCGATTAGAGAAAAGACTTCCGGTCCGCTTGACTTATGAACGTTACAGGAAAGTAGACTTCGTCGTATGAGTTTTTGTAGAAACAAAAAAAAGACCAAAGAGAGTATCAAGAAGATCGGCTTTCTTTTTTTCCGTGTAAGCCAGGGAGTCATTCTTCTTCTCATTTTAAGTTTGAGATAAGCTGTCATTTGTTTCAATGTATTACATTTTTTTTAACTTTAAAGACTATCATTGTAAAATTAATGAATTAAATAACACTTTTAGTCTATGTTTCCAGTCAGCCTCCATTTTGTTTGACGTTCTATATCCGTATATTATATTATATCTTATATTATATGAGTAGCAGAAGAACATTTCAAATACTCGTATAATATAAGATATAATATAATCTTCATCTTAACAATTTTATAATCATATAATATTCATACGTTTCATATTTCAGGGCTGATTGAATATTATTAAAAATTCATAAATCTTTTGACGGCTTTTCCCTTCAGTTTCAAAGTTTGTTGGAACATTTTTATTTCTACCGTTTTCACAATTGGAATTCATTATTGCAGTGCTCGCGAAGCCCTTTTCCTCTATGAAAAGTTTTCTTGTAAACACGGCTGAAATATATCTCTATCGCGGGTAGACGTGAATATTTAGGGCGTCGTCCTGGCTGTCTCAGTTTCCTGTTTCCTGAATATTTCTAAATGTGAAGATCGTTCATTCTCATCGTTTTGAATGAAAATTTCCGCTTATGTGTAACTTAATACATCTAATTTTAAGGAACAATTGATCAACTGCAATCCTCACTTATTGATGTAACAGAGTCCTGTGTATATATTATGTCTTTACTTGTCCAATGTCTGTAAGTCATATGAATCAAATATAATAGATTTACATTAGTGTTTTTCATTAAGTACATTTCCTTTTATTGTTATGAAAAATAAATAAATATATTAAACTATTTTGTTATTTTAGTACCCCACTATAAATTTGAGACGGGTAATTATGGGCAGGATACAAAACTGCGACCTCTTAGATTTATTGAGCCGTTGTTTGACATTAACCTACTATATCATAACACGCTCCGATGAATTTACCATTTTACATAGTACGGTTATCCTTATTGGTATCTTACTAAAATCGTAACCAATAATCCCAACTTTGCAGTATAAATTAACATTGAAACTGAATAAGATATTCGAAAGAACACTCATAGATGTCACCTTCGTTTGGATTAAGATGTGTAAAAGACGTTAAATTCATCGGAGCACGTAATGACAATGTAACGCAATTTATAGTGCAGCGAAACGATTTTCCGAAAGATGGCTTATTTTAATCCTGCCAGTATTTAAGGTTTTATTATCATATATCTTTTAAATATTATTTAACTAAAATGGTTTTCAAAAAACAAACATTTATAAGTATATGAGAATCTGTTTATTCTTTTCTCACGTATCAAGAAAGATTATGTTTTTTTTTAGTTTTATGGATAGGGTAGAGAAGTGATATCGCTTGCTTTTTGTTCCTTGGAAATTTCATCATATTATGACATCTATGACGAGCAATTGGTAAAAGATTATAAAAATGCAATAACAGTTTGTGTATTAACAACATGTAAGAACGTCTTTAAAAAGTGTATTGCCTATTCAAAAAAAGTGGTTTAGGTACTTTATGTATGATTAGTTTTTTTTTTAGTGACAAAAATTGGCGATAATTTTGTCCTCAGAACTCTCAATATAGCTAGCTATATGTAAAGATCATTTTAATATTATGAAAATTAGTTATAAACTTAAGCCGTGTTAAGATATTCTCAACTTGTTTTATCTTTCTAGATATATCCTAGAAATATTACCTATTAAATATTATTTAATAACATGGAAGTAAATAGTATTTTTTCTAGCAAATCTTCTATAGCTATAACCATACTAATACTTAAAGTAAACATTTTAGTAAGATAATAAGTATAGTTTTAAATTAAACTTTGTTGAGTTGATTTGTTGATGATTCGTAAATAATCATCGACCTTTCTATGCATATATGCAGTTTAAAAAAATAAAATAAAAAACCCTTTATACAAAAAGTCCTCTAAAAGGAATAAAAATAATATTATTGTGTTTTTATTGAACTCATTGCTTCAGTGGACCGTACGTTGACGATGGTGTCTATTTTATGAAGTTATTTATTGAGGACTTAGACTATATGATTCGATATCGATATTTCTTTATTTGCCTTGATAACCTATTTGCGTTTTAATTTCTTTCCTTATCAAGCGATCCCCCGACGCAATGACTTAATAAGTTCATATTATTATATTTTTTATTCTTTTTTGAGGTCTTTTTTATTTATTTTTTCAGCTTTTTAAAATTATGTTACTGGTTTTATTATTGTACTAAATAAACCTACGGACATACAAATTTTCACTTGTTTAAATATTTCTATTAATATTACATAAGAACCTTTCACGTGCACCAATTAAACTTAAATATCTTGGAGACGACTGTTTTTATTTCAAACAAACATAGCTAAGAACCATCTCGACAAACCATGCTTTCGATATAAAAAATACACAATTTAATCCGCCCACGCGTTTGGCTGCGACATTGCCACAGACACACAGATCGACAAGTCAAACTTATAACACCCCTCTTTATAAGTCAAGGTTAAAATTATATATTAGAGGTGCATATTCTAATATATAATAACATATCATTTTTTTGTTTTATTAAGCCGTTTTCATAAACAAAAAGTTAAAAGCTTTACCCACTTCACCAGTATTTTCTATGAAATTAACTTAGCAAAGTAGTTAATAGTTAAATATTATTGTTTTCACTGAAACTCTTTTAATAATTTTTAAGAAGAAATTTATTATTAATGATAAAACGTTCTGGGAACCAACAAAGACAATTAGTTCAACGTTGCAGCGTTTCTGAGAATTTAACCATACAGTTACAGTTAGGTTTATATATGTTACATTGAATTTGGAAAATAGAAGTTATAAGGAAAATAATAACTTTAAACCATGACATATTAAAATATATTACCAAGACGGTTTCGTTAATTTAAATTGCTTATTTCTATGTTTTAAAATATTTATAGTATAATGACGTGTAACGAGGACGCTTTTTTAAATAAAATAAAATCACGCTTTTTTAAATTTCGAATAAATATACGATGAAAGGTAAACCAATACGGACATGGAATCGAAAACGCTACATCTGGGATAGAGGTCAGATGTCACGGGTTCGAATTGCTGCCGTTATCGATTTATTTTCCATTCTATATTA
Organism: Napeogenes inachia; assembly: GCA_959347355.1. Taxonomy (NCBI): domain Eukaryota; kingdom Metazoa; phylum Arthropoda; class Insecta; order Lepidoptera; family Nymphalidae; genus Napeogenes; species Napeogenes inachia. The sequence continues at coordinate 6,876,969 of OY365797.1, forward strand.
ACTATAAAAACATTATTATATTTAAATAATTATGTTTAAACAATAATTAAATAAAATGTAAGCTAAGTGGCATTTGGTCCAAATTATTAATTTATTTAATTATGCAATTAATTATTTGCAAAGAATATTTATGCATTATTTTTTCTTGTATTAGGACATGATATTAAAGAGTCTGTAAGGAATGCATATTTTCTTTTACAATTTTTATATAGATGTATCAACATTTTCTACTAAAACAAATCAATTAAATCATACACTAATCACTGAAAGTGTATAATTTCCTAGGAAACTATATAAGATATACACAATTGCATTAGATTTTTTTAAACATTTGACATTGAACTCATTTTCGACAAGAAAATGAATATTATATATTTATTATATATTAAATGAATATTATAATTAATATTCTTAGATATTAATCATATTAAAAATTTTATGCTATTATTTTTCAACATGTCACACATTTGTATTTTTACATCGACAGAACACACAATTCACTTACCTTAACAGCGAAATGTGATAAGTTATTACTATGCACCGGATGTAGGTATCGAATATAATCACTTTAATATAAAATCATTTAATACGATCTCCGTGTGTTTATGGTTGAGGTAATTGATATCAAGTTTAATGTTACTGCATATGAAAACCCATATCATACTCCTTTGTTAAGCATAATATTATAGTTTCAATGCAAGCAGTTACCATTATTTTTTTTACAATACAGCTACATTTTAAACAAGGAAAATAAACTTTGCTTTGTGAACAAGCTTACATACTTTGCAACACATAACAATATATATAATATAATATTTATATATATATACATATATATATATATAGATATATATATATATATATATATATATATATATATATATATATATATATATATATATATATATATATATATATATATATATATATATATGTATATGTATATGTATATATATATATATATATATATATATATATATATTTATAATGATAAATTCATCGATGTGGGTAGCGATACCGTTTTAATAATTCTTGTAGGTTTCTTACCTAAAGTATTAATGATAAACATTATAATATGGGTTAACAAATCTTTGTTATTTGACATCTATGTGACTTTATACTTTACTTGTTAGTGATTCTAAAAGTGTATTAAAATTACTTCGTGCAAGCATTTGTCCCAATAACCAAGGTATCCCCTAATCGGCATTTTATGTTACAATTACTTGTATTGTAGTAATGGTTGTCTCCCTAATTAAAAAATTGGCAAGAATTATCTTGGCTTAAATGTCTTTAAAATTAAAAAGAATAGACTAACTTGTACATACAGGAATCGTAATATTTAGAAAATACTTAAAAAAAATATGTTTACAAAATTGTATCTAAATTTCAAACTTTAATTTATTTTGTATATAAATAAATTACCTTATTTTATAATGTCATGCTTTTAACAGAATATACCAAAAACCCTATAATTCTTCTTTAAACATGTAAACATTTAGCTTGTTTAAATAATTAATATTTATATTGAGCATATTTAATTTTTTGATACATATACCGTAAAAAAGTAAACCGATATGGTCAAGGATTAGGGTCGCAACCTATGACGTACCATCCCGTTGCTTGACCAATTGAGCTAACTTATCGCTACCTGTCTTGGTGAAATAAGCTTTCTTTATATTATAATCGTATGTATCGGGATGGTAGTGACATATATTAGGCTTCTTTACAAACTCCTTACCAACGTGTTTATCATAAATGAATATAAAAAAAAGTTAAAGATAAATATAAAAAGAAAGAAAGAGAGAACGTTAAAGATAAATATAAAAAAAAAAAAAATAAAAAATCCCCGATACAAAAAGACCTCCAAAAAAAAAAATAATATAATAAAAAATAATAATAACAACGAATTCAATAAGTACATAATAATAGTAAAGTTTTAATTTTTTATTTTTTGCTTTTTAAAATTATGTTACTGGTTTCTGAACTGTTATGAATGAACCTACAGACACACAACATTTAATTGTTTAAGTATTTCTATTAATCTATCCTAATATTATAAAGAGGACAGATTTATTTGTTTGTTTTAATTTAAAAGGTTCCGAAACCACGAGACCGGTTTGAAAAAATCTTTCATCATTAGAATCCTACATTATCCCTGATGAACAGTAGCTATATTTTGTAATCATCATCATCAATAATATTATAAGGAGGAAAGATTTGATTGTTTGTTTGAATTGAATAAGCTCCGAAACTACTGGACTGATTTAATAAAATATTTTACCTTTAGAATCCTACATTATGATGTACAAAGGTTATATTTAATACGAGATATATATGTTTTATATTTAATAAAATAAGGATCCGCGTGAAAGTTTCGAAAATGTAATAAATTATAAATGTATTAAGTAGTAGCATGATTCAAGACTTTTTCATATGGGTAGGTAGATGGTTAATAGATAGGTTTTAAAAACGTCATCAGGTATTCATTACTATTAAACACGACAGAAAATGGCTTCTTTTTTACGTAATTTAAAGAGTTTTTATTTTATTCAGCATTATTAACTTTTGTTATTTTTAATTATTATAAAAATATAATCATGTTCTATTTTGTTAATTTATTCAGTTTCTGTACAACCGCCATTAAGTCCGCTTGAGAGTGGTTATTTTGCCAAATGAATATTCAAAGCAATTTTAAATCTCCAGTATTATTCAGTAAAGTTTCTTAGCATACCTTTTGCTAAATCTTATGTAACCTTTTAGAAAATTTACCAAAAAATGCAGATGATTTTTTTGTATTTTTTAATGAGTTAAAAAATAACTTTTGAATAAATAAACAAATTTACATATATAATTTATAATTTATAGTTTTCTAGTCTGGAATACTGAAAGTTCTGTTCCAATGTCTTTTTCTACTCAAACAATTTTGGGGTGTGATTATTGTACGTTATTCTTGTAGGGGTTGACTTTTATTACTATTTTCATTCAATAACATACACTTGAGAATATTTTTACACAAATAATATTACAACAAAGAATACCCACCCTATGATTTTGTTTGAAATTAACTTAATTTTGACTTATATCAAAACCCACGCATAAACATTAAACCTGTCTGCTATTGCCATAAATACGAATAACTATGTAAATTATATACATTGAGTGGTAGATCTTATATGATAAATGAATGCTATTCTGCATTAGATCTATTGAATCTAAAATGCAACTATTGAAAAGGCAATGATTTTTTATTCTAAAACTTAATTTATTTAATTGATAATTCAAAAACAAAATGTACAGATATATAAAATTGTCTTAAAATATATAACACGTATTACTTTTATTTAAATGTTAATATAGAATAAAGAGTTATGAGTCGCTCTCATTACTTTAGAGTAAAAGGACGAACTTTCGGACTGTGTTACCTATTTTTGATTAAGTTAAAAAATCGTAAAGATACATTCTCAATCCCATAAAAATAGTTAATTCGAACAAAAAACAACTAATGCAATGGGACGGTTTCCCAGTAGTCGCGGGTTCGAATCCCAGCCCGTATCGGTTTATTTTTCATTCTATATTTATATAAATTTAAATAAACTTAACATGGCTATACATGTTTAAAGATATTTTCAAAAACTAATGCAATACCATTTGTCTTACATTATATAATGTTGTTGTATTCGCTGTCTCCAGGAAAATGACAACAGGTGAGGATAATAAGTTTACTTGTTCTGCGAGATGAAGCTTAATCTGGTTATAAATTACATAAATCTTAATATCTTACATATTAGGTTTATGGAAGTAATAATTTAAGAAGCAACCATATCTTATTAAAATATTTATCTGTGTAGTATTCAAAAATAAATAGCGGATAATTATAATCTGTACTAAAAAGAAGGAAATTTTGTACATGACCTTGCTTTATATTATTTTTTTTTAACTGTAGTTTGTATATCAAGTTAACACTAAAAGGAGAATTTCGTTTCATACTTTATATCTTCATTTTGTTACTAAACTCGCTGTTTCCGAGGTCAGGCTAAAAAATAAGATAAAAATAAAGTACGATATTATATTTATGTTGAATTTCTATAAACCGTTTTTGTTAAAATAAGTGTTTTTTTGTTTATTTATTTATTCTTTATTGCACAACTTAACAAAAAAAAAGTGTACAAAAGGCGGACTTAATGCTATTTGGCATTTTCTACCAGCCAACCTTAAAGAAAAAAAAAGTATAAGAATTAACGTCTAGGCGTGCAAATTACAATTACAGTACAAAACAAAAAAAAAAAAAACAAATCGAACAAATGAAACAAAATATATACTTGCCATATATATATATACACACACATATACACATGTTAAAATAAGTTTTGCAATTTGCCATACTTAGTTTAGTGTTTAATTTTAGATATTATTTTCTCTCTCTTAGGTATGTAGTAAAATTAATTATAAAAAAAAAATCTTTATGAAGAAAAATTAAACATTAAAAGAAATCAAATGTTATTTTCATAAAGCGCCTTTTAAATGAATTAATTTATAACAAATAATATTATTTTATTTATAAGTTCAATGTAATATATACTTGCAGCTCTCAGGAATACAATATGTAGTTAATATCTTGTTCAATATGTATTTAATATCTTTATAGGAAACGCGATATGTTTTAGTAGATATATTTTCGTACACATTATCATCTCGCACTGATTAAGGTTGTGTTAATATTTTCTCACGCGCTCTTAATACCCTGCATGTACGTTCAACATTGAAAATTTGTCTACCTCTACCCTTCCCAAAGTATTTAAACGATTACTAAAACGTCAAGCAATTAATAACACTTACATGGGTTTAACCGTAGTGTTATATATATTTGAGCTCAATTAAGATTTTTATTTATAAAAGATAGAAGGTTCTTATTTTTATTTAAAGTAGACCAGAATGTTCAGGATCCGCCACCTGCTTGTTGTCTACCTCTTTGGAGAATGGAGCTAGTAGAATTTCTATGCGCAAAACTAAAATATTCACTATATAAAATTTCAATCCCATAACTTATTTATAATTTTTTATAATATATATTTTATTTTGCTTATAATGCATGGAAGAAAGGTCGAAAAGCAGATATTACAGTCGTGAGATAACGCGAGTATATATACAAATTTACAATTTATTCATAATATCATAATATTATTAAGCTAAAAATATTAACCGTCAAATTTAGTACACAATATTTTAATATAATATACACAATACTTTACTTTATGGTTAGAGCTATTAAAGTTTTACTTCATTTATTATATTTTTTTTTAACGTCAGGAATCCTCATGGATACACACCTCCATCCCGGGGATGATGGAGGTGGTTATGTGAGACTCCTACTCACTAAAGCTGACGGTTGCCGCCGCCGTCATAATGGGACACCACGGGATCGCTTTCGCACTCACCGCAATGCCCCGACGTGATCCACGGAGAGGGCACCCCGCAACAAGGAGCACCCATCCCATTTTCGCAGGCTTGAAAGATTGTAGAGGGATTCCCTTCCCCCCACCTAAGCCTGCTGCATCTGTAGGGGGCCGAGATCCCCTTCTGGCCGGACTCGGTCTCAGGGAATCAGGTGTAAAACCCGACTCGACCTTCCAGCCCCACCGCGGTAGTCTCCCCGAGAGGACACCACCGATCAGGCCTCCTGGAAGAGCAGACTCTCGTTACGACCGCTGGGTCGTAACCCGCTGGGGTTCAGCGGCTCTGGTCAAACCGCGAACCACGCGCCGGGTCGCACTAAAGCCCACTCACGTAGGGGGCCCAACGTCGAACCCGACAGGCTTTTACCACCGGCCACAAAAAGGCATAAGTTGGGAACCCACCACGCCCAGACTAACCATCATCAAGCGCAACCGTGACGTCCACTCGGCAACGATTAATCCTCGCAACGTCCCGAACCGTCTCCCCACCAAGCACCCTCTCTAGAGAAGTAACAGGAGCGATTCCGCAGACGACCCCGGCAAAGAAGACCTGCGCTTTTCCTCCCTCGACGCCCCAGGCCAACTTTCCAACGCGATCAAACGATGGAAAGAAGCCCGAGCCCCCCCCTGCAGGCAGGCCACCCCGAAAGGTTGCCCTGGCTAGCCATGGTCCGGGCACAAACCCCCATGGCAGACCCCCACCGCGCCGGGTATTAGCCAACGGGAGAACCCGAAAGTTCTCTGTAACCGTTGTTGCCCAGGGAGCGCCACGAGGAGGTTCCCGGCATTCGCCCCCCAAAGTAGTTCTTCTTGTTTTAACACTTATATCTAAATAATACCAAAATTCTAAACTTTGCACAAATGCATTAGAGATTACAGTACTGCTATTAAAAATGAATTAAATTCACCTCTTATCTCAAATATAATTTAAATAAAAAAATAAAAAAAAAACATTATATTGTTATTATAAATACTCGTATGTAAAGTATTGTATAAAAAAGTTTTATAACATAAACAGGGTCAACTCGCAATAGGACTTTCCTAATAGATAATTGTTTAAAAAATAACAACATTTCTTTAAAAGTCGAAAAAGGTTGCAAATAAATGTCTAACACCCGGTTTTTTTAATGCTGAATAAATAAAAAGTAAGTTTTTGCACAATGTTGTTAAATGTAAACCTTTCTGATTAGTTTATTTTGTGATGAACACAGAATGTCTACTACTATGTTGTCACATCATTTTTACACTAATCATCCTTAGAGAAGACGTAAAATCTTCCAAATGTCCTTAAAATGATTTGCATACCGCTTACGATAAAATTTTGGATATGCGTTCAGTACCTAAATTTGTTTTTTTATATTAAATATTTTTTTTATATTAAATAAGTTTTCTTCAGCTCGAAGAAGCGACTGCCATCATCATAACCCTAATCCAGTCCACCAGAATAAAAAAAGAAATTACAATAAACAAAACGTTTAATTTGTCTTTCGTAAAAAAATTTAGTCTGATTAATACATATATATAAAAATAAACAATAGTATTTCGATTTTTTTTAAATAAACGGTTAATGGCCAAATCTAATTCTTAAATGTTTATATGTATTTTTACGAGGAATAACGAAGAAATTCGTCAGTGAATATAAAGTGACAAATTAAGTTGGTTCAAAGCAAAGCAATGTGGTACTTTACTGCCACATGCATTTTGTCCATGAATAAATAGAGACTGATTTAATGCGAGGGATTCTGGCCTGCAACCACCGAGAGTTACAGATCAGTACTTCACGTTACTGCATATTATAAAAGTAGCTCATTAATTTTCATCTCCTTAGTGAATAATTTAAGTATTTAAATATAATTAAACCTGCATTACTTTAGTAGTACGAAAATGACTTTTTAGAGGGTCGTTTGTTTTTAAAACAGGCTAAGAAATTGGCAATTTGAAGATTTTTACTTTTATTTACTTATATTATTGTTGACAGTTTACTGATTGATTACTACGAATTAGTAATAAATATACTATTCAATTGCACTTTAAATGCACTGCCTGCTATGTATATAACACGATAAGATTATTCAAATCGAGAATTAGGCTCGATTCAGGAATGAAATTGTATTCACACAGTATTGTGAAAGTTAACAAAAACATAAATTTGTTTTTTTTAATTTTGCGAAATTAAAATTGCGACCTCACTTACTTAACAATTTATCAGTATGACTGTCAACCTAGTATATTTATTTAAGAAAAATTAAAAATATACCTCAGAGAATTATAGATTTGCTATGTATTAAAGGTTAAATATACATGAAACACCACTACTATATCAAGACGGCGCGACCGGCCTGCCTGGCTAAATTTATGGCAGACGAAGATATCTCAAGCAAGGGCTTTCTTTCTTTTTCCCCAGGCCAAGCTTTACAATAAATACCTGTCACCACTGTGGGTACGTGTAGACATAAAAGATCGTATGAGACTTAACATGTGTCTCTACAGGCCCATAGTGGTAATGCAGATATAAATCGTTTCATGAATAATGTTTAAACTATAATTGAACTATGTCATAGTTCCCAAAATTATAGTTCCCTTCAACCAAAAAAATGGACTAAGGCCACGTGCTGACTGACTGCGTGTGGACATCTTTAATTGATTTAGAATAATTATTAGTTGTAACGATTATTTGTATCTCAGATTACATATATAATTCTAGCTAATTGACGGGCCCCTGAAGCATACTTTGAGTTGATGCTATCAGGGGTACCATTATGTACAATAAACGGCAAAAAAATAACACTTGTTTTATGGGAGAACCCCTTAAAGAAGCATTTTTGTGATTTCAGTATTGTTTGTTACAGCGATAACAGAATTACAGAATCTAAAAAAAAGAATAACAGCCTAATTATCACGATTCATGACGGATAGTCATATAAACAGACAGTGAAAGTCTTATTAATAGGGTTCCGTTTTACTCTTTGTGTACGGAATCCTAAAAATATAATTTAATTTACGGAATATCAACGACCACATCATGTGCGATTTTATGTTCACATTGTGGTTTTACCGGAAAACCACGGTAGAGGAATATAATGCATATATAATAATATATAAGAATTTTACCATATATATATATACATATAGTAGCCATTGCCCGCGACTGCGCACGCCTTAAATACGAATTTACTACGAAGTAAAACAATTTCCCTGTCCCTTTTTTTGTAGTGGCTTGTTTATGACTTATTTTAAGTGATACGATTAAAATTACGACATCGACAGACATGACTCATTGTCATAAATCTTTTTAATAAGTATGCAATATTAGATACTGTATTTTTATACTGCTCTTGCTTTCACTTAAACGTCCATTTAAATACTTTTTAAACATAGTGCTTAATAACCATTCTAATCATATATTATGTAAGTGCAAAACAATGTGTTTTTGTTTATGACTTCGCAATAGAAATCTTGAAATTATCAGTTGTTTTTTAATATATTAAGCATGTTGAAACCCTGGGTCTTGAATCACTCAATCTATTAAAAAAACTTGTATCAAAATCCGTTGTGTAGTTTAAAAGATCTAAGCATACATACGGACATAGGAACAGACGCGGAAAGCGACTTTTCTTTATACTATCTAATGATATATATATACGATATTCTTTACTGTACAAAAAAAAAACAAAATATAAACAAAAATTAAAAAAAAAATAAAAAATAACTACAATAGACGGCCTTCTAATAGCAATCTCTTCCAAGTAACCTTTAGGTAGAGGACAAGAACTATTAGCGAGGAATAAGTTTTTTAAAAGAAATAATTAACATACATACATACAGAATATAAAAATAATAAAAGTAATAAATAATAAAAATAATCAAAAACTTATGATATCTATTTACATATGATCAATATCCAGAACATGTAATCTATTGTTACAACATCAAAAATAAGAAGATATTTCAATTTTTTAATGAAATTTTGATGTTAACTATACATAGATTTTGCACCATTTCATAGATTTCAGAATAATATTTCAGAGCAAAGCGTATAACGTTGAAGAATTTTACCATCCAAATGAATTTTAATCATCAAAAAGAACAAAAGATAAGCGGATTAAAATTTCTGAACCTGAAATGAAAAGCCGCTAGGTACTGACTTTTTAATTATTAAGTGCCTTTTAACTAAATGTTTTTTTTAAGATGAGTATAATAATTCAAAATTATTTTTTTAAATATTAACAACACATGTTACCGAAATATTATAAATGTCATTTTAGGTGAGTTATAAATAATTTAAAAATTAGCAATAACATTGTGATATATTTGTTTAATATATTATAATTACACTTCTATGTAACACACTACTTCACATATACCATAATTGAAAAAAAAGTGCATATACTTTTGTGTAGAAATATAAATATTATGTTTAATCTATCAAATGATATGTGCCATACCCATATCTTTCTAGTATTTTAAAGAAAGTTCTAAAAATATAAAAAAGCTTACAGTACAATCTGTTTTTAAAATAATATATTCAGAATAATATTAAGGTCTTATGAGCGAAAATATTCTAATGATTAACAAATTTTTTCGATTTTTGTTTGGTAGACGTACCTAATTTTAATTCGAAAAACTTTTTTATAACTTACTAATACTATAAATTTATATTTTGATGATTAAGGGTATGTTTTTTTAATACCCAAAGTGATTGATTATTTCCATAATTAATAATACATTTGTATGTCTTAATTTATCTTATTTATATTACTATATTATGATAATGAATGATATACAAAACATAGTAATGTAATCAATCTGAACATATAATATTCTATAAAACATATAATATTCTATAAAATATATGAGTAAGTATGATTCTAAGTGAAGGACTAAAACAAGTGAAATAATCGTATTGAGTAAGTCTCGGTTCTATCAAAAGAATCTGTCAATTACTTAATATATCCGTTATATGCTTAGAACTATTATTATAAAATTACTAGCTGACAAGGCGAAGTTCGTACCGCCTTAGCGTTGCAATGATGCACTACTTTATTTTGTATAGCTGACCTATCTTAGGTCTGAGTATTGAATAGGTATTCGATTTGAACTGAATCCTCCATATAAAAATGAATTAATAATTCCCTGGTCTCGCTATTCGTGAAAATGACTTTACTAATTTTTAATTAAATAAAAAACAAAATATATATTTTCATAATAGTGTTTATTTCTTAGGATTCAATAATTTCACTAATATTTTTACAAATCGCTATTGAACAACTTTGCATTTTTATTTAAACACTAAGCTCAATACGATGCCCTTTCATCAATATAATCTATGGCTGTGAATGACATTGACATTTGTTACTCGCGTTTTTAAAAATATGCAATATTAAATGTACATTTTTCAATATTTCTGAGAGATTTTCTTAATATTTTTTTCCGTAAGAACCTTCTCCTAATAATAACAAATACAACAAAAAAAGAATTAGTGAAATCGGTCCAGCCATTCACGGGTGATGCCGTGACCAAGGAAAACGGGTTTCATTTTTATATATCGCACCTCCGCTCAAATAGTGTCATAAGTCAAAAAATCAAACTTTCGAGTAAATAGCGTTTGAAAATTATACTAAGCAAAAATTTCAATTTTCGGGTCATAACTCAAAAACTAACAAAATTAGCGCTATACGTTTTTAAGTAAGTTTAAATGGTTTATGAAGATCTACCAAATGGTCGGGTAGGTAGCTTTAAAAGATATTATTATTTTTTTTTTTGACTTGTGACACTTTAGAGATAATAAAAGTAAATAATTTACAAAATATTGTCTTATTAAAGAGTTTTAAAATTAGAAATTTTGGAAAATACAATTGTAAATATAAAACTAGTGGTTGTCACTAACTCAGCATTATATTATACCTAATATATACATACTTTTTAACCCTAGACGATTTAAAAACTAATCGAATTTAGTTTATGTATTTCACGAATGCATACGTATGTAACTCGACTGTAAATTTATTTTTGTTTTGCCCGCAACAATTGTCCGAATAGAAACCTTAATAAGTTGGTTCATGTTTGGTATGACAATGCAATTTTATTTTGATAAATTTAAACCAGCAGCTACCAATTTCATCTGCAACTCGGTAGCCTTTACCCTCTTGCCAAAAGTAGCATTCAGTAATACTTTGATTTACAATAGATTTACAAAAATAACATTAGTAATGTTATGGTTTTTTCATCCTGTATTTTCTGCCTTCAACTTGCTTATCGTGAAATTCATGTTCTTTAATTTGCTGTTAGAGTAAAAAACTGAAACATCATTCCGAGGTAACTGCAAAACAAAACATTTTGTTCCCGGAGTTGATTTCGGCATTTGATACTTGTAAAATTGATAGACAGACTTCGTGAATCGTGAATATCTTACTTGGTTTGCAGTATTTAACAAAATGGGTAAGCTAGGTAAGGATACACTTGTTCTGTAAAAAGATGAACTTAAACTGGATAGTCAAGAACCTGAAGTACATGATGATGGTGATCGGCGATGAGGAAGGGCCTTTTTCTTACTTTTTTACGTTCTATATTGTGATATGGATCTTTAACTGAATCATCTGTTTCTACCTCCCCAGTTCGTTGTTATAAACATTATGTTATAAACAATACTGTTGCCAAAATAAAAAGGACTTTTAGCTTTTCCTTATCATATATAATGTCCAAACTCATTTCAATATTAAAAATATAATAACTTTTGACTTACCTTAATTAAATAAACTGTCATATGTCGACAAAGTTCACTATAATTAAAAAAAAAATCAGAATATTTAAAGTTTTGTCTATACATGTACTGACATAAATCGACAACCAACATTCTATACAATATCCAGACAGGCGAAAACCTTGCGCAAGCAGAGACGTGACACTGTATATGTTTGATAAGACTTGTTATTTTATCGTTTGTCTATATTTATGTTCATTATTTTTTTTTAAACTTATTCCACGCTAATACTTCTTGCCCTCTACGGAAAGGTTATCTGGAAGGGATTGTATTGCTCTTTAGCGATAAGGTCGCCTATTGTAGTTTTTTTTTAATTTTTGCTCTGAAATATTACTCTGAAATCTATGAAATGAAACAAAATCTATGTATATCTAACATGAATTAAAAAAAAACAAAATATAAATCCTCTTATTTTTGATGTTATAATAATAGATTACAAGTTTTGGATCTTGATCATATTATGTAAATAGATAACATAAGTTTTTGATTATTGATTATTTTTGTGTTCCATCCCATTAATATTTTCGTTCCTAAAGTTAAAGGTACTAATCGAACAACCTTGAAATACATTTAGTATAAACTGTAAATTATAAAATATTTAGGGCGAAACATTTAAGTACTTTATAATATGTTAAAACATTTGTAAAATCAGCAAGAGACAGTAATATGTTCGACGTCAGTGTTTCTCGTATATATACACAGAATTAGGCAAATTTAAAGTAACAAGAAAAATAAAAGGCTCTACGGAAGAAGAAGTGAAATATATAACTTGCGCTTCAGAGCGAGCTTTGTGCCAGAAACCTCGTTTAAAATAATTTTCAGTTCTTGGCATTTGTTTTATTATGAAAATAGGTCAAGCTATTGATGTTATATTTTAAAAGGCAATCGTGCCAATAATGTATGTGAATGTAGCCTATATAGCACTACACTACAATTAATTTTTTTACAAGTGTATGTGAAATAATTCTAAATATAATTAAAGTGATTCTTTTTAGTGTATAATTGATTTTTGTTTTTGTAAGACATTTTATTATTTTAACTAGATTGTTTTTTATTTAGGCTAAAAATATGTGCTATTTTTTATTTGGATTTCAAAGCTGCTATCACCGAAATATAATCCACAGATACCTTTTTGATTAATAATTCTACTAAACACTCGGGACAAATTATATAATTAAAAAAGTATATGCACCATATTACAAAAATGATAAATTCTTCTTTATTTAAGCCCTATCCATCATAATCCAATTCATTCGACATGGTTACTATTTTAAATTGCAAGAAATATATAACGCAGGTTCAGATATACAAAAGAGGTGACGGATGACGTGACAAATCCATCAGCACAACATACAATAAATTCTCGTTGAATGGCAGTTTTACAAAACACATTACTTTTTTCATTTCATGTCGGTTAAATTGATGCCAATATTTTTTTACTGTGTAAGCAAAACCAGCAGTAAAAATCTTCTTGAAAACGGTGACTGGGATCTTTAACTTAAGAAAATATATATAAACAAATAGTTAGCATATTTTCAAGTCTTATATTATTTTTTATTAACATTTATAATTATTCCTTTAACATTACCTTTTTTAAAAGTCAAGTTTTCTAATGACTAACCAATGAATATTTATGACCGTCGCTCTTACACTACGCTTTTCATAATTTGCATAATGCTCAGACCCTACTAAGTCTTGGTTATTTTATCTATATTCTATTTACATATCGCTTTTGTATATTTTGTCTTTTTTCTCCAAACCGGAGCTAATTATATAATTTATATGCTCGTTCGTACGTTCGTTCACAGTAGTATATTTTTAATAAATAAAAATTGTACTTTGAAACAACACATTTAAAATGCCCAGGTCTGTTAACAATATAATAGAAAAATAAGAATAATAAAAAATTGACACGTTCTTGTGTATAATTTTCTTTTAATTGAGCAGGAAGAAGGACAGAACAATGTTAAATTTTTTATAACAATTATTATATAACAGCACATAATTTAAAAATTATAACTTTTAATAAAATAAATTTTATTAGTTTACTAAAGAGTCAAATGTTATGCAATGGGCTTTCTTGTAGGCTTTTGATTTTTCACTGCGTAAAACAAATTTACGTTTCAAATTATAAATCTTTACATATAATATCTTTAAGTTAATTTATTTTTAACAACAAAACGACACATTAAATAAAAATCACTAAATCAAACTGAAATGTAGAATATAATGTCATGCGATATTTCAATTTAAAGTGGTATCTTAAAAATATAAATCGGAAAAATATATTATATTTCTTCTTTCTTCTATATTTATATTCTAAATCTAAATAAGTAATTTATTAATTAATAAATCAATGATTTATTTACCTTTTCATTTAAATTATAATAAAAGAATGGTTTGGTTGTTTTTGTGGTGAATTTTAACGTATTATTTTATTAAACCTTTAAACTTTAAATGTACTCATAAAGTAGACTAATTGCCACTAAAATGTCTTTTCTTGGTAATAATTCAAATTTACTTCGCAATTAGAATCGTGTTACAAGGTATTGGGTATCCTTGTAGATCTCGATTTAGATAAGAGAAGGAAGAAGTCAAAGTTTTGTTAAAGATTATCACTTAAATTAAAAGTAAAAATATAAAAACATACTATTTCTTTAATATACATATATATAAGAAATAGTATATTGTTATTATGAGAATTTGGCATATCGATTTATAGGCGGTGGGATTTATAATTCATTTCATTATAACGACGCTTACCTGTAAATGGTATTTATGTATTATATTCATAGTGTTTTGAGATCTATAACAAAAAAATGACAAAGTGATAAATTACTTAATAGTAATATTTAATTTATAAGAATAAAGATCAAAAAAATTATTTTAATATCATTTGGTCTAAGCTTAGTATTATATTGTCACTATAATCTAGAATGTAAATTAGGAGCACCCTTTTAGTGCATGACAGTCCAGACTGAAGATATTCTTTTTACCCTCACATCACCATTATGTCTATGTTTAACTACCCACTATGTTCAATATACTACACTTAGAGGTTCTTGTCCTAAACAAATATAGATACATCACTATTATTTGATAATTATTTCAACAAAATTATATATTTCAAAAATTGATAGTATTCTATCAGTTATTAATTTACAAAGTTTGTTTTCAACAATTCTAAGCTTCCTTTACATTTGTTGTTCATGAAATCCTCATATTAATCTAACCCGGTTTGTGGATCTAGTTTAAGGCCAATACCAGCTCTCTAAAGTTAGAAATCTAAAACTAAAATTAATTATTACTAAAGTTGGTTGTGTTTGGTTCATGTTAATCAAAATCAAATATTAAAAAATAATTGCCACAGACTTGAGAAGAGCTGAAGAAAAAAAATCGATGTGCTTAAAACCAAAAGAAATTTATAACGATATTATAATATCTTATTTATTTATTTTTCTAGTTTTAATACATTGTATGCTCACTAAAACTAAATAAAATAAGTGCAGTGCTTACTAAAAATAATTAAATAGTTAAAAAAAAATCTAATGACATATTACTGGCTCTCCTCGTGGGGTTGTTTATTATTATAAAGCATATAATTAGCACTGTAAGAAAACACCCATAAATCTTGAAAGAGGCTGGTAGATATCGGTTTAAATTCACTGTAAATCTCCCTCTCAACATTTGGAAATGGAATCGTAACGTAGTAAATATTATATTTTGGACAGTAGCTGTAAATAAGGTTATCCCTTTTTTGTAACTCACTGGAGCAGCGAGTCAATTTTAACCAGAACAGTGTAACATGTAGTTATCATTCATTTACAAGCTATTATAGTTTATTCTCAAGTTTTCACTAATTATTCAAAATAAAACTATGCATTTCTTATATTACGTTCATATTATTATTAATATAATAGAATGAAAAAGAACTAAATAATTAAATTCAATTTCAGTTCAGTTGAGTTGAGTTGAGTTCAGTGCAATTCAATTCAATTTGTATTTCGTATCTAATAGTATAATTATTATCTAGACTGCCCGTAAGAAATTTGTTCTTATTTGTTCACAGTAAATTTTTAAATGGTTATTTTGTATCTTAACATATATACAGCTTTCAATAACATCATTATCAAAATTATCAACTAACTTATCTAATCAGTTAAAGGTCTTAAATTGAATGTTTCGAAAATTGTTTATTTGTTAGTAATGATTGCTAGGCTATTTTTAAGGAAAATACTACATACTTTTTTTTATATTTTAAATGACGTCATCAGAATCTGTAGGTGGTACTTGTAAGTGATACCTGTGGAGGTTGCTTAATATTCCTTATTAAAATCATGTTTTATGATCACTATATCTTAATACAGGCACCAGAGTTTTATGCATTTCGTCAGATGCCTATGCGTTTATATAGAGTTGTTTGTCTTAGGTTTTTGTTTTATGAGTGCTTTTTGAAAATTATAATTTCTGGTTTTATTCTGAATTCAATATTTATACTAGAATAGGGAACATGCAAAAAAATTTAAATGGTCTCAAATAATTTTTTTTCGATTACCATTTATCATCTTATTATAATAAAATCATTTTTTTTTAATTTACTAATCATTTAAGGCCCTAAAATAATTTATGAAAAGTGTAAATTTAGGGAGCGAAATTCAAAATTCCAAAACGCGCCACCATTGGTCGAAAGGAAATGTGACGTCATTTGACACACCATTCAAATTATCGGCGTCGAAGTTCATACTGTGGTATCAGTGTTACTGAGAAAAATTAATAATTTAAACCTATATTTTCGTGCTTAAAGGTTTTATTAAATGATACAATTGTTTAGGTAATCTTAAAAACATTTTCTAAATACTCAAACAACTCTAACAAAACAAATACCTACAAACTCTTTTTGAATAGCAGTTAGCATGCTACTACACAATATATTTTTAAAATGTTTCTGCCTCTGAATCACTTTTCACTTCACTTGACTCAGATAAATAACTTGGTTGATAATCAGCAGATATAGAACATATAAGATGCTATAGAAGTATTATCAGCTGTGTTTTCGGTAAACAATTTTCTTTTTAAAACAGATAGTTTTACTTTTAAAATTGTTGTGTAACAATAATAATAATAATATAATAATATCAGGACAAATTACACACATTGATCTAACCCCTAAGTAAGCAAATTATTTGCTTGTGTTAAGGGTGTTAGACAACGATACAAATACATAGAAATACACATATAAATACTGAAAATATAATAAACGACCAAACCCAGAAACACAGACATCTATGTTCATCACATAAATGCCTGTCTCCGCCGGGAATCGAACCCGAGCCCCATTGCGCCGTGACACGTTAGGCGTCTGCGCTAACCACTCGACCAACGGGGCGGTAACACAATGTTGTGTGTTAAATGAGGAAATGGTGACAATGCTACATTTTGTTTTTCAGCAGGTATATTTACATTGACACCTTTACTTCCATACTTCGGTTTAATATTAACTTGCACAGCTTAGTCACTTGGTAATTTATCTTTAATATGCAAAAAGCAAGGCTCTGTCTTATGATTATCACATTCAATAGGAGAAGTACTGAGTCTTGGCTGATTAATATCACAGACATTTGTATGGGCAGTACTAGGACTTACTACCTATATCACTTCTTCGTGAAGGTCACCAATTTATTTAAACACTTTAAAGGCTGCATTAACCGATGTCAATCTTTGCCTTTTGACTATGCACATTCTCATTCTATCAGCTGGTGTTTTTGCCACAAAAATATATAAGGAACAACTCCTTTCTTCAAACTTAGATTACATCTTTCTCCTTGTTGTTTCGTTACACATATTATATTCAATACAATTTGCTGTATCTTTCTTAACCTGAAATAAATCGACAGACCATAAAAATTGCGTAAAACAAAAAAAGATTACGGTTTTTATAGGAAGTTATACTGAAATTTGTAAGATAGGTTAGGTTAATTTTAAACTCAAATTGTCTAATGTTTAATACTTACTATAAATATAAACTATTAGATTAAACTTATTATAAATAAAGTATACTTACGTTAAATCGATCTTCACAACCATATAAACACGATTTAGGACATATATTATCCCTTTTAATTACCATACACCATTGTTTTTGTATTTTCGCATCTCTTGGAATACAAAAAACACTTTGTCGGGTGTTTTTCTAATACTATTTTTGCACTCCGGTAATACAATACTCGTAAGATGATTTTTATCTTCTTCCATGACTTGTAAAGCAATTAAAACTTAAAATATCTATGAAATAACTAAAAAGTTCATAGTAAACATTCACTGGATGTATCATTTGACGTCACGCAAAACGCGCGCAAAATGGCGGTGTTTAAACGGGTCAAATTTACTCAATGTTTTCATTTTCACTTTGAAAAAAAACTAGAATCTTTTCAAGCCTATTTATATTTTTTTCTACGATATAGAGAGGTAAATGATTAATTTACGTAAAAAAAAAATACGTGAATGTTCCCTATTAAGATAATTTAAAATGGTCTAAAATGAGTTATGCCAAATACTTTTTTCAAAAACTATGTCAAATGTTCAGCTTCGGTGTGTCTGAATATAACTTCAAAGGAGGTCAAACTAGTAGTTGAATGTATTGTATGGTTAAATGCCATTATTACATATGTAATTACGGAAGTGGAATCAGTGTATTTATATTCATATTTAGCTTAGCGTTATTTCTAGAATTGTTGATTAAAATATCTTTATAAGTTTCATAGAATTAAAATTATTTGCCGTTCCTACGTCAATTTCTATTTCATACACTGCTAAAATTTCTTTAAATAAGCCGTTATTAGAACCTTTGGAATCTCAAACGCTTCTCCAATTTTAATAAATGAATCAATTACTGTTAGATAATAATTGGCTTCGATAGAAAATACGATATATCATAAAATGTTTTTTTTTTCATATTTTTCTCAATGAGTCTTATTTATTTACCATTTTTTATTATTTTTTGTTTCTCTGATGAAAATAGTTTGAGACGATGAAGAAAAAAACTCTAAGAAAATAATTTTTCTTTTATTTAGAAAACTTCACATATTCAAAAGATATTGGTGTCAGCTTATTTAGTTGTCAAATGAAAACGGAAAATCGAGATAAGATGTCATATTTCAGCGGTTATGATCATCAAATAGCTCTCGAGCTAGTTATCCATCCTTTTAATAAGAAAGAAATGCTTTAAATATCTATAGAGTGTAGACTGTTTTAGACGAAAAATTTAATTTTCAAAATCGAATATCAAACATGAAAACCGTCAATTAACAAAAATAAATTATACAGCTGCTCCAGATAGTGAAGGGATTTTGTTTGAAAAAAATTCTGATTGACATAATGATAACAAATATTTATAGATATCAAAGTTTTTAACTTCTATGCTGTGGATTAATTGGATTATGAGGTTCTCAGTTTTGCTTACAACGCTTGAAACTCTGCTAGTTAAAATTCTTGTATTTTTTTGTATGAAGCTTGTTTTATAATGAATATCATGTTTTTCATGTATTAATTTATTGAAGCAAAAGCATTGCATGCATGCATAATTGCATACCACTAATATAACTTTAACAATATTTGTAGGTAGTATATTAGAAAATCAGAATAACCATCAGACGTAAAAAAATAATAATGAAAACTTTAAAAACCCCAGGACCGTTGTTGTCTGTCCGAGGACGATGGTGTCTATTTTACGAAGTTAATCTTTGAGGACTTAGACTGTACTACTCGATATAGTAATTTCTTTATTAACCTTGGTAATTTCCTTGCATTTCAATTTCTTCCTTTATTAACATACTTCAATAAGTAGCCAATAAAATATTTTTTTTGCTCTGCTTTTTAAAGTTACTGGTTTCTTAACTATATTGAATAAACCTACGAACACATCCATATATCCTAATATTATAAAGAGGAAAGATTTGTTTGAATTTAATAGGCTCCGAAACTACTGGACTGATTAAATAAAATCTTTTACCTTTAGAATCCTACATTATACCCCTGATAAACATAGGCTTATTTTTTCTTTTTTTCTTTTTCTTTAGATCCTTATTTTTTTCGCATTAAAAATATTTAGTACGAGAAAAAATATGGATCCGCGGAAAATTTCGACAATGAAACAAATTATAAATGTATAAAGTAACAAGATTTAAGACTTTCTCATAAAGGGATATACGAATATTAATAAATATTCAATTCGACAGGTCAAACTCATACCACCTCTCTTTTTAGTCGGGGGTTAAAAAAAACAAAAGGATGGTAGCTGGTGAAATTCGGCCAAAACGTCCGAAAATAAAAAAAAACTTACTTAATATTTAATTTATTTTTTAAAATAGATAATAGAAAATATTATGTATAATAATTTTGTTTATCCTAAATAAGAATGTAATGATAATATTCTATTAAAATATATAAAAAAATATAAAGCATCAAAAAGTTGTCTAGTCTTATAATTAAAATAAATCTCATAGTTAATAACGCAAAA
This sequence comes from Napeogenes inachia, assembly GCA_959347355.1. Classification (NCBI taxonomy): domain Eukaryota; kingdom Metazoa; phylum Arthropoda; class Insecta; order Lepidoptera; family Nymphalidae; genus Napeogenes; species Napeogenes inachia. The sequence goes on from OY365797.1 coordinate 6,897,697, forward strand.
CACAGATTAAGTTAGTAAACAGTTGTAGTTCTATTGAAATAAACAAACAGCGAGTCACGAAGTATTAGCTTTTATATCCCGCGCTAAGCCTGAAGCTTAAGGAAACGAATAAAATACTTTTGGAGAGAGAACTAGTTTAAAAACTTTTGTTGTTCTTATACGATTTTTGTGTAGTTTTTATTGGTGATGTTAACTGCTAACGAATTTTTTATTGAGGATTGAAATTGTTTATAAGTATGTTAGTCGCATTACAATTATTACAATTTAAAATAAATAAGGAAGCAAGAATGCACAGCACGTTATTACAGAGGTCTATTTGCTATAATAATTAGTACTGTTTCAATTAAGTATTACGAAAAAAAAAACGTAGTTTTACTTCAAAAAATATATCTAAGCATTGTGAACGTCAAATTACAGTAGTATTTTCTGAGATTTTCATATCTTCACAATTATGTTTATCGAATCCAAACCGCTAATGATCGTATTAATATTATTTTATGAATTTCTTAATTAGTATTTTATGGTATTAATATTTTTAACTGATATTCGTGCTCAATTAAAAATCTAAATCAAATTATATAAGCGGTAGAGATTTCCATTGCTTTCATTCGGTATTTTTACATCATAAAATAAATATGTTGAGTGAATGAAAATCTAAATGAGTGAGAAAAAATTCTAATCATTTAGAAAAGATTCTAAATTATCTGAAACTTTACATCGGAAATGTTTTATAAAATTATATACACTATATATATATTAAATTAAATATTTATATTTCTGTATAATTTCTTAAAATATATTCACACTCATGTTACTACAAAGTTATCACATATTTATTTTATACTAGCTGTTCCTGCGACTTCGTACGCATAAATTTCGATTTCGATAAAACGCACCCGTTCAAAGTTTCATCAAACTGAGGCAAGTAGATGTTTGGTGTAGGAGTATTTCTAGTTATTTTTTATATCTTTTTCATTTTAATCACAGTTTTTTTACAGTGGAGGTAATCCAATTTCGTATTTTTTTTATTAGAAAGGTTATTATTATTCCCTGAGAGGAGGACCACTGTTTCAATTTTGAAAAAATATCTTACCCCAATAGTACAAAAATAAGAACTAATAAGAGACTATATTTTAACAGTTTGAAATAAAAAAAACACTAAATGTAAAGAGAAGACCATTAAAATATATTCCCGAAAACTTTATCTAAACCTTAATCTGTTTCTGAGATCAGCGTGCACAAACATACAGACCTACAAATATAAAGACGAACAGACAAAATGAAAAACCATTGTTTTGGATTCTCTTGCTCTTATAAAGGCTCCCCATTATAATTTTTTTTATATTCAATTTCACTGATCAGTGATAAGTTTATTATATGTATAGAAGATCATGATTACCTTAAACAAAAGAAAGAACTAAATAAATAATATATTTTTTATGTCAAAATAAAAAAAATATAGGAAATAAACAAAAAGGTCTTGTTCTTTTACATGTTAAAATCTTATTAAATTGTAAATGGAAGAAAATGAGGGCAACCTTCAAATTTACGGGCAACTAATACGTTTTTGACAATTCCATAAAGATTTTCATGTATTTCCGTCTGATATTCACCATCTCATATGGATGAGCTGATGACGGATATTACAACTTTAGTTGAAAGAAGTGTTCTTTCAACGTTTTGCTATTAGCTTTTTGGTATGAGTAGTACTTACATAAAACAGCTTGTGTTACTAGCCTTATACTAAAATTAATATCGACCAACGCCGCTTGGAAGTTTGTAACCAAATATAACGTAATTTTAATTGTAAACAGCATAATGTACTTAGTTTTAATGAAATACCTAAATGAATAAGTTTATTTAGAATTTGTGGCACTCATTTTAAATTGTTCAGTGGAAAGATATTTAAAAATTTTATCATTTTGACATTAGATTGGTCCCACTAAGGTACTTTGTTGGGACCAAGGTACTGCGGCTACTGAAAAAGTGGCTGGTATAACCCAGCTTCCTTCTTCGCAACCTACCCATACTGAGCAGGTCAGCGGTAGGGGCTAGCTTTTTGATCCTCTCCACATTCTCCTCGACCATGGCAACCCAAACGACCTTAATGTTGACCATTTTTGGAATGACGCTGGAGATTAGATTACTGACCCCGACTGTCAGCTCCTCGTGCTGGCGATCCTAAGCCATATACTAAATTAAGGTGTGACGAGTAGAGTCCTGCGGTTTGTCACAGTGATGACAGGAGGGATCGCATCTCTTCTAGCACTCGGGGAGGTACTCAAAGCATCCGTGCCCTAAGAGTATCTGCACAAGGCAGAAAAGAAGCCCTGGCAATTTCATTAAAAAGCCTATATAACAGATTTTTTAGAGGCTTGTTATAATATATTATAAAATACTAAATACTTTCTTGAATCACACTTTAAAAATTATGTAATAATCCGTGTATTTTGAAAAGCCAAATGTCAAGTTTTGTAATAACTAACCAATAAAGCTATTCATTTCATAATTTATGGCTTTCGCTCCTAGGTAAAGCTTTCCATTATTTGTATAATGTTCAGAATCTAAGTCATGGTTCTTTCATTTGAATTCATTGTTTTTGTGTAACCTCTATTACTGTTCTGCCGCTATTTTTACAATTTATAAGATTGTTCATTTGACGATTAACATGCTTTTGATAAATAAATTGTCAATTAAAATATATTATATATATAAAATATTACATATTTATATATTTATAATAATAATAAGTAATTAGATCATTGTCTTGTTTCTGTTCTTCAATTTTTTCTTGAATTGAAATAATAACCGGTAGATTAATATAATATTATTAAATACAGGACCATCATTTTTTTAAGTAATAAAGTACATAAAATATATATTCCTTCTTAATAAATTGTTTTTTTTTTATATATTTAAATGGCAACGTGAAGTAAAACAAGTTAAAAAATTATTTTATTCCTTCTTTTATTGCTATCACTTCAATTTGAGCTTAACATTAATTAAACCTTTGTTTATTCGTATGCGAATAAAGAGTTACGTTTTATTTAAGTGGCCTCTTCTCATTATTTTCGTTGCATTTCACTAATTTCGGTTTTAATTCATAACTTCAAAATATTCCAGTAATCTTGAAATAAAAATCCTCTTATCTTAAGATTTAAAACAATTTCTCAAAATTGATTAATATACAATGTTTGTTACAATTCTTTACTAAAATGTATTTTATTTTATGAAGAAGAGTTATTAATATTCAATATTTTTAGGGTTGCACTAAAACCTTATAAATAAACTTTCTGTTATTTTAAAAATCCCTATAATTATAATATTGTATCTTAAGAACCATAAATATACTTATAAAGTATACTAAACTAAATGCATTTATGCAAATAAATGTCCTTTCATTGTAATAATGAAAGCGTCATTCTCAATTAGAAACGTGTTAAAACGTATAAACTATCGCCGTCGATCTACATTAAGTTGCGAGATGAAGAAAAATTCTGTTAAAAAGATTATCACACAAATTAACAATTAAGAAAATAAATAATTACATAAAATTTGGATAAAACAATCATGAAAAAAAAACGCAAAATTAAAACAGTGAGAAATTAGTGCGTTATTGTATTTAGGACACAATGACATGTCTATTTGAAGATATTATTTTTAATACACATATTTTATTCTAAGAATTTAATTCTAACAATGACAATAATTTTAAATTATATATGTGAAATAGTAAATTATTTATTAATAATTTTGGAACTTATTAATAAAATTGCTTTCATAATATACGATGATATTTACTTCCATTATGATAGGATATTATTTACTTCTATCACGTATAAACATTATATATTGTAATTCATTACAACTATTACCATTATACCACGGTATTTTTTTATTTAACTCGAATTACGATTAAGTTATTAATTAATCTTTTCATTGGTAATTACTATTTACTTAATATTAAAATCCTCTTACAATTTTTGACACCAATCAATTTAAAAAATATTGTTATTTAAAAAAAAATATGTTATGTAATTTTTTTTAATATTTTAAACGAATTTAGAATAAATTTATTAGTCTTATATTTATATATAAGTGAGTGAAAATTATGAATAAGTTTACATTTTTTTAAAGCAAGAATCCCATTGCTTGTACCATGATTTAATTTTTTACCAATTTCATTTATTAATCTAGTGTATTTGGAAAGAAAGGCTTGTAGAAGAAATCAGTTTTCTAAACCTTAGATATAAAACATACAAACAAAAAAAAGGGTGTGTGTATAAGTGTACACATGTAAGAAGTGAAACTTCTTTATGACATAATTTTTTGAAAAATGATTCACTAATTACAACTTTACAGGAATGGCTAGTTAAGCTAAATTAGATAAAGTTTAAGCAAAAATAAAGATGGCGCGTAACAGAAAAACGTTATAATTTTTTGACATTGCTATAAAATTTTGTCCCATCTCTCGATAAAGAAGTTTCACTTCAAAAGATGGCGCATAACGGAAAAATGTGACGCGTAACGAAAAAATGTTACACTAAATTTTTTTTCAACCCCGATAAAGAAGTTTCACTTCAATAATTACCCAAGTTAAGTATATATTAATATATAAGTAGTAAATTAGTTATTAAATATCTAACTTTATTAAACAATTTTTGATGTTAGTTGGTTTCTTTGTAACATAAAGCAATGCAGTTTCTCAGAACAATATAAAACTAAATTGTTAGTCTCTTTGTTTTTACTTTCTTTGATTAATACTTCACCCGTTTTTATGATGCGGAAAGCGCTTCCTACTAACGACTAGTATACAAAGACAGTGGTCTAATTAGGTTATTTTCTCATTGTGCTATACAAATTATGTCGTCAGTTGCAATGTTATTTTAAATAAAAATGTATTTTTATAAATTATGAAAAAGATTTCGCTTTAAAATTTGTTGCATTATGCAATATTTAAATGCTAGGAAGAGAATAGCCTTATAAGCTTTTTTGAGTATTTCTCTCTTTTTAAACAATTATAAATATACCATAAAACCAAACATTTATATATTCTAAATATTTTTATATTATTTTAAATACTTACAAATTTACAAAATATTTGCAAATCTGTATTAAAAATGCTTGTAACGTCTTCTTTAGATTTAAATATTGCATAAAGCAAAAAAAAAATAGGTATTTACTTAAGTTATTTGTTTGTTCTGTCAAGATCAATTAATTAATTTCGGTTTGATGTATAATTTTTAAACGATTAAACTGCCCATACTATGATTACATTTTGAAACTTTTACAAGTATGATTATATACTCTTTACGGCTTCCGCATACCTGGCTTAATAATAGAAGAATATTTGAATATTTAATTATTATACTTTTTCCCTCAAACTATTTTAAACAAGATATTTCTTTAGTTTATTTTGTCTCATTAATTTATTTTAATTACTTTCACGACGTTTGAAAATATCTATAAACATGTATGTGACATGTAGCCATGTTAAGCTTACTTAAATTTATATAAATATAAAATGAAAAATAAACCGTTACGGGCGGGGATTCGAACCCGCGACTACAGGAAATTCATCCCGTCGCCCTGCCAACTGAGCTACCGTATTGCTGTCCGTCTTGGTGAATTGAGCATTTTATATGTGATTGTCTTTATCGGGGGGTAGTGACATCTATTAGGTTACTTTCTAAAATCCTAACTACTGTTTCTAACTTTGCAGTATAGACAAACATTGAAAAGATGCCACTACCGAAATTATTGTTTGAAATTATCTATACCCATGTATAGCCATGTTAAGGTTATTTAAATTTATATAAATATGTAATGAAAAATAAACTGATATGTTCAAGGATTGGAACCCGCGACTGGGAAACCGTCCCTTCGCTCTAACAACTGAGCTACCGTATTGCAAATTTACTGTAACAATATTTTATATACAATAAACAATTAAGTAGGTCAATTATTATGAAATGTTGTGTTAGTGTTTACATTAAGTAAATATTCACACCGATTTACTTAATGTAAATAGGTGTGAATATTTACTTACATTAAGTAAATCGGTGTGACGAAGAAAAATAATTTAATCGTCACAAGTCTGAAATTGTTGTACAAAAAAAAATATAACTTTTGGGAAATACCATTTTATAGGTTGTATGACAGACATAAACAATATTCTATTGTAGTAGAAATTGGAGTCATTTAGTATTGATATTATTTTTGTATTTTTTAAATTTAGCAATATATATGCAAAGAATATTTTAACTATTTACTACCAAGAGTTATAAACAAAAAAAAACTATAAATTAAAAACTAAAAAGCGAACAATGTTTAAATAATAATTTAATAATCTGTTTATTTTTAAGATCAGTCAATAATTTGAGGTAAAAAGTACTGTACTGTATTGTAATTAAATATTGTAAATTGGCAAACCCTTATTATTTTTTAATTTCTTTATTTATTTACCTGGTTTGTATGAGGGTTAGACGAAATTACATGCGTCCTTTCCAAATACAAAAAAGATTCGGAATTTAATTCACTTCGCTCCGTCACTTCGGTTTGATAACCTATAACGTATCAGTACTACTATCAAGATATGAGGGGCCTAACGATATTTATTTTACCAGGGGAAAAAAGGCATTTTAAACTTTTGAGTGTACAGTATATTTTAATGTATTGAAAACGTTAAGCCAAATGGTATAGATACAAATATATATACAAATGATAATCCAAAATAAATTAAACGAGCACTATGTAAAAAGAGGCATGCAATAAATATGTCAATTGACGTTTAAAGATACCAATTTAATTGGATCTGGATGAATCCTGTAATTTACTGCGACATACATTTGGCAACAAACAAACATAGCCTGATTTAATGCAAATATCCGAACGAACTCTAGGGCGCTTACCAGATCTGTTCAAGAGATTAAATGATTCAACTCATACAATTCTTATAAATATAAGACCTATTTAACCAATAGTTGTATCAAATCTAAACCATATTAAAGAGAAAGAAAGTATGTATGTCTCATAGACTCCGAATCGGCTATACCGATTTTAAAGCAATTTGCAAAAATTCTTTAAATTAATGGATAATCCAGTTATGTTAGGTGGATTGAGTTCAATAGAACATTTATTTTTTTCAACTGTCAGCGACAATTTTTTACTACTGATATGCTATTGTTTTTACATTGAAATATTTTATGTCAGTTATATCGCCATGGAGCCATACGTGTATCCGCTAGAGGAACAATTAGAAGAAAATGAAGTTCAGGATGAAATATAATTATTATAGGCTGGGTTTGTTTATGATTGTTAATTATATATTTAATTAAATTCTGCTAGTAATTAGCAATCACTGAGGCAATCCACTCAGTGCTAACCATAGCCGGCTACTGAAAATGGCATTAAATTTTAATCTACAATAGAACTTATAAAGCTGTTTTTTTATTTAAGATCTACTATATTTATATACAAATTTTACCATATTTTAACGTGGAATAATAACCATTTTATATTTATTAAAAATTGCAGTCAGAGTATTAAATTATATTAATTTATATTAGCGTTTAATCTGTTTAAATATATACAATATGTTCAAATAAAAGGTAGCTCAACTACTTTAGCTTGCTTTGAATTAATCTAAAATGTAACTGCTATCCTCAATAAGTAAATTTGTCTTTTATTTTCATCAATTTTCAACAATCGATTGTTCGAAAAAAATATGTTTATAGGATCAGGGGCTAGGCTTTAAAATAGCAAAATAGCTTAAAGTAACTTGAGTGAGCGAAAATTATCTGCAAAAATAACGATGTTCAAAATATAATAATAGTAAAAAATTAAACGATTATTTAACAGGGAATTTAAAAAAATTGCTTGATAACATCAATAAATATGTATTATTGTATTAATACGATTATAAAAATGAATATTTTTATTTTATAGACGACAGCTGTCATCCTACAATATGGCTTAATATACTCCTCCACAATATGGCATACTGGGTGTGACGTCACGGCTTTGGTACTGGTTGACTGGCATCACATAAACGAAATCTCCGGGTGGCGTGTTACTTTTGCCCATTGTTCCGCCTATGGAAACACAAAAACTGATTAAGAGTATTGCTACCACTACTATACATATATATGCTTCCTTTTTGTATTGGCAAGTAGTATTTCCTGACATTAAACCAGTTAACTACCTAGGTCCTAACGTCAAGAAATGGCAGCAGTAAGTCATTTAAGAAGGCTAATATCAGAAGACTTTTGTATTTTTGGTGTTGTATTGTTATTGGAATTGTTAATCGAATTCCTTATTATTAGATGCATAGGAACAGCTAGTGCATTCCCAATGCCCGAGTTGAGGGAATTCTTAATGCATATGAGGTCTTACAAATGCAGTTTGTTAAAGTATCTTCGGGTAAATAACTTATTGATGGTCCTTATCTAAAGTAAAAACTAATCAATTCTAATTAATCGGGAAACTTCACAAAGATCAATATAAGATACTAGATATGTGTCACGTACGAATATAATAATAAAACGTTCATAATAGGCTTATTATGAACGTTTTATTAAACTAGAATGATTACAGTGGATGTTTAGATATATGATATTCCTTAATAATTTAAACTTTTTGTAAATCATATAATTTAAGTTTGAAAATATCTTGTTCCAAGTAAAATAATCTATCGTCGACAAAATATAGACTATCATTGAAGAGTTTATTTAACATTTTTACAAGGTGAATACATACTAACTCATAAATATTTGTTTCGAAACAGTCACTGAATTTGGATAAAAGATTAATTAAAAATGTATAATTTACTTTACCTACGTTGCTGTGTTTGTAAGGCATCGAAGGAGGAGCTGAACAAGATCACAAAAATGATTTTTTTTTAAGTGCCTCAAGGGTTGGGAAAATATGTTGGCACCACTGCATTATATTCGAAGGGGAGTATTTTGATATTGTATTTATTAAAAAAAAATATAAATTTATGTACAAACCAAAGAAAGTTTTCCAAACACTTTTTCACAAAAATGGTTATATTTCTATTGATATAATATTCTTTATTATAATTGTATTACACTAAGTATCAGTAAATTATAAACCATTTTTCCATTCTCCTGTCTTTCAAAGTGATTTTATAGTAAATAAAAATAAATTTTAACATCAACAAACATAATTTATTTCACATTCAATCTTTCTTAGAATTTCCACAAAGAATTAAACAACTATAAACTACAAGAAAAATAAAACCGTAAAATATAAAATTGCGTTTCTTCTCCGCAGCGTCATTAAAAACCACTTTTGGGTACCAACTTCTTGGTATTCATATTTAGATGTTCTCAAGTTGATTGCATTAATGAAAATGAATAATTAAGAATTTATTAAAAATGTTCTAGAAGAACAAACTTTCTTAACCATTAAATGAAAAATGCAGAGTCGTTTATTTTAGTGATGACTCATAATATACAAAATTAAATTAATATTTGTTATAATCAACCAGATATATTTTACTATTAATGAAGATACGTTATTAAAATTAAAAAGTAAAATTATCCGGTTTTTCAGGATATTAACATAGAACAAGTAAAACGAAAATGTACTAATGAATGATGCATTTATTGCAGCAACATTTAATCTTTTTCTTAGTATTAATTACAATATGTTTTTGCATATTTTAATTAATAATACTTTTGTAAAGATAACTAATGATATAATAATTGTAGAATTATAATCTTTTTTAATTAGATGATAAAAACATTGTCAAGAAGATAAAATAATTTACAGATCCAAATGTAAGAGTTAATTTACATTTGCAGATCCAATTGAAAATTATTATTATCTAAAATTTAAATTAGCTTTACATGGCTCTATAGCCATTTACATTTATTTTATTAAAAACTAAACTATTAAATTAATTTTAAAACACTTTTAAACTAAACTTTGTAAATACAAAAGTGTCCGCAATGAATCGTTTGAACCTTTAATACAAATATATTGTGCATGAAAAGTATACTTAATATAATATAACACTTTCAAGTATACAGAATGAAAGACATTGTTATAAACTGTATTACAAAGAAATTTATAGTCGTAGGAATAAAAAGTAAACCTTAAAATAAAAACACTACCCACCATAAGAAATAAAAGTAATAAAACAAATCGCAAATATAATAATATATCTTTGACTAAAATATTTATTTAATACCTATAACGATAATGGTAATTAAATAAAAATGCGATAAATGTTTGTTCATTTATATCTAAAGACTCATATTAAATCAATACCTTAATTATAAATATATTCAAATATTTACACACAAAATGTACTAATCACGATAGTTGATTCTATATTATATAGTTTTTCCTACGTGTAAGCTGTACAGATAAGACATATCAGGGATTAGCATAAAAGTAAACAGGAATAAATGCATAGGTATGCAGACAAGTGAGATTAAACTTTATATCACACTTAAGAGAATTTGGATTCACACGTATAGGGCTAAGCGATTGTTTACGACGCGAGGAAACAACATGCTTATGTATATTTATGGCAAGATATACGAATGTTAACAGTTGTAACCAAACTCTACCGTACTGATTTAATATGAATAAATTCCTTGTAATTAATTGTGTTGTGGGATAATAATAAAATATTTGACATTTTTTTACATAAACTATTTAACATCTCAAAGTTTATACAGGCAGTTTGATAAGACCTTTAATTATGGGGTCATAATTGAAGGTCTTATCAAACTGCCTGTATAAACTTATCATACTGCGTACTTATAATAATGCTTGTATAAACTTTACATTAGTCTATATACTGAAATAAAGCTATTTTTACGGATTGAACTCGCGTAGAATTAAATTTTAAAACTTACACCTTAAATTTAGACCGATATGTCAAATTCATTTCAGTCGTGAGGTAAAACGAGTTGGAGGTGTCTGTCAGTAAGAAGACAGAGAGAGTGGTAAGATAGATTTAGATATGGGAAGAGGTTTGAGTTCACAGAGATAAGAGATAGGGCAAATGTCATTGATTTCTTGTTAAAACTTAAATTTGTTTTGGTATCTTTTGTTAATTTAGATTCCTGCCAAAAAAGGAACATCAATGAATGATACTTGTATAAATTGCAAATGTTTTTAGTAGTTTATATCATATGTGCATTGTCTTTAATTTATCTTATTTTTCTTTTATTCTGAATCTATTCTTAATTTATTAAACATTTGTTTAAATTATAAAAACAAAAATGTACATTATTTTACTCGTACTTGTTACTAAAAAATCTTAGTTCCTATATCTTCACCTTTTTCTCTTACGAAAATAACAATTTCAGAAAATCATTTGATTCATAAAACAATACCTGGGTGAGCTTTATATTGCGGTCGCCTCGGGGAGAGGAAACGAACTGAACGGAAACGCTTTAGGAGAGAGGATTCTTGATTGAGTGTGTAGGCATTTTATTTTCTCTTGAAATAGTTTCTTTCTAGATAATATAGGATTCTATTTAAAATATTAGTACAAAATATGTAAAAAATTATAGAAACAAAATACATATTCTAAAACCGACCAACTGAATTGAAATAATAATAAGAGACGAAGCTTCTTAGCAATCCATGGATTCACCGTGCGGGTGCCGGGCCCATCGCGTTGCAAGGAGAGGAGTGCAAGCAGTGCCTGGGACTTGCGACCCAGGAGTAGGTTTAAGGGGCCCCTTTATTATGCGCAAAAAACGCTCACCTTCACCCTAAACACTCCTCTCCCTACCTAACCAAATTTGGAAAGAACCTACTAATGCCGCCTTTGAAGTACGTTCTAGAAATGAACCGATGCTTGTTCTAGAAAGGCCAAGATCTTTAAGTAGGCTATAGAGAGATTTTGCTGTTATACCTCTCGCTCCCACTTCTACCGCGTACAGACTAACTATAAATTTATTCCTGATCAGTTCGTTGGTTAGTTCGTAATACTTATTGAGCTTGAATGTGTGATCCCTTGGGATGTTTGTTTCCCAAGGAACAGTAAGCTCCACAAGTATCACGCGCCTCAGATGTTTCGAATACAGGAATAAGTCCGGTCTGGATGACGAAACACCAACATCCCCAGGGATTTTGTAATGCTTTTCATACGTGTCCATCATGAGAATCCAATCAGGAGCCGCGCCTAATATTGAATAAGGCTTCGCTTTTGATTTTTTGGAGGAACCTTCTTTAACGAATTCTATAGATCGTTCGGTGGTTGTTATACCCTTCCGCGCTCTTGCTACTGAAAGACTAACCACTTCCCGTATGATTTCTAATACCTTGTCGTGGCGACGCGAGTATTGACCTTTATCTAGAAGTACCCTACACCCTACTAATAGGTGTTTCGCGGTTCCTATTGCCTCCCCACAGATGTTGCAAGACTTTTCGGTGGCTTTGCCCCATCTTACTAAATTACTTTGATCTGGGAGAGTCATTTGGAATGCATTAAGATAGAATTTTAATAATGCTGGGGACCAATCATAAATTAAGGTGCGCCACTTCAAAGTTAGTGGAATACAAAAATCTCCTATGGTCACCCATTCGTTTTGAATTTCTAGGCTCATCGCGTGGAGTCGGTAATTATCGTTTTCGTCTTGTCGAATAAAAGATTTTGTTATGTCTATGTCTTGAACTTTCCTACTTGATCCTAGCCCTACTTTATTTGTTTGAGCACCTATCATAAACTTTTTATGGAATTGAAGTCGTGACTCGAGCTCTGAGGCAACTTTGTCTTTTGGGAGAGAAGTTACAGTATCATCTTTAGATTTTCCGATGATATGTCTTTTGGTAACTCTTAGATGTTTGTAGAGCTCCGATGGTTTCTTTAATTTTAATCCAAAGTTGTTACGGTCTCTAAATAAGGTTGAAGAGTCCGCTGAGTGCGCTAACCCGAGCCATAACTTCAATGTCTTTATGACCCTTGCATCTAACTTTGACAAAAGGGTTTTATTTATATCATACACGAGGAAAGGCCAATTTAGACGTGATGTTAAATAATTATCGTAAATCCAAGCTTTTTTAACGTTACTTATTGGTTGGTTGTCTACCTTTTTGAGATCGTTTAAAAAGCTATCGACTATTACATCCAACGATGGAGTACGGCCTTGGTAATCGATTTTTTTACCTAAAAATTTAAACGGAGCTGCTTCCGTAACCGTACTAACGCACTGACCGCCTATTATAAGACCCGGATCGTAAGAGGTATATTTGGTATTCCGTCTACCCAGACACAGACTAAAACATTTACTTGGTTTTGTCCTCAATCCGCCCGTCCACGTACAGAAATCCTCAACTACATTTAAAAGTACCTGACATTGTTTCGGATTACGTGTCAGTATCGCGAGATCATCTGCAAAAGCTAGTATGGATTCTGTGTATTTGTTGTTGAACTTAAACCGATAGCCCCACTTTTTTTCATTTCTAATTAATTTGTTTATTAAAATATTAATAACTATATTAAATATAATAGGAGAAATACAACAGCCCTGAAATAAACCAACGTTATAATTAAGTGGTTTTGAATGGTTTTCATTAAAAATTATTGAGAATTTTAATTTTGAATAATATGATGCAATAATGTCGCGAACTACCATAGGAAAGTTATACCATTTAAGCGCGAACATCATTAGTTCATGTCGTACCGACCCAAAGGCGTTTTCTAAGTCTATCCAACAAACCGTAATTTGTCTCTCGCTAGTTCTAGCATCTTTAAGGCTTTCCGATATTAACGTATTATGTTCCAGGCATCCAGAAATTCCGGGCAAAAACCCTTTCTGGTGATTAGGCCTGAAATATCTATTGTTAATCATGAATTGCGTCATTTTAGTTTGTAAAAAAGAGAAAAATATTTTGGAAATTGTATTTGTTAGGGCTATCGGTCTAGTATCCTTGGGATTATTGACATTGTCGTTTTTCGGAATGAGGACAAAAAGGGCTTTTCCGAACGATACCGGTATTTGCTTTCTTGACCAGATTTTACCGAATATATTTAAAAGATGTTTATGGAGCGACGGACATTTTTTGTAAACTATATAAGGGATACCATCCGGACCTGGTGCTGACTTAGATGGTTTCATTTTAATTATTTTATTGATTTCCTCCAAAGTTGGTGGGTTGGCTTGAAAATCTTCAGTAGGAGTCTCAGGTTTGTGTTCGTTTGGATCCCCATATAGTCTTTGGTTTTCTGGCACTTCGTATGTGCTTTTATAATGGTCGAAAATTTGCTCGTTGGTCAAGAGAAGCTTACCTTTTTGATCTTTGAAAATGTTTTTTGAGTATTTAAAAGGATTTTTATCAAAGTCTACTTCATGTTTTGCCCGATCAAAGGTAATAAATAATAATAAATATGATGGTATGAAATTGTAGGTAAATTGCACAAAAGTGAAAATGAATGCCTTAAAGTTATATTATGAATCGAATATGTACTAATATGAATGTGATTTAATTTAAAATTTGTTTTCACAAATTTTATTCTTGAAAAAAAGCTTTATAATGAAAAAAAAATCCCACATTTTTATTGAAAGTAAATTTTTACAAGATATTATGTTTAATCTACCACAAACTACCAGCTGGGAAAGATAATTGAAACAGGCGTCCGAAGAGCTGACGAAAGTAACTCAGCGGGCCTATATTATGATACTTTTCAAAGCCATAATCAAATATTTATCTTCTCCTATGTATTCTGTTACAAAAAATAATAAGAGTAACTTGTGGTTTTAAATAACTTTATTTAGTTAATAATACACAAAATACATTAAACCTTATAATTGATTAAGTTTATACAGATAAGGAGAATGTCTTAAATAATGACAAAATGCCAAAAAAAGAATGCCAGCTAGACTCAGCGGTGGGTTACTTGAGATAATACTTTATTTTAAATTATATATATATTCATTACTAAAATAGTAATATCCTAGGCGCCACTGACAAATAACAAGCGAAGACATATATATATGATCCTCCTGCTTGTCAGTACTGGAGAACCACAGTCAAACACATGTTCTTTATAAAACTTTCAAAAATGGAAGTGTTGATTATTGATATAAATAAATTTTGTACATCACCATAATATCGGGATTACAATAAAGGCGAGCTTCTTAAACTCAGCTAGTCAGGAAGCAGGATACAGGACCAACAGGACGATGCTCCGAAGATTCACGTCTACCCCCGCGAACCAATTATAAATTTACCCGTATCTTCTAGGGTATACAAAAAAAACCTCCTGTAATGATTAAATTACAGGTTAAAACTACATAATAACACTAATCTCACTTTGATCTATTCAGATATTAATAAGTTATAATACCTTATGGAGGAAAAAGGCTTCGCAAGTAATATTATTAGCCTATGTCGACTCCGAGGGTCGAATCAGGACAAATACTGGAATATTACCACGTAATAAGATTAAATAAAGTCTCAAAACCTTTGAAACATCTCCTAATTTAGAATAAGGATTCAAATGGCTTACGAAATATTGTTCTTTGAAACTGCCCGGGAAGTGCCGGCAATAGGAATTATAATTATTCCATATTAAATTATTAGCCCTGCAATTAAACACGCTAATGAATTTAAGAAACAACGCTTCAAATGCGTTAATAAGATCACAAATAACTAAAACACTCACCGAAGGCTAATAAGATATTCAATTCGGAAGTGCTTCCGAAAGAAAAGACTCTAAAGGTCACGACATTGAATTTTATAGTCAAAATATGCATAATAAGCAAACAATGTGGCTATGCACACGCCGCGTTACACGAAATGTGGGTAAAATTGATATTAATCGGAAGAAGGCTAATATTTAAATAATTTAAGAACAATGCCCTAATTATCTAAATGAAGAAACGAGTGCAATAAATTTATAACAAATTGTTATACTAATAAATATAACAATAAAACAACGTTGGCTGCAACTAAACTTCTGAAACAACATGACAGCTACTTTTAAATAAATATCTAGCTATATGCTATCCTTAAGGATGACTAATAAATGAAATTAAGAATAGTAATTATTAATAAAATGTTTATATTTTCAATAACATTGCAGGGACTATAAAGTTAGCTTCAGCTGGCAACACTCAATATTTTAAACAAAAAGAAATGTCACAGACTAATTAAGAAATTGTAATTAGCTGTCAACAGATAAATAATTTACCTTGTCTACGAATTTGACAGATAATAAGAAATCGATAATATTAAAATTATAAATATTTAATTATCTACAAAAATGAAATTTCTATGTAACAATTCATATAAATTAATAACATTAAAAATTTGTAAATTCGCATGAACCATTCACACCGCGGATCTTGCCATCTCCACCATGCATCGAGCTCATGAATGAGGACCCCTAATGAATTTGAAACTAGTCGAAAAAAATCTGATTTAATTAATTTATACGAATACAGCCTGATAAATACATATTCATATTTATAAACCTCATCACCTGTAATCTAAATTGCTCTTACCATCTGTACGCGGACGAACTTCAACTGTATATGAAAGTTGACCGTGGTAACATAAATGCCGCAGTGATCGAGTTGAATGATGCCTTACATTATATTGCTGACTTCTATCTATTTCATAAATTTAAAGCAGCTGTAAATCCAAAAAAAAGCCAAGCGATTATAATTGGTAGTTCTCGCAGAATTAGTACAATAGATCTAAATAATAAGAAATTGTTTATTTCTCCTTTAGTCTTCAATAATTCTCAAATTCAAGTTTTGTCAAGTTAAAAACTTGGGACTGCATATTGACTGTACGAGCCGTGTCCACGGGCTCGTCACAGTGGTGGCAGGAGGGGGGCCGCCTCTCTGCGTGCGATCTTGTGCAGGTACTCATCGAAGCACCCATGCCCCGTGAGCACCTGCACAAGACGGAACGTTAGAGTCCCGTGCCGCCGGCCGATCCAACGATCGAGATGGGGGGAAATAGCCCCCACCGTCGCAAGACCGGCCGACGGGGACTCTAAGTCCCTGCTCCACGAAGGAGGCGAGGGCGGTTGTCGGATCAGGGCTTGGTGAGCTAGAGCCCTGATCCGATCCGCCTCGAGCCTAACCCGCCCGACCCTGGCTTCCGCCCAGTGCCAATATACTCCGGCGAGGACCCGCGCCTGTAGCTCCCAGGGCGGATTGCTCGCCAGGAGTGTGGCCGCAGCGTATGACACCGTACGGTACCCCCTGATCACCCTCACCACTGGGACCCTTTGCGTGCGACGCAAAAGGGCCCTGGAATCCGCGGTGAGGGCTCCCGTCCATATGGGAGCACCGTACAGGGCCATGCTCCTCACCACTCCGGCGTATAACCGGCGGCAAGGAGCCTGCGGCCCTCCGGCGTTGGGCAGAAGCCTACTCAAGGCGACTGCAGTTTAGATTAACTTCGGGGCCAGCAGAGAGAAGTGAGCCCCGAAGTTCCATCTTCCGTCCAGGGTGAGGCCCAGATACTTCATCTGGGCCTTCACCGCCACCCGCGCACCCTGGACGGAGATGTACGCCCGACGAGGGGGACCCCGGCGGGGGCCGTGGAACAGGATGGCCTCTGTCTTGGAAACAGAGACCTCCAGTCCCAACAGCCCTATGCGGTCCGCTACCAACGTAGCGCCGACCGTGGCAAGACGGGCTGCCAACGCAAAGCTCCGTCCGCGCGCCGTGACGAGGGTATCATCTGCGTAACACAGCACCCTCGTCCGGGGGAGGAGCGGACAGCGAAGCAGCCAGTCGTAGCCCAGGTTCCACAAGACCGGCCCCAAAACGGACCCTTGTGGAACCCCTCGGCTCACACCACGTCGGTAGACCCGCCGGTCGCCGCACTCCCACAGGACCTCTCTATCCTGCAGGTACGCCCTCAACAGCCTGCGGAGATAGGGAGGCACTCCATGGAACCGGAGCGCCTCAACCAAAGTCTCGAACGGCAGGCTGTTGAAGGCGTTGGCGACGTCCAGCGAAACCGCCAGGACGACATCCCCCTCGGAAACAGCCTCTTCGGTCAGGTCTCTCAGAGCTCTCAGGGCGTCGATCGTTGAACGACCCGCCTTGAAGCCGAACTGATCGTCTGAGAGACCCGGACCTACCTCTTGGAGGTGCTGGACGAGACGGGCAGAGAGGACTCTCTCGAAGAGCTTGCCCATCTCGTCCAGCAGCACGATCGGCCTGTATGCGGAAGGAGAATCGACAGAACGACCGTCCTTCCGCAACAGGCACAACCTGCCCTCCTTCCAGGCTTTCGGGAACTGTCCAGTGCGCAAACACAGGTTGAACAGTTCCCGAAGCCTGCCTCCCAGGTATTCCAGGGCGATGACCAGCACTCGCCCTGGAATACCGTCTGGCCCCGGCGCAGTGTTGCGGGCTCGCAGGCGATTCAGCGCGACCTCCAGCTCGGCCTCCGTGATAACTGGGACAGAACCAGCTCCCCCCCTTTGAGAGGGGGGAGCCATCACAGGAGGAGAGTGGCCGGTGGAATCCGGGAAAAGTTCCCCCACCAGCCGCTCGAGGAAATCCGGCTGAAGGGACTCCATGACCGGGGCGGTCGCGGCGCGGATTTTATTCCGCGCAACGCGATACGGTCGCCCCCATGGGTAATCGAGACCCATTACCCCCCCGCGTTACCGTCGACCAAGCTTCGAGCGGAGCAACTTCTCCAGCAGGCTTTATCGGCGGGGCCCTCGGCACAAGACGTGGCGTGCCAGACTCGTTGTAGCCGCAAACTGAGGGCCGCGATTGAACAGCAGCGGCTACGGCTGCAGCTGCCTCCCTTCTTTTTTCTGCAGCGAAGGGAGGTCTATGGTTGCGCTCCGGGAGGAGGCGCTCCTCAATTCCTCTGAATCGGGCGTTGATTATTTCGCCCACTGAGAAAATGATTGAGCGCTTGAACTCCTCCACAGCGTCCGTCTCAGAAGGGGGCACGACAGGAGCCACAACCTTGGCTGCAGAGGCCCTCATCTCGGAGAACTCTCGGCGATGAGCCTTGAGCTTCGATCTGAGGGCGTCCACCTCCTTTTGGAGGCGGTTGTTGTCGGCCTGAATGCGGCGCGCCTTCTCAGGCTCCGTACGACTGGCCAAGGCTCGCACCACTTCCAGCATTTTGCTGGAAGCGTCTCGCAGGGCCTTGACCATGGTACATTTAGGTGCACTTAGGTGCAACTGCTAGCTCCGAATCGCTTCCGGACTTCCCGCTATGGTCTGGAGAGACGTCAGCAAGTGATCTCTTCCTACCTGCACCGCCTTTGTTGCCCTCAGCAGACATCTCCTCGTCGAAGTAAATTCGGTATCCATGATCAACGCCTAGGTCATATGTGGAAGATCCGGCCATCGGGGCTGAATCTTCCGCATCCAAAACAATAATTTCCGAATCGCATTGCAAAACAGAGTCCAAGGGGATAGCCAGGTTGTCGTCATGGCACGTCGCCGTGCCATGATTCGCACTATGTTTTTTTGGACAGGTCGGTGCGAGCGCGACCTGCGCAGGGACTCCTGCTCCTAGATGATTTTTGCTTCCCCCGTAGTACGAGGGGCTGACGGCATCCGAGGATGCCGTGAGGGATTATACGGCTGAGCCGACACCCTCCCGGGGACCATATTTTAAACCATCTCTGTCCGTTTTTTCCTTGAAGGGGTGAGGTCC
This sequence comes from Napeogenes inachia, assembly GCA_959347355.1. Taxonomy (NCBI): domain Eukaryota; kingdom Metazoa; phylum Arthropoda; class Insecta; order Lepidoptera; family Nymphalidae; genus Napeogenes; species Napeogenes inachia. The sequence goes on from OY365797.1 coordinate 6,917,344, forward strand.
CCATAGAACACGAAACATAAAAACACAAACACACATAAAACGAAACAGAACAAAAACGACGAAGACTAAACGGGACAAAACGAACACAAGACACAAATCGGGTCGGTCATGGACCGGGCACTGACACCCCCATGACCGACCCCCAGGGTGATATTTTATAGAGGTTTCCTTCCTCGCAGCCAGACGAACAGAACAAGCTCGGTCCGTCCAGCTCTCGTTCCCGCTCAGTGCGGGCTTACGAGTTTGTGTGGCCGTGCAATGCTCGCCTCGAAAGGCAAGCAGTCACACATGCTAGTAGCTGTCCGCGCCGGCCGAAGCCGGTGCCCCCCATATCTGGGGGGACCTCCCCTATCCGCAACCCGGGGGACGCGCCAGATGGCGGCACTAGCGACCGCACACTGGAACAATTTAATGTACCTACTTCAATCACTTCAATATATTTAAAATATTTAGTCTTAGGAAGTCATCAGTATAGTAATAAAGTGTATATAATACAATTGGGGGAAATCATAAAACAACTAAATAAAAAAACAACAAAATGAAATTCAATATAATAAAATATTGGGTGCACTAATATTTCTAGCAACTTTTAAAATTTCAGTCAACAACGTTCTAATTAAAGTGAATGTTTCTATGTGTCATGTCGCTTTATTAAAGAAAATTTTGCTCAGGGTTACGATATTGTTTATAAAATACATTGTTTCTTTGCTATAATATTCCTAGATTATATGATATTAAGAAAAAAACGTGCTTGTTCAAGTCTCTGTTTATTAATAGTAGATATTTTTTAATATTTATAAAATCGAGTTATAAATGTTAATTATAAATAATATTGAAAAGTAATACTTAATTAAAAATAAGAAGGGAAATAAAAGCTTGTTAAATAGAAGCACAAATTTAACTAAAACTAACTATTTTATATAAATGTTAATAAATAATCATCTTCTTTCAGTACCATCACGGTTCATTTATTTTAAAATTATATATAACAATCTTTGTTTTTGATATGTATATACATATTTATATATATAAGACAAGACGAAGTTTCTTAGGATAGCATGGGTGCCGGGCCCATCTCGTTGCAAGGAGAGGAGTGCAAGCAGGGCCTGAGACTGGCGACCCAGGAGTAGATTTAAGGGGCTCCTTTATTATTTATGCGCAAAAACGCTCGCCTTCACCCTCTACACTCCTCTCCTTACCTAACCAAATTTTGAAAGAACCTACTAATGCCGCCTTTGAAATACGTTGTAGAAATGAACCGGTGCTTGTCCTAGAAAGGCCAAGGTCTTTAAGTAGGCTATAGAGATATTTTGCTGTTATACCTCTCTCTCCCACTTGTACTGCGTACAAACTAACTATAAATTTATTCCTGGACAGTTCGTTGGTCAGTTCGTAATACTTATTAAACTTGAATGTTTGATCCCTGGGGATGTTTGTTTCCCAGGAAACAGTAAACTCCACAAATATCACGCGCCTCAGATGTTTAGAATACAGGAATAAGTCCGGTCTGAATGACGAAACACCAACATCCCCAGGTATTTTGTAATGCTTTTCATACTTGTCCATCATGAGAGTCCAATCAGTTCCTCAAAATAATATTTTAAAACAACGGGACACGTTATAACTTTTCAGAGAAGTTTGTATTGTTAGCTGTTCGAACCAGAATTTTTAAAGCTCCGATATTGCCCCATTATATTCGCTAGATCGCTTCTCCTCCATAAGAATCACTGAATAAAATGAAGTTAACTTAGGTCTTAGAGGATAATTACAATTGTAGGATTCAATAATAAATAGTTTCTAAGATTTCAACTATTTTAGAAATTTAATTAATTATTAAATGATTAACTTTTTAAACATTTTAACCCTTAATATACATTTTAAACATGTCAATATTTTTAAGTAATACTAAAATAGTTAAGTATATAAGTTAAATATTGCAAACTTAAGCAAAATACCATGTGATTTTTTTTTTGCTAAAGTTACAATAACATGGTATTTATTAACCGACTTCTTTAAAAATTAGGAATATAATATATTGCTAAATTTATCAAAATACAACCAGATATTAAACTAATTAATACAATTTCTTATTTTAATAATTATCAAATAAACTTTAAGGAAACTTCAATTTATAATAATGACTTTAAATAATAAAATTCGTAAATTGGTTGTCTGTTGATTGATGTTCGTCTTTAACTAAGATGATAACCGTATAGTGCTGATTCTTGATTCCTTATTTTATTTTGTACATTTTAAACATAATTAAATTTAGAACATTTTCAAATAATTTAGTTAGTTATGTTAGAGTAGATTATTATTTTAATAGCACGCTAACGGAGGTTTTAAGACCTTTATAATCTTATTATGTATTTAGGATACGACTTTGTTCGTCTGATGCGTTGAATAATGATGAGCTTTTCATGCATCTTTATAATGAAAATTCCTAAATGTCTGCATCTATGAATACAGTAGACATAGATAAATATTAATTTATATTGTATACTTTAAATTTATAGAAAAGTTGTTTATTTATAAAAAAAAATAGTATTTAAGTTTTTAATTTTATAACAAGCGAAGGGGTTAAGGACAGTTGTTTGTAAAGGTTAATTAAAATATGCAAAAGATTCTAAAGAATAGATTGCTGTGAAAAGCAATGTTCCGGCGACTATCAAACCTATTATAAATTATAAAAATATAAGGGTCAGTATAAACGAGAGACGTAGAACTTTGGTACTAAAATAAGGCAGGTATTTCGATTTAAATAAGAGTTTGAACAGAGAATTAATGTATTATCGAGGCATTGGTGAATAAACAAACCTTTATATTTATGTACCTAACCTAAATTTAGAATTACTCTTAACTTCGAATTAAGAAAATTGTAATTATATAATTATAAACATTTCGTGGAAGCTAAATAGTTGAACTATTTCTAATTTATGTCTCTCTCTACACCTATAAAAGAGGCTATACCTATATAAAGGCTCGGGTTCGATCCCCGACTGGGACAGGCATGTATGTGATGAGCATACATGTCTGTATTTCTGCGTTTGGTCGTTTATTATATATATTTATAATGTGTACCTCTATGTATTTTTTTATTAATTTTTACTTCAATCCACGAACACGTCGCCCATACACTTTTCGCATTTAGTCTGTATTTGGCAGATTAATCTTTGAATTTTGAGATAACATATCAAAAAGGAGTCTATTAGTACAGGTATCTTAAAAACTATATTAGTAAGGTAAGTCCTTTGCACAGCAATTACATATACATATAAAAATATATATACATCTTTTTTTATCTTTTTTTTATTTTAATTTTTATTTTTTAGGGTTTAGATCGATTTCGTTATTTATCCTGATATTATTTTTATAAAGTTTATGTGTGTATCTGTGTACCTGTGTGTTTGTGTGGTGGCTGTCTGTAGCATCATAGAAGCCTAACAAGTAGACTAATTTGAATGCGTTTTTTTTTTATTCGAAAGCCTGGTCCGGCGACATGGTTCTTAGCTATGGCAATAATTATAAGACTATAGCAATAATTGAAAAACCCCCGACAAAAAAGACCTCTAAAAAGAATAAAAATAATGTCATTATGTACCGAATGAAGTCTTTGCGTCTTGGGACCGTTGGAAGTACGTTGATGATGGTTTCTATTTTATGAAGGTTTCGGGTTAAATGAATGAGGATTTAGACTATATGGTTTGATATTGTTGCTTCGTTATTTGTCTGGATAACTTACTAGGTTTTATTGCATTGATTGATTTTTTTTCTTTAACGTTCTCCCAACGCACCGATTTCAAAAAGTACATAATATTATTATTATTATCCTTTCTGTATAGGCTTCTGATTAACCAACAGTTTAAGTACAATTTAAAATATATTTTAAGACAGGAAAATGATAACTAATATTTTTTATTCTGTTCTTGAAACTCCATTTTATTGTTTTCTATTCAGCAAACTTTCTGGTTCTGCTTTTAAAAAAAATCAACTGAAATATTTAACTTCCTTTCAGAGATTATAAACTGAACTAAGCTGTGCTGATCAATAGTTATTATAATAATAATACAACATTTTAATTAAGTAATATTTTAATGTTCCTAATAATATTATTTATCTTTTTATTAACATTTTTATTTATCTTATATTTTGATTACGTTTCTTAATATTAATCCAAACAATAAAGCATGTCTAACTTTAATTATGAATATGATTTAGTTATCTTATATTTTGATTACGTTTCTTAAGATTAGTCCAAACAATAAAGCATGTCTAACTTTAATTGTGAATGTTTTATATTTTATTTCCATTTCTAATATTTTCAGTTGTTATAATTTTATATAATTAAATAGACAACTCTATTGATATAAATAATAGAAGTTTTTCACTGAAACATTTCTTTGAAAAATATCAAATGCATTTTATTTCCATTTCAACTCTCGGAACGTTATTTCAACACATTGCTAATATTTTTATATAGAAAATTTATTTTTAAGATTTTTTCTAATAAATCTAACTGTAAATTTTTGCTTTTAAAATATTCATTACATTTTTTTTAATTTATTACAAAATTAAGAAATAATCATTGTTTTGTTCAAAAACTATGACCATCAAGTATTTTTAAGTATTTTATACATTGCTTAATTATTTTTTCTAACTTTTAAACTCCTTTGAATTATTTCTTAACAGTTTTATGTAGGACTGAACAGACAAGTTAAGAATTTTTGCATGGCTGTTTTTTATACTACAAGTATTAAATTTCCTTAGTAATATAGAAGAATATATAGTTTATATAGTTTATATAGAAGAATGATGCAAATCGTAATTAATCATGTCATTTTTTATTGTAATCAACGTGAGCAACATCCTGCAATATAAATCTTGTCTGTAATTTAAATCGAAATCAATGTGAAAGTTAGAGTAATAGCACTACTTTTTCAAGCTTTCAGAGGAAGCTTAAATACGAATGAAACCTCAGCTTTTACATCAATTACAATCAGTTTGTTGGTTCGAGCTCGAACCGAACTTAAATGTTCTATTGAAGAATGAAGCTCCATTACTCGAAATTGCAACTGCAACGATTAATGATTCACTTTAAGATTTTAGTGTTCATTTCAAGTTAATCTGATTAAATAGTCAGATCTGTAAGTTACCCTTGCAAAAGAAAAAAATAAAATTATTGTTAAAATCCGTAACATAGTGATTGGTGACCAAAAACATGAAAGGGTTAAAGTCTGGGAAGGAGGAATTTGCTTTTTTTGTGCCAAGCCAAGCCGAGATTAATAATTCATTATAAATCCACCTCATATTCACAAAGAGATTGTTTGAATTTGTATTTGGGATACGGTATGACAGCCTTCATTGGGTGTGACGAATGCTACAGGCATTGTATATTATCATACAAGATTCAAATTTAATCAATAATGACAATTTTGTTAAGAATCTCTTTGTTTATGCATATTTTACAAGTTAAATCGAGCTTAAATCTTTTTACTATCTGATTTGTGTAAACGTGTCAGAACTATTCGAAAATAACAAATTATTATAAGTTAAAATCTGGGTCCTTTTATTCCTGTCGACATTACATGCATAAAATATTATTTATAAATTTAAAACTTAAAATATTTAAATAACGGATTCATCATTAGAATAATTACAGTAGTAGGTATACATTAAATGTTTTTAATGAAGAATTTTTATAATTAAAAATAGCTGCTCTAAATTCGATATTGTGTATGACTAAATAAAGTTTAACTTTTGCCTGTTTAAAGCTACTCTGATATGTCTTTTGTTTTTTTTTTTTTACGGCAACGCTATTTTGTTACCTATTCTGTTTCTTGCATGTATAGCCCCTAATCACATACATAAAAATCCGAATGGTTTTCATTTTAGCCCATAATTTTAGTGGTAGTTCTATTCTTAATTAAATATAATGGAATTTAAATAACATAGATTTTTGTTACAAAATAAAATTGAATAAATATAATTCCACGGAATTCAATGAAATTTTAATTTTCTAATGCTTGAGCAACAATATTTCTCTGGGATATTTAAAGTTCGCACTATTATTTTAACTTATTTATGAACATTCTAGAAAGCAAAAGATTCGACTTAAATTAAATCTAGTAAGTAGTGTGAATATGAAAAAGGAATTTTAGATTTGAGGTTGTTGTACCTTTACAGGGGTTCATGAAGAGAATTAACTTCTTAAAATAAATTATTAGATAGAAGCAAATTTTACTATTTAAAAATATAAAGCGAGTTGTACAATAAAATATAAAACCTTTATTATTACGCCTGAGTTGCATTAACTAAAGAGAAGAAAATAATTATATAAAGCAAATAAGGAAATACGTTATATTAAATGCAGTTAGTGGTAAATTAGTACTCAGAGTCGAAATCAGAATCTGTGCCAAATGATTATGAGCAGGAGATACTTTTTTTCTATTATGATGAGGATTCTGCTATTCAAGTTAAGAATAGCATTTTGTAAATGTATTTTGTCTATCTGTTTGTATAGTTGCGCTTCACATCATAATTATTAAATCGATATTTTTCCAGTGATGAAAGCTTAAAATCAACAAAAACTAATAGTTTTGTACGCCACGTCTTCATAAAACAAATTATCTTAAATATTAAGAATTAAGAAGGTCTAATTATTTCAATCACTGATTTAATAGTCTACGTAGCACGACATTTAGAATTATTATGTCAAGCAATTCTTATTTTTGTATGCTGACAGTAATTTAATTGAATAAGATTATTATTTATGTGAGGAGGGTAATTTGTTTTATTGGTAAATAGTTGAATAAACTAGAAAAGTTGAAACCATTAAGATTTTATAATTGAAACCAATATATAATTCTGTGTATAGCGATACTGAAAATAGTTCATTTACAGGTTGTCTACATACAGTTTTTTATTTTTGTATGTTTGAAGTAGTTGATTTGACTATGATTATAATTAATGAGGGGGGAGTTTGCAAAGTAGAGTATAGGGTAAGGGCGTGTATGCCGTTAGGACTATATTCGGAAGAAAAGCTGCTGTAAAGTAAAAAGAAAGGATTAAATACAAGTAATTAAAAGTGAAGGGTTAATAGAAAAATCCTTGCAATATTTCAATCCGACTTGGCCCTTATATAATATAAGAGTTCGTTTTGTTTTATTGGACGTCCCCGAAAACATAATTAAAACGATTGATTATATAACATGAAATATGATATGATTCCATGAAACTATTAATAAATACAAATTTCAATACACAGATTAAAATTGGTATTATTTATATTTGTCGTAAAATATATCTATAAAATAGTATTTAATTGATTTAAAACATTTTTAAAAACTTTTTTTATAAAGGTTAACTTTAAAATATTTAAAAGGCAGTCCATAAATTTTGCTGCCATATTTCAATCTCTAGTAATGGAAAGAACTCACTGCGGTTGCAGTTTGAACAATTCATCTTAAATTTAAGCCATTTCATTAAAAATCTACATGTTCGTGAAAAGATAAATAGATGGTCCATATCAAATATGCAGAAAGATAAAGGGCTAGACGTAGATAATAGTATTAACTAAAGTTTATAATTTCAAAGATTAAAGACATGTTAATAACGTTACTTAATCCTAATATTTTATTTAAATATTCTGTTATAATACTATATACATCTATAACAAATCTGTTGTGATAAATTAAATGATCGTTTTCTGATAACATCGGAAAATACTTAAAGGATTTATTCACTTTTTGACGTTGGTTAACAAACTAGAAAACCTTGTATTGACATGAGAACCCTTCGACAGTCTTCATTCGCACAAGTTATTAAAACCCATTATGGGTTTCTTCGGAATACATCGCATATTAACAAGGTATTGTTTTTTTTATTCGTACTAAAACTTTTTGCTCCATTATTAATGATTAAAATTGATTGTCTCTCAAAAACTTGATTTAATGAAATCTCATATCTGTACCGTTCTTCACTCTATGCAATTTGAATTAGTGTTTACTTTATTTTACTAATGATTAATGCTTAATAGATATTTTAATTATTAAGGGATGTCGTATTATTTATTATCTAATAATAAGCATTTATTTACGAAAAAAATATTAGACGTATTTTTTCTATACAATTACATTTGTATTTTTTCTATACTTACAAATAATACATTTGTATGTATTATTTGCAAGTATAGAAAACATTTACATTATCTAAAATATAATCCATAATCCCAACTTAATTATATTAAGGACATATTATTCTTCGCAGAGTGGAAATGTTAGTCCTCTCTATATTTATAGCAAACTCACACAGATGACTGAAGCATATTGCTTTGCTTTCAGAAAATAGCGCTTTTAACAAAGCGAAGCTATCATTCAGCTTCCACTTATTCTACCCAGTTATTTTGTACAACTCTTTACATAAATTTATAAAATACTCATGACAATGTATTTTTTTATCAAAATATAATAAAATTCTAAGAAAAATCTATGAAATTAAACGTATTAAAGTATGAAAAATCATCATATTTTCATACGTTTAATTTCATTCATAAATCGGTATTGATTATTCTTGATCATTCTATTTAATAATCAAATTATACAACATCACGATTAATGATAATTGAATCTGACTTTCCTATAATATTTCATTCAAAACGATCTGTGTACGGTCAATCAGTCATAATTATCTCGATTTGGCTCTTTGCCTATCCCATATCATATTTCATTATAAAATATATAATATAAGTAATGTATAGCAAAATATATTGTGTAGCTATCATAGATAATACTTGTAAAATTAAGCTAGCTTGTTAGGTTGTGTATAAATATACCTTATTTTATTTATTTACCTTTTTTTTTTACTTATTTATTTACCTAAAAAAGAAGGAAAAAAAAAGAAAAACAAATAAAGAAGACTGTTATGAGAATTAAGCACATTTTAAAAGACTTATGTTTAAAAAAAAATACTTGAATTAAAACCTTTAACTTGCCTTTACATGCTATCTTTTTGAGGAGGCGGGATGACACGTCCGCTCTGAAGTATCTTCTTTAATTAGGGCGGGGAGATAAAAATCGGAAAAGTTTCTTGAGAATGCGTCAAGCGGGTCAAGATGTCTAGTGACCTTTTTCTCACCATTCAATAATTGAATTATAAAGAATAAGGCACTACTAAAGTAATTCAACAAAGCAATAAATTTAATTTGTCAAATGGAAGAATAACTAAAATAAAGTCATTTATTTATCAATCATAAAAAAAACAAAATTTTAATGTAATTAAATTTAAAATAAAAAAAACCGGTGATAGAAAAAGAGTTCTAAAAAGAATAAAATAATAGTATTATTATATACTTATTGAAGTCGTTGCGTCGGGGGACCGTTGTACATACGTTGACAATGGTGTCTATTTTAATGGGGATTTAGACTATACGATTTGATATTATTATTTCTCTCATTTGCTTTTGCATTTTGATTTCTTTCTTTATTTAGCAGTTCCTCAATGCAACGACTTCAACGTTAGCTTTAACAACTTCAACGATTTTTTTGGTAACGTGGGTATTTTATTATTTTTTTTTCTTTTCAAGTTCAAGTTATGTTACTGGTTTCTATATTATACTAAATAAACCTACGTACACATTTATGTTTAATTGTTCAGGTTTTTATTATCAATATTGGATAAAAACCTTTCACCGGCACCAATGAAAGGTCAATGTCCTGGAGACGACTGTTATTTTCCGACCAAACATAGCTAAGACCCATTCCAAAGTATCAGGCTTTCCATTAAAAAGAAAACAATCAAATCCGTCCCCTAGTTGATGGCACGATGGCTGATACGATGGCATAGACAGACATACAGATACACAGATATATTCGTCAAACTTTTAACACCCCTCTTTTAGGGTCAGAGTTTAGAAAATAATTAAAAAAAAAATAACATTGAAATAACAAACTTTCCTTAAAATTTAAATATTAAGTTTTTCATATTGTAATAATTTAGTTAAAATAAACAATTTTATTTTAAAATTATATGTTATTCATGCGCTACATGGTAATATACTGAATTGTAGAACATGTAGATGTTGAAAATGTAACAAATCTTTTAACCTTATTTACAAAACGAACCCAAATCACCAGAGGACGGGACCACATTGTTTGTTTATCAACAACTTCAAACAATTTTCAGACAAATACAGTATACGACTTTGAAATACTATTTAATGAAGTGTTCATATACGTATAACAAAATTGTGAAGAAAAATATTAGCGGTTTAATAACATGAATTATTTTTTTCAGTGACCTTAACACTTATGCGAATGAGCTTAAATCTCGGTTTGTCTTATTAACAATAATTGAATAATATTCAACCTTAACACAATTTAGCAATCTTAGTTATTGTACTGTATCAATTAATGAGTAAGAAAGCCTAACTCATTTAAAACTGTAATTCGGGAATAAATTAATAACTAAGAGTAATATGGCTTAAGTGCTAGACGATTGGGAGCCACAATCTATATACTTATAACGATTAGGATATATCTATATCTATACTAATATTATAAAGAGGAAAGGTTTGATTATTTTTTTGTATGTTTGAAATGAATAGGCTCCGAAACTACTGGACCGATTTCAAAAATTCTTTCACCGTTGGCAAGCTACATTATTCCCGAGTGACATAGGCTATGTTTCATTTTCAAAAAAATAGGGATGATTACTAAAACTTGAATATTCTAACGCAAGGTGTAAAAAAATAAACAAAAAACTGCGTGCGCTGCGAAAACGGTGAAAGTTACGCAAAAATGATGTTCTATGAAATTGTTCCTCTTTAAAATATATAATATATTCAAATAAAGTTATTGCCGTGATTGAGGAAGTGAGTTATAAAATTGCAAATTATTTACAAAAAAACGCAATAAAGTGCTTTACCTGGAAAATCTAACTTTACAACGATTTTATACGAAATTACTTTGCCAGAAAGCGTTTCCTCGCAGTTCGTTTCCCTGCCCCGGGGTTAGAGTAGGATGAGGTGTTGATGTTGATAACTTAAAAAAAGGGATATTCTATGATTGGATGAACAGAAATGAATGATTCTTTTCGCTATACTATTTTGTTAAAAAAAATAATTATTAAAAAATACCATTTATTATAACATAAAAGGTATTATAAAAATATTGTGTTATCCATAGTTTCGAGTTAATAATTTTTAGATAAAATATATACAAAACTAATTAAATAATGTAGATGAATTAAAAGATAAAGCGGTTAAGTGATTTTCTTTTGCTTGGTCAATTTAACTTATTATTTAATTGTTATTTCGTTGTTATTAATTCTCAACAAAACAAACAAACAAAACATTAAAAGCATAACTTAAGATTTTATTATAAGATATCACTATAGACAACAATGGTCTCTTTAGAATTTTTCTTTTCAATAAAGATGGCATTGTATCATCATTTTTCATAAATTGCAATAGAATTTGCTATTTCGATTACGATTAAGTGATGTTATAAAATTTTAAAATGCTGAAACAAAATAAAAGTCCTTCCTTCTTTATACACCAGAAACGAAAAAATAATATGATAGTGAGAATGAAAAACGTATGAATTTTTTTTTAGCGGCAGATCCCTCATCTAACTGAACTACACAATTAATTATATATATTCTGAAGACATGTATCTTATAAAGAAGGACTAAATCCAATTTTCATAATTATTTTTGTGTATTAAAATTGTTCACGCTCAAAACATTATATCAATTTTTACTTAGTTCATAAGTTCTAACTAGATGGCGTTGTAATTGGAATAGATCGCGCTATCGATTTATGATGTTGATTTGGTTAGGGTCTTGTGATTAATTAATACAGTGTGCTAAAATAAATCTATTCTAAAGATCAGTATACGTAGTGGTTTCATTTTCAAAATCAACCTTATCAGTATACACATTTAAAGTGAGTGAATAGTTATACCGGCATCAAACATTGGTCCTACGAGCCCGGATAAGAGTTTTTAGCATCAACCCGTGCACTCGCAGTGGATCGCTGCAACAAGAGTACACGCATCGGTGGTGACAGGTGAACACCTAGTCCACATTGGAGGATTTGTTCAGCCGATGCGGAGGAGTGAGTAATAACGTCATAGAGGACGCGAATAACTCATCTTTCAAATAGTTCAACCGAGAGGTGACCACCCTCGGTCAGTTCAACGTGACTTCATCTCAAAGACATCACACCAAGTGCAACGTGATATCCAGGATACACTGACGCCGTAACTACAAGTTTGCAGACACCAAGGGGCGCCACTTATAGAAGTGGAACATCGAAAATCGTGTGTGTGAGTGCAAAGTGCATCTGTGAGTACATTTTAATTTATATATCAAAGTACAAATATAGATTCAAGAATTTTGGTTATGAAGATTTTATTTTAGAGTATTATTGTACTTGTATTATTAGCTTATAAAATTTGAAGTAGATTTTATAAAATTGTAAGCTGAATTATGTATTTAGTTAGTGCATGACGTGTAACTTAAATTAGAACTTAGAATATTTTATGAAAAAAACGAAGGAACGGGGAACCTATGCCCGATTTCCGTTCATTTAATGATAGATTAAAACACTTGTAAAATATTAGTTAAATTCATTTGGACTTAGAATATTTTAAAATCATTAGTTAACTTGTATCTGAAGCAGTTTTGTATCACTTATAAAACTTTGATTATTTTTTATACATTTGTTTACAATACGTTTGGTTATTATAAACTGGACACGTGAATCGAGTCAGATTTCATAGTTGCTTGTATACATCTTCAGTGTTTTAATTTATAAAGTTTTACGTTTTGAAATACAATATGGAAGGTTTAATTAGTGTATTAAAGGGTCTTCAAAATAGGATTAGTAAGGGTTTAATTAATTTCAAAAAGAGTTCAAAAGATAGATTAACTATAGAATACATAGAATCTCGACAAGAATTATTAGAAAAGGATTGGGCGTCTTTTAAAGAAACTAATACTAAACTTTACGAGTCGTTTAATTTTGACGACGTCGATCAAAAGGTTGTTGATATTTATGATAGTACAGAAGACATTTACCTCACATATAAAAGTTTAATGAAGACAACGCTAAACAAAATGAGAGTAGGTATAGAACCAGTACAACGTAGTGATGGCTCTCCTAATGGTGGGCCGAAGTCATCGAATTCCTTAGCTAGATTACCTAAGATTGCCATTCCTATTTTTAATGGTAAATACGGAGAATGGACAACGTTTCGTGATCTTTTTGTATCATTGGTTCATAACAATGAAGCGTTAGACAATGTACAAAAATTGCATTATTTAAAAAGTCATCTTACCGGTGAAGCAGAGCAATTAATTCGATACACTCCAATCACAGAAGCCAATTATAGTCAGTGTTGGGAACAATTAGAAAAACGTTACAGTAACAAGAAGTATTTAACTAATTGCATACTAAACAGGTTATTTGGTCAAAAGCGCCTGCATACAGAATCAGGAACATCATTAAAGGGGCTTTTAGATACTACTAATGACTGTTTGAATGCTCTAACGAATTTAGGGGTCACAACATGGGATGTTTTTGTTATACATGTTATGAAGTTTAAGCTAGACCCTGAAACTAGAAAGCAATGGGAACTAAAGGTCAATATAAACGATTCCATTAATGATTTGCCAACCTTTGAACAAATGAAAGTTTTTATTGAAAATCGTTTCCGCGCATTAGAGTGTTTAGATCAAAAAGAGACTGTAGGTCATCAAGTTAATCATAGATTCAATAATCATTCTCCTCGAACTATGTTAGCTACAAATTCAACAGATTTTAAATGTGAATTCTGTTCCGAACCTCACAAGTTATGTTTCTGCAAAAGGTTCGCCAATCAGTCCATCGAAACAAGACGGGAGTTTGTTTTTAAAAACAAAATTTGTTATAATTGTTTAGGTAGTAACCACAGTGTATACAATTGCAAAAAGAATACTACGTGTAAAATTTGTCAAAAGAGACATCATTCGTTGCTTCATGTCAACGGTCAGACCATCAATAAAGGCCAAGACGCTCAAGTAAAGACTACTGATGGTGATAGTTTTGCCACTAATTCTCAGGTAGTTTCATGTTTGTCTACAGGTGAGGCATTCAAACCCAGACAGGTTTTATTAGCCACTGCGCTAATAAAAGCCGAATCAAAAACGGGCGAATTTCAGACCATCCGAGCCTTACTCGATCAGGGTTCTCAGGCATGTTTCATAACCGAAGCTACAGTACAATATCTTAGACTGAAAAAGATCCCAGTGAAAGGACTTGTTTCAGGGATAGGAGAAAACAGGTCAACCATAGCAAAGCATATGGTACATCTAAAGATTAAATCTCGTATAGATCCAGAGTTCAAACTTACTATAAGTGCGTTCGTTTTAAAAACGATCACCTCGTATCTACCTGAGCGAAGTTTAAGTTCAAATCTGCTAGTCGGAGTCGGCTTTGACGATTTGTGTCTAGCAGATCCGGCGTTCGCCAAACCCAACAGAATTGATATGCTATTGGGCGCTGACGCTTACTGCTCTATCATAAAGGAAGGAATTATGAAGAGTCCTTCTGGAAATTTGATTGCACAAAATTCTACATTAGGGTGGGTCCTGTCGGGAGCAGTGGAGCCTGAAAGAAAAGAAAGCTCAAATAATAGTTTAAAAAACATCAATGTATTGCATTCACATGTAACAGAGGATGACATACTAAAAAGATTTTGGGAAATAGAAGAACAAAGTAATTCAAAGAAGATACTTACACCAGAAGAGAAAAAATGTGAAGAATTTTATAGTGTTACTACAAGGAGAGACAAAGATGGTAGGTACATTGTCAGGTTACCTTTTCATAATGAAAAGAAGCCTCTTTGCAAATCAGGAAATTCACGGGCTATAGCTAAAGCAAGATTTCATGCATTAGAAAAAACATTAGGAAAAAATAAAGATTTAAAAGAAAAATATACAGAAGTTATAAACGAATACTTACAACTAGGGCATATGAAACTAGTAGAAAGTTATGACGATAATAAAGAAATAGCGGTATACTTACCACATCACGCTGTCATTAGGAACGACAAGACTACAACCAAGGTCCGTGTCGTGTTCAACGCATCTGAAAAAAACTGCAAGGGAGTGTCATTGAATGATATGCTGATGGTTGGTCCAACATTGCAGGCTGATCTACGACACACCATTCTGAGATGGAGAGTACACCCAATTGGACTTGTCGCTGACATTATTAAAATGTATCGCCAAGTTAAAGTTGCAGAGGAAGACACCATGTATCAAAGAATACTATGGCGTGAAAACTCAGACCAAGAAATCAAGGATTACGAACTATTGACAGTGACTTTTGGGACAGCTTCTGCTCCATACCAAGCAGTAAAAACGTTACGTCAATTAGCCGAGGATGAAGGCAAAAGTTATCCACTAGCTGCAGATAAAGTTTTGAATTGTTTTTATATGGACGATTTAATGACAGGCTGTGATAGCGTAGAAGAAGGCAAAGAAATATATAAACAGATTAAAGAATTATTAGCAAAAGGGGGATTTTTATTGCAAAAGTGGAATAGCAACAATGAAGAAATATTACAAAGTATAGTACAACAAGAGGGTTTAATACAGAACAATCAATCAGATGAAACACATAGAAATGAGGACAAAACGTTAGAAATGAAATTAGATAGTACAATTAAAATATTAGGTCTTACCTGGAACCGCAACGAAGACACATTCCAATACTCGGTGAGTCTTCCGCCACCAACGACGGCACCTGTTACTAAAAGAACAATAATTTCAGATATAGGTCGATTATTTGATCCTCTAGGCTGGTTAGCGCCTAGTGTAATTTTAGCAAAAACATTTATTCAAAAATTATGGCTTGCAAGTGTTAGTTGGGATGAAGAATTAAGCAATGAGTTAGTAAAGGAGTGGGGTACTTACCGCGAGGAATTGTCACTGCTTACCAAAATACGGATACCTCGTTGGCTTGGAACTAAGTCAAAGTATAATCTTGAGCTGCACGGCTTCAGTGACGCCTCCAAGACAGCATATGCAGCCGTTATCTACTTAAGAACAGTAGATTCTAGAGGTAACATACGGGTATCGTTGCTAGTCGCAAAAACCAGAGTAGCTCCAGTTAAACAGATTAGTATTCCTCGTTTAGAGTTGTGTGGAGCAGTCATGCTTTCGAATCTACTCAATGAAACTGCAGATGTTCTTAATATTTCAAGGGATAAAATAAGCGCTTGGACTGACTCCACTGTAGTGTTATCTTGGCTTAACAGCCATCCCAGTAGATGGAAAACATTTGTGGCAAACCGTACCTCTGAGATATTGACTACAATGAAAGCATCTCAATGGTTTCACGTGAGAACAAAGGATAACCCTGCAGATTGTGCCTCCAGAGGAATACTACCAAGTGCACTTCTTGATAATGTTTTATGGTTTTCTGGCCCGTCATTTCTGATAGAGAAAAATATTCAGTACACAAGACCAACCGATTGCAATAATGGGTTAGAGGAATCGGTAAGGACGCATCTTGCTGTAACTCCAGAATGTTCCAGTATTTTTGAGCGATATTCCTCATTACCTAAACTAATAAGAATAATAGCGTATTGTCGACGATTCTCACAAAAGAATAAAACCAAGACAAAATATTTACAAAAGGTAGAACTAGAAGAAGCATTAGAATGTTGCATACGTCAAACACAAAAGACTATTTTTAATATAGAATATTTACAATTACAAAATAAAGGTTATTTACAGTTAAAATGTAGTAAGCTTCAACAGCTCTGTCCTTTTCTCGACAGGCAAGGCATAATAAGAGTTCGAGGTAGAATTGAAAAAGCTCCATTATGCGAGCAGATCAAACACCCAATAGTTTTACCAAATTCTAGTCATATGACTAAGCTCATAGTAGCAGACGCTCATCTGAAGACTTTGCACGGAGGCCCGCAACTTATGATGAATTATTTAAGAACCGCGTATTGGGTCATCGGAGCTAGGAATTTAATTAAATACCAGGTTCGCAAATGCGTAATCTGCGCTAAACATCAAGCCAGTACAAAGAATCAAATGATGGGATCTCTGCCAACTGTGAGATGTACTCCAGCGCGGCCATTTTTGCATAGTGGTGTTGACTATGCTGGGCCGGTAAATATTAGAACAACAAAGGGTAGAGGTCACCGCTCTTATAAAGGCTACATATGCCTATTTGTTTGTATATCCACTCGTGCACTACACCTTGAAGTAGTGAGTGACATGAGTACACAAGCCTTTCTAGCAGCATTTAGAAGGTTCGTGTCTAGGAGAGGCCATTGCGCTAAAATGTGGAGCGACAACGGTACAACCTTCGTAGGCGCTTCCAAAGAACTGCAACACATAATAACCACACAAACATCAGTTGCACAAGAGTTAGAAGCTATTGGTACAGAGTGGCATTTCATCCCTCCTCATAGTCCCAACTTTGGCGGCCTGTGGGAAGCAGCGGTGAAGTCCACAAAGTTTCATCTTAAGCGTGTTATTGGTGATTCAACTTTGACATATGAAGAATTAAGCACGTTCCTCAATCAAGTCGAGGCTTGTTTAAACTCACGCCCTATGAGTGTTATTAATGTAGAAGATCCTGGTGAACCGCTACCATTAACACCTGGACATTTTCTTATTGGTGAACCAATAGTTAATGTACCAGATAAATCTATTGAAAACATCTCAGTTAGCTGCCTAACACGGTGGCAATTTATTCAAAGGATGGTACGATCATTTTGGAAACGTTGGTCTAACGAATATTTAACTAACCTTATGAACCGGTACAAATGGTCAAGTAAAACACCGGAACCAGAAATTGGAGACATAGTTCTAATAAAGGAAGATGACTTGCCGCCAAGTCGTTGGTTATTAGGTCGCGTGGTAGAAAAACATCCTGGTGATGATAATATAACTCGAGTAGTCACTCTACGTACTAAGACTTCCACCATTAAAAGGCCAACCTCCAAACTATGTATCTTACCTGTTACTGAATAATACATTTTACACTTAGATCAACTATTTACAACCATTTTAGTATTATACATTTTTTATGAAAGCTATTGTCTTAAATTTATTTTAAGTCCTATGTTTTATAAGATAGACTCTGTTAATTTCAAGTTATAAATTATTCCTACATTTCTTTGCTTGTTGGATTTAAGACTGTTAAAAAAAATACATTATATACATTTTTATGTTAATTTGTTACCTAGTTTAAGAAAGTTAGATTTAAGCTTAGTATATATCTCAGTTCAAAGAAATTGTAAGTTTTATTCTTTATTATGTTCAGATTGTTTATTATGTTAAGTTCACCCATAAGATCTCGTTCGTATGTAACCAAGATCTTATGTTTATTTAGTCTCAAGTTAAAGAAGTACATTCCATCAGTAATGTCCTTGGTGGGCGGTATGTTCACGCTCAAAACATTATATCAATTTTTACTTAGTTCATAAGTTCTAACTAGATGGCGTTGTAATTGGAATAGATCGCGCTATCGATTTATGATGTTGATTTGGTTAGGGTCTTGTGATTAATTAATACAGTGTGCTAAAATAAATCTATTCTAAAGATCAGTATACGTAGTGGTTTCATTTTCAAAATCAACCTTATCAGTATACACATTTAAAGTGAGTGAATAGTTATACCGGCATCAAACAAAAATTATATCTAATTTTTTTTCCTTAGGAATAACTAAGGAAAAGACTAATATATTGCCAACTTTTGTTCTTGATATTTTTTGTCAAAAATGTGTAATACTTAGATAATCACATCATATTCAGATTGTATGTTTAATTCGAGTTAATCGAAGATAATAAGTATATATAAGTATATGTAAGTGATTGTAAGTATATATATAACTACACACTCATGGATAAAGGATTGTAGAAAAGGTAAAAAAATAGAATTATAAAAAACGCGGACTAAATGATATTACTATATTACACATACAATAAAAGATAGGTTAAAGATAGGAAACGTAGATCTTTTATTCTATTTTTATTTTATTTAAAAAATAACGAGCCACGTTTCAGAAATACAGGCAAAAATATTTAGGTCAGAAATTATAAAAGCGTGTAGATTTTTAGCCAACAATTTTAAAAGGTTCTCTCGTAATCTTTTTAAAGATAATTCTATGAAATAAAACTAAACATCACAGAAATTATATTACAAGTTACTAAGAGGAAAAGTTTAATCACCACATGCCGGAGTTGAAATGCAATGAAAAGATAGTATTTTAATATACTTTCAGCTTAATTATTTTATTATGATACTGCTTACTTATATTTTATTATAGTACTATCAAGTACTGTAATAAAATATAAGTAAGCAGTATCATAATAAAATAATGTATCAACATATAACGTATAATTATAGTAAATCATAATATAAGAAAAAAATCTTCTATATTTTTATTTTTTATCGTATTCAGAAATATAGACACATTTTTTTTTCGCAATTGTTTTTTACAGGATGGTTATTACAAAGTTCGAAGGCAACGATATTTATATAATTCTCTTCGTCTTGAGTATAAATGAAATAAATTGATTTCCATTCAAAAATATATATAGTTTTGTCTGAAAATATTTATGACAGACTATAATACCTGCATTCTAGAAATTGTCTATCAATTAGGTCATTATAAATCGATAACAATTTAACCATAATAATGAAAACGAACATTTCAAATGCAATCGAAGAAACTCCAACGCCTCATAATTACATTTTCGTCGCTTTATCTTCGTGACGAGTTGTAATATATTACAACTCGAAAAAGGGCACCTTTATTTCGTGCCCTACAATTGAGTAATCGCGTGCATTATTCACCAGACCTTTGACCTTAGCCGTTATCAGATCCGCTTGACCGGTATGCAGACTATAAAAGACACTTAACTTAATGTACTACTATAATGACGTATTAAAAAAAAACTTTTGTAACTTAAAAAAAAACCTAACTTCCACACATACGCACACTCACTATATATTACTCAAAGTATCAGCGTGCTATCATGGTACCACATAAAATTCCTCGATCATTCACTGACAGGTAAGAGTTTTGGGACCTACCTCGGGGTACGAATTGCGATGGAATGGAAATCTGTAGTGCATTTCGGACGACAAACAACAAATTTACAACATTTTTTCCGGAATCTCTAACGGCAAGCGCCCATTAGATGTTTAACATCTTGAGTTAACCTGAAAAAATATATGAAAATAAACAATATAGAGTCATCTCGATGTGAGGACCTGACAGTTGAAGACTTTTAAGTGGAGATATCACATAAATCAAACTATCTCCGACTTTTGCAATTAAACGACTTATATAATGATACACAATACCGGATGCAATAAAGAATAGACCCCTAGTGGATATTTCTACTATTTTAATATAGGTTTGTTGATAAACTGGATATGCAACAGAATGCTTTTTAAAGACAACCTCGACGAGCTAAAAAAGCACATTATTTATAAAAACTAATAAAAACCCATCGCAATCGCTGCAGCCAAAAAGGGCTACAAAATATTGATTGACATTTAAAATTTACGCGCATCACATATGTTACAATGAAAAACATGAATTTTATTATTAACTTGTTGATTTTGATTAAAAAATAAGATATATATTTTTACACTATAAATTGTATACTAAATTTGTAACAAAAATATACTATTACATAATATTTAAAATAAATAGAGCAGCTACTAAACATGCTATGGTTGTAGTAGTAAATTGCACGCGGTATTGCAATAGTACTGCGGCATTTGTACTTTGTATTTATGACGGCTTTAAAGCCACAAATTGAATTGTCGGGACGCCATTTGTCATGTCCGCGATAGCTCTGGTTGGTGTCTAATTTGTAGCAACTAATGTCAGATACTTTAAATCGTTACATTTATATATTTCATTCGGTTCAAAAAAGATTATTTCCTTTATGATTCATAGTAATAACAATGTTAGTAATAAAATACTAAAACCACAATTTCATAATATTAAAACCACAAAATGAAAAGGTATTTATTATATTTGTTTTTACTAATAATTAAATCTATACATATAATAAAGTTGTCACTGATCCATTTCTGTACATGGAAAATATTAAAAAAAAACATCATAGACGGCCTTTATAAAAGTAAGAGAACCCAAAACAATGGTTTTTCAGTTTGTCTGTTTGTCTGTATATCTGTATGTCTATATATCTGTATGTTTGTTCACGCTAATCTCAGAAATGGCTTAAACAATTTGAATGCGGTTAGGTCTGGAATATATTATTATCACAGTCTTCACTTAACATTTAGTGTTTATTTTATCTAAATCGGCTAAGAAAAAAAGTAATGTTAATTTATGTCAATCACGTAATAGGTACCATGCAAATCTTATTCGATACATGTAATAAATCTGTAGAGGAGTAGTCTTTGTATATTGAAAATATTTAAAAAAATATACCGGGATGTGAAGTGATAACTAACAGAATCCATTTTCAGCATTTTAAAAATCTTTGTAGGCTTATTTTACATACATTGGTAAGTATAAAGGTTACGTTCTATCAAAATCGAAATCTACGCGTAAGAAGTCGCAGGCACAGCTAGTCTTAAATAAAACAATTTACAAAATGATAATACATTTTGTATTGAAATATAATTCAGATCGTTTTTTTTTTGCATTTTTATATACTTATAGTTATCCGTGTATGCACTTGAATCACGTTATTATAAGCATAAATATTTAAATGGCCTATTTTTCAAGTTAATATAATATATTGTTTATGCTTTGAAAAATCCTCAATATGTTCCTATTTTGTAAAAATTATAACAAATGATAATGATTTATTATATGATGAGAAATGAGGGGTAGAAAGAGGGTTAGATGAGGTCAGCGGCAACAGCACGTTATTTGTAATCAAATAGTAAAACATAACGATATTTTGGAGAAACAAGATAGATATCCTCACGTATTCTCATATTACGTAAATATATATTTATAAAATGTCAAGCTTAATTTATTTTGATACAAATAATGTAAGAATGATAATCGAAACAATTTACTATACAAAAATATATAGTAACAATCGTTTTTATGAAAAAAAGGTTGTATACGATCAATACATTATCAAATATTAACATAATAAAAAAATAACGAAAGATTCTGAAAGGTAATTTTTGATGTTATCATAAATTGCCTTAGGTACTAAGGGGAGGAAAAAGCTCTTCAGTTAATTTCTTAAGTCTTCAGTTTGAGATCCATTAGTCAAGAATGTTAAAAAGTCAAGTTATTATTCATCAAAAAAGCTGTAAGTATTATGACACCGATTTCCTGTTACTTTCTACTCTAATGTTATACTTATTTTATTGAATTAAAATAAGTATTATACTAATGGTTACTAACACGATAGATTGTTGACACTGTTGGCACGTTATAAATAAATTTCTATTAAATGTAACTTAATAACAAATACAATAAGCTTAACCACAGCTGAATAAGTATACAAAGAATTTCTATATAACATTTATAAATATCATTGCAAAAGCTGTCTGTTACCGAATTCTTAAAAACTAAGAGGCGAGAGCCAAACTTTGTTCGCTCATTAATTTTACTTATATCTTTCACAGAGGAGATGACGGTTGAATAATTTGTAATGATTAACACACTTGGCAGAACTAATATTTTTTCTCAAAACAATTATTGAGCTTGCAGATTTATATTGCTTATTTTAAACCTCTCATCTTTAAGTTTATTATGAGTACTTTTGACATTAACATTCATATTCCAGAAAAAACAGACTTGAATTCTTGATGATTTGTTTTTCATTTTGTAAGTAACTTTCATAAGGTACTTATTTGATTACCTATTTATCTATTTGATATCATTATGCTATTTATAGATTAAAATATTTTCAAAGAAATATATTTCGGAGATAGATGTATATTAGTGAATTGCTCGTTCTTGATGGAATATTCTGGTACAGGATCCGAGACGTAGGTCTCAGGCAATTAAACCACACACACAATATGACAATTCTTGTATTAAATGTAGGTAATCAATTCTCACAAATTACTTAGTAGGTATACAATAATCAGAGTTGCGTGAACTATCGATCCCGTTTGGGGGTCCGAACTGTAAGTAACTAATCAATTCCTCCTCGACTCAATGCTCTCCAATATTTAAAATGTCTCCGGTGCCCTTCCAAACGATTCCGATCACGTGACGCGTTACGTCACGATGTTCACACCCCACTGTTATAATGATATCAATCGAGTTACTAATTATCGTTAAATTATCGTGATCTACGACACGGCCATACTGACAAGTCATACGCCCTCGTGTGCACGTATCTGAAATCCAAATAATATACAACTTTAGATGTCACTTCGCTCGGCCTTCCTGACCAACTACAATTTCAGTAGTAACCAACAAGATTGTTTTAAACAACGTTATAAGCATCAACCAACAACTTTTGGTTGTAAGCAAAGCTCAGTCTACCTACTGGTTGGTATCAACACACTATACCACTGAAACTTTATTACTTATTGTCAAAGCTACTTCTGCTCCAAAATATCGACTATCATACTGTGTTGTTACTATCACCTATATCGAGTGGTAGTAGTTTATACCACCACCTTCAACTGACAATAACTTTGCCACCTCCGTAGAGTGACGATAACCTTGCCACCTCCATCGAGTGACGATAACCTTGCCACCTCCATCGAGTGACGATAACCTTACCACCTCCATCGAGTGACGATAACCTTGCCACCTCCATCGAGTGACGATAACCCTGCCACCTCCATCGAGTGACGATAACCTTTCCACCTCCATCGAGTGACGATAACCATGCCACCTTCATCGATACCGATCACGTGACGCGTTACGTCACGATGTTCACACCCCACTGTTACAATGATATCAATTGAGTTACTAATTATCGTAAAATTATCGTGATCTACGACATCCATACTAATATTATAAATGCGAAAGTAACTCTGTCTGTCTGTCTGTCTGTCTGTCTGTTACGCTTTCACGCCTAAATCACTGAACCGATTTTGATGAAATTCGGTGTGAAGATAGAACTGAATTTAGGAAAGGACATAGGATACTTTTCAATGCGAAAAAAATGGTAGAAGAGGTTAAAATAGAGGATGAAAGTTTGTATGGAAGTTCCTTATTGTCAAACATAAAATCATATAAGATGACATAAAATCATGTAAGACTAACCATGTCGCGCGATATAACTGAATTCCACGCTGGCGAAGCCGCGAGCGGAAAGCTAGTATATATATATGTTAATTTATGTGCTTAACCATTAAAGGTAAAAATAATATATTAAATATTGTTTACCAACTTCCAGAAAGTTACTTTATAACTTAATAGGTAACTTAATATAAGAAAAAATAGTATTCTATTACAAAAAGGATTTTCGTTAGAGACAAAACTTTGCTACTATCACTTAATTTTCCCCTCCGATTTCCACAAAACCAGCTCTAATTAGTATGCAAAACTTTAAGTAGGTCAGAAGATCGGAAAAAGCTAGCAATTGTGCTCATTTTTGCGAGGGAAGTTTTTGTTCGAAATTTTTGAGGAACGTTCAATTTTGGACTTTAGAAAATCGGAATAATCGGTTATTTTTATTTACTTTTATGTTTTTATCACACTACCTACTGTAGTCAATGTCATATTAATGTTACGTAAACTTAATATTATATTAACACTACAATATACATTTCCTTATTTGAATAAATATTTAATTATTTAAATACATAAAAAATAAAACAAACGTGTATAATATGTTAAGATTTAAATTAATGAATATGTTACAGCTATACAGGTCACAGCAGATTTAAACACACGTCTTCAGGTTGTAATGTAAAGGAGCTTACAATGGAACTCATGTTTAAATATGTGAGATACGTGAAATGCATGTATATTCGTTGTCTAAGAGACTTGTTTAAAGCTTTGGTAACATTTCGTTCCCTAATAGAGACACTAAACAGGTTTACTATTGGTTTCATGCGAATGCGGGTAATATTTGTATGTTTTATTTTTATGCCTTATTTGTACTTCATTATTTATTTGAAGCCCATTTGTTAAGAAAGATATATAAACTATAATAATATGCTACCAGCCATTCATCTAGTAGTTTATTATAAAACTGCTATGGATAGGTATATACTCTTTGTTGTCTCGGTTCAATCAGTAAAACTAATATTCCACACGTGTTTCAAACACCCTGATAAAGTCCACTGTGCAGTACACACCGACCTAACCATTGAAAATCTTTTATTTTTTTTAATAAAACACTTTGTTAAGCAAATATTTTTTATGTAATTACTTATTTACCTTTGATATATTTTTAACCCCGATCCAAAAAGAAGGGTGTTATAAGTTTGACTTATATCTGTGGCATCGTAGTAGCTAAACGAGTAGTCCGATTTGATTGCGTTTTTTTTTAATATAAGCCTAGTTCGTCGAGATGGTTTTGATCTATGTTTGGTCGAAATAAGATCTAAGCTAAGCTTTAAATAGTGTTGGTGAAAGGTTCTTAGTCAAATGGATAGTAAAAACCGAAACAAGTGAAACTTTGTGGGTTCGTAGGTTTAGTAAAATATAGAAACCAGTAACGTCACTTTTGAAAGCAAAAAAATAAAAATAAAATTATTACGTACTTATTGGAGTCGTTGAGTCGGGGAACCGTTAAAAAAGGAAGAAATCAAAATGGAAGTAAGTTACCAAGACAAATAACCAAATAACAATATCAAATCTTATAGTCTAAGTTCTATCGTATAGACGGAATAACTTCGTAAAATAGACGAATCTGTCAACGTACGTATAACAATCCCCCGACGCAACGACTTCAATAAGTACATAATAATATTATTTTTAGTTGTTCTAAGGTCTTCTTATAGGTTTTTGTTTATCTATATTTATTTTTTAACATTACAATAGTATAATACTGGCAAAACGAACATTTTATCCAAGAAAATTGTTCCGTTTGACGAAATAATGCGCTAGATAGATAAACAATAGGTAAATCTAACACATCATTACTACTTAATTAATTTTGAATAAGTAATTTTTTACTTATTACAAATATTTTCAATCATTAAAATTAAATAAGAAATAGTCTAATTAAATATGGTCGAAACATCCGCCATATGCAATAAATACTTTTACTATAAAATTGTTTTAATTTTTTTAAATTGTTTTCGGTTCTTATGTTGAATTTCTATGACTAGTTCCATTGTTAACTTAGCAAGGATACAGTATAAAACGGTATTAAAAATATTATAAACATGAGAGATTTCATATGAACTTTAATTTGACATAAGTAATTTTCATAAAGTATCTATTTGTATACATTAAATATTATGTTAGTAGTAAACATTAAAATATTATGATCCTTAATATATTCTATGATGTCTTGAGCAAAAAAACTTTTAGAAGGCATCAGACATTGTAATTGGTTTCGTATAGGTATATACGAGACCATATTTATGTTATATGAGGATATCTTCTGTAATGTAACTAATAATTTCCCTGTTTCTATAAGGAAACGCTAAAAGTTTGGGGACAGATCACAATCATGTTTATCGTTTTCATCGTAATAAGTTGATGCCAACAACTCTAACGGTTTATATGTTTAGGAAAATATTCGTATCTGTGTTATTTGTTTCCGCAATTTTTATTAATGTTATCTCTAAGATGTTTATATGTGTTATTAGTTTGTTGAAGTGAAACTTCTTTATCGGGGTTGGAAAAAAATTTAGTGTAACATTTTTTCGTTACGCGTCACATTTTTCCGTTACGCTCCATCTTTTGAAGTGAAACTTCTTTATCGACAGATGGGATAAAATTTTATAGCAATGTCAAAAAATTATGACGTTTTTATTTCTAAGTCACATTTTTCCGTTACGTGCCATATTTGAAGTGAAACTTTTTTATCGACGAATGGGAGAAATTTTATAGCAATGTCAAAAATTTTTAACGTTTTTCTGTTACGCGCCATCTTTATTTTTGCTTAAACTTTATCTAATTTAGCTTAATTAGCCATTCCTGTAAAGTTGTAATTAGTGAATCATTTTTCAAAAAATTATCTCATAAAGAAGTTTCACTTCTTACATGTGTACACTAATACACACACACATTTTTTTTATTTTGTTTGTATGTTGAATTATTTTTTTTAATATTGTTTTTATAAAAGTCTATTTTTAACATATTAATCATTTCAATTTAAAAAAAAATCAAATGAAAAATACTAATTAAAAACTCATCTAAGTAAAATAAACATTTTGTTCAATTAGAACAAATAAAACAACTAACGTTTCGGCTTCAACGAACGTTTTAGTTTTTGTTCAACGTAGGATCATTTACTGGGCGAGAGAGGAAAAACTACCTAGGCAGTTTGCCAAAATCTATTTTAGCCTTCCCCCTCTTTATTTAGAAGGCTCGCTAAATGACAAACTCCCTGTTCCCGTACTAACACCGGTATTTGGATAATCGATACTACGTTCAAAGAAACTAAGTTGAGGGCTCAAACCAAATTCCGGACATTTTGTATTAACTGAATTTAAGTTCAACAAACTTTGTGAAACGTCAACGAAGTATGAAGTTAATTGCGAAAGATTTTGTTGAACTAGCGAATCATGGTAATCAGATTGCGGCTTCAATTTTCTTAAGTTGATTAATGTAATGATATACAAGTATTTTAAAGGTTCTAATCAAAAAAAGGATGTATAAATATAAATTCTGTTCCCTTATACTTTTTGAGGGTACTTCATACATAATTGTTTTATGCACAATCATATGTCACGGAATAAAATTGAATAATATAGTAAATTTCGCCACAGAACGTCACAGGCGGTGATGTGAGATATCAAATTATAAGAGGTTGTTTGCGCAGGCGCGTTGGGTTCTGTAAGCCGCAGCGGCCAGTCTGCTAGACGCTTGTGCTCTCATCGAACAAGCCTGCGCGATGTTTGCAATGTTTCGAATTACAAGACTCGCACTACCGAATAAATAGCTGTTTTGTTTTTTTTTTTATCGACAAATAAACAATCGTTTTTGTTTTGTGCCAGTGGTTTATTTTGTTATCGAAACTTTTTAATTATTCCTTGCTAATCTGAGTGTAGTTTTAAAAGTTTACAAGTTTTATAAACTGTTTATGTGGACTTTGTATGGGGACATGTGAAAATAGTGTTGTGATAACAACTTTTTAGCGATAAAAAGTTATTAATAAAGTATAAAAAATATTTTAATAATTTAATAATATACATTGCTTGAAGTATTACTTTTTAAAGTATAAATATAAAACGTTAGGGTCATTATTAATCGAGAAACGTTTTGGTTACCTACTGCGAAAATTATTATTGAAGCCCATTAAAATTCGACGTTAGTCCCTATTTAAATTCACAAAAGGTCATGATTTATAAGGCTGAGGTTATAACTTGTAAGTCTTAAATTGCTAAGTAGATACATCTACTTTTACATAATAAACTATTTTTGTTTATATGTAGTATTATGATATTGTGGATTTTTAATCACTAACTATACGAACGAATATTTTTTAGTATGATTTTTGGAATCCGATGATAGAAAAAATTTCATATAATATAAACTTTGTTTATTATTAGTATACAAATACAATCAAAGTATTTGAACATTGTGTATAAATAATTTATAAAAATTAAAAACAACTCTTAATTCTTCTAATTGTTAATTGAGACTATTATTTATAGCATTCAGTACATAAGATTTAGAATAAAAACTAATGATAAAGAAAAAATATTTTTAGATTGCTTGTTTTTTTAAACAATTATTATAAAATATATAATAACCCTAAAATATATAATATCCTTGATTCTGTATCAATAATTTTAATTAACGTGATGATTTAATATCTATGTAATGCTTGGAGCAATATATAGATAAAATTATAAAATTTAATTTTGCTTTTATATAAAAATAAACTTACTGTTATGATAAAAAATAAAACATGTTCAATTACAGTAATTACAGTTACATTATCAATTCATAACAAAAACAATCTATATATAATATTACTTTGATATATTTAAGCTCCACCTGTTTTTGAATTTTCGTTTGATATTTTTATTCAAATAAAACACAAAAAAAAAAAACAAATTTAGTTACAATTGTGCCTCTTCTCAATTACCTTTATATATACACAGGAAATTAAGAAGATTTTTTATTGTGAAAAGAGGAATATTTAAAAACATAGCATTTAATATAAATTTCATGGCAATCATTTGAACCCTTTTAGTATAATTTACATTTTCAAACTTTAACAATGATGTAATTGTTAATTAATAATCTTCAACTTTTCTTTTTGGGGACGTTGTGTTTTCGTTTAATAAATTTGTGTGTTAATACTTAAACTGTTTATAAAAGATTAACTATATTATTGACTAAGACTAAATAATAAACGTATTAGAAGTTGGGATTGAGTTTGCAAAGTTAATCTCCTGTGACAAGGGTATAATATGCAATTAAATGTAACTAGAAGCAAATTATACTCTCCGTAAACCTGATTAATGTTCTAAGCGTATGGTGTTTTTTATTACAAGTTCTTAAATTAATCAATTAAACTTCATACAGTTTCAAAAACTAAAATGAAATAGAAAAAAAACATATTTTTGTGAATAATCAGAATTATGAGTTAAGTGAAGATCTTCAGTTAATTTTAAAAATTGTACCATTTAAAAATAGTAACCTTAAAATATTACATAAATTTTGTACAATTTTGTACATTCTCTCGTAATAAGAGGAAAACAACATCTCTAGTAATTGAAAAATGAACCGTTTCATTTTCTTTAATTACGTTGTACTACTGGTGTAATTAACCACTGCCTAGCAGGGATAAGAATTTCTACTTTGAAATAACATACTTTACTTGGTTGTTTGAATATATGTTTAAATGGAACATTATAACACTTTTGAAACATTAAACAGTAGGCTTTAAGCTAAATTGAATACAGAAGTAGCTTTGTATGTAATAATTATATAATAAAAATACATTAATTGAAATACATTTCTTTTCGCAAGTGTATATTACATAAAACAGTAAAAATATTATAATATGGTTTTTCTAAAAAGGAAGGTTAGTATATAATTTATAAGGTTGATTGCTTATCGAATAAATTTAATGGATATATAGCAAAAATATATCAAATAGATTCATTTTATGTTATATTTAGTTCATATCATATCATTATGTTTAATGCAATACGTATAAAGCCAAGGTAGGTAGGTTTTTTCATAATAATAATATCAGGACAAATTACACACATTGATCTAACACATTACAAACATTGATCTAACCCCTAAGTAAGCAAATTATTTGCTTGTGTTAAAGGTGTTAGACAACGACACTAATACATAGAAATACACATATAAATACTGAGAATATATTTAATAAACAACCAAACCCAGAAACACAGACATCTATGCTCATCACATAAATGCTTGTCTCTGCCGGGAATCGAACCCGAGCCTCATTGCGCCGTTACACGTTAGACGTCTGCGCTAACCACTCGACCAACGGGGCGGTTACTACAAAGATATTAGATATTATCCTAATTGTAGATATTCGCTGCTGAATTTGAAGACTCTTTATACACGAACACAATTTATAATAATAAAAATAAACTGTACAGCTATTTTATTAAGTTAATTCACGTTAGGTTTTTGTTTTTTTTTTCAAACACACGTATTTTTCTTCTTCGATGACAGAAATAAAAGGAAACATATTTTATATTTGTGTCAGAAATTTAGTTTAAATTTTAGTTATTTAATTTCTTCATTTATTGGGTTCACTTTTAAGAAAATCCCAGTTTTAAAAAATCCTGTCCCGATGAGAGTTTACAAATATAGAAATATCGAACCAAACTACTTACACCTGTAGACAGAAAAAGTATCTGTAGATCACACTAAGTGTCCCTTGGGGAAAATTAAATGTACAACCTTGGGGTCAGCATCCAGGGTTACTAACCGCTATACGGATCCAATTTTATATATTAAAAAATATATGGGACCTACATATATATATTTTTGCAGTAGATATTTAAAATCCATACAATTTATTATTGTACAAGCCAATATTGGTTCATGGTTTTGGGCAATACTGATTACACAGGCACAAAGTTTAAATTGGTAGTCCCTTAAATATTTGAATTATTGGAAATTTTAAAAACCGGTAATAGAATTTTACTGGGGTGAAATGTTTCCTCGTTACCTTCGTTGCTTAGAGCCTTTCAACTTAAATTGTCACAAGCCAGCCTGATTGCACAAACGTTTTCGAAAATGTAGAGTTTTTCACATCCGTCCTCCTTGTGCGAAAACGATGATTTTAGAAATAGAACGTATTTTCACGTAGAGTCCAACGTGATTTATACAGATAGTAGATAGCACTTTTACGTTTATTCAATTAAAAATGAAATAAAAAGTTATGAACTACATAAATTGATAAAGTATTTAATCAATACTGAATACCTTTGTTAGTTAACATTTTGTAAATTTAGTTTCTTCTATTGATATACAAAAATATTTTTCTGTAAAATGTTAGAGAATTATAGGATTTAAATAAAAGGTTGTGAATGTAATGCAATGTACTTCAAACCAGCTCCGGTATTTTTTTTAATAATTTGTACATAAAAATATCTAAAAAAATCAAGTCCAATATATGATATATTTCTTTAATATTAAAGATATCCCTTTGAAGTTTCTAGTGGATAAAGAGACTAAAACCAGTATCTCTTCACTAAGATCTAAATTATTTACTATGTTACGGATCAAAAAGAGTAGTATACGAAAGGATGTTATTTTATTAATGATATGTGGATAAATAATAAAGAGTATTAAATAAAAATACTTTTAAAAATAAAGCCATTAAAGGATACATAACCATAATAACATAATAGTTTTGTACATATAGATACCTTTAAAATTAATAACACTTTTTCACTAACATCTCATCTGATGATACAAACAATAAAAAATACTCTAGTGGGTAGAGATTTTATACTCAATTCATGTATTAGGAGAGGTAATGATTAAGATGTTTAAAAAATAATAAACAATTTAGCTACGTATATATATAACCACCCCGTTGGTCGAGTGGTTAGCGCAGACGCCTAACTTGTCACGACGCAATGGGACTCGGGTTTGATTCCCGGCAGAAACAGACATGTATGTGATGAGCATAGATGTCTGTGTTTCTGGGTTTGGTCGTTTATTAAATATATTCTCAGTATTTATAATGTGTATTTCTATGTATTTGTATCGTTGTCTAACACCCTTAACAAAAGCAAATAATTTGCTTACTTAGGGGTTAGATCAATGTGTGTAATTTGTCCTGATATTATTATTATATTACTATACAATACAATCTGAAAATATCAACAAATCTTCGTATAGATGATTATACAATCAGGTAAGCAATAAGCTTACGCCGTGGCGGTATGGTTGATCAAAAGAAGTGCGGGCTTTCGCGAATATTTATCGCTTAAGCCGAGCTCAATGGCACTATTGAAGCTTTTTATTGGCTCTTCACAAATCGTCTTGGCGAAATAAGTTCGTGCTAAAAACCCTCTCTGAAATGTAGACCTTTATTTTTTTTTAAGGAAAATATATTATATACTATAGAGACTTACAACCGTTTTCACTATTAAATTTAAATTTTTGACAGGTTAACCAATTTCATGGTTTACCTTTTAATTGTTATTAAAACTAATTTGAAAATTAATATGTATATTTTTAAATTTTATTTGCAATCGAATATTTGCAATAATTAAGAAAAATATGTTTTTTCTAAGACCATTGTTATTTTAACCGCCCCGTTGCAATTGGTCGAGTGGTTAGCGCAGACGCCTAACGTGTCACGGCGCAATGGGGCTCGGGTTCGATTCCCGGCGGTAACAGACATTTATGTGATGAGCATAGATGTCTGTGTTTCTGGGTTTGGTCGTTTATTAAATATATTCTCAGTATTTATATGTGTATGTATTTGTATCGTTGTCTAACACCCTTAACACAAGCCAAAATGTGCTTACTTAGGGGTTAGATCAATGTGTGTAATTTGTCCTGATATATTATTATTATTATTGTATCCAATGATAAAAAAAAATTCAATATTATTAAAGAACACAAGAACAAAATATAAATTGCTAAAGAAAACTGGTCATCAATAAGGAACAAATATTCTCAAGTGTAACAATGGAAAGTAAGAGGAAAATTGTAAGAGATTTTCTTTTAGGTTACGTCTGTATTAAATAAAAAATCACTATTTCCTTCTGTGATTCTAAATACTTTTTGGAAAAATAAACCTACACGGTTTTTATTTAAATGCAAAAAGTCCAAAAAAATACATTATTACAGTCAATTTTATATTCTTCTTAGTGCAAGTCTAAAATTTTAAAAATATATAATAACATCAAAGATTATAAGAATTGGTTAACCCATTACCAAAGTTCAGTACAGACATACACGATTTAGGACAAGCTGGCGATCATCATCACAGATTAAACTATATATTACATTAGATATATTTAGAAAATTAATAATTCAGTTGAGAAATGAATCATTGAAAACTAGTTTGACATAATGTTTTTGTATAAATGTCGGAGAAAAATATGCAGGGAAATAAAAAAAATATTGTACTTTTTTTCTTAAAAACATTTCATTTTTATGATCTTAGCTTAAGCTTTTAGCTATTGATTTATTCGTTTGTGTTTTACTTTAACAAAAATTGAGTTCGCAAAAACTTGGAATTGCTTTTAACGTTGCTATGAAAATGTTAATAAACAAGTCTGCTAAGCAGATAAGTATGGTCTAATTTCCATGTCATAAATCGTATTTCAAAGAACGTTATATTCTGATTTATAATACTCTTATGTAACATTCATAAAATCTCGAAAGTAACTTATTCAATTTCATATATGTTTTGTTTTTCAACCTCAGCATAATCCTCTTTATTTAAGATCAGTAAAGTTTTTACTTTGCTTACAAACAACGTAATCCTTGGAATGACAGTCAAAAGAAAATAAATAGGTGATGTAAAAGTATCACTTCTAAGAGAAAAACTCAACAGCACTATTCAGGAATTTTACTCTCGCAGACGTCCCTGTGAAATAAGTTCAATTTAAATCTCTCAGCAAATTTATATCGGTTAGTCCCTCTTGCGTATTTCGTATACAATCGGGATGTAGAAGTCTGTAAGAATTTATATTAGATTTTTTCCATTTTAAGTAGGTATTGATTTGGTAGGTATATCTTTAATTCATACTTAATTTTTTAACGATTATCTTTTTATAGGATACCCAAAAGAATAGCACTAGTTTGAAATATTTATTTATGAAACTTATTGTTTATTTATTAATATAATACTGTAAAACGTAATTTATTATTGTTCTTAGGACTCCCCTTTTTAAAATACTACGTTTAAATACTTTTATATAAATCTGAAAATACGTCACCCCTTTTATATACTAGTCAGCTTTGTGAGAACGTTATTATGTATCCATGATCAATTTAAAACAACGTAGTTTTTATTTGTAACTAAAGAAACATTCTTAATATTATTAAGGCCCTTTAACGATATTTGGTACTCGAATACAAGTGAACACAAAATCAATGGTTAGGTTAGGTTAAGTCGTATTTTTACGTAACCTGGTAAAATAATGACGTATAAATATTTATGAAATTGTCAGATACTTTTTGAAATCTTCATTACAATAGATAGCTACATCTTTGTACTTGGTATAAATAACTACCATATATTAATTGTCTATCTACTTACCTGTGTTGTCTTTTTGTCGCATCATGCTGAAGCCAACTCGTGGATAGAATTTGGTGTTGGTATAGCTAGTTATCTTTATAACTTGTTAACGTACAGTACTTTTGATACGAGAATACCTCATATTTTGTTGAAAAACAATTAAACTGATTAGAGTTGTGATAACATATAATAAAACAAAATCCTCATGGACTTTGGCAAAATTTTAGTTGATGATGTCAGGAAGGACAGAGTAGATTAAATTCATGGCATCAGTATTTAATAAACAAGGTAAGATTCTTAAAATATTATACTGTGAATTTTAAAAGTCGATAGAAAGTCCAATAAAAATTCCTCAAAGGAAAGCGTGACTATTTTTCTCACTCGAAACAATATAAATATAAATATTTCTTTTGTCATTCCGACTCTTTTATTTTCGTGTTTATGTTACGGACGAAGACAGTTTTCACAGCATATAAAATTCGCTAAAATGGCCTCTTTCGCAGCGACTAAGCAATTGTCTCTTGAAAAACGGGGGTCGAACAGACCCTTGTATAAATATTATCACAGAGTGTGTTTACATTTTATAAAGATTTGTAAGTACATTTGAATGAAATTATTGACGATACTTTACATATTTAGATTTTATTTTTAAATCTTTAACTTATATTGTCTACTAGTTAATGAAAAGATTAGAAAAAGACGCAAGTTAATTAAAAGATTACATTTAAAAAAAGTTTACATTTTAATACATCTAAAGTCATTGGTAATTTAAGATAGTAAAAGAATTCTTCAAAAATACTAACCGTCATTTGTAGTGTTTGTTAGAGTTATTTGTAGATTGTCAAAAACAATTTTGCTTTAATAAATAAAATGAGTACAATAGCAATATAAATTCTATATAGCGCAGCTTTGTTACGGTGAAATAAAAATATCAGGCGAACAATACCTTTTTGGAGGCAACAGTGAATAGGCTATTTTCTAGCCGCTCTTCACCTTTGCCACTTACCATTACGCGAGATTGTATGATGTGTTATTTTGTATAACATAATTTTATGATCGATTTTTTATATATAAAAAAATTAAATTGCCTATTACTACTTTATTTACTATTGTTTTCAGCTTAGGCAAACTCTCTTTTCGTTGTGAATAGGCATTGAAAATCCGTGAAAACTTAATTTGAATTAAATTATTGAAATTTGTTTTTTGTGAAAAAACTCAGTGTGTTCAAAACATTACTAACTAAGGTGGACTAAGGTTTGAAAATGGTTTCCTGGAATGGTATATCATAGATTAAAAACTTTTATATAAAATTGTGATTGACAAATGAAGTATTATGTAATTATGTGAATAAATAGCAGTGATGTGGTTTCCGGCGCTCTTGTACTTGCTGAGTCAATCAGGTATGTATTGTATTTTATTTTTTTTTAAAACTAAGGGTGCTTAGGAACTTATAATACTATTTTTTATATATATCGAATACTATTCATTCGTTCTTTCATTCATTAAATTTGAATCATTCAGCACAGTTGCTGGTTCTACTTATAAAGAAATTGATGTGCTTGGTTCAAATAATAACTAACGTCTTACTAGTTCAGCTTTTGAAATACTGGAAATTAAACCTCTATTGATATTTTACTTGTAGCTTGTAGTTTATTAACGGTTTTTCTAAAACTCTTTTTAATTATGTTGATATAAAAACTAAAATTTTGTAAAGATCGTATTTATTCATTACTTTGATAGTTAAACTTATGATATATTGCATTTTAATTAATAAAATTAACATATGTCGTTTATTTTTTATTAGATTTAATGACATCATTTCTTATTTTTTATATAAATATAAACACACGTGTACTCGTAATACACTACAAACTTAAATATCACCAAATAAGAAACGAAGGAATAATTATACAATAATTTTAAAGAAAATTGAAGTAATTTGTTACCGAAAACAAACAAATCATATTACAACAATTACAAAGAACATAAAGACAATTTTTCTCAAAATAAAGAAATACGAGTATATCCCATAAAATATGTTCGGTAATTGATTTTACACATGGTTACTTCATACGTTAACCAACGTACTGGATAATTTACTGGGTCATTGGATAATGATTACAAAAATAGGTAATATACTATATTATGTATTAATTTAATACACAACGATGATGTTGAAAAAATTATCGAAAAGGTACATCATTAAATATTTGTTCAAATAAAGATTATTCTTATTTATAAAAATACAATAAATAATAATAAATAAATAAAAGTAAAATATATTACAAAGTAGCTGCGTGTTGGACTCATTTATTTTCTTTTGAAAAGGCATTCATAAAATATTTTAAAAATAATACGGAACAATGTTGATCTTGTACAATATTATATAATTTATATAAATATTATATAAATTGTTATAATACGATTCCTTTCCTTTCCATAAAGATTGAAGGAACTTTTTAAAAAAATCCTAAGCAAATATTTGCATAACTATTTTTTATATATGTTCTTTTCTTGATAAAAGTATAATGTATTTATTATTACCTCGAACACGATGATAACCCTCTCTGGGGACACAGTATTGTTCTGTTAACTGTTGGTGTCCGTGCCAATTAATTCTCTATTATTTTTTATAAATTCATATATTTCAGGAAAAGTTGTGGAAATTCTCAAGCAATTATTTTAATTTTACGCTGAGAAAAATACACCCGCTTATTTTTTGTATTCTCTTAAGACCAGTTAGTTACGTCACTTTTATTTCGCGAGAAGGTCTCCTAAATCAGGTTTCTTACAAAATAGATAACATGGCTAGCTCTTTGAAAAACATATAAATTATAATAAAAACAACTTGCTGTATAGACTTTCTTTATATAATTATAAAGGTATAATTTTAGTTCCAATGTTAAGTAATGTTAAAGTTCTTTCTTTGAAATAAAAAGTTCTTTCAAATAGATAGGTCTTATTATAATATAATTTCTTATTCATTTTCGTTATGAATTAAGTTTAATGACTTAACACTTGTTTCCAATTTATATCTGTAACTAGAGTATTTAGGTTGAAGAGAAATGTATACTAATTGAAGTTAGTTTAGTAAGTTATTTGTTATTTTTTAGATTATTATATCTTGGACTTATATGTGCTTATTATATCTCTATAAGATTCTTGGTGGTAGATAAATCTAAATAAAAATAGTTTTATTTAGATTTATCTACCACCAATTTTATTTAAATTTAGAATCTTTTATATAGATAAAAGATTCTAAATTTAAATAAAATTCAAAATAATTCTATAACTTAGTACCACTTTATTTTACAATATTAAATGCATATTATGTCTGTATTCCGTAAATCTTGACTTCGTATAACGAGCTTATGACTTCACTTCATTAAAGTCATGTACTTAAGGCAGACCCACTTAAGATTACCGCTAAGTATAAGCCGTCTTAGCACACAGATTTTCTTATAATAACTGTTTATTAGATAGAATAAAACGTGTTAAAATATAAATTTTATAATAAATTCATGAGGATTTTTTAAATAATATAATGACGTTGTGTAAAAAATATTTAAAGAAATATATTTAAAGAACAAATTTTTATGTAATAAATGCATTAATTATAAATTAATTCGGAAAATTTACTCAGTTCATTGAAGGACCATCGAAGGAATTTAAGGACTTTTTGTTGTTTCTTTGAAAAAAAAAAGCATTTAATTTATTAATAAGCTTTATTTGTCATAAAGTTCACGAGTTTAATATGTTAATTATATTATAATGTTGACGTTACTGCTAGACTGTTTGAAGTGCCGAAGGAAAAAAATAGGTCAAGAAATAATCAATATCTATATTAGAGTAATTATTAAGGTGTACCATACAAGATATAAAATAAATTAGAAACATATTTATAACCACATACGTTCTCATTCACACAAGCAAATATGTATAGACGACAGTAACTAGTTCAAACATAGTTTTTCCAGAAACAGAAAACAATAATCTTTATTAATATAAGTTATACTAGTTTTATTACACAAACGTTGATAGAATATTTTTTATTTGGTATAGTAAGTATAAGCTATTTGGAAAGCATGTCAGCAATATATGAAAATCTTACGTTCCGTCCCTTGTAAGAAATAAATAACAAAAAATCTTCAGCCAAATAGGATAAA
Source organism: Napeogenes inachia (assembly GCA_959347355.1). Classification (NCBI taxonomy): domain Eukaryota; kingdom Metazoa; phylum Arthropoda; class Insecta; order Lepidoptera; family Nymphalidae; genus Napeogenes; species Napeogenes inachia. Next base: position 6,956,333 of record OY365797.1, read on the forward strand.
GTTCTCTACACACCCAACTATATAAAGAACCTTAGCTGTTTATTTTGGCCGTAGAAAAAAATTACGACTTGGGTTTCCTTTCATTTTAGATTTATTTTTTCACAAGGGCTAGTTCTTTTGGGTTCGCAATCGCCACGCTCCCTTGGCCCGTGTAATTTTGGGAATATAGCACTTATGAAAGAAAAATCGATACACCTACCCTATTTTTAGAAATAAAGAAGTCGAATATTTTTTGTATTTCGAATTTTTCGAAACATTGAATAATTTATAGGTATATATAAACGTTAAATCAAATAAGACGCTTATTATTACTAAAATAGCATAGCACAGTTTAGAAATATATATTATAAAGCATATTAATATTTTTTTCCGTGTAGATTATAGAAAAATTCTGAAACCAAACCACATCAAAATTTAGGAAGTGCCGAACATAACCGAGGCTCATTACTCCAATATCATCAACTGTTTTTAATATATAAATATATGTATATATATTAAGAATTCAATTTCTGGATTCAATTATTAGGATAATTACTTCGGCTGATAAGATAGAAGATAATAACTAGTAGAAAATATGATTAGTAGATAATTTTCATATATTTTTTTTCAATACAATTGACTTCAGTAATTAAATTTAAATCACTTGAAATATATTTATGTAATTCACATGAATTGAATACATTATTTCGATCGTATATCTACCATGGGTTAACTAATATGATGACAAAGGTCGATTAGGCCATTGTAGAGTTAGTTAAAAATTGATGACAATATTCGATATTAAAACTTTAGCCAAAACTGAGCAATTAGGGTTAATTATAGCAAAAGTTCCATTACCTACATGTTTTTACATTATTTAAGGTTTTTAATTGATTTTAGAGTTTTTAATTAATGCATACTATACCCATATACATAATATAAATCTCAGTTATATACCAATAACAACTCAATATTTTTACTAGTAAATTACGAAAATAAAAAATACTCCATAAAATTTCCTAACTTGCTTTATATTTGGCTGAGAAATATATTCATTATTCATCCGCAATACATAAGTGATGTCGTGGTTGAAAAGTTTTGCTAAAGATAAATTGGAGATCGAAACCCGCATATGGATTCAGGAGCACAACTTATCTCTTTACGCAGCGATTGATCCTTAACTTTGGTAGTTTCATCATTCATCACTTGTATTTTGTTTCATCATTCATCATTGTATTTTTTCTTACTAAATGAAGTATAGACCTGACATGTATGTAGTATGAGATATATTGACAAATTTATATGTATTAATTATAATCTAAAATGGTAATGGTGTATTTGTAATGTCAATACATTTATTTTATTTGCCCCCATATATATTTTTCTAATTTTAGGTTAGTGTAACTATGTATAATGAAGAATTTTTTTTTTTAATAATAATAATGCATGTATGTATATATAGGACAAAAGACATAGGTAAAGGACGTACATGTATATAAAACCCTTTCAAATACACTTGTCTTTGAAGTTCAAGGATATAGTAATGGGATATGGTAGTTATAGTAATAACACCAAATGGAAGTTAGTTTTTCTGCTAAAAAGGATTAGTGACCAAGACTATCATCCTCACATATAAAGTCTTCATATACAAGACTTCCATTCAAGACTTAACCTTTTTCCCTTTTTATAAGGTTTACTTTCCTTTGTTCTGATACTAAAATGTGCTTTTCTGATACGTGGTTAGAAAATGTTCGAGATAGTTGGCTAAGATAGGGTTGGGTCTTTTCGCTTTGAACCGCTCTTATGTATTTTGGCAATATCTCTTTACGTTATCACTAAACCAAATAATGTCTTCAAAACGGAAATAGGTAAGACATCAATTATGAATTTAGGAATTTTGAAATATTAAATACTCAATTATGAAGAAACAGGCTGTTGTGTGATATTTAAATCTATTATAGTAGTAGTAGTAGTAGTAGTTGTGTGATATTTAAATCTATTTTATAGAATAATAAATACAATCGTTTTGATATAGATATATGTTAACGCTGGGTCTTCCAATAAAATCTGGTAACGAATGTGAAGCTGGCAACCGGACATGGATCCGTAAAATAGGTGTAACGGAAGTAACGAGCTCGCTACAGGGCAAAGATCTATACAACTAAGTAATGCGTTCTCCATCGGGCATAGACTCATACAACGGATGTTACTAAAGTGACGTTCTAAAACAACAAATCAATTTTCTATTCTATTTTACATATTCGAAAGATGGTTTCAGCTTCTCTGGATATTTTTTTTTTTTTTTATATAATTTGAAAAGGACTTATCATGTCTTCAGCCAGCCTCGGTGGAGGTTAGTTTTATTAGATAATAAATTAGAATTATTGATAAAATCTACACTTGGGGTTTTATATGTTTAAATTTTATGTTTCAAAATAATCATCGAAGAACTTGATTAATTGGTTGATTTTTATATCAACGTATCTGTTCCTGGCGATATATTTTTTCGATAAATTGAACAAAGTTTTTTTTCATTATAAAAACCATAGAGGTTTAATTTGAATATTAAGAGATATTATTTGTTGCTACTGTATATTTACTAATTACAATCCAAATTAGCGAATAATAATTAAATAAATTAAAATTCCGCTCTAAAGAAAATAATAATAATATAAAAAATATGTTATATATAGTCATATTCATATGCCTGATAGTTTTAAAAATGTATTTGATATTGGCAAGGGTTAATTGTTAATGATACTCTTTGCTATATATCTTGCGGTTCTGCCATAGTTGTTGTTAGCAATTGATACAATTCATGATATTGGCAACCATTAAAATGGGATTTAGAAAATACCCTGTTGTACGGGATCGTAACAAGATCACTCTTATAAGAAGCTGTTTTAAATAAATATTTTGGGATGAGATGTTTAAGATAAATAAATGTATTTAATATAAAAATGCGTTTTTTGCGCTATGTAAAATGAATACCTATATAAGTGCTAATAACAAGACAATTTATTATATTTCATTTAAATAATAGCATAACATTTCGTTTTAATACACCGTAGAGATATTAAAAGGTATTTACTTATTCTTTGAAGTGAAAAACTCATTTACACGACTTAATGAAATCCAGAGACTTGTGTTTTGCTAATATTGACGTTGCTATGCTTTGAGATGAAATCTATTTATTCTAAAGCTCTTTTCCTTTTTTTTCTTCATAACATTGCAGTCATAATATTATCACCAAAACACTCATATACCATACTCATATACACTCATACATTACACTCCTACACTCATACATACTCATATACACTCATGGACACATAACGCTTATAAATTTAGATCATTTGTCATTACTTATTTTAATGAACTAAACCCCTTGTGTGAATAATTAAATGTTTCATAACAGCATTTTATACTGAAATATAAAATTAGTCAGAAATATACTATACGTAATTCAAAATATAATAAATAAATAAAAGCCTGGCTTTGTTATATCAAGCATTTAAATCCGAGAGGGTATTAACACGGCAGTAAATATGAATTTATTCCCTTGAGCTACAATTGCGGTAAACGCTGCAAAAGATTTGTAGTAATATTTTTAAAGAGTATGTAAATATTATGACAGTTTATTTATAATAGTGATATCTAAAAAGCTTCCAGAAGCAATTTTGATATAAATGTCAGGAGCATATTTTAGAAAACAATAATTGCTATACTAAATTAAATAAATAAATGACATAATATAAAAAGTAAGTTTTTCTATGAAACAGAATTTTAAGAGTATTATTATTCGTTATCATGAATAAATCGAATGTGGTAGGACTTAAGTAGTTTAATTCTTATAGTGTTTTAATGAACGGTAAAATATAGTGATGTTGATAGTCCATTACCTCGTAACCTAGATTTAGTGCTGAGCAAGCACAAAGAACTAAAATGTGAGTGTGTGAGAATGAAAGTAGGAATTTAAATTAAGAAATGCTTTTTACTAGTTTATCTGACCTACATACGTTAAATATTTCATTATTCTTAAATGACAGGGGGTCGTGAGAAATATTAAATAAAATATAAACAAATAAGTCTTTATGTAATATCACACCAACTTTTATTATTAAATAAAACTGTTTAAGAATTTATTGATTAGAAATATAAAGTTTTTAAATGACTATCTATTAATATCACTACAGGAAGCAACTTTATAATGGCTCTAATGTAATTGATGACTAGCAGTATCATCCTCACATACGAAATCATTATATATTGTGCCTTGATGCAATATTATACTCTGTGTTCATGGAATAGAGTATACTATTCTGTAAAGTAATTTTATTCGTCAGTAAAATTTATGAAGTAGAGTTTGAGGCTTTTGTATCGAAACAGTGTTTACTTCTCTTAGTAATATTTGTTAAGTGAACATTAGGCTTTTTAATAGATTATAAGAATAAATAATTTATAACCAAGAGGAGGTATTACAATATGTATAAGTATATGGAGAATTAGCGAGATAGGTACGGACTTATCTCGTGAACTTATCTGTATCTCTGTCTTGACTTATCTTATCTCTGTAAGTGAACTTAAACAAAATGCATTATTATGTTTATTCTATAATTTATATTTAAAGAACAAAATGATCAATTTTCCATATATATATGTTAGCTTTCCTATAATTGGAGGATAGGTTTTGATAAAAAAAGATATCAGTTGACGGTATGACTAATGTAATGTTTGTATAGAAGTTTAATTGACTAAATAAATAATTGCAATATGAGATACTGATTTGATTAAGAGAAGTGAATATATAAATCGTCTCCCAGCTTAGAGAAGGCAATGTGTGACCGAGAGACTTAGTTGTGTAACAGAACTAGTAAAATAAAGTGTAACAGTGATAGTAAAGAGTTTAAATAGTAATCAGTTTAGTGTGTTTGTGAGTAATGAGTATAAAGTGTTTTAAAGAATAGACTGTCATTGGTGATTCCTTGCAATAAGATAGTTCTAATATATATAACAGCAACAGCATTTGTTCTACGACTTGATAAACAACACATAAAAACGAAACGAAAAATTGTTGCTTCTTCTTTTTCTTATTAAGTACTCTGTATATTCTAAGAAGTACTTAAAAGGTCAAGGCGCGGGCGTCAGACCTACACTCAGAATTAATGCCAGTTCGGAGACAAATAATTTTTGTAAGGGAAATCTTAAATTTTAATAACAATAATTTTAAAAAAGTTGTGGAACTAATGTTTTTGGGATTGATGCAGACAGAGTAGCCAATTAATTACAAATAACCCTATATATATGTATGTACATATCCTGTTACCTAAAACATGTTTATATTCATAACATAAATTATAAATAAATAAATCCTATAACGTAAACTTCTGTGAATTATAATAATATAACCGACACAAAAAGGATACATTATACGAATTGATTAAGAAGGACGTCTGAGTGTACGAAAAACAAGGCTTCATTATCAATTAAGTACTTTAAAAAATACTCAAATCATTGGAGCTTTTTGTCTTTTGAAAAAAAATTAGGTCACTGAAGAGAAGACAAAGAAAACTTTTTAACAATGTCACTATTTTTAGATCATTATCCGGTTTAAAAAAAAAGTCTTTTATGAAATTTTATTTCAAATATATATATATATTTATATATTTTGTATATAATGTAACTAACTGTAAAAAAATGAATACGGATATATGAATGAATGCTGATAAATGAATACTGAGGTATAAATCGTAGGTAGCAGCTAAAATAATGTATTTACGTTATATAACTAGAAAAATTTATGTTTTTGAATTATCTGCTCCATAGTTTAAAGAGTAATTTTATTTTGATACTCATAACATGCAAACATATTTGTAAACACAATTCCATTTCAAATTTTCTTATAATGTATGTAGTAACTCAATTCACGTCAATGTTATTATAGTTATGATAATGCTTTTTAATATATATGTTATGTCAGCAAGTTCAAATAAATACATTTTTTATTTGACGTAAATTTTTGATACATGTTTAATTAATAATATATACGATAGATAAAAGTCACTAGAATTCTAGGACATAAGAAAATTATTTTACATCAGTATTACATAATTGTTATATAGAAATTCTGTAATACGTACATTATCTGTGTGTGAGGTCAAAACCAGGTCCTGTTTAGTGGGATTGGGGTCTGGCTAAAATAAATATTTGGAAAATGTAATTTAAATAATATTTGAACGTAGTTATTTTACTTTAAATCAAAAGTATTGTTACGAATCATAGTTTAATGATTTTTTGTTTGATATTATTGGACTGTCTAAATATTATAATTTATTAAAATAATACGATGATGATCCCAAAAGAATTTGATCGTAGATACTTGTTTAGAGTATTGCAATGTCACACACATATAAGCCTTTATGTGTGTATACAAGTTAAAGTCTCATGATGGACTATTATATGGGCACAATCGCCCCGGTATAACAGTCCATTACTACTATGAGCGTGCTAACGAGTAGGTTTACATAGAATGGTAGGTTCATGTATTCCTTTTTAAGAGATTAAATTAATAATGGATCCACAATCGGAGATTTGAATATGCATGATGGTAATTGATAAAACATGATCAATGAAATATTTATGATTATTAGTTTATAATTTGTAACAAATTCTTTGGTATTCAAATGTGAACTTGTAAGAAAAATAAATTGTTCATTATACACATTTATAACAACTATTCATTTATATTCAATAATAAAAACAATAAATTGATAAACATAATAAACATGCGTGCCAATGCCAAGCTATTTAAAAAATACGTACTCGAGTTTAGTATTTTATTACTTGTTTGTAGTAAATCATGACATGCTTACTGAAAGTTTGCCATAAATGTCAGAAAAAATAAAGTAATGGCTATAATAACAGATATAAGCTATTGCTTTTTTCATGATATTATTACATAACAATACATAATTTAACATATACTTTTCTACTTATGTAACATAATTTTAGTTATTCTTCTACAAATATTTTGATTTTATTATTTAATTGTATATATATAATTACTAGCTGTACACCTCTTCCGCCGCCATTTAATGTATTGTCCTTTAATGTCAGGGTTACCTGGAAGAGATAGCCTATTAGCGATAAGGTCGCCTGTTGTACATTTTGTTTTATAATTTCATTTTTATTTTATTTATTTTGTAATACGTGGAAATATTATACTTTTGAGGATGTACAAAAGTAGGTGTATTATTATTATTATTATAACTTAAATAGAAAAGTATATGTTAGCTGTAACATAACTTCTATCTAGTACAGCGTTTAAAAAGATATTTCCAGGTGTTTCTACGCTCGTTAAAATATAGTGATGTTGATTCACCATTACCTCGTAGCCTAGATTAGACTCAGGACAAAGAATTTATGGCGCTTTGTAGCGTAAAACTTAGCATTTAATTTAAGAAATGACCTATTTTCCTATTTTCTTGTAGAGGTAACACTTTTAGATCATATCAAATATAACTTATTATCATAAAGAGGATTTAAGGTGTAATGAAACTGTTTGAATAAAGACTTAATCAAAAAAATATTTTAAATGTAATTTTTTTCTTTAAGTTTTTATTTAGTATTTATATGTTATAGCTAGTTGTATTTTTTAAATATCGTGGTTTAAAAAATATTTGGCTCGTAATAGGAACATAATTTAAATTATTTATTTTCTTGAGTAATTTCAACGCGATTGAGAAATATACATCCGAATTCCATTCATAAATCGAAGTATAATAATGTTATATATACAATATTGCAAATATCACATATTTATATTTGTTCTTTAATATTCGGTTAAAATGGTCGGAAGTGTAATAAATGCAAGTTTTCAACTTCATGCTAAAATGCAAAGAATTTCTTTAGTTAGATGAGTGTTTTTATTAAGTATAGTAAATTATTTGGAATAAAATAGGTTATGAAAGTGCCCAACGTTGTTGGACTTATTTGAAAAATATTGATAAAGGGAAAGTAGGGATTAGAGTTTTCATTCATTTAATAAAAAAAATTGTTATTAAGGTACGCGATGGATGAATATTCAAAAAAATAATAATTTCATTAAAACTTCTTCAACATCTCAATATTTTGATATCATACGATTATCTACAGAATAATATTGATCCTTGGAACATAATAAATTATTCGCAATAATTATTTGTTTAAGTATTTATTGCACAAAAAAAAAAAAAAAAACCCCACAATAAAATGATGTACCCTCCGAATAATATAAAATATTAGCAATATATAACACGCATAAATTGCGAATATTTTATTTTATTCGGAGGGGACATAAAGGGTCATGATCAATCACTTTAATAGGGTTTTCATTTCCGTCAACATTCGTTTCCACCTTCGATATCCTATTATACTTCTCACTATATTCATATGACATGATAGAATAGATATGGTATAAATCCTTAAGATTTATTAACCACATTACAACTAAATCAAATACTATCGGTATGGGCTATAGTTACAATGTTAGTTAAGAAGCATGACTTGAAACTAAATTTGAGTAGTGAGAAAAAAATTATCTTGTAACATTTAATTATTCAACATTAAATGAGTCAATTTCTGTTCATGTTTAACATAAAATGCACAGAAACCAATAATTATGTATTTAAATAGATGACTTACCTATCGACTTAAATATATTGGAATCATCAATTTTCCATATTTTTAAATAAAGTATTAAACAGCTCGGGGTGCAAACTTTCAAAATCAATAAATCAAAAAAACTTTCAAAGATTTTTTTTACAATATCTAAGTATTACATTTACAGAAACAGAAATTCACTCATTTCATGTTAAATGAATAAATGTTTGTAATATGAAGTGTAATGCAAGAGAAAACTTTTCTAACTACTCAAATTTAATTTTATTTCATTCATCTTAACTAACATTGTACCTATAGCCCATACCGGAAGCATTTTATTTAGTTGTAATGTGGTTAATAAATCTTAAGAAGTTATACCATATCTATTCTACCATGTAGTATGAATATAGTGAGAAGTATAATAGGATATCCAAGGTAGAAACGAACTTGAAGTTCTTTTAAGAAACTTCTCTTACTCTTCTTATCTTTATTTGCAAAGTGAAAGCAAGAATATCCATCTTATGTAAATTGGATTCGACAATGTTGCAAGCACTAGGATGAGGAAGTTATGTTACTATTTGTTCAAAAATACACATGATAAATAATCCTTAATGTGCAAGTTAATGTTAAGTTAAAGTTAATGTTAACAGCAGAAGAAGCTTTTCTGGATTATAAAATATTTAAAGTAATAACTAACTAACCCATCAGGTTTTAACGTTTACAACAGCTATGTCTTATCTCCGATTCAAAATTTTATTATGCAAAACAGACTTACCTACATTATTTAATGTACAAAGCACATCTATTTAAAACGATTAATCACTTCTCTCAAAAATAGAAGGAATATTTTTGATCGGTATATTAAATTAATACTATTTTGTTGAAATATATTTCGAGTTTTGACTGACAATTGCCACTTAAAGTATTTATTACACCCCTCAATGTTAGAAAAAATTTGTGTAATGATGTATTCAACGATCTTAAATATTACGTTATTATCTTTTTCAAATCGAGTCAAATCGAGTTGAAGGGTAGATTGTCGAAATATCTTCGATATTTATTAATGACTTAAACATAATTATTGTTATAAGTTAATTAAAGCATTCGTTATTATTCAAATAAAGTAGATACATATATATTTTAAAGTGTTAGTTATAACATCACCATATTCATCGAGAACACAAATAGGTTATACAAAACTATAACAAACATTCGTGAATGAATTGAATTCATATTGGATAGCTTTATGTACAAAATAAATAATATAATATTAGTTTCTCTATTAAAATATGAGATCACAATATCAAAAGACTCCGAAGCCGACCTCCCGTCGAAATGTATTATGTTTCAGGAGTTTATAGATAAAGTGTCTTACCTCGATAAAATATGCTTTGGGTTTATGTCATTTCCAATAATGGCTGATTTGGTCACTTACATAACTGCTCTGACGTTCTAAGATCGATGAAGTATTTTTCAATTTCGTAGAATATTTTATGTTGTTTTCATATCATTTGTAGTTTTTTTTTGTATAATAGTTTAGAATAAAATATAAACATTTATCTTATGTAATATATATCATAGGTGGAATGATTTTGTCTCACCGCATTCACCTTGATTTAGTTTTTTATACATGATTTGAGGACCTACACACTTATGCATACACACACATTCACACACATGCATACAAATACATACACACGTCAACTTACACGTGCACATATAAACGCTTACGCACACACACTTATACACACACACACACATAGACACATACACGTAAATGATAAAATATAAGGCTATAAAAACAGTAAAGAACTGAACACACATATCAAAATTTTTCCATTAAAATGTGATTATTTTTTAAAACCTTACATTTTAAATTGTTATTTTTATTTTGTTTTTAATAACTAACTTAGTAATACTTAATTCCTAAGGACATTTTGTAACTTGTAAAGAAGGGAAGGATACTGGCTTCTGCAGGAATCAAGACTGTTTTGAAGGAATCAGGGTAATGTTTAGGGTTATCTTTTTACTGTCTGAATGGTGATATGTTCAATAAAAGGTTCAATACTATACAATTTTTCTTTCTTTTAAAACAAATAAATATTAAAATAGTAGGGATGTTTATTACTTACTAAGCCTCTTGGTAATGTCGTTTGTTTATCCTCCACTAATTTCGTCCTTTTTCCGTTGATAAGTCCAGATTCTTTGAATGTAATAATAATTAACGACAATTAAACAACAATGACAACCTGAAGAACTTTAATAATATTTTTTTTTAATACTTGGAGAGTTTTTAGGTAATATTCTTTCAAATAAAGATAACATATTCTAATTACAAAATGATCTTCAACTAAGATTTTGAAATCAATGTTTCTGACGGGGTCATCAGAATTCTGGCGTCTGAAAAAAATTAGGTCATCGAGACAACAAAGACATTCTTCTCATAATGTGACTTCTTTTGAAGGATTTCTTGTTTTCATCCATTTTCTTTATTATCGTTCCAAACTTCAATTAAAAATTATGTTGCATAAAATGCTGTTAATAAGACATTGATTATTTTAAGTTATAATAAATTTTGTAATAGTATCAATATGTGATACAATTAATGATAATTGTTTAGTCCTACAAATATTTCGCTTTCAGTTACAACTGTCTGGCTGATGAGAATCTACGCACTACCAAGGTGCTATATATATATATATATATATATTTATTTTTAAATTAACTAGGAAATTTAAATATAACATATTAAATATACGTTTTTTTGTTATTATAAACCTAATTTAATCTTAATATACCCTAAATTATTTAGCAAATTTTAAATAATTATGAAATATTTGGGGTATGCACCGAAAGTCTGTTATTAAGCAAAATATTTTAATAAGTAGCATGTTAATTAATATCATATTCTCATATCAGGTATTAATAATGTTTATTATATAATTAAGGAATTATAATATTATATCTATTATGTATATATCTGTAATTTGTGTCGAGGGCCTCAGAGGTCACTCTACCTGAGTTTCCAATATCCTGTAGGGGTCTTAATTATACTAGAATATTACTATTATTATGAATATATTTATACTAACAACATGATATTCATATTATTATAATATATTTATGATCAAATTCATAGCGTACATTACCACTAGAAAGACAATTATTCAAGTATGAGGCAAAATGCTGCTTGGACTACCAAAAGTATTAAAAAAAAAATAAAAGGTGAAGGTAATTTTCTTTTAAAGGTAAAGATTTTCAATGCTTAACACAAATGATACATCTTTTCATAAATTAAGTTCATAAGATTTATAAATGTTAAACATTACTACTGCCATTTTAAGAGACTTTGATGGCAAAACTATTATTTTGTATATTATAATAGTGAGAAAAATCGTTATATATAGGATAAAAACGGGACCTTATTACTAGGACTTCATCCTTCTGTCTGTTTGTCTATCCGCCTGTATGTCGTCTGCATACTTTATTTCATGAACCATTATTGCTGGGCAGTTGAAATTTACAGGGATGGTGCATTTTTGATGTCAATATAAAAACAAATACTACAAACAGAACAAAGTATTTTTTATGGAGGCTCCCATATAAGAAACATTTTTTTTTGTGTGTCTGTCTCCTCGTCGTATTTCATGAACCGTGACAGCTAGACAGTTGGTACTTTCACAGATAACGTTATTTCTGTGGCCACTATAACAACTTATACTAAAAACAGTTTTTTTTTTTATGGGGGGACTACCACATAAAAACGTGTTTTTTTTGGGCGTCTGTCTGTCTCCACACTGTTTTTAAGGAGACGTTATAGCTAGTCAATTGAATCTTTCACAGATGGTGTATTTTAGTTGCCGCTCTTACAAAAAATACTAAGAACAAAATAAAATTTATCTTTAAGGGGGTTCCTATATAACAATTATATTGATATTTTTTAATGTTTTTGGTAAATGATGGTTCCGTTCCATTCTTGGTCTTCGTGTCCGTCTCGCAGTTAGTCGGTTTGTACTTGGTAAGACGGGTAGCTCCTCAAATATATTATGATATTTAAAATCTTTTACAATTATGAGAATTGTTATGCTCACTTAAAAAATATTACCGAAATCTCGTCAGACCTCGTTCGATAGCCCAATAGGAAACATTAATATTAAAGTACTTTTAATTATTGCTTACTGCACTTATTATGTTTATTATAGTATTATTTAGTATATTATATTTATTTTACCAAAGTCATATGGTTCATGAGTCACTTTATGTTTCTTTTAAATATATTTTAAGCAGTTCAAATATGTTATACCTATATAATCTTATATTCAAACTAATAAAATATTTAAAACAATATCTTATATTTCATACGTTACAAGCAGTACGTCATAAAATAAAAACTGCGTAACATGACTCGTGCAAGAAAACATCAACAAAAGCTAGTTACCATTGTGTTTTCTTTTGTAGGTCGAGTACTTTTATCTTTATGAAAAGTGGAAAAACTACAAACTATTCTAACTAACATAGGAAAGCCAATATCACCTGTTGCAAGCAAATATTTCTATCTTCTAACCCAGATAACAAAAGCGAGGGGCGTCAAAAAATGTATATGAATACGTTTAAATGTGTTTTTTGTTAGTCTGTGTGGCATCATTGCTACCAAACAGTTGAACAATGCGGTTTTTTGCGCTTTTTTGTTTGCGATCGAAATATTTGTCAGTTGAGTAAATTGACAGATATATTTATTGGGAAATAAAAGCAGTCGTTTCCAAGATACTCAGTTATCTTTGGAACTAGTGGCAGGATCTCATACAGCAGTATTGTGAGTTTTTATATTTAAAATAATTATATAATTGAATATTAATGAATCAACTTCAATTATTATATTTGGTAATTTATGAAACTAAGTAATGTATAATAATTGTTATAAATAAAACAATTTTTTAATAATCTTATTTTATATAATGTAATGTTCAACTAGATCCTCTAAATTGTAAACTAACTCTAAACCTAAATTAGCCTATTTGATGTTGACAAAAGGATTCCAAAGCTTGAGGCATTCTTTGAAGTATGGTCTGCCAAATGTTTAAGCAAATTCCATGAGACTTCCCAAAAATAGTCTTTTAGGACTATGCTTACCTACTATTCAAAATACACCTAATATTTAGTTTTCAAAGAATAGACATAATATTGAGTCAAATTATATTACGTGTAATGTACTTGGTATTACTTGATTTGTCTTTGGTAATACACTATAAAAATATTAAACGGAAAATATTTTGATGGAAAACAATAATTTTAAGGACATTGCATCACTATTATTTATTACAGATTTATTACAGATTTTTCTTCTTCTCTCTGAAACGCAATCATATATGCCTGATGATGTTGCAACCCCAATCACAGGGTACCAATGTGTGTTCAATAAACAATCGAATGACGTATGTACTATACTATAGTATAAATTTTACAGTATAAGAGTAGCAGAAGCACTTACATAGCTTACCCAACTGTAACATATATTAAGTATTAAACTACTTTACTTGATATATATATCAAATATTATATTTTAAAGTTTTTTTATATAACTTAAAAAAAAATCTGATCTTATAAGAATTATAAAAATATCATAACATTGCGTATATAACAGCTATTATTATTTACATTAAAACAATGCACTGGCCTACATTTCACATCATTTAAAAGGTACCAAACAAATTTACACGGCTCTAGAGCACCCGAACTCATTATTCATAACAATCGATAAACTTTTACGACCAACTTGATTTTCGACAAAAACTGTATTATGGATGCCTTTTATTAGATGTCCAGGCATGCGAATAATAGAAAGGAAAACCAGAGTGGGTGCTGACAAAGCTCTTTTGTCATCTGATCTCAATATTATTATAATGTGTATTGATTTCTTTAAGAGTACTCGTGGTTTGGGTATTAATAGCCGGGTTTAACCTACCTAAAGTATTTAATTATATCAAACATATCTTTTTTTATTATCTACAATAATTTAATAGGTCAAACTAATTTGTGAGTTTATTGTTTTTCGTTTTAATAAAACATTTCTTCACGTGACTTTTTTTATTGTAACTATACTTATATTAATATTTTGTGTTTTATTAAAACACAAAGCCAATTTTATTAATAATTTTGACTTATGACATTATGACATTAGTCTTAAAACATTTCGTTCATACGACATAATATGTGAAACTTGCTGTGTCTAAGACTTCGTGCGCGTAGATTTCGATTGCGATAAAACGTACGCTTTGTACATACCCCCCATTATGTTTTTTAAAGTGAAACTTTTATTACATCGTCTCAAACTTTTTCGTCTGTGTGTTGCATGTCGCGTGACGGTCGGCCGCGGAGTAGGGATAAAGTGAAAGACGCTCGTATCGATGCGGTTTTTACTAGATACATTGAAAAAATCGAATGTAAGTCACTGTTCACGTATTTTAGTTACCATAAAATATTGGTTACATTTATAAACTGTGAAATTCATGATGAAGATGGAATTAATAATAGAATGATTGAAAATAATTGAAAAACGGATCAAAATGACTCAACGATTATAAAATATTGTTTTCAGTGTTTTAATATGTGTATATCATCTAAATAATTGTTAAGTATTATGTATGTCGTACTCTAAGACACAGAGTTCAATAAAAATATTAGTTGGAGACCTAGTCTATTTTTATCATTTCCCATTATCATTCCCATTTTCTAAGTATAAAATTAAGATTGATGAAGCAATTTTTATACCCTTAATGGAATATTATTCCGAAAATTTTTAGTTATTTTTTTAATATTTTACTTGTACAGAAATTCATCATTGACAATTTTTTATACGTATAGAAGATAAGATATTATAATTTTTGAAAAAAAAAATAATTACGGTAATGGCTGCAGAGGATCCAAAATAACAAAATTTGAATTAAACTTTCATTAAAACTTACAATTTACATTATAACTAAGATGACAACGGCTTGCTAGATATTAGATTACAAGAGTGACAATTAAATTTAAAATTAATTATAAGGAAATACAATTTGTGTGAAATGTTGTTTCAGCTTTTTCATTGTTACAATTCTTGGATCGTGATAACCTACCATCTGTCGGTTTCGAACATAACTAAATGGTAAATAATTAAAAGATAATATTATTGAATAATGTAGATGAGAATACTTATTTGTCATTTAAAAAAAGGTTAATAAAGTATTTTTTTTTATTTTTTTGGTCTTATTCAAAACCTAATAGATGTCACCACCGTCCCGATAAAGACGATCACATATAGAATGCTTAATTCACCGAGACGGACAGTGATACGGTGGCTCGGTTGGTAGAGCGACGGGACGGTTTCCCAGTAGTCGCGGGTTCGAATCCCTGCCCGTATCGGTTAATTTTTCATTCTATATTTATATAAATTTAAATAAGCTTAACATGGCTGGCTATACATGTTTATAGATATTTTCAAACATTAATTTCGGTAATGGCATCTTTTCAATGTTTATCTATACTGCAAAGTTAGAAATATTGGTTAGGATTTTCGAAAGAAAACTAATAAAAGTCACCACCGTCCCGATAAAGACGATCACATATAGAATGCTTAATTCACCGAGACGGACAGCGATACGGTGGCTCGGTTGGTAGAGCGACGGGACGGTTTGCCAGTAGTCGCGGGTTCAAATCCCTATTTTTCATTCTATATTTATATAATTAAAAAAAAAGTAGATAATTTATTTATAAAGGGACAATATTGCTACGTAACGGTTATTATTAGAAAAAAAACTAAATTTAGTATTAACAATAAACTTCAAGTATTAGTGTCTTCCTTATAATAGCATAAACATTGCTCTACTCTTATTTCAGTAAGCTATAATAGGGTATGGCCCTAATTAATAATTTACTTTTGTGAATACTGTACAGGTTAAGAGGATTATAGAGGTTTATATATAATATTGTATATCGTACTGTAATTACTGAATTTAAATGTTATAGGTACATAACATAGCCCTGTTTATGTACAAAACTACATCGACATAAGCTTTCGGAATGTGTCTTTACATCTAATGGCATGTAGGAGAATTATTCTCCTATTAATTCTCAAATGAAGGAATATATACCTACATAGTTAGGATTTTCTGAATAATACATTTATATTATGGAACAATAATACTATTCGTTATGTCCACCAGAGACTGAACGAGTAAGGGAGTGAAAATAATTAATTGACCCTCAAAAACTCACCCTCAGAATCATAAAACTTCTTAGATCAAAAAAATGCTTAAGTTTAAGCATATTTTTTTACTTAGCAACAAAAAGTTTTTCGAGTTTATCTTATAAGTTTGCTATTTCTCGAGTTACATTTTTTTTCTTTAGTTCTGTGTTTCCTCCACGGGTCCTATATTATTTATATGTCGTAATGGCTGGCAATTAAAGAATATAAATACAAAGTTTACTGTAAATCATTTGATAAAAGCGAAATTTTGTCTTCTCTGCAAACTATAGTAAATTTGCTAGTTCATATCCATACACGATTAACAAAATCTTTTTTGCCTAGCCTTATAAAATTTATTCTTCAAATTTTTTTTTTACATTTGACAATTTATTATGAAATTATCACGTCCAGAGCATGATTCCTCAGAGAAATTAATCCCGTACAAAATTCAATTCGCGTCATTATTCTTCAATTTCTTGCCTGAAAAAGTTAGTGTTTTTGGCAGACGTCAAGATGATGTATGATGTGATGTCTAGATTGGCAAGTTCACCCTTGGGCAAACGAAATCATATTTGGACAGGTCATTGACGGGAATTTCATAAAGCCTTTTGATACGACAAATTGCTTTATCCGAGTTAGGTCGATTGCTTTTAAAATGGATAAGTGGTTCCTTCATGAACATAAACACATTTATTTTTTACACTTCCGGTTTTCTGATAAACACGTGTCAATATTGAATAACTTTTGATTCTACTCCTTAATAAATATAGTTATAATATTTTAGTCTGTTTAACCGGATGTCAAAGTAGCTTTTTCGATCATAGTAAACACTGTTTTTAATAAAGGTGATACTAAAGGCTTTATTTTACTTTTGTACTAATTATTTATTCTTCTGTTTTGTATTTTTAGTTCTATAAGAGGTAACCAGATACCTTCTTAATCGAAGCTTATAGAAGTAAAAAAAAAATTTAAATAGTATTTTTGTTAGAAGTACTTAGAATGTTTAATAATATTCTTAATCTTAAACTATATAAAATACTTTTTAGTCCTTAACCTTTAAACCTCAGTTAATGTCCATTTTACTTCAGTCCACCAACATTTTGACTACTTAGTGAATTTTGACTATATATATATATATATATATATATATATATATATATATATATATATAGACAATAATAAACTAAATAAACACATTCATAATGATGAATACTAAATACTAGTTATAGGATATATAAAAATGTTTATACATGTTTAAGAAAGAGACAAAAAAACAAATATACTTATTGTGTTTCAATAACCACAATAAGAAAAAATAATACTCAGACAATGCTTTCTCACATTTCATAAAATAAATTGCTCCAAGACGTCTAAAATATAATTCCAGTTAGAAGAGGGACTTCCTTAAGAATTCAATTAACAATGCGGCAATATAATATGCTATGATAATCCGTTATACCAGCTTCTGTTTTTATTTTAATTATTATAATGAAATATGTCATTAACACACTTTTTTTAGCTTGATATGTATCTGAGTATGTAACGATGTAACGAATAAGTTTAATATGATTTTGTACACTTTAAAACATCGGAACTGTGAATGCTTATCAAGGATCGATGACAACGAAATAATTTAGATAGTTAGTCCCGTTATCCTTGTCGGGATTTTCGGGATTTTGAGATTTATTTATAACTATCTATAATTGTTTTTGATGCCCGCATGGCATAAATAATAGTTGAAAAAAACTAAAAAAAAAACCATTTGTAGGAAATCCAACATTAAATTGAAAATAAATAAAAACTGGATTTTCTGTTAATTATCATATTTGTTATTCTGGAATGTCATATTTATAAATTATAGTTAAAAACCTTAAAACTGTTCTTAATTCAAATCATTAAAAAAATATACTATTCTTTACTCAAATTTATTAAATGTTATTTTCCATTTTTAATTTGATTTTCTATAAAAGCGTAAATCTTGATTAGAAACATTTGTAGATGAAATGTCACGACCAATCAAAGTGCAACGTCAAAAATGGCGGCATATGACCATTTTGAATTGAATCTATTACAGGATTATGTACTAATTAAAATAACAAATTTTGCTACATTTCATTGCGCTGAAATTAAAAGCACTAACCGCAATTTAAAATGGGTATTAAAACATAAAATTTTTATTTTACTTTTACAATCATTTTAATATTCATTTTACTGTCTGCTAAGCTATATTTTTAGTGTTGCATGTTGCTCGGTTAAAATATAGTGCAAATTACAAAAATGTTTTATTATACGTATGGTAAATTTTTATTAATAACTATGTTATAGTGCAAACATAGTCTTAATGCTATGCATAAAGGTATTTTGAGCATATTAAAGTTGTGTAACATAAAAAGTTATATCTAAGAATCTACAAGACGTCCACAACATTTACATATTTAAT
Source organism: Napeogenes inachia (assembly GCA_959347355.1). Lineage (NCBI taxonomy): Eukaryota > Metazoa > Arthropoda > Insecta > Lepidoptera > Nymphalidae > Napeogenes > Napeogenes inachia. Next base: position 6,975,616 of record OY365797.1, read on the forward strand.
TTTTGTATAGTAAATTATATAAAGGGGGTTATAGATATGAGAACTCATTATACATACACAAGGACAGTTTGAACGAGCATAAGGCGTAATGTGCACTATGTACTAAATTCGGGTGATGCAGTTTTAAGATATAATTATAATCAAGTAAAAGACATTACATATTATTAATTATTAAAAAAAAATATTTAGACTAGTTTAATATTACACTATCTTTAATTATTTAATAGCAAAGATACATTAAATATGTACTATACATACATCAGATATAGTAAAATAAAAAGGGTGAAGTATTGTAAAAAAACTATTAGTTGGATTTAGATTCTATTACTTTAAAAGATTTGATACAAATATATATAGCTGTGTAGTAGAAGCCTTTAACCCGATTTTACGACAAAGCGAAATTCTGAGTCCACAAACGAAAACCAGTATAAAGAAAACTTGTACTGTGTCGCGAATTGCAGGCGTGATGAAATCTATTGTTATCTGTTCCTTTTTGAAGGCCGCAATTTTTTATGTTTCTTAAAAAAAAAACATTTTATTGCAGCGTTACAGATACAAAAGATATATTAGAACAAAGATAATGATATAGACTATGCACATTACATACTGAAATAAAGTTCTAGTAGGAAAAGTTAATTAAAAATTTTAATATAGAATTCACGAAACTTACTCACTAATATAGAACTAACATTTTATAAATTTAACTAACTATAAGCAACTTTCGTACTGTAAACTAATTCAGTTAATTTCATATAACAACGAAACTATTTTAATTATCTATACACGCTAGAGATTACAACTTTTTCAACAGTTTTAAGGATTATTCCAAAAATAATATACCAGATGGTACATTAACACTATTGTTCTTACAATTTCTTACGCAAAATATAGTTATGATATTTGATATATTAATTTTATGTGCCCTGCTTTATTTGTTTGCCTTTGAATCTCAACATTATATAACTTACGATTAAAATTAACAGGATCGTCGGCTGGTGGTAGCGACACCACTGACCCTGATGCCATCTTTGCCGTTAATAACGGCACGGCTGCTACTGATACCATGGTGCAGCCTCACTTCGATAATGCAACCAAACGGGAGTATACCGCCGCAGTTGGACAGCCCGCGTACTTGCACTGCCGGGTCAAAAACCTTAGTGACAGATCAGTAAGTAAATATTAGGTTTATTTGTATATTATTTAGCAATTATTTTATAACAGCATCATTTGTTTAATGTATATAAAATATCGTATAAAATAGCTAATCAATTACCCAACAATATTTACTTTTACTTTTCTTGGATATATTAAATTTTGGATGGGCAATAGTACTTAAAACTATAACTAGAAGTCTTCTGTGTTGTTAAATGTATCAGCTTTATTATACGTATCAGGTACTTGAGTATGAAATAAATAAAACTCTAAATAATTTAGCCTTAGAAAATATTTAAGAAAATCTTATTATGTTAGGTATACTGCACCTAATTCTCGGACGAATTAACAAATAAAGATTTCTAGGAATTTGTACAACATACCTTATATAATCCAAAAAGCTGCTGTAAAACTTTTAAAAGTTCGGGTTAAAATGTTACGGTTAAATATATATACCAATATATGCAAGAATAATCCGTAGAAGGGTTTAAATTCAAATATTAAATACTCATTAAAATCTTAGAAAAGTATTCTCAATATTTAATTGTTTGATTTTGCAATTTATATGGCTCATATCATTGAGCTTTTTATAAATAATACAATAATAAAATAAAGAAAAGTAATAAGAATAGTCCGTTTGTTCACTTCTATAACAAATTCTTTAGTTTTCTTTTTCTCTTTCTAGTTTTTCCATAGTGAAAAGTAAATATTTCCATACCAGCCTATTCGTCAAGTGTTAACCAAATATTGCCAATCGAATTTTGTCGGTCAAGCTCTAACATTTTTGCAACGAGTTTTGAAAAAGATTTCAGTTTACACTCTCAATATTGACGACGTAACGAATTTTCAAATATTTCACACCCATTCTTTTCCCGATGAGATTGAATCTTTCTCATCTCTCAAAATATGTTATTTTACGAAATAGGATGATGCAGTATGACACATTTCATTTCAGACATGAAAATATTTTATCCCAATATTCGCAGTCCATATTTTGGCGCAACGTAATAAATTTAAACTTGATCAATCAAAGTGCACCTCGAAGAAATGTGATTCAAAAGAAGAATAAATTCAAAAGTCCTAGTGCACTTTAATTTAGTTTTAAAGTAAGCTGAGAACTTACAGGTTTTTAAATTTGAACTAATTTATATTTTTTTGAATGTGGAATTTCCTTTAACCGATAATAAATATTCTAAATCTCTAAACGATTTCAAGAGTATGCAAAAAACTCTATTGAGTTCTCAAACTCTTTTAGTGATTGCGTTTGACATGGAAGATTTTTAAGCGTTCAAACATAAAATACGTGAAAGATTCTAATATGTAAACTACAAATAACACCGAGCCTTAGTAGGTACTTATTTCTTCATTTATGTTATTAACTAGTTGTTGACCATGACTACGTCAACTTACGTAGACTGTGAAAATCATATTTGAAAGAAAAAAAGAAAACTTTTATTCGTTCGGTTATATTTAGTTATGTGACTCAGTCACATAAATATTATTTTTAGAGTCTACGTAAGATGGATTCGCGGGAAACAGCTAGTAAATAATAAACATTTAATGAAAGTAGAATAACTTACTTCTTTTTACATCAGCTATCTGCAAGTGGAAGTTCCGTCAAAATCGGTTTAACTATTTAAGAGATTAGTGTATAAACAGATAGAGAGACAAACAGACCGACAATTTTTTTTTTCGTATATGTACCGTGTATACATCCATATTCAGTTACTAAAAAGCGGTTATTTCAATGCTATTGTATGTATAGATAACGATTCTACTCCGTTTTTTAACGCCATAATAATTATTAATAGACACTACCCGCATACCCAAACACTAACCCAAAATCATTCAGTCTAAAACTAAAAGTATTATTTATTAACTGTTGGGTTCAGCTTAGACAAAAACTTTAATCTTTAATTCATTCGTGAACAAATATAATTTTCTTTTTTTATCAGTATAGTAAACACGATGTTTCAAATTCTGGAGTGATTTTTGTTATTGATCATTAACCTGAAGTCCTTGATCGATACAAGAACAACAAAAAAAAACATATTTTATATGCTAATGACTAAATACTATACGATGATTAAATTATATTATACAATAATATGGATGTAATATTAATATATTTTTATTTTGAAGATTACAAGTAGGTACACATGTAGGTACAACAGATAGATTACTCATGCTACTCTTTCATGTAGATAGCTGATATAATGTTTTTTTAATCATCAGGCATAAAGTGCAAGTTGTAGAATCCACAAATATGATTAGAATGAGGCAATATGTCGACTTTTTGGATGTAACTATTTTAATTCAAAATTTTAAATTGCAATTTCAATTACAAAATATAAATAATATTTATAAATTTAAATTATAAAATATACGGTAGTTAAGTCTTAAAAAAAGATATATTTAAATACCCTTAACGGAACAAGCCAGTATGTTTTCTTATTAGTTAGAATTAAACCGTTAAACTTACATTAACTTTAATATTATTTTGAGTCGCTTAAAAATATATAAATAATTCATAAAGTACCTAACTAAAAACACACATTACCCTTTTACGTTCAAAACTACTTATCATAACTTAGAAAAAGTTTATAAAAAAAATCTATACCTTTTTTGCTAACTTCACTTAAATGTACACCTAATATTATAACTTTCCTTTACAGTTTATCCATAATCCAATTTCAAAAAGTAAACCAATTTTTTGTATTAAAAATCGGGAATCATAAATATTTAAACATGCTTTTAACTGGCGATAAGCCCGTTTGTCATGTAAAACTTAACTTTTTAAATAATAACTAACTAATACCTCTCGGAGATTTTGGTTTCAAATCCTGCTCGTATTGATAAATGTTGCACTGTTAATATTTTTTAATTAATCAACAAGATTCGTACTCATAAACTGATTTAGTTTATAATTAATTTTTATCAATAATTCGATTCTAAGAATAATCCTTAAAATAGCCATTCAAATAATATTGTTTTTTTTTATACTTACTATAAGGTTTAAATTAGTGGTAGATTAGTCGTTTATTAATTCATATGCAATGTTATCTTACGCTAAGACGAAATTCGTTCGTTTAGAAACATGTAATATTCATGTAATATTCGTTCGTTTAGAAACATGTAATAGTAATCATAACTAACATACATCTTTACGCTATTGACTCTTTTCATACCAAAACATATGAAATATTATAAGAAGGACGACAGAAATTGCTTGTACATTAACTTTTACTTGTCAACATCTTTGATAGCCCCTTTCAACTAATACACAAGTAATTTGTGAAAAAAAGAAATGATCAGAGAGTAAGAAAAATAGACCACCAATGGGGATCGTGGTATTTCTATAGAATAAGAATATATGTTTTAGTATTATGGTTTATATTTAATATTTGTGTAATGCATATGAGCAGTAGTTGTCATATTTATGTTTTCTTTAAGAAATATTAGAGTTACCTGTTCTAAAAATATGTATTTTTTCTTTGTTTAACTTCAAACCAAACTTTTGACAAATAAAATGCTTCTATCAACAAAGCTTTGTTGCAACTAAGCGAAAATGCTCAGATCAACAAAAGGGAAGTTTAAACCCTGAATGTGCAGGAAATAACAACAATAACACAAAAACAATTTTAGTAGAAGTTGGCCGCAAACACTGTAATAACTTTGGTATACAGTTACCATAAAAATGAGGTGCTGGCGACGAAATCTCTGTTTGTTGGTACGACAATTTAACCATTATTTTGAATACAATATTTTTTAACACTTTATAGCTTATTTTATTTTACTAATAAATACTATGCAATTGATTTTTTTTCTTCCAGACAATAAATAATATAAATAAAATAATTATTTAGGGACAAAATAAATTGAAAAGAAAACTTATTTAAAACGATGATATAATATGCAAAAGAAATTCTATCCTTAATTTGTATCATAAGACCGTAACTTAGAGGGTAGCGAGAAAAGTTCTTATATTTTTTAAGAAATAAATACATAACTTTCTCAAACAAACTTTTTAAATTATCGCTGAAATGATTATTGTCACAAATTTTCAGATCCATTTCATCTAAGGGGCGACAAGTTTTCAAGTAACTTTTTAATATCTTTAGAAAATCTTGTAAATAATTTCGTACTTCGTTTACTTACAATTAATTTAGTAAAAATGTCTTCTCGTGATAAAAATTTAAATAAAGTAATGAATAATTTATAATATTTTAATAAAATATTGTGTTATTAGATCCTTTTGACTTTGTATTAGTGTATTGAAATCAAATAAAATAGAGCTAATATTCAAACATTTTTTATATTTGTCAATTTAAAAACAATTTTAAAAGTCTTACACATATTATAATTCATTTTTATTCATGTATAATAATCTCTTATAACAGTTCCTAATAAGAGTTACGAATTCTTAAGAAATTAGCATTTTTTTAATAATTATTAAATTAAACCAGACATTTAGACTTTCAAACAATGAATTAGGTCGTAAAAGTAAAAAATAAATTAAAATTTAACAATGCCCCACACAAAAGGAGCTCTAAAGAAATAAAATTAATATTATTATATACTTATTGCGTCGGGGGACCATTGTACGTACGTTGTCGATGGTGTCTATTTTACGAAGTTAATCATTGAGGACTTATACTAAACGATTCGATATCGTAATCTCTATTAGCCTTGGTAAATTAGTTGCATTAAATTCTTCCTTTATTAAACGGTCTCCGAACGCAACGACTTCAATAAGTACATAATAATATTATTTTTATTATTTTTAGAGGTTCTTTTGTATCGGGGGTTTTTTTATTATTATTTTTTTTTTGCTTTTTAAAGTTAAGTTACTAGTTTCTTTATTATATTAAAAGAACCAACGAACACACAAATTTGCAGTTGTTTAAGTATTTCTATGAATTTACCCTAAGTATATAAAGAGCGAAGATTTGTTTGTTTTGTTTGAATTGAATAGGCTCCTAAACTACTGGATTGATTTAAAAATATTTTACTATTGGAATTCTACATTATCCTTGAAGAACATAGGCAATATTTTATCTGATGATAAAATATAGCCTATATTCTTTAGGGATAATGATGATGATCATTCATTAATCATAATCACTAATATTATAAAGAGGAAAGATTTGATTGTTAGTTTGTTTGAATAGGCTCGGCTCCAAAACTAATGAAACGATTTAATAAAATATTTTACCATTAGAACCCTATATTATCCCTCTGATGAACATAGGCCATATTAAATACGAAAAAAATAAGGATCCGCGTGAAAATTTCCACAATGTAATAAATTATAAATGTATTAAGTTGACCTTTTGCCTGAGTAAGTAAGTGTATAAACGTTTTATATCGTAACGTAACATAGGGCGGGCGCAGCCGCTAGAAACTGCTAGTATTGCATAAGAACCTTTCACCCCACACCAATAACACAAAAATATCTTGGAAATAACTGTTTCTATTCCGACTAAATATAGCTAAGAACCATCTCAACGACCATAGCTTTCGATTAAAAAAATCTGCGTTCAAATCCGTCCACACGTTTGGCCGCTACATTGCCACAGACAGACACACAGATACACAGACACACAAATACACAGTTACATAGATAAAGAAATCGACAGGTAATACCTATAACACCCCTTTTTTAAATCAGGTGTTAAAAATACGCAATAGTATAAAATTTTATCCCATTTTTTTAATAATTGCGGTGATATATTATTTTGTACATATTACTTTGTAACAAATATATTCAAACATACTTTAAAAGTATGTTTGGTTTTATTTTCCACTCTTGACATACTTTTTTTTATTTTAATAGTCATTGTCCAACCTATTGGTTTTATTTAATTAATTTCAATTAAAGCAAAAAAAAAATATCTTATTATGGATATTATTACAATTACAAGTGATTATTTACTGATTTGTATTTAATATTGTATTTTAAGACGATATACTTACTGATTTGTATTTAATAGACGTAATGACGTCTCTTAAATACAAATCAGTGTAACATTTGTTGTTTGTACAAACATCGCAATACTTTAAAATAACCTATGTACCTATGGTACATGCAACGGGAATAAATTCAAAATTGTTGAGTTTGCGTAAAAAAATAAAAAAATACATCATTGGTTTGACAGACTAAACCAGGAAGTAGTTTATTTTATTTTGCTAAGAATACTTCATAGTACGTTATTACTTGGTGACGGGTGCTATGAAATTGGAATTGTATTAGCTGCCGTCAATCTACCGAACGTGACTGTTCAACCGCTTAATACCGCCTGTGTGTGAGATTTGATTTCCAGTAAGTGCTATAGGAAATGTCGCGTGAGCGTTCACTAGAACTTCTCTAGAATAAAGTATAGAATTGGGTCGAGGCTTGCAGAATAGCACATTTGGAACAAAGCCAGCCAAAACTGTGGCGATTTGTTTATTTTTATTCCATAAAAATATGGCATGACTATTTTCCAAATCAATAATGTGTTGTCCCATTTGTGAATCGACAGTTATCCGTACACTGCTTTTATGTTTTTTTTTCCAATATTTGTTTTGGTTCAACTGGCAATGGCGACTAATATTTGTATTTATGTGAGCAATACAAATTTATTTACATTGGTAACAGAAGCTCTAAAAGCTCAACCTAAGGTCTACATGTCGGTCAACGTGTACGGTTGATAGTAAAAATGCCAATCGCTCGTAAAAAATTCACATTGTAAATAGCCTTTATCTACAGGCAATAAGTTAGCAAGTGTAGATGAATTTCCCAAGAGCAAAATTATGTTATCGTGTGAAGGTGTCTTTTCCCTCGGCAGAGGCGAGAAAACAATCTTAACACGACGTGATATGAGACCCTTTCTTGATTTATATCTTTTGCCAATCCCGATCACCCTATGTTACATATTTCAAAATTGCGAAAGTTTTATATGTTTCTAACAGCTTAATATATATATATATATGAAATAAATAAATTTATTATATGTTTATTATTATATAAGTTACATTGTATTATATCAATAAAATATGCCAAAACAAATAAAATTTAAGTAATCAAAGAAATAAAAATATTAAATTTTATATTATGTAACGTAATGAATTTAAAAAACGTAAATATTCTTAAAGAATTTAAATATAAATAAATAATTATTGTCTACAGTTTTTCATTCTGCATTGTTTGAAAGATGAAATGAATCATATTTACTTAATGCATTAGTTTAATCACAATCACATCTTTAACGTGTATTACCAATTTAAAAAAAGTAAATAATAATCAATTTACCTAAAAAATGCAAGAATGATAAGTTGTAACTGATAGTAGTATATTTATTATTTACCACGACTTCTCTATATACCTATGACCTCATTGAGATTGGTATGTTTTGCTAGATCGTACCAATCAAAGACATAGAAACTCGCCCTTATTTTATGATTTCACATGGGTACTTAACATGGGTACACCGCATAGAAAATGGCTCGAAAATTTGGGTGATTAAAAATTATTACAAAAAAATAAGTGACTTTCAAGTTGATTGGTCAATTATTACATTTATTAAAAGAAATGAGGTAATAATAAGGTCTGTCATGATTGACAGGGTCTCTCTAGTAGTCTCTGCCATTGTTTCTGCTACTCAAACTTCGACCTACAATTAAAAAAAAAATAAAAATATATAATCGAGAATTATCATACATCGTACGTTAGGTACGGATGCCAACACTGCTTCTGACCTATTAGTATTATTTACATGATTCGTAATATAATATAAGCCTAATTAATATTTATTTTATTTCTACGGTACTAATGACATGACAAAAATCAATACAATATATATATTCATTTAATATGTGTTGTGTTGCATAAACTTATCCTTACATCAATAATAAACATATTTTTTTTTTTTTTTTTTGAAAATATCTTTAAACATGTATAGCCATGTTAAGCTTATTTAAATTTTATATAAATATAGAATGTAAAAAAACCGTCTTTCCCAGTAGTCGCGGGTTCGAATCCCTGCCCGTATCGGTTTTTTACATTCTATATTTATATAAAATTTAACATAAATTTTATCTAACCGCAAATATTGTGTTGCCTGAAATAAAATACTACGTACATCTTAAATTATAACCAAAATAAATAATACCTATAAAATCCCACTTTGATAAGTGGAAAAGTATTAAGAACATTCACCACATTTTATATGCTTCTATATTTTATTAACTATCGATATTTTGAAACTTAACTTGAAATGTAGCCTTACATTGTTCAAATGTTTAGAGTTACCTAGTAACCGTTAATTTATAACACTACAATTTCTGAAATGTAAAGACGGTAATACATCAATGTCATTTTTTTAATCAAAACCTAAATACATACACTTTCGTGATTTGCAATTATTTTATTATTCCGAAAATAGCTTAGGTGTGTCGTTAACACGAAATGGCGAGGCAATTACGCCAATCGTTAAACTGAACATATGTGCTGGAAATTGCTTTAAAGTTACACTTGAATGAGAATTAAATAGCTTTACGTACTACGATTTAACATTCGAAAACAATTAACTTTGTTTGAGATTACTTGGTTTTACCGTAACACTATTGTACTTTTGTATATATTTAACACTATTGTAGTTAAGTATTTAGTCTTTAGTTTCAAATAATTAATTTGATTAAAAGTTTTTATAGAAAATATTTCTTAAAATATGTTTCAAAAGATATAAAAACATATAATTTAATTTCCTTCCTTATTTTTTACAGAAAGACTATTAAAATATTCAATATATAGTAATTAATGTATCATGGAAAATAACGTTATTTCACCTCAGCAGAGGCTTCAGATAAAATAATAGTGTGGAACACGATCCGGTCAAGATATTTATGAACAGAGAAACGGCAAACGACCACCTACTTGTCTACTAAATATTAGTTACACGCACAATTTAGATAACGCCTACAACATCTTGTTAAATGTTTTGTATTATATAACTGTAATATAGTTATGTTAGTCGGAGTATATATAAAATATTTTGTGTCTTTTTTTTACAAAAGTTGTGTTAATAACTTTGGCGAACTATTTAGCAAAGCTAATAGAAAAATCGATATGAGGACGATTTTTTAAAATATGAGAAAATTACAAAGTATATATGCCCAAATATATATCAAAAGTGAGACGCAAACAACAAAACCAGTTACATAACTTAAGATTGTTTGTACAATATCAACGTAATATTCGTTTCATTTCTCCCTTATTTGTTTGTGACATGCCACTATGAAATAGGTTACCACGAATGGAAAATGCTCAAGGCACTTTTTGATTACAGAGGTATCCAAGGGACTATTTTTTAATAAAATCAAGGTTTTGATATTTGTTTTATTCAGTATTTAGATTTTTTTTGACATAAATAAAAAGAAAGCAACAGTTTATTTTACTTGATGAAAAAATCTTAAATATATTATCTGTATTATCTCAAACAGTTTTATTTTTTAAGATGATTTCATTTATATATTAATATATAAATAAAATTGGAGTGCTTGTTTGTAATAATATTGAAATAACCGCTTTTTAGTAACTGCATATGTCTGTGTACACGGGTACATACAAAACGTACGTACGTATAATATAACATTATAAAAATATTGTTGGACTGTCTGTTTGTAAACGCTAATCTCTGAAACGGTTAAACCGATTTTAAATGGACTTCGACTTGCAGATAGCTGATGTAATAAGAAGTAACTAAGTCTACTTTTATACCATGATTTATAATTTACTAGCTGTTACTCGTGACTCCCTCTACGTAGAAAGTAAAAATAATATACATATGACTGAGTAAATAAGTCAAATACCTAAATATTATCTTTCAGGTCTACGTGGGCATAGTCACGGGCAACACCTAGTTTTAAATTATACTATTTTACACTGTAGAAAATGATCTTTCTTGGCTTAAATTCGCTACAAGGAAGATAATCACATGAAAAGATTTATTAGTTAGAACTGATTTATTTAAAAAACATTATTAACTAGGTATATATATCAAGATTTTGGAATCATAATACGTCTCGAAGTACATATAAGTTTATTTTTTAGATCCGTAATTTGATAAACTATTTTTTTTTTCTTATTTTGTATTTTCATTATTGAAGATTCTGATGATACATCCCAAACTTATTAAATATAAAAAAAAATGTGTATACTGAATAATACATATTGATAAAAACATTGGCAAAAAGTTTATAACTGCACATTTTTTAATATCCCTCGAGTCCTGCAGTCTGGCTGGCGAGCACTGCATTTAATTGGAGACACCATATTGTTTCGCTCCGACGCCTGCCTGCCAACCTTAGCGTAAAGGAAACTGCTAAAGCAGGAAAATTTTCCCCTTTTCCGGAGGGTCGTATTATATTTGGAAATTACATTTTGACTCTGTAGACTAGAAGGGTGCTAGATCTTTATATTATAAGTGATTATTTTTGTAGTGTAAAGCATATTATATAGTTACATTATTATAATATGGATTATAAAAACGTTTGTTATTTTTACGTTACGATTAGCATAACTTTGATCATTTTTCAGTGGAAACGAGAAGAATTTTGATAGCTTTCTTTTTATTTTTTAGTGCTACTATATTTTTTAGTGCTACTAAAAAAAATCGTTTGTTGATATATCTATCATCAAAACTTATACAGAATATACATATTATTTAACATTTCCAAGAAGCTTAACTACATTTTACTCTGTTTAATATGACAAAATGACAGCCTCTCATATTTCTGTTTATCGTAAATCTACACTCAAAGTGACTCCGACAGAACCTTGTTATCGAACACTACCATGCATACATAAATAAACTATTTACTGTACAGTCATGCCATAAATTTAAGTCCCTTCATGTACAAGTGACGTAACTTTATACCGTGTTTCCTATCCTGTCTCGGCTTAAATCTCTGGTTAAATCTCTCAGCTTTAGTGAACTTAGCTAAGTCTTGCTATACCTATATTTAATAATTAATATATTTTATAGAATTTTTAATATTTTATAACATACGTCTTTTGATGCAAATGTTTATAATATTGATAATTATAATTTAAAACTATAATTCTCAAGAATCAGAATAAGAATATGTCACATACATATTTATGTATACATTATTAATATAACATTCTTATTGTAATTTGTGAACGGAAAAATAAGCAATAAAAATCAACAAAAGATATTCAAAGTAATTGGATAAACAAAATTTCGTTCGGATGCGATCAAACCGTTCGACAAAACATGTTGTAATCCAAATGGAAGAAGATTTATTTTTATAATGCTTTATCAAAAGTCATTTGATAGTCCTGTTTTGTTGTCTTTGGGAAGTTATTAAATCTTGAGATGTGCCTATAGCGTCATATTTTTAGGAAAACAAAATAACAACTCACAGTGCGCATTATTAATGTATATCGATTTGGTATTAAAAATAACGTAGCTGTTGCCCGCGTCCATTCACTTGAAAAAGCGGGTTCTTACATGTCGGAACATTTATTTAGAACTACGTATCTATCTCTGAGAAGAACTTAAAATAGCTGTTCCTGCTACACTTTTGTTTAACATAATAAAACATAATATTACATAACCTACAATAATCTAAAATGTATATTAAAAATACAAAAAATTAATGTAAATTTTATAAAAAAATCAAATAACTGCGATAGTCCTGTAGAATTGCATTAGCTTATATAAAAAAATACAAGAAATTCCCAATTTTAGCAATCCCCTCTCTTTATATATTCAACAGCAACCCGCTGAAGAGCCTTATTTTGCGTGAGATAAATGAAACCTTATACGCTAATCTAGGGCATATTTGGCTCTGAACCAACAAAATATACAATCCATTACGCGGCTTTTTCATGATTGAGTAACTGACACATTGAAATCAAACTACTAAACTTTGCCAGTTCAATTTTTTTTTTTTTTTTTTTTTTTTTTTAAGCAGATTATTCAATATGTTATTTATATGATATCTGAAACCTTATGAAATCTTTTACTTTAATGAAAATTTGGGACATTTAGACGAAACGTATATTTGAAGGTTAAAGTTGCTTTCAATCAAAGAAACATTACTCTTCAAACATTAAACTATCTGGAATGCAATTAAAGATTTCAAAGATGGTAATCTGAGTCCTTTTAAGTTAGAATCATAAAGAATTTGCATTTATACTCCTTGAAGTGAACGCTTTACAACTTAACAACCTCTGTGAGGTTAAAAGTAATATAAAACAGACAGTAGAGATCAACTTAACTTAAATCATTATATTGTTAAAATATAATTTTATATTTTCTGGAAGCCTGTAACTATTTTGGAATTATGGTAACTCATTAAATAATTCACATAATTACGCAAACCTGGTGTTTTAAATTAAATTACAAATCTTTTAAGATAGTTACGATATAAAAAAAAAATATTAAGTAAAAAGTTACAAAAATTACATTTTTTATGTTATAGCATACCACACTATAGAAAATAATACAATATTTAAATGAAATGGAATAAAAAATTGAAACTCGTCAGTAAATTATAAATACGTCATACGCGAGGCTGAATATATCTACTCTAGTCTATCTATCTCGTCGCATAATTGCTCAGTCACCTTTTTAATACAGAAAACATATCAGATTACAGTAATATGCTTGAATTTATCAAAATGATTAAATAACAGAAATAGAAAAATCTATGTTTATTTAAAAAATATATATAATTTGATATTTAATATAAACGTTAAATTATATATCTAAAATAAAACACCCACATAAACCTCTACTTAAAACAACATTTTGTTTCAGGTATCCTGGATTCGAAAACGCGACCTCCACATTCTCACAGTCGGGGTTCACACGTACAGCAGTGATGCACGGTTCGCTGCTCTACACACAGATGGGTCCAATGAATGGACGCTGCGGGTGGCACACGCACAGCCGCGGGATTCAGGGGCATATGAGTGCCAAGTCTCTACTGAACCGAAAATAAGTTTATCTTTTTGGCTTAGTGTTGTAGGTATGTTTGCAGTTTATTCTAAGCTTAATAAGTAAAACGATCAGTGTATTACTTTTATTTAAACAGCTGTTAATTTTTAAGTAAAAATATTTATTATAATATTCTATCACTCAATAGTGACCTTCTAAAGGATTGAACTGTTTACGTACCATCGCGGAGATCTGTTTTGAACTCTTTAGTAGCTTTTTTGTTAATATAAAAAAAGCATTGACAACAGCATGCTTAAGTTTTTTATAACGTGCGTCTAGTACATTCAAAACGTTTGATTTCATTGCAACTTTACTAAAAGCCTACTATGAGAGCACGCTGCCTTTATTACCCTCTAAACTAAGCCAACTTTACTTCCAAAATATATAACGTTAACTAAGGCACATTTAGTCTTGTATGTACTGACACGGGCAACGATGCGTTTTATGTAAGGACGTTAGTAGATAAAGTTACTGCTGTAGTCGCAATCTGCCGCTTGCGTTTAAGGACATTTTATTTTATCGTCTGGTATCTATTAATACTACAAACATTAATATACTTTATTAATTATGTTCTTCTATAATAAGTTTAGCCTATACTACATTACCATAGCATAGTCACTAGACTAACTATATAGACTACTACTAGTACTAACTAGTAGTAGTCAAATAGGTACAATTGATATAAACATACAATGCATGTTCTTAAAATAATATTTCTATTTTATTCCGAAACAAAACATTTGATTCTAGTAATTAGTACCAAACTAATAATTATTCAGTTATAGTAAGTTAGATTGTTATCTTAACATAAAAACTTTGGCATTTATAATGAAAATGAAGAAAGATATAATTTTATGGATAATTTTCTCCATTCTCTTTTAAAATCATAAATTATGTTCATATGTAAAAATTTTAATTAGATCAAGCTATTATTGAGATAGATATAATAAAAATTATACATAAAGTTGATCTTTGTTTTAACATTACATGAATTTAATTAAATTTATATAAATACACAATGAAAAATAAACCGATACTAGTAGGGATTCGAAACCGCGATGTCTGGGAAAGCGTCTATATATATATAAATACCCGTCTATATATATACATATATATATATAACCGTCTATGTATATAACTGGATAGAAGCCTAATAGATGTCACCACCGTCCCGATAAAGATGATCACATATAGAATGCTTAATGCGGACAGCGATACGGTTGCTCAACTGGTAGAGCGACGAGACGGTTTCCCAGAGGTCGCGGGTTGGAACCCTATCCGTATCGGTTTATTTTTCATTCTATATTTATATAAATTTGAATAAGCTTAACATGGCTATATATGTTTATATATATTTTCAAACATTAATACATGAATTTGGTTATAGAGATAATATGATCGAATATGATGAATTATAACTCAGTATAAAATAAGTAAATAAGTAGTATCCCAAAACCTATAAAAAATCTTTCAGTATAGACATGTGATAAACAAAAAGATAGTGATATTGTAATATCCTAATTTGCTATACTGTAAACTACTGTTTTTTTTGTCACTTTGAGGTAAACAGAATAAAATATGCAAGTATAAAAAAAATATTATAGCAATAAGCAAGTCAATCAATGTGACAACACTATTGAAAAATACACAAAAAATATGCATTATATCAGAAGTTACTGACACGTACAGTATATTTGGAAAGGCTTTGTTTAGTTTTTCTACTGAATAATTACTCATTCGGATTGAAATATCTTGTTCGTAATTAAAAAAACCGGCCAAGTGCGAGTCGGACTCGCGCACGAAGGGTTCCGTACTATTATTATCTATTTAAAAAAATAATTATCATTTTGTTTTAGTGTCTGTAGCTATAGCGACAACTGAAATAGGTACATCATCTGTGTTTTTATTCACACTTAACGAATAGATTTTTTATTTTTTTTTATTTAATTTGTAAAGTAAATAATATAATATTACCTATACTTACATAACAAAATATTTTGTGGATAATTCAATCGGATACTTGTTGCCGTTATTAATATCGACCAAAAAAAAGTAACGTTTGTTGTATAGGAGCCCCCCTTAATATTTATATTATTTACGTTTTTAGTATCAGATTTTATTGCGGCAGCAGAAATACATCATCTGTGAAGATTTCAACTATCTAGCTATAAAAGTTCATGACATATAGACAAACAAAAAAAAATCACGTTTGTTGTATGGGAGCCCCCTTAAATAATTATATTATTCTAGTTTTTAGTATTTGTTGTTATAGCGGCAACAGAAATACATCATCTGTGAAAATTTCAACTCTCTAGCTATAACGGTTCATGAGATACAGCCTCGTGACAGACAGACGGACGGACATCGGAGTCTTAGTAATAGGGTTCCGTTTTTTACCCTTTGGGTACGGAACCCTAAAAAAAAGAAAAAGCTTTTTTTAAATATGATGTATCAGAGAAAAGACCTCCCTAGTTTTTTTAAAAATCGTAACGTCAGCATATCTGCCGTCACTATGGTAATCTTTGCGATAGAGAGTCTTTATTAGATTTTCAAAATAAAACTTCTCAACTAATTATAACTTCGTTTATTCACGTTACAGAGTGGTTCGTAGATACTGTTAGACTACTCGAGCAAGAAGTCCATCAAGCTCTCGATAATACCTTTATTATATTTGATCGCCTCCTGCTATAGCAATCACTCAATAACATGAAATGGTATCAACATTTTAGTTGAAGGACTAAATAATAATTACTTAGAGTTTAATCATTGTAAAACTGTGATTAATCGTTTGTTATTTAAATATTTTCAATTATAATTTAGTATGTAAACATGACAATAATGTAAAAACACAATCGCAAAAAATAAAAAGTGAATCAGTTATTTTAATAATAACATTTAAATTAGATTTTTTAATATCAATAAACATTTTAAAAAATAAAATTTCAAAACAGATTGATTTATTGATAATTTTTTATCTTAACGCCAATATATAATAATTATATTGTACGACAGTCCATATATACTGTAGAGTTACAAAGTGAGCTTTAGTGAAGAGTTAATCCCAATGCCATAATAGGATGCATGAAGTTTGTAGCTTAAGATACTTATACGTGAGTACGTAGCTTTTGTGGCGCTTATAAGTCATCTTAATGCTACGTCTCTACATTTATTTTATATGTATGTATTTGAGAGTAATTTTAATATGAATTAAAAATTGCAACAGCATTTGATTTAATACTATGGTGTTCTTTAAAATTTGATATTTATATTATACTACCTATTAACCGTGACTCCGTTCGCTTAAAAATTTTAAAGTGCATAATTAAGACTGTCAGACTGATCAAAATGTGGGTGATGCTGATAGACGTGAAATGTGGCAAAAGTGCGAAAAAAAAATATGGCATAGAGGTAAAGATTATGACGCCATATAGATTGTTAACTATTCAAACGTCTCTGAGAAAACCTTGAACATTTTTCTTACTTTCTACAGACGAACAAAGCATTAAGTTGAAGGCTGAATTATTAAACGTTCTATTATTATTTTTTTCAATACAGTTCGGTATACCATATTAATGTATTCATTGTTTTCGATGAACACAACCAAATTTAGGAAACTCTAAACACTTGAACAACTAACATATAATTTTACCATGTAAAAAGCATAGAGCGCGCAAATGAATGTCTGCCTGCCACTATTAAAGTTTGACCCTGG
Source organism: Napeogenes inachia (assembly GCA_959347355.1). Lineage (NCBI taxonomy): Eukaryota > Metazoa > Arthropoda > Insecta > Lepidoptera > Nymphalidae > Napeogenes > Napeogenes inachia. The sequence goes on from OY365797.1 coordinate 6,993,490, forward strand.
AATTTGTTAATCGTTATTGTAAAAGAAAGTTTTAAAGAAAAATTGCAACCTGCCAAGTTACTCGGAACAATGGGTATGCGGAGAGTTAAAACGCTATTTTCTTATACAGTATATCATATCATATACATATCGTATATCATATACATATTATTATACACATGTTTACAAGTCAAAATAGTTTTTAGTAAGGTATGTTTTCTATACATATATCAACCTAGTATTTATAAAAGTTTAAAAATATGTGCGCTTCTCGCAATCATATTTTTTTAGACCTTACGTAAATACATGTCTTCCGAATAAGAAGGTTCTTATGAATCTTCTGATAGTAATCTCTTAATTCTTATAAATATATAAGCAGTTGTGATTAAATGTTGCAAAATTTAAAAAAATATTTTATGAGTTATTATAATTTAAAACCCTTCATTTTAGTAGATTCCTCGATGTGTTCGGTTGTAATCATAATTTTTAGAACTCGCAATATGGCGTCCATAATCCGCCATTTTGCTTTACTTGATGTATCCAGTATCTTGACTTGCGCTATTGAGACGTATCTGATAATACCTAGTACAAATTTCACAAAAACTTATGTTATATGTAGGGAACTAAAGGATTCTTGCGCGATCCGTATTGCCACATGGAAGTTACTTAATCGCTACTATTTATGTTCTGTCATAGACAAAACCACGTCCAAAAGTTAGTATTTCTATATCCTCTGTGTAATTTTGGTACAAAGGCTACATTGTTATCAAGTTAAAAAAAATGCGCTTATTCGTTTGATGTGATTAACTAACAAACATTCAAATTTTTGCATTTATATTATTAACATAGATCTATGAAGTTGGTTTCAAATGTTATTCCCGATGCCCGACTTTTCAAGTAACTTTGTCTTACATACAAACCCTGAATATTTTCTACATAACGTTTTTATATAAAAATATTTAATCATAAATTTATTTTAGTTTCGAAAGCTGAAATACTCTCGGGGCCTGAGCTGTTCGTACGCGCTGGCTCAGATATCAACCTCACTTGCGTTGCCAGACATGCTCCCGATCCTCCCAGGTAAGCGTTTTAATCAGTCATATTTTCTTTGTTCATATTCATCACGACACACTGAAATTAAAATATTACTTGACGAAATAAAAATATTTAGAAAACCTAAAATTGAAATATGACTGGTTCAACGATCATATTTATATTTATCACTAAATATTATGAACTACTTAACACAATACTATAGATTGTTTCAATTCTTCATTTATAGCACTTTATTAAAGTGGTGCACTGAACTGTGTGCATTTTTGATGGAAGCGTACAACATATGAAAATATAAAGCTATATGCACACAAGGGCGGCTTGTTATTCGGAGTACAAGCATTTATATAGCCATTACAGCGCACATTTAATCAGCGCTTCCCTACAGCATTTTGTTTTCCAGTTTTATTTCCGTATTAATATGAAAGCATCATATTTATCTTTATAGTATGCATTTACAATATTATAAAAATGGATACATAGAGTTTCCATTGTAAAACTTAAGTAAAACTCCATTTCAAATTTATATACTAAAATTGGAAATGGTAGTTTAGGTAAAAGATTGAATTTGTTATATTAATCATATTAATACTAAATTTCTTTACCAGTTTCATATATTGGTATCGCGGAGCCAACGTGGTAAACTATGCGCAGCGCGGGGGCATCAGTGTCGAGACTGAACAGCGTACTCGCACCAGTCGTCTGCTCATAGCACGGGCATCGCCAAGAGACTCCGGCAATTATACCTGCGCTCCAAGTAGTTCTGGTAACAACATCTTAACCATCAGTTTGTTAAATTTTGTTATTTAATGATAAAATCTTGTTTCTATTATTTTAATATTACTGTTTATTATTGTCTCCTTCAGATTCAGCGTCAGTTGTTGTCCACGTAGTTAGCGGCGAGCGTCCAGCGGCCATGCAAAGTAATTCACATAGAATTGCTCCATCATACATAATCTATTTTTTAATTACTTTTATTTTTAACAAGATATTTATCATTGATATTACTCTCAATGTCTTTATCTCAATATTTCTCATTAATTTACATCTCGATAAAATTCATTTTATTTCGAATTTTAATGTTAGGCGCTTGTTATCTAGATGACCTAAATAACTGGTATAGATGTATGATGCATAAAATGCATAGTTACAAATTAATAAATACTTAATAAGGTATAAAGAAACGAATTATTATAATACATACTTACCGTCTAGTAACTAAATATTATTATGTCCAAAATAAACCGATTATTTTCTCGTAATGTTGTATTTTTTTTTATTTATAAAATAATTTGGTACCTAATTAAAGTTGATAATTAGCTTGACAACTTTTCTTATTGAATAAAATATACATTTTTGAGATCGAAATTGTAAAAAATAATCATTGAATTCTGAAATTGATGTACTAAATAATCAATAATATACGATAAGTGTCTATGTAGAGTAAGCAAGCTTTTATCGTTAACATAAAATAGTCCATCTATTTGCATTAGAAGCAAAATTACATTAACATATTGAATAATAAAATATGCCTTTGTTAAAATATCAGGGCCATGTTTATGAAAAAAAGATTCATATTGATATATGTAAATATAAGAAAACATGTTCTTTGTAAAAAAAAATCTGTATTGATTACGTTATTCGAGACTACCAAGTATCCGTTTTAAATTTACATTTCTTTTGTTCGTACATAAAATACCAAATTAATAATATGGACAAGACATTTTATTAAATCATTTAATAATCTGTAATATTATATCTCTCAAAATACAGCAATAATTTAATAATATTACGTAAATTCTCTACACTATATATTTTATTTTTTTTATTATTTTGAAATAAAAATACAGACTATGACAGATTAACTACAAATGATTCAAAGGTGGTAAAAATGGATTCTAATATAAAATTAATATAAATTGATAACGTTTTGACATTTCATGAATGACAATTTCAATCGGTACACGTAATATTGCATAACCTATTCACGATACACAATTGATGAAGATAAAGAGAATTTTCTTTTTAAAAATTGTATAAGGTTTTATGCAAAATATATTATGAGTATTTTTTTGGAGATGCGCAAGATGATTCTTATTATTACTTTTTACAATTCACATAAGATCATTGATTATCACTAAATAGAACATTTATTGTAAATATGTCTTTGTAAAATATATGCAATGCTCTGTAGACTAATTAGGTATAAACAAATATTTTTAAAACATAAACACACGTCACAACTGCATAAAATGCCATAAAAATGGTCAAAATAGCACTAAGTTAATTTATTAGCATTTACCTGTGAATATGTTTCTGTAAATAAAATTAAAGGATTACGTGTTATTTAAGGTTGTTTTATTTCTAGAATATAATTGCACATTAGCTTTTATATACTTGCAGAGTTGATTGCGTTGTAAAAACATTTTTTTATTACAAAATCATTTAATATTTCTCGGTATTCGAAAGTCTCCTCACAGTTCACTTTGATTTTGTTAATATTAAAATCCAAGACCACTAGAATCAAATCTATCTTAAATCTATCTAAATCTATTTTAATAACCAACGCCATCTAGTAACTACATTACAACTACATTCCCGTAGGCATAAAATTTTAATTATTGCATTGCGTTATTCAATTGTTGAAACGCGACAAATGACCGCAATTGTAATTGTATATGGTTTGTAATTTGGAATTTGCGATGTAATTAATATTTATATTTATTTAAAGGTTGTAAATTAAAAAATATATAAAAATACGATAAATAGTGTTGCACTAAGCAAGCTAGCAAGCAAGCAAGCCCAAATTAGTAAAATGTATCTTTTAATAGTTACTTAATTGTTTTATTTTTTAAACAATTATGGAATTAAAAATTGAACTTTGGGAAATCGTCCCATTGCCCTGCAAATTGAGCTACTGTATTTCTACATGCTTTGATGAACTTAAAATTATTTATATTTATAGATAAAAATGTAATAAACAGCTAATCGATACATTCTTCATTTTCTCAAACAACTTCGCAATCTTTAAATAAAATAGAAATTCCTTTTATTTCATTAAAATATGTATATATCAATATATTAAAATAAGTATATATACTAAAATAAGTATATATACATTACATACGTGTATGTATATATAGTAATAATGGTAGTAATAATAGTAATGGTAGTAAATTACTATTATTACTACCATTATTACTATATAAAAATTTCTAATTTCTAAATTCTATATGATTTGAGTTTACTATTGTTATCAAAAAAGTAAATTCCTCTAGGTTTGGGTTAAGGCTTCCTCCAGATATAACCCAGTGGTCTCCATTTGCGACCCTTTCCCTTCAATACCGCGGTTCCAGCGGTTCCTTCAATGTCATCCGCCTATCTGTTTCAAGGTCTAGGTATAGAATAGTTTAGTGCGTCTATAAATCCAGTTGCTTCTTTTATAGTAGAGATTTTTTTTGGGTTATCTCTGTTATCTCCCAAGTTCCGTTGGCATGAAAAAAAAAGCATATCCATCAGGTGATATCCACGCCCATGTTAGTTTAGATTTTTTTTTAATTACAGAAGTTAAGTCTCTATGGCTTAACATATTTATAGATTGTTTAAAACATTACTTAAATAATAATGCAAACAATTGAATTAAGAAAGTTAAGAACTGACAACTAAGTCACTTCATCCCTATATTTCTTAATGTATAATTAGTAATACTGAAAAGAGTTATCAATTCTATGGTATTCAATTTCAAATTTCCTTACAGTTTTATTAATGGATTTAATAATGTGTATTTTTGGACTTTTTACATCATAAACTGCTTATTAATTTCTGCTAAGATTTTACATAATTTTTCAATTCCAAAGCAACACATTTAAAAAAATACCTCTCAGTTATGAAGAAATAGATTTTAATTTGAAACCATACTTATAGAAAATGGTTATAGACCATATACAAAATCATACACCTCCATCCATCTAACTGCAGCTCAACCGGGGTAGCAAAAAAATACTCTTGAAAAAACCTCGTGAATTAGATATTATAGCTATGTTTAGGACAGTGACTGGTAAAGCAGGATGCCCCTTCTTTTCCGAAGTCTTGCATCCTTTTATTTTTTATGTGGGCTACGATATTATGACGTAGTATTGATTATCTTACTACTAAGGCAAATTAAAAAATATATATAATAACTTTAACACAGTTAAACAACAAAGTAATAGACCCTGACTAATAATAATAGTGAAAGAGCAGAAACCTACAACAAAATAAATAGATGGCGCTATGTAGTCCATTATAATACAAAAGTATAATATTTATCACAGATTTCAAAACACCTCTTTATTTCTTTAATCTGGATCCTATATATAAATAATACTATTATAAACACATTCTGTGTATACTAAATTAATCTTAATTGGTTTGTTATTGGTCAGGTCTGCGTGGTTGCCAATTTTAGATATTTACGTTAGCATTTATTGCGTTTGGGAATTGGCCTGCATTAAGGGATACAAGCTACAACATTATTAAAGCAGGAGACAACTTTAGTTATTTAATATTATTGCTAGATGAGCGTCAGGGCTCCTGGTCTTGTTATACGAGATGATGAGAATTTCCTAAAATGTACATATTACTTTAAACATGAATAGAAAATATCATTAGTAATCCGTATATTCATATAGATGAATGCATATGATAAAGTTATAATAATTCTAATGAAGGATTTTTTAGTATAAATTAATCTTGGTCCCTGTTTTTGAATAGGGGTCCAGAAAAAAATCTTTAAACCCGTATTTCTATTTCCCGTTCTAAATAATGAATGGTAGTATGTTGTACCATTGTTTCAGAAATATCAAATTTTGGTGATTTTTTGTTTGTTTGTAAGTCTGTGTTTTCCTGAATGGTTTTGATTTCACAGTAGAACTCGTTAAAACTTGCTGCGATAAGTTTTATTAATTTAAGGGCTGTACTAAGTTTGATGATAACTAGATTTCTCAATGCTATAATATAGCTACGATTCCATAATTCTACCTTAATTAATATATACTGAAATGAAAAAAAAACTGAAAATGTTAATCTTATTACGTTAATGTGTTTGTTTTATACTAAATAATCAAATATCTTGCAAAAAATTCATGTATCATGAGTAGATACGTAATGTTAAAGTAAACTGAGTAGATTACGGTTATCCAACTAGAAACAAATGGGTACAGAAAGCTGAGGTTTCCAATTTAATAAACGTCAAAAAATGTACGATTTTAAAAGTTTCAAACCCTTTCAATTACTTTGGAGTCTTATATTGTTAGCGGTAGAGTGTGCATATTATATAGAAAACATTTTTGATACAGCTGGGAGAAGTGAGGAGAATGGTATTTAAAGAATCAGTTTACTGTCACATGAAAATATTCACTTGTATTTTTTATTTAATTGATAAAAACCTTTTTAAAATATTTTCAAGAATTTATTTATAAATACCGACACCGTCTACCCCACTGTTATAATTAAACTGTTATAATTAAATATACATACATATATTTTATTAATACCATTTTTAATTAAAATGTATTATTATTATTTTTAATTAACTTTTTTCCAATGGTCATGACTATAAATTGGAAAAAATATTAAACACAATTATAATGAAAAAAAAAAAGCTATGAGTATGTAATTGTTTTCCAAAGTATTAGGTGTTAGGGATTCGTTTCGATAAAACAGCCTAAGCTATATTCGTGTTATGATTTTATTTCATCAATATATATTTTTTACATTTTTAACTATTTTATAAAAGATTTGAATAAAAAACCATATCTGGTTTACTTTTCTAAAATACGTAATTAACCAAATGATATAATAATATTTTATCTGCAAGTCACCAACAGCTTATTGCTATTATTCATTTACTTTAAATAATTAAGTATATTAATTTTTAATGAATTTTTAGATAAATACTTTAAAAATAAATATACATACAAAACTTTACAACTATTATTTAAATTAGCCCCGTATCCAGGGAGTTGTAAAGGTTATGTTACTATAAAAAATTTAGTCTGAGATGAGGAAAAAGAAGATTAAAGCTGATCGCAGCCGCTTAGCGATAGTGGACGTTATTTTTAATTACTTTCAAGGAGTTTATATAAATATAGAATGTAAAAAACCGATACGGGCAGGGATTCGAACCCGCGACTACTGGGAAACCGTCCCGTCGCTCTAACAACTGAGCTACCGTATCGCTGTCCGTCTCGGTGAATTAAGCATTCTATATGTGATTGTCTTTATCGGGACGGTGGTGACATCTATTAGGTTTCTTTCGAAAATCCTAACCAATGTTTCTAACTTTGCAGTATAGATAAACATTGAAAAGATGCCACTACCGAAATCATTTTTTGAAAATATCTTAAAACCCGCGACTACTGCCGCGATACGGTAGCTCAGTTGGTAGAGCGACGGGACGGTTTCCCAGTAGTCGCGGGTTCGAATCCCTGCCCGTATCGGTTTTTTACATTCTATATTTATATAAATTTAAATAAGCTTAACATGGCTATACATGTTTAAAGATATTTTCAAAAAATACTTTCAAGGAGTTTTTATTATAAATATGGCCAATTTTTTAAAGCTCTAAATATATATCTACATTCTATATAGACACATACTTTGCTATTATTATTAAATGCTATTAAATGCACATACTTTGCTATTATTAGCAAATGCTATTTCTCATAAAATATGTACAAATGTCGACATTGTGTTATTAATAGGCATATAAAATATTTTTCATCGTATCATTAAACCTTGTACGTTCATAATACTTTTTCATGATGATTTAGTTTCTATACAATTATTTACCTTAAAACAGTCACTTTTTAAGTAATTTTAATAATTCAGCAAAAAAATACCGCATGCCATCCCAATCTGTTGACATGTAGCCGATGTTGTTGTGGGAGCATTTAATGGACACTATACACCGTACCATTATCAAATATTACAGAGGGTGTCAATAATGACCTGATACTTATCGACAGTTCTTAAAACTCAAGGTATCAGCCTAATCAATAACTAAGATATTCCATATTATTAAAAATCACGGTGGTTTTAACCAGTACCTATTAAAATTTAAATATAAACTTTTGTCTATTATGTACCTATCTGCTATAAGATGTAAGCACTCGCTACTCCAAATATTGTTGGCATGGCATACCAGTTGTTGTAACAGAAGAGAACGATGGACACGATAATAACAAAGAAAAACATAAACAAAATAATTATAATATTATAAATAATTATTTGCGCTTCGTAACAAGCGCTTATCTTCAATCCCTAAATACAAGGACCAGCGCGAGTGAGATTGCTTGTAAAAGAAATTCTCTGTCAGAAGTAAAACCAATACCCATTCGGGTTAATATCTCTGTTATGACCAGTGTCATATTCAAGCGAGGGCAATGTGTTTGATCAAATCAGTCAGTCGAATCAACCCATTTGTGTTACTATCATAAATAGCAGCCGCAGATCCTTTTAAAAAAAATCAAAGAAGTATTTTTTTTAAAATTTAATACATAATAGCGAAAATAATAATCAATATAAAAATTTTGTTTGGAATAAATAGTGAAAACTAATTATAAAGTTATTTTATATTTTACAGTACTAAATTGTCGATGCTTTACTACGCTTTTTTTTCTACTATGGACTGTAAAATATTAAAAAAAATATTATTTTCTAGTTAATAAAATTAAATAGAGATAAAAGTGACAATATAATTTATATAGTTTGAAATATCTGTCTATTAAAAATATACATATTTTATTATACTCGTATAACAAAATCTATGTTATTGTAAACATTATATATACTAAATGATGGTACAAAAAAATATTGATATCATTTTTGAAATACCTGGTAAAGTAACTAATAATAAATCATACAATGTAGAATCCTTTTACAAAATGGGACGGTCGACCCTACTATTTGTCACCTTCCTTTTATCATCTCTTTAGAAATGCACGTAATATTTCACTCCTCTCTACTACAAAAGATTATACACTGATTGTACCCAGTGTAATATTTATTATTCCTATTTCAGTCATTTTTTATGTTACGCGAGATAAATACTTTTTACACAACTTATTTCAACTCTAAACTTTCTAAACGCATGCTAGGCTAAGAAAAATATTTTACTCTAGCTGCATTTTCCCAAACTTTTCTTTAAAGTTAACTGGTTAGTTCTATTTTTTTATTTTGATTAATGATTAAAGATAAATATAATATGGATATATTAACATCATTCTGTATGTTGGTTTCTTATCGTGGAATTGTACGAATGTCTTTACTTATTGGTATAAATTTGTTAAAATTACGATGTATAAAGTGACGCGGCGTAAGGTGTTATACGCAGGTGGAGTGGCCGCCATGCTTCGAGCGCATGAATAGAAACTCTGAATGGGTTTGAAACTAGTCGGGTAATATTCCAATTAAATAACGTAAACGTATCCTTATATGTATATATATATATATATTAAAATCATCATGGTTCATGAAAGTTTAAATCCTAAAAAAAAAATATTACAAGTGTTTTTTTTTATTTATCAGATGTCGTAAAAAACACTTGATGCCAACCTGAAAATTGAATGGCAGTTAGACATGATCATACCGGATTATTTGGCATACTCACAACATTATCCACATATAAGCACTTTTTTAAATACCTTGTACAACATTTTAGTCTTCTCTGATAAAGGATAAGCTAAAATTGTATTATATGCGATCAGATCGTGCTAATCAAGACCCTTCTCATATTATATTTTACCTCCTGTTGACTTCCATTAAAAGGAATATGTCCAGAGCTAGTAAACCGTAGTGCTATTACAATATCTTTTCTAGCTAAGGTACACCCAGAAAACCACGACCGACCGACAGGATAGACAGTGGCCATGGCTTGTTTTATACCAAATTCTTTTAGTCAAATCGAAATTTTGTCAATTCTTCTTTTTCAAAATCATGTCTGTAAAGATTTTTCTAACTATAGGCAGGTGGTCAGTATATAAAAGTAAACAATTATAAGGTAACTCTATGGTGTTAATTTTAAGATTGTTATTATTGCATTGCTGTTTCCGGAGAGCTGTCTAGTAAGTGTATTATATATTGAAATCATTGTTTTAATAAATAATTTAATATTAACTTTGTTTAAATTAATTAACAACATCATTTGAGTCTTTACGACAAGGTAAACTATAAAGACAAAGGCTTGATATTGTTGCTACAACTGTGGTAGCTTAAATGATTATAATGATATCAAAGGCTCAGGTGATGTTAAGGAAAATGTTTAAAACATGTCAGTTATGCTTTTAGGTGACCATAATGAATGATACAGGTAAGTAGATATTTAAAGGTACTAGGTATATAGTGTTTATGTACATAAATAATGAGTTCTTAAAACAATCAAAGACAATGGTCTAGCAGTTAATAATAATAAATATATATTTGTGTAGATATCAATTAATTTAATGGTCCTGAATAAGTAGGTTTAATAGTCATTAATAATAACATAGGCCGACACCTTTAAGTAGATCCTATTTACGGCACATAAATTAGTTTACCTTCAAAAGTAGGCACATCTTTTTATACTTGACAAAAATAAGTATTTCACAAGAAATTTTCTTATACAAAAAGAAAAGATCCCAATGATAATTTAATAAATTCCTCTCACCCCATTTTTAATTCTAGGAGTTTTGTTCGAGCGACTGTTTAACCTAAATTCCAATTTTCATTCCAACGTACAATTTCTCGGTTCTGTTGTTTACAAGCGGTAAACTTAAGCGCTTATTCATAAATGAAACCTTTTTAATCTTAATCATAAATTTACGGAATAAAGTAATTTCTCTTTTTTTGTAGGTTTTCGTTATCTCGTGAATACTTTTTTATGGGTTTCTTCTGTTATTTCTAAACTTGTTTAATATAATTAGATACGCGATTTACTTTTAGACTACAGCAAACTGTCAAACCTTTTGAAGTGTGAAGTGTCAAACTTTTGAAGTCTGTAAACCTATTAATATAGGTTTACAGACTTCAAAAGTTATACAATTATGATAAATTTGTAACACATGAATGAATAAATAAAATAAAATGAATTTATCATATAATATAAATGTATATAACCTTGTATATAGTATAACCTTTACGTATATATTATTTCATATATACGTTAAGATTCATAAGTTTTCCCTTGTGAAAAAAAGCAAATATTACTAGCGACCCCGAGTTGGTGCCATGTCAGCAAATATTTGTACAAATGTTGGAGGTAAATGTTTAATTGAGCTGAGCCTAAGCAAAGCTCTTAACCGTTTAGGAATCAATTTTTTGAGGCAACATCACAGGAAATCCACTTAACCAATTTTAATCAAAATTGGCACGCATATCAAGGACGTGACTGGGCTTCTACTCCAAAAACAGAATGAAAAAATATTGTTTCGTTTTAAAGATATGGTCAAAAAACTGAATCTCCCATAGACTTCAGCTTAACTGAACCTGCGCGCGCTCGCCAATCGTTACACTTAACCTTTTCGGTGCCAGCAACTTCATTGGAAGTCCTTGGGCGCGGTATGGACCGGCTTTAGTAGTATTAAAAAGGGGAAGGGCGCTCAGCTCAACTCCCGCAGCGCATTGTGGCGGATCCTAGTATTGTAGTTATATACTTGCCCAGCAATGCCAAATATATTGTTTAATTCAAAGGCCCTGGATTCGTTTTGCGATCATCAAAATGTTTATCTATCTATACTAATAATAAAGGAGAAAGATTTGTTTTTTTGAAGTGAATAGGCTCCGAAACTATTTGAAAGATTTAAAAAATCTTTTAACTTTAGAATCTTACATTATCCATAATGAACATAGGCTATATTTTAATATCATCATCATCATCATCAGTAATATTAAAAAAAGAAAGATTTGACTGTTTGTTTGTTTGAATTGAATAGGCTCCAAAACTACTGGACTGATTTAAAAAATATTTTACCATTAGAATCCTACATTATCCCTCTGATATACTACATAAGCAATATTTAATACGAGAAGAAATAAGGATAATTCAAGACCTTGTCATATATATACCAATATTAATAAATATAAACTACTAATAACACTATGATAAAATAATTTATTACTAGCTGTTGCCCTTGACTCTTTATGGCTATGATCATAAGCCATAAAAATATATTTTTTACAGTACGTGGTCTACAGTCACGGGCAACAGCAATTCCTAATAAAGTACTTTACCTGAGTAAGTAAGTGTAAAAACCTTTTGGCCTACATAACAAGGCTATTTTTCCTATATAGAGCGGGCGAAGCCGCTGGGAACAGCTAGTTATTTAAACTTCAAATATCTTTCAGAACATATTAAGATGAGATCGGAATTAAATAGATTTAAGAGTAAAAAATCCAAGCAATATTATTAATATAACATGTATCAATAATATTAAGCAGTCAATGAATGTTTTAATTAAAACACATTTTAGAATAATTGGAGTGCATTTTATGTGTTATTTGTATGCTTTAACAAATGTTATTGTATTTTGGGTGAAGAATTGTTTTAAGACATATATTTATGTAGAAAAAGCGTTAGACATGAAAGGATGTGAATGATTGTATGATAAACGAAAAAGATAGTTTTGGTGTATGTTTGAGCTATTGCTCCAAAGTGGCAAAAGAATCAGGGTTTTCTTTATGATAAGTTGTAATGGCAAGTGTTTCACTCAATCTAAATTATAACCTATATAATATCTCTGTAAAATTTATTCCTACCATTTCCTCCCACGTGAATGATTTATTTAAGTTTTAGCAAAATATATACAAATATGTTAATCAATCAAACTGGTCATCATTGGAATATAGCACAGGTCTTTAATTGGTCCTGTCTTATTCATTCTATTTCAATGGAAAATTGATTCAGAGATTTCTCAAAAAAAATATGTTGGTATTTCGTTGAGAGAAAGCCATATCTTCTGTTAAGTCTATCAAAACATATTCAAAACTGACAAGGTTGGAACCGTTGTAATTACGGTTTGATCAAAAGTTGATTATAATTTGTATTCCAAGATCTAGGTAACATAAACGTCAATCTTCAGGCGTTATAAAGTCAGAACGTTGGGTTTGGCCTTATAACCAGAAGCGCAGACTTGCCTAACAGTCCACAGTACATTACAAAAACTGTATTGTTGAAAAGTTTACCAACATTTTTAACATGTTTCAAGACGGTCCCTTCATACACTTTGGAGAAAGTTGTCAGTGCCTTTTTCATGAAAATGAATTTCACTATCTTTTTCTAAGGCCCTTTCTTATGAGTTGGTGAGTTTCTTATAACGTTGTTATTTCGTTTATTGCAGTAATAGTTACGTGTGGATTTTTAAAAATTTGTGTAAAGGATATATAAGTACCTCTGCTCGGGTTTTGCACAGTAAACGCAGTATAATTATATTTTACAATCCTTTTAATGCATGTTTGCAATTAAAGGATTGTAAAATATAATTATACTGCGTTTACTGTGCAAAACCCGAGCAGAGGTACTTATATATCCTTTACACAAATTTTTAAAAATCCACACGTAACTATTACTGCAATAAACGAAATAACAACGTTATAAGAAACTCACCAACTCATAAGAAAGGGCCTTAGAAAAAGATAGTGAAATTCATTTTCATGAAAAAGGCACTGACAACTTTCTCCAAAGTGTATGAAGGGACCGTCTTGAAACATGTTAAAAATGTTGGTAAACTTTTCAACAATACAGTTTTTGTAATGTACTGTGGACTGTTAGGCAAGTCTGCGCTTCTGGTTATAAGGCCAAACCCAACGTTCTGACTTTATAACGCCTGAAGATTGACGTTTATGTTACCTAGATCTTGGAATACAAATTATAATCAACTTTTGATCAAACCGTAATTACAACGGTTCCAACCTTGTCAGTTTTGAATATGTTTTGATAGACTTAACAGAAGATATGGCTTTCTCTCAACGAAATACCAACATATTTTTTTTGAGAAATCTCTGAATCAATTTTCCATTGAAATAGAATGAATAAGACAGGACCAATTAAAGACCTGTGCTATATTCCAATGATGACCAGTTTGATTGATTAACATATTTGTATATATTTTGCTAAAACTTAAATAAATCATTCACGTGGGAGGAAATGGTAGGAATAAATTTTACAGAGATATTATATAGGTTATAATTTAGATTGAGTGAAACACTTGCCATTACAACTTATCATAAAGAAAACCCTGATTCTTTTGCCACTTTGGAGCAATAGCTCAAACATACACCAAAACTATCTTTTTCGTTTATCATACAATCATTCACATCCTTTCATGTCTAACGCTTTTTCTACATAAATATATGTCTTAAAACAATTCTTCACCCAAAATACAATAACATTTGTTAAAGCATACAAATAACACATAAAATGCACTCCAATTATTCTAAAATGTGTTTTAATTAAAACATTCATTGACTGCTTAATATTATTGATACATGTTATATTAATAATATTGCTTGGATTTTTTACTCTTAAATCTATTTAATTCCGATCTCATCTTAATATGTTCTGAAAGATATTTGAAGTTTAAATAACTAGCTGTTCCCAGCGGCTTCGCCCGCTCTATATAGGAAAAATAGCCTTGTTATGTAGGCCAAAAGGTTTTTACACTTACTTACTCAGGTAAAGTACTTTATTAGGAATTGCTGTTGCCCGTGACTGTAGACCACGTACTGTAAAAAATATATTTTTATGGCTTATGATCATAGCCATAAAGAGTCAAGGGCAACAGCTAGTAATAAATTATTTTATCATAGTGTTATTAGTAGTTTATATTTATTAATATTGGTATATATATGACAAGGTACCCATTAAGCTCATTAATTCTAATCAATATACTGATAAGAATATTATAACGTTCTTCGAATATAGAATAATACGACAATTATACGGCAGTATAATCAATACTCAATTAATTGTATCATGTCCCAGTGACATTTATAGTCAATAAACTTGTTTATATATGTATGTATATGTATATATATATATATATATATATATATATATATATATATATATACATATATATATATATATATATATATATATATATATATATATATATATATATACTTGCCCTGTGATATTGGTCGAGTGGTTAGCTTAGGCGCTTAACGTATAGCGAAGCAATGGGTCTCGGATTCGATTTGCGTCAGGATAGGCATATATGTGATGAGCAATAGATGTCTGTATTACTGGGTTTGGTTGCTTAATTGCTTAATTGCTTAGACTTTGAATATAAATAAATGTACACAATGTATATTATTTTTAAAAGAAATATAGGGCGTTGATAACAATAATAAATTTGCAATTTTTGCACCTGCAATTTTTACTTTTTTATATTTTCCAAATGGTTAGATTGATCAATCTGACGTTTGCATACGTGACAAGGGGGTCTTTTTATTAACAAAAACACGAACACGTTTAATATGACCAGATCCATCGTTTGATCAGTTAGTAATAAGAACTCATCGACAGTACCGTAGTTTTTCTAAAGTGTTTATTATAATCTCCACCTGCTAAAATGTCTTCGCACGAAAATACATTACCAAAGATTCTCACAATTTTAATACGTCATTTTTAAATTTCTGTAAATTAATGTTCCTTAAAATTTTCGCGATATAAACGATTTTATAGCATTATTTTTCTGTATTAAACTCCAAACAAAAGACTACACTTTACACTCAACAGAGTGTTTTTGAAACTAGAGGGTTCTCTTTTAGAAACTAAGTTAGGACTTTGAGTTGAGCATAACAATAGCGCTTACTTTTAAAACACTCTTCAACTCCTAACTCAAAATTATTTTCATTGAAAGCTTATCAGCAGCATCACAAACCTAACCTAACCTAAGTGTAAAGTCAATTTTTAAGAGTCATATAATTTTAAGAAACTAAAACAGTTTAACAAACAAATTTGCTTAATAATTATAAACGACGTAGATAACTAATAATAATACGATTTTTTTCCTCCTCTGATGATTTTTAACAAATCATAATAAACAGGATCAACGTTTTATATAATCAAATAAATTTCTTATAATATGTATACAAGATTCTAAAATATATTATTGACTGGATCAACTCATAGGATATTTTTGATAAAACAGTAGATGTGCTATATACTGTAAAAAATTCTTTCACATGAATTTAAATAATAATTATGATTTATATTGTATACCACATAAATAAAATGTTACAGTTATAAATGAACCTTAAAAACAAAAAACACAGGGAAAATGCAAAGGGCCGCCTTATTGCCTAAAGGCGATTTCTTCCAGACAAACATATTGTTAGGAAATTAAATAAAATAGTGTATAAAGATAGGTAGTAAAAAGTTATAAACACTAATCCTATATACCAACGCTTATACATTAATACATAAACATCATGCACACATAATTGTATATAATAGATAACATGGTAGGAATTGGAAGAATAATGCAGTCGCCATAAACATCTCGTTGCAACAAAGACTTTCTTGAGATCCAGATGATTGCTCAGTTTTTTCACAGTAGAACAATAGGGTATAGGAACATTATTATGTAAAATTGCAGGAATGCTTCCCCAATTAATGCTTGCAATCATACAGGGACTGTCAATTATAATAACCTGGGATTTGGCAGGATTTATTTTAAGTCCATACTGCTTACTCCACCCAGTAATTGCAGTCAGGTCAGTATTACTACAGAAATTCAGAGAGTCACTCCTATATTTTTTAAATTGTTGGTCTATGAAAACCAGAATTTGTATAAATGAATATTTAAATAATAGGACTAAATATGCCAATATCGCATTAAATATAATTTGACAGAAACTATTTCGGACTGACATACTACTTTAATTTGAATATTCAAAAGCAATAGCATTTTATAATATCATTAAAGGCCGAAATTAATTAACGATGTTAATTGAAGCTGTCGATTTACATAATTTCGTGTTAATGTAAATTTCCAATAAGATAAAGTTATTTATTGAATATTATAATGGCAAACATCGTTTAAGTGATATAATAACTTGGAAATGAAGTTATATGTACGTGGAAGTATTTTTTAGCCTATATATATGAAAACTGTGCCCTCATTAGTTATCTCTTCAATTTTCAATTCACTCTAGATCTACAATTATATAATTTCATAAAATTATATGATTGTAGAATTGTGTAATGTTGGAATACCTTTAATATTACCGTTAACGTATATTATAAAAATATTTGTATAAATTTTATTTGGTTTATGAAACACCTAAAATACAAAAAAACTTTCAGAAAGTTAATAGTTTGGATTTCTAGTTTCAGTGTAGTAGTAGTAATTTGATTTAGGTGTAGTTTTTAACAACTACCCCTAATGATATAAGCGTGAACAAATGAACTTATTATTGCAGATAATAATTTTTAAACGAACATAATATTAAAAAAACATAATTTTGTTCTGAAAACCCACAGAGACTCACTTACATGAAATTAAACTTTTTATTTGGATGTCGGATTATGCTGTGTGTAATAATTTATTATTACGCACAGCGGATTTTTTCTATAACATATAAATATAGGCATATTAGGAAATATTTATCTCATTGTTTGGTTTATGTCTGTTTGCGTTTTTCAAACTTCTTTGCCATTCATACAATTTATTTAGACTGCCTTAGGAAGGATTGGATAGGCCTTCTATCAAATTCATCGAAATGAACTGAGTATAAGGCCCGTTTACAAATATAACTTACTAATTATGAATGGGTTCGTAAAGTTTGGTTTACACAAGCCGCTTATAGCCCTTTTTGGATATGAACTAATTAATACCTTAGTTACGAGATACAATCAATACCTTAGTTACAAAATACAACCAGTATTTGAATTTCAGTAGTAATAGGATTAACTATCCTTTCGAAGAACTGAATATTAATCAATTGGTTCATTTCGGTCCTCCAAGTAACAGAAAAGCAAAAAATTAAGCATCTATCTACCGTGGCTAATATGTTTTACACTATTTATAATGAACAGTTAGGCTAGCAAAAGAAATTAATGGAGAAAATTCTCCTTGTTGCGTTTATTTATTAATGTTGAAACAAATATCCCATGTGTCAAAGCTTGTTTAGATGACGTACTTTATAATAGTAGACAGAATTCAATTAACGTTTAAGCTGATTGAGTACAAGCTTGAAAACCACTTTTAAAAATAGCTGTTATATTCTAATAGTATCTTGAAACTATTTGTCGTCATAATTTACATTTTCAGCGAGGTGACGTTTAATGTATATTTTCAAAAATCTTTTTGACATATGGCTATTTTGGCTATTTTGTCCCACTATCCACTTCTAAAAAAAAATCAAAACCCCGATACCAAAAGACGTCTAAAAAGAATAAAAATTATATTATTATGTACTTATTGTAGCCGTTGTACGAACGTTGAGAATGGTGTCTATTTTACAAAATTTTCCGTTTTAATGAATGAGGACCGCTTAGTAAAGGAAGAAATTAAAAATCCTTTTGAGACGTCTTTCTGTACGATACAGGACATTTTTAAATTTTAAATTTATTTATTTTTTCTTATTGAAATGCGTCTAGCTGACGGCAGCGATGTGACGATGCCAGCCTGTTGATGAATATTTCATTAAATAATTAATTAGATTTACAAAAATACAATTCATGTTCTAGATATTAAAGTTTTGTTCCTTGTATAATTTTTAAGTTATTTTTTTCTTAAACATTGCTTACTTAGCTATATTAGTATCTAAAACATTTCATTTCATATATATATATATATATATATATATATATATATATATATATATATATATATATATATATATATATATATATATATATGTATTCTAATACAAAAAAAATATGAGTCAAATTATTATTTCATCTTAATATTTTATCGGATAGCAAGGTGAAAAAACAATAGAGTCAATGTCTAGTCGATTAGATCTATATATTATAAGTGTTATGTGTACTATTCAAAAAGTCCTTTTAACAAAAATGGTAAGAAAACAAAACAAATAATACGGAAAATATTTTTCTTGTTATAGATTCTAATATGTAACTTGGCCATTACTCTAGTTGTAATTTTAAAAAAGATTGAAAAATTTCACTAGAATGGTACATTTTCAAAATGGCTCCAGTACATTCATCATGCGCCATTGAAATGCACATCGCTGCGAATTCCTTTGTGGATTAATTTAGTGCCTGTGATTCCTTTCGTCTGAATATTCAAAGAATCTTCAGGATGTATCAAGCTTATAAAGCTAAGATACAAAGATATTTATAATTTAAAAAATAATTGTAACTTTACCGACATACACCTTTTACTATTGTCAAGCTTACATGTTGGTAGAATTTTACATTATTCGAGCCTAATCCTTTTGTGCAAATTTATCATCGATACTAAATAATTTAGAATAACAACATTAGTTTAAACAACAGAGAATATTTTTTTAGTAAAATATTACAGGATTAAGTTGATTGAAGCATTTTCATTGTTCCATATTCTTTCTCTTCAAAACTGAAGATTGATTATAACAAAATTTAAATCAATGTTACCAACATGTTCAATATATTTATGTTTCGGTTTGTTATTAGAAGAAGATAAATAGAGTAGAACGAATAAGAGAAACATTGTGTATTGAAAAAACGTAGCCGCAGCATAGATCGAAGTTTCTACTTTACTTCCCTTTGCACAGTTTTACATAAATCATGTGACTTTGAAATGAAATTCTTTGTATTCTTTGTAGAGATTTGATTCAGTATGAGTTTGTTTTTTACTTTTTTAGGATTTATGCTTGTCTGTAAAACAAAATACAAACACAATAATTGTATATATTCATTATGTAGTGTTAAGACTTGTTTCAGTAACATACAGTACTTGCACTTCAATGTTTAATATCCAACCATTTGTAATAGAATGGGCGAGAGCAGCCCTTACAACTCGTTTTATAATATTTTAACACTATAATATTTAGGTGAGGGTAATTTACAATTTCATAACCAACTTACAGATGATATTATTTATAGCTTATGTAAAGTTCTAATAATTAATAAAAGATTAAACATTATGTTAAAATATCCTATGCTTCTAATTCGTAAAACATTTAACAGTAAATACTAAATACTTAATTTTTTTTTTTGGGCGGTAGGTGTAAAAAAGTCAACAACGTTTTTTAAATGCTCTATAGATTTTATTACAAATTAATTAGTTTAATGTGCTTTAAATACTTTTATGACTCTTCAAATTGAAACTAGTACAAGCACTATTATTAATGTAAAATTTCAACTATACCTGCACCACCCCAATAGCCCATCTTTTAACAGTGCATCTTATTTTGGAAAGAACACTAAACTTGTTTTTGTTGTTTTTTTTTGGATTCATAAACACACATTTCACTATGGTGAACATCACTGAACTGGAGTCATGCTGGAATCAACGTATGGCAGATTTTGATAAGCGTCTTGAAGCAGCCTCAACTCCATTTAATCCAACGCTGCAGCACTTAGCTGAAGAATTTAAGGCCTTCAGAGATATTGTTCGCAATATGCTCAATTTATTGCACCAGCAAACCCGCGATTGCACCATAGTGGTTGATGCCTTGGATATGCGACAGCGGCAAAAGATGCTTTTATTCAACGGAATTCCTGAGAATGTTGATAAAGATCTCGAGCCGGAGGTCCTCAATATAATCCAGAAGAAACTAGGTATTACACATATATCAGGTGATGCAATTAAACGATGCCATCGCATTGGAGTTCTTAATGGTGATCACATCAGACCTGTACTGGTACACTTCAGGCATCATTATACCAAAGCCGAGATATGGAGATCAAAAGGAAAACTTAAGAGTTCTGGATACACAGTTTCAGAGTTCCTTACAAAATTCCGGCAGGCTATTCACAGAAAATCAAGAAAGCATTTTGGAATTAAGAATGTCTGATGAGGTAATACACATCAAATTACCCGATGGTGGCCATAAGAAAGTGATATCAGATGAGGAACTCGAAGGGTTGATCATTAGGTACCCAGAAAGTTTATGCTCTTCAGGACCTTTAACTGCTTCAAGTGCAATTCTGCAGCAGGGCGACCGAGATCCTGAGACTCGTCGAATAATGAACTTCTCGATAAATTAGAACGCCTCCTCAACAATTGCATTCGCTACATCTTCGGCTTGCGTAAATACGATCACGTCTCTCGATATCGGTATAAACTCAAATGGCTTACTATTGGTCAGAGGCGCAGCTGTCGGATTCTTCATCTCCTCTTCTCAATAATAAATGATCCAACCTCTCCTCCATACCTAAAAGAAAAATTCCAACTCATCCATGACACACACGACAGAATACTTCGTTCCTCTGCCTCTCTCACAACCACCATTCCTTCTCATACCAGCGACTTCTTCCACAAATCCTTCACTATCCAAGCCTCACTTCTTTGGAACCAACTTCCTGAGAAGATAAGAAGAGCTCCATCCAAAAGTACCTTTAAGAAACTTGTTAAAGAGCACTTTTTAAAGTCCCCATAACCCGTGCGTTAATTTGAAATGTGTACCTCATAATGTAAAACATGATGTTATAATAATAGTAATATGTATAGTATGTATGTATTTAGATATATGTATACGTTTATTCAATTTATATATCAGTATATATATGTATCAGTGTGTAAGTGTATATAGATAGATGTATATATTTAATGTTTACAATGTCCTTTTTTTTTTTTTTTTTTTTTTATTTTATTTTTAAACGCCTACCACAATTTTTCACCACACACAGAGGTTAACTGGGAGAGAATGCCATTAGGCATTAAGTTCGCCTTTTGTTTATTCAATAAAGTGTAAATAAATAATTAAATAAATAACATTCCATAATCAATTGCGTAGGTGGCGCTACTGTTGAAACTTATGAACTAAAACATGTAAATTCTAATGTAAATTAAAGTGAAGGAAAAATATTTGTATCAAAATGGAGTAAACAAATAGTTCCTGATATTTGTTAGAGAAGTAGACTAGTTCTCAAATATGAAGGCCGTATTTAACTAAAAATGATACAATGGATTTTGTGTGAACTTCGCTGTAAGTATTTAAGAAAAACTAGAGTGGGATATATACTGGATATTATTACCATAACATTACAAACTATAGACATCACTCGCTGTCCGTCTTATTAATAACTTAAAATGTAGAAGGTAAGGTTACAATTACTATTGATAAATAACTTTTTGAGAAACACAAAAAAGTAATTAAAATAAACTCTAAATAAAAACATAAAAAGAAAATAATTTTATTTAAATAAATGGTGGTAATATATTTTTTATAATATACTGACCCTGTTTTACACCTTAATATAAATAAAAATAGTAGTTTATCATATCTAGAAATAAACTTTGACGCGAATTTAAATCTTACTGAAAGAATGGTATTAAAATTATTTTGAAAAATAAGATTGTGAGATTTAACAGAACTCTCAATCATTCAAGTAATAATTCTAATATGTCATAACCGTTTCGATAAAAAAAAATATTATTAGATAACATAAGTACTTAATACGAACAATGTAAATACTTAAAGAATTAAGAAAAATATATAATTATATCATATTAAAAATAAATAAATATAAATATATATAAAAAGTATATTAATACATAATACATAATTATATAATAATAATACTGTAATATTTTTTTAAATTTGCACTTTTAGATTTTAGCATAAATTTAAAGTTCATAAAATGATATTATTTCTTACATGAAAATATTTATACATTTTTACATATTAGTATTCACTGTGGCACATTAGCACGCAGTAACAGTATCTGACAATTGCAATGTTTTTTTTAATAAGTTTTATTGTAACAAATTGTACTATGAGTATATGTTGACAAAAATATTGTAACAAAATTTTGTAAGACTCTGATTTATACTGTGACTCGTTTGCTGCATAGTTGTGCAGGCAATTTATGGTCTTGTATTAACAGGACCATAAAATGTTTCACTGTTTTATCGTTTAGTTCTCGTAAAAGCGTTCTTTAAAATAAATTTAGTTTTTTCGAATTTAAAATTATACAATTTAATGCAGTTAACACGATACTATGTCGAAATCACTAGCATAACTCAGTTGTTATGATTAAATATCTTATAATATGTAATGCATTGCCGCATGTGAGACATAAGCTCTGAACCTACATCATATTTAATAAGACTTTATGTATGCCAGCCCTAGATCATGTTATTGTATGGTAACTTCTGTATTATCATATTTATAGTAAAATTATTTTGTTAAAAAACTATATAACTGATTTTTTTTTTAAATACAAGGAATATTGTAACACAGATTGTATATATATTTTTATTATTATCTCTTTAAACTTAAACAATGTAGAAAATGATAACTAGTGTATCTATAGTGCAGAAAAAAGGTACTAAATATAATATATGCACCCTTGTCTTGCCAATAGAAGGGTGTGGTAGGCTGCCTTTATAAACCGAAAGAATCATGGTGAATACGGATATATTTAAAAGAAGAGGACGACGTCAGAACTACACTGTCTCGACTGAAAAAACGTAAGAATAAAGAGCGTTGAAGAATTAAATATATTGCGACAATCCTAAGTAATGATTATGATTAGTTTCTTTTTTATGATTTGGTATTAAGTTATGTAGTAAAATTTCAAAGAAAATGGATATGACAATAATATATTTATTGGCCATAAGATTGAAAAACAACAACAAATGATTGTACTAAGAGTCTTTATAGGCATTTGATTAAGATGTATCAAAGGCGGCGGAGGCGGTATTTTGTTGAATTTTTTTGCTTCATGTTATTTTTTAATGAAAGTAAATGATAGTTCACAGATAAGCATATCTGTTGGTGTAACACAATACCCTTAAAACCGATTTTTTGTTATCTTTTGAAAAGTTTCCTGTAAATTGTGTTTCTCCGTTTTTCATTAAAAACTCTTATTTATTTAATTAGGAGAAGATTAAAAAAATATATTGGTTATCAATTTATAAGCAAAATGTTATTAATATAAATCACACAAAACGAATAACGTCTTATTAACATCTAATTATATGATAAGATTTAACGATTATGATGTAATTAATAGTTGAACTTAAATAATAATACGAAAAAATCTTCTTTTTTTTTCTATATCAATTTGGATATGTGAGAAATATGCGAAATTATCAACATTGTGAACTGCAGAATGTTGCTCAATTAATATTGCACAAATACAACAATTTAATAATCCAAGAAAAAAATATATAAGTACAATATATTATTAATTTCTTTTATCAACGGTCTTCTGCAGCATGAACGGGTTGATTCGACGTGAATCGTGCCGTACTAACAAAATACCGACTCGAGTTACAGTGTTTTGTAGAGGTAAGTGTCAAGCATGACGACTAGTAGTAAATAAATGAACTGCAATATGTCATTCATCATGATTGATCATCGGGCGATTTACTGGGGAAGAAACTGGGTGTGATCAACAAAGCTAGGGAATACTTTACGCCGAACCAAAGACTCGCATTTTATACAGGCCGGGTCTTCTGTCCCTTCATCTGATGCCAAAGACGAACCTTTCAGTAACCAATCTTGTTCTTAAAAAGTTAATCTTGTGAATTTAATTATTTATCGTCCAATGATGACGTAATATGATGAATTGGGACGCTAGCTCATTTCGTCTAAAACTGAATCAAAGGTGTTACGTCGATTTGGTTTTCTTTGATGTGCCGGTGACGAAGTAAATCAGTGAACATGTCTACACCGAATAACCAATTGATCGGGCCGGCTGTTTTAAACCCAAAGTCTGCGAGCGGTAATGAGTTGACGTGTGATTACGTCACTACAAAATGTGCATTTACTATTTTGAGGACCAAGAGCAATAGATGAAAATTCGGGCTTTTATTAAAATAGGATTATTGTGAGATAATATTATAGTAAATTATAAAGTTAATAGCTACATAGGGAATGTAGCAGTTAACTTTATAGTTTCCTAACTGCAACACATTTCGCTTTTATATTTGACTAAGAATTTAAGGTTATTTTTTTCTTATGAGCCTTTATGAGTTATTTATCACAATTAAATTTATAGCGAATTAATAATAATTATTAAATAGGTCATATAACTCTTGTAAAATGATGAAATTTCGTATCAACTAAAAACAAAAATTGAAACTATTGAAATATTATAAATCATCTTTAAATATACATATGTATTTTAAATGATAACAATTTTAACAGGGATATACAAACATACATTTGTAAATATTAATTTAAAATAAATATACAGGGAAAAAATATTGAGACGGGCAAGACCTGTACCCACGAACCCTAAACCTTTGGGATACTCTCTGAACAATCAAAATTTCTTTCTATATTTGTTTAAAATTACAACATTCTTAACATAGAAAGCTTTTTAAAATTAATGTTTTAAAATATAAAGACAACTTCAAACATTATTTTCGGTTATGGCATGTTTAAAATGTTAATATATACTTCAAAGTTAGAAATATTATGTTAATTCTCTTTAAATAATATTACTATGGGCGATTAAATAACATACTGCAAATTTTATAACATAATTGTAATCAGTAAATTTCATTAATTCTAATCATAACTTACATTTAAAAATACATATAACGGGACAGCCTTGGTAAGATAAAAAAATTGAGCAATCCAAAAAAATAAAAAAAAAACACTTAAAACCTATTTCGAGCACAAAAATAATTTGAAAGGCTATTAAGAAAACAACACGGAACTAACAATTACATTCGGAAGCTTGCTCTTAATTCACTCCGCATTACTTATACGCTTCTTGGCATCGGATATAAATAGAGCGTACATAAATTTAATGAATATGGCCATCTTGTGCTACTTTGTAATCGATTTCCACAATGCATGAAAATAGCGTGCTACTTGTTAAATTATCCATGCTTGTTTTCGTAACATATTAAACTTTCCGATATCACAATGATAACAATAGCTTAACAATCAATAAAATACAAAAAGAATAATCATTTTGGAGCAGGAAGACGTTTTTAATTTCAGGTACTATAGCACTATTAATACATTTTTAAATAAGCACAAATTTATATACTATAATAATCGTGAACTGATTCTCATTCTTTTAGGTCAGTGCTTTACGTCGTTTCCATCTACGCTCTTCCATCTCATCAGAAACTTGTTTGTTAGCGATATAATTTTTTCCATCCATCGAATGTCTTCTCTATCTTAATGGTTTTACTCTTATAATCGTCTTAATGTAGGTCTTCATGAAGCGTGAACTTGAAATTTTGAAGTCTTCTTGAACTTTAATGCAAGTTCTATTAAGGCTGCACTCATGCCATAACCGAAGCTTAATTGATATTAGCTATGAGGTCAGTCTAGGGCCATCTTAAGGGGGCGTTTACATTGTGTTAGAATTATTATGGCTTTACTCTTACACGGATTAACTACTGTCTCTTAAATGCAATAATAAAAATAACTTTCAAAATTCTACTTTATCGTTTGTTCTATTTTTTTTACTTATTAATAGATAGATAGAATAGTAACAATGATCGGATGATCTAATAATATAGTGCATTGCTTCTAATTAGGATTACTTCTCGTGAATTTCTTTTATAATCAAATTCTTTTTTAGACTATATTATATAATATATCTATATTTCCTATTACAATATAACTTCTCGTGTAAAATAACATAATATATTGTAACAACAATATTATTACTGTTTCCCGTTAGTATAGTATGCGTTAGACTTATATCTTGAGCTTTAATACTGAGGTTAATGTAACGTAAAACATTAATGTAATAAATAAAAAACTGTATCAAGATAAAACGTCGTAATATCTTGATAGAATTTTCCCCCCTGTAATAGTTTTTCTAACTAAGGTTTTTTATGTACACGAGTGGTATATTAAGTAACATGAGATTGTTTTAATACTTGAGGCCTTGTTTTTTTTTATTTTAAAATAATTAACATTTAAATAAAATAAACTTATTACGGTTGTTTCAATAAAAAAAAGTATTTTATAAATTTTTTATAAGGAATTTTATTAAATGATAACCTCGTAACTTTATATATACTTTTATTTTATCAATAATTTGTGCAAGGCACTGCATGGACCTGCTATTGAAACCTATAAATTAATTCTAACTTGAATATGTGATTATCAAATATAATTTATAATATTTAAAATACGTTGATTGCCTGAAATAGGAGAAATAAGAAAGAAAAGAAATACGAGTTCTGGCTGAGAAATCGAGCATTAAGTACCTGATGTTTTCAAGGTTTGCTTTGCTATATTATGAAATAAGCATATTATTTGTCACAAACAGTTTATTCACTTCTTACGTTTTGATTTTTTTTTTGAATTTATATAAATAAATAGAATATAGAGTAAAAAAGTTTAGTTGGAAAGTTATTTAATTATAAATAGTGTTCAACAAATAAAAGTTCCAAAAAAAGATTTACAAACTAAAAATATTGTGAATTTGATAAAAAAGTAATAAAAATATATAACTGATAAACTGTCTTTGAATTAAAGTGGAGCTAAGTTCTACACAATACTATTAAAATTATGTTTTAATAAAATATGTGTGATGTATTCTTAACTAAATAAATATTATAAACAGTATAAGTAATAAAAAAATAATAATTTATCAATTTAGACTGAAACACAAAAATATTTTAGAAAAATATGGAAATAGTTTATATACTGAATTGGGCATCATTTTATTTCTACTATTTAAGGTTTTACACTTTGAGGCCTTAGAATTTTAAGAGTATCACAGAACTACATGTGGCTTAGTTAGGTGGCCTAGACTAATTTTGTAGTAGTTGTTTCTGTTGTAATTGCTGACAACAGATAGTTTTAAAAATATTAGTGCAATAATTGATTGAGAAAAAAAAAATTAACCATGGTTAAAAAATAATTTAAGAAAATTTTTAACGATACCATTTATTTAGATAATAATAATACAGTACAAATTACACACATTGATTTAGATCATAAGGGTTAGCCCCTAAGTAAGCAAATTATTTGTTTGTGTTAAGGGTTATAGACAACGGTACAAAAACATAGAAATACACATTATAAATACTGAGAATAAATTTGATAAACGACCAAACTCAGAAATACACATCTATATTCATCACATACATGCCTATCCCTTTCGGGAATTGAACCCGAGCCCCATTGGGTCGCTTTACGTTAGGCGTCTACGCTAATCACTCGACCAACGAAGCGGGCAAATTTCGATGTTAACACTATGTTAATTTAGAAATAAAAGTAAATTTTTGTAACAATATAATGAGAGAAAATTGTTCTTAATTTAGCATTATTACTAGGGCTGCTGATACAATGTTGTGGCTGGACAGCACTCTCTGGTTCCAATAAAGATATGATAACAATTTACTTTATGTCTACCGCCTGGAATATAAAAACCCTTCCTTTTTTACAGAAAGAATATTATAATTATTTAATGCATTAATTTTTAATTACTTGCATACTTACTTGTTTTATTTGCTTTGTCTTAATTAATGGTAAATAATTAAAAAACTATTAATTATCAAGCTGCTGCAAGTTATAAATGTATATTATTAATTAGTTATGTTTTAGAAATTAAAAACTATTGATACCACTTATTATGCATTAATTTTTAATTACTTGCATACTTACTTGTTTTATTTGCTTTGTCTTAATTAATGGTAAATAATTAAAAAACTATTAATTATCAAGCTGCTGCAAGTTATAAATGTATATTATTAATTAGTTATGTTTTAGAAATTAAAAACTATTGATACCACTTATATTATTTAATAAAATAAACATATAAACAAATATTATGATGAATTCTTCGACGAAACCAATGCCGACTGAAAATAATACGTAACTTATAAAGTAATATCAATAAATCATAATAATAAAACTGTACATATGAACAATATTACATTCTAAATCCGTCGTGAAACCTAACGATTTTTTAATGTCAAAATTGGACATAAGAGCAAAATTACTTTCATGTTTCTGTTGTCAAAAACAAGTTCATGGTACGAGTTAATAATGTTTTACTTGGTAAAAGAGCGAATGATTTAGGATGACGTCGACAAAACTTCTTATCGAAAATTTATTAAAGTAATATTACTTTTAGGATGTCATGGTACGAAAATCGAAAGTAAGATTACTGTAATACTGCGTTAAGAGAAATTATAAGTTTATTATTATAAATTTATGAAATAACTTATCTTTTAAAAAAAAATTAGGGCCTTTAATGTAATTTGCACGAATAGCTCTCTTTTATAGAACCACCCCATAGCATTATACTATACGACATTATGTTATAAAAATAACTAGAATATACACAAACTTGGCAGTTGTCTCGTCAGTGAGAAAGGATCTTATTTTTTAACACCATACGTTGCAGAGCTAAGTTTATTAGCCAATCCAGTTATATGAGGCTATGGTATTTTAGCATAAATAGTTATTTATAATAAAACTGTGGATTCTAGAATACATATCCCTTATTCTAGATATTCTTAAAATATAAGGTTGACATAAGTATGTCATGGATCATTTTTTTTAATTCCAAATGAATATTACATATTATTTCTTGTATTAATGACAAAACGAATAAAGGAAAAGTTATTTAAAAAAGTGTTAAAAGCCGTTTTTTAATTTAATACTTTCTAAAGCTAAGGCAATTTCCAGGTTTGATTTTATTATTTGATTGTCTATGTGTAGAGTCAAATTCGAATTGTGAGCTTTAATTCATTAAATTAGATTGTTATAATATTCCATATCATTTTTATTTTTGTTTTGTTTAATGAATTATTAATTAGATTTCTAACATGTCATAACCTAGCTTGTGAACAAACTTAATTAAATAATTTTGAATAATTTTTTTTTTTTTTTTTTTTTTTTTTTTATACGATCTAGGGCAATGCTTGACTACATTCCACCTGATGGTAAGTGGAATGTAGTCTTAGATGGTAAGGCGCATTGCCCTAGCAACCTATTCACTCTTCTCTTGAAGACACCCACATTATATTTGGCCGGAAATACCGACGCAGGCAAATTGTTCCAGTCCTTCGCTGTACGCACTAAAAATGAGGAAGCAAAGCGCTTCGTTCGGACAGGTGGAATGTCCACAACAAAAGGATGGATACCTGCCGTGCGTCGGGACGTCCGGTGATGGAAGGGGGACGGGGGAACTAAGTCGTGTAGTTCCTGCGCACACTCACCAAAATGTATCCTATAGAATACTGAGAGGCTAGCAATTTTACGCCTGTGTTCAAGGCTTTGGAGGTCGACATCGACCAATTCGGGATCGCCTATAAGCCTCTTTGCTCGCCTCTCAATTGAGTCCAGAACCGCAAGATGAGACTTTGAAATGCAATTGAAGAGATAAAATTATAGTATGACCAGTAAATAGAGTAAGAAATAGGCATGTAAATTGTAGTTTGAAAGTTACACCGGACATAGAAAGAAAGAAGTAATCGTTTTTTTGTGGTATTTTGTGGACTCGAAATTTCATAGATATAACTCAAAACATAACTCCCATAAGGCTTTAATATTTTATTATTTTCAGCGTGTCACAAATAATTTTAAGTAAAGTAACTGCTTTTTACAGAAACATACAATAAATTCTGAAAATTATCAAAGGCAATTAAAACTGATAAAAGGAAGCACGAAACTCCCAATATACAATTAACGAAGCGTAAAATGATGTCTTTCATTGAAGTTGTTAAAGACCTTGATTAATTTTATATTTTCATTAAAAACCAAGGTTTTCCAACAGGATATATTTGTATTAAAGATTAATTTAAGATATATCACGGATTAAAAAGATATTACCAAAAGGATTCAATATAGGACCATCAAAATATTGAAACGAATCAAAAAATTATGAATTATTATAAAATAAATATTTTCGTTTAACAATAATGTAACCTAACACTTCTTTGCTATGAGCATTTTATTCAACATTTTCTTCGGCTGATATTAAATTGATTAATTATAATTAATAGCTCTTGACAGCTAAAAATCCTTAATTAGTCGTCTGTGACATTACATAATATTTCAATTCAATGTTGTCAGCTTGAGGTTACTTTAAAATGTAAAGGAAAATATATAATGTTTCTATTTAATATTTAGTATTTTACTTAATTTATAAATGATTATATTGGTAACATACTGCTGATTACTGATCTTAGCAACAGTTATTTTCGAAAATTTAGATAGCAACCATACACAATAAATAACACATAATAACACAATAAATACACTTTGTCATTTTCAAAAGCGACTACTGCATCATCGTAATAAATGTTTAATTACGATATTATATTTCCTATTTAACCACAATTAGTTTGTATGCATAACATTTGACATGTCACTTATTTCAATATTTTTGAAATTCGAATTTGTGGTTGGGACCTTTCCAATCTTTCCTATGGGAAGTACCTACTGCCGAGTTTTATTTTATAATAAGACTTCGGTGAGTGTTTTTGTAATAAGTGTTCCTATTATCGTTTTTAAAACGATGATCCTTTTAATCATTCATATTTCCATAATTCCTATTGCCGACACTAAAAGGCAGTTTCAAATTTATTGGAATAATACCGACACATCAACACACATACACATCTCACCCAGACAATTTTAAAAATTAAATTATTATTTTAAACCATATTATATCGTCTATACATAAACCATTATTATTTATCATAACAATATAAATAAATAATCAAGACAATAAATGTACATAATAATAATAAAAAATTTTATAATGTCCAGTGAATATTTAAAAAAACAAACTTTTTTTCTTTTATCGTCGGAG
The DNA here is from genome assembly GCA_959347355.1 of Napeogenes inachia. Lineage (NCBI taxonomy): Eukaryota > Metazoa > Arthropoda > Insecta > Lepidoptera > Nymphalidae > Napeogenes > Napeogenes inachia. The sequence continues at coordinate 7,025,414 of OY365797.1, forward strand.
CATGTTTTATTAGAGGTAGAATTCCAAGAACCACAAAACATATACGTCCTTTATGTTACCTTTTGCATTGTATTGTATGTTTCTTTCAATTATAACTTTGAAATAAGTGCCGAAAATTAAAGATAGGTAAAAATAATAAAATATCTTCCATTTAGATTTACGTCTATTGAACTCTAAGAAATCAATAGTAATTAGTGGCAGTCATTTTCACATTTCTATTTAAATTTCTAGTGTGAATATTTAAATTACTCGAATGTGTATTTTCTTCAGTTTTACTTATTAATAAAATAGTAATGTAATCAGTCTCTTTTAGGATAAATATGGCTAAATAAGTTAAACTTTAAATTACTTGAGTTTTACTTACAAAATTTTGTTGAAATAATATGAGTCATATCACAGTTTTTCATAGTCATAGAAAATCAAAGATTTTATAAGAAATATTATTTTTATAAAGATAGTTCAAAAATATGTAATTAAAACAAACAATCAATTTGATTGCATGCAATAAAGATAAAGAGGAAATTGAATTATTTTGCACGCAAAATTGAAAGATCTTTTGTAGCATTTAATTAAAAAATGATAACTTACATTTAAATTGTGTGAAGTAAAATGATTAATATTCAATTATAGTATCAATTAAATCATATTATATTGTAAGAAAACAGCAATGGTTCAATTTAATAACATTTATTTATTTTTTGATAGTTAGAAATAGTACTAAGAAAGAGATATTTACTGCGATCCATAATTAAAGTTTCTGCTTTATGTTACGTATACTGAAAATCAGTATGAAAATTCTAATATATTTTTCAAATTCTGGTAAACACAAAATAAGAAATAAAAAATCGACCAAGTACGTGTCGAATTCACGCACTTAAGGGTAAAATTACAAATATATAAAAAATTAGAATAAAATGACGTCTTTTGTGTGGGGGCCTTAATAAATATTTATTTTATATTGTTTACAGTATTTAGTATCCGCAACATAAATATGTCATTTGTGAAAAAATCGACTATCTAGTTATCACGATTCATGAGATACAGCCTGGAGACAGACGGACGGACAGTAAAGTTATAGTAATAGGGTTCCGCCTTTTCCTTATGGATACGGACTCCTAATAATGCTTATAAATAAAATGTGTATGTATAACATACACATTTTTAGGGTTCTCTATCCAAGCTACCGCAAATTTCAAGTATTCACTAAGAGTGAAAATATTTAGATATGAAAAATATTTAAGTCTAAATAAGATAACCATTTGCTGTTCAGTTAATGATATTTATTAGACAGGTAGAGCTTTTGCAAGATGCCTTTAAACTGGTTTTCAGAGATAAGCGAAGTTCGCATTTACTAGAGAACTTTGCATTATTCAGAAGACGATCCTTTTGTGTGAACTTAAAAGTTGGCTATCCTTCAATACTAGACTGTTGGATTGATGCTGTGATATCATTTAGGATTACAATATTATTATATACACTACACTTGCTAAGAATCTTATTTTATTATTTATTAATTTATTAGGGCTTTCATTACTTTATTAAATTATTTTGATTATTCATATTACTTTATTATTTATATTACATCTTTTTTCTTTGATTGATTTTCTTAACTTATATTTTTTATTTTGAACTGAAATCAGTGAAATTATACTTTTTTTTAATTGGAAACCGTAGTAAAAGTTCAGGATTAAACAAATGTTATACATTCAAGATTGTGAGAGAAAATAGAACTTTTCAACGTTTGTCGTTTGTCTATAAGTGTGATATATGTTTCTAATGGTTATAAAGTGCTCTGTTTAATAAGTATTTAAACGGACTTTAAAGTAAATACAAGAGAGGTATAAATCAAATTACAGTATCTAATATTGTATCCTTAAATAAATTTTTGACAGTGAACAATGTCTGCCGATGTCGTAATTATGATTGTATTACTTAAAGTAGGTCATATAGAAGCTAATACAAAAAAAGAGAAAGGGGAATTGTTTTACTACGAATTTAAGCCGTGCGAAGCCGCGGTCTAAAGCAAGTTCTATGTATAAAAGCCCTGATCTTGATTTTGGCATTCTTAAAAAATCATAACCAATATTTATTTATTAAATAATATTTGAAATGGTTTTTATTTCAATTAAATTAAAAAATGGGAGGAACCAAATCGTGTTTTATTTTAAATTTACTATTTTATTACACTCCTAAATAGTTTTTGTACTTTTAAAATACAAATCAATGTTATTCACCAAATTAATGATTTATGAGAAATAGGAACTTAAATCGTAAGAGACTTAAATAGGTTTTATGTGTTTTTTAAAATTGAAATGCTAGAAAAGATGTGCGATATCACAAAATTTACTCCTAGTCATTGTAAATACGCATTATTTTCCCAAATAGTATTTATCACAAGACTTGATTTGTGCCTAGCCCCTAGGGTATTTAACATATTTATATATTCTTAAAATCAACTCAAATTGTAAAAAAAGTATTGCTCTTAAGAAAATTTTTTTCGTTAAAAAAAATCGGACACAACAATTTTTTTTTTCCGTATTATAGACAATTAAATGATATTACATTTCCAAGAGATGGAATAACAAAACATTACACACACGAAGGTATTCAATTAAGCGTTAATAGCTAACAAGTATTTTGGCGAATAGTGTAGGACACCTATCTATATACCGTGTAGATATATATATATAGAGGCACGCAATGCTTACCACGTAATATTAATAACGCGACCTAACTCTCGAATATTTAACAACCGAAAAGGATTATAGATGAAATAAGTATATTCAATTTATAATTTAAGTCTTCCTTCAATTTTAAGAAAAGGCTAGAAACCGGAGACAGGAAATGTAGTATAGTCTAAGTAAGTAACCTATTTTATGTTCACCGGTATAGTAACTACAATTTTCTTTATTTCAGAAGTAATGTAAATAAAGTTAGTGCATGCTGATTATTCACGATATACCATTCGATAGAATGGTGTCAACAATAAGCAACTGTGAGTTTATTAGAAGCGTTAGGATGACGCAGTTCGCCTAAATGTAAAATATAATTCCACCGTCAGCAATATCACAAAGTAATTCAATATACACACACATATGAACATATATATATATAAATAAATAAATATGTGTGTAATTTTGTAGGTTTTATGACTTCCAGAGTTCAATCAGCCAATAATAAGAATATAAACCAGTTATTAGTTTACGGTAACAATGTTGTTGTTTACTTATCTCATCGTAGTTCTTAAGTAAAGTGTATTGCAATGCGAAACTAGATTCAGTTCATAACATTAGAGTATTTTTGTTTTGAAGCCGAGTTAACAACAACAAACAACTAGTAGTAGAACAATACATACTAAATAGTTTATTTAGTTGTTAAGTAATGATAATAAATAAAAGCTTATTATAATACAGACAATTTTAACGCTTTTAATATGTAGTTTTAGAAATTATTATTGCTTAATTATTATTATAAAATATGTAAATTTTAATATTCACGTCCGGATTATAAGTGGTTTTTTTTGTAATGTACATCATATTGTTTTTTTTTTAAATTAGTTGTATTATTCTTACACTCAAAGTAAAATTAAATTCAACATCAACTAACCTACAGCTTCATGCCAAAGCAAATGTCAGTAATCAATATTGACATCCTTCAACAAACTTTTTGGTCTATTGAAATCTACTGCCTTAGATTGCAAACACAAACTTTCTCAACTGTTGGAATTTGGTAGAAAGTTAAATAATAGAGTTAAAAATCACTATGTAAGAAAAATATATCAGGCATGTACCAATAATATCGTTAATATCATCAAACCATACCAGATGTATGATGTTCAAACGGATTTTTTTTAAATAGGACTGATATTTTAATCCAGAGAGGCTTACCATATTATCTATACACATATTTTAACACATCTTCTATGGAATGTTTGTCAATGTCTTCATCTGCTCTACTTCCAGTAAGTTATTACTTAATTTCAATATTATTCATTTGTGGTTAACATTCTTGCATATTCTCAAAATAATTATTACTATTTGATAAAATTACCAAAAAATATTTCATAATTTCTTGAAAATAAAATCATAGAAATATTGTAATTACAATTATAACCTCCAGGTCCTATAGATTAAAAAAAATATTAAAAATTAAGACAGCCATTAAATATTCGATGAATATTTAAATCAGTGAGAAGTATTTTACTCAAAAGCGCTTCATTTTGCAACAGAGAGATAGATCTTTTCATTCGAAGAGCACTAACGATCATTAAAACCTAAACGCCCTCGCAATCACTTTATAAAGAAGCCTAAGGAGCGAAATGTGTTTAAATTTATAATGATTTCGCTCACTTCAACATTAAATACAATATTTAAGCTTTTATTTTACTGCACTTCATATTGTATTATTTATATGCAAGCTTTCATATAAAATAAATAAATAAATTAATCAATATTATTGACATTTAATTTAATGAAGGCTTTTTGGAATAGAACAATTATGATAAAGTATTTTGATAAAGTATTTTGTTATCAATTAATCTCTTTGGTTTGCAAATTGGTACCGGTTAGGATAAGATAGTTTTGAAAATGAAATAGTGAAAAAATAAATAAATACTAATTTCTATTGCAGTCAGATATTTTTATTGGATTCATAATAAAAACAATAATATTTTAAGGTAACTAATATAATACCCTCAAATAATTAATAGAGCGTCCTTAGAACGTATATCTAAATTTTATTTTTAATGACTTTTACCTATGTTTATAGAAGATCTAAAATAGTTCTCATTATTATTCTAAAAATAATATACCTCAATCCTAAAACAAGTTTCAATTCCTTTATTTCTATCATTTACTATATTTATGCTAATAAAGTAAGGCTTAAATAAATGCAATAAAAATGTCACCTGTAAAAATGTCATATTTTTTATAGACATAAATTGTAATTATATTTATTTGAATTATAACTCAGGAGTTACGCCAAGAAAAAATCATTTTCACGATTCTCTAATGTTTCCCTTGAGATCAAAGCCCTATTGTCAATTTAATAAGCCTTCCGACATTTTTTACGTAGCTCTGTGTAATAAGTTACCAAATATATAAGTTCCATAATAACTGTTGAACTTATATACATTGACTGACACTTGATAGAAACTTCGAGGCTAAACTAAATTTGAAGTATTGACATTAGCGGTTACCTATATTTAGGTATAAAACCCTACCCAAAGGATGATTACACATAACATCGTGAAAAGTCCGGCATCAATTTAATTTTGGTGTTTTTTAAACCTCCATTATTTTTTAGTTTAGGTAAACTACATAACATTTTTATATTACAAGAATAATAAAATCGGTAATTAAATAATGTAATTATTATTAATAATTAAAGAATATTAAGCATTAAAGTTGTTATGATAAATATTCTCTATTATACCTTTAAAAAAATTCACATCATTAACTTTCTATATTTTTTCTCATTATAAACTGAATTTAAATATTAGTTATTCTACACATTATCTACATATTAACTTTTCTAATTTTACAAATGTTTTATATGCTTGTTTTACAAAATCAAACAAAAACCACAAAAACAGTTGAAAATAAATATAAACTAATATGTTCCTTAAAAAAAAAATCATATAAATCGTACTAATTTGAAAATAATAATAATTACACTCCAATAGTATAATATTTTTAATTTGTTTATATAATATATCAAGCTTCTTCAATATTGCATTAGGTATATTGTTGTAACAATATCAATATAAAATCTTGGCATACATAATATTGTCAACGCTCATCAATTATTTAGCAAAAACTTCATCTAGTAACAGACAATGAAGATACTTAAAACTTCCACGAGAAGCTTCAAGAAACTTTAGTTACAATGAAAAGTAATTTTAAATATTCTTGTCCAAAATAATCGTCAGAAAAGTTACTTCTAGTAAATGTTTTGGAAATGGCTTAAACATTATTGTTCAACATTCTATATAAACGCGTGTAGAGACTCGTAAAACTATACATAAAATGCGAAATCAGATTTTCCTACATCCATGTAATGTTTGAAAAACATAAACCTGTTAGTGATCACATCAATAATTTTTAGTTACATCTAATTTTTAAAAGTGTAATCGTATCTAATAAAACTAAAAATATTATAAAATTTGCCTTATTATATATATTAATTTATCATGTAAAAGCTCTTTGGTTAAAACGGAAAATTATTCAACATGATATTATTAAATCAATGCGGAAGTTATCAAACACGACCACGTAACAAATAACTTTGTTTTGGTTCACTTTGAAAGTTTGGGGGAAACTTCAATAACATATTAATTGATAACTTAGTCTGTTTCTTAGATATACATTGGTTGATTTAATTATTTTAGTTAAAAATATTTCTAATACTCGCTTAAAATATTACTTACTCCTACCCAAAAAAAAAACAAAAAAAAAATAGTATATATTTCAATATTTATCATACAAAGAGGGCTAACGAATAGATGGTTTGCCTTATGGTAAGAAGATACCGTCACCCATGAACATCTGCAATTATGAGTAGTTTCGAATGAATGTAATTCTAGACTCGGTAAGATCCAAGAGCGTCTTGCGAATGGAGAGCTAATAGACTTGGTCTTATTAATGAGCGTCTGGCTAAAGAGTCAGCTGAGCAGAGGACGCATAGACTTGGTCTCATTAATGAGCATTTAGAGAATGATTTGACTGAGCAGAGGGCTCATAGATTAGAAGTGATACGAAACCGTACAGAAACCAAGTCTGCTCAGTAACGTGAGAACCAGCGAGCAGCAGCGCGTCACACTTCACAAGGACATCGTCCAATGAATGGGTAATATTTAATTTAATGGGTAATATTATAACCACCATAAAAAAATATGCTGAAGTACCATGTAGAGTTTGAAAGAAATTATTGCATCCAAAACAACAGATACCATTAGTCACAACACTTTTAGAATTCCTTCCGGAGGAGCTAGTAGAAAACTTGGACAAAAGCTCATAAAATAAAAACTAATGGGCCTACCTGAATCAATATTTGATGTTACCAATTCGAAACTATTTCGCATCAAACAAAAAAATAATTACGCAAATCGATTCAGAAACCTCGGAGAAATCAGTGTACATACATAAAAAAAACATATATAACTGAGAACCTCCTCCTTTATGAAGTAGGATAAAAATAGTTACAAAATATATAGAGTTACCTGTCATTTGGTTTCCCACCACACAATATCTACGATTATAATGAAGTTAATGTGGACCGCTAATTAATTAGTTTTGGCGTAAAAATTATTTAAAAATGGCAATGAATAAAAGCGGCAATTTTATGCGAAAAAGCTTGTAGTATTCATTTGTCTGTCACAATTAGTATTAGACTCTCTTAGAGAAAATTAAAGTAAATTAAGAGTTATAGTAAAAAAGAGATCCAGTTGCCTAAATATTTACCTGTTATTTATTTATTTATATATTAATCGCACCAACAAGGTAATTACTATAGAATAATTACTATACAATATAAACAAACATAGAAAAAAAGTGTTAAAAAGTAAGTGTTACCCCAATTATAGGAGCAAACCACATTGATATGAACAATATACCATTATAACTTAAATATTATTTGTGACACTTTAAATATATTAATTAATTAGTAAAAAACAATAAAAAAAATACATTACTAGATTCAAGATGTCAAATTATGTCAGATTTTTTAAAAGCAAATAGTTAAATAAATAATGAAGAAATGTATAAGCAATTAAATAACAAGCAATTAAATAACAAATATGTATAAAATGGTAACCTAATTAAAAAAAAAAATATTAATAACATACATTACACATAAAAAATTAGGTTTAGTTTCAATCAGAACAATACAGTAAAATTAGTCAAATGAATACAAAAATTAAATTATAAAAAAAAAAAACTAATATTAACAGTACAACGGAAAAATTCAATTTAATAACTACATTAACTTTTTGAACTTTTTAAGAGAATTTGAGAAAATATCTATTGTTAGAGATTTGTTTGATTTATATTCAAAAGAGTTCACGGCAATATTTAAAAATTTGTATATTGTTGTAACTTCTGGAAAGTCTGTTCAGAGGAACCTCTGAACCAGAAGTTAAGCTTAACGTTAAGCCCTAGATTTGGTCGCGCTAGTTTTCGGACGAATGGATTGTATTTCATTTGTATAGGCAATGTTCTAGGAATATCCAAATTTATATGTGATAAAAGATCAGGAGCGTCAAGGTGACCATTAATGAGCTGTTTACTCTCCATGTGTCCAAATCTCATTTCATTTCCAACATTTCTCACGGTACTCAGGAGTCGCAACGTATTTGAAACTATCTATTCAGCTGTCCATGGATGATGGATTACTTATTATTAATTGGATAGTTAATATATATAACATAGTAGAGTATACATAGTATATGACTATAAGAACCAGGAAGATGTTATTTAATAAATTTATTAAAAGTCATTGATATCTGATATGTTATTCGATAAGTTAATAATAAAATGATCTCTGAAAGGAAATAAGTATAACATTTTATTATTGACATCAAAGCGTCTCCTTTATTATGAATAAAACATTTTTAATTTAAACAGCTCCGTGTGTGAAATGTGTCATTAATAATATAATAACTTGACACAAAATTTCGCTCGCGGCCTCATTTCTGTGAGCGGTATATAACCTTTTAGCTCTTTTATCTTTATAATACTTTAGCGTTACTCGTTGATATATATTCATTATAATTTTATTTTGTTATTATATATTGTTTCTCTTTTAAGCCACTCGACTTTATATACTATATAGTAATTAATCTGATTTATTAAAAAAAACCCAGACAGTTTTCGTATTAATTTTTATTAAATATTTTATATTGACTTCGTAGAAAAAATCTATATTTAGTTTTATTATTCTTCCACATACTCTTACAAAAGTAGTTCCTCCTACAATTGATTTTATATAATAAGAAATTTCAATCCCAACACACGAACGTGTACGACTGACAATTACTTTTCATTCTTTAATAAATGTCACAGTTGTATACAATAATTATTCATTTTACATGCGAGGAAATCAGATGATGGGTTCAAATATATTTATGTATATGAAGGCAACTGCGGTTGATTTGCGGAACAGCCGTATTCGTTAGGAATGTCTGGTATAGGGTTTATGGCATAGATCTTAATCAATTAAACCGCACAAACAGTTTGACGATTCATGTATGTAATATATGTAGGTAATCACCAATCACAAATTACCTAGTATAATTATCAGAGTTGCGTGAACCACCCGTCTTGGTTTGGAGGGTCCGAACTACTTATCTCTTTCTAATGAATTCTGTCTTAGACTTTCCCATATTTAAAATGTAATAGTTTAACCTCCAAATGACTCCGATCGCGTGACTCGTTACGTCACAGCGTTCACACCCCACCGCTACAACAATATCAATTGATTTACTAAAGTGAGTGTAACTACAATATTAAAAGTTCTTAGCAATTCTATATGATGACATAATACGCTCGCAAAGTTAACATAGGAAACATAGGAAAGGAAAATAATATAAACCATAATATCATAACTACGTGATATATTAAGGAGTGTAATTATAGCCACCCAATAAATATAAATAGCCTTATCGATTTCCCATTAAAACTAATGTTCTCCCATTATTTGTACTTACCGTAAGTGGTTTTTTGCTATTTATGACTCGGCTTTTTACGACCTATAAAGTATCTACGGGTTCTCGTTATTGTAGTAACAATATTATACGAGAACATTGCTTTCTTTAGCATATTGACAGAATGTTATATTTTTTTCAATAACTTTTTTGAATCACATGATTTGAAATTGTGTAATAAGATTACATGCCATGTATAATAAGATTACATAATGTAAGGGAACGTCAGGTTGAATTGTTTTATGTACTTTTCTATTATCATTTCAATTTTACTTTTTTTTTCTTTATTATTAAGGATTTTGTCGCAAGGCGACCACATCCTCCCGTTAAGCCTTCAAATGCAAGTACGTATTAGCGTAGGTATCACTCACTAAAATTCAAAGGTATGTCGGCCAATAATTTTACTTAAATAAAATTTAAAATAATGCATTTATTCTACCAAGAGTCTGCATACATTTCAATACATTTAAATGATTCATAATAATAACTTAGTATAATAATTTTAGAAATTAATTGATAATTATTATTATTATTGTCAATAATATTATTATTATTGTTAATAATATTTTAATTACTTGTATTTAATTCTTATTTGGTACTATATAATAGCTTCACTCCCAAATATCGTCCAAAACGCAGTTTATATACCTTCTTTATAACCATAGTAAAATCAACTTTAGTACTTCAAACATCTCGTACAAAACCGTCCTGTTGGTCCAGTGGTTAGCGCAGAAGCCTAACGTATAGCGACGCAATGGGGCTCGGGTACGATTCCCGTCTGTATTTCTACGTTTAATCAAGCAAATACTGCAACTCTCATAAATAATAATCTTAGTCAAATATCAACAATAACAATATCGATTCTAAATATCATTACGTAAGTTTTATTGTTTCTTATTATTTTAATCAAAATAATAATTCATTAATTAATAATTTTATTAATAAATAATCGTTTAATGTGTGACTCTTAATATCATTCTACACAAAACATTTTTGTCAAGTTTAAATTTTCTTACCAATTTTCATAAATCCAAAAAAAAGGAAAACGTGAATAAATGTGAATAAACTAAAAATTTCAATGTAGCTCTTATACTAGATGACTCGACCGGTGTAGTTAACCGTCTTGAAGTTTACCTATTATAGCTTCACTTCGTATGGTAATTGAGATACCTTAATATCCAAGCATCCTTTCTTTTTCTCTGCTTATAATTTCTGGCAATACTCTTATTTCTAAATAGTGGTAAGCTTTAGATGTACTTATTTTATGTAATGTATAAATTATTGCATACTTCTCTTAAATCTTGTACAAAAGTTTGATTTATCATAATCATTTCAATTGCATTATATATTATTTTTTACAATTATAATAATGTATAGAAATCCCAAATAACATATTACTTTAACCAATGTTTCAGTTTTATTTTTTGGAACCCACCCCAATGAAGTACCTCATATCTTGAATCACACCTTTGACACTTACCAACTTCAAATTAATGCATCTTACGTGTAACCAAACAAATTTATTGAGTAAGCATTTTTTTTACTTCATTTATAATTGGGAAGGTAGTTTTTAAGACATAAATAAAAATATTACAGCTTCTGCTCTTCAAAATTATGTATATTGAAAATACAATTCGAAAAGGTTCTTTTTTTTTATTAATTGTATAATGTGCTTTGTAATTTATTCTATTATATCCTTCACTAACGATTAGGTACTTAGATGAAACATGTAAGAAGATTTTGTTTTCGCGATAAACATATAACTTTCTAGAAATTCCTGTATTTCAACACTTCCGGATTTGGATCAAGGTGGACATGATTGGTCGAAAAGACTATTCTGAAAATAACACCTCTATAAAAATACAGAAAATGCTAAAATCAAGTTTAATACGCTATAATGGCAAAGTGACAAACTATAAGTAGAAGACGGTAGAACAACAACAGAATGGCTATAATATTTACGTATTATAGTGTGGGATATGATAGCCGCTCAAAAACAGTAATAAAAGTAACTGGAATTGAAAATAGTCTATCATAACGAGTTATTCCTTTAGTAATAACACCAAAACAGCAATATGGGATTCAATTTAGGACCGTCATATTTCCAATACACAGAATATTTTAAAATGTTTTTCGCTTGTCAATACATAACATACCAACTTGTGTTATGGAAATAAATTGGAACACTTTGATGTTTGCAATGAAAAGATTAGAAAAGATTACAATGTTAATAATGCCATTGATCATAAATTTCAATTATAAATTGCAATAAGTAGATTTACTTCTTAACAAAGGAACATACGAACGTATGAAAAAATAAATTTTAAAATTATTTTTCTATTGAAACAAGCTATCACCCACGCCCTCAGCCACCGATGCGTTTTTTTAAGACTATATGCAAAAAAGAGTATGAAGATTTACATTACGATTACATCATTTGCAGACAACAAGTTTGACTAAAACTATGTAACTTTAATATAAATATAATGTAATTTAGCGTAATATTTCTTGGACACTTCATTTATGTATTTGTAAGAATTATAAGGATTCTCTATTCTCTACTAGGAGGGAGTCAACTTTTTTAAGTCTATTATAAATATATGTATGAAAATACAGTTTTACGTTTTCATTGGACAACATAATTTTTAATTAAAAAATATATATAATAATAATATGTTTGTAATAAAAAAATAATTATTCTATCGCAGTTACAAATACAGGGATGACAAACCTTATTAAACCTTTTTTTTAACTATAGTTATAGCCGAACCATACCAATAATTTTGTCTCAAGTTTTTAGCACTTAAACAGTAAGAAAATTTCAAAGTTATTTGAAGATGACTTGTCTAGTGGAATTCATTAAGTACTTTATTGAAATTCCGCCGTTTACTATGAATCTTCGTAATGTCTCTAAAATATTTTCAATTTAAACATTTTTTTTAATATTCAATTAGTTTGTGTTTTTTTTTTCATAATCTCTCCCAATGCATTTGAAAATGCACTAGGATAGAATCAAGGATCACGCCAACAAAATATTTTTATATCTAAAAAGCTATTTAAAAACATGAATAAATGAGTAAGTAAAGCGAACGAAAACGTTGTTACTCTAAATCAATAATTAAAAATAAGCTATAATATTTTTACTGCAAAAATAAAGGGCGTTTAAATTTGATTGTTGCATTTGTAAAAGATAATGGATCTTCGGAGAGTAATTACATTTTGTCATTGTTAATAAATAAAACAAATGCTACGTAGATCATTGATTGCGGCAATGCACTTTGATAGTAATTAATGATTTAAAAGACTTAAATATATGCTTAGAGCCTAAAAGCAAAACTTATATTTTATTGCAAGTACTGAGTATAATGCTTCAATCGATATAAATGTCGTAGATGATGATCTTCTCAAATATTTTTAGGTATATTTTTAAGTTTCATTACTTTAGGTTATATTTTACAGAAATAAATCTACTTGTTTTATTTACAACATATAAACAGTTTATATTATACAAACAAGTTGGTAAGTTTAATTATAAATATAATCCAAAAGTATATTTTAATGTCTGTAAAATTAAATACCATGACCAATTAATCGCTCGGTACCTTTGATATGCCCGTCTACATACAAGTAATCCCATGACTGTATTTGATATTTAAACTATGAACTAACTGATACCCATGGAAAAGTTAGACGTAGAAAACAAAAAAATTAAAAAATGTATTAACAAATTTAATTTGGTTGCAAATACTTGAAAATAATAATGAAATTAATAAAACCATAGAATCTTTATTGTTTACCAAAAAAAGGGTTTTTCTTTAAGTATGTATCATCGCATTTACAATTTAGCTACTATAAGAGCCTATAGCGAAAAAAACAGGACACTATACTTAACTATACAACCAGAATATTAAATTAAACCATATCTATTTTTGAAACTTCAAAATTTTACTTTGTTACGTATTGATTTCATAAATATATTTTTTTATTGTTACGCACATACAAAAAACAGTGATTTAAATTCATTGAAATCCAATCAAAATTAATATAGTCGATATTTATGACTTCCTGCATATTCAAGCCAAATTCAAATTGAGAAACTTAAAGTATTTCTGAAAGTGACACTTAATAGTAACATAAATATTTCAAAATAAATATCTCAGAAATGGAGAAATCAATTTTAATAGAAACTCTTACGAGAAGAAATAATTGGCCTCCGATCAAGTTAATCGGTTAATCGACGTCTAGCCGGCATAACGATTATAAATGTTCTTATCTAACGAAGAATCCCAGATAAAAACATTATATATTCCATGTATTTACTTTTACGTTAAAACATCACAGCATTGATGTTGTTAAAATAATTTCGTGTAACAAAGGCTGTATAATCACATGCCACGGTGTATTAATTTTAAGAACATTTATATTTTCTTAAAATAGTTTTTTATACAAAAACAAATTTGTAAAGACAAAGACTTATGGATTTGTTTTTAATGAGTTGTAATTGCTCTAATTTTATAAAGCTAGGACAAGGCGTAGGTAAGTGAACTGATTCTTTGTGCGGAAACACAACGGAAACTCCGAACATCAATAAGCTAGTCAGTTAGTTTTTAAAATGGATATTTTATATCCTGTACATAAAATTAAAGTCATATTAAAAATGTAATTACAAGAGATATACAGAGTTAGTATACAACACAAAGATTTACAAAGAATTTTTAAATACTATAATGTATTAATCAAATGTAGAAGATAAAGAAGTTGAGTTTTATGTGCTGAAAATATCTGTTAGTAAACACTAACCGTAAAGTAAACATCCAGTTGACTTCGATGAAAATCTTCCTGATTACTAATATGTGGTTTATATTCAAATTCAAATTCAAATTCAAAATATCTTTATTCAAGTAGGCATTTACACGCACTTTTGAATCGTCAATTACATTAAATTGGTCAGTATAGTCAGTCTGTGAGTAAGCTACCACCAGCTCGGAATGCTGTTCTGCTGAGAAGAGCTGGCCAGAAACTCAACAGTTGCTCTTTTTAAATAAAATTTAACAATGTTTGACTTATAAATTATAACATCAACCCTGCAAATGAGTCAATTTTATTTATTTTATAAACTTAAATGCAATTTTGGAACAACTAGAACCGCCGCAATCAATCGGAAAAGAAGCCCAATGATTTCAGGCAACGAAAATTAAATAATAATAACAGTAAATATATATATATATATACATAGATATACATACATATATATACACAAATCTTCGGCCTGCCACACAACCAGTCACCGCAAGCAGCACCCGTTCACGAGCATAACACAAGAGCCAGCCATCACCCCCTTCGCACATATTTGAGGGAGGGAGGCAACCCGACTCCCGATGCTACCGCAAGTAGTGACTTCTAAGGAATCGGTGTGATGCAGAAGGTCGATAAAGCAAAAATTAATTTACAACAAAAAACAAATTGCGGAGATTACTAGCTATTCGCAATACAATACAGATTTATGACCCAAGATTTATGATACAATGACCCAAGTTCCACACATTTCGATCAACCAAAAACTCTTGAATGTTATAGTAAGATTTATTTAATAATATACTTTTAATTTTAGATTTGAAACCAAGAAAAGGAAGATCTAAGATATCTTGTGGAACCTTATTATATATGCGTATACTCAAGCCCATGAAGGATTTCTTAACTTTTTGAAGTCTAAATTTAGGCGTTACGAGCCTATTTTTATTTCTTGTATTGATAGTATGTCTGTCGCTGTTTTTTTTATAGTCATTTAAATTTTGGCGTATATATAGTAAGTTATTAAAAATGTATTGAGAAGCGACCGTAAGAATACCGATTTCTTTAAAAATTTCTCTTAGGGAGTCTCTAGCTTTTAAGTTACAAATAGCCCGTATAGCTCGTTTTTGTAAAATAAATATAGAATTAATTTCGGCAGCGCTGCCCCATAGTAAGATACCGTAAGACAATATACTGTGAAAATAACTAAAATAAACGAGTCGAGCCGTATTAGCGTCTGTTAATTGTCTTACTTTTTTAATTGCAAAGACGGCTGAGCTAAGTTTGCTTGCGAATTCATCAAAGTCACTAGAGGGGGGTCGGTACACGCACAAAATAATATGTTCATTGAGCTCAATGCAGGATAGTTCAATAATTCGCTCGACAGAGAGCGCCACTATATCTGATCGAGACTTTAACACTACATCGTTACGAGCTAAGATAAGTGAGCCACCGCGAATAGCTTTCTCTCTACAGAACGAACTTGACAATTTATAATTTTCTACATTTATAATATTGTTATTCTTTGATAACCAGTGCTCTGTAATGCACAATAAACTTATGTCATATTTTTGAACAAAGAGTTCCACTTCCAATTCCTTGCCACCTAAGCCTTGTATATTTTGATGGACAATATTTAACAACTTAGGCTTTGTCTTATCCATTAGTTTAAAGTGGAACGCTTATGTTCTGTCAGTAATATATTATTTAAAGTACATTTATTTTTCGTTATATCTGTTATAACGAAGTTTTTTAAATTAAATGCTACTAAAGTAGCAATTTGTTTTTTATAATATAAAGGCAGATACATTGTACCTTTTGTCATCCTAAACCTATTATAAATAAATTTATTTACATCAAAGTAAAAGAATGCATCACTATGACGGTATGTCAAATTATATAATGTCAAATTTAAATTATATATATATTTATTTTGTTTGTCTGAATAAGAAGATGAATATGGAAATGCACAAATTACAATTTTACAATTATTCTTATTATGTAATTTCAATAATTTTTCAATATTACTAATTATTTCATTTTTCTTAATCGACAAACCATCTCCATGTAATAGTACAATAGTACTGTTTTCAGTCAACTTTGAGTCAAAATTAATTATTTTATCTATATTGTGCTGGTAACTAGCACCAGGTGAGCATATATTATGTACATTATTTAATTCCCTACTTAAAAGAGACCCAAAGCCCTGACCTAATTGGTCAGAAAAAACAAAGTAATTATGGTTGTGCACAACAGAGGACCTATTATTAATTTGATTTTTATTCATTATATTTATGTTTTTATTACTACTTTTAGTATGTATAGCCGAATCACCCAACACCTCAGAGTTTAGTTTAGAAACAACATTTAATTTTTCACTTAAACAATTACAGTTAACATAATTATTAGTTAATGACTCAAACCGCTCTAAGTTATAACTACATAGGTCAACTAAATTACCTATATTTGAGAATATCTATAAACATGTATAACCATGTTAAGCTTATTTTTAGTTTTATATAAATATACAATGAAAAATTAACCCATACGAGCAGGGATTCGAACCCGCGACCTCTGGGAAAAATGTCCCGTCGATCTACCAATTGAGCTACCGTATCGCTGTCCGTCTCGGTGAATTAAGAATGATGAGACGATGTTGACAGTACAATAACTCCTTATTATCTCACCATAGAAGAGATATTATGGTGAGATAATAAAGAGTTATGGAAAAAGAAATGTGATATAGTGCAATGGAATTTGTTTTAATGAAATTTTTCACAGTTAAATATATATCTGAACTTCATTTAAACTTCTTTGAATGCCACAAGCACTATTATGCAAGTAACCGGCATCAGAGTATAACTTTCTAGTAACTAGAACATTAGTTATATGCAAGGATTTCTAATCGATACCGCAAATAGAATTTTCGATCACTAAGCTTTAGCGGCAATACGTTTAATATAATATGAATGAGGAAAACAGGCCTTGTGTCTTGTTGTTCATAGTTTCAGCACAAAGGCCCCACAACTAGAATAGTGTGTAACTTTTGATTAAATTCGTCTAACTATCGTCTATTTACAATGTCCTTTGTACGGTAACAGTTAAAGAGATAAGTTATATTTCTACAAAATAAACCATTATATAGAATAGAACAACTCATTTCTCATAAATTTCTCATTTCTTATAAATGTGGTTATTCGGAAAATATATATTTTCTATGTAACAATTTATTACTGTAAATCTAATAAATTACTTGTTTAAAATTTAATTTAAGTTCAAAATGAACTAGATAAATACAATTTTAGAATTCTAAAATACATTATTCTATATATTTTTAGTGAAGAATAATCTACTGGGTTTAATGAATAATCGTTCTGTTTAAATAATTAAGATCTATATTTTATTATAGTCCAGTTGCTAATAAGGAGTGTTAATGTTGCCTTATGATATCTGAAAGATAGATTGTTCATCCGATAAAGTCGTTTACCTTCCCATTTAGGCTAATCTACTTATAATGACAAACTAAAAGTCCGCCTTCTGGAGAAACATGTTAGGTACTTCCACGGTTGAGGTACTTCATGTACGATTTGCAGATTTTTGTTTCTTACTGTAAATAAATATATTTTAACTGGTTCTCATAAAACTTTTAGATATAAGACTATTATCACAGACTTAAAATTTAGAATATACATTTCAAATGTAACCCGACGTTTCGAATGCTTTGCAGCAATCGTGTTCACGGTACGACAAGATGGAGGTGTGAAAAATTAAAATATAAATTTAAAATTTTATTAATTATAAGCGAGTAAAAATAGCTTTATTTTAATGTGAAGTACTCGTGAAAGTCTTAGAAGAAACTTTTTATCACAATTCACCAAGATGTGGAAAAACTTCCTTCAGCATTGTTTCCAGATCGATAAAACATAAGTACTTTTAAACGGATGGCCTAATTAAAAATTGGCCAGTTTTTTACTTAACAATACCGCTATTGAGTATGTTTTTAAGGATATTGTAACGTACATAGCCTACATATAAACGTGATTTGTGATATTATGCTCTGCTTTAATAAATTACTTTATGGTTTGCTAATTCATAGACATTAAGTACAGAAATTAAGTGGCAGACCCCAGTTGTATTACCGCAATAATTATCTCAAAGTCTATTTATTATATTTTTTCTGTCACGGTATATTATTTGATACAAAACGAAATATGAAAGGACCACTGATAAAAAAAAATAAAAAATCATATAAACCGTTTAAACCTCGAATAATTAAATAAGAGTTAGAATTACATATCGTTTTTATTCACCAACTATTCTAACCAACAGTTTAAATTCAAACGAACTCTTATCATTTTGTTATTCTGATATTACTGGGATACTTATATTGCAACTTTTTAAAATAAAATATGCTTATGTCATTGGCTTTAATACTAATGCATTCTTTATTACTCTTATAATTTGTTAAATATATGTTGAAATTTAACCGGTTAATTTTTTATCTAATAGTAATTAGAATTAGATCTGCTACTAAGAATATTAAAAAATAACAATAAATTATCTATAAAAATGTTGTTTTATTTTTAAAAATCTATCCACCACTGTCCTTACAAAGTATCTTATGTCATAATACATTTTCAAAGCACTTTTTTCAATCTTCAACAGAGATATCTGCTGGAAATATCCGCAATTTCTTTTCAGATAGTAATCAGTGCATCTATTTTCAATAAAAACCATAACACCTTGAGCTAGTTCCCAAATAAAAGGAATCACTTGAAATCCCATGCTTGGAAATTTTGACCTTCGGTGCCGCTCCGTTCGGACACAGGTTATTCGGTTAGTCACCTGTCTCTTGCCTGTTTTGCACCTTTAAAACCTCCGAGGGGTCATGGGCAGGGCTTGTAAGGGTAATTCCTACGGAACAGCTCCGAGTATAGGTTTAATAAATTTAAAATGCTGTGTGAAAAGTCGTATACGTCGAGCAAAGCTTGTATAAAATTTAATCATCCATTAATTTAGCATTTCATATAAATATATAAAAAAAAAAATACAAACTGACAAAAATAAGATTCTTTATGGACAAAAAAGGAAAATATATCTGTGAATTTTACGTCAAGCCCATGACAGGAACCAAATAAGTCGTGGGATGAAGAGTAATTCTCTAAAGGACTGGCGATTGGTAGCGTTTTCAAAATATGTTAATGGCACTGCGTCAACCTAAATAATTTAGAGATTCCATTTTAAAATTATAATTTTCAAACAAAACAAGTCTTTTTAATGTGTTTAAGAGATTAAAATATTTACAGGAAAAATTGTTAGTACTATTTTTAAATGTTCAGTATTATTAAATGTTCATTACTATTGATAAGAGCTCATAATAACTTTCCATACAATTTAGGACGTTGTTATCTTAAATACTTAGAACAATACATATTTGATTTTTTATCTATAAAGTCTTAAAATCAATTTATATTTCTATTTCTTTAGTGACGTAGGTTTCGACGTATTTCGATTTCATGATTAACTTTTTTAAAACTTCATTTGCTTACAACTATATATAAATGTGTCTAAGATCACAATAATATGGTCTAACCGATATCATGTTTTCTAACTATATTAAACGACAAAACTGAAAACCCGTGGATTGTATGAAACCTGTTGATTTTTTTTAACCAAGTACGAAATTCTTATAAAAATTAATAATATTATTATTACAAATTGAAATTTTATTAAGGTTATCTGAAAGTTTTATGTTAATATTTAATATGAGGTAGCTTATAATAGTTTTAACTAACTATCTAAATTTATGATATGCTTGAATCGTTTGTAATCAATCGTAGTCGTTAATTTTCAGTATCGATATAACTTCCTTATTATGTTACGAATTAAAATACCCTGTTTTTATTATTTAGAAATAAAAATTATAAATAAAAATTAATTCACATTTGCAATATTGAAACTAAACGTCTACTCGTATGTTGAATGTTATTAAATAATGACATATTTTGTAATTCCTACTCCTTATATTTAAATTGAAACTGTTTTCAATATGTTTATCAAATAAATAAAATAAAATTGAATTCTAATTGACTTTTTAATTATTAAATATAAAATTTCAAAGATTTATAAATTATAGAATATTTTTAAACGATAAAGAAGAAAAATTCACAGCAAATTTTTATAGTTGGTTTATTCAAGGGGGAATGTTACAACCATTCAGAGAGGTTTGTACAGTTCGGCTACTCAAACAAGAATTCTTAAGCCACCTATATTGCTTCGTTGTATTGGCTAGATTGCCTCTCACCATTACAATAACTCAGTAACATAAAGTTGTCGTAGCATTAAACTCAATATTTGTAATTAAATAGTTTCTTACATTTTAACAATTGTAAAACTATAATTATTTATATAATATAATATAATATAATTAAACATTTTTTTTTATATTTTCTCACAACAAAATATAATGTAATAAAACAATTACATTATCAAAATACAACTTCAAAAACTCAATACACACTATACATGAAATGCTAAACAAAATGGAATGGAACAAACTCAATACATATTACACATATTGTTCCTTATTTATAAATTTTTATATAATAAACTTGACGTAACTTATATTAATAATGATTGTTCATCTTTACGCCCATAAGAAAATACTAATACTTGTAACATTAAATGTCTGAAATATCATAGGATATATATAATATTATTTAAAAAAGTTGTAATGACATAGATGTATGGTGTGTACATTCTATAAGACGTTCCAATTCACTGAAGGATACATCAAAGATTGGTATTTAGCTCAAAGGTTACACGTGGCGAGCTCAGATTTAACATTTCAGTTATTTATTATACTATATGTATGGTGTAAACGTATACACCATAGATATAGTATAATAAGTAAACACGTTGTCTACTTTCGCTTTCATAAGGTGTCCCCATAATATCTCAAGCTAGTTAGCTTAAGGGTAACATAATATGCTTAGCACAAACATACCACTCTCCAGATATTTATTTCCGTAGATTATACTTGAAGGTTCTCGTAGATTACTCGTAGTTGATTAGAATTATACATTTGACATACATTCTCACTAAATATCGCTGGTTTAGGTTAAGGTCAAGCATAATTAGATTGTGGAGACTATTTTAAACAAGCCAATTTTTTTGGAAATAATGATGATAGCGATGCCTCATGTATTTTGAATCGTAGTTCACTAAAAATAAACATTTTCTGTTGTTTCTACTGAAAAGGCTAATTAATATCCATAATTTTACTGTTACTAATTTATTTCTCATTAAAATAAATAAAATAAATAACTGTTATTAACTAGGTGGATCGAAAAGAATAAATAATTTACTTCCAACTGCTACGCGATAAGGAAAAAAGGAAAAATACTATGATACTAAATACTTGATAGAAAATAAATAGTTGGCACGATACATAATGTTCATTATTAATTTTACTGTGTACATGATTATCGAATGATAAATGTAATGTACCTATAAAACGTTTTTATTACTGTTTAGATTTTTTAATGAGTAAGTTTATAAAACATTTATAAAGCTTAAATAATAATGCGACTAATTTGAAAGTCGCTCAGTATGAACGTAGAGTAGCTTTCCTTTTAATATCATTATAATAATAATACCTCAAATCTGAATAATAAATGCACCGTCTACCCTTACGTTGCTTGACAACATGCCGTTGCTTTAAATATCATTGTATTTAAAATTATCCTGCATTTAATGAACACTATTGGCCTCTTCAAAAATAAAAGCATTGGGTATATTGAAATATTTACTTATTTTATTTTAAATTATTTGCTTCTTGAGAACTTCCTGGTTGTCATTTTTTCGTTCAGATTACAACAAACTATACATAAATCTAGTTACACATGTCCGTAATTCCTACCAATTCTCATTATAACTCGTATTCAAAAGTTAAAGGACTAACGTAATAAATAGGTAAAAGGCATATTTTAAAAATTATATAAAAGACCAATTTTAATAATTAAGCAAAGAAATATTTAGTTATTAATGTCACAAGCCTCGTACTGGTATAGTACCATAAAGCAAACAAAGCGCACGTACCACTAGCTCTGAAGATAGCCTATTATAAAGATTAAGTAATCGGCAGTTCCAACTTACTTACGTGAGTCAAGTTCGTTTAAATAAAATTTAGGTATAGTATCTATCTTAATATCAAATATTAACCTGAATATATATTAGATAAAGATAATACGAACACTCAAACTTCATAACACTATACTTGTAAACATTGGCCAAAACAAGAAAATAAACACAATTAAAGTACAAATATCTCATACAGAAGTTCTTATATACAAACTGTTTGTTGTTGTTACTGAAAGTTTTCGTGAATTTAAAGCTAGCATAAGCTAACAGCTACGTTAGTTAAACCAATTTAAGTAACCGGTATATTCAATATTCAAATTTTATAATTTACGAAATATATATATTCTTTTTAAATAATTATATCATGAAAGTAAATACAAGTTTCACATACTTAAATTATTCATTTCATTCATTTCATAAGAGATTCTCTATTATTATTAAAAAAAAAAACAAAGAAAAACAGGTTTGTTAGATGTGATTTAATATTTTTGATATATATATATTTATGTATGTCGGCGCACCCATACTTTAACAGTGATTATCGCTTACAATTTATTGAAAATCACATTTGTTGTATATTAAATAACCTTAAATATCTATTTTTTATATTTATAATTATAGTTCCAATATGAATTCATCATCTGTGTAAAATTTTTACTGTATAGCTGTCACGGCTTATTATTATGAGATACAGCCTGATTATAGACAGAGAGACGGACAGCGTAGTCTTATTAATAGGGTTCGATTTGTAAACCTGTGGTACGGAATCTTAAAAACAGTCAAAATTTATGTCCTTTTCATTGTAACTAAAGTTTCTTTAAGCTTGTATAGGAAATGTTATTTAACTTTATTATTACTTTTGGCAATAAGAGTTTGCTATATTTTTGATTAATAATATTTTGTCCAAGAATTTTTAATTGTAATTATTACAAATAACATTATAATAAGTAGTTTTATGTGTATTATATTAACTCATTATAAGAAATATAAAGTAAAAAGTGTACAGTACTATCAGAGTGTTTGGTTTAGATCTTTAACAGGATTTATGTTTTATATCTTTAATAATAAATATATGGTTTACAACATTAGGCCCTATTTATACGTAATACACATATTCTTGCTATGTCAACCAACTATCTTATTCACAAGTAGGTATAAAGTTATACGCAGCTTTCCACTTGATATAGAAACAAAGCGAAGCCTTCAATAGCATTTCTCTAAAGCTAACTTTTGACCTCTCAAATTACAATAACGTTAGAAGTTAGCTAGGAAACTTTCTCTACTGATTTGACGTTGAATTAATTACATTCATATAATATAAACCAAATAGGTACTTTTCTTAGAACTTAGTCAATATAGTAATTTAATTTATAAATAAATTGTTAACAACATATAAGTTACAAGTGAATTATAGAATGTGTTCCAAATCACAAAAAAATTGCTATAAGTATACATTACATTATAAGTTTCGATAAATGAAAAAAAAAAAAATATTTTATAAATACGGAAGCCATATTTAGATCTGAACTTAATACTTTTCTTTTTCTTTATGGGCCATTACCCAGCTCACACACACGTCCCGCGGGAATTAAGTGATACTTGTATTGATCACATACTTCAAATACATCAACTACTGTACTTTTACCTCACTCAACTTTAACTGAACACTATTCCGTCTTGCTTTGAATCAAGGAAAAAGAAGAGTCTTCAACTGCGGCAATTTTTTTGGGATAAATCGACTTAAGTATGGGTATGGGTTGCCCACATCATCCCACATACGTATTTCAAACCTCTAATATTAAAAAAAAACACATACACACAAGCACATACACACGCACTCTAGTCTGTAATATGTACATTTTCAGTATTAAAGACGGGTGCTGTTTACTACAATACAGGTCTCCTAGTGTAGCAACACAGGCTTCAAATATATATGTAGTGTTTAGTCAGTAATTTAGTAATTAAAATTTTGTAAAATGCTGCTAGTTTGTGAATATAGATATTTTATACATACGCAAACCATTGGTAACACCTCATGTGGTTGGCCCTCGTTATTTCAATTACTGTATTACAATAATAATAAATTTAGTCTATGAAAGGTCAGGTTTACGCTTTGTTTAGATATTGACAAGCTAGTTTTAAATATTTCATTAAGTTAGATATATTTGTATCATTAACCTTAACGTGATCTATAAATATATGTTTTTAGTAAAAAAAAGCGACGGATACATTTATAGCTCGTTAACTTGAAAGCCGTTTAAAGTATGCTTCAATACCTATGTATGCTAAATTTTGCATCATTAGGTGTACTTAAGTGAAACCATATTACGTACATCGTTAAGTTGTCTTTTGAAAGCGTCTTAGCAAACACCCATTAAATGATATATTTTATTTAGTTGGATAACTCATGTTCAAGGTTTATTTCATATGTTTTAATGTTCATTTTAACTGTTTTGATGTTCATTTTGATATTTTTTTTTGCGACAGCTATACATTTAGAATGAAATGGCAGAAAACATATTTTCTATTTTGGTACAATTATTTTAATTGTATAGAGAACTTAACAATATTATAAAAAGATATTATAATTATAATTTATAAT
Organism: Napeogenes inachia; assembly: GCA_959347355.1. Lineage (NCBI taxonomy): Eukaryota > Metazoa > Arthropoda > Insecta > Lepidoptera > Nymphalidae > Napeogenes > Napeogenes inachia. The sequence goes on from OY365797.1 coordinate 7,050,649, forward strand.
TAAAACTTAATTTTCAATCTTTGGGTACTACATGAAAAAAAATATAATTCAACAATCTCAATTTAAATAAAAGGCTAACTTAATAATGCTTAAAGAAACTTTATCTTACTTTGTCTCTATAATTATCTCACTTCCAAAAAAACTTTTTGAATCTTAAAAAAGTAAACTTCAATGGAATTTGAATTATAATTTGACTTTCTACTTTGTTCAAGCAATCTTATTCGGTATTTTATTATATAATTTGAAAACATAAACTATTTTACATTGTTCCATACAAGAAAATGATGTGAAGTGTGAAAAATATTTTCCACTTTTCAACATTTATAATACGATCGAGATGATTATAAAAATAATGTTCCTCGACAAAAGTCAATTAAACTGATCCGTAATACTAGCGTAGGTTATAAAACGATGTTAATATGCAGGGATATGTGATAAGCTTTTAAGAAAATTCTGGTTGTAAAAGTAAAATTATACGAACATTTTATATTTCATTGTTGAATGGTTATCGGTTCCCGCATTTAATAATAAAAATGCTTCTGTTGAAGATTAACTGTACCTTACAAATTCACAAGCAGAATATTACACACAGAAGCAGATATTAACTACTTGAAGAAAATGAACTGAGTTCATCTATACTTTATAGCGTGAATATCAAGATAGGACCAATATTCTTCGAATAAACTCAATTTATAAATTATTTTGATTTTTGTGAACTAATTTCAATGAAAAATAAAATATTTTTATAGAATTCAGAAAAAAACTTTATGTATAAAGAAGTTTTGTCAAAGTTGCAACATATTATGAAAACCCATAAGTGTATATTTCTATGCAAAATCACATCAATGCTTAACATCAAAGAAAGAAACTAAAACATTTCCTTTTAGGTTATAATTATAAAAAAAAACTGTAAATGCACTTAATGAACTCTTCACTATTAGTATCAATAAGGATCACTACTACAAGAAAAATATTTTAAGCCATTATGAGGTTAAAAACTGAAAATAATATATTTCACACTCTCGCTTTAATTTTTTTAGCTAAACTCCCTTAATTTTCCTTCCTTTCATTTCATACTAAAACAATAACACTTATTTATTTTAATTTAACTATTATTAGTAATATATAATAATATTATCTATATTAAATTTTCTATCCATTTCAAATGAATTTGACTGTTTTTTTCTGAGCGTTGCCGCTGGAGTGTTAATGAAAAAGAAAACAATATTTAATAACCAGTTACCTAAAAATAATTGTAATAATAGTGCATAGCAAAATTCTAAAAAAAAAATATCCACCCCGTACTATAAACAGTCCACCTATTTGGTTCTTTTATAAGCATACTTACATTTATTTCTTAATAAGCCCCAATATATATATATTTTATCTGGCATTGACATTATATTAAAGTATATCGTTGAATTACTGAATAATTTATTTCAGTAGCACAGTATACTAATAAGTCTCCTAATATATCATTCATAATTTACATTCTCATAATAATTAACTTAAATAGTTAACGTGCTGGCAAGTAGCATATAACTAATGCGTAATAAATTCATACTAATCAAACCGTAGATTGAGGTTCGTGTTGCATAATTAACCGCCCCGTTGGTCGAGTGGTTAGCGCAGACGCCTAACGCGTCACGGTGCAATGGGGCACGGGTTCGATTCCCGGCAGAGACAACCATTTATGTGATGAGCATAGATGTCTGTGTTTTTGGTCATTGTGTGTTTGGTATTTCTATGTTTTTATATCGTTGTCTAACACCCTTAACACAAGTAAATAATTTGCTTACTTAGGGGTTAAATCAATGTGTGTAATTTGTCCTGATATTATTATTATTATTATTATTATTAATTACTAATTTGGAAAACTGTTTTTAAATGGGTAGATTTATTTTTTTTATAAAATGGTATATAAATTGAAATTATATTCCAAATGATCAGAAGAAGGGGAAAATATAGAGTAAGTTATGTTTTTAAATAATTCCAATTCCTTTATTTCCATAATCTAATAAACAATATATACGTTTACTCCAAAAGTTTACAAAAGAAGTTTGAATATATTCATAGACAAAGACAAATATCGTCGCAAGTATAGAATACTGAACGTCATATTTATTGTACAGCTGCATTTGCATCAATTTTAGTCACGAACTTTCCGGAATCCCTAAGGATCTGTTTCAACATGAGTATCTCTACAAATTTCTTGTATTTTATTATTATATTCAAATACGAATTTTAAAATCAAAAATTTTTAAGGAAGGTTGGGATATTATAATATTGCTCTATCATAATATATCAACCTTCCTAGAAAATTGTTGATGTTGAAATTCGTATTCGTGTTGTAATTCTTGGATTCCTATGAATTGGTACAGGATTATATGTTAAATTAAGATAATATGTAACGAAAGCTTTCATTGATTTAAGACGTTTATTGGACCCTCTAATAGGTTTATATAATTAAGGATATAATATATTACAAAGTTTATATGATGGCACAAACTTTTGTACCAGTAACAGTGTAAGTACAAGATTATCCAGTACTTTTAAAATGTAGGTAGGTAAGTAAAATGTGTGTGACCTACTATATACTTCTTTTTACTGTGTTTACTTTCTGTGTTTATATTTTGTTATGTTATAAACGTACCGGACCGCTGGCATTTAATAAAAACTCTTTTTCGCCTAAGGATTAGGGAGAAATCTCTTAAAGAGATAAGTTAAGCCTTTGAACACCTTTTTTTTTCAATGTAAAAATGTCTGTATTGTATTTTTTTGGTACATACAATTTTTATCATTTTTAACACTAAATTTTCCATGTTGATGCTGGTTGTAAAACAGATTCGATGAAGGATGGAGTTGGTTTTTTTTGTAATACATAGTAGTTTTAAATACATAGAATGAAAATATATTACAGTTTGTTCTGCTGTGAAGTAGCATGGGCAAAAATTTAGAGAAATATTATATAATGGCTAAAAAGACCTCCTTCATCTAAATTGTTATACATGTATTATTAAAATTATATAGAAGTTATATCTCACTTTCTTACAAAGGTTGGATTAAGTGTATATTGTAAAGATGAAGCATTTTATTTTTGGACTACATGAACTGTTGACTTAGAAATTCCTAAGACAACAAAAAATCCCGCAGATTTAATGGGACTGAATCTATTACTCGACGCACATATTCTTTTTTGATGCAGCAGGAATGACTTGATTAAATTCACTTTGTTAAAAGTTTTGCAATGCCTTCTATAAAATAAGTAAAAACTCGAAACAAAAACAGAACCAACTGCGACTGCTGGGCAACCGTCATTTGAATTTATAAAAAAAAATCAAAATTTTAAGTAATAAATATTTATTTTTTTATATAAATAATGCTCGTAGATAATTATATTATATATATTAGGATATATTTAATTTATTATTTCCATTTATTATCATTAGAAATTGTAAAAATAAATTGAAGATTTGAAGTCCACAAGCCATTATCTTATACATCAATTTAGATTATTTGTTTTTATACTAATCTTTTTACCATCCAAAAAATTAACATACTTACATTGTATCCAGTTCAACTGAAAGAATCTTACAAATGATATAATAAGAGTTTGATGATTTTTTATCCTGTTAAAATATTTTATGACAAGTATTATTTATATTGGTGTTCAAAACACGTCCACGCAGATATCTTTTCGAGAAGGCGAGTTTAAATTTTCCTTCTTATATCGTAATGAATTATTATTTATAAGATATAATGTTGTATATATAATAGTTTAATTTTATGTTTACAGTAGTTTATTTTATACTGCATAGTGGCTCGGTTGACTTGTAGAGAATGCTTTAGCATTAAGACCGCCAAGTGTATATTTTATTGTACAATAAAGTTTAAACAAATAAACAAATATTGAATTTATTTATATTGCATACTATTTCTGTGGGACAAGTGCCAAAATAACGTTTTATAACCTAAAAGTAAACATGGCTGCCTATGAAGTTTGCTACATGAACGTTATTCATGTCAAATGCACACACGTACAATATTAGCCTAAGGCTGTTAAATTTGAGAAAATAAAGACTTTGTGAGCCCAAATATTACGATAATAATATATATATATGAAAACGTATATAAATACAAAGAATAAATTAAATTATTATCTAACTTGAAATGCAGTTGTGTATCAAATACCTGACAATTTAGATGATAAATGGGTGGGTCCTCATGTAATATATGGATTATTGCTCGATTAGTTTACTTTCATAGTAAACCATATATTACTATACATATACTATACATATATACTCTTGCGGGGTAATGCAGCCGATATTGATACCATATTTACACTGCAAAAGTGGGCTGTTCGAGAAATATATATTATGAGACCAAGATAATCTTTAAGAAATAAATTAAAATAATTAATAATTATGACCGATTAAAATATTTGAAAGTTTAAGAAAAATTGTGATTTACATAAAATTAATAAAAGAAATAAAAATAAACACTATGCTTCAAAAAATAGGTCCTTTAATGTTACTTGTATATGTTTCTATATATTTTTTTAAGGTTTATAATACATATTTTTATAATAAGCTCCCAAAAAACTCCTTAAGTTTATCATTAAATAAATTTAAGTTATTTATATAACGTATTTTATGAAAAAAATCCTACTATAGTGTACAGGATTACATCAACGACAGTATGGCCTGGGGCTGAATTGTATTGTATTGTGTAAATTACTGATAATCTTGCTTAAAATTGCTTTTAAGATTGACGTTTGTGAATCAGTGATCACAATAAAAAAGATCCGGCTGTGTTGGTTGTGGGGTTCTTCATAAATCAGGACGCGTTTGGAACCCTCATAGTTTTAACCTTGTGCTTAAAATATCATAGATAGATAGATAATATTCTTTATTGCACTCCAAATAACAACTAAAATAAAACAAGAATAATAAAAAAAATTAACGTAACAGTAAATTAATAAAAAGACAAGTAAATTATGAAAAAGTGCAAAAGGCGGCCTTATCGCTGATATGAATATATTGATATATACAGAAATATGTATACATGGAAATGTTTAATATGTGTACATTAAATAATTAAAATGAAACATACGCCCATTTAATATAAATATTACATTTATACTTCAATTACTATAATCACACACGTTACACACATTACTATATTATATTTCTTATAAACAGTACATAGATAGAAAATAAATAAGCTAAAAAGGTAAAACAATAATATAAATGTATAAATAATAATAATAATGGAAACCCGATCGACCAATATCATCACTGAGATAAATACAATTGTTTCACCTGTTTTTTAAAAATGTGCAAGGAATTAGCTCTAGAGAGTGATTCAAAAATTTGAATTCTTTTCTTTTCGCTCCTTAAGATATTCAGGAGACTTAGAATTGCAGAGTATGAGAAAGTATGTGAGAAATACTGCGAAGGCGTATGGAAAGCCACGTGAACTTGTTGTGAAATTCGGAGACGTGTAAGAATTTATGAAGGCTAAAAAAATAAACCGATTACATAAATGTTAAAGGCGTTGAAGCCTATTAAGCCTTTTCCTCGGTAATATTCCTAACAAAACCGTTGGCATAGTCAAGAATTAGAAGAAGGTGAGATTCTGCTATCGCATTTTTTGTAGGAATAGATATAGAGGTAAAAAGTTGTTAACTTTATCATTAAGAGAAATAATATCGCTATCAAACAGTACAGTACAGTTAATTTTTGATTCCCAATGACTATGAGTAGTGTTGAAGGATTAACGTTTAAGCCAAAAGATTTAAACCAGTTTGGTATACGTTGCAAATCAATATGTATATTATTAATGCAGGTAGGAAAATTCGTTAAGTTAGTTAGTGAGTTTATCGGGAGATCCACCACTCGAGATTCTACTACTTGTATACAAGTGGTAGAAAGAAGAAATATGGGTGGTTATGGAGGTAAAAAAATTTAAAAGAGAAGAAGAGATAAAACGTCACCTTGAGGGACGCCGGTCTACACTGCGCACCAAGTAGAGTGCTAGTTATCAACGCGAATACGTTGCCGGCGGCGCGGCGGTGCAAGTATGAATTAAACCAGTTAACTACATCAAGAGATATGGTAAGAGAACTCAATATGGTTAATAACAAATAAAAATCAACCATCCCAAATGCATCACTATAATTTAGAAAGGTCAGAATAGCAAACTTTTGATTATCCATACCACTCCTGATGTCGTCGATGATTATAACGAAGATAGTTGTCGTACTATGACCGTGACGGAAACCAAATTGGAGGGGATTAAGGAGGCAGAGCTTATAAAGATATAGGAACAATAGTTAGTAGACAAGATGCTCAAGGACCTTAGATAAAAAAGCAAGTATGGAAATTGGACGATAGTGAGAAAAATTACTAAGATCAGGCTTTTTAGGTATAGATATGATTAGAGCGTCTTTCCAGGACTTCGAAAATGTTGAACAATGAATGGAATGATTAAGAATTGAGGTGATAACTATAATAACAATATCAATAATAATAATAATAATAATGTACTAGTAGAAGTATAATGTTGATAAGCTGATTTAAGTTTAAAATGACGACAAAAATTATTGCCTGATGCAAAATTGTAGTCATTCAAGAAGCTGATGGACGTTTTATCGTAATTAATTTAATTAGGGCGTAGCGACAGTAAACATTTAAAATATTGTTGTTAAGAAGGGAGATTTTCTTATCTACTGTCGTTAATAAGACTGTTAGGAATGGGAGGACATTTAGTTTATCACCTTCTCAAAGCGTCATAATTTAAGCGAAACAGTTTACATATTTGCCTAAATGTATTCTATTCTTCTAGGAATAATAAATAATATCATGTCCAGAAAATTCAAAATCGGAGTGTTGCCCAAATTTATTATTTTATTTTATTGTTACACATATTAATGTTTGTATCGTCATTGAACGACTATTCTGTTTATGTTTATAGTTTTTTGGATGTTAAATAAAAATGCTATAAAAGGCGATTTATTTGGAAGGGACAGAAATTATATTATAAGATAATCTAATTCACGTCCCTTGGTTAATAACGGGTACATTAATAAGGTACAAATTTTAGCGATGAAAAATCAATAATATTACCTAGGAAATATAGTATGTGACTCATGAATAGGTATTCGATTTTTTTTTCTAATAAATAGTTTAGTTTCTAACAATATGTCAAGTTTTATTGCTTGTAGCTAATCATTGTTTTAAACACAAAGTACTTTTAATTTCATTGATTTAAGATTATATTTGTTACAAAATATTTTTTTGATGTAAATGTATAAGTTTTATAATTACACTATATTTTAAGATTACATTTCATCCATCATTTAAATTATTGGATGTAAATACAATATATTATGTTACTTATACGCAGAGGGAGAGAGAGTATAAACGTATAGGTACAGAGAGATACGAGAGAACGAGTGAGTACAGAGAGAGTATAAACGTATACAATTCAATAAATTAAATAAGTTTTTTCAGTAGCAAGAGCGCGGAAGGGTATAACAACCACCAAACGATCTATAGAATTCGTAAAAGAAGGCTCCTCCAAAAAATCAAAAGCGAAGCCTTATTCAATATTAGGCGCGGCTCCTGATTGGATTCTCATGATGGACACGTATGAAAAGCATTACAAAATCCCTGGGGATGTTGGTGTTTCGTCATCCAGACCGGACTTATTCCTGTATTCGAAACATCTGAGGCGCGTGATACTTGTGGAGCTTACTGTTCCTTGGGAAACAAACATCCCAAGGGATCACACATTCAAGCTCAATAAGTATTACGAACTAACCAACGAACTGATCAGGAATAAATTTATAGTTAGTTTGTACGCGGTAGAAGTGGGAGCGAGAGGTATAACAGCAAAATCTCTCTATAGCCTACTTAAAGATCTTGGCCTTTCTAGAACAAGCATCGGTTCATTTCTAGAACGTACTTCAAAGGCGGCATTAGTAGGCTCTTTCCAAATTTGGTTAGGTAGGGAGAGGAGTGTGGAGGGTGAAGGTGAGCGTTTTTGCGCATAATAAAGGGGCCCCTTAAACCTACTCCTGGGTTGCAAGTCCCAGGCACTGCTTGCACTCCTCTCCTTGCAACGCGATGGGCCCGGCACCCGCACGGTGAATCCATGGATTGCTAAGAAGCTTCGTCTTTAAATTTTATATTTTTGAAATGAGTTCCATCTCTTATATAGAAGTCGAACATTTTTAAAAGAAATCTAACTAGGAAGAAAAGAAATTTAATAAAAGTAAACATTATTTCTCGAAGTTTCGTTTTTTTCTATAAACCCTTAGAAATATAATGATATTTAATTTATAAAAGCGTAAAATGACCACTGCCACTTTTTAGTTAATATTATTATATTTTCAAATAATTGGTAACAAAAATACTTAATTTTCATAATTTTTTTACAAACTAGGGTAGGAAAAAATATTTTAAACAAATTTTACTTGATAAACAAAACCGATTTAAATTACGTAATGAATTTGCAATTACTTAGTTTTAATATAGTTTTTGATATTTTAATGTTAATTCGAAGCTTAAATATTTTGGCTTTTCAAGTTGGTTAAGTTGGTTTGAATCACGCTTCAGCATATTTGTAGACTAAAGTATATAAAAAAGATCTTTAAGGTATGCAACATGCGTTGCAGAAAGGGATGCTCTAATTATTTTCTTATAGTTTTATGCGGAGGCTAATTTAATTATTCCATAAAAATTGAAACTTTATAAATGTATCATAATAAAGCCTATACAGGAATTATAATATAGAGCCGCGACTAAACATACGTAAATGTATGAATTATATTCTATGCCTTTATCATTCTTAATAATATCGTTTGATTTAGATAACCATAGATCACTTAATTAGTATATACGAATAAATGTTATTAGTTATTGAAACATTTAATCCGAAAAATTATCAAATATATTTCTCAAATAAAACATTGAAGGATGGTTTCGCTTTTCTTTTGATCTCATTGCCCGTGACTTTGTTCTCTAATAATAAGAAATATTCAACTTAAGCAAGAATTTTACATAATTATAGTAAAGAAAATAAAAAGTATCTTAAGAGGACCTGTAATATACTACGTAAAAGAAAACCATTTCAGCATGAATTATTCTACGTAATATTTCTACTTAATACTCTCTCAACTCAGGTAAGACAGATTCAGCATACTTTACAACTGGTTCTTAGATTATTTTTATATTCCCAGAGCTCTAAGGACAAGTACCTCCTTTGTAGAAGAATTGAGATTACTTCATGTGATATATTTTATAAAACCTTGTGGTAAATATTTGTAAGTGTAATTTAAAATTTGTTGAAAAATTTTGTTATAAAGATTATATTAGCTTTTCTTTGCACACTTGTATTATTACTTCAGACTTAAATAAAAAACAATCTCTTATCACCTAATACTTATGTTTATCTATATATTTAAAGATTTATAATAATTGCTGCCCAAACTAATCTTCCCCTAATATTTTTTCAAGTCTTGTAATCATCCTAAGCGTTAATTCTGATGATTAACCAACAAATTAAATTGTACATTTGTATTTTCCCAAAAATAAGACATTATTAGTGAGTGAAACGTATTACGCGCTAACCGTGGCAATGGGATAGCCAAACTAATTAACAACTTTTTCTGTCACTAAACAGAATAAGTTGTTAATTAGTTTGGTTACGATTTTAATGGAATAACTTTTAAGTTATTGCATTAAGATTGTTTACATAAACAGATAATCGGAGACAATGACAATTATTTTTATATCATATACTGAACATATATTTTGCCTTATTTTATTATATGTATAATATGCATATCTTGATTGTATGAACAAATAAAGAATAGTATAATAGATCCACTTAGGAATGACTTGCAACTGTGTACATTGAAAGGGTTTACCATACGTGAACTTAATAGAACTAGCAGACTACAACTACTACAACGAAACCTTAAATTCCTTTTTTTTATTAAATTTAACTTAATAAACCTTAGCAACCATAATATGTAACTCTACTTAACATATGTAACTCTACTTAACAATCTCAATTGTTTTATATATTTTCAATAAAATACAATTCATAATTAATTGATGCATTTTTTAATGTAGCACGCACTCTTGAGAGAAATTACATATCATAAATCACAAGAGCTACGACCGTAATATTCAAGTCTCGTCAGCAGCAACCGTAAAGTCATTATATAAATTCTGATATTGCACACGTAAAATGTAAGTTTTTGTATAACAAACAAGCTGTTCCATAAGTACAATCATTGAAAACTATTCCATATTAAAAATTATCATAAAAATCCGAAAAAATATTATGTGATTTTGATTTTTATAATTTTCTCTAATTCTAGTTATTTATTTCATTAACATTCTACATATTCTATTTTTTTTTCGTTGGAATAATGGAATGGAAGGGCACATAGAGTACGCTGCCATTTTTTAAGCTACCTACTAAAAACCAACGGTTGACCTCATCGCCTTGGTGGGATGCTACGGGATCGCTTTCGCAATCACCGTGACGCCTAGGCGAAAGTTTCTCCCTATGAGGGTGCCCTATCAACTAAGGGCACCCTCACCTCGTAAGCCTATGTAGGCATAGGCCTCGTAGGCCTCTACGGCTAGAGAGAAGACTCGGGCTAATCCCGTCTCCTTTTATCCAACCCTCCCCCCCCCCACCCCGTTGAGGGCAACACCGCCGATCACGGCGCCATCGCCTCGACCCCCGGTTCACTGCGCTCCACGGTCAAGGCGGTCTTCCCCGGGACGCGTGGAGCCTTGCAGTCGTTGCTCCCTAACACGTGGCCTGCTGAGAGACCACGATCGGTAAAGATCGTGCACAGCAACATTCCGGTGTTTCCGGTGTGACCCGCCACGCTACAGCGGTAACAGGCAACAGGCAGTGTTACGGTCTACCTCGGAACGACAATTGGCATGTATGTGCCCGAGCTCTCGGCACTTAAAACAGCGCAAAGGCCGCCCACAAGAAGCTTTCGCCACACCGTCGGGCAAAGGAAACGCCTAAACCCCGGAGTCCCGACGAATCTCCCCAGCCTGGAAAGACTCGCCAGATGCGGCGAATCGCTTTCTCAACGTCGTCCTTCCCAGCTGAATCGTCTAGACCTTTAAGCCTCACGGTACATGCCGAACAGGCCGGGCGACATCAGTCACCCCGTCTAATACTGGGCAAAGCTTCGCCACCAGTGATTCCGCCTGCTCCGGAGCACCTTTGGGCAACTCCAAAAGCCTGGCACCCGCCACTGACCGGCGAATCTTAAGCCCATCCCTTAGGCCTATGTAGCCAAGATTGACCATTTCGGAGCCACGCCTCAGGACGTGGACGTAAGTCACCCCCGCCGCTGTCCCCTTGGAAGTACCCACGGAAACCTTGAGCTCCGTGAACACCTTCCGGACCTTCAGTATCTATTCCCTGAGGAAGGAGACCTCGCGACAAAGACGGGCGTTATCCACCCAAATTCGCCGCGACTCCTGAGGTTTTCCACTCACCGCATATTTATAAAAGGAATATAATTCTGAAATCAACAATATTTGTATCCCCGTAGTCTAACAGTTTAAGATAAACTAGTTAATATACGCTCGTGAACCACCTGAATGACTAAAACTATTCTTAACATTTCGCAATTATTTTATTGTTTATATGTTTTTTACGGTTCACAGCTTTTAATGTATTAAAAAGTAAAAAAGTTTTGACCATTGTTAATATTGGAATTATCAATTGTTGATGGTCATATTGGAAATATTGGAATAATAAAAGAAAGTATAGGACTGTTTTTAATATACTCGTTTTAAACAAGTGCATAGCGATTCAAAACATTAATTACGCAAATTTACACAATTGTCACTGCAGAAGCGATATTACGTTCTTATTTAAACACGAGTTAAGATTGTCGTTGTTTTATTAAAAAGATATACCATATAAAATTATTCACACACATAATAAAATTGTCACTGATCCATTTCTGTACATGAAAAATATTAGAAAAAAACATGTAAAGGGATCTTTATAAGAACCAGAGAACCCAAAACAATGGTTTTTTATTTTGGCTGTCTGTTTGTATATTTATATGTCTGTATGTTTGTGCACGCTAATCTCCAACACAGCTTAACCAATTTGAATGCGGTTTTCACAAATGTATTATCACAGACTTCACTTAACATTTAGTGTTTATTTCATCTAAATCATTTAAGAAATAAAAAAGTTGTGTCAATTTATGTAAATCACGTAATACGTACCATGCAAATTCTTATTCTATACATGTAATAAATCTGTAGAGGAGTAGTCTTAGTACATTAAAAATATTTAAAAAAATATACCAGGATGTGAAGTGATAACTAATATAATCTATTTTCAGCTTTTTTAAATCTTTGTCTGTTCATCTGTTTGTCTTTTAGTTATGCACGAAAAAAAAATATTTTAAAAAATTCTCACAGGTCCCCCTGTATATAAGCAAGAGAACCCAAAACAATGTTTTTAATTTTTTTCTTTATGTCTGTTCGTTTTTATGTCTATGTTTGTGCAGGCTAATCTAAAAACAGATTAATAGATTTGGATGCAGTTTTCGGGAATATATTGTCATGGGATGCACTTTATATATTGTTTTTTTTTTAATCGGTTAACAAATAAAGAAGTTAATAATCTCTTATTATCATACCATTGTTGCTTACCAGTTTGAAGGTTTATAGTTTTTACATACATTGGTTAGTAAGTACAAAGGGTATGTTTCATCAATTTCGAAATCTACGCGTACGAAGTCGCAGACACACTTAGTACTAAATAAACCTAACTTACTTGATATATATTCTGTAGGTTATTTTTAGGTATTTAGTATTCTATTAAATTTACGGAGCAGTTTTCCAAACTAGTGAGTTAGCAACACGAAGCTCATACTTACAGTCTGGTAAGTATTAATTTACTTCGCATTACCATACGCTACATTACGCTACTTATAATGTTTAATAACATAAGATCATTATTTGATATTTTCTGATTATGAAGCTGTGTTTGTCAAGGTGGTTCTTAGCTATGATTGGTTGAAATAGAAACAGTCGTCTCCAAGATATTAACGTTTTATTGGCGAAAGGTTCTTATGCAATAATTAGCTGTTCCCAGCGACTTCGCCCTCGCTATATAGAAAAAAGCCTTCGTATGCAGGCCAAAAGGTTTTAACACTTATTTACTCAGGTAAAGTACTTTGTTAGGGATAGCTGTTGCCCGTGACTGCGTCCAAGTAGACTGTAAAAATTATATTTATTTGACTTATGATTGTAGTCATACAGAGTCAGCTAGTGGTGATATAAGTCCCTTCATCATAGTGTAATTAGTGATTGTAAATCATTTTAACTCTAAATGTTTATATTTATTAATATTCATTTCATACCTATATGAAAAAGTCTTGAATCATGTTACTTAATACATTTATAGTTTAATACGTTCACGCAGATCCTTATTTTTTTGTATTAAATATAGCTTATGTTCATCAGAGGGATAATATACGATTCTAAAGGTAAAATATTTTACGAAATCGGTCAAGTAGTTTCGGAGCCTATTCAATTCAAACAAACAATCAAATCCTTCGGCTTTATAATACTAGTGATGATGATGATGAAGATTATAAAATATAGCCTATGCTCATCGAGAATAATGTAGGATTCTAATGCAAAAAGAATTTAAATCGGTCCAGTAGTTTCAGATCCTATTCAATTCAAACAAACAAACAAATCTTTCCTCTATATAATATTAGGATTAAAAAACCTCCGATACAAAAAGACCTCTAAAAAGAATAAAAATAAAATTATTATGTACTTATTGAAGTCTTTGTGTCAGGGGGCCGCTTAATAAAGGAAGAAATTAAAATGCAAATAAAGAACTTACGATATCGAATCGTATAGTCTAAGTCCTCAATGATTAACTTCGTACAATCGACACCATCATCAATGTACATACAACGGTCCTCTGACGTAACGACTTCAATAAATACATAATAATATTATTTTTATTCTTTTTAGAGTTCTTTTGTATCGGGGGTTTTTAATTTTAATATTTTTTTTTATGACAATGTTTAAAATCCAAAAATATATATACTATTTGTACAAATATACATATATTTAAGAATAGCAACTTCTTTTATATGAATTACATTACAAATGTGCTAATAAAGTAACATAAAAGTATACAACTTTTTAAAATATAGCTTTAACTCCTTATAGTATGGATTTGTAGTATGAATACAATTTTTCAAGAGCAGTAGTTACAACTACTTCAACACTCAGCTCTAGTACCTTACGTGTTTAGATTCTAAAGTAGAACACTTCAGTCTCAACTACACTTTACACAAAACGTATGTCTAGACAAAAAATTATACATGCCTAAAAAATATGACCCGAAGAACAATTTTACAGTGGCAGTTAAAAGGGATATTGATTCTTAGTTTGTCTAATGGATTATTTGTTATTTAACGAATCAGAATATTAAATAAAAAAACGTTTTAACTAATCAACTATTCTTGGTTGGTATGTTGATGAATTCTTATTTATTTATCTGTTTCAAGAAGGTGTGATCCTATGTTGCAGATTTTTTTTTTATTAAATCGCTATTTAACGCCAATTTCAGACCCATTTAAAACATTATTTTTAGACCTCACAATATGGCGTTCAAATTCCCCAATTTTCTTTTTGTAATATAACCCAGTGTTACTTGCACCATCGAGACATATCTACCGATACTTCATACGTCAAAATCCTTTAAGCCGTTTAGGCTGAAGCAGGAAACATGCAAATATTTACATACATATATTTGAATAAAAGAACACTCCTTTTAAAGCCGTCGGGTAATAAGAAGGATTTTCACAAATACTTATGTAAGATTCAGTGAATCAAATTATTAAAAACAGGAGCTCCTGTGGCGATTATGTATTTGCGCTATAATCTATGTTATGTCACAGACAAAACCATATGAAAAAAATAGTATATCTATAATCTAAGTGTTACTTTAGTACATAAACTAAAATATTGCCAAGTTTCATCAAAATCCGTAGTTTTGGCCTGATTGAGTAACAAACATCCATCCATCCAAACATTCAAACATTTGCACGTATAGATAGATGCCCTCGTAAGCACATCAAAGAAGTTTAATTAAAATTTAATTTTAAACTAAAATTGTTTTTCGATGTTACAAGTTAATCTCAGGAATAAACATCAATTGTGTTTTCTTTGTTATACACTTTGTATTCATGTGTTATAAAGAAGTACCTATCTTAGTCTTTGTCTATTAACATGTATACTTAATTAATGTTTTTTATCTATTTTTCAACACAGAACTGTGAACGTATATATATTATTTATTATTTTATTTCACAAAAAGGTAACTCTTCGAGTCATCATAAAAAATGATTAATAAGGAAATTATTTTAGAATAATTTCATAAAATATATTATAAAATTGTAATACAAGTTTATTTAGCGCTCTGAAACGTAAAATAATTAGATTGTTCGTTGTTATTATATCAAAACTTACCACACCTAAACACTGAAAGAATCTTGGATGTGGCTTTTACAAGTTTATTTTAAATTCGAGTACTAAGAAGGCAATGAATGAATTGGCACGGGCGATTTATCTAGGTCAATACTCTTGTGATAAATTGTGGGTGGCGATCATTTATCATAACTCGGAACAAGTATATTGACATTTGCTTGATTGTATTACTGTAATATAAAAAAAAAACATAATAGTCTTTAAACCTTGTACAAAATATCTTTGTAATATGTAAAAAGTGATAATAGGCCATTTTACGTATCAGAGCTAACTAGACTGATCTATGAAGAAAGGGTCACAGAGAGAAATACTAATAAACTGAACATAGCATGCGACAATAATTAAAAACCCAAATATTATGTTGTCATTAGAAAATCTAAAAAAATAAAAAATAATTACACAATTTTATTTATTTTTTTATATTTACATAAATTTATGGAAAAATAATGTATTTACATTTGTCGTTAAATAGATTATTTTAAATCATAATTTATTCACTTCTAAAGCACTATCCTTACCTATAATAAATGTATTTATTACGTAAACTCAAAGCAGTATATTATATTTTTTATTAAGAATACTTATCTGGTATTCTCAACTTAATGATATCAAAATAAATATTATTATAATACAAATTTAAAATTACAAGCATTTTTTGAGTATCAATAGTTGTTAGTAATAGTTGAAGGCAATGTATGATTATTGGTAAGAATCGTGTAAATTCACAATTATTCCATGCAGCATCCGAGACATCATTTATAACTGTGAAATTCACCTATTCATTTTACCTGTCTTGTTAAAATTAAATTTAATAATCAAGAAGAAGTCAAGAATACCTAAACAAACTACATTCGACGTATTTAATTTAGATATCGATTTTAGAATTTAAAAGCGTCAAAAATATACAAGTTCTATCTCAAGTAGTTAATGTTTCACGTGGTCTGTACTGATTTGTTATCTGATATGTGTTATTATAATTCAAACTTTAACATTCACTTGAATTTAAATAACACTTTTCCTTAAATTTGTTCACTGTTGCCACTGTTTGTGGTAATATTTTTTGTTTCATTTTTCTTTATTTATTCCAAAATGTGAAAAAGTGTATACAGTATTAAACAAAATAAAGTTATGTTTTTGTATAAGCATTAGGTAGGTAAAATATTAAGTGCCACAACGCCTACCCCATATAATTTTTCTTTCAAGGACAAATTTATTATGTATAATGTACAAAATATATTCAAACACACACGCGTATATAAATTCAAACGTAGAAAGGCGTGTTTTGTTTAATATTCATTAATTTGAAACGAAATCTCAGATATTATCCACAATAATATTTTTGTCATATTTTTATATTTTTGTTCGTATTTAACTATTTTCGTTTATATCTTCGTTAAGTATAGAAAAGAGTCAGAAATGTAAAAAGAGATATAAATTTACATTATTTATTGACGTGACAACGTCTTAAATTAGGTTGCGGCTGGGAGTCACTTATGAAAAAGTGTAACGCCCGGTAACGTTACGATGAGTCACCGAACGAGAGAGAGGCCCGCCGAATGCCTTGCGTCTCTCTCCCACTCAAACATGATCGGTCCGCCGAGCAATGTTTTGATTTTCAAATTGATTCTTTAAAATTACAAATATTAAGAAAAAGTGGCAGATATAAGAAAACTTGATTTAAAATGTGTTGAGCAAGAATTTTAACATCTAATTTAAGTAAATGTTTTAATTTTCAACTTCATTATTTACAATTACGAATTTTAATTAATTTCAAATTTATTTAGCAAAAATTTTAACCTTCGATCTGAATAAGTGTTTTGATTTTCAAATTGATTCTTTAAAATTAAAAATATTAAAATATATAAAATCAGAAGTGACGTCACATAACATTATCTGTACTTATTATTATTTAATATGTAGGCCAGTACATGTGACCATACTTGGTAGACACAATTGGAAATAGTATTTTTTTATAACTGAAAAAAATAAATATATAAAATACTGGTAGCAAACAATAACTTCAATGATAGATATCTCCGCAACTAATTGATGTATCGAAAAAGTCTGTAAATAAATTTTGTAAAAAATAATAACATCAATAATATAATATAAAATAAATAATATATAAAATGATTTTACGTGACAACGTCTTCATCGTCCTATCCTCAACAAAATCACTCAAATTATTAAAATATTGTGCAATTTAATAATATTCATATCAATAAATATTCTACCGAGAAAAAGACGTGGTCACGTAAATCTTCCCCCGTAAAACCGACTTTACAGGCAACCATATTTTTTTTTTGTTACGAAAGCGTTAGTTTGTATAGTAATAATTACTAACCTAACAAATAAATTTAGAGTATCCCGATAGTCAATTATATTTTTGAATAATCAGATATGTATAAATGTGCACAGATCTGGATATGGACATATATTCTTAAAACAATTTTGTTAAATAATTGTATTTAAGTTTGCAATGGTATCAGACTTATATAATAATCTAAGAATGTTAAAAACTTAAAAGCTCATACTTTTAAGCTAGACTGTGAGTACATTTTGTTTCAGATGAAAATAAATTGACAAATGATTCTAACTTTACGAACGTATTCGAAAATTTACATTTACATTTTGATTAAATTTATTGAAGCCGTTGATAATTTAATTCCTGTATTTGGTGTGAAATATATTCGAACTTACAATGCTTGTAAATTTACTAAATGTAAGGCATTTTTTATTGTTTTAATTTTTTCATATACATAATAAAGACAACGCCCGCATAAGAGATTATATTATCCCTGTGTTGCGGTTTACTTCACAAACATAAATTATAGATTATAAGTTTCACCCAGACATGGAAGATCAATCTGTAGATCACACAAATAAATGTTCCGTGTGGTGATCGAAAAACCCTCTATCTTTGGTTCAGCAGTTAGTGGGTTTTTTTTGTAATTTCTCCCGCATGGGTGAACGGAATCAATTTTTAACATGTTCCTTTTTGTAGGTATTCAGCACGTGTACGTTACAGTGTCTTTAGATACAAGCTACATTAGCACGGCATTGTTTTATAGAAAACATTCATCGCATATCTTGTCCACACAACACTGTATTGTGACAACTGCCAAAATATTAGTGGTAACCAACCAGCAATTGTTGGTTACCACTAGTATTTTTAATGTTCTTGTTTCACAAAACAAAATAGGGCCAAAAAAATACGTTATTATGCTAACATATAAGCACACAAAACATCAAGCCAAATGTTATAAATATTGACATGGGTCAATATTATTTAATTATTTATTTTCACTGGTAGATAAGTAATTAATTTATTTTAGGAAATGTAGCGATCTTTTACATCGAAAAAGTGTAATACATTAATTTCGTATTCATATACATGGTCTGTTTAAAAAATTGAGCGACAATTTTTTTTACGATAATTATTGATTTATTAAATAATGTTTATTTGTCCCCTTCAAGTAAGTCTTAACGAAGTAAATTTCTAATAACGAATCTATATTTACAATAAAATATTATATTATTAGTTTTTCTTAATTTAATTATGTCAGTAAAAATATTTTACCTGTTTAAAATAATTATAAACAAGACAAAATCTTAGTTAAAGAGAATTATTAGAAACGTATAGAGTTTACGCGAAAAGCCTTCAAACTAGTTCTCAGAGATAAGCGAAGTTTGCATTTGCTAGAGAACTTTGCATTATTCAGAGAACCATCCCTTTGTATGAACTATGAAGTTTGCTGTCCTTCAGTACTAGACATTTAGGCTGCATATTATTATACACTCTACTCTCGCCGTGGATCTTATCTTATTATTTAATACGTAGGTAATATGAGCTCTTTAATTTTATAGTATCTCAAGTAATATTTTAAATAACAGATAAATTGATATCTATGTTTTGGCTTCCACAACCCGTTGTAATGAATTCTTTCATTTTTAATTAAATATGTTTTACTTGGTAAAGTAGAATTAAAACTTTATTAAAAGTTTAATATAAGACCTTGTTTTAAAAAAACAGGACGATTCAACAATTCATGCAAAGCAATAATGAAATAGTTAAATTTAATATGTTATAACCGTGCATACTTGCATATACTTGTTTCCTGTGGGCTATTTAAATGAAATAAAATATTTATTAATTTAATTTATTATAAAAAATCATTAATATTGTTATGTAATAAAACTACTCTCTAAGTGCCGGCAATGAGAATTATATATTTTTTTATATCAAGACAGAAGAAATAAACGCGCTAGGTAACTGTTGTGGCATGCTACGACAGTCAGTTATTACGTCAGTACATATCAGTCAATTATGTATCTTCAATTACCTAAAACTAAATAATTAATCAACCATTGGGTTGATACAATTTTGACCAACTACAGACAATAAATTCTATAATAAGTAACTAAATTGTTCTAAATAATTACATTAATGACTTTTCTAGGTAACAATCCTCAATTCAATTCAGGTCGTCTTTCGGGGGGACTTTAATGCTTGTTATCAGGACTGGCTGTTCCTGTACCAGAAAACCGACCATGCTGGAAGAGAAGCGTGGAATTGTGCGTTGTCTTTCGACCTCTTTCAGCTGGTGAGGCAAGCGACGAGGGTACCAGATGTAGTAGGCCAATTGCCTGAACCTTTTCTTGACAACTGATCCGAACAGGTATCGTGTAGAGGTCACCTCTCCCTTGGGAATTTCTGATCACTGTCTACTGTAATCTGTGTTTACAGCTACCAGCTCTCAAACCTGTGAGTATGGAAATACAAGTCAGCAGATTGGGATTGGATACCGCATTTATTTGTGTCTTATCATTGGCGGCAGGTCTGCTCCTCTTTTTTGGATCCGTCGAGTTGCGCGGATGCTATTACCGATGTGGTGCATCAGGCAATGGAGTATTTTATTCTTTTTGCTCACGTACTTATCGAAGGCAAAGCTCGATCATTGTTTAATTCCGAATGTGAACGTTCTGAAGACCGAAAATATTTTGTAGACCTCGATTGGGCTGATGTTCGACGCCGTAAGACTCCGGATGTAAGTTCAAAGCCCTTAACCAAGCTGCCAATTCCTATAAAAAGGGATTGCGAAAGGCTCGTCTTGATCTAATCGCTAAGACTGGCGAAAAGCTGTCTGTTAGACCATTTGACAATCAAGCTTTCTGGTCTCTTACCAAAGCGATCGAGTCAAACTTCTGCCAACCCTCACTGCCTGCTCTACTGAAGCCAGATGGATCCCTGGCCCACACAGCAACAGAGAAAGCGAATGTATTTGCCTCTCTGTTTGCTGAGAATTCGCATCTAGACACTGGCAATGCTTCTCTAGCACATTTTTCTCACTGCGGTATTTCGATGCCTGAAATCTGCATCACGAACGAAGAGGTAACGAGAGCATTGTGTCGTTTAGATGTGAATAAAACCAATGGTCCTGATAGTATACCAGCCATTCTGCTCAAGACATGCATAGCTGAGGATTCTCCTCTATTGACACGTCTGTATTGCCTGTCTTTCATGACTGGAATAGTGCCGAAATCTTGGAAGCTTGCCAACTTACAACCAGTGCCCAAAAAGGCAGCCAAGCCAATCCTGCAAATTATATACCTATTTTAATCACCTCCATACTCTGAAAGATTATGAAACGTGTATTGAACTCACGCCTTCTAGCGTACCTAGAACGTAACGATCTCTTCAATGAAATTTGACAGGGTCTGGCATGCGAGCATTTTAAGCAAGCTTTCAACGTTTGGTATATCTCCTGGTCTGCTTGGGTGGGTAACGGATTTTCTGAGCCAGAGATCCTTGGAAACCTTGACAATAAATTCCGGAGTGCCTCAGGGGTCCGTTCTTTCTGCAACTCTCTTTGCCAAGTACTCGGGCTAGTAGAGATGAAATACAGTCTGAAAGTGAAGCCAGGGTGCAACGTATGAATGACAAATATTAGGCACTCTCCGCATGAGGCAATGCCAATATTTTCAAATTTAACGCTACTAAAATGCTGACGTGTCTATTCACCGCCAAAAGGAGCAAGAAAAGAGTGAATAGATTGCTAGGTTAATGCCCCTTACCGCCTACGACTACATCTCCACTCTCTTTTAGGTGGAATGTAGTCAAGCATTAACCTAGTTTTGTATTTAAAAAAAGTTAATTTAAAATGTTTTTAAAATAGTTAATAGGTTTAAAAATGTTTTTACTAAAATTAAAAATATTTTTTAAAATAATAATTTAAATGTAAATTTTGCGTTGATTAATTTCAAACCTATAAAACAATTGTATTAAAATGATATTATGTACATAATACGGACATAAACAATATAAAAACAATTATTGGTTATCTTGCGTCCCATACGAATAAGAATATATATAAGTTAATCGACGTCAATATATTTATTTTATATGTTTAATTATTACTTATTGTAAAAAAAATATACAATGAAAAATAATCAAATCACAAAATATAGTAAATATTTCGCAACCATTGTTTGAAAGGTTTTTAATTTCAATAAATTATGAAAGTACCCATATATTTAAACCAAGTTTCGAAGTGTAGTACTAAATGGAACGCAACAAAATTTACCAGTGGAACAGCAGATAATACTCGACAAAGTGACGGACAATCCCCAGATTGGGTAATGCTTTTATCTGTTTAATCTAAAACCTTAGAAGTTTTGTATTTGATATTTTTAACTTATAATTATTAAAGTGTTGAAATTCCACTAATTATAATTAATGCCACCAAAACTTTTTAAACAATCCAATAAATTCGTAAAATAATTTATCCGGTTTAAATAACGTCTGTAATACTTTAAATTAATTATAATAACTCATTCCGATAAAAACGTTAAAGATAATGCTATAATAAATAAAACCCCAAATTGCTGGTTATGTTCCGAGTACAAATACAAAAATTAAAACAATGGATGTTGTAGTTTTGCAACATCACACGAAATAAATTTCTTTTGGTAAATAAAGCGAATACCATAGCTTAAATGTAAGTAGACTGTTACTGTATAAATAATATATCAAAACCCAAAAATTAAATTAAAATCGATAAACGCAATTTTTAACTAAGATGGATAGCACTTTAAATTTTAAAAAGAGATAATCAAATCAGTTTAAATTGTTTAAACCAACATAGACAGTATATAATAATTGATAGTTACAAAGCAGCTGTAATATTATGCAAAACCTAAACACATTTATATCGTATTTTACCTTCTATGGTATTAACTTTATTTCCCTTATAGTTTCCAATGAACCTCCTATCTCAATAAAACTTTAAAGAGATGTTTTATCAGTTCTCATATCAATATTACAAGAAAAAAAATAAACTGTTTTGCAGAATCCATAAGATTTGACTTAATTTTTTTTTTTCATTTGAAAAAGTGGATATCATACGAATGTTGTACCAAGCGTATTGTACCAATGCTGTACCAATATTGAACTATAGTTCAATATATATATCATCATATTTTGTAAAGAATTTTCGCTACATAAATCACTCCACAAACTATTTACCAATAGCATTTCCGAGAGCGATGGAACATTGGAGACGCGGCTTATGTGAGATGACTTTAACCTACTTTTCGAAGATAAACGTAGTTGTTCAGAATTTTGCATTATTCATCATGTAATCCTTTTATATGGACCCTGGAGTCAGTCATATCGACCTATATTTTTATATATCTTTATTTTTATAAAATATTTATTCGGAAATTATAAAATATTTATTGTTTGACGGAACCTTGTTGAATATTTCCTTGTTGAGAAAATTATTTGGACAAATATGATTGCAATATATTTTTAAAGAATAGGTAAAAGAAATATTATATGACACAATTTTGTAGGCTTCCCTTTTACGTCATGACTCGTTTGCCTTAGAGCCGCGCTCAAATTACACGGCCATAAATTGTCACGCCGTGTCTGCATTTGTTCTACGTATACGCTTACTGTAAATATGTATATACATTTGGGAATATATTATGCGTTATACGCGTGTATATTATTTGCAGAAAATTATATTATTTACAGAAGTAATTTAAATAATACAATATAATGAGGTTAATTTAAATAGCAAGGTTTGGTTCGAAGGAGACATTATTACGGTTGTCCCATGTCTCATGTTATTACGGTTAAAATACGATCACTCTTAGTACCAAAAAGTGGTTTGATGGCTTTTTCTTGCCAGGATCTTCACGAGATAAAATTTTGCTAATAACATGTTGGAAGCAATACGAGTAATTACAAATTGTTTAATGAAGTCGGGATAGATAAAAAGTAGTTGTAAAATAATTGATATTTATCTTTCCAAACGAAGGAAGTATTTTTCTTTAGAAGTTAATAGTTTTGTTATTTGAAAAATTATAAGAATAAATTTCCAATAATTATATTTTAACATAAGACCTGGGAATGTTTTGACGTCTTTGGGACATCTTGGAATTGAAAAATTTAATACAGCTTTGATTTTTTCGGGACGACGCGACGACTTGAAATGTTAATTAACGATTTTCATAGTATTTTCTAAGATTTTCGCGAGTACTACATATTGAAGTAAAACTATTTTTTAAGGATTTAAGTCTTGTATTATTATGGGTCTTAGCATTCCTAATTCTAAAAAATCGACCTGGAAAGTACATGACCAAAATAAAGAAAGTTTCCATAATACTATTAACAACTACTTGAATAAGCTTTAACCACCTACGAATCGTTGTGCTCACAAAAATAAAGAAAACTGTTTTAAATTGAAAATGGGGAGAAATAAAGGAGAAATTGTAAAGAAATTTCATAGAGCTCTATGAAGTTTATATTATATCATCTCGCCTTAGGCGATAATCAACTTAGTCACCAAATGTCTAGAGAATTGAGATCAATTCTTAAATTAATCCAAGGCATAACAAATTAGTTAACAATAAATCGCGATAGCTTTGATCGGGCATAACATGAAGTAGATTTTGATAAAAATCCTTTTAAATACTCAAAAAACATTTTCAAGGATAAAAAAGGTAAAGGTTCTCTTGCCTAACGAGCAAATTATCGATTATTACAAAAGTACATACGAAATTCCAAAAAACCAAAGACTATATGGAGATCCAAACGAACTCAAATCTGAGACTCCTTCTGAAGATTTTCATGCCAACTCACTAACTTTGGTGGAGAGAATATAAACAAATTAATATTACGATATATATTTTAAATTAAAAAAAAATTAAACCTCGTAACAATATATATTTTTTTTTTGTACTAATAGTTTTACAATGACAATACTATCGGCATCTATTGAATGGCAAAGCAATTCTGTCCGTGATTTACTTCAATGTCTACGGTACAGTGACAACCGAAAAAATAAAAAAATTATAAAAGTTGCTATCAATGATGTATAATTATATAAAAACATATTAAAAGTTGATAATCTGACAGTTGAGCACAATACAATTACGTAAATACAAAAAACTTAACAGATAGGTTTTGGTTTCGCTTACCTACACGGTTCATAAACATTTTAACTTATCCTATAAATTACTTATTGAAGGTATTTATTTAGTGCAAATTTTGATAACAATAAAAGTTTATTGTTTACTACTTGCCTTTGCCTTAAATGTTTTAATTAGTGGAAGTTAAAAATAGCATTGTTGGAGTTAAAAATAAAACTTTAATAATAATTATACGTTTGTTACTCCATTTCCCTCAAGTATAAATAGTTATAAGAACATTTTATTCCTTGCCATTTTGAATGTACAGGTATTATGTTATTATCATAAATAAAACGTCTCAAGTTTTAGATTTTTAATTATCTTCTTAATATTTACAAGTATAAAATCATGTTGAGCAGTCTAAGTGAGACAGAAATAAAGCGAAACGTTCAATGGCATTTCCCTTTAGCAAACTTATCTACTCTAAAGTTGTTACGAGGTTAGAAGATTGCAAGGAAACTTTATCAACTGATTTGACTTTGAATATCATTCTTAAGTATCAATGGGTACGTTTCTTGATACGTTGTCACTGCTTTTAATACTGTTATTTAATTTAAGGGTTATTATTTTTAATTAAATTACTAAGTTGATAGCATCGACATTTAGGAAGCTGACAATTGCTGACCAAAGTAACTAATAAATTATTTGTGAATATTTTGAACCTAGAATATTTTGATTTTTGTCAAACAACTTCAACGTAAAAAAAAGTGTTTCCCTTTTTTATGTAGTTTATCCACTCATGAACTCAGAAGCAAAAAAAAAAATATTTTTTTTAAAATCAATTAGTTTAATGACCGAAAATTATTTAGAAGTTTGTATGTAATATATTTCAAGCTATAAAACATTTACCATAGCAAATTACTCTTTAAAAGTTTTATTCCTAGATAACTTATAACGTTTATGTTTTGCCAAATAAAAAAAAAACTATGTTCTTGTTTATAAACGTAATGAAACTATTATAAATGTAGGTATACCTAAATCAACCATGTAAAATTACGGACGTACGTCGCACTGTACTATGTAATTTATCGAGTATTTCTTAATTTGAGTTGGGTTACATGTCCAAATCCTAAATTAGTCTACCCACATATACAAACAGTTTTAAGTTAGTTTGCCGAAATATTTCAATCAAACGTCAATCAATATTTCAAACTCAATATATTATGCGGTTCTTAGTATAGTTACTAAGAACATAATATATATTTTTACCCTAATTCTTGTAATTATATATTTAAACATGTTTCTAGTAAAGGAATAGCGATAAATACATTTTAAAATAGATATAGCTTGTTTACATATTTGATGTTTTATCTACTTCGTATGTATTTAAAAGAATACTAAACTTTGTACTATTAGGGAGGTTAGTAAAAAGTCCAGAAAATTTTAGAAACATCGAAAACAAGTAGTTGTTCAAAACAGTCTTTACTTACGTTATACATTAAAACCTAGATAATTGATAACTCATAACGTATGACTAGGTATAACTAAACTTAATAGTTTTATTTAATTAAATACCCAATTAACATGACTTTTAATTTAAGTAATCAATATCACTTATTTCAACAACAAACGTTATTCTGTATGGAAAATCTTTTAAAGTAATATTTTGTAAAGTAATTTTTTTAGTAAAAAGTTAGTTACTTTAATTTTAGTAAAAAGATATACAATAATATTTATTACTTTTGTTTTATTTCATGTGCTACAATTAGTGATAAAAATACAATACTAGCAAAAACGTACACACAGGATGAGATTATCTCTTCAAAGAGATCTATTGTATTACTTAGAGCCACTTACTTAGAACGTATATTTTTCTGTTTTCAACTACATTAAGCTAAATTTATAGGTAGTGTCTATGTATAGATACAATAATAAATTAGTATATAGGAACTTACTTTAAATCAATTTCACTTGACCTACCGGATCATAGATTATTATAGAATGCTTGATCCTCCATATCGTTCTGGCGAAAGATTGCAGGTAAAGTATATCTTATTAGATCAGTACTAATATTATTACTTATGTAATACTAGTAGTGCTGTCCAATGTCAGTGGTACTTCGGAATATAAACAGTATATTCTCTTTTTAATAGAAATCCTGTTTGCTAGAATAAGAGTTTTTTGTTATTTCTTTCTTTAAAATGGGTTACAAACTTGGTAGTGTAACGAAATAAAATCAATGTTACAAAATAAAGTTTCTGTATAAGATATTTAAACAAATGTTTTAAAATTGCATGTTATGCCTCCTTTTTGCGACAGTGAAGCATGGCGGATCTACGGCGTGAGCTACGTGCCGCCAGGGTGTTGTCAGGGGATGTTCTCTTATTAATGTAATATTCTTATAAATTCGTCAATCCTCATTATTTCCGTATTGACCGACGCTCTTGACAGACGTCGGAATTCAATAGCTTTACGTACTTTACGGGACAAGTCAAAAACAAAGAATGAAATCTTAATTTTTACTAATTTTCCTAACATTATCGCCATTTTTATTTTATTAATTCATTTAGTGTGTATTTTTGTTATTATATTTAACTTGATATTTTATTAAACGCACCAATACTTAATTATTACTGACACAGTAATAACTTTCACAATAATAAATGTTTATTATCAAGTAGTAAACAAAGCGTGGTTTACATCTTGGAAACTTTCATAATAATTATTTCTGTAGAAATCATATCATACCTGCATTTTATATTTCATAAGTTTAGTTTATAAAAAAAAAACCGTACATGACGTAACCTGATATTTTAGTCCATTTTATATGCACTAAAGTCTAAACTCGAAGAACCGTGAGAACGTGGAACTAGCTTATGCATGACTTGCATAAGTAAAAAGATGGGGTCTGTCATACTATACACTTAACAAAAATCTGTTTTGTATATTTTATTTGTCCAATTGGTTATAGTCATATAGAATAAATAACAATTTCAAGTATTCTATCTGTGGTTTTTACTTTTTTTTATAAAAAGTTTTAAAAATTATCACGTATATAAGTATTATTATATAAAACTCCTGAACACAAAAAGCACGCCTGAAGTTCAATCGGGTCACTAAGACTATTTATTAGAATAACATACGTACGTTATTCTCAAGTTTTAAAGAATCTTTCAGGTCAAAAGTGTTTTATACCACCTGCTAATTAGTTACATATAACATTTGCAAAGGCTTTTAGATTTGGACATTTTATATAAAATATTTATAAAACTTCACGTTTTCGGTTGCCTACTATTAAACAATGGCCGCCGTCCTCACGTTAATAAGAATCATCATTAAAATATCTAGTTTTAAAAAAATTAAATACAATTTTACTGGAGGCAAAAGGTTACAAAAGATAATTTTAGGTTCATAATTAATATGTTCGTATATTATGTTTCTAAAACAGTCTTAAACTAGAGCAAATATAAATATTCCATATAACGTTAACCTTACTAGCTGTTCGGCGTGACTCCGTCCACGTGGATGGTAAACATAATATTTATCTGCTTATGTACCTGTGGCCCGTGATGCCTGTAAAATTCAGTGAACCAAACGATTAAAAACAGAAGTTCCAGTGGCAATTACTTAATCGCGCTAAAACCTATGTTAAATCAGAGATAAAACCCACTCGCAAGATTTAGTATTTCTATAGCCTATGTGGTAAGCTATAACATAGCCAAGTTGCATCAAAATACGTTTAGTAGTTTCGGCGTGATTGAGTAACAAACACCCATCTATCCCAACATCCAAACTTTCACATTTAATAAATATATATATACATGAACTGAAATTAAACTACTAATAAATAACGGTTAATAATATATAGCCATCAAAAATTAACTAATACTGGAAAAGAATACTAAAAAAAATAACTTTTGATGGCCAATCCAAAAATTTATCCTAGAAAGGAGTTGTACTCCTTTCTTGTTTGCTAGTTTGTAATAAATTATTGCCAAATAAGTCATAGTTTTTTGGACTGCGCTGTTTGATAAAATCGAAACCGAAGTGGTCCTTTACGAGATGATGTAATAGGATTGAATTGGGCCGGGTGACAATATATTGTCGAATTGCGAACTATTTGTCTATAAGGTTCCATCTTTTCGAAAACGGTCATTGGTCAGATAAAAAGAAATATGTATGTAATATAAATATATTTTAGAAACTACAATTTGTCTAAAACAAAAATTTTTAAAATATTCCTTTTTATAGCTTAAAATGTTATACCGCTGTTAATAAATTACAAAATATTTAATGATATTCGCATGAAACAACATGGTGGTTGACCTCAAAAATGAATAAAATTATAGTAATCAAGATTATATTTTATTACGAAAAAATGTGCCTTTCCCCATCCACATCCTATAATATTTTGAATTATACATCCATATTTACATCTGACCAATATATTATATATGCAATTGTTTGGATGTTTGTATGAATGGATGTTTGTTACTCAATCACGCCAAAAATACTTAACGGATTTTGATGAAACTTAGCAAAATTGTAACTTATGTAACAGAATAACACAAAGGCTATAGAAATACCAATTTTTGCTAGTGGTTTTGGCTTTTATGTTTGTTACTCAATCACGCCAAAACTACTAAACGGATTTTGATGAAACTTTACAATATTGTAGCATCTGTATTAAAATAACACATAGGCTATAGAAATACTAATTTTTGCACGTGATTGTGTCTGTGACATAACATAAATTGTAGCGCGATAACTGATTGCCACGGGATTTCCGATTTTCAATCGTTTAGTTTTCTGAATTTTACATAATTATTTGTGAAAATCTTTCTTATTAACCGACGACTTAAGAAGGAGTGTTATGTTATTTAGCTAATTATGCAATTTTTATGTTCCCTGTTACCGTCTGAACGGATTAAAGGATTTTGACGTATACCTCATCGGTAGATACGTCAAAAATAATCGAAAATGGCAGAAAACGTAAGGCATAAAAATATTATATTTACAGTCTACATGGTTCGTCCATCACGACCAATAGCAATAGTCATTTATATTTTCTTAAGTTTTCCTAATTCGAAATTCTTTCTTTATATTTAGAAGTCTAAGTTCAGTGGACTACCAGCATGAACCGGTATAATTCATGAAACAGCCAGTCATTTACCTGGCTGTACATAGTGGCTGTACATACGTACATAATAATTAAAATTTCACCGACCGAAGCAGAATCAACTCTGTATTTATTTGTATATAACTATTTAGCTCAGGGAATCATATGTATTTAACTAAAACATATATGTGTTCACAAAGCAGGGAACTATTTTCCACGGTAA
Organism: Napeogenes inachia; assembly: GCA_959347355.1. NCBI lineage: Eukaryota > Metazoa > Arthropoda > Insecta > Lepidoptera > Nymphalidae > Napeogenes > Napeogenes inachia. The sequence goes on from OY365797.1 coordinate 7,081,001, forward strand.
TCAATTTCAATTAAGCACGCGATACGTCTTATATATTCAACCTTTCTGGTGTTGAACAAGGTCACAATTTTTAACAGATGGTATACAATCGAGGACGTAGTTGTTTAAGATTGTAGCTTAACTCTATGTAATGCATGTATTCTTATTTCTACTATAATACTGCTTAAAAATTTCTCTTATTTCATTTATTTGAGCATCTTCAATAACAGGGAGTACCAGGATATGTCCTAAGTCTTTCATCTAAGATTACAGGTATCTATAAGTAATTTGATATGACTTAATATATATATAAAAGAAAATATATATAAACTAGTTTGTTGATTGGCTTACGAGTAACCTACGAGAGAGACCGGAATCGCTGCTTTCTTGTTCATTTGATCATAAAATAACTGTTTGTTTTTTAAACTAGCTTGTAAGATAATTGCAACAAATATATATATATATATATATATATATATATATATATATATATATATATATATATATATATATATATATATAGATTTAATTATGACAATACATTACGTATTCACCAAAGACTGTTTAGTTAAAATGATAATGTTATTACGTCGTCAAGCACAAAATGATTTAGGTTATTAAACGTACATATGCTTTGATTTTATTAACATGTTTTTCGTATTGATAAACGTAACTACACAATAGTTTTGAGATAATTCCATGAACTTAATAATGGTGTGAAGTCATGCTGATCATCAGCACTTGGCCAAAACGATTTATTGCTCTCCCAACACTTTACTTTAACGTTTTTTTGTGCATATTTAGATATCTAGTCCGTAACTACCTTTGTAATCATCAATAATTACCGGACCAATATTTGTGATTTTTCGGGCCATAGAACAATTACGATACGAACAAATAAAAAACAACAATAAGAAACTAAAGTGTCTCAATAATTATAATTTCACTTTCAATCGCGTAACCAAATAATTAACGGTATATAAACAATTACACACAGAACCCTCTAGAATATACTGCGACGATTTACTTATTTATCCCGAGAAGGACGAACATTTAACCGCAACTATTTTTGTAACTACTCAAATAACTATTCAAATAAAGTACAAATAAATCATATTTTAATACTTTAATTTACTTGTTTTGACTATAAAAAATATTAAAATATATATATGTTGGTGTGTATATGTATTGTATGTATTGTATGTATATGTATGTATATGTATGTATATGTATGTATGTATGTATGTATGTATGTATATGTATATATATATATATTGTACTAAGTATTTTATTATGCGTGTATTTATATTAATATTATTCTATTATGCACTACCCTCCAATCTTTCTCATGATCCGATCCTAGCATAATAAGGTTGTCTGGAAGAGATCGCTACCTAGCGATAAGACCGCCTTATTGTATACCTATAAGTAGTTTTAATTTTTGTTTTTATTTTATATTGTTTTTATTTTTTTAACTCTCTGTGCCTGTTTTTTTTTTTTTTTTTAACTGACTGTATTTTCAACTTTGTGGTGTGCAATAAAGTATATTATTATTATTATTATTATTATTATTAAAATTCACCGAGAAGGACAGTGATACGGTAGCTCAGTTGGTAAAGCGACAGGACGTTTTCCCAGTAGCCGCGGGTTCAAATCCCTGCCCATATCTGTTTATTTTTCATTCTATATATGTATTAATTGATATTATTGTTTGGCGTTATTTCCATAAGGTAATCCTCATCGTATCGATCGTATTTATAACTAATAAGTGTACTTAATAATAGATTGATATATTATTAAATGTAACAGTTAAACAAACTAAGCTGCATATATATTTCTGAAATGAATGATAGATACTCTAATAAAGTATTCGGACATGTACTACTTATATAATTTAAGTAAAATTACAACTAACTTATGACAACAAAAGAGTATACATTTTCATTTAAATTTACAAGCTACTGAGAGTAACCTAAACCTTTGAAATGAAACAATTTTTTACAGATTTAATTTGCGTATAAAGAACCTCCATCTCGTCTTAGCGTGAACACGATTACTGCAAAGCATTCGAAACGTCGGGTTTGATATAAAATGTAAATTTAAAATTTAATCCATTATACGCGAGTTAAATCCGTAATAAATAGTTTTATTGTAATGTGTAGTATTCATGAAAGTCTTAGAAAATACGTAAACCTCCAAAATTTAATTTCTTAAATAACACAATACGATACGAACTAATTTATACTCCTTTTCTTTACTTTGTGATGGCTTTCTGTTGCGCAAAGATAGACCAATTATGTTTTAATAAGCTGTCAACAAATCCAATCAATCTTATGACTTCAGATTTGATAAATGACAGACAACAAAAATTATAACTTAAAATATTCAAATGATTACAGAAATTAATTTTCTACCCATCAATATTATGACATTTATAAACCATCTATTATTATATACCATTCGTCTATTTTTAAAACCAATTATTTATATACATGTATTAGGTATTGATAACTATTTTTATTACACTTTATATCATTTGCATTTAAATAAGATTTTGAAATACTTGAGATTTTTAAAGGTTTAGAAATATTTATTAAAAACAGATTAATTGTGTATTGTATTCCAAGATAATTAGAATAATATTTTTTTGTTATATTCGGAAGCTGAAACAATACAATAGCAACAAAAAACTCTATTCTTGTCTCTTTTATACCAGATGGTATAAAACTAGTTTCTATTGAGGTGATTCCGTAATAGAGATACTTTAGATATTATGACACAGTTTGTGACTTATAGGGAAATGTAAGAAGGTATAGTTAATACCACAACACATTCGTTGTGGTATTAAACGTGTACCTCGCGATGTGCTGTAAATTGCTGTTAGGGTTAGCAATCCCGCAATATTTTTTTCCAGCTGGAAATTCGCAGGAAATTTACCTTTCCAGCGCGATTCCGCTAGAATTCCCGAAAAAGATTTAAAAATTATTTTTATGAATATAATAGTGCTATTACTAGGGAATGTTTTTTATTTTTTCTAAAGCTTATTATAAACAGTTTACGATATTTAAAAAAAAAACAGGTAAGAATAACCTGCATAACAAACTGTATTTATTAACTATTAATAATAGTATTAAGTCATATTTCTTCCTTGCTGTTAATAACTACCCATACCCTACCCATAAAAATTAAGAGATCAATTGCAAAATAATAATTAATCATTGCTAATTTGTAATACTATAAGTAAGCGTAAAATTTAACATATTATAAATCAAAAATAAAGTCGTGTTAAAAAAACGAGAAGAAAAATCACAAATCATAAAAAGTTACTTATTGTTCTAAAAATAAGAGCGTAAAAAACAAATTCTATCAATTGTTTTGTCGCATAATTTATTCCACATAGAACTTTAAATACAACCGGCAGCAAAAAATGCCTTTTCCGCTTTTACGCTTGTAGGGGTGATAGTGTTGAAATAATTATGAACAAGGGACAAGTATTTACCTTTTATTCTCCTATTCTCGTATTCAGTCATCTCAACCTTATTTATTTTCTCAAAATGTTGACTTGTTGTAGACATTGACACATAAACGGTGTCACTTTTTTGTTTTACTAATTGCATTTTTAGTGTTTCTTCAAGCGATAAATTTATTTTTGGTGTAATTTCCTTATGTTCAAAACTTTGAGATATAACAGGTTCATCGTCCATTATTTCTTTGAAGCTCAACATTCTTTCACATATATTTTTAATTTCGTGGCTAATATAATTTCTTTCAGGAACTGAAAATGTGGCTCTGGATTTTTTTACGGCTGTTTTTGGATTGTGGAGATATAGGACGATTCCAGACAAATTATTCCGGCGTTATTTAATCCTTTTACGAAGAGCATCAACTAAATCAGCGATCACTTTGAATTGTAAGTTTTAATGGTTATCTAATTTTTCTTATCTCTTCTGCACAAAACTTAGACTCTCAATTTCAATGGTTGAAAACTGAGAAGTATTTTTTTGATATTATCCTACTCTAATGTAAGTTTTAATGGTACAGCTTTTGAGAACGTTAAAACGATCTAACATATCAAACAGGCTACTCCACTTTGTTTTGCAGTCTAGTATTAACCTGTAATCTTTACCGATGTCTTGTTGTACATTTTTTTTGCAAGCAAGAATTTTTAGTTGAAGATTTCCTAAAAATCTTTACAATCTATCTTATATTCTATATAAGGCCTCTGTAATTCAGAATCAACAGAAGGCTTTTCTAAACGATGATTAAATGAAAAGACCTGCTCTTCAACCATTCCGCCATTGCAAGAGTCGTCATCTTCATTATCGGACATTTCATTTTGTAGAGAATGGGTGACCGATTCTTTCCTATATAAGGTACCAACCACTGCCAGTTGAATATCAAGGGAAAACATAGTTATTGTTAGGAATTCAACAGTCTTCCCACTTTTTTTAAAACGCTCGCACAGTCAGTAATAATTCCGAATGTCCACTGAGAGTCGTAGTTATAGAAGGCCTAAAGGGCCGTCACTCGGTAGTGGCGGCTAAATTATGTTGCCGAAATTATGTGTTTTGTTGGTTCAAAAAATTCCCGCGCGGGATTTACTTCACAAATGCTGAAATTTAGCAGTCAATATTAATATGCGGGAAACCGCTTGAATGCGGTAACGCGGGATGTGGCATTGCAAACCCTAATGGCTGTAAAGTGTTTCATCAAACACTTTACAGCCATTAGTCCATTTTATTTAGTGATCTTTAACCTGTCGGTGAAAGTCTCCTAACATAATATATAAGTGGTTAATTTTACCACTTTATGTGGTTAATTTTACCACAGAAAACATTTTGGCAAAATTAGATTTTTTTAACTTTCAAAACTCTGACTATTATTAGTAATTTGAGATTCCATTAGTGAACATTGTCTTTGTGAAAATGTGTATTTTACTTTAACAAGAGTTGTTGACGTAATATTAATTGATTAATTAATTTCAATTTAAAGCAATTACATCTTACTACAAATGATAAGTTTTCTTGTACATTTCGCAGAATCCATACCTTTTTTAAGAGGCTATTTGGGCACCTCATTAAGCCATAAATTAATAAAACAAAGAGTAAATACTCTTTTATAACATTTTTAAAAGAAACTGAATATTTAAGTTTTCTTTTATTATATTGGCTCCAAAGACAACAATTACTTGATGGCGGTGAATGGTCTTGTATCTATTTAAATACTTCCACATAATATGAGCCCCCATTTATATTATGGCCGTTCCTTAGGAATAAAGGTTTAGATTAGTAAAAAATATATATATTAAGAAATTCACGAGCGCGTTAGATTAAGGTAAGGTTAGTTAATTACATACTTAAAAGAGTATATTTCAGTAATCTGACAGCTATCAAGTGATGCAAAGAAGTGAAGAAGTGATACAATAAAAAAAAAGCAATGCAATAAAAAATGACATCTCGACATTCTTGAGCAGCCAATTTTTTGACTATGAAAAAAATAATTTAAGGATTACCAAAAATATATAATCAGACGATTTCGAAAAGCCAAGGTAACAAAACTTCGTCGATGAAGTTTAATATATCTGAGAAATAATATATCTGATAGTCATAACACCTGATGTTCTGGCGGATATTCCATTTCAGCTTATGCTTATGCTTCAGCTTATGATATATTCTGATATTAATATTGATGAATAAAAAAAGTGCTTAAATATATATATTTTTTTATAGATATATTATTTTCTTATATTTATATAAAATATGCATAGTGCTTAAAAGACAAAGTCTTTTATTTGAATGTTATTTTTTGGGCTTTATAATTAATTTAATTCTATGGTTTTAAAAAAGTCAACAAGATAAATCAATACTGTCACATAAGGCAAATCTTATGTAGAGACATCATCATATTATGGCATATCATATATGCCGGAACTACAGATCTAGGCTGCACTATTGTCAGGTATCTTGCAGGCCGGATAAGGTAACAGAAGAGAAACAGCGATACATTATAAACACTATTACCACACCAATGTGTTTATTTATTTAATAGGAAGCTAACGTGATACACAATAGAAAAAAATGTACATGTTATGTAAATATAAGTTACAAAGTATATCCCAATTATAGGCTTACTTAACATGCAATTTTAGGTTGGCTGTCCACAAAACCTTAAAAATACACATCAAAGTAAATGCTACAGATTTCATTTGCAAAAGTGACAATTAAAATGTACAATATGAGTAATAAAAAAAAAAACAAACAGAAATAAAACAACAAAAAAAATAGAAAACTTAAAAATTAAAACAATATTAAACTAAAGTAAAAATATAACTTATCTAAACTAAAATAACACATTTGTTTTTATTTTAGTTTAGATAAGTTTTATTTTTAATGGTAATGGTTATCATATTAGCTACAATGTAAGAACATAAGAAAATAATTAAATTGTTAGAAACAGTAAATATCAAATAAATTAAAGGAAAAAAATATTTTAGCAAAAATAAAAACAAAGTAATTTGAAGAGTATTTTGAAGTATTTTTGAGTTTTGTTAAAATATAAAATTTCAACAACAAACAAACAACAAACAGTTCAAAAAAGTGTTTGTTTTTATCTGTTTTGATAACTGAAATATTTTTTACCGTTTATCGTAAAGTTCCTTAAAGAACCATTAAATATATGAATATCGACTTTCTTAGAAATAATGTTATATGTTTGATAATTCTGTTTATTGAGACAATTAAACCCAAATGAGTTCTAGAGAACCTACTTTTAAAAATTGACAAATTTGAAAGCCTTACATTTGCCCTATGTACAATTAGACTAATATTCTGAAGTATTCTAGAACAGTCAATTTTCTCTGATATTATTCTGTGTAAAAAGCACAGGTCGGCTATTTCTCTTCGATTTGAGAGCGAGGGTATTTTTATTGTAATAAATTATCTCTATATGACAAAAAAAATTACATTTTATTTTGTATTTTTTCCACTCTGTCTATATTTACTTGATAAAGGGGATTCCAAGCAATAGAAAAATATTCGAAAATACAAATAGTCATGTTAAGCTTATTTAAATTTATATAAATATAGAATGAATAATAAACCGATACCGACCCGCGACCTCTGGGAAACCGTCCTGTGGGTCTACCAATTGAGCTACCGTATCGCTGTCCGTCTCAGTGAATTAAGCATTCTATATGTGATCGCCTTTATCGGGAGGGAATAACAAGTGGATTGTAGGTTGGTCCCGTGATTCTATGGGGGGTACGCAACGATCTTTTCCTTTCTGAGGGGGAGGCCGTTTGCTCTGTTAGGGTGGTAGGCCCGGAATATTTATCGTCAGGTACAATAGAACTTGACGATGATTAGTCTAGGTGAGGTGGTTGCGGAGCTCTTTCCTGGGAGGGCTCCGTTAGCGAGTTGGCGGGTCGGTTGAGGTCGCATCTCCTGCGTCGTCTCCAGGCGGGAGTTTAAAGCGTCGCAGGTTTGCGTACTTCTTCTTGCCCTGTGCGTCGGAATAGTTTTCATCCTTGATACCTTGATACAAGATATTTTTTAATAAGTTATATTATACTTAGTAGTAATGATTTAAGTTTCATAATAATAATGCAATAAATAAATAAATCATATTAAATTTATTTAATCTTCATTGTTTATCACTATAAACATTGCATTCATAAATTTTCGCATTCAGACCTCAAACAGAATCACGAGTCATTGTTTGCAAATATTTAAGTTATAGGCTTTTTCAATATCGCAAATATTCTGACGAATATTCTGATCAATATTATTTAAATATACTCTCTCTCTTGCGTAGCATTACGATAAGATATTTTGAAATTTACTTTAAATTGGTCTTATCCTGTTTTTTTATACGTTGTGTATTCGAAAAATCTTTATAAAATAAAAAAATATTATAAAAAAAAATATGTTGATCTTCACAGAAAATAGGCGATATAAAAATAAAAATAAACTACATAATCTAAATAAAACAGAAAAGTTTTTTCTATTAATATTTCTAGTATAAAGAATATTATTGATATTAAAACTATTCATATTTCATTATAACTTTCATACGCAGAAATACATTGGAATTGCAAAAGATGTATGTATGTTACTGTAAATTTTTAATTTGCAATTACTGCATTTGAATTAGTATCATGTAAAGTTTATATTGCTTTTAGTATAGTAAAGTTCACAGACGATAAAATACTAACTAATATAAAAGTATTTTGAAGTCTGCGACATAAATAGCTAGTAGCTTCTGTTGCTTAATGTAGCGTACATAAGCAATTGTAATACAGTCAGGAGAGTTTGGGATAAAAACTTTCAATTTCTCAATAGCATCTTCCGAATTCTGTTCCTAGAAAATTGTTAAAATATGAAGCAACTATTCCCCTAAAGTTTGCCGCATATTTTAAACTATTTACCATTATCCGTATAAAATTTTATCTAACTTTTAATACGGACTTTCACTACTTAGCGTCTCTATTTTATGACTTTTCGAAATGAACTCCGAAATACCATATACCTCTCATTCCATCTATTCTGTTCTGTTTTTGTTTTAAGTTATTATTAAAATAAACTTTTTATCAATAACATTTATTTAAATACATAATTATAATATTTTAATATTAATATATTTTTTTTACATTCATTTACATATCTGTAACCAAAATTTATACCATTGAGTTAAAATGAAGGAAGGTAAAACATTTAAAGTAAATTAAGCTAAACTTATTTCAGCGCTTAATCCAAATTCCACACTCACAAGGCATTTTATTACTTCACGTTTACTGTTATTTCAGAAGATTAAGTGTTCATAGATCTTGTAATTCTTATTCTCTTAGTGATGTATTTTCTCATCTATTTACTGCAACGAATAAGTTAAAATCTTTAAATGCTTGATGGCCCAGTATTGATTGCCCTTTTTATAAAACTTTGTTCCCTAGCGATAGATAACCATTAGTTTTAGAATAAAGCACTATATTTAAAATATGTGTAAATTAAATATTTTTTTTAATATTTACTGATATTCAACATTTTAATATTTTTTATGACTTATGCTCACTAAGTAAACTAGTTTATGTATATATTTATAATGCCTTCATATTTTAGTGATGTAAAAGAGTTTCTTGTAAAGTTATCTTGATGTTCTTATTGAGACATGTCACCCATTATACTGTTATTCCAATAGTTTTGTGTGATAAGAATTGTTTTTTCATGGGAACCTAAAGATAAGTCGTTTATAGATGTTTTTCTTTGAATAACTTATTTATCATTGCGTGTACATATATATATCATACTACTGATATAGACTTTTACAGCTCAGCGCTCTCAGTTTTCGATGCTAGAAAGTAAACTCTGAAACAATACCGTCAATTACCCTGAAAACTGTTATCTCAAACTCCATCTATAATATAATATATATCTTTTACTATGATTAATTTTAAAAGGTTTTTATTATAATTATTTAGAATTCCTATCACTTATTTACGGTTTTAGAGTTTTACAGAACCTTTCCGCTAAAAATATTACTACCATCGTTCCTTTCTTTTATATTTTCGTATGAAACCAATTGTTTTTTACATGAAAACAAAGATAAGACGTTCAAGAGTTTTCTTCTCATTGACTCAGCCAAACTCCATTGTTTGTTAAATTCCGTATAGTGGATTTGGTGTTTTTTGTTTCAGTGAACTTTAATTAATACAAAACAAACCTATTTTTGTATAACATTGTCTAATTTTATATTTTTATATTTTTATATGTTTATCTAAAAAGCTTTTTTTATATAAAACCTTAAATAACATATTTTGTTTTGATAACGGTTTAAATAAAAAGAAAAAAATATCAATGTTATAATTTTATAAATTTATTTATTTACTGCAGTGAAAAGTTTAAACTAATTATTTATTTTTAATTTATTATTAAATTGATTGTTAATTAGATAATTAACAATCAATTTATTTACAAGAATAAGTAGTAATTATGAGGTAATAAGTGGTAATTATGAGCTTATTAAATAATAATAATTTATTTAATAAGCTCATAATTACCACCCAGGTTTTTGTAGCAATCATTTTAGGATCATTAAGGATTATTATTAAACCAATTCACAATATGCTGACGAAGATTCATAAGTCATTTTACGTATAATGTGTCAATTTGTTAAACATAAATTGCAAGATAAGGCTTACTATACGATTAATGATTATATATATGACAATAAGGCCTGAGAGTAAACTATTGTAAGCCTACTTCATAAACAATTCTGTAATTGGCAGTTGAAAAGAGTGACCATGAGTCTTTGCCTTGATATTCTTATGAGCTCAACTAATTTAACGGGCTTTTTTTTCAAGTCACAATTGTTAAAATAGATTTGTTTTTTTATTACAATTTTTTGCAATATTTTGTTTGATCTTGACGTGGCAAATGGATGCAAAATATTTTCAAGGAATAAAGTATATATGATTTTGAAACTGGAATTACTATGTTATAATAAATTTTACTTCTTCTCAATCTTGTTTACTTTTCGTTCATGCCAAAAAAAATATTTGAAGAATTTCAACAATCATCAGAGTTATTAGTCATACATTTTCGGGTAGGCATGGGTTTTTGAGTACCCAGAAGGTAATGAACCAAAATAACTTCACGTTACTTTATAGTACAATCTATAGTTTCACCAAATAATTGTGGATCACTAAGATTAAATCGATTAAAATGTAATGATTATCAAACATGTGGTTCCTAACAAACATCGCGATGATTCAAAGGAGGCAGATTTCACAAGATGGCCGACACATCAGCACTCGGTGTTCGTTTTGGATATTGACATTTGTATAAAGTGACAGCTGACATATATACTTCGTATTTTTGATTACATGATATTTTTAATATCCTCTAATTGCGATACTGTTATATTGATATATAGAGAATATTGATATTATATCAAATCTATGTATTCTAACAATTAGATAAAAATTAAGCGATTAAAAATGAAAGCGAACATTGGAATTTATGTAACAAGATCAAAGTATTGTTACTTTACAGCGTAACAAAATTTTAACCTTCCTATTTATTTTAGTTACTAATCATAATCATACTTATTTTATCATTTATCATCAATATTTTTCTGTGCAATTGGTTGGAAATGTATACGATCGTATTTTATAAAATAGCAGGAATGTATTTTACGATTACGTCTCGTTCTACGTTCTTACAACGCTCATAGTTCAACTCGTAAAATGAACTAACATATCAGGTAACGTCGTATAAAGTTTTTTAAAGCTTAGCAGAACTAAACCAGAATAAACGAAAAGTGCACAAAGCATTCTTCTATACTAAATATATATCATGCTTCTCTTAGCTTTTCCTTTATTAAAAATATTTATCTATAACTTTGAGAAGTTTCTGTAATAAAAAAGCCATATGATTATATGGAAATATTAAAAATTATTTCACTTTTCTATTCAATACCTTTTTTAAAATAGTAAATTTTGACTGAATAATCTGCCAAAAACATAAAATAAATTACCAAATTTCGTTATCAGATTAAAGTTAAATTACCAAATCATAAATGTAAATTAGCGAGTCAGAAATAAATATTGCCATAAAATCAACAGTTGCTTAAAGCAGGTTCAAAATTTCAGCTAAAATGGAAATAAGATTATGAAATCTCATGAATTGGCGGTTCGTACGAGCTAACATAGAATATGAATTACCTAACATTTTAACAACATAATAGAAATGACTTCACCTTTTCTCTAAAACGATATAATTTAGGTTAAATGCTAATACTTTTTTTTGTATGTTTATCAGATTTTTTTTTTATGACAATGTAAACTTTTTAACATATCTATTAAGAAGGTTAGAAAGAAAAGCGAACCTTGCTAAATATCGTATTTTTTGTTAAAATAAAAGGTACTTTCTTTCTACTACTTATATTTTGGTTGGAAAGGCCTCAATTTTTATATCTATTATTGCTTAAAAATAATAAATAAACTATTGTTATACGAAAATATTGCAAATAAATTTCATAATATTGCAGAGGTTTAATTAAAATGAAATAATCTAATATATATTTAGATAGCTGTTAATAAATCATTGGTGGAACATTTCAATTGAAGCAATTCGCCGGGCGTTGTAAATCAGACAATTTATAATGATGTTTTTTTTTTGTTACATATATAAGTATTTTGTTACATACATTCTATATGTGATCGTCTTTATCAGGACAGTGGTGACATCTATTAGGTGCTTAATTCACCGAAGCGGACAGCGATACGGTAGCTCAGTTGGTAGAGCGACGGGACGGTTTCCCAGTAGTCGCGGGTTCGAATCCCTGCCCGTATCGGTTTTTTACATTCTATATTTATATAAATTTAAATAAGCTTAACATGGCTATACATGTTTTAAGATATTTTCAAACATGTAACATTCTTATTTCATTGTTTATAAGACGATTTTTTTTAAGTTGTTCAAGTCTATAAATTGTTTTACAATTTTTCATGGCAAAAAAAATATTCGAAAATAATAAAAAAGTATGAGAAATTTGAAAATATATTCATGTTGAAACAGGTCCGTAGGGATTCATTCATATATGTTCGTGACGAAAATTGATGCAAACGACTAAAGAAGAGTTGTAACTTTATGAGCTAGTATTAGCTCTAGTAACTTAGATGTTTAGTTTTACAGGTAGAATACTGAAGTTTCAAATCTATATGAAAATTACCTGTTTGTAAAATTACAAATTTAAAAAAAGCGTTGATTATAAAGTATAATGACCATTATTTGATAAATAGACTATCTATTGCTTAGTTATTTTGTTTCGATCGAAATAAAAACCAAAATACGTTTTATATCTTTTAATTTATTTATCACTACTGGAGACTAAGACTTTTTAGAAGCTTTTTTAAGCTAATGTGTAATGTTTGAAAATATCTTTAAACATGTATAGCCATGATAAGCTTATTTAAATTTATATAAATGTAGAATGAAAATAAACCGATACGGGCAGGGATTCGAACCCGCGACTACTGGGAAACCGTCCCGTTGCTCTACCAACTGAGCTACCGTATTTCTGAGCTCTGAGACAGATACGGTAGCTCAGTTGGTAGAGCGTTCAACTTAATAATTTTGTTAAATCTTTTTAAATAGCTAGGAAATTATATTTTCTATTTATAATTAAATTATGTAGGTCGCTGTTGCCCTCAGACGTTTGGGAATTGGCACTCAATATGGCGTTGATTACGAAATTAAGGCTATGTAGGTTAATGCTGCTGTAATTTTACGTCAATAATCTTTATCGCGGAAAATGTCTACATTAAAATATAAATAACATATACATATGGTAATAATGTGCGTTTTAACGTAATATAAAATTAATTGTAGTTTTTTAAAAAAATATTTAATATTAAAACCGCCCGATATAAAAAGACCCCTATAAAGGATAAAAATAATATCATTATGTACATATTAAAATTGTTGCGTCGGGAGACCATTGTACGCGCATTGACGATAGTTTTAATTTTACGAAGTTTTTGGAGCTAATGAATGTCCCCATTCATTAGGCAATACGATTTTATGTAGTTATTTCATTATAAGCCCTTGTATTACTTACTTGGATTTTGATTTCGTACTTTATTCAACAATAATTGGGGAAAACCCACCAAAAAGTCTTGCAACATCTGTGGGGAGGCAAAAGGAACCGCGAAACACCTATTAGTAGGGTGTAGGGTACTTCTAGATAAAGGTCAATACTCGCGTCGCCACGACAAGGTATTAGAAATTATACGGGAAGCGTTTAGTCTTTCAGTAGCAAGAGCGCGGAAGGGTACAACAACCACCAAACGATCTATAGAATTCGTAAAAGAAGGCTCCTCCAAAAAATCAAAAGCGAAGCCTTATTCAATATTAGGCGCGGCTCCTGATTGGATTCTCATGATGGACACGTATGAAAAGCATTACAAAATCCCTGGGGATTTTGGTGTTTCGTCATCCAGACCGGACTTATTCCTGTATTCGAAACATCTGAGACGCGTGATACTTGTGGAGCTTACTGTTCCTTGGGAAACAAACATCGCAAGGGATCACACATTCAAGCTCAATAAGTATTACGAACTAACCAACGAACTGATCAGGAATAAATTTATAGTTAGTTTGTACGCGGTAGAAGTGGGAGCGAGAGGTATAACAGCAAAATCTCTCTATAGCCTACTTAAAGATCTTGGCCTTTCTAGAACAAGCATCGGTTCATTTCTAGAACGTACTTCAAAGGCGGCATTAGTAGGTTCTTTCCAAATTTGGTTAGGTAGGGAGAGGAGTGTTGAGGGTGAAGGTGAGCGTTTTTGCGCATAATAAAGGGGCCCCTTAAACATATACATATGGTAATAATATATATTATGGTAATATAAAAACCTACTCCTGGGTCGCAAGTCCCAGGCACTGCTTGCACTCCTCTCCTTGCAACGCGATGGGCCCGGCACCCGCACCCTGAATCCATGGATTGCTAAGAAGCTTCGTCTTGTCTGTCTTCCTGCTTTTTAAAGTTATGTTACTGGTTTCTATATTGTACTAAATAAAGCTACGAATACGAAGATACGAAGATACTACGAAGATGCACTCGTCAAACGTACAACAGTTCTCATTTTGAGTCAAGGGTTAAAAATATAAAATATGCAAAAAATAAAAATAATTACTATTAAAATTTTTTCATTCACACATAATTCCCGCAATATTACTAGCTAGTTAGTATGTGTATAATATATTCATGTGATTTTATACCTATTTGTTTTAGAAACTCCTTATAATAATAACATTTTCCACGACTTATATATAAACATTTTGCAATCGATTTTTGAAGTTCAATAAAAATTCTATAAGCAAAGTTTATAAGCAAAGCAATAGACATTTGTTTAAATAATTGTCTGAAATGTTCTTCTTAAACTTAATAACTAATTATAGAAACCTGATTATAGAAGTATAATCATAATTACAATTATTTTTCTTCTTTGAGTTTGATTCATTTAGGTATATGTTTTTTTTCTTAATAATGTTATCTTAAATTAGCCCTTGCAAATTCTTCTTCGTAACACGCTCTGTTGAGAGAAATTACATCTCATAAATCACAAGAGCTACGACCGTAACGTTCAAGCCTTGTTACCTGCCGCGGTGAATATGTTATAATAATCATGCTATTATATACTTTAAAAGAAAATGTTTATTTCGAGCACACGTTAAAAAATCTAAACTTATTTTCGGGTGGGATAAATTACACTTATTAATAATTTACATATTGTTAATTTAACTCTATTAATTGCCACACAATAATGAGGTTTTCTTTCTTTAATTCGATGTTTCTATCCTAAACATTTAAAACTTTAGTTTTTATAGAACTTTTTATACAGGACATAAAAAAATAAGAAATAAAGCGAGTGAGGAGTGAAGCTTTGGGTTTTTGGTTCAATTTCATTCCACGTCATCAAATATCCTCCTGTTATTACTGAACCGGTTTGATGCATTTTTAATCCCCGACCAAAAAGAGGGATGTTATAAGTTTGACCTGCCGATCTGTGTAACTGTGTATCTGTCTGTGGCCAATTTGCGGCTAAACGCGTGGACGGACGGTCCCCCGACGCAACGTCTTCAATAAGTACATAATAATATTATTTTTATTCATCTTAGGAGCGTTTTTGTATCGGGGGTTTTTTAAATTTTTAATTTAATTTTTTTATCTGTTTCTGTGACTCTGGTGAGTATTTGTAAGCAAAACAATAGGTCATGTCCTTAAGGAATAATCAACCACAAATGATTAACAAGGGTTTGCATTGACCTAAGCTTGCGCGCGCTTCTTGTTTACATTAGTCGACCAGTAGGCTTGACTCGGAAATGAAAGTCTATATTATAATGTGTGAAAAATAATTCAATTTAAAGAATTAATATTGTGATCTTATCAGCTAGCTGTCAACCAAGGAATTGTAATTGTGTGTCTGTGTGTGTAATTAAAAAAATAAATATTTAAACTTTAGTAAGACTCATATTATTATGAAAACCCAGTAGAACACAATTAAGATCTAATTATCTAACAAAAAAATCTGATTCATTTCTTCTTAGTATTATATTAGAACTTTAGTGGATACACTTCAGAATTTATTATATTGAAAAAAATATATAATTTGTGTATGTTTTTGTTAATATATTCCAATTTTAAGAGACGTGAATCCATCCGCTGAACAAAAAGTTTGTTTTTATTGAAACACTTTATTATTTCATTTTTTTCGCTTTACAGGCAGTTATTGAAATGAATGAGATACACAATACTTTTTAAGAGTTTATAAACACGCTTATTGGAAAATAATGTAGTTCTTAAACTAAAATGGTAATTCTTCGTAAAATTTATTTATATTAGTTTCATAAATCAAAAAACAAATACCACATTTTTTTTGTATTGGAAAAATAAATTGTTTTATCAGCCTATCAAGAAATTTTAAATATATCAGAAACGAGTACTCCGTTAGAATAGGTAGTAAAACATAATCTGTTTATTTTAAGCCTTGTCGAAATTTCCTAAATACTTAAGATTCTCATAGTTCACTAAGCTACATAGTTTATAAAAGCTTGGTGCTAAAAAAAAAATTATTGAATGTTGATGGATTAAAAGGGAAATTACAAACATATAATTAAAATCTTCTTAATTATTTTTAAGAAAATGGTGCATTCTTGTTTTTATAATAGTTACAAAATAAATATTGCTTAAAAGGTGGCACACTTATATTACACAAATTTTCACACAATCTTGTTCATTATTTTTTTTTTATAACAATTAATAATCAACATACCAAAATTTTAGTACATATACATAAAAAATTATTAACTAATTAATAAAATGATGTTTTTGATAATATATGAAATTAATATAATAGTGAAAACATTGTGAATTACTTCGAAAATTCATTTCAATAGATTCGGTTATGAAGGAGCATAATCTCTTATTACAAATACGTATTATCCAAAAGGAGATTTATTTTTCTTTCAATTATATAATACCAATAGAATAGATAGTCATTATTATTATGACATCATTAGGGTTTTGCTGAGGTTCGTTTTTTTTTGTGTAAGCCTCAACATTGCTTCTCGTCAGATACGACAAATTTAATTTCTTTATATAAATTTGCATAATGTAGAAATAAATGTATTAACTTTGCAATACTCTTGATAATTAATTTCAAGATAAGTTAGTGCTGGGAGACTATTACATTTTTGAATGTATGAAACTTACTGTAAGTACAATTAATACTTCAAACTAAGGCTAAGGTTCATATACTCGTATTAAAATTAAAAACCTTTTGACGTTCTTTAAATTGTCCTTATCTACAGCATTACCATAATCTACGAAAAGCGAACGCTTTACGTAATATTTATGACACAATTTTATATCGAAGATTCTACCCAGTAAAATCAACGGACTATCTTATAGTTTAGGCTATAATTTTTTTTTGTAGAGCAAGCATAATAGCATTGTAATGTAATGTATTGATAGAATCAAAGCTTTTGAAACGTCAATGTCAATTTTAATTTAAACGGGAAAATTGACAATGTCAATATACGCAAGTAAGTTCCGATAGAAGTAGTAACGCTTCTGTGTTAAGATAATAAATATAAATAATATTTTGTGTAATACCTGATTGCACTATTGCAAAATAATGAACTGAAACTTGAAACTGCCAAATTATATGAACTTTGTAATAGCCTGAGTGCATCCTCTTCAACAGTTGGAATATAGAGACTATTTTACAACTTCGTTAGAAATTGATATAGTGAACTGCTGCAAGAACAGTCGTTTTTGCGTGTTAAATGTTACAGAATTAACATTTAACTACTGTTCGGTAGCACTTGCTAGTTTCTAAAAGGAATTTGGCAAATTACGATTCTTGACGAGGCTCTTGTGTAACATTAAAAGTTTACAGAGATATATTACTAAAAGATAGTTTATGTACATGAAAACTAATTAGGTATTTATTTTTATGTTAGTTCATATTAAAATGTTTCCACGAATTTAAATGTATACACGGTTTAAATTTGAATGCAAGTACATTTTAATTTATAGGAAAATGGAAACGTCATCTGCTAAAATATATTTATTACAATATAAAAACACATATATTATACACACTGGTTAGTACAAATAATAGATATACCTTAACCAAGTTATAAATCAGGATGGATTTTATTTTGAAAATATTGTCTACTTTTAATAAGTTTGTTCACTACCTAAAACTTCTGATCAATTGAAACCATTTTTCTTATATGTTACATCAAAATCAAATACGTAAAAAAAAGCTATTATAGACAAATTGTTCCAATTAAGGCACGCTATCACAATGGAAAATGCATTTGATACCGCAAAACGTCATGTTCCGATAAATGTAACGACACTTTAAGTGTGATACTTAATTTTACGTAAATAAGTTTCAATTGCCTTTAAAATAATTTACTAAGGAAAAAGAATATTCATATCTGTAGTCACATGAACCAGACTAAAAAAAAAATCATTAAAAATCTAAAAAACTCATACAATATATTTGAAACAATCATTACGTAAACATACTATGTTCAAAGCTAGTGGGTTATTTAACAAACCTGCATTAATTTTATTTATTTTTACTAATTGTATGATATTTTTGCAATTTAGTTAATAAAAATTTAGTGAATCATGATGACTATGAAATATACTCGCAACTATTATATAACGTAAATAAAGAGAAAATTTGCCCGACCAGTTTTGCAACTCATTCGGAGTTTTTATTCACGGACTCGCTGCATGAACATAAAGATATAATATAAATTGGGCATAATATTAGATATGAAATAGCATAATATTTAATACACATTATAATTGTGTAACATTACAGTTGCATTAACCTACATAATCTTCAAGGAACAGTTAGTTTGGAATCTGTTACTTCATAACTTATAAATGATATTAGATAATGAATATAAAAGTGGCAAGATGACATAAAAATGAGATGAGCATTTTTAACATAAAATATAACAGTAATTAAATTGCCCAAAATATGCATGGCATTGCAAGGCTTAGCCAAATCTAAAGTCCCCGTATGTATCTTGAAGCATTTATTATCTCCACTAATGAACCTGAAAGACGAATTGTCCCTTATGGGAATCGAACCCACAACCTTTGGTCCAGCAGTCAGGTTTACCAACCACCACACCAACAGGTCATAAACAAAAGTTTTTTGAGAATAATTTACTTTAAACTTTCTTAACTACTCCTTTATTTATATTTTATGAATTTTAATTGTCAATTTAAAATCTGGCAGTTCACTTCACATATACACAGTTACGTATAAACACCTCAAACGTTTTTAAATGTATATTTTTTTTGTTGTTGTTACTTGAACAATATATATATATATATATATATATGTTAATCTATTTTCTTTTTAAAATTACAATAACTTCACGAAACAATTATTTGCATCGATTTCTTGGATTATGTTACAGCTCTTCTGCCTTCTATTTCCATTTTCGGTCTTCCGACATCGTTTGTCTTTTGTTATTAGTTTAGGATCATCCGCTTTCTCGGTTTTATGTTTTTGAGCTGCTGGTAATGAGGTTGGATCTCTGAAATAGGTCTTCTTGGAGACTTAATAAATATAATTTATACATTAGAATTTAATAATTGTTGTGAATTAAGTGTATTGAAACGCACTTTCACTTCAACTAGAAATACATTATTATACTTTGAAAACTTCTAAATAATCATCATTTCAATATCATATAGAAAATCTATTCGTTTTCAATAAAAAAACCTCCTAAAAAAAAAGTGCTGAAACTTAAACGCAATATTAACTTCACAAATTTTGTGCAAATAACGTGTTAGAAATACAAAACGGAGAGAATATTAATATTAATAGTGTTCCTTTTACGGCAAATTCTCGAATTTTCGCCGAGTTCAATATAAGACCAATGTCTTCGCGAACATATTTAGTTTTATCCTTCACTGTACTTTTCAAGCATTTTCATTTACAGTTCCATTGTTAGTGGCCTTTTTAGAACAATATATAATTTTGATAAAACTTGTTAATAACATCCTTAACATTTGAAGATTTTACCATTAACTTATTTTTGGTAAATCTGCTCAAAAAAAAAATTGTTATATTACTTCTCTACAGATTTTTTTTTCATTTGCAGTGTTTTGAATTTATATCGTATAAAATATGTTTAATTCATATTAATTTATAATACATTAACTTCAACATAATCACATTCACAGAGAATAAAATAATGTCTTTTACATTCTGCAATAGAAAGCTATTATCTAGGTCTTATAATAAACTCATGAGTTTGAAACTAAAACATTCACATATTCAACAGCAATAGCATCTTACAAGGTAATCTTAGAAATTGTTGAAATATGTTAAAACTCTAGTCGTAAACTTTGTATTTTGAAGTATATAACATTCTACGTTTTATAAAACTTTTATAATGTCTTTTGATGTTTAGTTTGTCTATTTCTCAGAATGTAATCTCGAATTTCATTTAAAACTACACACACACACACACATTACTGTCTCCTATACAGATATGATTCGTTTAATTAGATATTGAAAATTTGATCTCTTATATCATATTAGGCACGTTATTACTATTACTTGGCCAGTTTTTGCTTTGGTTGCGCCTCAAGTTTTATAGCATCGTTCGGCAGTTAGCTGAAAACTAAAAAATATTACTATAATTCTACCATTCCATTACAAAATATTTTCATTACTAGGTTACTGCATGAAAACTTACAGTAGGTATATTTTTTTGATTTATAACTTTTTTGTATTTTTTTTTCGGTTCCGCTACATTTTTTTTAATTTATTGTAATAAGTTTATTTTTAATTTTAAATCAGTACGTATACTAAAATAAATTTATTTTTGATTCGACTTACGTATAATTACATTTTCAATTAAACCCGACGCCGTAAACCGTACGTTTCTTACCCTAAGGTAATAAAGACATCTCCATCTCGTCTTACCGTGAATACGATTACTGCAGAGCATTCGAAACGTCGGGTTAAATTTGAAAAGTAAATTTAAAAATTAATTATGGGCTAGTTAAATCTGTAAGAATTGCTTTAGAAAAAACTGAACATGTTATGTTATGTTGGGATATTATATTTAGGTTTGTACATTTAAACAAAAAATTTAAAAACAAGCCTCCATAGATTAGTATCTGGCAAAATTAAATATTTTTAAGATAGTTACTATTTTTGTGTATTTCCTATAATTAATTAATAACCTATATCTTTACCATACTTACTGGCTTAACAATATTACTTTTTTTTGGACATATCATAAAGTTTATATTTTCTGAACATTGGACTGCTATAAAATTAAACAAGATATTGATACTCAAATAATTTATAAAAGGAGAGAAAACAAGTTTTTACGTGCATATTACGTTTCAAAATGCCTTAACACAAAAAATAGACTGATATGTCAGGTTTAACAAAGCTTTATTTTAAGTTGAACTACACCGGAAAGAACGAAAGATGATGACAGTGCTGATGTGCAAAATATATATTTCTTATATTAAAAATATTAATTTTTTATTTTGCACCATTTTTTTACATGCCGCTTGGATTTGATTGAACTAAAATAACAAGCATTGCGGTTATTTATTTTTCCAAATTACTGATTACATATAAGATACATGACTTTAGCTTTACGAATATGTTAGATTTAATATATGTTACCTAAAATTTATTAAATTCGTACATTGAAGTTCTTTCATTGAATTTCTAAAACTTTAATGATGACCTCGGTAATTCTGCTTGTTATGATTTGAAAAATCACTCTCGTATTTTTTTTAGGATTTGGTATAGCGTTTAAAATGTTGTTTTGATTCTCTCTACACATTTTGTTTTTAATGGTTAAATTTAATTACATTTACACATTCATGAACAATAAAAGCTTAACCAGTGATATGTTGTCTATTAATTAAGTATTAAGTTATAAATATATTTGAACGTCGTTCAAGATTTATTTTTGTATTTTTTATAGATCCGAATCTATTCTAATAATATTAATTTATATAATATTGATTTAAACATTGTTATTTCGAAATACAAGCCAAAAAGTAGTTTTATTTATCAGCTTATCTACTAACAAAATGCATGTTATGTAAATTAATAATGTTTTATGGAAAATCAGCATTAAGGAGAGGCTAACTTAAAAGTTTCTAGAATAATAAAGCCTACCCTCTGAATAATGCAAAGTTTTCGAACAAAAGCAATTGTGCTGGACAAAAGTTAAATATCAAGGTCATCATCATTAGGTCTGACTAATTTCGATTACATGAGCTTCACACCAATATAGTTTTTATTACCATACAATAAACTTTACTTGTTAATATGTATTTATGCATCCTAGAAATTAATGAATAACATTCACAATATTTTTGACGAACATTAAAAGACAAGGTTGGTACCTTACTCCTGGAAACTAACACATTTAACTTTTAAGCAATATGCATTGTATAGTATTCTGTATTATCCTTACATTTCTGTGCTATTTGCAAGTTAATAAATAAACTTAACACATTTTTAAACGTACAATAAATTATAAACTCCGGGGTTCAAATTCAGTTTAGTTAAAATAAAAGTGAATTTTAAATTACCATAACATTATGTGGACGGAAAACTTTAGAAATTTTTACGTAATATCAATGACAGTTTTATTTTCAGGAATGAAGCATAACAATGGCTTAATGTTTTTAGTATTTTACTATCTCACGCCTAAAAAATATTTAAATATTTATACCTTTTATTTATATGAGATGTGGGTATCTTTTTATTGTAATCTTTATATGGAAAAAATACTGCAACGTACATTTTCGGAATGTCGGGTTGTAACTGACATCCTTAATGATAATACAATAATGGCAAAATGCAAAATTAACTCATTACTTTTATAAAAAAAAAATCATTAATAATAGTGCTAAGAATGGTTAATAATATATTTTATATTATCAAACATTATTGCCAGAAAGAAAATTATATTTTGCGCCCACTAAAATAGAATTAGTTGCTCAGCTTCAGTGCATACACTTTAAAGGGAAGATTATGAAAGCAAGTTGCACTTAATTTTATTGGTAATTCAGTTATTAAGAATAGTTAAGAGTTGAAGTGTATTAAAAAGAAGACACGACAGCTCTTATTGCCTTTTAAATGTCATACAATAAATATCATTAATAATAGATAATAGTATAATATAATTAATAATAGAGTTTAACTATCATACCTTCTATTATAGTAGCAATTACAGAAATTTTTAAAATATTTGAGAAAATCAGTGCCTTCGATGAGATCTGGGTAATATAAAAATATGTAGTGAAACATATCAATAAAAGTTAATGTAGTGTAACATCATAACACATTAGTATATTGTTAGAATTGCAAATAAAAGTCTTGTTTAAGTTTGGGATATATAATTTTACTGAAAACTTACTTAATTCTAAAAAAAAATATTAAGAAATAAATTATATTGTCTAATGAACTAATAAAATGAATGAAACTAGTAAGACAATATGTTTAATAAAACTATAGCTGTAAAAGTATAATAGAATATTATATGGTTTCATTTACAACGACAGTGTTAATTTACACTAATGAAATATAGTACTATATCATTCTGGATGTTTTTGTCTCCACTACTTAACGTAGCTTGCAGAATCTTCTTCTAGTTAAGAAAATAAATTGCGTTCAGACTGAAGACTACTTTGTATTTTAATATAGTTCTCTGTAGATTTATTATCTTCGAAACAATATATAAAGGCGATAAATAATTCCTTATAAAAAGATTTATATGTTTCAATATTACAATTTAACGTTAGTTCCCGCTTGTATTTTCTTTCAAGAAATTTAGTAATCGTAATTTATGTGGTTTTGAATAATCTTTTGTAAGCTTAAATTTAATAATACCAGTTGAATTAAAACATACATTCATTTTAATTTCTTACGTTTATCTGGACACATAGGGACCTAAAATATTAAAATGTTTAAAAATGACATTCCGTAAAGTTAACTTTCTAGAGTACCTACTTGTAAGAACATAGAGAACAAAAAAGAATTTCGTGTCCGAACTCAACCACTAGAAATAAGAATTAAAAATATTTTTTTTACAATAATACTCCATTAATTATACAAATATATAATTATATTTTATTTAACATTTTTTTTTATAATTTAATGTGTTCAAAAATTAGACATACACTCACACTTTTTTAAAACTTTTATTTATAAAATATTCATATAATTATTGAAAGATTGAAAATATTTTTGTAACAATAAATAAAAATAAAAAGACAATCATTTTTATTAAAAAGCTACAAAACCAAATTTTAAACATTATTTCATACAGATGTTTGGTGCTTTTCAAAAATATAATTTTATTAAAACTAACTATTTAAACCGGTTAATTACAATAATTTTATGTAAGAAATAGAATTCGATGCTATCTAGGAGTCTATTTAAAAATAAATTAAAATAAAGTTGCACAGACTGTTGTAATTATGAATTTCAAAATACAAATTTGTATAAATTATTTTTGATATTTATATTCTTGAAAATCATATTTTAGTTATATTTTAGTTTTCCTTTTTTTTTCTTACCAGGAAATATTTTTATTCCAAAGATTACAAATAACAAGTAATCATTGGTACCTTATACTTCTGCTTCAGTATTATGAGAACGAAATACATTATTCAATTCGATATTTTGTTTTTTTCACGTTTATCTTCCCAAACTGACTGTGAGAATCCATCGCATTGAAATAATACACGGAGATAATGCGTTATAAGGATACTTTTGTAGTATTTTATATTTTTCTGGGTAGCATTGGTTAAATATTTTTAAAAGATTGATCATTGAGATATATTTTTTGTGTTATGTAGATTTTACATGTTTCATAACCAAACCATACGGATGACTGATGCGTTCGTAAAGTTCTAATTATTTATTAGAATAAAGAATACTAGGATCTCAATTTACTAGTATTAAATATAAAAGCATGAAATACAAAATATTTGCTATGTTAAATTTAAAATTTAATTTTATTATACAGGGTTATTTTTAATTAGTTGAGCACCTTTTGCAGGCAGCCTCTCTACATCAATCCCAACAACATTTGTTCTACGACTTTTAAAAAATCTTGATAAATAACTCAGAATAGACGAAACAAAAAAATTTTTGCTCCCTCGACTATTTATTACTCTGTATTTTGTAAGCAGTCTAAAGCATAGGTCGCGGCAGTCTAGCGCTGTACGAAATTTGTAAGGTACCACGCACATAATACTATTATAACTTATTATTATTTTTGTTTTATTTCAAACAGTATGTAATAATTACCCAATCGTCGTATTGTGTATTAAAATTGTTAACAATTAATCAAGGTAGAATCAGACTATTTACAATAATACAATGTGTTATTTACAAAAGGATTCAATATTTACAAATTACCTCTTAAATTTATATCTCGTCGATACCGGTGCAAAATAGTCCCCTTCATATCCAACACAAAGACCACACCTAAAAATCAACTGTTCACCGACTCCTCTTACCACACTTAGCCAGCACTCGCACCATCTTGGTGTACTCGATATTTGTGTTACGGCATCACAGTACTGTTTTCACTAATCGAAATTGGGTTACCGAGTAACGGGAGCTAGCGGGTCGCGCGGCACACGCTTATCTAATTGACCATGACAAACGACTGGATCAAGTTCAAACGTGCATCGCCGCCGCTGCATCACCCCGCCACCCGCCACCCCGCGCCCCGCTGCTCGTGTCCTTGGCACGTATTTTGCCTACGCAAGGTGCGTAGCCTCTCTTTGCTCAAGGTTGCGAGGTTGTTAAATGCTCGTTTAGAGGCAGTAAATAAATTTTGTATGGGAAAAACTAAATTTTTAAAACTATTAATTTTAAAAAGTCGTAGAACAAATGTTGTTGAGATTGATGTAGAGAGGCTGCCTGCAAAAGGTGCTCAACTAATTACAAATAACCCTGTATATTAAAAAAAATAATTTTATTTTAAATATAATTATATTATATTACAAATAAAAATGGTACATAAGATTAGCTAAGTTGGCGACCTATCTATCATTATGTTATAAACGAACACCATCATATGTGGTATGAAAAGCAGCTTTTTTTTTTTTTTTTTTTTTTTTTGTTTGTCTATGCTGTTAGCCCTGTTGGCTATTACAGCGTCACCGGGGGAGCGGGTGGGTCTGGAGACCCACCCTTAACAAGGGGGGGGCCAGATGGGCCCCCATGGGGAACGACGTCCCGAGGGCGTCTCAGATTGAGACACGGACCTCGGCTCGGGGCGTCGTTAGTCAGGAGGGAAGCTAAGGAAATTTGGACACTAGCGTCCTCCGACGGCAGAACGCCGGAGCAACGGAGCACTTACTCAGTTGGGACCTCGTCTATACCGGTACAGACGGTGAGTGTCTGTATGTTGTGTGGTGTCAATTATGCCTACGCGTACACGTTATTACCTACTGTGAACGCGTCGTCGGGGTCAACGAGTACCGACTTGGGTCTTCTTTTTCTGACTAAAGTAGTCTTACGTGGTCTATACTCTGCGGCGTCAGCCACCAGTGGGTTCGGGTATCGCTCAGCACGTTCAAAGTACTTTTGGGAAAGCCCCTTGAAGTACTGAGCGATGGTCGGAAGGTTCAAGTCTCTGTGGAGATCGATGTTGTGAAAAGCAGCATTATTTTGGTTCAGATCTACGGGCACTTGACAAAATAACTTGTTCATCGTCTTCGCTAGAGATTTGATATTGGTATGTCGTGGTTAAGTGTCAATACAAAAGGTCTATAGAATTAAAATATGCATCAAAAGTACATTTTTTTATTATAAATATGCTATAGTGTGGGTTTTCGAGGTACCAAATAATTAAGAGGCTAACCTTTTGTGACGCCTTAGTAGAGATACTCTGATTGAAACAAGGGAGTTCAGGGACCAATTAGAGATTCTAATTACAATCAATTGGTGATAATAGAGTAATTCAAAAAAGTATCCCATTTTTTTTCTTAGGTGCACCTCTTTGGGGTCTGATTCGAATAGCTTTATTTTTAAAAAATAAGTGGTGTGCGCTAGTCTCATACTCAGCCAACAGTACCTTACGTGTTTAGTTTCTAAAGTGGAGCACTTGAGCTTTAACTACACGTTATACTGAGATCATGTCTGAAACCAAACTGTAAATATTTTATAAGTTATTCTTCTTAAAACTTTTAATAGATTATTTGCGACAGTATCTGATGTGGGTTCAGATCATCTCGTTATCTCGTTTTTAGAGTGTCTATCCACAATTAAGACTGTATGTTAATATTCGTTAGTTTAGATATTATAACATTATATAAGTGGATATCTATATTTTATGCATTTCTAAAGAGGTATTTTAAAAAAAAAAAAAAAAAAAAAAATGGGAAAACAGAATGTTCGTCTTTTACGATTATTTTGAATGTATTTATTTAAATCTATATTCACATATTGTAATAAAACTATTTTTTTTATATATTTCCGTGAACCAAATATAAAAACAAATACTTGATACCACTGGAATATATTTGATACACGACTCTAAAAATAGGCAAGTTTAAATGAATAAACTATAATGTAATATAGAACCGAGTAATTAAAATCTTCTTGGTCCTGATAAATCATTTTTACCTCAATATCTATGGGTCTACCATGAACTTTTTTAAAGCAGTATTGCAATAAGCTTAACATATATTTTTATTATTTTTAGTAGGTACATTTTCAATGATTGTTTATTTCTTAAACACTATTTATAAATAGAATAGAATTTTTCAATCAAACTTTCTTATTCTCCATTGAATTTATTCATAAATGACCATTACTTTTCTTATTTATATTAATCAAAAAGCTAAAACGTAGGTGAATCGACTGTTTGTGACGAACAATATTCTGATAGACGAAACATATAAGTACCGCACAAAAATAGACAAATGTTTATGCTTCAGCAAATGTACACAATCTATTTTAAAAATAATAACTTTGGTCTTCTTAACATTTTTGGTTCATCACTATATCACAAATACAATTATTCTTATTTAAACAACATTTCTTATTTGAACAGTGATCAAAACTTATAAACGACAAGTTAATTATTTTCACGATTTTAAATAAATAGTCAAATCACCTAGCTCCTTAAACATCTCAAAATATTAAATACGTAGAGATGGGCCGACTATCACATCAGCTGATTAGGCGTCCTTGATAACTGAGGTGGTACCACATGCAGTAGAATATTTTCAGTTGTTGCTTACTATTTACAATTTAATATTTTTAGTTTCTCTTTATTTTGTTTCATTCTATGTATTTCGTTAATTCCTAATAAAGTGACTCATCGACGTTACAATTTATTGAAGAAGTAGGTACAGACAATCTGATTCTGAAAAAGAATTTTCCATTTTTGATTACCAGGGAAAAACTTGTCTTTATCCTCAGATTAATAATTATTATATAATAACTATTTGAAAACTTTTTTTTTTGGT
Organism: Napeogenes inachia; assembly: GCA_959347355.1. Classification (NCBI taxonomy): domain Eukaryota; kingdom Metazoa; phylum Arthropoda; class Insecta; order Lepidoptera; family Nymphalidae; genus Napeogenes; species Napeogenes inachia. The sequence continues at coordinate 7,109,564 of OY365797.1, forward strand.
AATAATGAAACAATAATATCTCCTTGACTTTCTTTAGCTGGTTATCGTTTTCATCTATACCAAAAAGTTTTCGCATCAATTAAAACTCACTATATATTTACTGACTTTCGGTACGAGCAGGGATTCAAACTTCTCGAACTCTCGAAAACCGTCCCGAGGCTCGAAAAATCAATCTACCTTATTGCTAACTGCTTCCATGACTTCAACATTCAATATATTATGATTGTTTTATCGACATAGTGTTTAATTTTATTAGGTGAGGAAGAGCCAGGTTGCGAAATTGCAGCTGTTTTAGTATAATTATTATTTATTGTTATTGTTCTTAATTAAGTTATGTAAATCTGATTAATATTATTTAATTTAATGTGTTCCAGATGTTTATTGCCAAATAAAATCTATTGTTAAATATTAATTTATATTGTAATCTAAAAAGTTACTTTAATATACGTAGATTATTGTGTTGTATTTAAAAATAAAATAATAGGTACATTTATACATCGTATAAAGAAAAGAAAAATTCCTGGTATTTGTCCCTACGTAGCTTAAATCTTTAAAACTACCCAATGAAAAGCCATTAATCACATTTGATTTTGATATAGCAAAATGATTTATCCTTAATATAGTATTTCCTAAGACTTTCACGAGACTACTACACAATGAAATAAAACCATTTTTACGGATTTAACTCACGTATAATAAAATTAAATTTTAAATTGAACCCGACGTTTCAAATGCTTTGCAGCTATCGTGTTTACGGTAAGACAAGATGGAGGTGTCTGTCAGTAAGTCAGTTAATTACTCATCTACCTTCAATGAGTTCTAAGCTTCCAGGCGTATAGGTAAGGATTCACAGAAAACGCACTAACAGTATCTTGAAATCTTACAGTGCGGTCACAGACAGAGGATTTTATATTTTTCAAGAGTGAGTCCCAAGTGTTATATAATCCCCAATCATCTTCTCTATTAAAATTAGGATGTCTTTTAATTTCAATAGCCTCATGAACCATTCTTGTAACGTTGTTCTTTAGCGAGGATTTTAGGCTTATCAAATCTTATAATAAAATGATTGGGCTTGTCTATGGTATGTTCACACACTGGTGATTTCGATGTACCCCTAACCTTGGTATCCGAGATGAATTTCTCACTCTTTTCCGATGCTCCTCTTTGTTTGACCTATGTATGATAAGGAACTATTGTAGTCAAGTTTATATACTCCGGCACATTGTAAAAGAATATTAGTTTTGATAGGTCTCTAGAATTAGCTTACTTTCCTTTCAGATTTGTAGATAGTTCTTATATAAACCTTTTTTAACATGTTGCCGATTCTGTCAGTAACTCCTTTCACATATGGTAGTAGGGCTGATTGATCAGCATTGGACGGTGTGTGCGATGCCGTTCAACTGGTGAAGCAAGTGGCGGTGAGGCTCAAGAGTCTCGATGAAATCGTCCGAAAAGAAGACGTTTTCGATGCGATTCGCTGCATCACTGACTGCCCTGGCATAGCCTCCACGTGGGGAAGATCCGTCGGGGTGATTACGGGGACATGGGCGTTACCTTTGCCCGACTCCCCATTGATGCGGTGAAAGCGCTCGTTAACGCCGGAAGAGTCCTGGTGAGCTGGAGCTCAGCCAAGGTGGAACTGCTGGAGGCGCAGCCGCTGCGCTACGCCTCCAGGTGCCTGGCACCTGGGCATGTACGTGCGGCGTACGCGGTCGACCGCAGCGCCGCCTGTTTCCGGTGCGGTGGTGAGGGACATACCCGAGCCACATGCACTGGAATGTTGCGGTGCCCGGTCTGTGCGGCCCGAAGTCTCACAGTGTTTCACCTATTGGGGTGCCAAGTTTGCAAGGCTCCGCGAGTTCGAGGGTTAGAACCTGGTGCAACTCTCTCGAGCGCGGAGCTCAGCACGGAGCCAGCTGGGGCTATGGTAACATAGTCTCATTAAGCTTCAGCTAGGGAGGTTGGGAAGGAGAAGGGTTCAGCTCGATCTTTTCCAGCCGCAGTCCTAGGTGAGAGGGGGGGCGACCTCTCTCGCAATTGCATAAGTCTATGACGTAGGGGTATTCTGGTTGCCCAAGGTACCCTTATCAGAGGGGTTCGCTGAGACGTCGCGGTGACTGCTTATGCGATCTCGTGGCGTCTCATTGTAGCGATGAGGGTAACCGTTGGTTTTTCAGTTGGGTGCCTTAAATATGTCAGCGTCTTCTATGCTGCCGTTGATTGACGCTCAACTGTGGGAGGCTTGATGTGGTTTCTGCGACGCTGGTGAGGTACGGGCATGTGGTTGTTGAACAAGACATTCTTGACATGCTGCAACTCGCCCTCTAGGTGTTCAGGGTCATAGACTTGTTGTGCTCTCTGAAACAAAGATTTGCCAACTGTAGCTAACTGGCTAGGGTGATGATGTGATTTACCATTGAGGTATCTATATGTATGTGTGAGTTTCCTATAAACAGTGTGTCCTAAAGTGTTGTCCGGATTCTTAATGATAAAATTATCGAGTAAAGCTAAAGTATTATTTAACTGCAATTCCATTGTAAATTGTATTTTGTTGTTAATGGAATTAAGGTGTTCTAGAAATGCAGATGTTTGATTCATAGGTAGTATAGTGAAGGTGTCATATACGTACCGTTTAAAGACATTCGGTATAGACGTTGCAGAGGACAGGGCTACCACTTCAAAGTGCTCCATGTACATTTCGGCAACAACGGGGGACATCGGAAAACCCATTGCCACCCCATCAACTTGTACATAGAATTCATCCTTCCAAATCAATTAGCCAGATGTTAGGCAATGCTTCAGTAATTTGGCATATTCTACAGAAATGTTGTTATCCTCCAGCTTTCTCTTTCAACAATTTCAATGCAGTCAATCACTTAGAAAAAGAAGCCTTATAAACAGTGAGTGTATATCGAAACTAACCATAATGGCATTGTTATTTAATTTTACTTGTTGAATATCACTAACGAGCTGGTCAGAATCCTTGACATGAGCTTGTGTATGTCCCCAGAGAGGTGTCAGTATTCGAGCAACGTGTTTGGCCAGTATGTATATTGTTTATATGTTTACATAGTATAGTTACGTATAGAGCATAGTTTACGTATATATTATCCTTTATTTTTAGTAATTCGATCAAAATGCTATCTATTTTTAGTCCGCACGCTGAAGATTAATTTTTGAGCTTCTAATTATAACATTTTTTGTTGATAAAATTGATAAGGAGCATTATTTCTGCTAACAGGATTTACAAACTTTGCATGTTAGACAATTTTATCAGTTTTTAAAATAAGAAGAAACAATTCTTAAAAGAGAATATATTTCTTTATAATCTAAATATAAATAAGTAACATACTGTTTAGAAAGATAATACGAGTCAAACGCAATTATTAGGACCAAAAATTTTGGTAACGAACTCTCCTAATACTTTAATTTTAAATCTACTAAATTGTGAGTTAGAAACTATATCTAAAATCAATCTGCAAAGACTAAATTCAAGGTAAAAATGAAAACTATCTGCCAACTACATCCATATTGTACCAAATTCGTGAAAGAAAAGAAGAAGAAAAAAATATTACTTCAGTATTTTAACAAATGCCTAAAATAAAAAAAAATAAAAATACTCCAAAATGTCATGACATTGGCTCATAAGCTACACCTACTTAACTACTATGTAAAATGATGACACGTAATTGATTATTAATGGGAAATTAATTAATTATACCTAGAGTTTTTCGTTTCAAGCCCACTAGTTTAAAAAAAATCTCATAAATGTAAGGATTTGTAAGTTTACTTATAAGGTTAACCTTATGGTACTATAAGGATAAAAGGTTGATTAATTAGGTTGTGTTAAAAAAAAACTTAAAATAAATACAGTGTCAATTAAGTTTTTTATTATAAATATATTTATTACATCTTCTTGTTGTAATAATTTTATTGAACATATAGTTATACTAAATTTTACTTTAGAGGTTATGAAAACCGGTTTGAATATAATCATAGACAATGATAAATATCTTCACGTGTGTAGAATACTAAAGTCTTCTAAAATTCCTTCTGCAGTCGCATTTGCAACAATTTTCGTCACGTACGTTTCTGAATCCCCACGGACTTGTTTCAGCTTGAGTATATGTGCAGAAGTCTTATAATTTTCGAATGAAACAAATATAACAGACAGAATTGTTAAGATTTTGTGAACCATACGTATATTAGTCACATTGTTCGTTTTGTTTTGTTTATTGTGTAATAATTGAATCTTTTAAATAAAATTTTAAATATTTATTGATTTTATTCATCTGTTTAAATAGTTCCATGAATTCGAAAACAACTTTCAGTGTAGGACATAACTAATGATATTTTAATTATGATCATTTATTCTTGTTTTATTGTCAAAACTACCACAGCTTATCTGCATCATCAGGTCGGAAAAATAATTACTACAGACTTGAAAAGTGCTGGTAACAAAAACTCAGCGAGATTGTCATTTATTTTTCCTGATAAGTGACACGACTTCTTTCAATGTTATAGTAAATCTCGATGTTATGGAATGTTATTAAAACGCCGACTTTAATTCTAAAAGCATTAAAGAGTAACATAAACTCAATTCGTAATATTATCATTAGTTATACCTACGATGCTAAAGTGTTTGAGTATGCTGTAAAAAGTGGTTTAAGAAGGTAGCGGTTATAAAGATAAAATTATACGAATATTTTATGATAAGGTGAGTTGCTACCGCTTCGAAAAAAAAGTCAATGCACATATTTCTCTTCTTTTTCAACATACATTTTAAAAGCATTTTACTACCAGACAGATAATACCCACTACAAAAGTAAATGAAATTATTTTACATGTACCTCATAGTTTGAACAAAAAAATTGTAAACAAGGAAATCTTTAATACCTAAAAACGGTGTATAACATTATTTAATGTTGTATAAGATGATAATGTAGTTGTTGAAATTTTCACTTCTACTAGCATTTCTGGTGCTTCTGTTTCATTAATAATGTAAAAAGGATAACAAGTCATACACTTATTATCCTATTTGATTGCTTTTGAGGAATCCATGTCTGAAATCAGATACAATAATGTTATTAAACTAAACAACGTCTCGACGTGCGAATTTGTTTTAGAACTTAATTACGTGGCAATGCTACTTAGCGCACTAAGTTTGTCTGGGAGCAATAGGTCGACTAATCTACAGCTAAATTAGCTCGGATACCATATTTAAATTAAGTTTGCGTTGTGATATGAAATATAAGATGGAGCGAAGCTACAAGAACTAATTTAAGTTATCTTAGTGTTAAATCAATTTTATATTGTAAGATTCTCCTAATACAATTTAAAAAAACCAATATTACGCTTATGAATTATATTGTTATAGAAAATATTATTTACCTCCTAAGATTTTATTATTATTTAAAACTGTATTTAAAGGACACACTTTTTTTTTTTTTTCATAAAAAATATATATACTTATATAAATATAATATATTTAAGAATTTGTAACTTAAGTTAGACTTTCGATTTACAACATTGTCATTTTTGTTTATATTAGAAAATAATATTTTTTATTATAAAATCAAACCCTTTGATTAATCAGTTCAATTAAATTCAATTGCTTTTTATCATATTAAATATATGAAGCTATAAATTTATTTCTTTATTAATATCTCCATAACGGACGATATGAAATGAAGTAAATCCTTCCTAATATCGATATATACTAATTCCGCAACATTCAAAATGCCGGTGGTGTCTTAATATGTCTTTAGCAGTTCCCTGTTAGAATTTCCCACAAAGTTAGGACAACTTGTTAAATTGGCTTTATAATCCGCCTGTAGAAGTGGATGCACTCAGGCTGTAACTAAGTTAACTGTAATTTGCAAGAAATATAGGTTAATATTTAGCTAAAGTGTTTGGCTATTCACAATATATTATTAATATTTTATTACTTTGACAAATACAAAAAACAACTTTTAAAAGGTTGAAATAAAGATTTTTTTAAACTTTAATTTTAATTCCACTATCATGCCTTTAATATATTCAAACCCAAATATCTATAGTTTTAATTATAACATAAAATTGGTGTAAATTTAAAAAGTTTAATGACTATTTGAACTTTTACACTATCATGAATACTGTGTGTAGCAATCACTTTTTAAATATAAACAAAAATTACAAACCATTAAAAAATATCAGAATTTTATATCTATATTTTTGTAGTGTGTTAAAGAAAATTTCTTGAATGCAGCACTATAAAATAAGGCAAGTAATCCAGATCCAAAGCTTAGTCAATACCAACTACAATAAATCGATGACCGTTACGATATTGGAAGTCGTCCGCCGAAATTAGATCAGAGAGCACTTAAGAACATTCCCCGTGATAAATGTATTAGCAGACGCTAGAATATGGCATTTACCTATGCAACGCTTAAATATCAAGCTTTTTAAATGTCGTAGTGACATTGAGTTGAGTGACAACTCGATGTCACTGCGTCAACTACGGCTCGTTATCTTCATCAAATGGCAGAAGCTAATACTGCGGCGATTTAGATCAAAGAAAGGAACAACACTTAATAATGTGTGTGATTACGGTCTTTAATACTGCCTTACTCCGTTAATTTTGTAGTTAGTATTTTAATTTTATTAGAATAACTGAAAGAATAAATATAAAATTTCAATTGTTTAATGTTTTAATACACAAAATATAAATTTAATGTAGTCCAAGTTAATATCTCAGAAGAAAGCTTATCCTAGAGTTAACAAGTTTCTTAGGAAGGAGGAATAATACACAAAGGATCTAGTTCTTTTTACTTCCACAAGTGATCGAAACACTTGCAGGGGGACTTAATAGTATGAATTAGAGAATTCATACTATTATGTAGATATAATAAAAAATATCAAGTAAATGAATTCCTTTGGAAAGAAAATTTTAATAAATAAACCAGAACAGAGGTACAATTAATTTTTATCAGAAATTTTTAGACACTAATGTTCAAGGGTAATCCTTGCTATATAATACCATCTGCAAAACAAAAAATTTTATCTTCTTTAAAAATTTAAATTTGAAAATGAAATTTTTTTGTCTTACTAAGGTACCGCGAAGCATAAAAGAATATTATAGTTTTGTTTGATTAACGATTTATAAACAAAACCTCCTCTGTATTAAACCAGAATGGTATTTAGCTCTCTTGTATATTTTAAGTCGAATAACAGATTAATGGGCGATACAGAGTAATAAAAACCTCAAGATAAATTTGTTACAATTACTTTTTTACACCAAAAAATCTAAAGACGAGAAAGTTCAATAAAACATACATTGATTTATATCCTTACTTATTTATACATTGATTTTACGAGCAGCAAGTGTATAAAAAATTAGAAATAAATGAACTGTTAATAAATACAACAATTTTATTTTAGTATAGTAAGTTAATTCTGAAACTATTTATTAATATTATCCTTAATTACATACCTAATAAAGTTCTATAAAGAATTGTAGAAAAGCTCTATAAAGAACATAAAATAATTAAAAGATTGTTCGTATACTCATTGCTTATGGTAACGAAGTATTTAAAGAATATAAATTTTAAATTTAAATAACCTCTTATGGATGAATATAAACTAGATGGAAGAAAATGTTTTATGAGTGTTGGATTTTTGTACTAAGCGCTGATAAAAAATAAATTAAGCTGAATTTATTTTTAACTACTTCTAAATAAAAACTTAGCTTTTGAAATACAAGTTAAAAAGAGTTGTGATTAACATATCAAGTTTAGATTTATTAAAAATAACCTTAATTCATTAATCTTCATGTGTGATGAAAAAAGTTGTAAATAATAATTTCAACAACGAGAAAACGAATTATGGGAAGATAATATGTAATTATTTCTTTGTAATGTATCTCTCTATATTTCTGAGAATGACTTCTTTAACCTCCTTTTGCGTACCGCTTAACAAAGTCGTTTGAATTTTATAATGCTATCTTATATGCTATCAATTTTAAAATTATCAGTAACATAATCACCAATACGTCAAATCATAAACACCATTTTTGTTTTTTGCACATAGCTGAATTTAACTGGTAATTAAATTAAAATTACATAATATTACTTATGAAATTGTGTATAAACATGTTATTCATGCTCTACTTAATTTAATTTAAAATTTGTATTTAAATTAAATTCATCAACCTAACTTTATATGTCCGTCCTCCTTGCTCTACCATATTGGTATAGTAATCGTATTACTTGTATTTTCTTAGAGCCAAGCGAAATCTTCTCGCCCCAAATAAAGGGGATTTAAAGTTTGGGTTTAAAGTTGACATTTAAATTACGTCAACTTGCACGTGTTGGTCGAGTATGCAATCTAAAAATATGTCGCAAGTAAAACACACCAGACACGTGCATGTTGTAAATTACCAGTTTGTTTATTTTATGTCAGTGACTCAGGTGTAACAAATCTTTCACTAAATGAATAAACTTCGTAATTAACAACAAAAATACATAAAATATATTTATAATAATGACAATAAATTTTCTTGGCCACATAACGTCCATTGATGCGTTACATTAAACTTTATTCATAAGTGAAGATTGTAAATTTATTTCCAAATTCTTATTTTCGGGCTTATAAAGCTTTAAACGTCTTGAGTTTCGAATACCCCCCGTCCTTCCTAGGATTTTTAAATGTGCTTTTTAAGGAAATGTTTTTTTTTTTGTAATATGTATCTGTATCTTTAATCAAACTCAATTAATTTTTTAAAAGAAAAAAAGCACTTAAGTTATTTTTGAAACATTTATTTATGCATATCAGCGAGTCTTCATTATAAGAATGCATATTTAAGAATTTAGATTTTTAAATACCAAAAAAGCCTTTTAGATTAATATTTGTTACAGTAACATTTGTAATCTTACGACCTCGTTATTGTATCATTAAATTCTTTAATTACTAACGATCGTATATTAAACGACTTATTTCTAATTTAATAAACAATCTGGAAACCAGTCAGCCAAATTCACATTTGAATTCATGAACATACAATACTAACAAACAATATTATATAATATGTATCTACAAGCATGTTTTCTCTGCACCGCACACACCATAAACGTTGTAAATTAATTAAACCTGCCGGTTCAGGAACTCGACATTGTTATTGAGTCTTGCATTTGCAAAGCGTCTCATCAGTCGTTTTAAGTTTACTCTTTATTAAAAAATTATTATAAAAGACTTTATTTTCAATTGCTTGGTAAATATCGTGTCAAGATTGAGTGCTTAAGGTTAAAATATTTTGCTGTAGTAGTATTTACTTTCTTTTAAATTCTTAAGAAAATTTGAAATATAAGTAAATCAGTATGCAATCAAAAAGAAAGTATATTAAATTAAAATTATCACAATGCAGCTTGTCTAACTTGTTGAAACAACAGCTCTCATGCTATAAATAAAAACTAAATAAGACCTCATTTTTGAGAAATATTCTTAATTCTAATAGATCAAATTTATTCAAATCCAATAATAAAAATCTCTAAGTACGAATTACGATAAAAAAAAATTACTATTTTAATTTAATATAGATATGCACTTTGAATCTAATTTTATGTTATAATATTTTGTAAAACTGTTCGAGGTTTCTAAAATCTAAATTTAAGTCACTTCGACGACGTGTAAAGCATTCATAAAATAGTAACAGAATTTTTAGTTATTAATTAATTATTATTTTTCACAAGATGAAATTTTAAACCATTTAAAATTAGTGCTTGGACCTAATATGTAAAATATTATAGTCCATTATTCTGTCTAAAAGTAACTAACAATTTTTCCTCGAGAATTTTAGACTAAGAAATTAATTTCTATAATAATATCGTTTTCATTGAATTGAATCTATTCAATTCAATGAAAATGATATGGAGCAAGTACTTACGCTCCATATTTTTATAACCAAGAAGAAACTTTATTTTTCCTAGATTTTTACATTCAGAGGTAGGTAGAATATGCGAGAAAAGGATAGAAAAAAATAATTTAAAGAATTAATTAATATTATATTAATGTTTCAGCCTCATTAAGAAAATAATAAATGGTCTTTAAATTCGTTTTTCTTTACAATTAATTAATTTATTAAAATAAGTTTTATTTATTTTCGTTATAAGAAATTGGTAATTTAAAAACAACACATCCATAGAACATAATATCCAACCCAATAATGTACCTAATGTGCATTGTACTTTTGCTGTGTTAGAATAAAGTTATCAAGTATTTTTTTAAAATTCTATATTCATAAATTAGTTTACGTAGATTTCACATCTTCCTATATTTTAGTTCACAAGACAAACTAAATATAATAGTCAAGCTAATTTAGCCGTGAACCGTCGACGCTAAAGAAAATAAGTGCATTATGTGGCATGGCTGTGCCTTTTTGTTATAAGCTGCAAAACTTATTCTCATATCGTGACCTTGTTTAGCTTAATAATATTATAGCAGCTGATCTCAGAAATTGGTTACACCAGACGTATTCTATTGCCTTTTTAAAGCAATTGGAAATGCTAGTAAATGTAATAATTTCATCTTTATTCCTTATTGTTTGAATTAAATGAAACTTTATTCTCATGCAAATGGGGATACTGAAATATACTGAAAAATTACTGGGATACTGAAAAATAGATTCTTGATTTTTTTGCTGAATAATGAGTTTTTCTTAATTATGCTATTATGTGCATCATTTACTTTTGCAGTGGATAACATCGTCAGCTTGTGAAAGTTGAAGCGTTTGCATTACTGGGAACACGTAGCGAATTACTTTGTCATAAAATACTTTACCAAAATACTCTACAGTAAATCTTACATTTACAACCTTAACCTTTTTATAAGTTTTCTGCTTATGCAAGTACTTTGCATCTTATTCCGTTATTACGAACTGGGTTTATATTATTCGTTAGTGGGTTCATAACCGTCGTGTATTTATTTTTATATTAATATACATAGTAAAAGTTGAAATTTTGAAAACATACTAGTAATATTTTAAAGTTCTACAGAAAAACATACTAGTAATATTTAAAAAGATAGAGCTGTAAATATTTGTGAATATGATTGTGAACTTCAGCAAGATGTATTTCAGTCTAAGAAAACGGTGACGATGAGTTTTTTTATTATTATATTTATTTTCCAGCCTAAAAACGATGCATAACGGCTTAACGAAAAAAAATAAGTAAAGCAAAACCACATTAATTAGTGGTAGTTAATCTTTATACAAAACATGCAGGGTGGAGACTAAATAAAATAAATTTTATTCATGCAAAGTGATTATAGAAAACCATAAAATCAATTCCAGCTGACGAGTTCTAAAACCGGCGAGATTGGTGATTGTATGTAGCAAAAGTTAAAGAATAGTTTAAGAATTGAAGAACTACATTGAATATATGTTCAAAACTTGCTTTTATTAACAGAAAAATACGTCTATATCTGGGTCTGGTCGGTTATTAAATATACATATTCACAGTATTTTAAATATGTTTTTCTATGTTTTTGTACCGTTGTCTAACAACAAAATTACACAAGCAAATTATTTGCTTAATTAGGGGTAAGATATTTTTTTTTGTAATTTGTCCAGTAATATTATATTATTATTATATGTTTCTTATATGTTTTATACTTTTCTTAAATATTTAAATGAACAAGGATATAAAGACATTTATCTTTAAAAAATGTTTCCTTCTCTGTTTTTTTTTTCTGTTTGAGTAATCTTGATATTTTTATTAGGTATGTTGTGTAGCTTATTAATCAGTTCATAGAATATTTTCTTTTGAAATCATTCAATCATTTTTTTTCTTTAAAATATTTACATAAGACGTTCAATTTGTTTTTGTTTTCGGAAAAAGAAAAAAAAATGAAAAAGGAAACTCAAACAAAAAATACTAATTATAATGGTGTTAGTTTATTTATGAGTTTCGGTTTTCATTAATTTGTGTGTAATTATTAGTACACATTGACCTGTAAATGGCTTTTTTTATTTAACGGCTTAAATGTAATAAGGCTTTATGTCGTAATACTATATATAATACTTGAGATAAAAAAAATGAGAAGTACTTTTTACAGAGCAGGTTTTGGTTAAAACTTGGTAATTTATACAACTAAAATATTATTTTATACAAGTTTAGTATAAAAAATAGATTGTAGTAAATTGCTTCTAATAATTTCTTAGCAGATGATAAAATTGCAAATTGATGATGCAAAAATTAAGACAGTTTAGCTGGGAGGTACAATCCGCCATATAGATATAGCCCCTAACCCTCAGATCTCTACCTGTTTCGGACTCTAAAGATTTCTTGAGGCTCTACCAGGCTTTTTTTTTTGGCTCGCCAGTGTACCTCTATAAGGGTTAGCGGAGTAAGTGTTCGGGTTTAAAAGAGTTTTTCACTTCATTATTAGTTATTCGTAACACGTGTTGTGTGTTTGGGTTTATGTTGTTGCCACTATTGTGTACGGTTTGTAGTGTATGGATATCCTTCGGGTTTGCTGTTTCAGCTTGCATTAATTTTATTGTTGAACTGCCAAAATTACTTGTCTCGGTTTTATAACCAGAAGTCCTAAAATTTCAATAGCAACGCGATTAGGTCACTACCTACAAGATGGCAAAAGTTATCGAACAAAATATATAAATAAATATGTATATTATTAATAAATGTAAATAAATATTGAAAAAATATTTTTTAATTTTATTTAAAACGCAATTAAACTTTTTCCCCAACCCGTTATTACAAGGATTTCCTTTGATTTCCTTGGAACGTATGTTATTAAAAGCATTCCTTAAGTATATAGGAACTTTACTTCTTTGAATTGAATGAATCTATTTTTCTTTAATTCTAAGTGTTCTAATCTTTAATTCTAAGTGTTTTATATGTATTCCATATAGTTATAGAAAGTCAGTATAGTCAACAATCTCTAAACTAATTTCATCATTGTATTCAAAATTTAATCTCAGTACTGTAAATAAAATCTTGAGAATATTATTATATATTGCATTCAAAATTTAATCTGAGTACCGTAAATAAAATCTTGAGAATGTTATATACGGTTGGTACTGAAAATACAGACCAAGGAGGAGAGACGGCCAACGTCACCTCCATACAAAAGATTCATCCCTTGAATGCAAAGTTCGCAAATGCTAACTAGGCTCGCTCTAAAGAAGTAGCTTACATAATGAATAAATTTATTATTTTGGCCTAATATATAAAACTAATTAAATCATATTTTACATAGAAGTATTTTTGTTTCTATTAGCATATAAAGGAAAAGTAGTGATACGATAGGTCCGACCACGCGATTGAAATGTTAACATACTAGCATCCTTTATCGGTTACCCATATTCTTCACCCTTAACTCTAATTCATTTATATTCCTTACCATCATTGTGGATAAAAACTTGTTAATATGTAAAGGCTTCCTTACTGATTGACTTTTGACATACCTATGATCAAAACAGTTAAGAAAAATCAAATGAAAATCAAAAATCAAATCAAAAATCATAATGAAAATTATTTTTACGTGGACAATCATGAATGTTTGATATTCAAGTCAATAAATAAATAAATACATACATAGTAATTCCTTTCTTTTGAATGTTAGTTTTTAAGTTTTGTTCTTGTCATTAACTGATTTTAGGAGTAGAACGGAGGTACTTTTTATTTTTAAGGTAACACTTTCTACGATCATGTGTTTTAAGTAAATGCCTCGTGATCGTCATTCTCACTTTTTCTAAATATCTGAATATAATTAGACACTCCTAATACTCCCTATTTTAATCAAATTTCATTTATTATGAAAGAAATACTGAATATATTTTAAGCAGATGGTATAGGATCATTTTTGCTCTCATTTAGTTTTAGACACAACCATACTGTCCTTTGAAATATACGAAACGGTTTTCCTACAATTACTATATTCCGTTAAGATTAATTACATAACACAATGTCAAAAACAGTTTTATTTGTAACAAAATAATTGTTCCAAAAGATAAAAAAAAAGATTTATCTAACTCATAACAGCTGCTTTTAAAAGCATCTATTATAATAAGTACAAGATAGAAAAAAATAGCGCTAATTTTGCCAGAAAACATAAATGAATGTCTTTATTAACGGAAAAAAAATTATTAGAAAGTTTTTCTTTATTGCTATGTTTAGATTGTTAAGGATTTTTTAAAGAAGCATAATGTCTAAATTATTATATCGATGCTATATATATTCCATCTAGAATCCTTTTATTATGTACCATGCACATTAATCGAGGTGGGTAGCGACACAGTAGCTTAAGTGGAATAGCGATAATATTTATTTCGATGGTCATACTTTAGGCTGGCTTCCCTACTCTATGTATAATAACTCTATGGTATAAAGTTGACTTTAAGTTTTATAATTGCAGTGAAAATTTTACACGTTAACTGGCAACCACGTGTTGCCACTGGAAATGGAATGGAAAGATTATAATTTTTAACGTCAAGAAATACTTGATTTGTGATAAATAACATTTATAAAAGTTATAAAAATCTTGAATATAGAATTATGGTAGGTTAATGCGACTGTACTCATTAAATACAATATAAGTACCACTTAGCATATTTATGAGAGGCAGAAGCAACAAAAAACGAATGAACGAAAAACAACTTCAGTAAAAGAGAGCTCTCTAAAGAAATGAAAAGCTTACATTTTACAGCATTATTACAACATTAAATTTTTAATTTTTATAAATGAAATGCATTTTCAACAACTGTTTTAAAACTTTTTCATATGCATTTATTTATTTTAATTTTTTTTAATTTTTTTATAAATTTTTGTAATACTAACTTAATTAAAAATTTTAGGTATTATGAAATGTATTATATGCCGTCATTTTAAAACTTCAATAAATTTAATACTTATAACCGATACATCTACTTTACTTATGTAAGCAGAAGATATAAAAAAAAATCTAAATTGTCAGACATAGTCAAATCTTCAACAACTTAGCAGTTTAGAACTTTTTTCAGCTTACTTTTGAACTTGATAAAATTTAAGTATTTCTAATTATTCATTACTATAATTTTCAAAAAATGGTAAAAGATGTGAGGTAGGTTGGAATATATCTTAACATATTGAATGACTTACACTAAAAGCTTATCGGATGTAAAGTTTTATATTACGACAGGTTTCGTACGTGCGTTACGTACGTTTTTACGTTTCAAATTCATGAAAAATATATTATTTTCTATATTTTTTTAAGAGGATATAGAGACCACAATCTGCTTATTGAAAATTTTTATACCTTAAAACATTGACCTTATTTGACGAATACAGTATCATTTACTTGTCCACCCTATATTAAACTTTTCCACACCTCCGAATGACTACTGTAGCAATTAGTTTTATAAGGATATAAAAGGTATATGACAAATACTACAATAACATCGATTTGTTCAATAATTGATTTATTAAAATCATTTGTTCACTTAAAAATATATATAGTTTTAGCTTTTTGAAGGGATCATACTTTTTTGTTTTGGGTATTTGAATGAACACTGCTATTAAATTTACTTCCTGATTCTTCACAAGTAGAAAACTTTTCGACGTTATGTCTATTTTTACAGTGTAAAACTTTTAGAATGTCGTAATATGCCGTAAATAATTCATTCATAAATTAATAAATATTGCCTAGCTTTACTGAACTGTTCTACCTTCTCCCAGAAAATCATGAAATATTTGGATATAAATAATCTTATCGAATTAATCTAAGTTAATAAAAAAATGAAGTTTATAAAAATTATTCTAGATATTAACTGCTAAATTAAATAGATTATATTGATTATAAACTGTTAACCAAGCTAATAACTTTATCAAAATTAAACAAATGAGCACATCTTGTAATCTTAGCTGCTACAATTAAATGAGTCCAAAATAACAAGGATGTTAGTTAAACCACCAAGAAGCTGTTCTAATATAATGGTTACCTCATAAAAACAAGAAAAATAGAGAACCTTTTCTTTAATGTCATCAAATAATAATATTGTCGTTTATTATTTATTTTAACAATGTTTAAAGTTATAACTTGGCCAGTGTTATTTTATAATTATAATATTTAGCAGCGTCATTAGATCGTATAAAGACTGTCGTTAAACTTTACAACTCCGATAAGACTTCTTGCGTATACTTAAAACGTCAAAAGTGTTTGTAATGTTAAAACAAATTTTATCGAACATAACTTAAGATAATATTAGTAAATACTTATAATTGTTCTAATTAAAATAAGATTTTTTACATATAGAATAGGGTTAACTTTCTCTTTGTTGTAAATATACTCTATTGAGTATTTTTGAATATTGAATTATTAACTATAATCTACTTAAACATTAATTTTGTATAAAATACCTTAATACTATTATTGAAGAAAAATCAAAACGGGAATGAATATTAAATGCAATATAATACCGTTCCTTCAGCTGTAAACTTTAGCTTCAGGAGAGTTTACCGCGTCCAAATATCCCGCTGATGTATTCTTGAGAATATTTAATTTTAATTTCCAACACAGCTTCGCATTTCAAAAGTATTTACAATCCCATTGTAATTTACATTTTTAGAATAATTATAAATAAGCAATACATACAAATACCAATTCTTATACAATATTGATAGTAAAAACCTAAACAAGTGAAAATAGGGTATTCGTAGGTTCATTAAGTACCTACAGCAAAGAAAAATATAAAATAATTTTTAAAAGCAGAAAAAATATATAAAAACACACTCGTTTACAAAAATACGTCTAAAGAATAAATAAAAGAATAAAAATAATATTATTATGTATTTCTTGAAGTTGTTGCGTCGGGGACCGTTAAATAAAGTAAAATTATAAATGCATGAAAGTAACCAAGGCAAAATAACGAAATAACAATATCAAATCGTTTAGTCTAAGTCCTCATAATAAGTAAAATCCCCGGAAAAAAAATAAAAATAGGCACCATCGTCAACGTACGTACACCCCCGACGCAACGACTTTAATAAGTACATAATATTATATTTATCCTCTTTAGACGTATTTTTGTATTTGTGGTTTTTTAAATTTGAATTTATTTTTTTAATATTAAATTTGTTTATACTAATTTAACCACTTATTTTTAAAGTGAATGTAAAAATGATTATACTTTTTTCAGTCTTCACCAAAACCGGATAGCAGGCAGCGGGTGCGGGACTGCCGTGCGGACTCCGAGACTTTGCCCTGCGATGCTCCGCCATTACTTTGTATACTCACAACTGTGCAGTCAGATTAAAGCTTGTATCTCAACCAGTCTGCGTTATTTTTTATACAGGCCACTACTTACACTACTCAATATCCTGTTAATAGTTACCGTTGTAGAAATTTCGTCAAAAAATCACTATAAATTTTTTACTTTATTCTGGTTTTAGTATTCGTTACTGTGACAGTAATATACTATTTTAAAGAATAAGTCTCTAGATATCACGATTCATGAGATACAGCATGGAGATATACAGACGAATAGACGAGTAGGCCGACAGCAAAGTCCAATTAAGCTTAATTTTACATGTTAATAGATATTTTCAAATAGTAAATGTATTATATTTTAGTCGAGTATAGTCAACCAGTTTTGATTCAAGTCTATAATATAATGTACTATAAAAGTCAACAACTTTGTTATTAGCAACAGATAAATGTAACAGTACAATTGAATACTTAGGTTTATGATTATTGCTTTGAATTATTGCAAATAAATCTTAATTGTTTAATATTTTCGTGAGACAAATAGTATGATTCATTATTCTTTCTCACAACTTGCTTCGGTGTAAACAACAAACAAATGTATCTCGAAAATAATAGACTATGAAAGCAATTTGCAAATACATTACTGCTATATATTTACTTTTAGATCAAGATCTCAAATTATCCTTTCCCATATACTAATATATATATATTAATAAATTTTTCTTGAATGGACCATTGATGATTGTTCTTACAATTGATTGCATTCGCAAGACAATTAGACTATTGTTTTAACATTAAAAAAAATAACAAAATATTAATAAAATGCAGTCCTATAACCTATTTACCTAAATATCACATGTATATTTTAAACGCTTAATACATTTGATATAATTAATATTACAAAACGCAAGTAAGTAATTCTATCAGGTCAATAAGCTTTTCGACTAAGACGTATAAGTAATGTTTATACGTTATTTTCAGCTTTAAAGAATCTTTCACCTAAATCGTTCAAGTCGAATGCAGTTCTAATACCTGCAATTTAGTTTCGTATAATATTTTTCTGCCGTTATAAAATGGTTTATTATGTAAAAATATTTTATCGAGCTAAACTCTCACCTTTTTATGTGTATGAGATGTATTTTTTTTTCATTGTGGGGATAAGTGTTATTCACGTAAGTATGTAAAATAAAAGTGTTAAAAGTAATATTAAATTTTAAAATAAATGAGGAAATAAATAATAATTAATAATAAAAGTGATTTTAAATTATAAAAAAATGTAACGTTATATCCGATAGTACACAGCGGAGCAGAGTGGGGTTGCATACCATTGTCTATTTAAACCTGGTTGAGAGATCTTCAACTAGAATAGACTAACTTAAGACATTGTAGAAACTCTGCACTTGGAGGGTACTGGGCCTGGGCTGTCCGAGGCCCAGTACGGGTTTAGAGTGGGGCGGTCCACAATAGACGCCTTACTCTGGCTCAAGGAATGGACAAAGGCAGCGGTCTGCGAAGGAAAAAAGGCGTTGGCGGTCTCCCTCGATATCGCCAATGCCTTCAACAGCCTCCCTCACTCAACGATACAGGAGGCGCTCCGATACCATAGAGTACCACTGTATCTGCGGAGGCTGTTGACTGATTACCTGGACGGTCGGGAGGTGGTATTTAAGAGATGTGGCCGACTGAAGCGCCGTCGCGTCTCGTGCGGGGTTCCTCAGGGGTCAGTACTCGGTCCCCTACTGTGGAACATAAGCTACGACTGGGTACTCCGGGGCACCCTCCCTGCTAGCGTGCGCGTGGCGTGCTATGCAGATGACACACTAGTCGTAGCCAAGGGGAGGGACCTTCAGGAGGTTTTGCGGTCGGCCGTGGTAAGTACATCGCTAGTGGTCAGTCGTATACGTGCCCTGGGGTTGGAGGTGGCCCTCCCTAAGACCGAGGCCCTACTTTTCCATGGGCCCCGAGGCGGACCCCCTCCAGGTACCCGGCTGACATTGGGCGGAGTCCCGGTGCGGGTTGGGACCCAGATGAAATATTTGGGTCTCACTCTGGACGGGAGGTGGACTTTTGGGGCTCATTTTTCCGAGCTTGCCCCGAGAGTCGTTAGAGCCGCTGCCTCACTGGGCAGGCTGCTGCCAAACGTGGGTGGCCCTAGCTCCAATTGCCGTCAGCTGTACTCTAGAGTCATCAGGAGTATGGCCATGTATGGTGCACCCGTCTGGGTGGACGCCCTCAGTCGCGCCAACAAAATCCTGCTGCGACGTCCGCAGAGGGTCATCGCAACGAGAGCGATACGCGCATACCGGACGGTCTCCTGGACGGCGGCATGCTTGTTGGCCGGAGATGTCCCGTGGGAACTACAAGCGGAGGTTCTCGCCGAAACTTATATCTTCGTGGCAACGAGGAAGTCTCAGGGAGATTCCCGACGTGGGAGGAAGTTGCACGTCTGCGAAAAGAGGCACAGGACACGTTGCTACGGCGATGGACGGAGGATCTGGCCCCGCCAGTTCCCGGGCAGTCGACGGTGGACGCGATCAAGCCGGTCCTCCAGCGGTGGGTGAAGCGACGGTTCGGATCGCTAACCTTCCGTTTGGTGCAGGTGCTCTCCGGACACGGATGTTTCGGGAAATACCTGCACCAAATCGCTAGACGTGAGGCTACCCCGGTTTGCCACGAATGTGGGGCGCCACAAGATACAGCGCTTCACACGCTGGAGGCATGTACCGCATGGAGTCCACAGCGGCGCACTCTCTCAGCGTCCTTAGGACAGGATCTCTCTCTGCCGAGCGTTATTAACGCCATGCTCGTTAGTGAGAGATCCTGGCAGGCTGCGGTTTCTTTCTGCGAAAACGTAATGATGCAGAAGGAGGCCGCGGAGCGGGTCAGAGAGATTGACGCCTCCTCTGACTTGCTCCGGCGCAGACGTACGGGGGCAAAAAGGAGACGGTTCGCCCACCTCCTCCGTCCTCCGTAAAGATGGGGTCACCAGCCGGATGTCGGGGGACTTTCGGCTGGTTAGTCATCAAAATGACCCCATACTTCTGAGGGGTGGCCTTCGTGTGAGCGAGGTCACCCAAATTCGTGCCGGGGCTCGGATGGAGTCTCATCTGGGCCTACCGCCGGGGCAAGGTGGCGAATGCTAACGCGACCCCATCTTGCTCCACTGTGGCGGAGAAGGACTGCTCACACGTGGGGTTTTTAGCCGGTACAAGTCCGGCATAACTACTCTGATACCCCCGTGTCAGAGTATCCATGAGGATTTTCCCCGCGCACAAAAAAAAAAAAAAAAAAAAAAAAAAAAAAATTGTAGAAACTCTGTCCTCATTTAGTTAATACAATTTGACTGTAAGTAACATATCTTTATCAGTAATTGTGATCTATAGATAAGTGTCATTGTATTTTAAATATAACAATTACTTATTTTTTTGTTGAAAACTTTATCAAATATAGAGATAATATAATTGTAATTATTATTATGACGTCTTTTCCTATGATTGGTTAATTTTTTCACTGTCCGTTTCCACACAGATTCGTAGAGGTATGTCAAGTTTCCTATTTTTACACAATATCACTTGTATCATTTTAAACTTCAATTTCCATTAACTATATAAAAAAAAACATTTTTTTATTATAGGAAACAAAATCTGTATCTCTAAATCTGTAAATCTATAACTTATACTACCGATGTTAAAGTTAAGTTGGTTAAATAACTAATTATAGTGTAGTGTAGTAATACATTAACAGCAGATTCCTCTATTCAGTGACGAAGTGCCCATTCCTTATTCTCGAACTACTTTTTTTAAACCAGAAGATTTCCAGCACCTTTTATTGAGATTTTCGTCAAATCCGTTTAAATCGTCCTAAAACATGTTCTGCAACTTAACAGATTTTGTTATACGCATGCATAATAATATCTGTTGCACAAAAATATTAACATATAGTGTAATAAGTAAAATTTCAAACCTTCGATAAAAACAAGGAAAAACATATTTCAATAAGAAACGATTATTATAGTCTGAAATAAATTTGATATGTCGAAGGCTAGCAATAACTTGTCTTGCACCATTTAATATCTTTATAGTGAAGATATAGTGGTATAGAAGATACAACACTTCATGTTAATAATATTGTAGCAGAGATCAGCGTTTGATTTTTATACTAAATTTATTCAATACAAAAACATAATACCCACGCTTACTTTTTAATTAAAATAAGATAATCCTCTTATTCATTTATTTATTATCATTCGTCTTTGGTGCATTCAAATATAACGCTGTTCGATGCACGCTAAAGATACATATAGCTTACAAATTTGTACAAGTAAAACTCTCGTCTTACATAAACATGGAAATAGATTTATAAAAAACGATTTCATAGGAAAAAATAGATTAAGATTGAAAATTTATCGCAAAATAACGAAATATACATAACTGAAATTAACAATAATTACTTAATAATATTGTGTGAACTAAATCAAAGAAATTTTATCTTTGGAAAACAATTTTTAATATCAGATTCAGTTACGGATACAGACTTGGGATACTTTTGGGTAACCTACAGTTATTCTAAAAATGTAAATAACAGTAGAATGGTAAAAGAAAATGCTTGAGAAATGCGAAGAAGTCACATTTAAAGAGAAAATTAAATATTTTCGCGACGACATCGCCATTTTATTGAGAGTTGGCGAATTCTCGCGAAGCTACAATTTACAGCAAAGGAAACGCAATTTTGTTGCACTTAATATTCAGTCCGTTTTGTATTTTTAATAAGATATTTTACAAATTTGTTATGTTGAAATTGCGTTTAAATTAACTAAAAGCGTTGTAATACCTTAATTATATTTTAGGATTTATTAGACGTTTTGATACCGTGTAAAAAAATTGATTTTGTATTTATCGTTACTCGTATTTAAAATAATAGTGTATAATTATTTTAGCCAACATTCCAATTTTTATGGATCGGCTCAATTTGTCAATCTCTGTTTTTTTCTGTTTGGAAATTTGAAAAAAATTGAAGATTTGGAAAAAAAATAAGGACCGGCTTTTGACCTGACTACGACCCTCCGTTGGAATGCATGTTGGTTTGATCTCTACAACCAATTTTTTTCTTTCTTAGTCAGTGGGCTCTTAGGACAGCTTTGGATATATATGCGGGAATCTTATCTTAAGTCACTTCACTTAGCCATCCGCTAAGTACCGATATTTTAATATATTTAAACTTTATGAAAAACGTAAAGAAAATATACATAAAATAATTAAATTAATTTCGTGCATTTTGCTTTTTTAAACGTTTGTACTAAGTACAAATAATCACTAATTCACAATATAAATAGTACATATATAAAATTAAATTCTCGCTGCTTGATCATAAAAACGAAATTTTAAGCTTAATTCATTAAATTTATTTATCAAAAATATTATTTCATTGTAACTAATTTTAAGTTTATAAATTATTTTAAATTATGCTCATTTAAATATATTTTAAGATCATAAGCATTTCAGATGCTCAAAGTAGATCGTAAGAAACTTTATCGGAGGAGCAATTTTTACGATGCAATGACGCTGGTAAATATAACGATAAAAGGTAGCACCGTTCACGATAGTAAAGGACTACTTTGACATTCCGTGTCCTAACAGTTTTATAATTAGCCTTGTTAAATAATATCATAATAAAATATATTATTATTTTTTAATAATATTGCTAGTGTATTATACAAGATATATGTTTTGGATAAATAATCGCCCTTCTAAGTTTGATTCCTACTTATTATGTCATGAAAGATAACGTATTATATTATTTAGTTATCATAATATATATGAAAATATGTGTAATTGGTTGAGTTTGCTTATAATTTGTTGCGAATACCGGTTGATTAAAACAAAGCTAATGCAGGCAAGGTTGATTATTTCAAAGAATACTAAGATAAATTAAAAAAATATATCTATATAAAATGAAATATAAACCGATAAGCACAACATTGATGAAAGACTACCGTATATAGAATGCTAAATTGATCGGAGCGGGTAGCGATACGGTAACTTAATCGGTAAAGCGACGGGATGGTTTCCCAGAGGCTGCTGGCTGGAATCGATATGGGATGATAGGGGATCATGTTTTATTCTTCATTCTTAACATGATTATGCATATATCTAAATATTTTCAAACATTTCTAGGACAAGTTAAATGGGTTAGAGACTTTTGTATTACAGTTACTTTATTTTTCTTTTTTTGCTTTATTTTCTCTTTTTGTTTTTATTTAATTAAGTGTAGCATGTGTGTAGACTTCAAATTCATACTGAATGATATTTATAATGTGATTCATCAATCAAATTTGGAACATTGTAGGCTATGCTAGTTTTTAAGGATACTTAAATATTTCGCTCCATCTTGAGAAAAGACGAGTAGCAAAACGATTCTTCAATTAGCAAACCGATAGAGACTGATCTACACAACATCTAAACAAAATATTCGAAAATTTATTGCAATTAAATTATCAGTGATCTATTTTGATTATAAGTATATATATTACGCGGTCAGTATATAAATATATATATATAAAGATATATATATATATATATATACATATATATCGGTATGCAAATCAAACAAATATACTTTTACCTATTTGTTGGGCATAACAAAATAATTTATGTCGCTGATTTTAAAAACAAAACGGAACTTACAAAAACAAAAATATTATATACATATTATCTGAATAAACTAGAGTTCGTGTGAAGAAAGTTATAAAGGAAAAAATAATAATCCGTGATATTAATAAAACTTCATCTTCAAACTTATTTGAAATTATTTTCAAAATAAGTTATTTATGTGAAATATACATACATTTTTTTTTATTCCCTGAGATGTTTAATTTCAATCATTAATAATTAAAACATAATTTGAAAATATAGTTAAACATGAAGATAACATATACCAGATAAAATACACCATAAATAAAAAATATATAAACAAATTATTACTAATATTACTTCTTAATGCGATTATGCTCATTGTCCTTCTACCAAATAGAAGACAATACGAACCAATAATAAATGAGATAAATAAATGAAATCGCAAACGACTCATCTTAAATAACAATAACATGAAACGATATAACTTATATTACATGTATCATGCATAGTTCTGACATAAAGTTCGAAATATCATTTCGAGATGTGAGTCAATTTGCAATCAAGTGTTGGAAGTGAAATGCAATCCAAAATCTAACTTTTCTGACATATGTAATGATTGTATGTTTGTAGGTACGTACATATATAATGTTTGTACTATCTACACATTTGTTACCTGTGGACTACTCTGTATTGTATTTTTTTGTTATTTGTAAATGATGTCAAATATTATAAGTTATTAACAATAATCAATTATATTAAAATAAGCAACGTATGAGATGTGTTACATATAAAACTATTTTTTATACGTTTATTTTTTATACGTTTATTTATCTTAACATAAAAAAAATGGATATCATAAAATATTTTTCCAAAAAATTATAAACAAATAATGTTTTAATTTAGAAAAAAAATATGTTCATTTGGATTGTTAAGGTTAGATTTTCCGTGAAGCTTTTTTATTATTATGTTATTTAATTTTCAACTGTGTTAGTATAATCTGTGTTATAAACAAAATAAATGTATTATAAGCAATAAATTCTTATAATTAAAAAAAAAATCCTATCTACTCATCATATTAAATTTAACGTGGTTTTGGACCCTTTTCATATAGCACTTTATTTATATTTTTTTGTTTCTTTTAGATTAGTAACTGTTTAAAAGGCAAGGAGATTTGATTGGCTGTTTATAATATTTCCTTAATTATGTATCGTTTATGTGTACTTCATCGTGATTACTTGGTTGCTGTTCCCCAAAGACTTGGAAGTTGATACTCGGCATGCCATTAAATATAAAATTAATTAAGGCTGCTATGTAGGTTAATGCAATTGTAACTTTACACAATTATCACGTGTACTAATTATAATATAGATATGTTATGTTAGTATGTAAATATTAATATGAATAAATGTTGTTGTCTAATGTATTTCATAAAATAAATATGACGTCAATAAATTTATAAAAAAAATATTAAAATGTATTTAGTATAAGTTTATTGTTACTTATTGGATTAAGATTCAAAATACATAACCTAAAACTTATTATCATTATATATCCGATCTTATTCGATATTGCTTTGCCGAAAGATTGCAGGTGTGATGTTTAAATTAATTTATTTGATCAATAAGCGGACATGATTAGCGTACATAGGATTATTCGCACTAAACAAATTACTATGTGGATAAATAACAGTTATCAGAACCAAAGCATAGAATTTAAAGTAATTAAAAATTATGACAGTAATTATAAACTATACTCGTAAAATGTTAACTGTATTCCTTGTTATGCAATGAATATTGTTAGTTTAATTAACAAATCTCAAATATCAATTTACAGACAAATATTATTGTTTAATAATATTTTGAAACAAAAAAAGTTTGTATTTACGGTCACGAGTAACCGGCGAGTAGACGAAAACCGCTTTTTCATTTACTAGTTCGTAATAAATTATTGTCAATTAAGTCCTTTTTTTGGAATGTGTTGTAAGATAAAACCGCAGTGATTTTTTACGAGATGATGTAATAGAATTGAATTTATCCCGGTGACAATATATTGTCAAATTGCGAATTATCTAACTAAAAGGTCTATCTCCTCGAGAACGGTCATTGATCACATAAAAAGAAATATGTACTTATGTAATAAAAAGTATTTTAAAAACTACAATTGTCAAGAACATAAAAAAATGTGTGAAATGTGAATGAAAATATTTCTGTTGAAATCATGCTTCATACAATATTCTTTAAAATCTTATATCTCTCTGGTAATAAAAGTATTTATCTGACTACATATATAAAAATAAAAATTTCATCCACATTATCACAACCATCAAATCAGATCATTAGTAAAAAACAAGATTAGTATATATTTATTTGTATATAACTTAGGTCCGGATATGTATTTAACTAAAACCATTTATGTGTTCACAAGACAGGGAAGTACATAGTTCCCATAGGAAGTCAATTTCAATTAATCACACGATACGTCTTATCTATTCGACCTTTATGGTGTTGAATGAAGTCACGATTCTTTACAGATGGTGTACAAAGGAGGACGCAATTGTTTTAGATTATTGTAAAACTACTAACTCTTAATTAATAAATTTTAAAAATATTAATAAAAAAAATAATAAAATTTTATCCTAGGTATGTATGTACACCTAGGACAAAAATCAGTACAGACTCATAAAACATATAACTGTTTAACCTGTTAAAATACTTTGTATAAATATAAACGTAACAATTATATATATTTATATATTCTTGTTTAAAAATGTATATGCTCCTGTAACTAATAAAGTTTCTCTTATTTAACTTCTTTGAACATCTTCAATAATAGGGAGAACCAGGTTATTTCTTAATTCTTTCATCCAACATTAAAAGTACCTTAAAAGTAATTTGATAGAACTTAAAACATATAAAATAGTTTGTTGATTAGATTACGAGTCGCCTACGCGATAGACCGGACTCGCCGCCTTCATATTTACTTGAACCTTGATGTACAAAATAACTCTCTGTTTTTTTTCAAATTATCTTGCAAGATAATTGCGATAAAAATAATTCTATGTTATAATAAATGATGTAGTGCGATTTAATTAACTGGGTGTTGACAGATAGACGAAGCTTCTTCACATTCCATGGATTCACCAAGCGGGTGCCGGGCGTTGTCAGGAGAGGAGTGCAAACAGTGCCTGGGACTTGCGACCCAGGAGTAGGTTTAAGGGGCCCTTTTATTATGCGCAAAAACGCTCGCCTTCACCCTCTACACTCCTCTACCTACCTAACCAAATTTGGAAAGAACCTAATCCCACCTTTGAAATACATTCTAGAAATGAACCGGTGCATGTTCTAGAAATGCCAAGGTCTTTAAGTAGGTTATAGAGAGGTTTTTCTGTTATACCTCTCGCTCCCACTTACACCGCGTGAAAACTAACTATAAATTTATTTCTGAACAGTTCTTTGGTCAGTTCGTAATACTTATTAAGCTTGAATGTGTGATCCCTGGGAATGTTTGTTTCCCAGGGATTGCATATATTAATATAATTTAAATTTTAAGTATGAAAATATATTACATATTCACCAACCAATTCTTAGTTAAAAATTTAATTTTATTACATCAATCACAAACTTATTTAGGTTATTTAGTGTAGGTACATATGCTTTGATATCTATACATATAATAAAATTTTCACTGAGCGATTTCTGTACAAGAAAAATATTAAAAAAAACCTAACGGGGCCTTTATAACAGCAAGAGAACCCAAAACAATGGTTTTTAATATGGTCTGTTTGTCTGTATATCTGCATGCATATATGTCTGTATGTTTGTGCACGCTAATCTTAGAATTGACTTAACTAATTTGTATGCGGTTTTTAGGAACGTATTGTAATTGTCTTCACTTAACATTTAGTGTTTGTTTCATTCAAATCGGTGAAGAAATAAAAAAGTTATGTCCATTTATTTCAACCACGTAATGGATCCCATGCAATTCTTCTATATATGTAACAAATATGTAGAGGAATAATCTCTGTACATTTAAAATAGTAAAAACCTTTATATCACAAGAGAACTCAAACCAATGTTTTTTTTAATTTTGTCTATTCGTCTGTATGTTTGTATGTCTGTATATATATATACATATGTTTGTATGTTTGTGAACGCTAATCTCAGAAGCGGATGAACACGTTTGAATGCAGTTTTCAGGAACATATTTTCATGGGCTTCACTTTACATATAGTATTTTTACATAAATCGGTTAAGAAATAAAAAAAGTTAATAATTTTTTATTTTCGTACAATTGCGGTAAGACATTTTTTCAAAATTTAAATAGTGGTTCTCACCTCAGGAAATTATACCCTTTACAATAAAAAAATATCTGTGATTAAAAATTACAAAAAGATATAAATATGAATTAGAAAAACTCCAACACGCAAAAACTACTTGACTGAGTTTAATAAAACTTTGAAGGGTTATATTATTATATACAACGGTAATACATTGGTATGTACAAAGGGTACGTTTTCTTGAAATCGAAATATACGCGTACGAAGTCGCAGGCACAGCTAGTTATTAATATATTTATACCCTAATAAACGTAACTACACAATATTTTTGAGATAATCCCAAACACTTAATAATGATGTGAATTCATAATATCATACGGGCCATCAGCACTTGTTCAAAATGACCGAGTTATGGATGTGCCAACATTTTACTTTGACGTTATCTTGCTCATAGGAGTGAATGTAGACGACATCCTTCTGGTACCATCACTGCCTATCCGTATCATCAATAAACACCGAACTAACATTTATCTTGAAAAACCTTTTTTTCTTGGGAAAACAAAGAGACAGAATAAATCGTTATTTATTTAATCAGTGACACTGCCCGTTAGCAGTGTCACTTATTCCTACCTACACACGACTCTACTCACAAGAATAGAAGTAGACACAGTATCAAAATCGTAAGTTTAAGGTCCAAAATAACATGATAAATTTCTTACCTCAATCCACTTCTTGTACAATCATGGAGGTCAGTTCCGTTTAGACATTAAAAATAGTCATTTTTTTCTAGGCAGAAATTTAAATACAAAATTCAGGCTTTGACTATTTTTGTTTTAAAGCTGGTGCCACTTATATTTTATAATGACGATATTCTTTTGGTAAATACTTTAGGTATTAAAGTATTTATAGTAACGTAAACTTTTCACCCATTACACTGTTGTTAAACATTTGGAAATTTTATCTCACTTACGGTTTTAGATTTATATATAGCATCTTTCCGCAGTTGATCAAAACTCAGAAATATTACTGCAATCGTTCTCCTCTTTCATATTTTTATATAAAACTGTTTTTTATTTGAGAACATTAAGATAAGACTTTCAAGAGTTTTCTTCTCATTGACTAAACGAAACGTCTTTGTCTGTCTTTGTTATATTTGACACATGATAAGATTTATATATAATATTTATCTGAATAGATTTACTGTATTGAGCTGAGCGAAGCGAAGGTTTTTACCGGTCAACTTTAACTTTTTTGGTTTGCCTACTTCTCCTACACCATTAAAACTACATTAATAAATTTTTACCAACATCTTCCTCAATTGGCTCAATTTTCTACATAATAATTTTCAAATTAATCCTGATTATGGTTTATAGAATGTGTTCCATAGAGTTAACATGTGGAACGTTTTGAAATCGCACGCGCGAGCCCTTATTAGACTTGAGAGAATAGGCACCATTTATCCGTTATTTGATTAAAACAATTGTAATTAAATAGTCATTTATATTATAATTATGTAATTATCAGTTTGTTGCACAATTTGATGGTGTAAACAAGGGGACTCAGCTCGAACACCCGCCGTGCTCAGCGGCGGACCTAATATGAGCTTAAATAACATTATGTTTTTAAAACAGATATGCAACAAGTAAGATTAAATATAAATATATATAATATTGTATATAAACATATATTTATATATTATAAATATATTTAATCAAGATTAAAAAAAGATTACATATATATTCATTCATTATTATGAATATTATAAGTTTCTAAACACAATAGCTAAAAGTTATTTCGATTTATTAAAGTGCAAAGCTTGCACTAATAACTTAATTAAAATTAAATCAATTTCATCAAATCACAATAAGATAATTTATTTAATAAGCTCATAATTACCAGCAAGGTTTTTTAGCTATCATTTTGTATTCATAAGGAAATTATTACATTCATGTTTTTTATCTCTTGTCAGTCTTTGTTTATTTTTTCCTTCGTCATTCGTTCATCCAAAGAAAATATTTAAAAATTTCAGGGATCATCAATGTTATTATTCATTTTTGGGTACAGTACTCGACGTTCGTTTTGGATATTTACATTTGTATAAAGTGACAGCTGCCATGTACAGAAACGGATGCGCATTTCTTAGTATTTTTGACTGCGTAATATTTTTAAATGTCGCTAATTGCTTAAGAATTCTTTTTGGCATTTATTAAATAAACTAGCTTTTTCCCGCAGCTTGGCATGTCTTTAATTCATAGTAAAACAATTCCCCTTTCCCTTTTTTTAGTATTGGTTTCTATATGACTTATTTTAAGTCATACAATCAAAATTATGATGTTGGCCGACGTCGCTCACTGTCAAAAATCTATTTAAAGTTTTTAATAAGGATACAACATTAGATACTGTATTTTTTTTTACTTTTTACTACTACTTTTTAAACAGAGTAGTTAATAACCATTCTAACCATATAGATACTAACCATATAGATCTAACCATAGAGAACTATAACACTTATAGATTTTCATTCAAAAAATAATCAAAACATGACTATGTAAACTTGAGAAATTCTTATCTACACAATAGAGGTTATTTTGACCATCAACTTGCAGGTCTGCCAAAAACTTCTATTTAAAATGCCAAATAATATATATTAGACATTCAGTTAGATATATACATTAACAAAATTTCCAATACTGAACATTCTCAAAAGGCATTTCGAAGACGGTTTGCACGGTTCCATACCATAGTGCGCCGGCCGACCGTACCGCCGCAAACGCTTTGACCCTATATTTTAAATCTGTAATATCTTAAAAAACATTCATTTGAATTACATGCTGTGAAGGGGTATATTATTTAATATTAAATGTGAAATGTATTTAAGTAGATAAGAATTAAAGCTATATTGCTTAAAATCGCTTCGTAAATAATCCATTATTTCTCGTAAAAAGTAAAGGATAAAAATTGGCTACTGTGGGTTATCCCTAAAAAATAAACATATGCCATCGCGGACTTTCTTGTAGAACTTTTTAAGGTATAATAACAAACAATACTTAATACATTATTTTGATCTATCTTGTAGAGTTCAGCGAGCGTTTGCAATGTAAGCGCAAAACAATGTGTTTGTTTACGACCTTGCGTTAGAAATCTTGAAATTATCAGTGGTTTTTTAAAACATAAAGTACGTTATTATACTAATAAACCTTCCTCTTGCATCACTCTATCTATTAAAAAAGTGCATCAAAATCCGTTGTGTAGTTTTAAAGATCTTTGTAGAATAGAAGATAGATCTTTATAGAATAGAAGATAATAGAAGATATGTTAGCTTTTATACATGAAGTAGTTTGGTTTTGACTAAAAACAAAGATATAAGTTGTTGATTTGACTAAAACAATTGAATCTCTGTATAGAAGTTTAATTGATAAAATAAATGTAATATTGAATACTGATTTGACTAAGAATAAGAAGTATATAAATAGCAGCTCGGTTAAGAGAAGGCATTGTGAAATTGGGAGTACAAGTTGGGGGGGTGGTACTATTGTGATAAAAGTGTAACAGTTATAATAGACTGCTGAGTATGAGATCGAGGGACTAAGTTGTGTAACAGTGACAGTTAAGAGTTTAAATGGTAAACAGTTTAGTGTATTTGTAAACAGTGTCATAAAGTACTTTAAAGAATAGAACAACTGTCGTTGGCGATTCTTTGCGGTAAGAGAGCTCTAATAGTTCAGAAGTGGGATTGTTCCGCGGCATCAAGAAAAATAGTATAACGTGCAATGAAGAAAATACAGTTGGAATTGCATTCATCTGTGATCACGGGTTGTTTTTGCCGAGTCTTCACCTCCAAAAAGAAATGTGGTAACTTAGCTATTATTTGTTTATTTATTTATTAATTCAATATATTTAATATCTAGAATACATTAAGATGATAAAAGTAATTACTTTGAATAGTTTTCTAAAATGTATTTTATGTGGATAAGGGTTTTGTTGTCTGATTACTAACATGAAGCCGATAAGCCGATCTATGGTTACAGTGTTTGAGACAGTAAGAACATCAAATGCTCACATGAGGCCGATAAGCCAAATTATGAGTGTAGCATTTGAGGTATAGGGATACCAAGCGCTCACATGAGGCCGATAAGCCAATTTATGAGTAGCGTTTGAGAAGATCAAATACTCACATGAGGCCGATAAGCCAACTTCTGAGTAGTATTTGGTACTTTGAGGATATTGAACTGACTATGACTATGACATCAAATGCTCACGTGAGGCCGATAAGCCAAATGATGAGTGTAGCATTTGAGGTATAGGGACATCAAGCGCTCACATGAGGCCGATAAGCCAATTTTTGAGTAGCGTTTGAGAAGATCAAATACTCACATGAGGCCGATAAGCCAACTTCTGAGTAGTATTTGGTACGTTGAGGATATTGAACTGACTATGACTATGATTATGATTTATAAGGCAAAAGATATTTATTCGAATGAGGCTGCTAAGCCAAATTGAACACGTAATCAAGACAATATTTTTTCACAAGCTAACAATAGTAAATATTGATAGTACATATTGATAATAAGTATTGATAGTACGTATTGATAGTACGTATTGATAGTACGTATTGATAGTACGTATTGATAGTACGTATTGATAGTACGTATAATAATAATAATAATAATAATAATAATAATAATTTATTTCAAATTCAAATAATTAACACAAAAAGGTTGAATGAAGTCTTCTTTTAAGAATAATTAAATTATTCCTGTGCCAGAAGCCTACGTCCTTCCATACCAACTTAAAATTATAACAAAAAAAATAATTTCTTAAATAAATAAATATAACAAACAATATACACTTTGTATGTGTATGTTTGTGCGTGTATATGTATATTTGTGGATGTACTTGTATTATTGTGTGTATGTATGCGTGAAGGAGATTGTGGTGTGGATTTGTATGTGTGTGTGTGTGAATGTATGTCAACTCATAAAACGCAAAAGCAACTCCACTTCCTCATATTTCAGGGAAAGAAGCCATTCTGTTAATGTTATTTTACAAAGGCTTGTGTTCATAGAATAAATCTTCAACTTCCTATTAACAATATTATAAAGATGGCTAGATATTATATTATATTGATTTCTGGCAAAAGATGTTCTAGAAATGCACACAGGAGCAACTAGATCTTTTCTCCGTTTTAAATTATGCAAATCTCTGTCATACGGAAGCGCTTTCTGTTTTCGTACAATCATATTAACTATATATAATTTTCTGACGGAAAGCACGTTATTCGTATGATACAATTGAACTGTAGGAAACCTGTAGGGTCTAAAATTCATTACCTTTAATATTGTCCGCTGAGCTCTTTCTAATTCAATAAATCTTGTCCTAGCGGCACCACCCCAGACTGAAATACAATAGGACAAGATTGATTGAACGAGAGCTAGGTATATTCTTTTTAAAATAGTTTTAGTGGCTACGTGTCTCAAAATTTTAAATATCCAAACAAGCTTCCTTACTCTATTTGTGACCAACTCAATTTGGGAATGCCATGACAAACTTTGATCCAAAACTACTCCAAGATATTTAGTTGAATCTACTTTAGATATTATTGGACAACTACACTTTCCCTTAAATTGGTCGCAATTCTTATGAATTTTGATGACAAAACTATCCCCTGGTTGTGTTCGTTTAGAAATAGAAAAACAAATATAATTTGTTTTCATAGTGTTAATAGATAGGAGATTAGCATTTAACCAGTCAGATATACGAGCCAGACCAACCTCTGCATGAAAACGGGCATCCTCCCATGAGATCCCTGTAAATACTACCGCAGTGTCATCAGCGTATGAAAAAATGTGACCATTGGTCAATTTTAGCCCACAAAGTTCGTTAATGTATATTAAAAATAAAGTCGGACCTAAGACACTTCCCTGAGGGACATCAAAAACGACATCCACTTCATCACTTGCATAACCTTCAATTTTTACCTTCTGTTTACGACCAGTTAAGTAACTGCGAAACAAATTAAGACAATGACTACGAACACCAATAGCTTCTAGTTTTTGTATAAGGATGGGAACAGAGACAGTATCAAAAGCTTTTTTGAGGTCCAGAAATATAGTGATGCATTTCATTTTATTGTCTAGTTCTTTTATTATCAACGAGCTTAGAGCTATGATAGCATCTTCAGCGGACTTCCCGTGTCTAAAACCATATTGATGGTTAGACACAATGTTATAATGGTTCAAGTAACCAAGCAATCTGGTATTTAATATTTTTTCTATAACTTTAGAGATAGCAGGAAGAACTGAGATCGGCCTATAGTTACTAATATCATCTCTACTCCCAGACTTATGCACTGGTGTAACAATGGATTTCTTAAGGTAATTTGGAAACACACCTTGAGTGAAACAAAGGTTTACCAAGTGATGAAGTATAGGTGTCAATGCCTCGCTAGCGATCTTTAAAAATTTTGTAGGAATATTGTCCCACCCAGAGGCGCTATCCGACTTTAAATTCATAAGGGTGTTTTTGATTTCTTTTTCATTAGTATCAAAAAGTACAAAAGATGAAGCAATCATTGATTGAGGAGAAAAAGAAGGAAGATAAGGTTGGTTAGAAATAATATTTTCTGCAAGATTTTTACCAATATTAGCGAAAAAAATATTAATATGTTCAATGGATTCACATGGAGAACGTTTAAGATAAAGTAATTCAGCATTTCTAGAGCATGAGTTATTAAGGTAAGTAATATTTTTTATATTTTTCCATAGAGCTTTAGAATTTTTTGTTGAGTTTTCCAATTGATTTTTTTGATATTTGCGTTTAAGTTTTTTAATTAGATTATTACAGAAATTGCGATACCTTTTATAAGTTTTAATTAATATTTCATTTTCAGGGTCCCTGCGTAGTTGTTTCTGCATTTTGTTCCTATTATTTATGCAACGTAATATGCCAGATGTAATCCACGGTTTAATTATTCGTTTACTCTTGGTTATATATGTTTGTTTACTATTTTCTGAAAGTGACTGAATTATTAAATTTACCAATTGATTTGTTACTTTTTCAGGGTCATTACAAAGAAGAAGGGAAGATATGTTTTTACCTACAAGAGTATTAAGAGCTGAATGAAAATCTATTTTGGTTTTATTTTTAATATTACCAGAATGTTTATTAATAACATTACTCAAACTTAAAAGTATCGTACAATGATCCGTGATAGTAGTGTTAAGAACTGCAATAAAAGCTTTATAATTGTCATTTTTAATCCTTAGCATAAAATGATCTAAGCAACTATAGCCTCTGGTTGTCAGGAGATGACCAGGAGATAGACCATGAAGACTTAGCATGTTCAAATAGTTCAACCTATTATCACGTTCTTGTGTATGTGCATCAAGCTTTGGAATTATATTAATATTAATATCACCCGTTATTATTATATTTTCTTTTGTTTTTAAGATTTCTAGTTGATTACTTAGTGAGGTAATAAAATCCTCAGCATTGTTGAATGAAGGTGAGCGATAAATGCCAAATATAGTGTTGTTTTGAATAAGAACTTGTAAACAAGACGCCTGATCCAGCTTCACTTCTCTAACAATAGGATTAAGCGTATTTCTAATATAAATCACTACTCCGTCATTTTGATTTTTATTAAAAAAAGTTTGAAAGGAATTATAATTATTAAGTTGAGGGATAGGTTTATCACAACTCAGCCAACATTCGGTTAGAACCAAAACATCGAATTCAAAAGGTAATCCAGCGAGAGATACCAAGAGATTATCATAATTGTTATAGATGCATCTAATATTCTGACAGATAATTGTTAGATCATTTTTTTTTAGTGACATATAATCTAAAAGATTTGGAATATCACAGTTCACAACGTCTGCAATATCTACTCCATCAAGTTCGTTTTGAGTTTGTAGAACTCTATCCATTTGAGTAGATTTATATATACGCACAGAAGTCATCAAGTTGTTGCAAGATATATAAACATAAGCAAAATACCATTAGGCAGTAGGTTATATGAAATTTATGACAAGAATTCGAAACAATACCGGCCCA
Organism: Napeogenes inachia; assembly: GCA_959347355.1. Lineage (NCBI taxonomy): Eukaryota > Metazoa > Arthropoda > Insecta > Lepidoptera > Nymphalidae > Napeogenes > Napeogenes inachia. The sequence continues at coordinate 7,145,762 of OY365797.1, forward strand.
GATCAAAGTTTTACGAGTTACAGATAGTGTAATTGTGTTTTGTGATTTTTTATGTGAAAATGTAGTGTATATTATTTGTGAGAATATATGTAACATAATATAAAAATTTAAATAACATTGGAAAGTTAACATTATTACAGCTAATTCATCTGAATGAATATTTTTATTCACAACTATTATTGTACTGATTAAATTTTGCATGAAAATAAACAAACTATAACAATAACTAAACGAATATTTTAAAATTGACATTTTATCTAGTCTATTGGAATGTTTATAATTAAATTTTATTATAGAGAGCAAAAATTTATAAAAAGCATATAAACAAGAATAATAGGTGATAAAATATTTAAAAATTAACAGTATAACTAAATTATTAGATTTGACATAATTATACATTACTAATATTATTTTAAAATTATAAATACACCAAAACTTTAAATGAGTAAGCATAATTAGACAAATAACTTTGTAATGATAGACCAATAAAATAAAAAACATGATTTTACGCTTACGTCTAATACTAACGCTGAATAGTCATTTTCCTTGCATTAGCAAATTGATTTGTGATTCACTTTTAATATTAATGACATGAGAATTTTCGTCCTTTCTTATGTAGACATTACCGTATGCAGTCCAACAAAATTTATATTTCTTGCTCTTTGTTAAATCTCGGGCCAGAAAATAAAGACGGGAACTTTTCTGCGTAAGTTGTTCAGATATAAAAATAGGTGTGTCTGTTGATACGTGTAAGCCTAAATCTTTTGCACATAACTTTGTTTTATGTTTAGAATTATATATTTTGCACATCTTTAAAAGATCTATCATTAAGAGCGACGATGTTGTCTCAACCACTATTGGAGAGTTTGTACTACCCTCCTTTTTCGGCTTTACTCTATATATATCTTTTATATTCGATGATGATATATTACTACCAACAGATTTAGACAAACACGAAACCATTTCGATTAAATCTTCCTTTGTTTCATTAGTTTTTTTGGGAACGTTTTTCATTTCGAAATTAGTCTTTCTATGTCCACGCTGTAGATCCTCAATTTTCTCCTCAAGGACAGTAATATACTTTTTGTCTTCTTTAGATTGAAGTTGGAGTTTTTCAATAATTAATTTAAATTCATCATTTTGTGAAGAAAGAAATGCAATTGATGCTTCTATATTACGATTGGACTGTTGTATATCTTTTAGAGTAGGGGAAATATTTTTCAATTCTTGTTCCTGTTTAGAAAGTAGTGATGTAATCATTTTCTTCATCTCTTCTTTAAATATTTGCATCTCGGAACAAACATCGGTGTCTCTTTTCCTTGTAGAATTATTACGCAATGAATTAAAATTTGGGGGTGTTATCTTTTTCTCGTATCCGTCTAAGGTTTTTTTATCCATAACTAGATTATATTTATTTTCAAGGATAAAATTCTTTAATACACCAGATAATTAAGGTTGGTTTTGTGAAAGAAGTTATGGCTGTGTATTTAATTATTGTTAATTATTATAATGCCTTTTTTATATTTTATTGGCTCTTTTAATACTTTGCCCATAACAGGATATCAGAGAGCAAAAAAGCAATGTTTTCTTAAATAGCAAGCGAAAAGCAACTCTAAGCTCTACTAAATAAAGCTGTTGTTTGTAAACATTTATCGATCACATATAATGCATATTATATAATAAATAAGTTGCTTTGTAACTAAGGAGACTAAAATATCATTCCAAATTACCAGAAGAATCGTTATAGTGCGTCATTAATAATGTTTATATCAACTGTAGGTACCAGGATAGCATCAAACCTGAGCTATATGCAATAAGGATTGCACTTCTGCACAAGCGAAACTATGCGTTAATGTTAAGGGCGTGACTTACGCATTCGCTCTCGCTCTCGCTCTTATGCTTGACATCTCAACATGCAATTCACTTCACAATCACCACACTTCACTCGCTTTATGAACTCCTATTATTTATAGTTAATATTTGAACATAATTTGTAATTTTATTTTATTTAAGTAATATAAAGGCACTGTGGACACGTTCGTTCACAATCGTATTCCGGGGGGAAGGGGATATTGATATTACGTATTGATATTACGTATTGATAGTACGTATTGATAGTACGTATTGATAGTAAGTATTGATTAGTACGTATTGATAGTACGTATTAAAAGTAAATATTGATAGTACGTATTAATAGTAAATATTCATAGTACATATTGATAGTAAATATTGATAGTACACATTGATAGTAAGTATTGATTAGTACGTATTGATAGAAAATATTGATAGTACGTATTGATAGTAAGTATTGATAGTAAATATTGATAATACGTATTAATAGTACATATTGATAGTACGAATTGATAGTACGTATTGATAGTAAATATTGATAGTACGTATTGATAGTACGTATTGATAGTACGTATTGATAGTACGTATTGATAGTACGTATTGATAGTAAATATTGATAGTAAATATTGATAGTACAAATTGATAGTACGAATTGATAGTAAGTATTGATAGTAAATATTGATAGTACGTATTAATAGTACATATTGATAGTACGAATTGATAGTAAATATTGATAGTACGTATTGATAGTACGTATTGATAGTAAATATTGATAGTACGTATTGATAGTAAATATTAATAGTACAAATTGATAGTACGAATTGATAGTACGTATTGATAGTAAATATTGATAGTACGTATTGATAGTACGTATTGATAGTAAATATTGATAGTAAATATTAATAGTACGTATTGATAGTAAGTATTTATTGTACATATTGATAGTAAGTATTGATAGTAAATATTGATAGTAGATATTGATGTACATATTACGTATTGATAGTAAGTATTGATAGTAAATATTGATAGTACGTATTGATAGTAAATATTGATAGTACGTACTGATAGTAGGTATTGATAGTAAGTATTGATAGTAAGTATTGATAGTACGTATTGATAGTAAATATTGATAGTACGTATTGATAGTACGTATTGATAGTACATATTGATAGTACGTATTGATAGTAAGTATTGATAGTACGTATTGATAGTAAATATTGATAGTACGTATTGATAGTACGTATTGATAGTACATATTGATAGTACGTATTGATAGTAGGTATTGATAATACGTATTGATAGTAAGTATTGATAGTACGTATTAATAGTAAATATTGATAGTAAATATTGATAGTAAATATTGATAGTTAATATTGATAGTACATATTGATAGTAAGTATTGATAGTACGAATTGATAATACGTATTGATAGTAAGTATTGATAGTACGTATTAATAGTAAATATTGATAGTACGTATTGATAGTAAGTATTGTTAGTAAATATTGATAGTAAATATTAATAGTACGTATTGATAATATATATTGATATTACGAATTGATAGGTCGTATTGATAGTACGTATTGATGGTACATATTGATACTACATATTGATAGTACGTATTGATAGTACGTATTGATAGTACGTATTGATAGTACGTATTAATAATAATAATAATAATATCAGGACAAATTACACACATTGATCTAACCCCTAAGTAAGCAAATTATTTGCTTGAGTTAAGGGTGCTAGACAACGATACAAATACATAGAAATACACATATAAATAATGAAAATATATTTAATAAACGACCAAACCCAGAAACACAGACATCTATGCTCATCACATAAATGCCTGTCTCCGCCGGGGATCGAACCCGAGCCCCATTGAGCCGTGACCCGTTAGGCGTCTGCGCTAACCACTCGACCAACGGGGCGGTATTGATAGTAAGTATTGATAGTACGTATTGATAGTATATATTGATAGTCTTCCTCAGGAAATAATAATATTAAACATCCTTATAAAAAAAGAATACATAATTTGTCTTTCCACTCATAAAAAAAATCTGTGATTAAAATTTAAAAAAATGTATTAATATAAACTAGAAATACTCCTACAGGCAAAAACTACTTGCCGGTGTTTTATGAAACTTAGAGCGGATACTTTTTATGGAAATCGAAATCTATGCGTACGAAGCGTACGAAGTCGCAGGGCACAGCTAATAATTATACATAATTCATGCGTTTACAGTACGAATAGTGACTTCCATGTTTTATTTTTGGTTAAACTGTAATTAAAACCGGATTGAACGAAATGTGCTTGAAGAGTTGATCTGTACTGAATATTTTTCACGCTTTTCATGGCTTTTTCTTTATTAAGAAATATTTATCTATAACATATTAGGCATTGAAAGCAACTTTTTTTAGACTTAATTCAAATAATAAACCGTACATAAACACTTGACGCTCATTCGATGCCATACTTTTAAGGTTTTAATGTAGTTGTTGTTGTTTTAATTAATAATTCATAAAACTTTTTATTTAATATATTGAAATTTAATAGGTTTATTTCATTCTTCTTTACACGTTTGAAAAATAAAGTTTAAATATGTTTATTCAATAACATAGCATTTTTTTTCTATATAGAACGCTAAGGATTGCTACATAAACAAGCTTTTAGCATTCAATATAAAGAAATCTTATAAGCATAATTTATTTTACCTTTTTTAAAATAGTGAATTTTAATTTAATGTTCAGCAATGTATAGAAAATAAAATGGAAATTACTTATTCTTGAAAATGCAATTTGAATGTAATTTAATTATGTACCTACTGCTACAAAATCAACACTTACTTCAAGCAGGTTCAAAATTTCAACTAAAATGTAAATAAGTTTATATATATAATCTAATTAATTGGCGGTTTATACAAGCCAATATAGAATATGAATTAAGTTACTCGCTTGAAGATTTTACAATGTAATAGAAAGGACTTCACCTTTTATCAAAAATCATATCAATAAGGGTAAATACTTATCCTATTTTTCCCTTTTTAAAGCCCGACCTAATAATAGGCTTTTTTTTTTTTTTTTAAATAATTATTGCAGTTCAAAGTTCAAGTGTTTAAAATATTAAGTTGTCGAAATTTTATTATATTATATATTCATTATGAAACAGGTTTGTGGAGATTCGTTAGATATACGTTCGTGACGAAAATTGATGCAAACGACTATAGAAGAGTTGTAACGTTTCAAGGGTGAAGATCTATATAGTGGTCTATGTATATATTAAAATCTGTTGTGTTAACTTTTACAATTAACATATACCTATAGTTTATTAAGTTATGTAATGAAACGATTTACTGATTACAAAATACATAAAAGTATGCCATTTATTTGAAGTAGGTTTAGTTATACCTTATCTCTGTTTAAATTTCCATTGTATAAAGTTTTATAGAATGAACATTTTAAAGGGAAATAGTATACGCTAACTTTAGTACACCTTTGATTTGGTTTTATGAGTAGAATACTTGTCTCTCAACTAGACTTTACACGAAAACCACCTATGTCTGTAAAAAAATTAAAAATATATAAAAAGTTATTCCTCCCAAAACTTGTCACAGTTTATTCAAAACGGTAATGATGGTTCTTTGGTTAATTATACTACCTCATGCCTTAGTTATATATAATCTATTAAGAAATTAACCACAGCATATTATTATTAGATTTTTATTAATAGTCATCGCTTTAACAGGTCTCTATGCTTTTTTATTATAACACAAAAAAAAGTTTTTTATAATTCTTCTAAGTAACTCAGTTAGTTCTCTCTAAATATCTGGGAGATTATAATACCTATCAATAATTCAATTTATAAATGTATGTTGGTTGCTTTTCCCCTGAGACGCTTGGAAATTGGGACTCGGTATGGCGTTGATTACGAAATTAAGGCAATGTAGGTTAAATGCAACTGTAATTTTACGTCAATAATCATTATTATCGTGAAACTTCTACAATGAAACATAAATAACATGTGTTATTAATGTGTAATATATACTTATCTAACATTTGATTTTTTTCACATAAGATTTATACAAAAGCAAAAGAAAATAATTGTAGTATTTAAAAAATATAAATTATAAAAGACAATAATTTCAAACTATTAAAATTGTTTCATTTACACTAAATTCCCGCACTATAGTTACGTACGTTTGTGTAGTCAAGCGATTTCATACCTGTTTTGAAAACTCCTTAATATAATTATATTTTCCAATAAATAATATACATAAACATTTTGCAACCAATTTAAAAGTAAAAAAAATTACAATAAGCAATAATACAAAAGCCATAAAGTTAGATACATTGGTTAGTATTGTCGAAAGAAGCTTTATAGACGTCACACATTTTACTACATAATATTTTATTATTCAAAACAATAGTCTTAAACTAAAACTAATGGAATCCTTTATTTAAAATGTTACTTGTTAGTCAAGTTTTATTTCTTTATATTCGTTTTTTAAATCAAAAAAAATAAATTTAAAATTTAAAAATCTCCGATACAATAAGACCTCTAAAAAGAAAAAAAATAATATTATTATATCCTTATTGAAGTCGTTGGGTAGGGCGATCGTTGTACGTAAGTTGACGATGGTGCTTCATTTACGAAATTATAAGAGCTTAGGCTATTTTTTTAAATTAAATTTGAAAGAAATAATTAAATTTAAAAAGAGGAAAAACCTCAACAACACGAATAACATTGAAACAGAAAACATTACTTGCGCAGTTTCATTTCAAACTTGATCAAACAATTTGTAACAACATTAACAGAAAACGGAGTTACTTTAAACTGACACTGTTTATGCTCTCTGTTTTTTAATCTGACATTTAAAAAATAGAACAAAGAGAATACCAATTTTTTTGTTGCAGTTTGTTCTTTTTTGTATGCAAACGTCTAAATTTGGGTGAATAAATAATTTTTTTTCATCCCAAAAATGCATAAAAAATTTTGAACATACTAAGATCAATCAAGCATAGCAATGGCATAATGTTTTTAGTATTTTTTTACTATTTCACGTCTAATTATCAATTAAAAATGTAAACGTATACCTAAATATAAATACTGTAACGTACTTTTGCCGAACGCCGCCGGTTTGAAACTGACATTCAAAATGAGAATAAAATTAGGATAAAATGCAAAATGATTTAATTTTTTTTTTTAGAAATTTATTGTTGTTAATTATATATTTTATATTGTCAAACACTATTGCCAGATAGTAAATTATATTCTGCGCCCACTAAATTCAAATTAGTTATTCACACTCATACATTTCAAAGGGAACATTAAGAAAGCAATTCTGCAAGTTGCCCTCAATTCTATAGGAAATTCAGTTTAGTGAAGTGAAGTTTTAGCCTTTTAAATGTCATATAAGTAGTATTTAACTATCATAACTACTATTGTAGTGGCAATTGCAGAAGTTTCTTAAAGTACTTGAGAAAATCAGAGTTCTTATATGAGATCCTTTGAATTGTAATATAAAAAGTGTAGTAAAATATATAAATACAAGCAAGTGTAGTTAAATCATATTTCATTACATTATTATTGCAAATAAAAGTCTTCTTAAGTTTGTGATATATAATTTTACGTAATTTTTAATTTTTATTCAGTTTTAAATAAAATATATTGTCCACTAAAGTAATGAAATGAATGAAGCTAGTAAGTTATTGCGTGTAATAAAACTGTAGCTGTGACACAATAATAGAATATTTGATGGTTTCGTTTACAACCACAGTGTTAATTTACACCAATAAAAATATTATATGACGCAGTACTATAACATTATGAATGTTTTGTCTCCACTGCTTAACGTAGCTTGCTTGTGGAATCTACTAGTTTAAAAAAAAATCGTCAAACTGAACACTACTTTGTAAGAAGAAAATGTTAAAGAGTTAACATTCAGTTACAATAAATCAAAGCAATAACATTAAACCTTAATATTCAACTTAGTATTCAATTACTAAATTACACTGACTAAGTTCTGTTTTATAAACCCGTTCGTTACGCGTCCTCGACGCCGCGCTGCCTAGATTTAGATTTTTATATTATACATAGTATAATATGGACTTAATTTGGAAGTGTTTGACTATAATCAAAGACATTAAACTATAAACATGGAAGACCATATTAAGTTCATTTAAATTTTAAATAAGTAAGAAATGAAAAATAAACCGATACGGGCAGTGATTCAAACACGCGACTTTTGGGAAACCGAATTTCTGTTCGAATTTCTACCCGTATCGGTTTACCTTTCATTTTATATTTTTTTTTGTGTCATGTACCTACTTGCTTTATTTAAATTTTAAATAAATGGTATCTTAAGAGGTATTGGTTGTGCTCTGAATAAATAAATCTGGGTACATAATATTTTTTTTTATACTGTACTTACAATTACCCAACGTACAAAAAATATTAGGCGCATTTAATGATAATTTTTGAAGAGCTTTTTCGCATTTTTTTGAGATGCAATGTGTACTTGGAATAAACGATGTGTAATAAATGTTTATTTTTAGAGTTCTTTACCCAAAGGGTAAAAACGGAACCTTATTACTAAGACTTCGCTATCCGTCTATCCTTTTGTTCGTCTGTCTGACCAATTCTGTATCTCATCGAGATATCTAGAGAGATGAATTTTTTACATATTTTTCTGTTGCCGTCATACAAAAAAAGTATTTTTTTTAACATCGTTTCCCATGACGGTAACCGGTAGACGGTTTAAATATTCGCAGGATAGTTATTTATATATTTACTTTCAAAGAAAATGATTAAATTGATATAAAATAACTATTTAACAATTATAAATATTTGTTTAAATTTTATTATAACGTATTTTTTTTGCTGTTAATTTTTAAGAATGGTACGGATCGCATACGGCCGGGCCGGCCGTCTTTTTTATTATATTTACTGAATTGTTGGAAATTACACAAAAACTATGTGAGTTTTAATGGAGGAAATAATTAAAATATAAAATTTATCCGTTTGTATAAAACAAATTAAAAATATAAATATCAAAGGCATGGTTAATTTATTGTCATGCTAAAAATGTTAGTAATAAGTGAGATTTTCGACGAAAATGCTTGCGGAATGCCAAAAAGCTGTGCTGCAAGATAAAATTAAATATTTTCGAGAATACATCGGCATAATATTGGAAATGTTAAGCTCTCCGAATTTGCAGCTGAAGGAACGAAATATTATTGCACTCAATATTCACCCCGTTTTTAACCCCCGACTAAAAAAGAGGGGTGTTATAAGTTTGACCTGTCGCTCTGTGTATCTGTGTATCTGTCTGTGGCAAAATTGCGGCCAAACGCGTGGACGGATTTGAATGCGGTTTTTTTAAATCGAAAGCTATGCTCATCGAGATGGTTTTTATCTATGTTTGATTGAAATAGAAATAGTCGTCGCTAAGATATTGACGTTTTATTCGTGCGGGGGAGAAATTCTAATGCAATAATTAGCTGTTTGCGGCCAAACGCGTAGACGGATTTAAATTCGTTTTTTTTAAACAAAAGCTATGTTTGTCGAGATGGTTGCTAATTATGTTTGATAAAATAAAAATAGTCGTCTCCAAGATATTGACGTTTCTTTCGTGCGGGGGAGAGGTTCTTATGCAATAATTAGCTGTTTGCGTCCAAACGCGTGGACGGATTTGAATGCGTTTTTTTTTATTCGAAGCTATGCTCTACGAATTGGTTCCTATCCATGTTTGATAGAAATAGAAATAGTCATCTCCAAGATATTGATGTTTTATTTGTGCGGGGGAGAGGTTCTTATGCAATAATTAGCTGTTACCAGCGGCTTCGCCCGCGCTATATAGGAATAAAGTCTTGTTATGAAGGCCAAAAGGTTTTTACACTTACTTACTGAGGTAAAGTACTTTATTAGGGATAGCTGTTGCCCGTGACTGCGTTCACGTAGACTGTAAAAATATATTTATATGGCTTATGATCGTAGTCATAAAAAATCACAGATAACAGCTAGTGATAATATAAATCCCTTCATCATAACGTTATTAGCGATAGTAAATCATTTTAATTCTAAATGTTTATATATATGAATATGCGTATATATGAAACCTACCTATCTACCTTCCCATATGAAAAGGTCTTGAATCATGTTACTTGATATAATCATGTTACTTAATAATACATTTATAATTTATTACATTATCGAAACTTTCACGCGGATCCTTGTTTAATTAAATATAGTATATATATTTCTCGTATTAAATATAACCTTTGTACATCAGAGGGATGATGTAGGATTCTAAAGGTTAAATATTTTATTAAATTGGTCCAGTAGTTTCGGAGCCTATTCAATTCAAACAAACAATCAAATCTTTCCTCTTTATAATGTTACTGGTGATGATGATGACTATGAAATATAGCCAATGTTTTTCAGGGATAATGTAGAATTTTAATGCTAAAAGATTTTTTAAAATCCTATTCAATTCAAACAAACAAACAAATCTGTCCTGTTTTTAATATTAGGATAGATTAATAGAAATACTTAAACAATTGAAAATTTTGTATGTAGGTTCATTTAGTACAATTCCGCAACCATTAACATAACTTTAAAAAGCAAAAAAATAAATAAATAAAAATTAAAAAAAAAACCGATAAAAAAGACCTCTAAAAAGAACAAAAATAATATTGTTATGTACTTATTGAATTCGTTGCGTCGGGGGTCTGTTTGTCTTTTTGTTGTGCACACAACACGAAAAAAAATGTTTTTGAAAATTTATACCGTTAGTCATATTTATTTATAATAATTTAAATGGTAAATACATTGGTATTTACATGTTTTAGTTCATAAGTTTCAGCAGTAGCGCCACCAACGCAAATGTTTTAAGAATTATAAGTATAGGATATTTTAACACAATGTTTAATCTTTTATTCATTATTAGAACTTATTATAAGGTATAAGTAATAGCATCTGTTAGTCGGTTATGAAATTGTAAATTACCCTCACCTGAATATTATAGTGTTAAAATATTATAAAACGAGTTGTAAGGGCTGCTCTCGCCCATTCTATTACAAATGGTTGGATATTAAACATTGAAGTGCAAGTAATGTATATTACTTAAACAAGTCTTAACAATACATTTTAACAATAGGTTTACAAATAAACAATTTTTTTTAACAATAGGTTTACAAATAAAGAAGCTTATAATCACTTTTTGTCGTAACATAGCTGTTTAATTTAATTTAATTTAGTTTAGTTTAGTTTAGTTTAGTTTAGTTTAGTTTAGTTTAGTTTAGTTTAGTTTAGTTTAGTTTAGTTTAGTTTAGTTTAGTTTAGTTTAGTTTAGTTTAGTTTAGTTTAGTTTAGTTTAGTTTAGTTTAGTTTAGTTTAGTTTAGTTTAGTTTAGTTTAGTTTAGTTTAGTTTAGTTTAGTTTAGTTTAGTTTAGTTTAGTTTAGTTTAGTTTAGTTTAGTTTAGTTTAGTTTAGTTTAGTTTAGTTTAGTTTAGTTTAGTTTAGTTTAGTTTAGTTTAGTTTAGTTTAGTTTAGTTTAGTTTAGTTTAGTTTAGTTTAGTTTAGTTTAGTTTAGTTTAGTTTAGTTTAGTTTAGTTTAGTTTAGTTTAGTTTAGTTTAGTTTAGTTTAGTTTAGTTTAGTTTAGTTTAGTTTAGTTTAGTTTAGTTTAGTTTAGTTTAGTTTAGTTTAGTTTAGTTTAGTTTAGTTTAGTTTAGTTTAGTTTAGTTTAGTTTAGTTTAGTTTAGTTTAGTTTAGTTTAGTTTAGTTTAGTTTAGTTTAGTTTAGTTTAGTTTAGTTTAGTTTAGTTTAGTTTAGTTTAGTTTAGTTTAGTTTAGTTTAGTTTAGTTTAGTTTAGTTTAGTTTAGTTTAGTTTAGTTTAGTTTAGTTTAGTTTAGTTTAGTTTAGTTTAGTTTAGTTTAGTTTAGTTTAGTTTAGTTTAGTTTAGTTTAGTTTAGTTTAGTTTAGTTTAGTTTAGTTTAGTTTAGTTTAGTTTAGTTTAGTTTAGTTTAGTTTAGTTTAGTTTAGTTTAGTTTAGTTTAGTTTAGTTTAGTTTAGTTTAGTTTAGTTTAGTTTAGTTTAGTTTAGTTTAGTTTAGTTTAGTTTAGTTTAGTTTAGTTTAGTTTAGTTTAGTTTAGTTTAGTTTAGTTTAGTTTAGTTTAGTTTAGTTTAGTTTAGTTTAGTTTAGTTTAGTTTAGTTTAGTTTAGTTTAGTTTAGTTTAGTTTAGTTTAGTTTAGTTTAGTTTAGTTTAGTTTAGTTTAGTTTAGTTTAGTTTAGTTTAGTTTAGTTTAGTTTAGTTTAGTTTAGTTTAGTTTAGTTTAGTTTAGTTTAGTTTAGTTTAGTTTAGTTTAGTTTAGTTTAGTTTAGTTTAGTTTAGTTTAGTTTAGTTTAGTTTAGTTTAGTTTAGTTTAGTTTAGTTTAGTTTAGTTTAGTTTAGTTTAGTTTAGTTTAGTTTAGTTTAGTTTAGTTTAGTTTAGTTTAGTTTAGTTTAGTTTAGTTTAGTTTAGTTTAGTTTAGTTTAGTTTAGTTTAGTTTAGTTTAGTTTAGTTTAGTTTAGTTTAGTTTAGTTTAGTTTAGTTTAGTTTAGTTTAGTTTAGTTTAGTTTAGTTTAGTTTAGTTTAGTTTAGTTTAGTTTAGTTTAGTTTAGTTTAGTTTAGTTTAGTTTAGTTTAGTTTAGTTTAGTTTAGTTTAGTTTAGTTTAGTTTAGTTTAGTTTAGTTTAACTTAATTTAATAAAATTAAATAATAATATATTTTGAATTATAAGATCATAGTCGATTTCTTACTTATTGAATGTGTTTAGTTTTCTTTTTTATTTTTGATACCATTACAATGTAATGTATCTGAAATAAAATGTAATATTACTGACTTTTATAACTATACATTGTATAACTAGTATGAACATTGCCTTAAAAGGGAAAAATTACAACTTTACTATAATAACATCAGTCCTTATATTGACATCCAATTGTTCAAGAGTATTAGAAATCAAAATTTAAATAAAATTAGAATGAAAAATTAACCGATACAGACTGGCTGACTCGAACCCGTGACCTCTGGGAAAGCATCCCGTCGCTCTACCGACTGAGCTACTGTAATGCTACCCATCCCGGTGAATTAAGCATAGGTCGGGACGGTACTAAAATCTTTGAAGTTAGCCTTTCTTTCATGCTACTCTATTAACCATAGTTTTGTCATTTTTTATAAGAATATAAAATAGACTATTACACTATACAAATCAATATTTCAACGTTTGCAGATTAATTAAATACAATAATTAATATATTCAAAATAATAAATACATATACTATTTATGATTTTATGATTTATGATATATGTCTATAATTTTGAGATAAGCAATATTGACATTAAAATAACTTAATACCAATAAATAGCCAAATATCTGTACATAAGCTTTATAATTTATATAAACATTAAATTCTTAAGTAATGTTTTTAAATACTAAATAAATAAATAAAAGGCATTAAATAGATATTGATATTAAGTCAAGTCTTAATATCGATATCTTTTTAAAATATATAACATAATGAAAGTATTACACGGGGCACTTCTAATGCCACTCAGACATCGTGTAAAGCTCTTATCTATTGTTTCTTTAATGGGTACACTACGACATGTATAATTTGCTTTTATATTGTAACTTCCTTCCATGAAAGTATTTTAAAAATTCTTTTTTATTTACTTTTTTTTAATTTTCTTTTTTATTTACGTTGAATGTATGGAGCCTATATTTGTTAAATGGTATCAAGGAGCTTTTGCGAACTTAGTAACTTAGAATGTAGTATAAAAGATTAAAAAAATCAACTTCTTCTGTGTAAACTAGCAACCATTTTAGTTTAGCACGTAATAATGTGGTAAGATTTAGTGTTGGAGCCTAAGTGAAGCGAAGTGATAAGATTTGTCAATATTTTTAAAATAAATAATTAGTATAATAAATAAAGCTTATCTTGAACCCTTGCATCAGCAAGCGTGTGCTTTTAAGTCCACGTTCAGATTTTTGAGCACGTCTCTTAATTTAATTAACTCTTGCCTTAATCTTACTAAAATATTAATATTCTAGTTAATTACTCTAACTATTTTTCTTATCCCTGCTTTTATCATATTAAATTCCGTTGATTTTATCTTCAATTTAAGGATAATGTATTTACGAAAACAATATTCATTTGATTACGTTAATAGTTGAAAACATACGTGTTCTCCTTATGTTGAAAAACTTTATTATAAATTATGTCTTTTTATTATGAATCGAGGCCAAAGGCAATAGTGACTATGTGTGTTCAAAATCTGCGTTTAAATCTAGATCTCTTATTTGACCTTACCATGCGAATGTAGATTATCCCTAAGGACATAGTAAAGTACATATAATAATTTAGAAAATTATGCTGTGCTCGAATAAATTGTTTAACAGTTGTTAAATTCACAGACATTTTGAATTAAGCTGTATCTCACACTAATTACAGAATGCAGTATTATCACTGGAGAGTACTTTCCTCCACGTTGAGGAATTATAAATATAACAGAATGTGAAATGTCCAATGATTTCAATAAATTGTGTATGATATGTATCAGGCTCAAATTCGTTTGGTGACTTAAGGTTTGATTGATTTATTGAATATTATCTGTGCCTGCGATTTCGTACGAGTAGATTTAGATTTCGATAAAACGTACCCTTTATACATACCAATGTATAAACTATAAAACTTCAAGGTTTCATCAAATTAAGTCAAGTAATTTTTGCGTGTAGGAGTATTTTTAGTTTTTTTCATCTTTTTTATATATTTAATAACAGATCAGTTTTAACAGAGTACGTAGTCCGATTTCGTATTTTTTTTAATTGTAAAGGCCATTTTTATTCCCTGAGGGGAGAACCACAATTTTGAATAAAATGTCTTACAGCAATGGTATGAAAATAAGAGATTATGAAGAGAAAATGGTAAGCAAATATTAACTTCTTTATTTGCTTAAATAAAAAATACTAAATGTCAAGTGAAACCCATGACTGAAAACTGCAACCAACCCGGTTAATCCGTTTCTGAGATTAGCGTGCACAAACATACATACAGATGTGCAGACATACAGACGATCAGACAAAATGAAAAACCATTGATTTTGCTTGCTTATATGAAGGCCTTATGAATTTTTGAAATTATTTTACATGTATACACAGCGATCAGTTACAGTTTTATTATTATTAAGGGATGATTAACAGGATCTTTTTATTTTCAAAAAGATTCTATTAATTATCCGTTCATATCCTGGTAATTTAATTTTTTTACATTTTTAATGTACAGAGACTACTCTACAGATTTGTTACATGTATAGAAGAAGATTTGCATGGTATTACGTGCTTGACATAAATTGGCATAACTTTTTTATTTCTTAACCGATTTATATGAAATAAACATTAAATGTTAAAGGAAGACTACTACAATGTATTACTGATACTGCGTCTAAATTGATTAGGTGGTTTCTGAGATTAGCTTGAACAAAAATACAGCCATACAGATATACAGACATACAGACAAACAGACAAAATGAAAAACCATTGTTTTGGGTTCTCTTGCTCTTATAAAGATTAACGATTATGATTATGGTTTTTTTTTTTAATTTTCAATGTACAGAAATCGATCAGTAACTTTTGATCGTGATCGTGATCGTGAATTTTATTAATGTATGGATTAAGATTGACTTAATATCTTATCAATAACCATCAAATCGTTTCCAGTTTGAGTTGGAAATATATCCTCGTACTTACTTTTATGACTATGATATTAGTAGTGCTACATTACAATTTCTTTTAATAACATCTGTTTTATCGTATATTCCGAGCAATATAGACAATTTATAAATTTATAATGTTTATTTTTAATTAATAATAGCTGCAGTTTGTTTGTTACAAAATTATATCTGTACGTAAGTAAAAGCGAGAAAAATATTTTTGTGGGTTTTTTGACAGGTCTATGACAGGAACGAATAAATCGTGGAATGATGAGTGATTCTCAAAGGAACGGCGGTTGTAGGGTTTACAAAATATTTCAACAAATTTATCAGATATATTTTCATAGATTTATGACACTTTTAATGTTTAATAATTTAACGAGATTTTATTTTGAATCAATGACTAACAAACATTAACACGGGCAGGATCTCTCAAAAGACCGAACCTCTGAGAAGCTGTTCTTATTAAGCTTACATGTCGCTATAAACTTCGCATGTATAAAATAAAAATGAGCTAGCATTCCATGTAATAAAAGAATTCAAGATAGAATATAGATAAATAGAAGCGATGTTATATTTTCCTCGCACCAATTACGCACTTTAATATTAAAATGAAACGCAACGCAAAAGAATAAAGTGAATGAAAAATTATAAAAGAGGAAGAAATCTTTCTAAAAACAAATGTTTCAAGTAGCTAGGTCAGTGCTTCTGTATATGCAACATAATAGTTTCGGTAACTTTAAACAATTAAATAAATTCTGTTATGTAATTAAATTTACGGGATATTTTAATTTCCTGTATTTTTTAAACAAAGTATGGTTACGTCTAAAATCAAATAAGAGCAAACAATATCCTATCGCATCTGATTAGTAACAATTTTTATAAAAGTACTTAAAAATATTTGTGTTGTAATGTAATGTAATGAATAACTTAATTAAAATTTAGTTAAAATACTTGATTCTAAAACATTAATCAGCGTCTTTATAAAAATAACTTACATTATGACATTCCTTACCATTAACTGTTTTGATTATGCGTCGAAAACCAGTCAATCAATAAGTCTTTACTTATAAAGAAGTTTTTACCCACAATTATGGTATGGAATATAAACGACTAAGGGTTAAGAGTTCCTTTAACGGTTGTTAACAATTCAAACTCATGATCTGCGGCGTACCAAGCCGTCGAGATTTCAAATGACCTGTCGTAAACTACTTGGTCTTTATTACCCAAATCGTACATCAGACAGACTTCTCGTTAAAAAGCAGCAACTTGAAACATACAAAATATAATACTTTAACTTTTATGTTATATTTGGGATATAAATAAAATATAATAAATTATTTATAATATTCAGTTATTAATAATATTTATAATTTATATTTTATAACTCATTCATTTAAATTGTAAGGAAATTATTGCAGCGCGATTATGCTCATGTCAGTTTAATTAAAACGTTAAATATAAATAAGGTTCATTAGTTACGTGACTCGGTCCACTGTCAAGCTGTTAATTGTTTGAGCCACGATTCATGTCTGTAATCTGATTCTGTAATTATCGTCAAAAGTAATAAATATATGATTTAAGCAATTAAAGTTTAAATGCAATCATATAATTTAATAATTGATATATTCTTAATCAATAAATATAATATTGATTAAGAATATATATACGATATTTAATGTATTATGAAGTTCCTTATAGGATCTCATAGGATTTCTTTGCTTAAAAAAATAATCTAGAATATAAAAATGTTTCAGCAAATAGAAAGTTAAACTATTTTTAGAGTCCATGTTAAGAAGCGAGTTAAACTTACCACCAAAATATATATTTGAAAAACCTTATAAAGAAATCTAAGAAGCATAATGTTTTTACAGTTATAAGGATTTTCTTTTATTTTAGAAGAACACTCTTTGAAAATCTCTTTAACATAAAGTTTTCTTCTAAGTGAGACAGACGAAGCTTCTTAGCAATCCATGGATTCACCGTGCGGGTGCCGGGCCCATCGCGTTGCAAGGAGAGGAGCGCAAGCAGTGCCTGGGACTTGCGACCCAGGAGTAGGTTTAAGGGGCCCCTTTATTATGCGCAAAAACGCTCACCTTCACCCTCCACACTCCTCTCCCTACCTAACCAAATTTGGAAAGAACCTACTAATGCCGCCTTTGAAGTACGTTCTAGAAATGAACCGATGCTTGTTCTAGAAAGGCCAAGATCTTTAAGTAGGCTATAGAGAGATTTTGCTGTTATACCTCTCGCTCCCACTTCTACCGCGTACAAACTAACTATAAATTTATTCCTGTAGTATATTTATATTATTATTAGTATATTTAATTTAAAACATCGTAAACTAGAAGTCATTTATAAAGCAAATCTATAAATATCTATAAATACAATTATGAAATAACAATTCTCTTTCGCTATAATTTTCGTGTTGCTAGTTTGGCAGTTAAAAATGGCGCGATCGTTTCTCTTTCTTACACGTTCCTGAATCTTCTTGTAGGCCGCACCTACGTATGAACCTCTAATTCCCTATACATAAAAGTAAGATTTACTCTCATTCTTTAACGGTTCAAGCAGTGAGGTTGGGGAACACAAGCCGTAAACAATATGCAAATCGAAATCAACATCTATTTTTAAAAAACGAGTTATCGGTCAGTATCTATCCATGCAGAATTGTATTTAAAGTTTGTATATTTATATTATTATATGTAAAAGCTTTATAAGTAATTCTATTTAATAGCTTTTGTTAACTTTTACATTAATTTCTCACGATTTTCATATGGTGTGCACATATACGGCGACTCATTTTTGTCTTTCACAGATCTGCTGGAAGAGATTTCATTTTGAAATAATCAGTGCCTTTGTACAAATCCATGTTAAAATATGTTTATCTTGGTGGTAGACCATAACATCGGGTCGCCGGCAAAGTTACCACCCATCGGGCAAAGTCGTGCCGCAAAGCGACCTAGTCGTGTTCCGGCACGTTGCTCGATGAAGCCGTTAATGGGAAATGGGTCTGAACAGCTGCGGTGCGTTGGCGAACCGGTTTGACGTCGAGTTGGTGTTTGTTTTGTCGGGTGTCTAGTCGAGGAGGGTAGCGGGATCCGAAGCAACGGCTTTCCGCTGGCCGCCCGCAGATAGTTGGGGGCCCAATTAGTGGGTTAGCCACCCACGAAAGGCTGCCCCGCCAGCTGCGAAAAATCCCAGGGTGGCTCCATCGTGCTGGTTGGCGACCAGACGAGGAGGCCCGATGGCGATCCCTGGGGGGGTTCGGGCGTCCCCGCAGTCTCCAGACTAGCCTCCCAGTGGCAAGACATCACCAATTTCGACGTCGGGTTCGATACGTACCGCCTCGTTCAACTGCCATTTCCCATCCCTATTCACTTTTATTTTATTTTTTTTTTATGAGTAAAGTTAAAAAGAAGAAAATGTTTTTACAGCGGTTGCACTCCTCCTCATTTAAAGTGCACCTCACTAATATCAGGGGTTTGCACTCTAATATCCTAGCTGTCCATCACCACCTGGAGACAGAGCAGCCGCACCTCTTCTTTTTGACGGAGACGCAGATACAATGTCCTTTGAGCGCTGTGCACCTGCATTATCCCGGATACTCGTTAGAGCACAATTTTCGCTCACGTGCCGGAGTCTGCGTGTACGCGCGGAACGACCTCTGTATCCAGCGTCTCCGTCACCTTGAAGACCCCACTTTTTTTTCTATATGGGTTTTAGTAGACACAGGAAACGAAAAAATCCTGTATTCCTGTGTCTACCGTTCGCACAGCGGTGACCAAGAGACAACTAGATTATTTGAGTATCTCGGTGAGGCTGCTGATATGGCTTTGCATCAGTACCCTTCGGCGCAGCTTGTTTTTCTGGGGGACTTTAATGCTTGTCATCAAGACTGGCTGTTCCCGTACCAGAAAACCGACCATGCTGGAAGAGAAGCGCGGAACTTTGCGTTGTCCTTGGACCTCTTTCAGCTGGTGAGGCAAGCGACAAGGGTACCAGATGTGGTAGGCCATACAGCCAATTGCCTGGACCTTCTGCTGACAACTGATCCGGACAGGTATCGTGTTGAGGTCACCTCCCCCTTGGGAACCTCCGATCACTGTCTGGTGAAATCTGTGTTTACATATTCCCCACCAGCTCTCGAACCACATGGTGTTAGGCGAGTATGGAAATACAAGTCAGCAGATTGGGATGAGATGCGGCACTTCTTTGCATCTTATCCTTGGCGGCAGCTCTGCTTCTCTTCTTTGGATCCGTCGAGTTGCGCGGATGCTATAACCGATGTGGTGCATCAGGCAATGGAGTATTTTATTCCTTTTGCTGAAGTTCCCGTCGGTGGCAAAGCTCGCCCATGGTTTAATGCCGAATGTGGTCATGCTCAAGACCGAAAACATTCGGCATACCTCATTTGGGCTGATGCTCGAAGCCGCAAAACTCCGGATGTAAGTACAAAGAAGAGAGCCTTTAACCTAGCTGCCAAGTCCTACAAAAAGGCATTGCAGAAGGCTCGTCTCGATCGAATCGCTAAGAATGGCGAAAAGCTCTCTGTCAAACCAACTGGCAGTCGAGCTTTCTGGTCTCTTGCGAAAGCGATCGAGTCGAATTTCTGCCAACCCTCACTGCCTGCTCTGCTGAAGCCGGATGGATCCCTGGCCCACACAGCAACAGAGAAAGCGAATGTATTTGCTTCTCTGTTTGCTGATAATTCGCATCTAGATACTGGCAATGCTTCTCCAGCACATCTTCCTCACTGCGGTATTTCGATGCCTGAAATCCGCATCACTAACAAAGAGGTATGGAGAACATTGTGTCGTTTAGATGTGAATAAAGCCAGTGGTCCTGATGGTATACCAGCCATTCTGCTCAAGACATGCGCAGCTGAGTTGTCTCCTGTACTGACACGTCTGTATCGCCTCTCTTTCAAGACTGGAATAGTGCCGAAATCCTGGAAGCTTGCCAACGTGCAACCCGTGCCCAAAAAAGGCAGCCGTGCTGATCCTGTCAACTACAGACCGATTTCAATCACCTCCATACTCTGCAAGATTATGGAGCGTGTATTGAACTCGCGCCTTCTAGCATACCTAGAAGGTAACGATCTCCTCAGTGACCGACAGTACGGGTTTCGCTGTAATAGGTCTACTGGGGACCTCCTAGTGTATGCTACACACATTCTAGGCGAGGCCATCGAGAAGAACGGAGAAGCGGTCGCCGTCTCTCTGGACGTCTCGAGGGCATTTGACAGGGTCTGGCATGCGAGCCTTATAAGCAAGCTTTCAGCGAACGGTATATCTCCTGGTCTGATCGGCTGGGTAACGGACTTTCTGAGCCAGAGATCTCTCCGAGTAGTTGTCGATGGGTGTTCCTCGGAATCCTTGACAATAAATGCCGGAGTGCCTCAGGGGTCCGTTCTTTCTGCAACTCTTTTTCTGCTGCACATTAACGATCTGTTGAAGCCCGGTATCTATGGGTACGCAGACGACAGCACAGTTGTAGAAAGATATCTGCCGAGTACTCGGGCTAGTCGAGATCAAGTACAGTCTGAAAGAGAGACATGGTGCAGCGTTTGAATGACAAACTTCAGGCAGTCTCCGCATGGAGCAATGCCAATCTTGTCAAATTCAACGCCACCAAAACGCAGACGTGTCTGTTCACCGCCAAAAGGAGCCCTTTCACCTTGGCTCCTACTTTCCAGAATGTATCCTTGGAATACAGTGACCGGCTTCAGTTGTTAGGCTTAGAGATTTCCTCGAACCTCAACTTTGGTCGGTTCATTGAGTCCAGAGCAAGAGCAGCAGCAGCAAAGCTTGCCGTTCTTGCGAAGGTTCGGCAGTACTTTACACCGGGACAGCTTCTTGTTTTATACAAAGCACAGATCCGGTCGTGTGTAGAGTACTGTGGCCACATATTTGCTGGTGCCGCAAAGTCTCATCTTGCGGTTCTGGACTCAATTGAGAGGCGAGCAATGAGGCTCATAGGAGATCCCGAGTTGGTCGAAGCCGACCTCCAAAGCCTTGAACACAGGCGTAGAATTGCTAGCCTCTCAGTATTCTATAGGATACATTTTGGTGAGTGTGCGCAGGAATTACACGATCTAATTCCCCCGGCCCCCTTCCATCATCGGACTTTCCGACGCACGGCAGGAATCCATCCTTTTGTTGTGGACATTCCACCTGTCCGAACGAAGCGCTTTGCTTCGTCTTTTTTACTGCGTACAGCAAAGGATTGGAACACCTTGCCTGCGTCGGTATTTCCGAAAGAATACAATGTGGATAAATTCAAGAGAAGAGTGAATAGGCTGCTAGGGTAATGCGCCTTACCACCTTAGACTGCATTCCACTTACCATCAGGTGGAATGTAGTCAAGCATTGCCCCAGATTATATAAAAAAAAAAAAATAAAAAAAATCTTATTAGTTTTCTGTGTGTACATAAATGTAAAATAAATAAAATGATTAAAGACTTTTTCATATAGATATATACGAATATTAATAAATATAAACATTTAGAGCTAAAATGATTTACAATTACTAATAAGACTATGATGAAGGAATATATATTTGAAAATATCTTTAAACATGTATAGCCATGTTAAGCTTATTTAAATTTATATAAATATAGAATGAAAAATAAACCAATACGGAAAGGGATTCGAACCCGCGACTACTGGGAAACCGTCCCGTCGCTCTACCAACTGAGCTACATATCGCTGTCCGTCTCGGTGAATTAAGCATTCTATATGTGATAGTCTTAATCGAGACGGGGTTTATATTATCACTAGCTGTTGCCCGTGACTCTTTATGACTACGATCATAAGCCATATAAATTTAATTTTTACAGTCTACGTGGACGCAGTCCAGCTATCCTAATAAAACACTTTACCTGAGTTGAGTAAATATAAATAAATAAAATGTAAAAACCTTTTTGCCTACATAACAAGGCTTTTTTCCTATATAGCGAGGGCGAAGCCGCTGGGAACAGCTAATTATTGCATAAGGACCTCTGCCCCCGACGAATAAAACGTCAATATCTTAAAGACGACTATTTCTATTTCGACCAAACATGAATAAGAACCTGATACATGAACATGAACATGATAATGAAGGGGTTAGATTTAAAATGTAAATTTAAAATTTAATTCAATATACGCGAGTTAAATCCGTAAAAATAGTTTTATTTCAATGAATAAGAACCATCTCGACGAACATAGCTTTCGATTTAAAACAACCGCATTACCACAAACAGACACACAGATACACAGATTGACAGATCAAACTTCTAACACCCGTCTTTTTAGTCGGGGGTTAAAAAGAAAGACTTATGAGACAATACTCGTATCCTACGGATGAATGTACTAGAAAGTGGCGAGTTTGATCTAGGCTGGAGATGATGCGCCAGCTAAAAATCGTTTTTACATTAATTTAAATTATAATTGAAATAGATATAAGATTCTTTTTAAAGTCATTACGTAACAATTCTTCAACATTTATAATTTCATGATTATTAAAAGTATTTAATCCACTAACATATTTTCATCATTTCTAAATTCTTTTTAATTTTTGTTATTTAAAGACTTAAACTATTTTTTCTATCTTTCTAAAATAATAACAGCTCTCATATTATTTTCTTACTAATTTTAAATATATTTTTTTAAAAAAGCATAACTTTATAATTCTTAGCTACTTAATGTACAAAAATTTAGTTTAGCAATATGAATGAATGACTTTGACCGTGATTGTAATCTAAAGCAAAGATATAAAAATAAACAAAAACTTATCCTTAGAGAATAACATTTTTTGCAAAAGTAAAAACAATTCTTAATAAATTTAAGATGTAACTAAAATTTATCACTATCCTAAAAGTAATCAAAATGCTTTCACAACGTAGAAAAAGTTACGTGAAGGTCAAGCGATATTTAATAAAAAGCCAAAAAAATTCAAAACTCTTGTTATAGATACCTATCTACAACAACTTTTATCGCAGAAAAAAAACTGGACTGGATTTATTTTAATTATAATATTTTCTTTGATAAGTTTGTTTATTGTGTTTATCATTAAAATTTTGTAATTTCGTCGGCGGCCTCCATGTTTTAAATGCACTTAATTAATGTGGTAAATGTGCCACCATTCATTACTGTGGTTTTACTGACTATCTTTGGTTGTACCATTTAAAATAATACATGTAAGTCCTTAAAATTCCAACATTTACTATATTAATAGATAATTAAATTCAACGATTGAGACGATCATATCACTAAAGAGTTATAGAGGCATAAATGAAACTTAGGTACAATGCTAAAGAACTTGCATAAGCACAAAACTTTTGAGAAGGTTGTGGTTGTAAATGTAAGATTATATTTTATGTTATAGTTATTTGCTGCACATTTCCATAATTAGTAATGCAAATCGCTTCTTTTACTGATTCAGTATAATTTGAACTTTCACAAATAGGAGATATCATCTACTGTAAAACTGAGTTCTCGAATATTAAGAAAGAATTACTATTCAGCAAAAATTCTAAAATCAATTTTTATTTTAGTCACTTGCATGAGAAGACAGTTTTTTTCATATAATTGAAACAAGAAAGAGAAAGATAAAATTATTACTTTTATTAGGATTTCTAGTACTTCTGAGGCTTTAAATATTCCAACCCTCGCAAGATGTTATAATAATATTAAGATAAAGAAGGTCATGAAACTCGTATGTGTTTTGGAGCTTAGAACACAAAAAACACACACTGCAATGCGACATAGTGCCCTTTTTAGTCTAGCACCGATTGTTCGAGTAAATTCACTGTTAAGTTAGTTTGCCTATCTTATTTAGTTTGCGTTGTGAACTAAAATATAAAAAGATATAAAAGCTGTGTAAGCTTTTTTGGACGATGAAGAAATCAAGTAGACCAATTTACAAAACATTAGAACTGTGTACATGATGTTGATTTTTAAACTTCAAACCTTGGCTCAGTTTTAGAATTTAGAATCATAAACAATTTGAAATACTTACTTTAGATCTTCTTAGAGTTAAGATCTTATGATAACTTAATGGTGTGTTAACCAAAACCAGACATTAGATAAAAAGTTAAGTTTAAAAATATTAAAAAACTAAATAATATATGTTAAAGAATAAGACTTGACACATTTAGTATCTATATAATATGATTGTCTTGATTTGACGGACTATTGACCAGATATTTTTTATTCTTATTATTTTTCAATTTTAAATATCCTAATGTCATTATACATATATATTAATATTTATAAACACATAATTTTTTTCTGGTCACTAGGTGTAGCCTAGCATTTAAAGCATGAACCTATTAATAATTATTAGCTATTTTTGTCAGAAAGAAAACTTATTATGTTTCAGATAAAACAAATTATATATCGTCTTAGTAAAACAATACAATATTTGAATTAAAATTTGCTTTTGTCTCCATCTCTTTAATTTACAATTTCTCTCGTAAGACATCAAAGACGCCTCTTGAGAGTTAAAATTGTTTTCCGATGTTCATATTAAATCTCCTAAATCGATATCAATGATCAACCCGAACAAAGTTATCCCATTGTTACATTTAATATAGCCTATATTCTATCAAAAATAATATATACTAATTTTATCTAAAATTTGCATATCAATGATATATATGCTAATAATGACGACATTTTATTGCTATTTACTGCAATGGAGATGATAGGACATGGAATGCATACCTACTAAAGAGTCTCTGTGCCAACTCTCAGTAACTTGTAAGAAGAAGTAAGAAGAACTAGATTCTTAAGTGTTTTCTTCCGCCTCTATAACTTTCTGCGTAACTTCACAATTCCTCTTTCGCACAACCAACCTTTCTCTTCCGTGCCTAATCATTATCACTCTTACCAGGACACGTGGCAGATCTCAACTCGCTCCATCTTCTGGTTCGTTCTAGCCACGAACTTATCTCTGAAACAAGCTTTTCTCTGAGGTACATATTTGCATTGGGTTATAATATAGACCTCTTTAAAACACTTTAAAAATCTGGTTAATTTCATTACATTTTCACTTTTTACAAATACATTTTCACTTTATTATGTTAGTTATTCCAATAAAATAAAAATAAGTAAGTTTTGGTTCAATTGTAATAGAGGTTTCTACGATTTTATTTTTTGTAAGATAATTATAATAATGATTTATACATACATAAACCACCACCACCACTACCGAACTCCCTTCGGTGGTATTACCAGATCGGTACGACATGGATACCTTCAAAAAAGGCGTCTACTCCTACCTACATGGCTGGCAACACTCTTGTATATCCTCGGATGTTGCAAGAGTTCATGGGCGGCGGTGATCACAAGTCATCTGTGACCCGCCAGCTCGTTTGCCCTCCTCTTCCATTAAAAAAAACATAAGTTCCTTCCTTCCTTCCTGACTTCCCGCTAAAAATATATATTTTTATAAAAAATATCTTATGTTATTTCTAATAACTCCAAAAGTATGTGCACAGAGTTTCATAATGATCGGTTAAGTAGTTTTTCCGAGAAAGCGTAACAAACAAACTTACATTCACATTTATAATTTTAGTAAGATAAATAGTTATGTAACAAAAATGTTCTATAAATAAGATTAATACTTTCAAGTAATCGGAAGTTATCTCATAATATTAATTTAATACAACTTTCTGAGATCCTTGACAAAAGTTCAAGTTTCCTAATACGATGATATTGCTTTTTGAAAGTCTCTACTTTCAATTGAGTTGTAAGATTAATATGTAGTTATTGTGTTCTCATTAAATATTTGGCTATTAACTTTCACAGTTCTTTTATGTTATTTTAATAAACTGTTTGAATAGTTGGCATTTTATAAAAATTTACGTCAGTTTTGTTAAAATTTAATACTGACTTTATTTTCACTAGGTGGTTTTTTTAGTTTTAGAAATACTAGAAACTACCCTAAAATATAAAGATTTTGTTAATGTTTCATATACAACAGGATTCCTTTCACCTGCTCAAAGTCTAGCGGATTATAAACGCTTTTTACAACAAATTGCCTTAACTTTTTGAGAAATTCTAACAGTACATTGAACTGCTAAAGTCATATTAAAACACAGACATTGCATTTTGAATATTTTAAATTAGTATATTAAAACCATAACTACTGTTTAATTTACACTTGAAAAAGTTTCTAAAATTATTTGGGAAAACTACTTTCATTACAATTAATATTATGTAAGTATCTAAGTATAAAGAAAAAAAATAGAAATTGGTGTAGTCCGGCAAAAAAAAAAAGTTTACGATATAATATTTTACTCAACTTCTTACTGTGACTAGACTTTCAAATAGATTTTTAGACAAACATATACAATTAATATTACTTAGTTATTACCCGTTAGAAAACTGATGCGTTATAATTTAGAAAAATAAATAATTTATATTATTTTTAAGTAAACATTAAATACGAGATTAATTTTGAACTATGTATGACATTACATTCACAGCAAGTTTGTTAATTCACACTTATTAAATATAGTTTATGACATAACGATATATCATTCTGAACGTTTTGTCTCCACTATTTAACAAAGCTTGCAGAATCTACCAATTAAGCAAATTAATTGTGTTCAGACTGAAGACTACTTTGTAAAAAATATTTAATGACAAAATAAAACTATACATTTAAACATTGAATGAAGTTTTGTGATTAACAGAAAAAAATATATATAATTTTTATGTTTGAAAAAATGTTATGTTTTTTAATTAGTTTTATTTTTTTGACATTATTCTTCTTTAATTTGTTACAATAACAAAAAAATAGTTCCATGATTTAATTTCAAAAGATATTTTTATGAATATTAAGCGAAGTTAAGAAACATGCTAAGTTATGCAAGCTAACTTAATTGTAGATTTAGTGTACTGATCCCAGAAAAACAAAGTGCGCTATGTAGAATTGCTACTGTCAAAACACATTCGCCGTTGTGACCTTGTTTAGTCTACTTAACTTATCGCAGTTGATCTCAAAAATAGTTTTGCGACAGACGTGTCTTCTTTAAAAAATAAATGCCTACTGAATTTGAAGCAACAACAACTGTTAATGTTATACATAAGTTTTAATTATTTAAAACTTCGCATGTTCACTTTTATAGTTTTTATGGAGTGTAATCGAATTATATAACTTCGAAAAAAAAAAGGTTTCTATACATACAACCCTTTTTAAAATTGTTTTGTTTTTGACTACGGCTAAATTCTGGCTACGAAATTAATAATAGTAATAATAATAATATAACAGGACCATTTAACCACATATATACTAATTTAAAAAAATATTTGCCCGTTTTAAGGGTGTTAGACAAAGAAATAAATATACATACATAGAAATACACATTATAAATACTAAGAATATATTTATTAAACGACCAAACCCAGAAATACAGACATCTATGCTCATCACATACATGCTTGTCCCTGTCGGGATTCGAACCCGAGCCCATTGCGTTGCTATACGTTCGGCGTCTGCGCTAACCACTCGACCAATGCAACGGGGCGCTTTGAATTAAGGAAAAATAATTTCTTCTCGTGGAAATACGCAGACAGATATAATTCCATTTTATAGAATTTTTCGTTCGTGAATTGTTATCCTTTCTAAATATTCAAGCTATAAAGTACACGTTAAATAATTTTATTTACTTTTGCAGTGGGTATTATCAGTCTACTAGTTAAATTGAAATTTATATTGAATCAGTAAAAGAAGCATTTGCATTACTATTTTTTGAACCGGTAGCAACTCACCTTACCATAAAATATCCGTATAATTTTACTTTTACAACCGCTACCTTCTTAAAAGTTTACAGCATACTCAAACACTTTAGCATCGTAGATATAACTTATGCTAATATTACGTATTGGGTTTATGTTACTCGTTAATGCTTTTATGATCGTCTCGATTGGTGAATTTTGTTTTCTATTAGTAAAGTTAATATTTAATAAACATCAAGGTTTTAAAGAGTAAAAGTTTAAAATAGCTAGATAGATTTAAATTAACAGAACTTGTAACCATGTACTAATCAGTGGAATAAAAAATAACAACCTCATTAAATTTCTGTCACCAGCACTTTTCAAGTAATTATTTTTCCGAGCTGATGGTACTGATGAGATAACAAAATCAATATTTCGTATAAAACTGACTTTCAATATTTTTTTTTATTTGATTTTAATTATGATGATTATTTAATATCTATTTTTAAATAAATCATCACATTAAAAAGTCATCCTTATTTTTAAACCCCGACTAAAAAGAGGGGTGTTATAAGTTTGACCTATCGATCTGTGTATCTGTCTATCTGTCTGTGGCAAATTTCCGGCCCAACGCGTGGGCGGATTTAAATGCGGTTTTTTTTAATCGAAAGCTATGCTTATCGAGATGGTTCTTATTCATGTTTGATTGAAATAAAAATAGTCGTCCCCAAGATATTGACGTTTTGTTCGTGCAGGAGAGAGGTTCTTACGCAATAATTAGCTGTTCCCAGCGGCTTCGCCCACGCTATATAGGAAAGAAAGCCTTGTTATGAAGGCCAAAAGGTTTTTATACTTAAACATAATATTAAGTAAGAATTTTTTACAAAGAAATGCCTGGCTTGAGATATTAGTATAGTTTTTGACAAGGTATTTTAAAACATTTCTTTTATGAGCTTTCCTAATCTCGGTAGGTAATGCATTCCAGAGTTTAATAGCTTGTTTAATAAATAAGTTGAATTGGAAGTCAGTACCACAAAGAGGCATTCAAAGTGTTAAATTTTTGGTGGAGCGAAGTTGACGACTATGAGTATCACCGAGAAATTGAAAACGAGATACCAAATAATTAGGAGAACATGGAGCATATAGAAGGGAAAAAAGAGTGCACAAAATTCTTAAATTTGGCGATGTTTAACAGAAACCCATTTATTACATGACTGTAATAAAAAAGCGGCCAAGTCTTAGTGAAATAAAAAAAAAACAAATATTCATAAACTCTAATTTTATTATTTATTATTTAAGAAAAAAATATGATTTCTTTATTTATGTGAATATTTTAAGCTCTATCTGTTGTAGTTGTTCATATGGAGCAAAGAAAATTATAATTATTTTATAGGAGCCCCCTTCAAATATTTATTTTATTTTGAAAATAAATATTTGAGGACTAAAAGGAATATTTTGAAATATACCTCTGTAAAATTCATGTATCTTCTGGAGAGAAATATACAGACTTACAGTCGGGCAGCGAAGTCTTAGTAATAGAGTTCCGTTTTTACTCTTTGTGTACGAAACCCTAAAAACATGATTTCAAATAATGATCAGACCTTGAGGCTCTATAATTAATATAGCGAACACAAATTTAAGACATGATGAGTTCGCGAATTTAAATATCATGAATTGTTCAAAGTTTAAGCCATTACAAAAGTATAAATTAGGCCCTTCGGTTTAAAATTATGTTTGATGAAAATTGCCTGTCTTGAACTTGCTGTGGCTGGAGATTCCATCTGCGTGGAAAACGTATTGTTTGTCTTTTATATAATTAACTAGCTCTGCTAATTTTGTTTTTGTGAATGTTTAAAATGTATTTGCTAGTTATTGTTATATCTTAACGATTGTCTTTAAAATTCGAAAAATAATCCATAATAGCATAAAATATATTTTTAGTTAGCTTTATACTTTGGTAAAGTTTAGAATTGATTTAAATATACCATAACTTAATAAATATTAGGAATTATATTTTTATTTAAGCTCATTTAAATGTTAAGATATTTAATAATCCAAGATCATAAATAATCTATAGCAAAAAGTTTATCCTTTTCTTATTAATGTGTTATTGCACATATAATTGCAATACTAAGTTTTTGTAACTCATAGACCGTTTATACACCTTACACACTTATTAATTTGTTGCCATAATAAACCCATTATGCCGTAGAATCAATAAATCTAATTTGTTTTTGAGTTATAAGAACAAAACCATATCCGGAAAAATGGATAAAAAAATATAAGTTGAAATATAGAATCTCAATAACTCAAATTTCATATATACCGTGAGAAATTTACTTCCAAAAATTCACTTTAAACTTGGTAAGGATATAAAAAATTGTTGCACTACTTTTAAGTAACTCTGTTTATATTTTAGAAGAGAATTATTAAACTAAGTTAAAACAC
Organism: Napeogenes inachia; assembly: GCA_959347355.1. Classification (NCBI taxonomy): domain Eukaryota; kingdom Metazoa; phylum Arthropoda; class Insecta; order Lepidoptera; family Nymphalidae; genus Napeogenes; species Napeogenes inachia. The sequence continues at coordinate 7,176,529 of OY365797.1, forward strand.
ATGATTTATTCATTTTAGACATACAACTGTTGTATAATATAAGTACATTTAGTACATAGATAGACAAGTTAACAATTTCTAAGATTTTTCTCATATTGGTGAACGTCAATGTTACATACAAGATTATAAATTGGAAAGTTGCATTTAAAAATAATACTAACTAATATGTATGTATATCGGTTGCATATTTTTATTATATATATATATAATAGATATTTTATATTATTACCGAAGCACGTGCACGTGGTCAGGCTGTAATTGAAAACTTTATAATTTAATAAAAAATTTTGTTAGTAAATTATATAAAAAAAAAATACTTAATAGAATCAACTATTTTTCTATAATTTTAATTTTCTTTGAACATCTTATCGAAGTCTGATAATACAATGGCAACCTAACGAGTCTGTACTCTTAAGAAAAGACATCTTTTGTATAATCTACTTATCTTAACTCAACTGCTTGTAATGACTACAAAACGACAAAATTATAAAAACACACTCTTTTAGTGTAGAATTTTCAGCGGTCTTTATATAACTCAACCCCAGGAAAAATGTATGTTTGTGAAGAAAACAAACCTACTTTACAACTCTATTGATTCGAACAAAACTGTCTAAAATTTGTATGGGACAGAAAGTATAGTGAGAACTATAAACAATTGGGTGTCTTCCAAATCTGTTACGTTACATAAAAAGACTAATGCATCTAAGTTAAGTTAAGAAAAATATATAAGATTCCACTAGAATTCTAGAAAGATATTTTAAATTTAATTAGTTCGATTTAAAATCAATTTATAATCAAATTATTTAGTAACGGAATTTGTGTCGTTGGTAAAAGCAAATAGATACAACATTATTTATTAATAATAATTTGAAAATACAATTTAAATAATTTTCATATCAATCAATTTGTACCTCAGCTGTTAATCGGTTAAAATCTTTTAATAATTCATATTACTTAACTTAAAACGAATAAATCCAAACTAATATAAAATTAATTAAATACAAAATTAGGCAAGCTTACGATTTCTATACAAATAATATTTAAGACAAAGATCGCTTTACATCACTAATAGACTGAATAAGCTCATAAATAAAAGTAGACTACTACTTTTGATATAGTTTTAAGTTTTTTGTAGTATTTACTTTAAATATACTTTTACTAAACGAATTAAAATAAATTCATTAAAAATATGTATTTTCACTAACAGTATTGAGATCAACACACTAACTTACACACACAACTCTGCTGAAACGCACTTTAGAAAGATTATGTAATATCTTTTGGCGCATTTAATGTACTCATACCTACTATCATTTACAGTAATAAACCTTAAAAATTGTGGTAAATTATTATATAAGAAATAATATTTTTAATTGTTCTCAAGAATTAGCTCACTTTCTCATTCACTTTCTGGAGGTTTGTAGATAGCTCTTTGAGAAAACTATTTTAAGATATTGCCAATTATGTCAGTAATCTTTTACATATGGTAGTAGGCCCGGTTGACACTCAACTGTGGGTGGCTTGATGTGGCTTCTGCGACGCCGGCCAGATACGGACAGGTGGTGGTTGAATTAAATTAGATCTGTGTTAATAACCTTTTTTTTAAAGTATAAATAAGTTGTATTGTTGTTAGCATAACAATTGTATAACGAATATTAATAATTAGTGTCTATCATATTCGGAAAAAAAAACAAATAAAATTAAACAGTTAAGTTCTATCAATTTAAATTGTCTGAAGTTATAAATGTGTTTTCTTCATAAAATAACCTTTTGTCGCCCTCTCTTTAATTTATAGTTTCTCTTGAAAGACATCAAAGAGGTCTCTTGAAAGTTAAAATTGTTTTCCGATGTTAATATTAAATCTCGTATATCAATAACAACCCGGACAAAGTTCCTCCTATTGTTACATTTAATATTAATACCGATTTAGCTTAAATAGATATTTAATCTAAATCTGCTAAAGTTCAATCACCGCCTCTATAATTGTAAGTGTGAAAACTCGTCTTAGAAATATCACCCTCACCGGCTGGACACGTGACAGTCTTTAATACCTTATTTTCTTTATATTTTACTGCCTCAAATATCTTAATTGTCTGAACAAGATCTCTTCTGAGATATTTAAAATGTTAGTAAAATTATTGAGCAACTTATTTAATTTTCCAAGTATTCCTGGTTGATAGTAATTACTTACGATCAGCTGGCTCATATTTCTGTTATACATATTGATATGACCAGGGAATAAAATCGACCTAAAAACCCATACATTTTGAGATTATCCTTATAATTTAGCGATGTTTATATATACATCGTTTTTATTGATATAAAAAAGCTTGTACTTAATGGCTGAGATAGTTAAAATATCTACATACAAGTTTGTACAGAACCCTCTAGGGGAAGAACTTTTCCGGTCTTTTTATAGTCATAAAAATACGTACATAAAATACTAACATCATTGTTGCATTGTAATAATTATAGGATTAGAGTAAACGAAATTATAATAATAAAAATATCTTCTCACTTTTTTATTACAAAAAGTCATGTATAATAAGTAAAAGTAATGTATAAAAACATCCATATAGCTTTTTATTTATATTAATTTGTTTTTACAAATATTTTTTTTATTTAGTGGGATGATACCAAAAAATTATATGTGAGAAATGACATCTGATACTATCTTAGAATGCTGGAATTTGATAAATAGATATTATAATCTTGTAGTGAATAAAAAATGTAAATAATAATACATTGAGAATATTTCAATGACAGGGTCTGCACCAAAGAGCATTATGTAGCAATGTGAAAAATGTTAATTAAATTTTTATAAAATTGTTCTCGCTACGACACATATACTAAATCACTGGAGATAGAAATATAAATAACTAACTATGAAAGCAACATTAAAACGTTAACACGCTTAACGTTTTGATATTTTAATTTAAATTACAGTCAGCACTCACACAGGGCGTTTTAGAGAAAAATATAGAACGGTATTCACAAAACTTTAATTGTATTACTAAATTGTTAATTTTATATTTTTTCTTTACATTAATGTCTAGCATATTATGTTTATTCACAAAAATAATTTTGAGTCTCAGTTTAATACACTCAATATAAAGAAGTTCATTTTTTCAGCTTAGAGAAATGCTAAAACAAAACAAACCTTCATTTTAATTCAATATTATTTGCGAAATTTGTTCAATCACTTAGGTGTATATGAAGACTAAGTATGTATGTATTTCGTAATACTAAATTTGAAGACCCTATTATATATTTGTTATATTGAGTAAATCTAATATTAGTACAAAGTAACAGCGGTAGAAGCACAAAAATACACACCATAAACACTAAGAGTAGTCACATTAAAATACAGATAAATTAGAAGTATGTAATCTTTAGAAAATATGATTTATTAAACGTCTAATATTCTAGCTTGTTAAATATTTTTTATTTTATGTTAATATCATCTTTAAACCGAAATCACTCCGCTCGAATAACCCAGTCTTTGCAAAAGGGTCGGTCGACCGACAGAATTTTAAAACAACACGTTTTGGGATTTGAAGAATCTAAAGTCTCGGAATATTACAAGATTTTTCAAGTCTGGAAAAAGACTTCTTGCGCTTCAAAATTCTACCTTACGATTTAAAACAAATTCGCTAAATTTTTGTTTTAAAAAGAATGACTAACAGAATTATTTTAACAACTTGGTTCCTTGACGCGGTCTTCAATGGTGATTAATAGAAACATTATTTGGGGCATAATTTGATCCAGTTCTAATAATTGAGTTGTAAATATTATTTGGGTTTTTATTTTCATACCTTTCTATTGTTGTCAGTTACGACAACAAATGTATTTTTCAAAATTATTATTTCTATATTTTTTTTTAAATATTAAACATTTGAACATGCCACTTCCTCATTGTCACGAGCTTATCGCTATGTTATTGCAAAATAGCTAATGAATGTAATATAATCATTAGTTTTACATTGTCAACACAATATAATTACATTCAGAGTAATAGTTTTAGAATGCTACTTATATATACTTTTATTCGTGTGAGACAAGCAAATTCTGTTTTACTATCATCTTTTTTGCACAAACGACGATTTGACAATATAAAATAGTCGGTCTACATTTCGGATTTACAAATTTTGATTGTAATACAGAATTGCTTTTATTTGGAATTTTACCTTGGGCGTGTTTTGATCCAAGTTCACTTCACACTTGTCTGTCACTTGTTCCGTATTACATTATTAGGTATCAACTACTATTACATTACTAGATTTATAAAATATTCAAAAGGAAATTGTGCGCAATACTAGACCACTTATATCTATAGTTCTTCGGATATTATCCAAATGGATATTGCTACAAATAGCTATTTATTTTCAAAGAATGGATATAATTTTATAAATGATCCAACTCTTACATATTGGTTAATAACTGCCACATTAAAAAGCATAAATTTATTAATATTATGAATCATAACAAACAATTATGAATGTCGGATGATTGAAATGGCATCTGGTCACAAGGACGATTTGTAACCATTTCTAACAAATAGATATAAAAAAGGGATATGACCCTTAAAATGATGGAAAAAAAAATTAAAAGAAAAGACTTAGATCCATCTAAGTCTTCTTTTTTTTTTTTTTGGATGATGGACAGGTCACATAACAAGAAGACTTTAATGGAGATGGGCAATGCATATGATAAAAGGCTATAAAGATGGGCCAAAAAAGTGACCGAAGGTATCCCTGAGAATGTAAAAGAAAGTGAAGAAGATCGGAGAAAGAACACATGTATTTCGTAAAACAAAAGGTAAAAAGTTTTTTTACGTATTAATATATTCTTGCTAGTATGTTATCCTAGTAAGGTAAAATTAGTGTAAAGAAACTTGTATATTACAAGTGAAAAATAAGGTTCTACTATTTTATTAAAAATATATTTCTTATAGTTGTTTTTAATCTTGAGTAACTTAGTTAAACCCTAAAAGAAACAAATAAGGTTAAAAACAATACGAGATTTTATTAACTTATTTTATTTTATTAATTACGCTTCACATTGTACAAATATTTTTTGCATTTATAAATACAGACATTAATTATTTAAAAAAAACTGCAAATATTTCAATTATCAAACAAAATACAGATATTTCACTTATTAAAACGTTATAACGTTGGCTTTAGTAATAAAAATAAAGATATAAAATGCTAGAAAAAATTAATGCTTAATAGTATTATTAAGAAAAATTTAATTTATAAAACCGTTATCATCTCTTTAGTTTGGATTATAATTATAGCGAAAGAGTATCCATTAATCTAAAACCATCCATATTATCGATTAATTATATTTTTAACCCCCGGGCCAAAAAGGGCGGTGTTATAAGTTTGACATGTGTATCTAAGTGTCTGTCTGTGGTAACGTAGAGGCCAAACGGCTGGGCGGATTTGAATGCGGTTTTCTTATACAATATTGATAGTAAAAACCTAAACAAGTGAAATAAGTAAGTTCCTTAGTTCATTTAGTAAAACATAGAAAAAAATAATAATAATTTTAAAAACTAAAAACAAAATATTTATAATATAAAAAATCTTTAATAAAAAAGTTGGTCTAAAAATGATAAAAATTCGTCTGTTTCCCCTGTTGCTCGGATTCGTCCGGTGGCATCGGAAGCGGTACTGGGCGGTGCTCCCTGGGCAACAACGGTTAATGTGATCCTTCGGGTTTGCATTAGCCGTTGGCTAATACTCGGCGCGGGGTGGGTCGGCCATGGGGGTTTGTGCCCGGTTACTGGCTGGCTGGTGGGCAGGCTGCCTGTCGGGGTGGTCTGTCTACGAGGTGGGCTCGGGCCTTTTGGCCTGGGCACTGAGGGTGGGAGGGCGCGGGCCCTCTCTACCGGGGACAGATGCGGGGTCGCCCCTGGTACTTCTCTGTGCGCAGAGTGGACTGTGGGGCGGTCCCGTGGTTGTTTGGGGGTGGCGGTGGCGGTGGCGGCGGTGGTGGTGGCCCGAAATAGTCAACGTCAGGCACAATAGCGCTTGACGATGATTAGTCCGGGCGAGGTGCCGGCGGAGCTCTTCCTAGGGAGGGCTTCGTTGGCGGGGTGGCGGGACGGTCGAGGTCGCATATTCTGCGTCGTCTGCAGGCGGCAGTTTAAATTGCGGCGCAGATGTGCGTACCTCTTCCGGCCCCGTGTGTCGGGGTGGTCTTCTTCGGAGGGTCACCTGCGGCGCACACCAGCCGCGGCTTTGGGTTCGGACCACGACCGTTTTCGGACGAGGTCCGGTCCCGAGAGGGTGAGTCGGTCGGGACCCCGTCTTCGACGAAGCGTCAGCTTGCTGGCGTCTCGATGAGGAGGGAGTCCTGATTTGGCTCCGCCGGCTTGGGTGGAGGGCAGGGGAGCCCTTCGCGATTCAACAAGCCGGCCACCGGAGTGGGACGTGCTCTAGTCAACCGGGCGCGTCACTCCATGGAGTGGTGGTCGCTCACGGGGCCTTCCGCTGGAGCAACGCGGATGTGTGCGCAAGCGTTAGCGTGGCGCTCCATTATAACGGAGAGGTGTTGACCGTCTGGTTTAGTGAGTAAGAGTCTCACATAACCGCTTCCATCTGCCCCTGGATGGAGGTGTGTATCCATGAGGATTCCAGACGTTAAAAAAAAAAGGACCGCTAAATAAAGGAAAAATTCAAAATGCAATTAAGTTACCAATTCAAATAAAGAAATAACAATATCAAATGGTATAGTCTAAGTCCTCATGCATTAGCTCTGAAATTTTGTAAAATAGACACGTACAACGGCCCCTCAATGCAACGACAATAAGTACCAACATAATAATATTATTTTTACAATTTTTAGATTTTAGGTTTTAGTATCGGGGGTTTTTTTAATTTTATTTATTTTATATTATTGCAATACATTTTATAAAATGCCAGTCAATTTTATATAACGAAATAGCTTTAAATTAATTTTGCCCGTATCGGTTTATTTCTTATTATCTATTTTTTTATATAGTTTTATCATGTATAAACATGTCTACAAATATTTTCAAACATCTTTTGAGATATTTACTCCTATAAGATCTTAATATTTAAATATTCTTTTGACAATATTTAAGACCTAATAATATTAAATTCTATATTTGCAAACGACCTATCGAAAATCAATACACGAAACAACATAGTTTACCTAATATTACATGCATTATGCATAACTCTGACGTAGAATTCGAAACATGCTTTCGTGATGTAAATCACCTTGAATAACAGTGGGTAGAGAAATGCAATTCAAAATCTAGTAACAGTTTTGACACTTTCTACATTACCCTTTCTACATTTCTGTGACCTACTTTCCCTCGCAATTTAATACTATTATAATGTTTTTTCTTTTTTTTTGTATAATGTCATAAACAGAATTACCAAAAAGTTAAAATATACTCAATTATGAAGATTCATCTTTCTAGCTTATGCTAACCCATGCCGACCAAGCTGCAAAGTCTTTTAGAAAATAGATTTTTCACAGCTCCAAGATAAAGTAGATTTCAGTATATCATTTAAATTAGCTTGATATCTTCACGCATTCCTGAGAAAAATGGTTTTGACAGACGGATGGACGGACGGACAAAAAAGGGATCCTATAAGGGTCCGTTTTTTCCAGTTGAAGTAGGTACCGAATCCTAAATGCAAAAAGCGTCCTCTAGTCGCCATTTTTTTAATTCATCTATGTTATAAGAAGATAATTCGATGTTTTAAATAAAATTAACTACAAAAGTAAAGGCCAATAAAGGCTTTTATTTTTCTTTATCCTTTAGAAAGAATTTTGTCTGATAACAAAAAATGGATTATCCATTTTTCAAATCAGAACCACTTTTTCAGTTTCTTAATGGAACATTACAATAAAATGAAGTCACTTTATTACAAATTAAGAAAATACATAATAAAATAGAACAAAGAGAAACTAAAAATATTCAATTTTTAATTTGTAAGCAACCACCAAATAAGCGCTAGAGCATTTGGTAGCGACCCGATTATCAAGAACATGCTAGTCGGCTAAGGTAATAGTTGGCCAATCTCTATATAAAATATTGACACTAGTTATATTTTTCATGTAAATATTTCATTTGGATGTTAATTAATTCATGTTGATGATACTTCCATGTTGATGATATTGTCATGTTTCACTATGCGAAGCTAAACTTTTAACGAATTTCTACTTACAGTCTTAATTGTGGATAGACAGACTAAAATAACAAAATTATCTTGAACCCGCAGCAGCCACTGTCACTTTAAATAATCTGTAAAAAGTTTAAAGGATAACTTGTAATATATTTAAAATTTTGTTCCAGCCATGCTTTCAGTATAAAGTGTAGTTGAAGCTGAAGTGTTCTACTTTAGAAACTAAACACGTAAGGTACTAGCACTCAGTACAAGACTAGCGCACACCATTACTCTTTAAAAAATGTGTTCAACTACATACTGCAAAGAGTTACACCTACTTTAACATACAATTCTTTTTTGAATTACTTTACTATAACCAATGATTGCAAAAACTGCATGTACTAAAGTATCTTATGTCAATGAATTTTCTTGTATTAATAGGAGTATCTCTACAAACGTCTTTCATAAATTAGCTGGAAAACCCGCAACAAAACGTTACATGCTTTGACTAGATAAAATTAAATCATTAGTAAGGATTAAAAAATATATATAAATTAAAATTTGTTTTTATTTAATTAAGCCATATATCTAACAACAAAAGAAAAATGTTTTTTTTATGTAGCTCTGTGAAGAATGTGTTTTGACGCAAAAAAGCGACGTATTTGATGACAAAGAAAAAAATACCAATGTAATATAAGGCATGAAATTAAATCTAATTGTTAGACTTCTGACACCTGAGGACAAAATTTAATAACACTCAAGTTACCAATATCTGTGATATGTAATTCATTTTTGATATGGTAGTGTTTGAGGTCTGTATATAAAAACGTACAAACCACAAAATAATATCAGTTTGAAATGAATTTCATATAACATCATAAATGAAAAGGGAATATTTTCATTTAAAATGTGTAATATTTCCGAAAATATACAATTGACTGACTTATGGCAAAGCAGTCCCTACTTCTCAACTGTGGTATATTATGTGGTATGCAAAAAAAGTATCTCGAGAAAAAAGAAAAACAATAGTTTAAAAAACTAAAAAAAACACGCTTTTATTGCTAACCGAACTAAAAACTAGAAAATAATTTTTAATGACAAAGAGTATAAAATTACAGTAGTAGAAGATCGAACAATTAATCATAGTGAATCGCCTTAATATAAAATTATAATAAAATTTAAGTTATAAACAGAATAATTCAATTCTGAGTAAAAATCGTGGGGTGCATTTTACTGTGATTCTTAACTATCCTCTCATAGATAGTTGCTAATAGAATGATTGTAATACCTTAAATATCGAGCACCCCACGCTTTTTACTCAGAATTGAATTATTCTGTTTATAACTTAAATTTTATTATAATTTTATATTAAGGCGATTCACTATGATTAATTGTTCGATCTTCTACTACTGTAATTTTATACTCTTTGTCATTAAAAATTATTTTCTAGTTTTTAGTTCGGTTAGCAATAAAAGCGTGTTTTTTTTAGTTTTTTAAACTATTGTTTATTTTTTATTTTTTAGTCTGTGACAAACTCATAAATTGAGAAATCATTTCATTACTTAGATTTTTTTAGAAAGAATCACTCAGTGGTCTCCGTATGATCGATCAACGGGCATTGATCCGAAACCAATCGCCTTCACGGTTCAATGGGACTTACTTTCATCATTGTGGTTAGTTTTACCTCCCAATTAATGGAAAAATCCAGATTGACGTCGTTGAGTTGTCAATAGACCCTTAGTACTTCTACTGTTGAAGTCTCTTAGGAATAAGTCTAATTCATTAACCCGGCGTCAGCACAGTTAAAATATGTTACAACGATAGTAGGGTTGGGTCCAGGAGACCCGTGAAGAAAATCGTCATAATTTCAATAATTACGAGAAATTTACTAATATATGGCTGTAATTGGATAAAACGACTATAGTTTAAGTGGTCATGTATGAGTAAAAAGAACTTGAAGTAAAACTTTCTTTTTAATATTTTTTTTATGATAGTGGAACAAAATATTAACAAAAATAACAACCTTTGCTTTAAAGTCACAAAACTTGAACCAAATATAAACTTTTTTTCTAAAATATTAATAATTAGGATACATGTAAATCACATTTAATAAGACTACAAATAAAATTACAAATTAGTTTTATGAATCAGTCATATCATTGCTTACATATGCGCAGTCTCTACAGTACAATATTGCAAACTTAGTGCAGATATATTTGTTTCAGTTCCGTCAAGTTCAATTACTTTTTCAGTCTTTTTTGGCAGGACAGTCTTGCAACCTTTTTCTGACCTTCAGTATCTTTGCAGACGGGTCCCTGACAGGGTTTCCTAAAAAAATCGCGTATTGTTTGGCACATTAGTCTTAGCAACTGCAGGATGCCTTTACGGTCGCGCAAATGCTCACCAACAAGAGTAATGCGTAAATTGAGAATTTGTAACAATGTTGTTATTTATCTTAAGAAATATATGTGCAGTTATTGAAGCCATATTTATATATATATATTATAAAATTTACAAGCCTAAATCGAATGTTTAGGCCTAAAGGCATCTATGGCCACTTTATTGTATCTCTTCCAATAAAATTAATATTTATTTATTAAATTAATATTATTTATTAGTCATAAAAAATATTTTCTAGTTTTTAGTTCGGTTAGCAATAAAAGCGTGTTTTTTTAGTTTTTTAAACTATTCTTTATTTTTTTTTTTTTTTTTTTATTTTTTTTTTTTTGGGAAACTTTTATCAAATTATTGCATTGTCATCGGTCCTTGATACGTGTGCAAAGTTTCAATTTAATCGGATCGCTGGAACCTGGTGAAAATTAAGCTCGAAGATTCCGTTACATACATTGATACATACAACCCAAGCTAATAAAAGCGTATTAATGACTACAAAAGTATCCTAATAGTTTTATATCAGTGTATTATCTCAACGCAACGGATTCTTACAATCAATCAGTGAATAAAAGTATAAATATAGAATAAATAATTTAATTTTGTAATTCAATTTCTTACCTTATTCTTATAATATAGGTGTATGAGGAATCAATGACTATTTCTTATTTGTTATCTTTGTAGTTAAAATATATCGGGCTACAGAAAAAAAGGAAAACTAAAAAAAAGATGAATAAAGTATATTTAACGGCCGTTTTCAAGATTCAGTAAATCAAGTCTTGGTCAAAGAAAGAAAAACCTATCAATCTTAAGTAAGATTACAGGTATTAAGTTACCAGATGGTGCAAGGTAAATCCATTTTCAGTTAAAGTGTATAAATACACGTTTTTAAAATTCGTTAGTCCAACTACTATTTTAAGTCTTATTTTCTCTAATCTCTCTACTAACTTATAACAATAAGAGATCCATTGTTTAACCATACATCGATATGTATGCTAAGCATATTTAAAGTAATGTTTAGTATAGCTTGTAAACATGTTTTAAAAAACATACTTGCACATAGGATAGAATAGGTTTAACAATTTAATGTACAACTCGTTATAAAGTTCGAGATTCTAAAAACTAAACTGACACCTAGTTTGGGAAATTGACATAAGATTTTGAATACGAAAATTGTATCAAGTTATGGCAAATACTACTACTATATTACATTAATATTATGCATATAAAACAAATTAGACGTATTTAAAAAAAATATATAATTTCCTTTATATTATTTCCTAAATATCTTAAACATATATTAGTTGACATCTGTTTTTGCTGCGAATGAAGTGGCGATTCTCAGTAAGTGCCTAATTAAAAAATTTATTCAAGACAAAAATATGTGCAAATAAACATATTGTGAAGATTTAGAGGCCTCGATGTTTCAATATCTTTGGACTCTTTTAATCCCTACAAGTATGTTACTTTTTTACAAACAAAACTTTGATAAATTGAACATAAAAAGTAAAAAAGTCCTATAAAATATGTAAAGAACTTACTGAACTTTGTAATCTTAAGGAGTTAAGAAGCTTCAGGAAAGTTTAAGGTTGAGGGGTTTTTCTTTTATATCTATTACTTTGTGGTCAACTTTGATAGAGAATGTAGAATGTTTTAAAGAATGTTAGAATTTTAACCCAAACAAATGAAAGATAAAAAGTGGTATTACTTACAAATCATGGAGAGTAAGAGTTTTCGAGGCTACTGATAAACTGTAAGTCAAATAAAGTAACATTTTCAAGAGATAAAGTTTATTTAACTTAAAATATTGTTTTACAATATGTTAAGTAAAATAAACATTGAATAATAAGCTATAAGCTTATTAATTTAAATTCCCAATTCATTATAATGCTTCTAGTAACTAACTTCTAGCTTCTAGTAACTAGTGGACGCGCACTTCTGTAGTAGTAGTAGTTCATAAGTAGATATAAGCACCCATCGATCAAGCACAAATATCTATTTTTATTTAATTATTTAAAGTAGATGTTTCGAAGAAAATCCTGAATTATTCATTGTTTCAACATTCAAAAAAAGTTAATATTTTATATAATTAACAAGTACTTAGCTATTTTTAGAATACTTAATACTACAATTAGTCTTTTCATTTCTTGTTACAACTACTTTTTTTATATTTAACAATATTTCTGCTTATTCAGAGAGATTTATAAAAATAAGTCAGTTATTGAATTGCAATGTAATTTAATGTTAATGGTTTAACAATGTCATTATATGTATCTTGTCACAAAGTCAAATTGCAATATGACAATAAACATTTCGATTAATTAACAGTAGGTACGTACGTAGCAGCAGTAGTACGTACAAAACGTACTAAAAGTCACATCTGGCAAACTCGAGTCAGAGATACCACGTCTCAGGCAATTCACTATGTCTAATGTTTTTTTTTATGTTATTAATAAAAGGTGCAAGTCATATAATGGTAAGTGATCATAGCCATCCATTGTCCTGTTATATCTTTGTGAAAGCACCCATCTCGTATCGAACCGGAAACGGTGATACTTCCGTAAATTAACTTTCTTAGGCTTCCAAAGAACCTAATTCAACATAAACTGGAGGTTCATAGTATAAAGTATATTGAGAACCGCACTGTTTAGCAACGCCTTGCATCCAGATAGTAGATATGGTATCGTAGGGCAGCGAGCGATGCGGTAGTGTTGGATGTAGTGGTAATATTGGATGGCAGTAATAAGATTCAATAGCTCATAGCAACACTCTCCTTGATTCATGTTTCAAATTTGAAAAATGATGTATTGATGGTTATGCTGGTGGATAAAGTAAAAAAACAGTCCATTTTATTTATTCTTTAATTATCGCACGGCGTCAATCACAGACACATAATAATTTTTCTTCCCTTTATCGACTACCTATCAGCCACATATGTTTAATTATTATTTATTTTTTCAAACTTTTTTATCATTCATCCAGATTTTCTTTAAATATTGAAATCGAAAATAAAATACTTTATATTAAAAAAAACACAAAATCGCATATCGTGACTCTCGTAAAAGTATTAACGAGTATTATAAACCCGATCTGGAATGTTGACTAATGGACTAGAATTACGTTCAACTTTAAAGAAGGTTGAGGTTGTTAACGTAAAATTATACGGAAAAAATATTTTTTATAGCACTACTACTATTCAGATTCCATTGCTTCCGGTTCTCACAATTAGTAGGTATTGCAAATACCGAAGCATTATATTACTGAAACACTATTTGCAAGTTCACAAGAAGCAGAATATATTATCTAATACATAATTATATAAACTGATTTCACGTTTACTCTCTAGCTGGAGTTCTCAGTATGCTTTTACTAAATGTTAAATGTTTTTACTTATAATTCTAGGACAGTGTTAAGTAAAACTTAAAATTATTAATAAAAATGGTCATAAATCATCAATAATTTTCTTTCCGTTTCTTTGATTTAGTAAGACTTAGGGTATGATGGGGCTAACATGTCTATGTAGACAAAAGCCCCAAAAAAAAAAAGAATAAAAAAAAAAAATAAAAAAAAAAGTAAAACTTATCCGAGTACGTATATCATACTTTGAAACTTGTCTCATTTTTACAGAAGAACTCTAGTCTCTATTAGGGTCTTTATACAATTAATCTTTTTTTTATCATGTAGTGTTTTTTTTACACGACTTGTTACTTTAGTTTAATTCAATGAAAGAGAAAAATGTAAAAATAAATAATTATTTCCTAATATAAGATCATTCCGGTATAGTTCAACCTAAAATAAAACTTTATTTATACTGACATCTCAGTTTATTTTTTGAGTTAGGCAATGTTAAAACGTTGCATGTATTATATAAATTATTAGAGCACCAAAGTCTTGTACATTCTTAACTTAGTCCAATATTCAAATAATATCTTATGATTAGTATCCGAAACAAGTAAGAAGATTAAAATATTCTTTAGTCTCTAAGTATGGTAAAGACATAATATGTTAATTATAAATTATAGGCAATACCAAAAAAAGAAACTATCTTAAAAGGTAACTATTTGCCAGATGGTAATCTATGGAGGCTTGCTCTTTAATTTTCTATTTATACCTACAAACCTAAACATAAAAAATCGCAACATAATATAACAATATGATCAATATTTTGGTTTAAATTAAATGATTGTAAAAAATATTTATATTTTTTTTTTAATTAAAAATAGGGTTATCATAACAAATACTTAAAGCAAAAAATGGTAACGATACAAAAAAAAACATTTTACATAAAAAAGTATTTAAAAAATTACACTCAATATTTTCATGAAATAAATAGTAAATATACCAGTTTCTAATGGAATGGTAGAGCAATAGTCATATTTTTTGAGTTTTCAGCTAACTTTGGAACGATGTTATAATATATATAATAGCAACAACGTGCAAAACATAGTACGACATAGAGACGACATTCGACGACAAAATCTAATTAAACGAATCATATATAAGAGACAGTAATTACATTACATTTAATTTAATTAAATTCTAGGTAACAGCTCCGAAATGTTGAGCATAAAATTAAATAATAAAAGTTTTATAAAATGATATATGGTAACGATACATACTTCGAAATATGCGACAGAGTTAACGACAAGAGTTTTAACATTTTACGACAATTTCCTAAGATCAGCTAGGAAGATGCTATTGAAACCTTGAATGTTTTAGTTTCAGACTCATGAATTTATTATAGAAGCGAGGTATTCCAGACTGTAAAAGATATTACTTAATTCTCTCTAAATTTTGTTATAGCGAAATAATTTTTGTATTTTTCAATGGTGGAAATGGAAAATATAATTTAATTCTTAAAATTTCCGCAATTAAGTCAAATAGTTGCAGTTTTTTCTGACTAATATGATCAAATATACAATATTTAAAATAATTAATAGTCAAAATTAAAATTAGCAAGTGTTAAGGATGTAATTAACAAGTTTCATCGAAATTATATATTGTTCTAAAAAGGCAATAACAGTGGAATTAAAAAGTACAATGGAAAATAAAATTAAATATTTTCGCAAAGACAAGAAGTGGCATTATACTAAACTCGGCGAAAACTCGTGAAGCTTATATTTGTCGTAAAAGGAAAACTATTAGTTTTCAGTAAGCGCTTATTTATAGAGGTGTTATTGTTGAAGGTCAATAGATTTCTCTACAATACTTTCAGTTTTTAAGTTCTAATGTTTAAATAACATTTCATAAGTCACCAAAAATTCCGAATACAAAGATCCAATTTTTTGTTCCAATTAGCAATAAACAGAAAACTAGGACAGCGGATGTTCCTAAACTAAACTTTACACCCGGTCGCACTACAACAGGTGCTAGCGCTGAGCTATTCCTCAACATATTTGAAGTTTCGGAAGAATCACAGAATGAACATGGAATTTTCTTTGATCTAGGGCATCAGCTATGTTCAAGGATTACCTTATAAGCATAAAAAATCTATGGTCTTAGATAAAAGTCCCTAGATTTGATTAGTTCATATCTTAATGATATAATTCCAAAAGTAGATGTAAATGGGAAACGTTCCCCCAATTTTTTTATTAAAATAGGTGTACCACAGGGCTCTATCTTTGGGTCCTTCTTGTTCCTTATTTACATAAATGACTTACCTTACCTAGTGAGGGAAAAACATGGGATAGCGTTGTTAGCTGATGTGTTCTCTAATTATTAAAGTTAATGTACGGTTAATTAGTAAAGTTAAACTGTTATTCACAATGTAAACAACACTCTGTCAGGTGTTGTACATTGGTTTAACGGTAATAATTTGTTGCACAGTAAAAAATATATATATATATTTTCTTTGATTATCCAATATTTGGTTTTTCAAGGAGGCTGAGTTTTGCTGCAGTCAAAAACAATATGTCGATTAACAACTATGGAATCAGAGCGATTAGTTTTCTTTAGTTACTTTCATAGTAGAATGTCTTTTTTTTTGTCTGTCTATGCTGTTAGCCCTGTTGGCTATTACAGCGCTACCGGGGAATACTCTTCTTAGGAAATGAGGCCGACATTGATACGATATTTCCACTACAGAAGGAGACTGTTCGAGCAGTTCATTATAGGAGAACAACAGAATCATTAAGAAACAAATATAAGGAATTTAAAATTATGACTGAATGATGAATTTGATAACTTGGTAATCAATATATTTATAAAACAATAATTCACGTTCATAAAAATATTTGAAAGTTCATGAAAAATTGTAATTTACATAAATAACACAAGAAATAAAAAAACTTCTTTAATGTTAATTTTGTACGTTTTTATAATAAGCTCCCAAAAGAAGCCTTAAGTATATCATTAAATAAATTTAAATTATATATTGGGGGATGGTGTTGCTCACGTCCGTAGGATTTACCACCTTTTCCTAGGCCCACCCTACACGTATCCCCTGGGTGGTGCAAATCGAGCAACAACGCCGAGCGACAGGCGGCGGTTAACTAACCTGTATATTGGTAATCACAGACCAGGAGGCACTAAATACCCTCCAAAAACGTGGCCATTGCACCTTGGGAAAGTGCAATGAGTATCCTCTCCCAACCCAAAATATGAAATGTCTGAGAATAGAGAATCTGTTATGTCATGCGATCCGGCTAACCCCCGGCGCTCTCCGGTACCCGGGCTGGAGGGTGTGAAATTGGCTACCGAAGACTGTCCAGGAGCGAGTAACCAGGCTTCTGAAGCAGTTAATGCTACTGGAAAGAAAAAAACTTATACAGCAATCATTTCATCCTGCTCTGTTCAACGCGAGACCCAGAAGTACTTCATTGGGAAACAAAGGCAATGACCCTACAACGACTGTTCCACCCCAAACTAGCCACCAAATGGCTGGCATAAATAACACGATAGTACAGCCTCCAGATTGGCAAACAGTACCTGTGGCAAGAGGAGCAAAAAGGAAGAAAATATCGGATAGTCCACCTACAGTACACACCTCAAATAGGTTTGAAGATCTTCCTATTGACTTAACTGGTAATGATGATACTGTCAAACAAAAAAGACCATCTAAGCCACCCCCAATAGTCCTCTATGGAGTTAAAGATGTCAACAAACTTACGGAATTACTGAGAACTGTTGCCGAACAAAATGAATTCACCTACAAAGTAGTAAATAAAAACCAGATGAGGGTTAGTAGTGCTACAACTGAAACATATAAAAAGTTAATTCAATTGGTACGGGACCATCATCTTATTGGCCATACATTTAATAGAAAAGAGGACAGGTGCTATAGAATTGTTATTAGGAACTTGCATCATTCTACACCATACAATGCTATAAAAGAGGAAATCGAGTTAACTGGCAATATTGTCATGGGTGAAATTATAAACTCAAAATATGGCCCGGACAAAAAGCCAACTTCAACCTTCTTTGTCAACCTGATGCCAGGTCCAAATAATAAGGCCTCTAAAGAAATAAAATATATATACCACCAAGCTGTTGTCATAGAAGATAGGAAAAAGTCAATAGTACAGTGCCAAAGATGCCAACAGTATGGGCATACCAAGAACTATTGTATGCGGCCCTATCGGTGCGTCAAATGCGCCCAGTCTCACAAAACATCAGAGTGCCCCAAGGTCGATCGAAATACCCCCGCGATGTGTGCATTGTGCCAGGGACCTCATCCAGCCAACTATAAAGGCTGTGAAGTATATCAAGAAATTGTATCCCGCAAAATTTCCAGGCCCACTAACAGAAAGCAAATAGACAAACAGAGTACAAAATTAACAATCCCAGATACCGTAATTAAACAACTGAGCGAAGAAAATGTAGGTAAGAAATTATACTCTGAATCCCTGAAAGCCACAAAAGTCCAAGAAGATTCCTCTGACAATCAACAGGTCCACCTATTTAGTAATACTGTAGAAAAAATACTTTTAAAACAGTCAGAAAAATTTGACTTACTCTTTCAACAAATGAGCACCATGATAGGTCTCTTGACAACCCTAATCAGCAAGATGACAAAATGAACTCCTTAAGACTGGCAACATGGAACATAAATGGTCTCGCGTCAAATAGAGATGAAATGCAATTACTAATAAATGTACATAAGTTGGACATAGTTCTTGTTACGGAAACACCCTGTTTACCTTCCACCCAAACACAAAGTGGACTCGCTTATGTTTAATAATTTTTTCTCAACTCTTGGACCTAGATTTATTGCTGGTGGCGATTGGAACGCAAAGCGTACTCATTGGGGATCTAGGCTAATAACAACCAGAGGTCGACAGTTAAAAAGATCAGCATTGACATAAAGCACCTTATCACAATATCAGCTTCAGAACCGACTTATTGGCCTACGGATCGAAACAAAGTGCCTGACCTACTGGACTTCTTTGTCGTGGGTGGGCTCTCAAGGCACTATTTTAAGGCCGAGACATGCCTTGATAGTTCCTCTGACCACACGCCTGTAATCCTGACAGCCAGCACAACGCTGATAGAATATGAGACACAAACCACACTCAACAACGGACGAACAGATTGGCAGGCATTCCGCGAGTACATTGAGACAAATATCCAGCTACACGTGGCACTCAAATCGCCAGATGATATTGAAAAAGCTGCTAAGTATATAACATCTCTCATACAGGAAGCTTGCTGGAAGTGTACTCCTGAATTGAAGAATAAAAATGTAGTCAGAAATCAGCCATTGCTAATAAAACAACAAATCCTCGAAAAACGCCGCTTGAGAAGAGTTTGGCATCTGACTAGGCATCCGATGGACAGGACTGCTCTGAATAAAGCATCTGCAACCCTTAAGGCTGAAATATCACGTCTCCATAAAGAAACCCTACAGTCAAAGCTAGAGTCACTGACACCTACTGCAAACACGAATTATTCACTCTGGAAATTCACTAAAAACTTGGACCGGCCTCAAGTGGCAAAACCGCCTATAAGAACGGCTCGAAATGAATGGGCTAGAACGCAGCAAGATAAAGCAAAGGCATTCGCAGAGCATCTTGCCAAAGTTTTCACTCCCAATGACAATAGCGATGCTGCTTTTGAAAGAATCGTTGAGGCCACCCTCCACCAGCCGTTGCAATTAGAATTACCACCAAATCCAGTAAAAACTCGGGAGGTATGGGGAGTAATAAAGACTCTTAAGGACAAAAAAGCGCCAGGCTTTGATTTAATCACAAAAGAAGTACTACGAGAACTACCGAAAAAAGCGGTAACTTTTCTAACGACACTTGTTAACGGCATCTTGCGCGTGCAATACTTCCCACGATTATGGAAAATATCTCAAATAATAATGATCCACAAGTTAGGAAAACCAGCTCACGAGGTTACTTCTTATCGGCCAATTAGCTTGCTGCCAATCCTTTCGAAACTTTTCGAAAAAATATTGCTCCGCAGACTTTTACCTATACTGGATAGGAATCACACGATACCAGATCATCAATTCGGATTTAGACAACAACACTCCACAATCGAACAGATTCACCGAGTTTGTAATGCGATAAGACAGACATTTGAAGAGAGGGAATACTGCTCATCAGCGTTTCTCGATATCCAGCAAGCATTCGATAAAGTCTGGCACAGCGGATTACTCTATAAAATCAAATGCAATATTCCTCACAGTTACTACATACTGCTGGCTTCGTACTTGTCTGATAGAATGTTCCAAGTGAAGGAGGGTAGTACCACGTCGTCGTTCCATAACATTAGTGCGGGTGTCCCTCAAGGATCTATTCTTGGCCCAATGTTGTACACCCTATATACAGCTGATCTACCGGATGTACCAGGAACTATAATCGCCACCTACGCTGACGATACAGCCATTCTAGCCAGGAATAAAGACCGGGTTGCCGCATCCGAATCGCTACAAAGGGGTCTCGATGGAATAAGCATGTGGCTGAACAAGTGGAGAATAAAAGCTAGTGCCAACAAATCGGTGCATGTGACATTTACACTGCGACGTGATTACTGTCCACCAGTTACGCTCGACGGTAATGCTCTAGCCGACAGCGAAAGTGTACGATATCTCGGTATGCACCTGGAACGCCGTCTGACCTGGAAGAACCACATAAAATGCAAAAGAGACGAACTTAACCTGCGCTATAGAAATCTATATTGGCTAATGGGACGAAACTCAAAACTCTCCGTAGATAACAAGCTCTTGATCTACAAAAGCATACTGAGACCAGGCTGGATGTATGGCGTCCAACTGTGGGGAAGCGCTAGTGACTCCAATGTAAACATCCTACAGCGGCTTCAAAATATTATACTCAGATCTATAACAGGCGTGCCATGGTTTGTTACAAATGCCGAGATACACGAGAACCTGGAAATCAGCACCGTGAAGGAGGAAATCCGAAACAGTACGGAAACCTACAAAAAGAGGCTAGCGAATCATCCCAATGATCTAGCAGCACAGTTAATACGTACCAGGCATGAAACCCGCCTGAAACGGCGTGTGATCCTGGGTTTGGACCAGGTTTAGCCACTTACTTTGAGGAGCTGCTTCCACTGGGAGGCACACTCTGCATGACTCAACGCACACAACAGATCTGCTTATAGTCATCGACTGATTGCAGATAAACACAAAAAAAAAAAAAAAAAAAAAAAAAAAAAAAAAAAAAAAAAAAAAAAATAAAAAAAAATTATATATAAAAATAAATTTGATAAAAAAATCCTATTTTAGTGACGACGCGACGGTATGGCCAAGAAATAAATTATATTGTATTGTGAATAGCTCGAGATTCCCGCATCTTGTTTATCGTTGTAAATTTATTTTTATTTTATCAACCGGCTGCATCTCACACCGATCCCTTAGAAGTCATTAGTCTTGGTAACATCGGGAGTTGGGTTGCTCTCCTCCCTAAAATATGGCGAATGTGCTGATGGCTGGTCTTACGTTATGCTGCAGCATATGGTGCTGCAGGCCGAGTTTCTACTATTATTATTATTTTACTATTATATGTATAAATAAATAAAATATTACTGATTGCTATACATACAATATTACTGATTTCAATTTTACACCTTGTTTATTTCATAGAATAAATCTACGAGTTATGGGTTGACCTCATTTAATTTCATTTTATTTTATCTCGGTCACATTTATACATCAAAGTATGCCGAGCTATACATTATTAGAAATAAATATTGTGCAACCAATTTCAAAATGCAATACATTTTTGCCAATATTCTGATTTATATGTTGTATTAATTATGTACTCAGTATCATAACAATTTCTAAGGTTTGTGTAGAAGATATAGTTATATTATATTACTATGTGCCACAGACAAATTTTCATGACAAATCCTTTATATTGCATTCATTATATTTCATCTGATCAATGATCTTTGAAATGGAGTCATAATGAATGATAGTGGGTAATTTAACTTTATGTTATATCTGACAAATGGAATCACAATCAAATGGATTCACTTCAGTTTCGATTATCTTTGAGCGTAGTCTAAACGAGAAGCTATTATCTGAAGCTATTATCTGACCTTATTATATTACTTGTGTAACATTTTGAAGTATCAAATTATTATTATTTTTGCATAATTTGAAAAAAAAAGAATTAAGGTTTTAATAACATTTTCTAAATTGATTTATAATTTGATAAAATAACTTTGTCTTTAAAAAGATTTGGATGTTTGTAAATCCAGAGTTTTCCCAAGATTTCTTTCAAGTTGCAATGAAAGTTTTTAGAATTGAAAAGGAAACTTATGGACTTCATAAACCTTAATTACTGGTATAACTTGAAATAACAAAGTCAAAGATTTAAGACGTTACATAACGTAACAACAATTAACTACATGAAGATACCTAAAATTAATAATAATAAAATAGAGGTCTCCTTTTTTTGTATAATTTCTGAAATAGCCCTTCATGAAGGTATGGTTTCTGTATTAAATATTAAGTTGAAAAATCAAGTTAGGTGGTTTACTATAGTAAAGATAATGTTCCTAATATTTGTAAATTTTTAACTTGCAGTTTTTAATTTCATTGATTTTTTTACTTACTTTGAATCTCGTTTCTAATTGATGTTCACAACTGAATAATTTTTATCATTATCATATATTAAAAAAGGTAACTTCACTTACTTTAAGTTGACATACAACTGGAACTTAATTTATAATTCAATATGACGTTCGTATATATAAGCAGTTAAATTGTTAAACATTGATTGACGTTTGATATAAAGTTTTCGGCAAAACTTACTTTGAAGTATTGGCATTTGCGGTTAGACTAATATGTAATTTGGACATATAACCCAACTCAAATGAAGAAATACACGATAAACATAACATAGTGCGAGAGACGTCAATAATTTTATATAGGTGATTTAGGTACACATTTATATATTTTTCATAACGTTTATAAAAGAGATCATAGTTTTATTTTCCACTTGGTTAAACATAAGCAAATATATCTAAGAACAAAAATATTAAAGAGTATTTCGCTATGATAACTGTTCTCTAGTTTGAATAGTTTTAAACACAAACTTCTAAATATTTTTAAGACCCCGAACTGAACGCCCCGAGGGCGTCTCAGATTAAGTCACGGACCTCGGCTCGGGGCGTCGTTAGTCAGGAGAGAAGCTAAGGACATTTGGACACTAGCGTCCTCCGACGGCAGAACGCCGTAGCAACGGAGCACTTACTCAGTTGGGACCTCGTCTATACCGGTATAGAAGGTGAGTCATTCAATAGTTACAACATTATTGTTGTTGTAAAACTTGTATTGCAAAATGTATGAAATTATATTTTGTTAGGAGTTTCTAAATCATTTGTGAGAAACTATTGCTATAAATTGGAAAACAAGTGTCAAGTTTACGACTTATGGTACGGGATTCCTCGCCCATTTTCCCCATTTATTACTAACAAACTGATTTTTCGTTAGCAGTTTCATTTTGACTAGACGTCCAACTTTTTTGCTTACAACAAGTTGGTAAATGGTAGCTATTAGGAGCAGCAAGGACGAATTATGTGGATTTGATAAATTGCAAATATTTATTGATAACTGAATATTTCTTTCTTAATTCACAAGATAAATATCTAAAAGAAACGAGAAAATATTTATCCTAAAAAGTGCAAGGTACTATCAAAGAAACCGAAAATGACAATTTTTGTCGGACTAACAACACATATTTGTTTTTGTTTTATTGTAGGACATGGTTTTATTTGGACGAAAAACATACTAGCTTATCACGTGATATTTTTGTCCTACAGTTACTTATAAAAAATGGTCTTGTAGTATTGACAATTTTTAAGCGTAGAATCAAGATATACCTGGCAATTTATAGGACAAAATCACTGTTAAATAATATAAATATTAATTAACCAATAGAAAAAAAAAACAGCTGGATAGTCATTCTTTTTCATGACCGTTTTAATAATACATATTAGACACGGGGGACACTTTACGGAAATAACTTCTATAAAACATATTTTATATACAAATTTGATCTCCTTAGTTAAGTTTTTTTAATATATAATAAATAAAATGCTAAAAACATTTAATTAAAATAATTCTGTTTAATATTTTTTTTACTTTAATACTTATAAGGTAATTTTACATATTTTATCTACCTATACTTTATAACATAAAATTCATAATTACAGATATATTTTTACTTATCTTAATAAATGAGTATATAAAACTTATATTGAAGTGATATGCTAAAATTATGAAAAAGAATTAAGCAAATACTTCTGTATTGTTAAATTTTCCCCAAACTATCAAAGTGAGTCAAAATAATGAATGTACTTTGTTTTGTGGGAGTCTTTAATCACGTCAGCATTGTTCCAATAATAAATATCACGCGATCAATAGGTTTTTATACAAATAAAATAACTGTCACATGCAACATGTCACATTTATTTATAACATACATTACGTATAAATATTAATTTTAATAAATAATGTCAATATATTATAAACCTTTTTATTATAATTGTTAGAGAACAATGCTATAGCATAGCAGAAAGTAGTAATATTATATAATTTACTACATTTTTTTACGTTTAAGCAAATCAAACTGAACAGTATAAAATTAATGATCGATGGTTTATTTTCAATCAACGAGTAAAGCCATTAACCTTAAAAGACATTTAATGTATAATACTATGACATAATTACATATCCAGTTTTTCTTTATTTTTAAAGATGTTTAGATTGAAGATCAATGTAATGCTTGACGCCGCTCACTAGTTATTGGAACTTCTCTTAAGATATCACGCTTGTAATTATGTATTTATTTTATTTATTTATTTAAGTTAGGTACACACAGAATACTTATGAGATAAACATATCTTAATATGGATTTGTATAAAGGCACTACTTATATCAAAATAAAATCTCTTCCATCAGACCTGTGAAAGGAGAGTACAAAAATAAGTCGAAATATATGTGGGCATCATATGAAAAAGTAAACTAAAGCTGTTAGATATAATTACAACATTCTTAACTAAAATAATGTAAACATACACACTTTAAATATCACTCTTCATGGATAGATAGTGATCGATTCTCGTTTTTTTAAATATAGATATCGATTAGGATGTGCGTATTATTTACGGTGTGTGTTCCACCACCTCACTGCTTGAACCGTAAGAGAATGTGAGTAGATCTTACTTTTATGTATAGGGAATTGGATTCATACGAAGATGCGGCCTACGAGAAGATTCAGGACCATGTAAGAAAGAGAAGGGATAGCGCAAATAACCTGGAAAGGTAGAATTGTAAAGAATATTGTAAAGAAGACATAAAATGCGATTTTTTCTACGAAAGCGGTAAGTGAATTCGGGGCCACTTGAGCTTTCTACGAAAGTTAAAAGCATGGTCGTATTTCTTACATCCGAAAATATATCGGATACAGAGATTTTGCAAATATTCAAATATATAAATGAGCGCCTCCGTGGCGTCCAAATAACAGGAATATATTCATATTTCTAATGATAAGAAAATTTTAAGAAATTTCTTAATTTTTTTTTAAGAGATGTATATTTGTACCGCCATCAAACCATTAGAGAAGTTATTATAGTTTTTCGGATAATAAACCAAAGATGGGTAGAAATAATGTTTTATTTTCAAGGTAAGTTAATAACATTACCATGGAAATGTTAGAAATTATCAGTGAAAAGGTGTTCTCCTTAATTAATTTGTTTTAGCTCCCAAAGCACAAGCTTAACTAACAGTGTCGTAATTGGACGTATGCTGTCAGCTGATGTCGTTTTTGATAGACTAGTCACCTAAAAAACAATCAAGGCTGACTTCTTTTTTATTTTTTTAACTTTTTTTTTTTAAACATTAAAGCGTGGACATTAGTGTTAACATAAAACTGCATTTTAGTATTTTGATTTCTGAATTTGGAGCATTTTTAAATAAAGCTAGTTTTTTATAATTATATTAAACCATGTCTACCAAAAATCTGGATATATCCGTATGTGCACTTAACACTTAGCAAAATATATTAGAACAACATTATGCATTACTGAATGCAGTTACTGCTTCGTAATAAAAATAAATAGCCTTATTGGTTTTCCATTAAAACTTATATTTTACTATAATTTCTACTTATCGTTTTTTTTTTATCTATGACACGATTTTAAGGATTTATAAATTATCCACTATTTTTCATTAAAGTTTGATAAAATGTGTAGGTACTAGAACAATAAAGTATTATTACTGTATTTAGCATGACAATTGGCGATATAAATTTTAATAATTTTCATAATTAAACCAATGAGGCCAAACATTTGAAATGATCAAAATTGCTCAAACAAAAAAAAATTACCAATGCACACCAATCAATTCGGTATTTTATATGTAAGCACATAAGTAGTGACTATTATTAAAATATTATGTATATAAAATTCTTCCCTCATTTTTACCAGCGCACAAGAATATTAAACTTGCATTGCTTGTTATACATCCATAATAATATAAAATTCTTTATTTCTATCCAGAAAGAAAAATACTAATTAAAATTTATATAAATATAGAATGTAAAAAACCGATACGGGCAGGGATTCGAACCCGCGACTTTTCTATATTTATATAAATTTAAATAAGCTTAACATGGCTATACATGTTTAAAGATATTTTCAAAAATTGATATCGGTAGTGGCATCTTTTCAATGTTTATCTATACTGCAAAGTTAGAAACATTGGTTAGGATTTTCGAAAGAAACCTAATAGATGTCACCACCGTCCCGATAAAGACGATCACATATAGAATGCTTAATTCACCGAGACGGACAGCGATACGGTAGCTCAGTTGGTAGAGCGACGGGACGGTTTCCCAGTAGTCGCGGGTTCGAATCCCTGCCCGTATCGGTTTTTTACATTCTATATTTATATAAATTTAAATAAGCTTAACATGGCTATACATGTTTAAAGATATTTTCAAAAAATACTAATTAAAATGTTAATATAAAACCCTAATAAACATAACATATTACAATCTTTTCCATGAGGTATTCATTATTATTTATGATGGAAATGTTTGATCTATAACATGTTTATAAAATAATCTCCATATCTTTTCATCGCATACATCAAAGAGTTCCAATATATTTGTTTACAAGTTGGTATGCTATGTATATTTTGATGAAAATTAGTAAAGTCTCAAATAAATTGCTATATTGGGGTTTATTGTTTACACAAAACAAATAACTTGATATGACAGTCTATTTTCGATTCCGATTATTTTTATTATACTATTATTGTTGTTGTGTAATTGAAGTTCGTATCCAAAATTTTATCCTTAGTTTTGTTTTTCTATTGTTTCCGACACGTTAGTTTGGCACTATGCCAAATTGCTATAAGTAGCGTACAAGGCTTGATTTTATCATTTCATTCTTTGTATTAGCAATAGCATTTTCAACCTTATAGGAAATAGAACGGGCGTACTCCAAATAGACCCAGATACAATTCTAACCGGCAGAATTTAAAACCAGCACATACACATACATTACGTATGTGTGTGTTAAGGACCCAATATTTTTAACAATATCGTCTGGAATGTCGTACAAGCAAAAAACCACACGTATTATTCTTACGGTTTGAATTTGAAATCAATACAATTGCGATACAGAGCCATATCAGCAGCCTCAGGTAGATACTGAAATAATCGAGTTGTCTCCTGGTCACGAACTTCATTCTTGGTCACACTTCAATTATATTATAACAAAGCTTTATTGATTTTACTATGTATGTCCTTCTAAAACTTAAAGAATTTATTCTGTTGAAAAAACAGTGCTAATAAATTAAGGTTAAATTTCTTCTTAAATCAAATAACAATAAAAATAAAGTTTACTTTAATCATATTTGCATAGTATATACGCTATTGTAGGTACTAGTGTATACAGTTAGTTTCCAAATTAATGGCAACGAATCTATTAGCTGGTGTTGACTCAGCTTCAAAACAATAACATTGTAATGCCATTTACTAAATTTGGTATTATACTATATACCATATTTGAGTATCATAAATATACATACAATGCATCTAACATATATAAGACAGTTTATTTACAAAGTGGATATAATTACGGTGTTAACGTTTATTTCAAAACTAGGGGTCGCTCGCGACTTCGTCCGCGTGGTTTTTAGTGTTGCCGGCGAGTTCCATACAAAATTGATATTTAAAACCCTTAAGGGTGGAATTTAAAAATCTTTTCTTAGTACACCACTCCGTTGAAAAACAAATGTATCCTCCAATTTTACTATCTATACGACCTGCGGTTTAGACTGTATGCTATAACTAAGTGAGTCAGAACCTATTAGATTATATTAAATTTGCAGCATTTTTCATTGCTGCTTAACTTCTATTAGTCACAGCGAGATGATATATACCCTATAGCCTTCCTCAATAAACGGACTATTCAACACAAAAAGAATTTTTCAATTCGGGCCAGTAGTCCCAGTGTGTGTGTGTGTGTTTGTGTGTGTGTGTGTGTGTGTGGGTGCGTGCGTGCGTGCGTGCGTGCGTGCGTGTGTCTGTGTGTGTGCGTGCATGCAGGTATACCTTGTTTGTACAAGCTCCTAAGAAGGATAGTAAAAGACTTTAGAGCCGAATTACTCATTTAGTCGACATCTACGCGATCTAACGTATAATAAATGTCCTTATCCATGAAAAAAAAAACAGAAAAAAATAATATTGTTTTTCCATTCTCCTTACTTTTACTTCAATTTTTAACCACATCGGTGATGTAGAATAAAGATCACCAAAAGTAAACTAGTAATTTTATTTAGAAACTAGCTTTTTCCGCGCCTTCGTCCGCCTTAAAATCGTAATAAAACAATTCCCACTTCCATTTTTTTGTATTGACCTCTATATGACTTATTTTAAGTGATACAATCTAAATTATGACATCAGTAGACATCGCTCACTGTGAAAAGTTTATTTAAAGTTTTTAATAAGGATACAATATTAGGTACTGTAATTATTTTATACCTCTCTTGTTTTTACTTAGACGTCCATTTAAATACTTCTTAAACAGAGTACTTAATAACCATTCTAAACATATATCACACTTACAGATTTTCATTGAACATTATCAAAATATTACTATGTACCTAAGCTTGAGGAATTCTGAGCTACACAATCGACGTTATTTTCACCATCAACTTGCAGGTCTAGTTTTATTGAAAAAAAAAATCTATTTAAAATGATAAACATTCAGTTAGCTATATGCATTAACAAAATTTTCAATACTGAACATTCACAAAAGACACATTTGAGACGGTTTGCACGGTTCCATACCAGAGTGCGCCGGTAGACCGTACCGCCGCAAACGCGAATACCCTATAATTTAATTGGTTATAAACTAAATTAAATCATCATATAAGTGATACATCTAATTAGAAACACAAATACATATGTTTATAAGTTCAAACCATAGGTATTGACAAAAGCGGGACCGGATACATAAACTCCTAAAGTTGTAAAGATGTACTTAAACCGCATAGTTATCAAAGTCTTTTTAAAAGGTACCTTTTTAATTAGTCAGTGTTTTTTTCATAATATATTTATTTGATAACATACTTTCTGACATTCCTTTTTATAATAAGTAATCTAAATAATTCTTCTAAACAGTGTTGCCTGGAAAGTCTGTTTTGTATACCTTTTAATTTAAACATAAATTATTCTTTTATATTTTTTCAAGCCTAATTAGACTTACTAAGTCTAATTAAGCTTGAAAAAATATAAAGAGGTAGGAGATAAGAATATTTGTATTTTATATTTTATCTGTATTCTAGCGCTATTACTTGGCCTATGTTCTCCGGGGACACTTTGAAATATCCCGGTCTGGTGTTGATTACGAAATGAAGAATCTGCTGGTCTTTTATGTATAATATGTATTAAAAACAATACATATTATACATATGTATTGTGTTTAATTTACAAAATGTCTACGTCTATATATTAATTTTACATTCCCTAATAAATAAAAAACATATTATATAAAGTAAGGTATTTGTTAATAATACATTTGTGAAGTCTTTATACATTATCAGACAAAAATTCTAACCCTAAAATTCGGCCCTTTGTACCGGTGATAAAATAAATA
Source organism: Napeogenes inachia (assembly GCA_959347355.1). NCBI lineage: Eukaryota > Metazoa > Arthropoda > Insecta > Lepidoptera > Nymphalidae > Napeogenes > Napeogenes inachia. The sequence goes on from OY365797.1 coordinate 7,206,657, forward strand.
TAATATTAAAATGCAACAGTATACATATATGTTCCTAACTAACTACTTCCTTACGATAGTTGCTAATATAACAATGTAAAATTCTTTGTTTGGTTAGCCTTAGTCCACGAAAGAGGTAATTTAAAACTATTTTAAATTATATAAAAATTACTCAACAAATGCATATAAAATAGGAAAATTAACCTAAATAAAAATATAAATCACATGAAATCTTTTTTTCAATATCTTACTGTGATTGTTTGCGCAACTTGTAAAATGCAAAAGTATTGAAATCGTTTTATTTTATATTTTTAATCTCAATTTAATAAGTAGTTGTAGATCAATTTAAGAACACAAAAAATCCTTAAAGACTCTTTAAACTTTTACTAATTACAATTTCCTTTTTTAAATCAATTTAATAATAATTGTATTTATTTTATAAAATATATTAGACATCATTTCATAATATTAATAACGTAGTAACATAACATATGTATATTATAATTAATAGATGCAATAATTATTTAGAATTACATTTGCATTAACCTACATAGCAGCCTTAATTAATTTTATATTTAATGGCATACTGAGTATCAACTTCCAAGTGTCTTTGGGGAACCGCAACCAAATAATCACGGTGAAGCACACATATAGGACAGGTGCATAATTAAAATATCATAAACTGATAATTGATAAGAGATTTCTAATAATAATTAAATCTCTATAGTAATTTATTTGCTTACAATACAATTATTTTCGTATATAACAGAATATTTTAACAAAGTTTAAAATTAAATAACGCAAGATAAAAAAACTTTACGAAAAAACTCTTTAATAATTTAGAAGAAAAACGATCAATCACAATTTAGGTTAATAAGAATATTTACTAAATTAAAAACATAATGTTCATAATTTCAAACAATTGCGAACAAATCCGTCCATTCATTTGGCTGTTACGATGTCACAGACAGACATACTGATTCATAGGTCAACCTTATAACACCACTTTGGGTCGGGGCTTAAAAATAACAATAAGCATGTAATAACCATGTCTTGAGTATTAATTCTTTCTATTAATTTAGTAGCCGTATTGCTACCTGCTTCAGTGATTTTATTTATATATTATTATCACTATCGTGACGATTGCCCAGAGGTCGCTTATCAGTTTACTTTTCATTATTTATTAATTTGAAATAGAAATAAACTTAACATATACGAGCTTAAAGACAGTTTGTACATGTTTATAGATATGTTCAATCACACACGCATACACACTCTACAACACACACATACGATATACTCTGCACACCCTACGATAAACATCTTTAAACAAAGATAAAAGAAAGAAGCTTATTAGAAGTAACTGCAGTCTCTGCAAAGCATAAAAATGATAATATATTAAATAGAATCCTAAATTCATTATGGTCGCACAATGGTAGAGCGACAGGGCGGTTTTCCAAAAGTGGCGGGTTCAAATACCTTACTGTTTCAGTTTATTTTTCATTCTATATTTATTTAAAACTTGAAATGATAATATCAATTTTTTTTCCAAATAGAATCAATGGAAACTTTCTCATTTCAAAATTATAATCAATCCTAAGTACTCCAAAATTGTACGTTAATGATTTACATAAAATTAAAAATAAATCATAATAATATTTTGAAAATAAGCATTTTTTAAAAAACATGTCTGTTTCATTGTTTATAAAGCGAATTATTTTCGTTGAAAGTTGTTTGAAATGTTATACAATTTGTCTTCGAAATTTTTGTTAAAAAAATATAAGAAAATATGAGACATTTGTAAATATATTCATTTTGAAACAGGTCCGTGGGGGTTCCGCGTTCGTGACGAAAATTGATGAAACGACTGAAGAAGAGTTGTAACGTTCAGTATTCTACAAGCGTGAAGATCGTTGTAGTTGTCTATGAATATATTAAAACTTGTTTCGTTAACCTTTAAAGTTAACGTATACTTGTTTCGTTAACCTTTAAAGTTAACATATACCTATATGGCTTATAAAATTATGTATTGAAAATATTTACCGATTACAAAATACCATTATAATATCGAACTAAACTTAACTGTATTTAATTGTAGGTTCTTTTTGAATATAAATTAATCTAGTATACTATTCATTTTACAAACAACTTTACAAGGCATTTTCCAAATAACAGCCAGATATGTATAGTTTTGTAAGTATTCATTTATTTATAACTAGCTGTTGCGCGCGGCTCCGCCCGCGTGTAGGTCGCTTTTCGAGTAATCTGTGGAAACTACAATTATCCAGACCTATAATAGACTTATAGTTAATTCTGTAATTTTTTTCACTCTCTGTTAAAACTTAAACACTTCCTGCCCCATCGGGCAAAACTACAATTGGTTAACCTGTTACTGCTACCTATTCTTGACTATGCTGATGTGTGCTATATCGACGCTAATGAAGTTCTCCTAAATAAATTAGATCGCCTATTAAATACCTGTATCCGCTTTATTTTCGGACTACGTAAGTTTGACCACATCTCCGACTATAGGTCAAAGCTAAAATGGTTGCCCGTCCGTAAACGAAGAAACTTACGGACTCTTTGTTTACTTTACTCTATTTTGTTTAATCCTTCCACTCCTGTTTATTTAAAACGCAATTTCTCATTTTTAGCGGATGTACATGACAGATTGCTTCGTTCTTTCAGCAACCTATTGCTCCATACACCCCTTCATCACACTGGTTTCTTGTCCAACTCATTTAGTGTAACCGCTGTCAGACTATGGAACGACTTACCGGAACATATAAGAAAAGCCACAAGTCGTGAGTCGTTCAAACGCCAAGTAAAAGAACACTATCTCAAATAATAAAGTATTTATACGTAGACTAGGTACATTATTTGTTATATATCTCATATGTATTAAATATTATGTCGGATATATCGTATGTATTATATGTCTTATATTATTATTTTTATGTTTATATGTAGATTTAGATATAGATAGTCTTATAATATTCTTTTTTTTTTTTTTTTTCTTTTACTTTTTATGTTTGCACGCCTACCAACATCCTCTCCTGTACTTTGTAAGGTTGGCTAGTAGAGAATGTCTTTGTGGCATTAAGCCCGCCTTTTGTGCTTTATTTTGTATATTGTGCAATAAAGAATTAAATAAATAAATAAATAAATATAGTATCCTATTCCCGTGGAAATTTTATATATATAGGCATTACATTGCTACGATATCAAACTGAAAATAATAACATACATACACATCACACAACACACACACACGACCAGGACATTATTCAGATATACGTATTAAAGCATATGGATTCGAAATGTTATGTTTTTGAGACATTAATATTAGAATATTTAAGTTTTAGTAATCATCCCTAATTTTTTGAAAATGAAACAGCCTATGTCACTCGGGAATAGTGTAGCTTGCCAAAGGTGAAAGAATTTTTGAAATCGGTCCAGTAGTTTCGGAGCCTATTCATTTCAAACATACAAAAAAATAATCAAACCTTTCCTCTTTATAATATTAGTATAGATATAGATGTATTTGTCATAAATTTAATAATATAAATTTAACATTAACATCAGCTTTCATATTAATTACGAGTACAATTAGTGGTAATAACGCAATTCACAAAAGTATGCCATTTATTTTAAAGTGGGTATAACTTTATAATATGAAAACGAAAACTTTTTAAAATGGTAAGTACTAGCTCTAGTGCCTTAGGTGTTTAGTTTTACGAGTAGAATACTCGAGTCTCAACTACACTCTACATGGATACTACTTAAATCTGTAACGAAATTATTCCCCAAAAATTTTTATAGTTAAATCAAAGCGATGGTAATGTGGATTATTTGATAAAGAAGACTGTCTCATGACTTAGTTATTCATAATCGATCGGAGTAAAAACCAACGAATTCAATTCAACTATTATTTTTATGACATAGATCTTTATATACAAAAAACTCGGATAAGAAATTATAAAATAACAAAACCAAAATTTATTATCAATTTGTATTTTTAGATAATAATAAAACTAAAACGAAAGAAATAAAAGAAAGAAACAAAGAATAAAATTTTTAGAAGACGAAAGATATTCTTTAAGAAAAAGTAAGTATTTTAAGAAAAAGTTGCACTTTTGCTTCTTTTGACTTGTTAAAAGAAATTCTGTTATTTAACAAACGTAAACGAATTATTTTAATTGCAGGAACACCGTTACTTGTATTGCGAAAGTAATCAAATAAAAACAACATATGATAAGATATGATAATGAAAATTTCTAGTATTTTTTCAGACTGAATAATTATTAATTAAGAATACGAAGACTAATAAGAAAATTGAAAAAGGGACAATAAGTAATTACTTTGATCACATTATATTACTCCACCGACCTAAGTGAAAGTAGACGCTAACAAAAACTAATAAGATCCTTTGACATAAATAAATATTAATTATCTTATACAACCAACGAGGTATTCCGAATATATCTTGTTCAACGTTTTTAATAAACAGTCTTCATATACCTAAATTAATATGTTTATATACAAAAAGGAATATATCAAAATTGGAGTTACTTTGATGTAGCATATTTCGAATATTTGATTAGAATATGAAAACAGAAAATATTATCAAAGACACTAGAAGTAATTTCATTTTCTGTGGACGTATTTTAGATGCGCGTAATACTGATCTAAAGACCGACAGGTAATATTTTAAATTTCAATCTAACTGACCTTAATATTTGAAGCTTTTTTATTTTTTTTATGCAGATTAAATCACAAATTTGATGACCCTAATATGTTCAAATGGGATAAAAGCTTCCAATACGTTCAAATAGGATAAAACTGGTAAAAAGCTTTCTAAACCTAATATTTAATATTAAATACGTCACCCAAAGTGATATACATTTTTGATACAATTCTAAATGATGAGATTTTAAACTGAGCTCTGAATCCAACCGGAATACTCGTATTTTGTAATTTTTTAGATATATTATTTTTATTGCTTAATTATAGTTTAATTTTGAATTATAAAAACAATTTAATTTGATTCATTAGCCAACATGTAACATATTTTAATATATTTCGTTTTTAATGAATAAGCTATTACCAACATCGAGAAATACAAAGTAAAAATTAACTAAACAATAATTTATCACCTGAATATACTCGATATAGACCTAAAATTAGTAAGTTACAATGAATAAGCAAAAAATGTATTGCAAGGAATGAGTAACTTACAGGTCTAACCATTCTTCTTTGTCCTGTTAACACCTTCAGGTTTTTAGATAAATATCAGTGAAATGTCAGACAATTTATTGATATTCCTTAATTGGACTAATGGTCTATAGTAGATTGTCTTAGATATAACTTTTAGTTCACGATATATTGAGCTTAATATTTAACTATTTCAACGTAATTATAATAAGGTAAGAATAAAAACTTTTAGTTTGAGCCACATTACTTTTGCAGATACAAAAGGCGAAATTGCAATGCACGAGAGTACATTTAGGTAAAACGTTTCCATTGTACTATATACTATGTAACATACCTCACTAAGTATTCTGGGAAACTACATCTTGTAATTTTTTCGTAAACATTTTTGCTGCAAAGCATTCAAAATGTCGGGTACAATTATTATGTTTCTCTTTGAATGTTTATTTCCATTTTATTCTGTTAAAGCTGCTCTTCCAATTTTCAAGTCATTAGTTATGTCATTAGCGGAATAGCATTTGACAGTGAATGTAAATTTTAAATGAAAAAAATAATCTGATTATTCTTTAAGCAAATACAATTTAATACTGGCAAGTCTAATAATATAAATAAACGTATCAGTTAAACTAAAATATTAATGCCTTTAAGTTTAACAGGTTATAATTATCAGATTTAATTTTTTTACTAGGCTGTTCTGTTAAGACAAGGACCATAAACATCATAAAAAAGTCACATAGATTAATCACTTAGATTAGATGGGATTATTTTCGATAAGTTAGTTATTTAATTTAAGGCTTTATTAGAATGTACGGTATTATGTACAATTAAATTACATATAATTTAAATATTTATTCTTCGTAACTGTTACGCATCGCTTTGACAGGTCTTTTGTGTGTGCTTTTTCATAATATTTATTGTTTTTTTACCAACTTAGTAACTTTATAATAATTTTCAAGATATTTAAAGACATAATAAGATCTTTATTATCTCTTTAAAAAGCTTACTAGCTATTTAAAGACATAGTAACTAGCTGCTAACTCTTTAAATAAATTGTAGTATCTGTAATTAAATTTATGTTCGTCTCTGTTCCCCGGAGATGGTTGGAAATAGGCACTCAATATGGCGTTGATTACGTATTTAAAGCTATGTAGGTTAAGGCAGCTGTAAATTTACATAGATAATACGTCTATATAAAATCTTCAATAATCGTTATCGTCGTAAAACTTCTACATCTTTATCGAAGGTATCGGTTTGTTTTTCATTTTATATTTTATATTAATTTAGTCTTTGGTTTGATAAATCTATATTTAAGAAATACATATTCTAATCTAGATTTAATTCTAAAATATGAAAGATGCAACGTCAGAGAGTCGTTAATTGTAAAAATAATAGTTAAACTAATCTCTAGTTAAAAAACTCACTTTTTGTTTTCAAATAACTATCGAACAATCATGTAAAAAAACCTTGTATATTAAGTAAATATTTTTACTAAACAATGATTTATTAATTCAAAAAAGGGTCTTAAGTACGTATCCTTTTATCAAAACTCGTATACAATAATAGTGTTAAATTAATAATTGTGTATATACAATAATTAACTTAATAAATCTTTTATAACCATCATGACGATTAATTCTGTGGAGTTTTTTTCTTATATTACCTTAAACTAACCCATGCAAAATTTTTCTTTGTAACACGCACTGTTGAGAAATTACATCTCATAAATCACAAGAGCTAAGACCGTAACGTTCCAGCTTTGTTACTTTCCGCCGTGAATACGTTATAATAATCATGCTATTACATACTTACATACCTTAACGTAAATGTTTGCTTCTAGCATCCTTTAAAATTCTAAACTTATTTATTGAACTTAATATCATATTTAAAAACATTCTTCCCGTTTGACAAATTTGCTTTAGTAATAATTTACGTGTAACTCTACAAAGTGCGGGGTACGCGTTAATCCTTAACCTTCTACCTTTCTATTCTAAATGTTAGAACTTTTATATTTACAGTTTTTTATATGAGACATACCACAATAAAGATTATGTTATAGAAATTAATTTATATACTTTAGTAAGGAATCCATTATTATGGAAATCGAGTGGTACAAAATTAATTTCTAATTTTGTCAAAATCAAACCTAATTAATATTTACTTATCTCATATTAGATTTAAAGTTTAATTGTAGACCACTGGATACAGTTGATATTTTATTACTTTGAAAATATTTTTCTCAAAAAAAGGATTGAAGAATTAAAGGGGAAATTGGTTTTGGTTAAAATCATATATAAAACCATATGGTTTTAATCTTGTAAATTATTTTCAACTAAAAATAATAAATGTTTTATATATGATATATTTACTTTTATTATTATACATAACTAAATAAAACAATCAATAATTGTTGTTACAAATAAATATATAAGTTTTCTCCTCATGATGCAATAATTCGTAATGTAAATTGAAATTTCGATAAATAAATCGTAATACATAGCTAACCAATAAGATGATTTCTTAAATTTTCAAAATCTTGTCTATTTTGAAAACAAGATAGAATGTTTGGTTTAAAAATGAAATCATTAGAACGGGTGAGGAAGTATGTGGAGTATCGGGCAGAATGGTTTGGCTTACACCAAGAACCTAAAAATTATCGCGGCATCAGCCTACTGAGCGTTGTAGGAAAAGAGTATGCAAACATCTTTATAGATAGAGGTGTGAAAAGATATGGGATGTACAAGCGCCATTAACAAAGATTACTAAGTTGTATGACAGAAAAGTAACGGCAAAAAATACCAAACACCAAAGATATATCTAGAGAAGGCTTATGTCTGGTTCGAGATAAATGTATTATGGAAGGTGTTGTCGTCGCACCGTCAGTAAGTTAACTCATGATGAGATAGCTTACTGACTGACTAAATGAATCGTTTGTGAAAAGAGGTATAAAAACGAACGCGTAAAAACGAAACCGCAAACCAGTGAATGAAATAGTGAGCAGGTTTATTAGCAATAATATTCTGCTCCAAAAAGCTTTATTGGCTAGCCACAACGCCGTTTTGGTTCCTACACGAAGTATGATAGTGACACTTAGGTGTGGCAGAATAAGCATGAAAGTAAAATTAATTTAGTGGGGTTGAAATCTTTGAGGAGGTGAAATGTGTGAGATAAAACTGAGCGACAGAGTAAGAAATACGCTGGTAACTCAGACATATTACAAAACTTTCCAACTTAGAGCTCAAAAATTAATGTAATGTAACTCTTTTAAGCCATACTTACTGTTTCAATTACATATATACTTAATAACAAATTTTTAGTTGTTATGGTTCTTTACCTATGATATCCGTTAGACAAACATTCCTTAAATTTTTTTCAAATATATTAAAGTGTGTTAAAAAATGGACACATTCACCCATATATGAATAAAACACTTTTTTAAACGAGTAACAGGTAAATGAGAACAGTATGTACTTACTCCTTATATTTTTATTGTGCATATAATAAATAATAAATTTGTTTATAAGAATATTGCTAATTTTATTAACTGTACTTAATAAAATTAGCAATATTCTTATAAACATATTTATTATTTATTATTATTCGTAGGTCCTAGTTTGTATCTAATGTACTTAATACACGGTGCTTTTTTTATAGGATGAAAATAGATGTTACATATTGTAGCACAATGAGAATGTGTATCCAGGGTTATAGATATTTTCAAACATTCATTTCAATAGTGGCATCTTTTCAATGTTTATCTGTACTGCAAAGTTAGAAACAAAAATAATAGATGTTAGCACCGTCCTGAAAAAGACGATGATATATACAATGCTCAATTCACAGAAACGGACATTGCTACGGTAGAATTAGTAGAGCGGCAGGACGGTTTCCCAGAGGTTGCAGATTCGAATCCCTGCCCGTTTCAGTTTATATTTTATTCTTTTTTTATATAAATTCAAATAAACTTAGCTTGGCTATACAAATTTATACATATTTTCAAACGTCGAGAATGTTTTTTTTTTTTATATTTTTTTAATGAAGGCAAAACCGATATTAGTATGTAGTTAAAGGGATTTGAAGCGTTGCCAAAATGTTAATAGTAATTACCAGAATGTAATAATTAAGTTTCACTCGATTCATTTCCTGGCCCAAAATTAATTAAAAATGGCTTCTAAGTAAGATTCAATGAGATTCACTATTGAACAAACATCTTTACAAATATCTCCATCTCCATTGAAAATATTAATAAAGTATGAGAAGCTAGAATTTTCTCAATATATTATTTTAAAAGCTGAGGTAACTTTCTTATCTGATTTTATTATTTGATTTTCTATGTGAAGAGTAAAATTGAAGTTGCGAGCTTTGCTTTTAGCTGATTCGCATTTTATGAAATTTCAGTACAATTTAGTTCGTAACGTTCAGTATTATTAATTAAATTTCTTATATATGACCAGACCTATGAAAAAACTTTACTAAATATGTTGTATTTATATAACATTTAAATAAGCTTAACACGGCTAAACAAGTTTATAAATATTTTCAAAGAATATATTTTGTAATAAAACTATTTTTACGGATTTAACTCGCGTATATTGAATTAAATTTTAAATTTCCATTTTAAATCTAACCCGACGTTTCGAATGCTTTGCAGCAATCGTGTTCACGGTAAGACGAGATTCAGACACCTCCATCTCGTCTTACCGTGAACACGATTGCTACTCTTGTATAATCACCTATCATCATAAGGTCACCTAGCCATTATACTAAATGTGTTTTCTCTAAGTGCAAGCTTTTGAAAAGTACAAAACGAATTACGAATTAGAATTCAGGATCTATTACCCAAATGATGTTGCGAACTTTATTTTTTAGATTTCAAATAATGATCAAATTTTAATCTACACGCTACTGTATATATAGCTTCAGTCACTCATTAGATGATTGTTATATCCCCCTGAGTAGTAAAATCGTTGGCTGGACGTCGCGTTAGTGCAATATATTAATGATAAATTATATATAACATTATAACATTATATACAACATTTTATTTTTACCGCGACGTTTAAAAAGGTTTGTTTCCATTAATATATTACATGGCAATGATATTATGCTCATTTTATCTACAAAAATGAATGTACTATATAATGTATAGCCTAAATTATAATAGAAGGTTGATGTAAATGGGTAAAATCTGCGCTATAAAATTGTGTCATAAATATTACCTCAGGCGATCGCTTTTCATCGACTATGGTAATGCTGGAGATGGTGATAATTTAAAGAAGGCCGAAAACATTTTCAAATATGCTGGCATTTAATATAATGTAACTCAGTTACAGTAATATTAAATGCCAGCATATTTGAAAATGTTTTTGGCCTTCTTTAAATTATCATCATCTCCAGCATTACCATAGTCGATGAAAAGCGATCGCCTGAGGTAATATTTATGACACAATTTTATAGCGCAGATTTTACCCATTTACCTTCTATTATAATTTAGGCTAAACATTATATCGTACATTCATTTTTGTAGATAAAATGTAATATATTAATAATATCATTGCCATGTAATATATTAATAGAATCAAAGCTTTTTAAACGTCGCGGTGAAAATAAAATCTATAATATTAATCCAATACACGTAAGTTAAATACATTAACATTTTTACGCTTTAGTAATGTTTAATGTAATGACTGACTCTTTTGCAAAATAATAAACTCTATTGCTCGCCAATTTAGACGAACTCTGTAAAAACCTGACTACATTCACTTCAACGGGAGTATTATAAAGGTAATTGTACAAGTAGCCTTTAACTTCGTAAGAAATTCATGTAGTCAACTGCAAAATACAGTCGTTATTGCGTGTTAAATGTTACGGAATTACTATTTAACTACTGTTACAGTAGCACTTGCACAACTTTCTAAAAGGACTTTGGGTATTTACTATCCTTGACGAGACTCTTGTGTAGCATTGAAAGTTCAGAGAAATATTTGATTTTAAGATAGTATATTTAGATACATCAAAATTAATTAGATAACTTCCTTCTTTGTTAGTTTTCCGATGCAACGACTTCAATAATTACATAATAATATTAATTTTATCCCTTTTTTAGATTTTTTTTTTTGTATTGGGGTATGTTATTTTTTTTTGTAAACTACTTTTACGTGACTTTAAAATATATATATAACCACAGTCATAGTCACATAAACTTAGACTAGAAGACTATTAAAATTGAGGTAAAAAGCAAATAATATAATATTTAAAACAATCACTACGTAAATACACTATGTTCAACGCAAGTGGTTTATTTTACCAACACACTTTAATTAAACAGTTTTATTAAATGAGTAAAATATTTTTGTAATTAAAGTTTTGTGAACCATGATTATAAAATGTATATTTATCTTGCTGTATTTATATAAATTAATGGGAATTTTCCCCGGCCAGTTTCAAACTTTTTCAGAGTTCCTATTCACGAACTAGCAGCTTAAACATAAAGGTATAATATATATTAGACATAATATGAATCCATTGTTCGGTTAACTATTGGGTATACATAGAAATATAGTAATAGTATAGTACCACGTAGTAGTATATTATTTGGTGACAAACCTTAATTAAAATAGAATATATTTAGGAAATATTTTACTCTGAACGTTCTCAAATTCTTTGAAATGTAAACAAAGCACTAGGCTTTTGTTTACATTTCGAGGATATTAATTGTCACTTTAAAACTTGACAGTTATTATTAATCAAGTTTTATCAATCGAGAATTATATTAGTTTAACTTTAGTCCCGCTGCGCAAAACGAAGTTGCCGCTTACCGCCTTCGTCGAACAGAAAAATAGCATACACCCCTCCAGAAGTAAAATAAGAAAGCCTCAGATCACATGTTAATCGACCTCAGTTCCACCTCGGTCGACAATTACACGTGATTTCTGAGATATTTTATTTTTCCTCCCTAGGTGTGTAATATACTATTACTTAGTCTCCATGTGTTGTTTGTTGGATTTATTTTATTATTATTAATTTATTGGTCGTGACAGCTTTTTGACAGATTTTTCACCTTTCTTCTTTAGTTTGTTTAGTCAATATTGTATTTTAAATATAAACGCTTAGAACTGAGCAAATTTGGTGAGTTTTGTAATTTTATCCTTATTTATGCGCGACGCCGTTCGTCATCGATCATTTTATAATTCGTTTTACGAGAACGCTGTCGAACGGGACAAAAGGTATCCTATGACTGTCTCCTGGTTATAAGCTACCTCCCAACTAATTATCTACAAAATCGGTTCAGTCTTTCTTGAGTTATAAATAGTGTAACTAACACGACTTTCTTTTATATGTTAAAGAAAAATTTTTATAAGTCTCTAAAAATCATACCTCTGTAAGTAAGGATTTACTAAAACTTAATCATAATATTAACTCTACAAACTTTGTGGAAATACATGTTAGAAATACAAAACGGGGTGAATATTAATGGCGTTCCTTTTACTGCAAATAATAGCCTCGCGAGTATTCCGAGTTTCTGATTTTCCGAGTGCAATATAATGCCAATGTCTTCGCGAAAATATTTAATTTCATCTTCCACTGTACTTTTCAAAGAATATTGAACAATTATAAATTAATTTTACTATTATAAAATGTAGAGCGTATAAAATAATATCTTTTACAGACTGCAATATAATCCATGGTGTGACGAGCCGTGTCCACGGGCTCGTCACAGTGCTGGCAGGAGGGGGGGGCACGCCTCTCTGCGTGCTATCTTGTGCAGGTACTTACCGAAGCACCCATGCACCGTGAGCACCTGCAAAAGACGGAACGTTAGAGTCCCGTGCCGTCGGCCGATCCAACGATCGAGATGGGGGGAATCTGGCATAGTAATTACCTTTTTAACATAGATACTATTTTTGACTATTTCATATAATTTATTAATAGTTCATTCCCTTACCATATTAATCGGCCTAAAAAAAATCTTCCTACTTATTTTGAATATTAATCATAAAATTTATGTTTTCTTCACATTGGATTAAATAAAAAATATACAAGACATTGGTAATTCCGACGAACGTTGCCGAATCACTGCAGATAACCACATTACCACCGCGAATCCAACACCAAAACCGGTAACCCGACGGTTTACACATGCAAGCGCATGCATCGGAGGGCTTAGTTACCGGGGTCCCGTGGTACCCTGATCTTGACAGATGACCGTAGTTCAGCTGTAAATTGTCTGTCGCCGGATGTTTCAGCAGATAGGAGCGTTGGGACCAATAAAAAATATAGCTATCTTGCTAGCGAAGAGAGAGAAAAGAAGAATATTATATTTATGGATATGGATAGAAAACCTTTTTTTGGTGAATACAAAATACCTCCAAAAATCTCTTTGTGAAGCACTAACCCTAATCAATGTATAATAAAATCATTTAGTTTTACTATAATTGTATGCATAAAAATGTACTTACTAATTACGATGTATTCCAGAAATCAACAGCTTTACTATTATTAAAAAAAAACTTTAAAAATTTGCAATAATAATCAACACAAGTAACATCATAGCACAAGGTATTAATTAAATTCTTAGTGTAAATAAATATGTTATATTGTAAACGATACATTCAAACGCATATTAATTATAAACAAAGTTGCTTGTTATGTAGAAATAGGTCTGTTTTATCAAAATATCTAGCTGATAAAGAGCTAATAAAGAACTAGCTGCCCGCGGCTCTCACCGCGTGTAGGTTGCTTTTTGCGTAATCTGTGGAAACTACAATAATGCAGAACTATAGTAGACCTCTAGTTAATTCTATAGTATCCTATACCCGTAGCAATTTTATACAAATGGGCATTACATTGCTACGATATCAAACTGAAAATAATAATATACATACACATCACACACACACACAACCAGGACATTATTCAGATTTCAGATATACGTAATAAAGCATATGAATACGATTTTTTTTTACCAAATGTTAGTTTTTGAGTAATTATCAATTAAAGAATTTCTTTGTAGAATTTCAAACTGCAATACTATATGCGAAAACATAACCATAGCCAGTTTAAAGAAAAGTCAGCGTCATCTATTGAGATTTTATGTAACTAAATTTAAAATGGGCATATGCTCATATTCATTTTGTTACTTGATTAAAATTCAGATAAAGCAAAGTAGAAATTCAAACTTTAACTAAATTAAATACGTTTATGTAAAACGCATTCAATTTTGTTTAATAGTTTTGAAACAGTGCTAGAAGTAAATTTTCAATTAACCATAACTTCTTTTTCCCTTAACCGATTTTGACAAAACAATTTGACAATGCTCCAGATTGTATACAATTCACCTCGGAAAACCGCGTTCAAATCCGTTGAGTACATTCGACGTTATAACGTATCAGACAGACAAAAAGTCCAAAAATTGTTTTTTTTTTTGTTTCTGTTACTCTTTTTTAATCGTCCTCTATCCATTTTTTGGAAAAATATTTAATGTTTCCACGAGATTTTTACTGCCTTGTAATATATGTAAGATGTAATATTTCTTCTGCCTTGCGGTTATGGAATCTTTATTTTCTCAAAATAATTACAAATCCACTTACAGAGAAAAATAGATCATGGTAAATATTATAACAATCAAGCGTAGTTTTCAATGGATGATGACAATGGATGAAGACGTAATCATTTGAAATTGTTTCAAATTAATGATGAATTAATGAACCATGAAACAATGAAAGTAGTTTTACATTAAAAAAAACACAACTTTTAAGGACGCACATACGTTACATGTTTTATTATCTATATTTATAACATATCGTCGTTTGAGTTCTGTTACCACGTAAGTAATTGTTAGCAACTTTTCAGGACAGACAAAAAACCGTCTTATTTTATATGGACACAGCTAGAGATTTTCTATTATCTATTTTTAGTAGGTACACTTGAGATTTTCTATTATCTATTTTAAGATCTTTTTCTAATTTTAGTACACTTGCAACTAAAAAATTAGGAATTTTTAGTATATTTTTTGTATTTACCTTAATATCATAACTTACGCCATGATGTAATATTTTTGTAAATCTGGTGTAACTTACGTCAAGTTGTTTAGGAATATATGGAAAACAATTAAATTAAACTACAAATTAATCCCTGGTTTATTTAATTAAAATGTTTGAAGTCCTTTTTTTGTAAACCCCGACTCTTTAACACTAATCTTTGTGTTTAATTACATTTTTATTCCTATTTTATAAAAATAGGTTATACTTTAAAAGGTCCAGCAGTAGTTACACTAATACTCTCACCAGATAAATGGTTAGCAAAAACTTCCAGTTCTTATTGATGCTTACTTATTTGCGTACTTGAGAAAATCACTGTACTACGATGAGATTGTGTTAATAAAAAGTAGTGAAATATATCGTATAGTATATGTAATAGTGTAATGTAGTTTCATCATAACCGATAATATTATTTTTATTATTTTTGCAAGTAAAGGTCTTGTTTTAGTTTGTAATATCTTACGTTGTAATTATATTTTACTTGATTCTAAAATAGTTATTATTAAATAAAATATATCATCCTATGAACCCTAGTGAGTTGATACTTGTAATAAAACTATAGCTGTGAAAGTATAATAGAATATTATATGTTTTCATTTACAACGACTGTGTTAATTTGCACTAATGAAATATAGTACTATATCATTCTGGATGTTTTTGTCTCCACTACTTAACGTAGCTTGCAGAATCTTCTAGTTAAGAAAATAAATTGCGTTCAAAGTGAAGACTACTTTGTAAGAAGTATCTTATATATTAATACAGCTTTTGTAGATTTATTATCTTTTAAATAATATATGCAACATAATTCGTTACCAAAATAATTTATGTGTTTCACTATTACAACTAAACGATATTCCCCGCTTGTTTTTTCTATCTAGAAATTTAGTAACGATATTTTATTACGTACTGAATAAGATTTTGTGATGCAATTTAATAAAACTGAACTGTTGAATTTGAACATTAATTTGAACTTAATTTAACACATTAGATGATTAAGTATCTTTTTATAAATATGACTTTTTATGAAGATATTATAAGACAGTATCATAATTTATTTCTTCTAACAAACATGTTATTATTATGAAAATTTAACAGTCATATTGTGTTTATTTATATCGCAATTTCTGATTATTTTCGAACCCACTGGGGTTCTGATTCACAAGGTAGAAGCATGGCTGACTAGCTATGTAAACTGCGTGTAAATAAAAGCTTTCTGACGGCGGTTGTGGGGGTGGGAAGATATTCACAGCTTTCACGCTGATTTTTGTTATTCGTCTTTGTAACACTTTATGCTTACACTAATTTATTATAGTTCCGGTTATGGTTATAGTTCTTTATATTATCGATGACCGTAGTGTAAATCGATAGTAACCCAAGGAACTAATCTAAGAATAAAAGAAATTAGGTAAATATTGGTAATAAATGAATTTTAATCTTAAACATGTGAATTACTATTTACTTGTCGTTTTTGATTTATAATTTACTCTATTGAGGCTAGCTGTCATAATTTATTAGGTAAAATACGATTTTCATAGTCAAGTATATCAATATATTTGATAAATCAAATAAAAATAATTTAATGTAAATTGTTAAAGTATTTTCATAATTTTATACTAAATCATACCTGATTCTATAACATAAAAGTTTTATATTATTCTATATATATTGATAAGGAAATACGTAAAAGACACTGATGCTGATCGTTGATCTGAAAAATTCAAACGTTCCGTAGTGAAAACATATATTTACATACATCATGACATATTTATTAATTCTATGTATTTCGGATGCTACAGAGATCGGGTATAAATATTACAGAAATAATTAAAACTTTACTTAATAAAATAATATATTTCCAATTACAAACTCATTTAGATTTAGAACTATATTTCAATTGCAATACAACAGATATAGAATTATATTTCAATTGCAATACAACAGATTAAGATTTATATTTCAATTGCATTATACGTGAAAGAAGGTGACTTACATCAAAATAATACAGTAGTGTTTAGTATTTAGTATACATGAAGTGTCTAGAATTATAAAATTAAAAATATAAATGATCATAATTCAAAATATTATATAAAAAATTAAAATTGTTGTGATGAAAAAAAATAATATTTTTTTACTTTAACTTTATTCATGTCTTTTATGATGGATGAGATTTAATACTAAAAAAATAACGGTATGTTTGTAACAATAAATTTCAATCATCGCATTAAATTTTAACATCACAATATTAACATAATATCAAAAAATAACATTTATATCCATACATAATTAAGCTTAAAACTTAAACCCAATATTAAAACTACAAATTTGTGAAAATGGCTTATTAAAATTGTAAAACGGGGTGAATATTTAATACCACTGAATTGCGTTCCTTCATCTGCAAACTGTAGCTTTGCAAGTATTCGCGAGTCCAATATCACGGCGATGTCCGGATGTCGGCGAGAAAATATTTAATTTTATCATCCAGTGTGCTTCTTCACATTTCTTAGGTTTATATTTTACATTATTACTGTTATAGGAATATATAAAATAGGGAAACTAAAAGTGCTCACAAGCATGGCTTAGGCATAAATTTTGTTAAATCATTTGTTTTGTTAACTAATTCCTGCCAAATAAAATTAAGCTGCTTTACTATTATAATATATATTTTATATGTAAAATATAGAAAAATATTTTTTTTTTACCGTTCTCTCAGAATTTAAAGTGTATTTTATTTAATACACCCGTTTAACCTTTTAAAAAATTTTGAAGTTATCGTTTCTTTGTTTTGTGAAATAAAGATTATTATTATTATTACCATTGTAAGACCAAAATAATTGATAAATATAAGAAGGTTAAAAGTAATACCTACCTCAAACCTGGATAGATAAATTTAATAAATAAAATAATTATATTATTGTATATATTTAAAAAGCGTCCTGAATTTCATAAATTTGAGTCAATCGACGATAAGAGGTTTATAGACGATAATAATAGGTTATTGTTTTAGAATATGGTGACTAATATAGTTTACTCTGAGCATACCCTGAATTTAAACATACCTAAATTCATATATTTAAGACAGCATAATGAATACCTAATAGAGTTATGCCATATTATCATTTATTTTAGATAATTATTTATTATAATATAGCCCAAATTACAATTAATTTACTGTTGAAATTAAATTTATTTTGCATAATTATTTTTATTAATCATTACATTTGTTACATTTTATGTTTTTTCTTCTACAAATAATATGGATCGTCATTCTTGCTAACAAATGGGTTTTTCTTAAGAATATTAATCATATCTACAACTATGCATTCATAAGTGGAAATTGAAAATGGAGTTTCAAGTTGTTATTCAAATGTAAAACACGTTTTTAACGCTTTAGGGAAAATAAAATTAAAAATCCAAATTTACAATTGAAATATTTATAATTATTTAAACTCCTTTGGCATCGATTATTTGAATCTTACATTAGACCTTTTGTTCCTTTTTAAAAATCTAAGAAATCAATTAAGCAAGTACTAGCACAATACGTGCTGGATAGGCACTGTCCACCTAACTTTCAAACTAATAAGATACTAACTACTCAGTTCCCCATAATGAGTGATCGTCATGTCTGTATCGAGTAGAAAATTCACTCTAATAATAATATCCATAATTCTTGTACAAAATAAAAATCCAACCATAATTCTTGTACAAAATAAAAATTTACGTAGAACATTTAAGACTTTTGTTTACATAACACTTTACAATTGGTTAAGTTATAAAAATACGAAGGAACTACAAAAAGAAAAGACAGATAACGAGTGCATAAAAATGCGAGGTCAAGACTTTTAATTGTCCGGTCTTTTACTAAATAGTTTTTTTGTTCAAGTTAATTCAAATTTTATACCCCATGAACATGTGTACTATCTTCTGTACACATGAAGCATTTTTTAATATTTGTATTTTATTCTGGCTTTGAATTACCATTTTTAAAATTATACTTAAAAACATTTTTATTTCATGCAAATTAGCGTACTGAGAAATCAATTGATTATAGAACTTTTATTCGTTAAATAATGATCCTACGAAATGATATATTCGGCTGTAGAGTAAACATTAAAACAATTCATATAATAATTCATTAGATAGAATAATCTGCTTCCTGTGAACTTGCAAAGAGTGTATCAGTAGCCGCAGCATTTGCATTAGCGATTGTGAGAACCAGCAGCAACTTAAGCTAGTAGTAGTACTATAAAAATATGTCTGTTTAATTTCCCGTTTACAATCTTCTTAAAAATTAACCGTAACTCCAGCCCTTTAGCCAACATTCTAGATCGGTTTTTATATTAATATAGTGTACGTTTCATTTTCAATGTAAATATGTAATGAAAATAAAGATTAACGATTAAATAATCAATTTTTAAAAAGATAAACAATATTTAAAAAAAAAATATGGTTGCCTGTAAAGTCGGTTTTACGGGCGAAGATTTTCGTGACCACGTCTTTTTCTCGGTAGAATATTTATTGATATGAATATTATTAAATTGCACAATATTTTAATAATTTGAGTGATTTTGTTGAGGATAGGACGATGAAGACGTTGTCACGTAAAATCATTTTATATATTATTTATTTTATATTATATTATTGATGTTATTATTTTTTACAAAATTTATTTACAGACTTTTTCGATACATCAATTAGTTGCGGAGATATCGATCATTGAAGTTATTGTTTGCTACCAGTATTTTATATATTTATTTTTTTCAGTTATAAAAAAATGCTATTTCCAATTGTGTCTACCAAGTATGGTCACATGTACTGGCCTACATATTAAGTAATAATAAGTACAGATAATGTTATGTGACGTCACTTCTGATTTTATATATTTTAATATTTTTAATTTTAAAGAATTAATTTGAAAATCAAAACACTTATTCAGATCGAAAGTTCAAATTTTTGCTAAATAAATTTGAAATTAATTAAAATTTGTAATTGTAAATAATGAAGTTGAAAATTAAAACATTTACTTAAATTAGATGTTAAAATTCTTGCTCAACACATTTTAAATCAAGTTTTCTTATATCTGCCACTTTTTCTTAATATTTGAAATTTTAAAGAATCAATTTGAAAATCAAAACATTGCTCGGCGGACCGATCATGTTTGAGTGGGAGAGAGACGCAAGGCATTCTATGTGTGTGTGACTCATCGTTACGTTACCGGGCGTTACACTTTTTCATAAGTGACTCCCAGCTTAACCTAATTTAAGACGTTGTCACGTCAATAAAAGGCTACTGGATCAAAAGAAGTAAAGCTTTTACGTATATGTAAATAAAGCCGTGCGATAATTAAAGGATATGTAAAATTGACGGTTTTTTTTACATTAACCACCAGTATAACGATTTGAACTTAATGATTCTAGCTCTAGCAGCCGAACCGTACGGACCCCTCTCGAAAACTGTTACAACCTGTCAGGTATCAGTGTGACTTAACGACCTCTGGTAAAAATAATTTTACCAATTATTTAAAATATGTTATATTTACATACTGTGCCGACCCCCTCTGCCTACCCTCACACTAATTAGTGTGAGGGTAGGCAGATGAAAAAAATTATTACATATAGATATTTTTATTTTTCTACAAAGATATAAAAAAATAATTATATATTTCATATCTAATGATGAATAGCAAAGAAATCGAATAATATATATTTTGCAATATTTTTAAAGATGGAAAAACAGATGCAATGTTTCATATCTAGTTAATCAATACGAATAAGAAAGAAATGGAGTAATATAAATATATCTTACAATCTTTTTAAAGATGCAATAACTTGTCGGCATAACAATATCTATAGATATCATAAACATAAGTGTGCACAAATTTGCAATAATTCATATAAATTTTAGCAATATGCTCTCTGATAATATTATGTGTAAAAAATATTTTGTTTTGGTCAATGGGAATGAGTGGTTATAAAAAAAACTGATCATCTTTTTCTTACTAAACAGTATTTTATTAATAAACTCCGTTAATACACATTTAGTAAATATAATTATCAACTTTTACAGACCACGATGAACTCTACTAACCTTTGGTAGCTTATATATTCTATATAATGTTGTTTTAGATTAACCCATGCAAATTTTTCTATGTAATACGCACTGTTGAAAGAAATTACATCCTATAAATCACAAGACCTACAACCATCACGTTCAAGTCTTACCTGTCGCGGTGAAGACAAAATAATAATCCTGCTATTACACATCTAAAACATAACAACACTTTGTTATATGTTTTTTGTTTAGAGCACATACTTTAGGTAAAATCAAATTATTGTTAATTTATTTAATCAGCGATCTTAATAGATTTTTTTCAAATTTGGAATATTTCTCATACAGAGTGTTGCGAAGATTTTGTTTCTGGTACCCAATTCCACTACCGCAGCACACTGTCTACAATACCATCTCTACCACCTAGATGCATGGCGTTTTTAAACAGTGAGGTTCTCAAAGTACTTTCTACTATGAACCACTTACTATAATTGGTGAAATTATTTTTACCAGTATATTCTATGTATGAACCATAGTTCATGATATTATAAGATACCGTAAACGGCTGTGATCCCTTACTGTTATGTGACCCGCAGGATCCTAGAATCCGGTCAGACTTTATTAATGCGGTATCTGTGACTGGAGAATGGCGCCAGGTGTGAATTTTAGTATATTGTTAATTGGTGTAGTTTATTGTGATACTAGTTTTTACCCGTCACTTCTTCCGGAGTAAATAGTCTAATAATAATATTCTTAAAGACAAATCAAAATAACAAATCAAAAAGAACTAAAAATTATGAAAACAACTTATACAGGTACTAGCTGTTGCCCGCGGCTCCGCCCGCGTGTAGGTCGCTTTTCGCGTAATCTATGGAATCAATTTCATAGAACATCATTTTTGCGTAACTTTCACCGTTTTCGCAGCGCACGCAGTTTTTTGTAAATTTTTTACACCTTGCGTTAGAATATTAGAGTTTTAGTAATCATCCCTAATTTTTTGAAAATGAATCATAGCCTATGTCACTCGGGAATTGCCAACGGTGAAAGAATTTTTGAAATCGGTCCAGTAGTTTCGGAGCCTATTCATTTCAAACATACAAAAAAATAATCAAACCTTTCCTCTTTATAATATTAGTATAGATTATCAGTTCCGTTTTTTATCATCATCCTTATCATTAAGTTAATTCCTTCAGCCTTATCAATAAGTATAAAAAAAATTAAGTCCGAATATTTTGTACTTTATTGATGATTACTTATACTTACTTTTGAAAAAAATTGTGTCCAAGAGTACGCTAGAAGCAAGTTGTGCAATATGTTAAGTAAAATAAACATTGAATCATAAAAGTGTTACGTTATGTGACTTACATTTTATCAATAAGCCCGAAAAAACTTACTTCCCATGATAAGAGATTTTTTTAACATTCTTTAATATAATTTTGTTTAAATAAATATATAAAATTGTTTAATACATTCTACATTTTCTAACGAAGTTGACGGCAAAGTAATAAATACGAAAAAAAAAAACCTCGCAATCTTAAGCTTTTCCCAAAGTTTCCTACCTCTTTAAGATTAAAGTTCACTGAGTTCTTTACATATTTTATAGGACTTTTTACTTTTTAGGTCTAATTTATTACAGTATTGTTTATAAAAAAGCAAAATACTTGCTATTGTAGAATTAAAAAAACACAAAGACATATTCACTCAACGGATGAAAACATCGGGAGCTTTAGAGCTTCTCAATATGTTTATTTGGATGTTTGTCTTGGATACGTTTTATAATTTGGTACTTGTTGTACAACAAAAACAGATGTCAAATAATAATAAGATATTTATGAAATCGTAGAATTTTTCTAAGCAAATAATTTTTTATTTAACAAATTTATTTTAAACTGATATGACTCCGTGGTTTAACATTTTAAATATTGCATTTGGAACTTAGACACTGTCAAAAATAAGTGGAATAATATTAGTTAATTTTACCCTTAGATGTCAGATGGCTAGGAAATATTTTTTTGATTTAAAGATTGATACTAATTTAAAGCAAGCTTTAAATTGATATTTTTTTTTTTTCATTCAACAGTTTGCTTTGATTACATCAAACACACATACTTTATAGTGCTTTGTATACTGTAATTCATTTATTAGTTTAGTAATTAGTGACTTAAATAAGTACCTAAATTCAGTACTATTAAATTTAAAAATATAAAAAAGTAACTTCTACTTATGGTTAGGCAAATAAATATGGTACATAAAGTTAGCGGAGAAGATCGATTTCGACTACCGTTACGTTTTTAACGAACAATATCATATATGGTCAGAAGAGACTTGATACTGATGTGTCGTGGTTGAGTGTTATCGTCTGCGTTAAACAATTTTATGATTAAAACGTGTATCAAGAAACTTTTTTATTTTTTGTAACTTAACGCATGTCCTCATTTAAAATAAGAATAATACCAAAGAATAGATTCTATATATATTATCTAAATGTTATAATATTTTCTATATATATTATCTAAATGTTATAATAAAGTATTTCGAAAAGGTCTCCTATTGAAAACCTATTTTAAAGTAGGTGTAACTCTTTGCAGTATGTATTCGACTACATTTTTTTAAAGAGTAATGGTGTGCGCTAGTCTTATACTGAGTTCTAGTACCTTACGTGTTTAGTTTCTAAAGTAGAACACTTAGCTTCAACTACACTTTATACTGAAAACATGTCTGGAACAAAATTATATATGTTTTATTACTTATATTTCTTTAAGTTTAAAAATTATTAGAAGCGACAGTGGCTGATGCGGGTTCAAGACAATTTTGATATTGTAGTTTATCTATCCTCAATTAAGAATTTAAGTAATAATTCGTTATAATCTTAACTAAGCTTAGATTATAATTAGTGTTGCCAAGTGGATAAGTATTTTTGATGGATAAGTATTTTTGACGGTTCCCCGAAGCAAAGGCTTCAATAAGTACATAATAATATTATTTTTATTCTTTAGAGGTCTTTTTGTATCGGGGGTTTTTTAATTTTTAATTGTTTTATTTCTGCTTTTTAAAGATATGTTACTTGTTTTTTTAATTGTACTAAATGAACCTACAGACTCTATTTTTAGTTGTTTAAATATTTCTATTAATTTATACATATAATAACATCGTCACTGATCCATTTCTGTACATGGAAAATATTAAAAAAACATCATTCGGGGCCTTAATAAGAGCAAGAGAACCCAAAACACTGGTTTTCAGTTTGTCTGTTTGTCTGTATGTCTGAATGTTTGTGCGAGCAATTCTCAGAAACGGCTTAACTAAAATGCGGTTTTCAGGAATATATTAAAACAGTCTTCACTTAATATTTAGTGTTTATTTCATCTAAATCGGTTGAGAAATAAAAAAGTTATGTCTATTTATGTCAATCCCGTAATAGGTACTATGCAAATCTTATTCTATACATTTAATAAATCTGTGGAGGAGTAGATTTTGTACATTAAAAATATTTACAAAAATATACCAGGATGTGAAGTGATAACTAACAGAGTCTATTTTCAGAATTTTAAAAATCTTTGTCTGACAAAAAAGACAAACAGATACATGTTTGTTTTTAGTTGTGCACACAACACAAAAAAAAAATAAAAAATTCATACGACCTTTATATTAGCAAGAGAATCAATGTTTTTTCATTTTGTCTGGTCGTCTATATGTCTGTTACTTTGTGCACGCTAATCTAAGAAACAGATTAATCGATTTGGATGCAGTTTTTGGGAATACATTGTCATGGGATTCACTAACAATCGGTTAACAAATAAAGAAGTTAATAATCTCTTATTGTCGTACCATTGCTGCCTACCAGTTTGAAGATTTATAGTTTTTACATACATTGGTAAGTACAAAGGATACGTTTTAAAAAATCGAAATCTACACGTACGAAGTCGCAGGCACAGATAGTACATGTATTTATTTATTTATTTATGTACCACAAATAGTTACAAACAAAAATAATAATAGCAAAAACGTATACAAAGGATGAGCTTATCTCTTCAAAGAGATCTCTTCCAGCTACCCATGAGTGTTGGAGATAATGTTAAAGAGGGCAGAGATAGGTACATAGATATTTCTAATATACTACTAATTAATAAAGTAGGAAATATTATACATACTTTGTACTTACATAAATACAAAAAAAAATATAAATAATAATAACAATAATATTTATATACATATAATTACATCGTATACAAATACATACATAATAATAATAAATACTTATGTTTGTGACAAATAATAACTCTTCAGTCTTCAGTCTTCTTGTATTAAATGTTTCACAAACAACTACATAAAGAGTTAGTTAAATATAATTAATATAAGACTCTTTCGTCTCTCAAAAAATCTTACAAATAAAATAAGACTAGACTGCAGGGTTGCAAATTGAATTAGTATGTAAATGAAGTTTGCTGTTTGTTTGTTGTCTACTCCAATATATCTGAAACGTAATCAAATGTATGTTATTTTATATTTTTTTCTATTAATGCAATATAATTCCTCGACATCCATTTAATTAAAAAATAACTTAGCTAGAATGGAGTTCACATGGCTTCGATGCCTTCTAATATTTACCGCGTGCTTATTCTAAAAGTATCTTTTTGGAATAATAAAAGAAACATAATTTCTAGAAAATAAAAGAAGACCAAGTCGTCTGAA
The DNA here is from genome assembly GCA_959347355.1 of Napeogenes inachia. Lineage (NCBI taxonomy): Eukaryota > Metazoa > Arthropoda > Insecta > Lepidoptera > Nymphalidae > Napeogenes > Napeogenes inachia. The sequence continues at coordinate 7,232,621 of OY365797.1, forward strand.
GGAAAGAACAATAAGTCGTTTAATTTGTTAATAACACTGCTGAAAGAGCTGTTAACTTAATGAAGACTTTAAAGAACTCACTACGGCTGAAGAATAGCAGAAAACTGCACTGTGTTCAGGAATACACTTAAGATAAGTTGTAATGTATATTATACATTTATAAATAAATATTTATGTGAATCTATTTTTTTCTTATCCACTTATTTTTTTTTTTCTTATCCACTTAATTTGCAATTGTGCTAGAAAAAATAAATGTCATATTTGAGTATATTTTAGTATTTTAATTAGATAGAGGGAAATATATAGAGTCAGACATGTATGATATTTGATATATACTATAATTATAATCGTCGTGAATAGAAACAGGTGAGAGCTATAAAGGTGAAGAAAGGTGTCAGAAATGTTACTAGATTTTAAATTGCATTTCTCTACCTAGACAAATTCAAGATGATTTACATCACGAAAGTATATTTCAAATTCTACGTAAGAATTGTGCATAAGGTATATAATATTATGTAAATTATGTTATTTATGAATAGATATACCATAAGTCGTTACCGTTATTTAATATTATTGGGTCTTAAATATTTTCGAAAGAACCGTCTTAATATTTGTGCATATGTTGTGCTTGTAAGAGAAAATAATCAAAGTATGTTTGAAAATATCGATACAGGTTAAATTTAATAAAACAATAATAAATATAGAATGGAAAAAAAACAGCATAATTTATCTAAAAAAATAAACGAACATTTAATAAGATATATTAATAATAGATTGTATTATGAATTCATAATAAAGATTGCTTTAGATTAACTAATACTCTTTTTCTATAATTTTAATCCAGGCTAAGTGATAAAAACTAAAATATCTTAATAGTATATTTTATCTGGCATTTTATATCTTTATTTATATTACTAAAGGCAACTTTTTAACTTTTTTAGATTAAAATATCTGTATTTTGTTTAATAATTTTATATCAGTGTTTTTAAATGCAACGGATATCTACACAATGTGAAGCGTAATTCTAAAACAATTTCGAGTGAAGAAGAACTTATGTTAAAACCTCGTTTTGTTTTTACCTCGTTTGTTTATTTTAGGGTTTAAATGGTTGTTTGCAAAAGTTTTCAGTATATCTTAAAATAAATTTTGATATTCAAGATAAATGATGTAAATTTACTCAAGATGAACAAGTGATAACCATAAAAATATATATTTTATTAGAATAGAAGAACCTTATTTTTTTAGCTTAATATACAAGTTTTTTTATATAAACTTTACTCAAGTAATATACGAGGTAACAATACGTAAAAAAAACCTTATATCCCCTTTTTAAGAATAATGTGTATGTTTTCGGCGATTTTTTTTGCTTTTTTTACATTCTCAGAGGTATCGTTCGGTCACTATTTTGGTTCTTTTATAATATTTTTTAATTTGTCATTCCTTCATTTTAATTCATTCATTCATTACATTTTCATCTTTCCATTTGTCATCATTCTTGTTTTATCAAGGTCAGGATTAAATTCTAATTTTTTAATTTATTTTAAAGCTTCATAAGCTTTTATTCCTAAACTTATTAAACCATTTTTTAAATATTTTTTTCATTATCTTCGCTAACATCAAAGCGAAGAAAATGGGTTTACCAATTGATTATCAGTTGAATATACTATAATATAGAATATTTAAAATTGTCAAGTTAAAATGAATAAGCCTTCAATTTGATGATCAAAGCGAGTAATTAAATGGGTCCATTAATTTTTTTTCTTATTAACATCAATGTTATCATGAGCTAATTGTTATTTCAATTGAATTGATTCAGTAGATTTACTTTAGATATAATTTCTAGTTCCAGGTTTAGCATCTAGACTTAAAATTGAAGTATCATACAAAGTTATTATTTTAAACCGCCCCGTTGGTCGAGTGGTTAGCGCAGACGCCTAACATGTCACGGCGCAATGGGGCTCGGGTTCGATTCCCGGCAGAGACAGGCATTTATGTGATGAGCATAGATGTCTGTGTTTCTGGGTTTGGTCGTTTATTAAATATATTCTCAGTATTTATATGTGTATTTCTATGTATTTGTATCGTTGTCTAACACCCTTAACACAAGCAAATAATTTGCTTACTTAGGGATTAGATCAAAGTGTGTAATTTGTCCTGATATTATTATATTATATTATTTAAGTATCTGTTGATATGTCTAAATTTGCAAATACTTCAGGATAGACCAGGAGTGTCGAATTATGGATCAGCAGAACCAAAACGGAGTAAAAAGTCTATTCGATGGTACATCCAGCTTTTCTGTAATTGATTTCGATGGTGTATCCCCCTCAGTTTGCTCCGACTTCCAGTATCTCGGAACATTGATTCAAAACGATGCTAATATACAACAGAGACTACTATAAACTGATATAGATAATAATAATATACACGAGACGTACAAAATAAATATGGGACGATGGAGTGGCGAATGGTCACAGGAAAAACTTGCGAACGCACCTATAGCCCTTAAAATAAGGGAACAAGGGATACATACAAAAAAGTCATAAGCCCTGTCGTATTCTGAGTATTGGGCAGACGGAGGAAGGGATGAAGAAAGAAAGAAAGAAAGAAAGAAAGAAACACATTTATTCGAGCGTTGTAAACACGAACAAAAAAAAACAAAATAAACCATAAAATAAACTAACCAAAATATCTTAGAAACATTATATAAACAAAAAAAAACAACATTACATTAAATGAAATAACTAAATACTCTTGACATGCACAACACACGTCCCCCACCCTCTCGCCCCGAATGCAATACGCGCGCGAGTTGTCGGCGCTGAAAAACCGGTTTTAGAGGACGAGATTTAGAGACGATGAGAATACTTTGCATTCGCCAGAGACTCGAATGTTGAGATAGGTATGTTGGTTGATAAGAATAGATAAGTTAAGAAATACTTACATAAAGGGAAATGGCGTTAGTGTCAGCCAAATTGAGTAGTAAAAGGTTATCGTGATATAGGCATGTAACAAAAATAATGCAACATATGAAAGTGGAAGATTATGTGGGCCTAGCGAAACCAACCATACCAATCCAAGTTAACACCTGTATATATCAATGACAACTTACTAACTTATATATATTAATGATATGTAAGCAAATAATAACAAAATTAATTGCTATAGAATCGCGTAGATAGTAGAGGTACACGGACATCTAAGAAACTCAGCGTGCTAAATGATGCTTATCAGTACTTTATATCAGGTCAGTTGCTATATAAAGTACAGATTTTTTTATTCACTTAATCAAAATAGTACATACACGTTATTAAATAAAAACTCCGCCAAACTACTGAGTCTTTTGAAGGCAAACAAAATTCTCGTTAAATAGTATTATTACAATTAAGTATAGTATTGATTTCTTAGTAACAGTATACAAGCAAATGCCGTATGGTATATTATATAGCATTTACTTATATATATTATGCACATCACATACTATTCCGGATTAGCTTCTATGCAAGGCCTGCTTCAGGCCCCACATGGTGTACTGCTCACTACTATTTGAATGATCAATAACCCAACGATTGACAACTGACAAGATCGAGCACTTGGGCATTCTCGGTTACCGGATGTTAACGTTTATTCTACTTCCTCTATTACTATGAGTGCTTTGCCAAATTGGAAAATATGATTCTAAATTCACGCTTTCTATTTTTTTCTAAGTACTGCTAGAATTCAAATTCTAATTTTTACAATTTAGTTTACTGAGTTCATCTATAAGAAGCGATGCTCAAATTTGCATTGTTTCATCGTTATTTCGAGTTTAAACGATTTATAAAAATTTGTTTACACATGAGCTGAATTTATGAGGTTCACAATTTCATGGCTGATTTTGAATATTGTTTAAAAATTAAATGTCTATAGAGCATAGGCACTTAGTGGAAACATGTTTTTATTAAAGGTGTTTAACTTTTCTGTGATATTCTAGTAACATAATATTTTGACTATGCCTTGTAAATAACTATAAGCAAGAAAACTATTATCCGGTAATATAGTAAATTAATCTGTTGGAATTTTCTTTAGTGTGTTTCATTTATTGTTGCATTGGGCTTAGCCAATCTTTATAGTATTTTTTAGTAAATAGGAATATAATTATTTATATAACGGCTTCAATGATATGTTTTTAATACCCTAATTCTAAACGAGATTCTTAGTCTAGTTTACTAAAAAAAAATAGCATAGTTACCAATCGAATCAAATCACAAATATTTATTGAAAGTCAGTTTTACGAAATATTGATTTAATGTCCAAGCTAGCTCATTAGTACCATCATCCCGGAAAAAATTGGTTCTACTACTTGATAAATCTGCTGACAGAAACTCAACTGGATTGTCCTGTATAATTCCATTAATAAGATTATCGGACACTCTATCTATTATTCATTCATAAAACTTATATTTTTTGAAACGTCGAAGTTCTGATAGTAAATCTCAATGTTATGGAATGTTTTTAAATTTCGAACTTATTTTTACTAATAGAAAACAAAATTCACCGATCGAGACGATCATAAAGGCATTAACGAGTAACATAAACCCAATACGTAATATTAGCATAAGTTATACCTACAATGCTAAAGTACTTGAGTATGCAATAAAGTTTTAAGAAGGTAGCGATTGTGAAAGCAAAATTATACGGATATTTTATGCTAAGGTGAGTTACTACCGGTTCAAAAAATCAGAAATGCAAATGCTTCTTTTGAACTGATTCAATATAAATTTTTTGGAGGGTAGGATACAATAAGTGTACAAGTGCTAGTGCTTATATTTTATTCTTATTATGTTAATTTAAGTGTTTTTATAATTAGATTCTGGTCTTTTATACTAGCAAAAGCCAAATTTATCAGTTTTAATATTAATTTGTGGGAAATGAGTTCATACACTCTATAACACAGTGCTACACATACCTGCCTACCTATTAACTTTCTTTAAGAATATTTAAATATTATATTGAAGCTCTGATTATTTCTATTCACCTCAGTTTGTGATTATGTCGACCATAAATTCCATTGCCGAAGCACAGAAATCACTAAGTGCTGATCTCATGGCTCGTATGGCCGATTTTGAAAAACAATTAAATGGAAAAGTGTCACCTAGTGCTGATTCTGTGTCCCGCTTGAGTGAGGAGTTCAATTGTTTTAAACAATATGTTCATGATATATTACGTCTACTCCAACAGCAAGTTGAAGAGATAATGCAAACGCTAGAAATTTCTGAAACACGACATCGCAGTAAATATTTATTACTGATGGGTGTCCCTGAAAATTCAGGTGAGGATGTCACAAGCAGTGTCAGTACAATTTTTTCTGATAAATTAAAAATTAACTTTAAAACTTCTGACTATGTCAAATCATGTACTCGCTTAGGCAAATTCATTGATGACAAGTGCAGACCAATACTGATAAGATTCAATGACCGGAATATGAAGGCAACAGTGTGGAATAAAAAGACTTATCTGAAAGGTTCTTCCTATGTCTTAAGCGAGTACCTTACAAGATATAGACAGACTTTGTTTATTTCCGCCCGCAAACACATTGGAATGAGGAATGTATGGACACACAATGGCACAGTTCTTGTAAAGCTTCCATCAGGCCATCTGAAGAGGATCCACACTCAAAAGGAATTGGATGCCATCCTACTTGAACTCCCTGCTACAGGTTTTGAACCAGCTAAATCACCTTTAAGTATTCCCATGCCTGCATCAAAATCTGAAGTTGGCCGTACTAAGAGAGTAATAAGTAAGAAGAAGTAATTGTTTTCTTAGTTTTGATGGTTATTGTGTGTTGGTTTATTGCTTATGCTTTATTTTGAATGTTTTTATTGCTTCTCTTGTTCCTCTTAATTTAGATGTAGATGATGTTAGAAGTCATGTTATGTAGACTTATATATTTTTTCGCTTTTGATTATCATAGCTAATTAACTAATAATGAATAATCATGAATCACTTCATTCTTCACAGCAATCAGTTGTAATTCTGTAGATAGCTTAGCTGCTTTTAGTTTATAATAACAATCCTGTCTTGTATGCTCTTGACACTTTCACATCAATGTAAACGTTGAGTAATAGCAAGTTTATTAAGTGGCTTTTAATATTAACTGGTATTAATTAACATTTTTCCAACTTATATTACTTATAACATTTGTTAGTAAATAGTAGTTGACAATTGCTTTTGTTGCATCTGACAACAAAAGATCTGTCAATGCCATCAGCGGTATTGCCATATACAATATATTTTAATACTTTTATAAAATTAAAAGTATATAATGTATATTGATTTGACGTTTAAACAAGATAAATTGCCACTTATTTGTAACATTAATGAATTACGATGTCTTGAGCTTATTGATTGATTGTTTTTATTATTATTATTATTATTTTCAATGTTATGCTTTGCTTCTATTATTTATTTTTTTTTTATTAATATTTTTTAGTGTTAATTTAGTTATACAGTGTACTTTAATATTAATATTGTCATTTTGTAGGCCATATTCTATTCTATTCTATTAGTTTTGTTTTTATGAAACTTTTTATAAAATGCCACAATCCTAATTACTTTTATTATGGCAGGTTGTGTAGATTATTATTATTTTAAGTTCTTTTTTTATTTAATCGCTTATATATATATATATATATATATATATATATATATATATATATATATATATATATATATATTGATATTAGTTTATTTATACAAATAATATAGAATTATATTTTTAATTACACCTTTGCAATGTCTGATAGCGAGTCTTACTACTCTGCTTGTGACTCTGATTCGTATCTCTCACTTGATTCCACAAATACTTCCACCCTCTGTTTAAGTGATGAACTCTCTGCTAATTTATCACTACACCGGAACTCTTTTAATTGTTGTCACCTTAATGCACAAAGTATTCCTCAACATTACCCTGACTTAATTAATACTTTTCGTGAAAGTAAATTTCATGCAATTCTGATTTCTGAAAGTTGGCTCAAACCTAACTTATGCTCCACCGCTTTCTCTTTACCTGGTTTTGTATTAATCCGATGTGACCGTATTGGTAAACGAGGAGGCGGAGTGGCGATATACCTACGAAATGAAATTCCCTACAAAATCTTAAACATTTCACAGTCTCCTTATTCTGCTTCTGCCGAATTTCTTTTCCTTCAAATTTGCATGAAAGGAGTTAAGGCTGTTCTTGGTGTCGTGTACTGTCCTCCCTCCACTGACTATTTTTCCGATTTAGAAACTGCTCTTGAAAGCATTAGTTCAGAGTACATGCATCAGATAGTTATGGGTGATTTTAACACTAACCTTCTTTTAGATTCTCCTTCTTCTCAAAAATTAAAGTACATTCTTGGTTCTGTCAGTTTGAACATTCTACCCCTGAATCCTACTCACCTAAACCTTAACGTCCCTGACACTTGGATTGACCTAATTCTTACCGCTTCTCCCGAGAAGGTAATAAACCATGGTCAGTTACTTGCTCCTATTTTTTCTAGACACGACCTGTTATTTCTCTCTTACAACCTTAAGCCTCCTAAACTTAAACCTTTGATTCTGCACTTACGGAGTTTTTCAAAAATAAATATGATTAGCATTTTAAACGACGCCAATAATATAGATTGGAGTGCGATTTGGAGCGTGACGAACATAGACGATAAAGTTTCACTTTTAAACGAAAATATCATTAGTCTCTTTGATAAACATTCGCCAGTTAAAACGGTCAAAATGAAACATCCACCTGCCCAATGGATTACTAATGATGTGAGGGCAGCTACGCGTAGACGAGATCGAGCTTTCCGAAAATTTAAACGAGATCGTAGCGTGGGTAACTGGGAGCGTTACAAAGCAGTTAGAAATCGGTGTAATCAGATGGTAAGGGCTGCCAAACGGCTACATATTCATAATAAACTATTAAACTCTTCTTCGGCAGTAACATGGAAGTTTCTTGAAACTTTAGGTGCAGTACCATCTAAATGTGGCGCTCATCTAACCTCATTCTCCTCTAATGAATTGAACAATCACTTTTCTAAAGTTTCTACTCTCAGTAACGTTATCAAATTTAAAACAATTTCATATATATCTTCCTTGCCAAAACTTGTCAATGTCCCATTTACTTTTACTTTAGTCTCTGAGGAAGAAATTAAAAGAGTTCTGCTATCTATTAAATCAAATGCTGTAGGTGACGACGACGTTAGCCGGTTCATGATTGTCACACTACTTGATGTTATCCTGCCTGCCTTAACTCATATCATCAATACGTCCTTATCTAATTATTATTTTCCTAAACTTTGGCGGAACGCTCGAGTTCTTCCTTTACCTAAAGTTCCTAGTCCTACCACTTGTAATGAATTCCGTCCCATATCCATATTGCCATACCTATCTAAAGTCCTTGAAGCAATTGTTCACAAACAATTTTCTAGCTACATAATAAAGAACAATCTTCTAAGTAGCTATCAGTCTGGCTTTCGTCCGGGTCACAGTACTGCCACAGCTCTACTCAAAGTCACGGAAGATGTTCGAGAGGCGATGGACAGTGGTCAATTAACTTTATTAGTTCTAATCGATTTTTCTAACGCTTTTAATTCAGTTAATCACGACTTACTGCTTGCGCTTTTAGGACATCTTAATGTTTCTTCCAAGGAGCTAAACTGGTTCTCTTCCTACCTTCGGGATCGCCAACAGGCCGTCTGCATTGACAAAACTTTGTCTATGTGGTGCAGCTTGGTATCTGGTGTCCCCCAAGGTGGTATTCTCTCCCCTCTTCTTTTTTCTTTATTTATAAATTTAATTACTTTTAATCTTTCTTCCCCTTACCATCTGTATGCCGACGATCTACAAATATATGCTCATGCCAGACCTAATGAAATTAATTTCGCCATTGATAGAATTAATGACGATCTAATTCAGATCCACGACTGGTGTATTAATTTTGGAATTGATGTCAACCCACAAAAATGCCAAGCCATTATTATCGGCAGCTTGCATGGTTTACACAAAATTGAAACATGTACCCTGTCGCCAGTAATATACAATGGCGTTAACATACCTCTCACGTCGTCAGTAAGAAATCTAGGTCTTCGTATGGACAACACTCTCAGCTTTAATGCCCATATAATTGAGTTAAGTCAAAGAGTCACATACTCGTTGCGGTCGCTTTATCGTCACAAAAACTTTCTTCCCATTAGGACCAAAACTCTGTTAGTGCAGTCTCTTATTCTTCCTCTTATAGACTATGCTGATGTGTGCTACTCTAATATCTCTGAAGCCAATCTAAACAAATTGGATCGCCTAGTCAATAGTTGCATTCGCTTCATTTTTAATTTACGCAAATTCGATCACATTTCAGAATATCGTCTTAAGCTTAAATGGCTTCCTATCCGTAAAAGAAGAATGTTAAGAACTCTGTGTCAGTTATTTTCCATTTTAAATAATCCATTTTCTCCTCAGTATTTAAAGTCCAAGTTTCAACTTTTGCGGTCGACTCACGACTTTCATCTCCGTTCTTCAACTAACCTAAGTTTATTTATCCCTTCTCACCATTCTGGTTTTATGTCTAATTCCTTCACAGTACACGCCATAAAACTGTGGAATAGCCTCCCCGATGCACTTCGTCGTGCTCCCAATAGGCAAGTATTTAAGAATCGCATCAGAGAATATCTTCATGAAACATCATGATATTTATTTATTTCGTTCTATCCTGTTATTACATAATATATTTGTCTGTATCTACAATTATTGCTCAAGGTGTCTTATTAATTATTATATGTACTTAGTTTATTTTATTGTTTAGTGTGTATATATGTATATATTTATTGTTAATTTATGTAGGTTTATATTATTGTTAGGTATGTAAGCATTTCCTAAATATAATATTTATGGTTATAGCATTATTGATATGCTTAGTTTAATGTCTTTTTTTCCATTTTAATAATTTGTTTATTGTTACCCTCATTGTTTATTTTTTCTGTTTGCCGTTTTGGTTGACTGGTAGAGAATGCTTTAGCATTAAGTCCGCCAATTGTACTTTATCTTGTGCAGTGAAGTATTAAATAAATAAATAAATAAATAAATATCAATTTCATTAGCAGACAGATAATACCCACTGCAAAAGTTAATTAACTTATGGTACGTGTATTTTATAGTTTGAATATTCAAAGAGACTATTCATGGAAGAAAAATGTAACAATCGATTTATATCAGTCTGACTTACTTTCCTTTAATTCAAACAATTTCCTAGCCAGAATATATCAAAAACATAATTATATAAAAAAGGTCTATCGATATAAAGCAGTTTTTTCAAAGTTATAAAATTCTATGACAGTCCAAAAACACCATTGAAGTAAGCATGCGAAGTTTTTAATATCTAAAAACTATGTATTATATTTCACTACTAGCATTTCTGGTAGTTCTATTTCATTGTTTTTTTTTTTAATAAAAAACTAAACAAGGTCAAGATACACCAATGTGTATTGGAATTTAAATCAATCACGTGGCAATGCTACTTAGTACACTTTGTTTTTCTGAGATTGGTAAACCAAATAAACAGCTAATTTAGATCGCATAACTTCCCATGTTTCTTAACTTCGCTAAATATTCATAAAAAAAAATATTTCAATACTTTAGTATTGAAATATTTTTTCATGACTAACGTTTTGTAATTGCAACATAATAAAACAGAATTATGTAAAAAATATATACTAATTAAAAAACCGTTTTTGTGAAGATAATAAACTTACAGAGAACTGCATTACAGTACAAAGATACAGATATTTCTTACAAAGTAGTCTTCAGTCTACAAGCAATTTATTTTCTTAATTGGTAGATTCTGCAAGCTCCGTTAAACAGTAGAGACAAAACGTACTGAATGATATATCATAATGTCAGAAACTATATTTAATGTTGCCCGCGGCTCCGCCCGCGTGTAGGTCGCTTTTCGCGAAATCTGTGGAAACAATTTCATAGAACATCATTTTTGCGTAACTTTCACCGTTTTCGCAGCGCACGCAGTTTTTTGTTTATTTTTTTACACCTTGCGTTAGAATATTCAAGTTTTAGTAATCATCCCTAATTTTTTGAAAATGAAACATAGCCTATGTCACTCGGGAATAGTGTAGCTTGCCAACGGTGAAAGAATTTTTGAAATCGGTCCAGTAGTTTCGGAGCCTATTCATTTCAAACATACAAAAAAATAATCAAACCTTTCCTCTTTATAATATTAGTATAGATAAGTGTAAATTTACAAACTTGCTGTGAATGTAATGTCGTAGTTCAAAATGAAACTCGTTTTTATTATTTACTTAAAATAATATCACTTATTAATTTTTCTAAATAATAAAGCACAAATTTTATAGCTGGTAATAACTAAGTAATACAATTTGTATAACAGTAGTTATGATTGTAATATACTAATTCCGCAACATTCAGAATGCAATGTCGGTGTTGTCTTAATATAACTTTAGCGGTTCACTTTACTAATATAATTACCCACAAAGTTATGGCAACTCGTTAAATTTCCTTTATAATCCGCCTGTAGAAGTGGATGCACTCAGGCTTTGACTAAATTTATTCTGATTGGCGAGTAATATACTCTAATATTTCACAAAATTATCTGGCACTTAATGCCAAAAGAAAAATATATAAGATCACGTCATCAACTAAGGGAGAAAAATATTATTCTGGATTTTATGATTGATCAATGACAGGAACGAATAAATTGTGGAGCTATGAAGATTGGCTTTCATCGGAAAGTAGTTTAAGTGGCAGATAGTGTTTCTAAAAAATTTATGAATTCTATATTAATAGCGTGTGACATTTTCTTTGAATAATTAAACGATATTTCATTGTTAAGTAATTTTTACCAAACAATACATCTTAAATGCAATACCATGCATGCAAAATATTAAATTTTCCCAATAAAATCAAGAGATTAACGTACATATTTAATTTATTTGTAATAGATATAAACTAATATTTATTCTATTTTTATACTAATAAATTTGTAACAAATATATAAGAACAAGCTAAATAATTTCTAGGAAAATTTCAAGTCATGTAATTTGTTTGCGTTGCAGGTTATGTAATTTGTTTTTCATGCGAGTTCGTATTTTCGGTAACTTTAAGTAGATAAAAGAAATCCTTTTGTGTATAAAACTAAGAAAATAATTTAAAACTATAATAGAACTAAGTTATAAATATACAAACATAAATAAATAAAGCTAACAATAAAAAAACTTTAATAAAACTAAGAAAATAATTTAATTTAAGAATAATTTCTAGTATTTCTAAAGAACGTTATGGTTGTCTTAACAAGTAAAAAAATAAAACTAAAAAAATCCCTGAAAATAAAGTCAGTATTAAATTTTAAGAATACTTAAGTATATCATTTAAAAATTCCAACTATTAAAACAATTTAAAATTTATTAAACTAAATATAAAAAACCGTGAAAATTAATACCCAAGTATTTAATTAGAACACAATATCATCGTATTAGGAAAGTTGAACTTTTGTCAGAGATCTCAGAAAGTTCTAATAAATTAATATTTTGAGTCAACTTCTGATTACTTGAAATTATTAATATCTTAATTACACAATTAGCACTTTTGTTACATAAACATCTATCATTTTATAATAGTCATGAAGTATGGGATACCGAATGAGTTCGAAACTAGTCGGGCAATAAATATTAAAGTTATTAAATTAATATAAATCTACCTCTTTTTCGTACTTGTACTGTCAATTATTATGATTATTATCTAACAATAAATAAAGTTATTGAAACCACGATTACAATTCCACCAGAAGTTAGTTATTTTCGTTTTATTAAAATAACTAACAGAATAAAGACAAAATGTAAATTATTTTATATTTTGGTTTACAAACAGACGATCTGATCATGAGCTGTCTTCGTCGCTTATGAATAATTGCAATATCGTACATTTACAGTACTTTTACAATACTTTTCCAGCTTTCTAAAGATCCGTGTTTTAAAGATCCCTATATTGTAAACCAATACAAATACCTCCCAGGAAAACATTGTTCCAGAGATAACACGTCCGTGGCTAGAACCAACCAGCAGAAGGAGCGGTTGAGGTCTGCAACGTGTCCTGGTGAGAGCGGTACTGCTCAGACACGGAAGAAGGAAGTTCATTGGTTGTGTGATAGAGGAATGGTGAAGTTATACAGAAAGCCATAGAGGCGGAAGGAAAACCTAAAGAATTTAGTTCTTCTTACCGAGAGCTAGCACAGAGGCTGTATAATATGCATTCCTTGTTCTATTATCTCTATAGCAATGAATAGCAATTCGTTGCTATAGAGATAATAGATCGTCATTATTTGTATACATATCATTGATATGCAAATTTCAGCTAAAATGAATATATATTATTTTTAAAAGAAAATAAAACTTTCAAGGGCTATAATAAATAAAACAATAGGAATAACTTTGGCCGGGTTGGTAATTGATATGAATTTAATAAGAGATTTAATAATAACATCTGAAAACAATTTTAACTTTACACAGACGTCTTTGATGTCTTACGAGAGAATTTTTAAATTAAAGATATGGCGACAAAAGAAAATTTTAATTAAAATATTATATTGTTTTAATAAGACGATACGTAAATAAAATTACTAAGAGTAAGACAATTTAATGAAATTCGACTGAAATATCTTGATTTATTCAAAACATAATAGATTTTTTTTCTGACAATAACTAATAATTATTAATATTCATGCTTCAAATGCTAGATAATAAATAAAATAATAGAGCTATAGTCTTTACTGTACTAGACCAACTTTATTGTACTTTATTGAACTGACCAAAAAAGTTATATGTTTGAAAATATTAAAAAGATGTTATTTTAGGTTATTTTAAATTGAAATATTAGGTCCTTACATATGAAATTGGCGTTTTGTACGGTAGGAACAAAAAGTCGAATATTTTTAAAAATAATAAAGTTAATTAAGTAAAAACCATTGTTTTCTTCACTTTTGCCATCTTATAGGTAGTTTCGTTGATCCCTTTACTAAAAAAAATAGTCGGACTGGAATCAATGAAATCTTTGAAGGCGATTTGGACTACTCTATCGGAGTTGAATTTTTTCTCTTGCAAGAAGTTATCCAAATTTCGAAAAAATGGTATACTGTTGGAGCAAGGTCCAGGGAGTACGGTGGATGTCTTACACATTCTAATTGAAGCTCTTAATTTGGTATCCTTCTGTTGTGCAGTGTGTGGTCTAGCGTTGTCGTGAAGCTAGTGGTGTGGAGCGATTGACCAGTCTAGGTTGTGTAGCAGCTACTTTTTTCATCATGGTTTGCAATTGCTGACAATAGATATCTGTCGTAAAAGTCTGGCCAGATTTAAGAAAACTGTAATGAACAATACTGGCACTAGTCCACAAAACGCGTAGAAGTAATTTTTTTTGGTTCAATTTTCGCTTGGGGCAGGATTTAGAGGACTGACCAGAATCCAACCATTGCGATGAGCGCTTCCTATTATCGTAGAAAATCCATTTTGTTATCACAGGTAATGATTCAATTTAAAAGCCTTTTCCGTATAGTGCGGGTTCAGTCATGTAACGCAGCAGTCGACGCGCATTTTCCGGTTTACTTCAGTCAATTCTTGAGGTTTCGCCTTCGATTCGATTTCGATTAGAACGAATGACCGTCAACGAAACAAAAAAATATACATGTAAAAATAGCTGTTAAAATTTTTATTTGGAATTCCTTACCAGAGACGAGAAATTTGTGATTAAAGTTGCCAGTACGAAAAATGCCAATTTCATATGTAAGGACCTAATAGTTATAGAATAAAAAAATAAAAAACATGGTCTATAATCCGATAAGGACGATGATATTACATAGATACTAAATATGTTAAGTTTTGTTCATTAACATATATTATTTAGTTTCTTATTATTTGTAAACCTAACATTTTATGTAAGTGCATACAATAATTTCTGGTTTTGGTAAAAACAACATTAAGTTATCATAAGATCTTGGTTTACTCTAACTCAAATATAAGTATTTCAAATTCTAAAATAAAACCGACGTTTGAAGTTAAAAAGCCAAAATCATATACATAGCTTTAATGTTTTTATAAATTTATCTACTTATTTCTTCATCGTAGAAAAAAGATGTAAATTGAAGTAGATTCCAAAAATTTTTTAGACGAATGAAGTCGACTAATATGTTTTATTCTGTCTCAATATCTTACAATTCCTTTGATTTTTAATTCAATTTAATATACCTAACCATATTTAAAAACAATGCATTGTAATTTCTATACTGTTGGAGAAATGCCAAAATAACGTGTAATAAGCGATAGATTAACAAAATTTGAACTTTACCATATAAACGTTACTCAGTCGGAATGCACACATGTACAATTTAGCCTGAGGCAGTTGATATATTTAATAAATAAAAACATGTACCCTTCCAATTATAATGGAATAAAAAAATATACAAAAATATTTAAAATAATACGGAGCTTAACGCGTAATTTACCTTATATTTTACCCGACGCGACGTTTCGGCTGGGTTACACCAGCCGTGGTCACGGGGAGACTTTTTTTTAAATATTTAATTATGCAACGCGATAATTTAAAAACTTAAAAATATATATATACATAACATAGATTACCAATAATATTAAATAATAATTAGCCGGGTAGGCTATGTTCACTTAAATTAATAGTAGTTTTTCCCGACTCCTTTCGAACCGATTTGGGGTTATCATATATATATATATATATTTGGGGTTACATATTCATGAGCTCGAAGCATGGCGGACACACGTTATGATTTGCTTGCAGCAGCTCGCTGCACGCGTCACGATGGTAGACATGAGAATGAGGGGAGATATAGTGTTTTTTTCAAAGGTCTTATGTCGGCCTTCTTTCCTCGTCGTTGTAATACGTTATAAACACAAAACTTACTGATATATGAATATTGTACGTACATATGAAAATATCAATTAAACAATAAGTTTTAAGATGCTTTTTCTTATACTCACTCTGTCTCACATTTTTTATATTACACTTGAAACAAAAAGCAACGATTGTAATTAACCAAGTTGTTCTTGAAACTTTCACAAGTGTACAACAAGTGCAAGTGTACAATAGTAGTCGCAATTTTTAAATACTAATTCCATTACATTTGAAATGTCATAATGGTTGTGTCTTAATATTATTACAGCAGTTTTCTGTACTATCTGAGTTTCCAACAAAGTTAACCACAACTTGTAAATTTGGTTTTATAATCCGTCCGGTGAAGTGGATGCCTTCCAGTTATTACTCAGTTCATTATATTTGGAAAGCAATATAGTTTTCCTTTTTTTTAAGTTATGACAGTATCATGACTGAGTTTTCGTAACTGAGTATACTTTATGACAGTACATTGGATATACATTTTAATTTGAATATTAATCCGACTTTCAAAATGATGATTTCTGTTTAATAAAGGAAGTAATTAAAATGCAAGTAAGTTAACAAGGCAAATAAAGAAATTACGATATCGAATCGTATAGTCTAAGTCCTCAATGATTAACTTCGTAATATATACACTATCAACGTACGTACAACGGTTCCCCGACGCAACGACTTCAACAAGTACATAATAATATTATTTTTATTCTTTTTAGAGGTCCTTGGTAACTTACAAAAAGTTCAATCAAGGGTTTTTTCTTAATCAATCAAGGGTTTTTTCTTAATAATTTACCAGTAGTATTACAATGTAAAGATAATAAATGTAAAAATAATAGTGTTTTGAAACAACCAGGGCAGTATTAAATATTTTAATCCAGCATAATTGCTTTTATTTGAGAAACTTGTATTATTCAGGAATTGTATTATTCAGACTCTTGTTTCATTCAGAGAGTGGATTTGATGTACAAGACTGTTATCTTATTAGTTCATTAATGCATCAGCATGTCTTACAGTACATCAGTAGGTACTATAACACATTGTAAATGTTCTTCAACATGCATTATTTTATTTAAAAATGTAGAGTATTAATTAAAACATAGAACTATTTCAACATTTCATTTAAGCTGTACATTAACTTAAATATTTTGGATAGGAATAATTTAAAGAGATGTAGGTAATAATAAACTGTTATTGCCCAAATATAGCAAAAGTTTTTGAGACTGACTTTAAGAATACTTAATTCCAACGAATATACGAATATACAAAAAAAAATAAAAAAAATATGGTTGCCTGTAAAGTCGGTTTTACGGGCGAAGATTTACGTGACCACGTCTTTTTCTGGGTAGAATATTTATTGATATGAATATTATTAAATTGCACAATATTTTAATAATTTGAGTGATTTTGTTGAGGATAGGACGATGAAGACGTTGTCACGTAAAATCATTTTATATATTATTTATTTTATATTATATTATTGATGTTATTATTTTTTACAAAATTTATTTACAGACTTTTTCGATACATCAATTAGTTGCGGAGAAATCGATCATTGAAGTTATTGTTTGCTACCAGTATTTTATATATTTCTTTTTTTCAGTTATAAAAAAATACTATTTCCAATTGTGTCTACCAAGTATGGTCACATGTACTGGCCTACATATTAAATAATAATAAGTACAGATAATGTTATGTGACGTCACTTCTGATTTTATATATATTTTAATATTTTTAATTTTAAAGAATTAATTTGAAAATCAAAACACTTATTCAGATCGAAGGTTCAAATTTTTGCTAAATAAATTTGAAATTAATTAAAATTTGTAATTGTAAATAATGAAGTTGAAAATTAAAACATTTACTTAAATTAGATGTTAAAATTCTTGCTCAATACATTTTAAATCAAGTTTTCTTATATCTGCCACTTTTTCTTAATATTTGTAATTTTAAAGAATCAATTTGAAAATCAAAACATTGCTCGGCGGACCGATCATGTTTGAGTGGGAGAGAGACGCAAGGCATTCGGCGGGCCTCTCTCTCGTTCGGTGACTCATCGTAACGTTACCGGGCGTTACACTTTTTCATAAGTGACTCCCAGCTTAACCTAATTTAAGACGTTGTCACGTCAAAAAAAAAAAATTAATAAAGTGAAGAGAAATCATATTTTTCTTACTATTAATCTTTAATTAATGACTAGTTGTGGAACTAGATATGTACTCTTTATAAAAAGTTTATCCTTGTATTAAAAGATGTTTTATACTTATTGTTAGGACTTGTTTCAGTAATACGCAGTACACAGTATCTTAAGATCTCGCATAATATTTTATATCCAACAACTTGTAATAGTATAAGCGAGAGAAGCCCTTATAACGTTTTATAATATTTTAACATTATAATATTTAGGTGAGGGTAATTTACAATTTCATAACCAACTTACAGATGCTATTATTTTTACCTTTTAATTAATAAAAGATTAAACATTATGAAATAATGTTTTCACCTAAGATTTTCACTATTTTATACGTTCCCAACAATAATTCCTTAGAAATTTACTTGGTAAACTTCGTGCCAGAATTGAGTGCTTAAGATTAAAAGATTATACTGTACTAGTATTCACTCTATATTCAACTTTATTAAGGATCTTTGCGAACTTTGTAAATTTGTATGTCGTCAAAGAGAAAGAAAATAATTTATTTTATTTAATATATCTACTGTGTGAGATCTGTGAATTACAATTTCAATGTCCTAATTTACCTTAAGTTTAAATAATCTAACATTTTGTAAACAAAAATCTGAATGTAAATTATTGAAAATCTATACAATACTAAAATGTTAACCTAAATGATTAATCTATCAATATATATTTTTGCACCTGGAGTATTAAAGGTCCAATTGTAGATGTAGATGCCTTTTTAGAAGTGAGGTTATCAAACAAAAACCTTGATTAAAATAAAGCAATTACACTAGGACGTTATCGTGGCTGCTACAATTATTTAAACCCAAACTAACAAAGATGTACGTAACATCCCCGGAACAAAAGGACTGTTCTATAATGTCTGTTATTTTAAAAGAAAAAATAGAGATCCTCTTATTTACTGTGATATTAGTTAATGTAAGGACATCAAATTGTCAATTAAATCATTTTTTTATCATAGATTCTTAATAAGTTCTGTTCTAATTATTACCAGTATTATATTTTATTATTATATATATAGACGCGGCGTCGTAAGTTCGAATGAAGGCTCGTAAAAAATTACAACTACGATAAGGCTTCTCATGATTGTATATTTGGAGCGTCTAAAGTGTTTGTAATGTTAAAACAAATTTTAATAAACATAATTGAAGATAACATTAGTAAATACTTAAAATTGTTTCGGTAAAATAAAGGTTCTATAAAAAGACTTTTTATTTATTACTTTATATGAAGCTTATTAATACTATATTTAGTATATCTTAGGGACGCTTTAGGTATTAAAAATTTAAGAATATAGTTTATATTTATTCTACCACAACATTAATTTTGAAAAAAAAATCTCAAGAACACAAATTGGTGAAAATAGCTTGTTAAAATACAAAACGGGGTGAATATTAAGTACAATATTATTGTGTTCCTTCAGCTGTAAATTGTAGCTTCGCGAGTATTCTCCGAGTCCAATATAATCGGTTGTCTTCGAGAAATATTTAATTCTATTTTCCAGTAGAACTTCTTCGCATTTCGCAAGCGTTTTCATTTACAATCCCACTGTTATTGACATTTTTAGCATAACAATAGATAACACTTATTTTATTTCATACATCTATACCACAGCTATTTACAGTCTAAAATAATTTAGCAAATGTCATCAAAAGAGAAACAACTTGACAAAAGTTTATATTTTAATCTACTATAGACAAGCAGTTCGAATATAAATATAAATTGAAATGTTTTGTAAACCTGATCGAGGTAACAAAAGCTAGATATAAGCCCATTCTACGTTTTTTAGTATTAATTAGTATTTAATTATTGTTTTTAACAACATATAATCGAATCTTATATTGTAGAACTTAGGTTTAAGTTTAGTTCTCTGCCTTAAAGTAAAAAATCATAAATTCGTGCTAACAAACGATTTTCTGTCGAGAATCTTAGACTACAAAAGCATTTTGTATAATCATCTCTTTTTAACTACTTGCTTCATTTTTTTGTTATGACCAAGAATTACATCGTTTCATATATTTTTTTACATTAATAAGTAGGTAGTTTTGTGATTAAAACTGAAGTTTGAATATACGAGAAAAGGAAAAAAAGAAAATTAATTTATGGAAAAGATTTTATAAATATTATATTAATATTTCAGAACAGGAAGCTCATTAAAAGATCATTAGTAATCTTTTGATTCATATTTTTTTACAATGGGGCTGTTTTAATTCACTGAAAAAATACGTAGTTACGTAATTAAAAAAACAGTGTTTAATTATATTACAGTCTTTTTTATCAATAAATATTTTAAATAATCAAGCACATTGAACAAAAAAACAATCAAGTCAGGAGACGGTTAGTAAAAAAAAATATTGGAAATAAAACCTGAAAATATATACCTAAAAATATACATAAAAACCTGAAAATATGTTAGTAATTATTGCGATTTCCTTATTCGTTTATTGTCTTAAAAATATTTAGTACAATTTAAACAGATTCAGAAATCTAGATTATAAATTAAAACAACAGTGTTTTCATAGGTTAATGTTTTATTTATTTAAAATTTATGTAAAATTAACATATTTTAACATAAATTTCATAATGACATCACTTCCATTAAATCTGTATCGATACTTTTTTTTGTCGTTAAAAATGTCCGATGCAATAACTAAGTGATGAGTAATAGAGAATTGCAGATAAATTAAGACTGCAAGTTTAGTAGTTGACAATTAAACTTATATAATATATACAAATAATTTCGTTTGATTTATATCGATGCAAATAAATACTTAGTCAACTTACGCAGTAAGCTACGTTGAATATGAATTAAGAACATTTTTAAATTTAAAAAAATATATGTATAATAAAATTGTCTTGGGAAGGATACGAACCCGCAATTATTAATGCATTGTTAATTGATACTTAACTTAGCGTATTCACGCAACTTTTGGTTCACAACACAAACAAAATAAGATAGGCAAAGTAAGTTAAAAGTGAATTTACTTGAACCATCGGTGCCAGAGAAAAAAAGTGCACATGCTGCAAGGCCGTGTGTTCGTGTTCTAAGCTCCGAAAGTTATTCGTACTTTGTGACCTTCTTAGTTCAATAATATTATAGCAGATGATTTCAGAAATTGGTGACGTAACTTGGATTTTTTAAAGCAAAAGAAGGTCCAGAAATGGTAGTAAAAATAATAATTTCATTTTTCATCTTTATTGTTTGAATTATATGAAAAAACTGTTTTCTCGTGCAAGTCACTGAAATACAAATTGATTCTTGATTTTTTGCTGAATACTAATTCTTTTTTAATTTTAAGATATAATAGTCTGTTTGTGAAAGTGCACCTTATATTGAATCACTAAGAATAGCAATTGCAATTACTAATTGTGGAAATGCGCAGCAAATCACCACCTACCAAAGATAGTCAGAGCTCATTTAAAGATATGTACTTAACAAAGACAATGGTGAAGTCCCCCTCACCTTTTTTTAAGCTCTATTATATACTAATATAGCAGAAGTGGTTCTTCAGATGTTCATTTTCCTTGATAATAGATTCAGTTGATCTTTTTATACTATAAAATTACAAACGCCTTGTAACGTAAGTTTCAATCTTTCTTGAAACTGTCGTAATAAAATGAAAGAAACATAAAAGTAATATAAAGTATTTTTATGACTACAATTTGTCTAGAATATGATGTATTCTATTTTCGAATGGAAAATTTTGTCTGCAAAAGCTGCTGTAATCAAGCTTTGTACATTCATCCTAATACTAGAGTTCAGTTATCAAGAACTTACATAGAATATGGACACCTAATCTTGGAAAATGGGTTTTCTCCCGAATAAATTGGATTATAAAATAATAAAAAATTCTTATTCGCAGGCACAAATGCTGAAATTTAAGACTATTGAATAGATGTAAAATAGTAAAATATATAAATATAAATATCGTGGACTTGTTATTTATTATTATTTTTTTTTAATTCCTAAGGTTTCTAGAAAGTATTAATGGGTATGGGTATGGGTATTGTATCTGAATTAAAGGCAAGGAATAATCAAATATGAATACCTTAACTGCTTATTGTCTGCTATTTGAATT
Source organism: Napeogenes inachia (assembly GCA_959347355.1). NCBI lineage: Eukaryota > Metazoa > Arthropoda > Insecta > Lepidoptera > Nymphalidae > Napeogenes > Napeogenes inachia. Next base: position 7,254,845 of record OY365797.1, read on the forward strand.
AGTATTTAAATATATTGCAAATAATAGTTCTCCGTTCTCTAGTTTACCGCCCCGTTGGTCGAGTGGTTAGCGCAGACGCCTAACGTGTCACGGCGCAATGGGGCTCGGGTTCGATCCCCGGCGGAGACAGGCATTTATGTGATGAGCATAGATGTCTGTTTCTGGGTTTGGTCGTTTATTAAATATATTTTCAGTATTTATATGTGTATTTCTATGTATTTGTATCGTTGTCTAACACCCTTAACACAAGCAAATAATTTGCTTACTTAGGGGTTAGATCAATGTGTGTAATTTGTCCTGATATTATTATTATTATTATATTATTATTATTAGTTCTATTAATATCAGCTTTTATAAACCGCTAATTCATGATCTCCTTAAATTATTTTAAAATTCTAAGTGTTATAAGACTCTTTTGTTTGATATAAAGGTAAAGGTATGGGGTATTTATTAACTTTTTCTTTTTACAAAATATTTTTAATATATTTTACTTATTAAGGCTTCTGCTTCGAAAGTAGATAAAAATATTTTTGTAGTTACAAACGGTATGTATTTAGTTATTAAATTACTTAGTTGAATGTTTGTGTTCCGAGATACTTAAAGGTACAATGAACTCTCCCCTGTTTGTGATGGCAACGTAGTATTCGTACGAAAAAGGCTTTTAAGCAGTTTAGGAAAGAATTCAAGGAAATAGTATAAAAGAGAGGAATCACTATTTATCGATAATTTAAAAAGAAATAGGATGGTAAATTATATATATTGATTACACTTTTTTTACTACTGAGCAATGTTTTAATAAACAGAACAATCGAGTTTATGATCAAGACTCTATAAAAGCTTCCCAATTAGTCAGCAGAGAACAACGTTCATATTATACGACTTCAGTAGTGATTTGGTCGAGCTACTGGGTTGAATATGTTCCAAAAGATTTTTTGAGAACTTTTGAGAATTTAGTTAAGCATTTTGAGAACACCATGTCATGTCCCATAATAACCAACTTTTCGGACTTCATCAGAGCTGAGGACTGACTGTCATCTGATCTCAATCTTAATCCACTGCATTATGGTCAGTTTTATAAAGTATGGCATGATCTAAACGTCATGATAATTTAGATTTCCTCATTATTCTGAATGAGCTTCATATAAATTGTATATTATTTTATTAATGTAATAATTAACCCACATTACAGTATTAAACGCTTTATTGAATAGAACAAAAAATGTTTTGTTTAGATATCGTCCTGTAAAAAGGTAAATTTAAAGCTTAATTTATTCTTGAAGCAAAATGTTGGTTACGGCTATAATATAAATATATTGATCTTAAATTATGCATTATAATAATTAAATATTAAAAAAATATATTATTTCTGTCTCTATTTATTTTGAACTTTTTTTGTAACAGTATATTTCGTTACAATATTTCAACACTTTAATTTCGAGTATTATGCATTTTTTTCTGTTTTTCAGTAATTTATAATTTTATTCTGTTAATTACTGGAACTATATCGAGTATAGTTCCTGTAATTTACAGAGAGTAAAATGTTAAAAAATGCTTAAAAATGTTGAAATATGTGGGTTTCTCGAATGCATGTTCAATTAAACGTTTTTCTTTTATACAGAACTTATAATAACGGATTTAGTACTCAGCTAAAACTCCGAAAACGTATTTTTACCACATACTATACCTATATACTGTACTACTATTATATTACTTATTCCAAATACAGCTTCATATGAATAAATATTATTATATTTATTCATATTTCATGTAATTTAAATGTTTAGAATTTAAATCGGTCACATTTTATTAGATGAATTATTTAACTTGTTTTTCTTTACTGGTAAATGTTTTATAATTTGCGTCTGAAATAATACTGTTACGTTTAATACAGTCATATTATAAAAATATTAATACAATACAATCTTCTTTACCTCCTTCAATTAAATTATTTCCATACCACTTTGCTTCGCTTAGTTTTATTACTTCTCGTTGTTGTAGGCCGATGATTAAAAGTTAATAGATCTATTAATTTTCTAAGTATTGTATCCTTTCGTATCCTTGTAAACTAAAATAATAAGCAAACACATACACAAACACAAACTCAGCTTGCATTAACGAATCTTAAAGAGCTGTAATGTATATAGCAAAAGTTAAAGAATAGTTTCAGAATTAAAGAACTACATTGGATATATGTTCAAAACAATAGAATTGCTCTTATTAACAGTTAAAATATTTCTTATTAAAAATATAAGAAATATTTTAACTGTTAAGTTACACTTTTTGTTAGTTGAATGACTATATAAATGAACAAGACCATAAAGACGTATATGTTAATTTACATTTTTTCTTCTTTATTTTTCATATATAAGAGTAATCTTGATGTTTTTATTAAGTACGTTGTGTAGACTCTTTATCTGTTGTTCCAATATTTTCTCGTGAAACCAATTGTTTTTTCCTTGGAAATATTGAGATAAAACGTTCAAGAGTACATATTATGTTTTTGTTTGTTATATTCAATATGGTTTTGAAATTTTTTGCTTTTATTTTGTGATTTGTCTCTAACTATGTTTATACATGACTGATGTTTATCTAACGGCTTAAGTTTATTAAACTTTTTGTGGATATACTATAAAAAGGTTGAAAAAAAATATGTAGAAATTTTATCTTTCAATAAAATGTAGAATGTTTTCTCTGTTATTTTAAGAGATTTGTTTGTTATATCCTGGTGGCTTGTTTGAAGGGTGGGAACAATGATCCAGTATCGTATCATGAATGAATAAAAGTACTATGCATCATTATTTTTACTAATAAAAGGCAGAGAAGCGATGGCAGTTTCAAAAGGAAGTAAGAAATGTAGTAAGGCACGAAATATAATTTATGCCAAATCATATAAAACGAGATAAGTTTACATGGTTATCACAAAAAATACATGTAATATAGATTTCTCTGAAGGCAATTTTCAGATGAGTCACGTACATATCTTTGTTCAAAATGTTCGTTTCTAAGTAATGTAAGTTTCCAGTTTGCTTTTGTCAATATTTAGTTTTTAAGATAATTTTTTTATCAAGTGACAATTACATGCTAATGGTAAACTTCTGTTAAAATTTTACACTTCAAAATAGAAGAGGGTTTCTTCATCAATTGATTCTGTTATACTTTTATAAATAACACTTGGTTTATATAACTATCACTTATCAATACATATGAATCTGAACACTAATTTGCTTAAGCGCCCAATGAAGACTGATGTCCTTTTATACAAATCTTAGAACTTCATTAAATTTTATTTACAAGTCTTCAATTGACTAACAATATGACAATTTGACACTTTAATCGGAAGTCAAAAGTGAACTACTAAATAAACTAAAACATTTTCTAATACTTCAACATAACTAACATATTATAAATACATTAAAATAATAATTGATATAAACTTTATAAAATTTCACAAAATAACCGTTACGTTTAATCAAATTTACTACTTATTTTTATAAGAATCTATAAAATACTCAATATTAATTACAGATCAAGACACTATTTTTTCACAAGCTAACAATTCGTCCATCCTGATAAATATCGCGTCCCCGCGAATGGCAACAGTTAAATACATTATTCATTCCAACCAGCTCTAAAAATTCAATCACAATGTTACACATAATTTTTTTACAAGTGTATTTTAACTATAATACATTTACATAAAGTTACAAAATTACATTGCAGTTATTGTGCACTTTCATATTCAAATTACGAATACTTATCTTACAGTTTATCACAGTTTAGAAGTTCATACTTATTGTACACATTGCACTTTAGCTATTTATTTACACTCACACTCAGCAGTGTAAAATAACCCTTTAATTATTTGTAAATTTCACTCATAGCGGATACGTGCACATTGCACTATAGCTATTTACACTCACGCTCATAGCAGTGTAAAATAGCCCTTTCATTATTTGTAAATTTCGCTCATAGCAGATACGTGCACTTTGCACTATAGCTAGACCTACACCCACGCTCATAGCAGTGTAGATCAGCCCTTGCGTTATTTCAAGTTTCGCTCATAGCAGATAGGTGCACATTGCACTTTAGCTATTTACACTCTCCGCTCATAGCAGTGTAAAATAGCCCTTTCATTGTAAACTTCGCTCATAGCAGATACGTGCACTTTGCACTATAGCTAGACCTACACCCACGCTCATAGCAGTGTAGATCAGCCCTTGCGTTATTTCAAGTTTCGCTCATAGCAGATAGGTGCACATTGCACTTTAGCTATTTACACTCTCCGCTCATAGCAGTGTAAAATAGCCCTTTCATTGTAAACTTCGCTCATAGCAGATACGTGCACTTTGCACTATAGCTAGACCTACACCCACGCTCATAGCAGTGTAGATCAGCCCTTGCGTTATTTCAAGTTTCGCTCATAGCAGATAGGTGCACATTGCACTTTAGCTATTTACACTCTCCGCTCATAGCAGTGTAAAATAGCCCTTTCATTGTAAACTTCGCTCATAGCAGATACGTGCACTTTGCACTATAGCTAGACCTACACCCACGCTCATAGCAGTGTAGATCAGCCCTTGCGTTATTTCAAGTTTCGCTCATAGCAGATAGGTGCACATTGCACTTTAGCTATTTACACTCTCCGCTCATAGCAGTGTAAAATAGCCCTTTCATTGTAAACTTCGCTCATAGCAGATACGTGCAGTGACCGCAGTATGCACAATGGACAGTGACCGCAGTATGTCCCAAACGCAGTAACCAGCCAGTGGCAGTTGCGCTAGCAGCACACTCAAACAGCAGGCTCCAAATAGCAGGCTCCAAACAGCAGGCTCCAAACAGCAGGCTCCAAACAGCAGGCTCCAAACAAGCAGGCTCCAAACAAGCAGGCTCCAAACAGCAGGCTCCAAACATGCAGGCTCCAAACAGCAGGCTCCAAACAGCAGGCTCCAAACAGCAGGCTCCAAACAGCAGGCTCCAAACAGCAGGCTCCAAACAGCAGGCTCCAAACAGCAGGCCCCAAACAGCAGGCTCCAAACAGCAGGCTCCAAACAGCAGGCTCCAAACAGCAGGCTCCAAACAGCAGGCTCCAAACAGAAGGGTCAGACAGCAGGCTCCGACAGCAGCGCCAGCTCCGACCAGCAGCAACTTCAACAGCCAGCAGCAACCACTTCAAACGATGCATTTAGCAAGCAGCTCCGTAAGCCAGCAGCGGCTTCAGCCAGCAGCGCCGTCAGCCGGCAGCGTCGTCAGCCAGCAGCACCGTCAGCCAGCAGCACCGTCAGCCAGCAGCACCGTCAGCCAGCAGCACCGTCAGCCAGCAGCACCGTCAGCCAGCAGCACCGTCAGCCAGCAGCACCGTCAGCCAGCAGCACCGTCAGCCAGCAGCACCGTCAGCCAGCAGCACCGTCAGCCAGCAGCACCGTCAGCCAGCAGCACCGTCAGCCAGCAGCACCGCCAGCCAGCAGCACCGTCAGCCAGCAGCACCGACAGCCAGCAGCACCGCCAGCCAGCAATGGCGTCATCGCCAGCAGCGCAGTGCCTTCACCACCAGCCGCGCCGCGCCGTCACCGCCAGCCGCGCCGTCACCGCCAGCCGCGCCGTCACCGCCATCGGCCCGCACCATCACCGCCATCCGCGCCGCGCCATTACCGCCATCCGCGCCGCGCCATTACCGCCATTCGCGCCGCGTAGTCACCGCCATAATTTCTCATTTCTTTTCTTTCTTCATTAGCAACGATTCCTTCTTTCGTAGAATACTTCGAACGCTTTGTCATTTAATCTAATAAACGACTTGCATAAGCGATTAAATAGGTAATTTCACTCGATTTTCTTGATATGTGGGTAGATCTCAATTTTTAAGTTTCGAGATAACAAATTTATTTTGATTGATTGATTGATTTACAACCATTGATTATCAACTATTGATTGATTGTATTGATTCTGGTACTTCTTTGTTATTATCTTGTATAATTCCCTGAAATAAATGCGACAACAAGTATCTATTTCGAAAATACATAATAGTTATGTAACATGCAATTAATTACAACCAAAGAAATCACGGAATACGTGGGACCATTTACTTCTAAATTAATTCATTAACTCAAGTTATATCTTCAATAATAAGATATAACCATACACAAGCTCATATCGTTATTTTATTGTTATAATATTCATGTAAGTATTTTTTTAACTACCCTAAAACAAACTCGAAAAAAAAATTGAATCTACTACTTAGTTTTTTAAAAGGACCTTTTTTAAGGGATATACATGTGGCTGACCACAAGATAATATAAGATATACATGGCTGATCACAATATAAGAACATCTTAAAAATAACATTATCTCATAATTTAAAAACAAATAAGTGATTAAATATTAACGTACCTTATTAGGAGCGTATGATTACACCAAGGCGGTAGCAATACTTTTAAACTCCTTGGTGGTATCCCACTTCTGAATTGTTAAAATTTTACACTTCAAAATAGAAGAGGGTTTCTTCATCAATTGATTCTGTTATACTTTTATAAATAACACTTGGTTTATATAACTATCACTTATCAATACATATGAATCTGAACACTAATTTGCTTAAGCGCCCAATGAAGACTGATGTCCTTTTATACAAATCTTAGAACTTCATTAAATTTTATTTACAAGTCTTCAATTGACTAACAATATGACAATTTGACACTTTAATCGGAAGTCAAAAGTGAACTACTAAATAAACTAAAACATTTTCTAATACTTCAACATAACTAACATATTATAAATACATTAAAATAATAATTGATATAAACTTTATAAAATTTCACAAAATAACCGTTACGTTTAATCAAATTTACTACTTATTTTTATAAGAATCTATAAAATACTCAATATTAATTACAGATCAAGACACTATTTTTTCACAAGCTAACACTTCTTGGTGAGGAAAAATTTTTTTTTTTAGCCATCCTCTAATCATTGCTGCTTTAGGTTATAAACAAGTATTTTATTGCATCTGATGTCTCGAGTCAAATTATAGTCTGATTATAAATAGTATTCGAAAATGATTGTAGAAAATTGCTTTTAAGAATTTCTGCGCAGATGGTGAAATTTTATTCAACTCAGATTTTCATTTTTATATAGTCAATGTGTTCGTTTTGCAAAAGGTTATTATATTTTACAAGGATTTTCTTTGAACGTAAGCTACTAAAAGCATACTTCAAGTAAAAGGGAATTTTACCTCTTTTCTTCCTTATATTCCTACTTGCTGAAGCATTTGTTTTTTGTACTTCATTAACATATTATATATAACGTACGCGTACTTTATTTGTTTTATTAAAAATTTTCTTGTTATGAATATTTCATTTTTTACAATTTAATTCTTCTTTCACAAATGTATGGAAATATATAAAAATATCTTATAAATGTACAGAAATATTTTATAAATCCTACAACCGCCGTTCCATTGAGGATCACACTTCATTCCACGATTTATTCGTTCCTGTCATAGACCTGTCATAAAAACTACTAAAATATTTTTCTCCCTTTTGCTGATGTATATATATTTTTGTCTGTTTATCTTATTGTTATTATTAAAATTAAATATAAATTGACTATACATTACATTGCATTAACTATGCATTTCTCCGAATATACTTAATATAATGTTTATATATAATATCATTCTTGATGTCATTTAGAAAAACGTTAGGGTGTAAAATAATTTTCGGAAATATAACTTTATTCTAAAATATTATTTTTATTTCTGAGAAACTATTTACTTGTGTATATAATAGATAATATAAGATAAGATAATATAATATAATAGTAACCATCGGTTTTGTTCACACTAAACAAACAAACAGATAAAGACAAATATATATTTTATTAACAAAATATATATATATATATATATATAATTTGTCTCTATTAACAAATCTATATATAATATATATTTATATATAGATTTGTTAATAGAGACAAATAATAATAACCTTCTTTTACCTAAGACTAGATATGATGATGATGATAATTTTTTTAAATATATATGAGAGACAAATTATATTAAATCAACTAAATTTTTTGATGTTAATATATCTAATATAAAATGTATTGAAATTACTGGACATTTCAGATTCTGTTTTATTTATAATACCTCAACGTAGCGGAAAATACTCTCTAGTGAACATACTGCATTCTGTAATTAGAGAGATACAATTTAATTCAAAATGTCTGTGAATTTACTAACCGTTAAGCAATTTATTGAAGCACAGCATAATTTTCTAAATTATGATATGTACGTTTCCATATCCTTAGGGACAAGCTACAGTCACCTGTTATCGTTAAATGGAAATCTGGATTTAAACGCAGATTTTTAAGACACAACCATTGGAATTTACCACGATTTAAAGTAAAAAGGAAAATATTGGCATAGTATATCCGGGATATAATTTTTTCAACATAGAACCCGTTAGTTGTGACTATTAACGTAATCATGGGTATATTTTTTTAATGACATTAAAATTGAATTAGTTGTAATCAATGTATTTAGTAATTTGTAATTAATTGTATCAAAAGTAGGGTTACAAATTTGGTTTGAATACAAAAAAAAATAACTAAAATAATAATATTCTAAGAGTAAGGTAGGAGTAAATTAAATTAAAAACACGGTCAACAATCTGAATGTGGACTTAAAAAGATTTGCTTTTGCTTGATTGATTTGCGTTTGCTGATGCAAGGTTTAAGATAAGCTTTATTTATTATACAAATTATTTATTTTAAAAATATTGACTAATCTTTAATCACTTCGTGGCTCCAACACTAAATGTTACCACATTATCATGATCTAAACTAAAAGCGGTTGCTGGTATACACAGAAGAAGTCTAATTGTTTAATCTTTTTTCATACATTATAAGTAACCTAGTTTCCCAAAGGTTCATAATACACTTTAACACATAGTATATACTACTACAGTTTAATCTTTCAATCTTAGGTACTCAATCTTGAGACGAAATAAATTCTTATGGCTCAATACATTCAGAGTTCATTGAAAAGTAATTCAATATCTTTTTATAATACTTTTATGGAAGGTACTCATAAAAGAAACAATAAATAAGAGCTTTACACGACTCTACGTCTGAGTGGCATCGCAAGTACCTCGTGTAATGCAATACTTAATATCAATATCTACTTAATATTTTTGTTATAGGAACTCAACTTAAGTCGAACATACAAAATGCTTATGACAGAACATAATCGCGTTATTACGTAAGTCAAAACCACCTAACTAAAATATACACAAACAGAATAGTGTTGCTTTGTCGAAACTGGACAATAATAGGGTAATTTTAATGTTACAGTGGATAAAGAAAATGCTACAGTGGTCAATATAGAGATATATGAAAACAAAATCAGACATTCTCAAATATTAACAGGTACAAGAAAGTAAAATACAATCCCACCATTAAATACCATCGAATAAAAGTTAAATTAAAATGGTACTCTAATATACGTGAGATAAAACCGTTAAAATTAGCAATTTTTTCGTCACAAGTTAAATATTCCGAATAAATTGTATATTTCCAACGGTTGCAAAATAGTAAACTATATTACTCTCCAACTACAATAAAATGGGTAATAGCTTGAGTGCATCTACTTCAACGGACGGATTATAAAGGCTATTTTACAACTTTAACTTTGTTGGAAGTTCAGATAGTAGAGTGAACTGCTATAGTAATATTAAGACACAACTGTTATTGCATGTTAAATGTTACGGAATTAGTACTTGGCTGCGATAACTACCGTTATAGTAGCAATTGCAAAAGTTTCTAAAAGTACTTCGCAAAATTACCATCTTTTACGAGACTCTTGTGTAATATGGAAAGTGTAAAGAAATATAGCAATTAAAAATAGAGTGGTCGTAGTTTGTAATCAATGATGAGTGGGATAAATATATGTTTATCAGACAGTTAAGGTCTGCCACATTAAAGAGCTTATAAGCTCTGAAGTAAGAACCAAGAATGGGTTTGAAACTAATCGGTAACAAATACAACTTAACGTGAATATTGCCGGGAAAATATTAATTTGTATATAAAAATATCACATTAATTCCTTTTATGATTTATCGTATGTATTAGAATGTTTATACAAACATAATTTTACAAATTATTTTATTTTATCATATCGTTTATTATATTTTAACATATTTATAAATTTAATTATAATCATAGTTAAAAGTTACAAACGCATCTTTTTTGTTTTTCTAACTAACCTAGCTAATCCTAACTTCTAGTTTATTATATCTCTGAAAATTCTATCCTATTTAGGTATATAATATTAAGGTAATGAAATTAGGTTTAAAGATGTTTATTTATTACTCAAAGAACTTACATTCACTTATAGAGTAATACAAATACATAACTTAAAATGTAATACACTTGACGGTCATTTACACATAGGTTCGTTATACACATTTTTTTTTTATTTTTTTTTTATTTTTATTTAGTTTTTTTAAGAGAAAAATTTAAGAGATTTAGAATTTAAGAGAAAAATTTATTTAGTTGACAGATTAAGATTTAAAATAAGTTTTGATTTTTAAGTTTGTTAGTCTGCATATATAGGAGGAAATCTCTACAAGTAGGTACAATAGTTAGTCATATATATTCTCATAAACAAATACTTTTAACTTTTTCTTAAATAGTGGCATACTCAAACATTCTTTTATTTCAGTAGGCAAGTTATTATATAAAGTTACCCCGTCAGATAAAATATTTCTTTTGCCAAATTTAGTCCTGGGTATAGGTTGTTTTAATTTGTTTGTATTTCTTAGGCTGTGTGTGTATGTTCTTTTTGTTAAGGTAATTTCAGTATGTACGCTCCCGGATAGTATTTTTTGAATTAAGATGCAAATGTTTTGTACATATGTTTGTTTTAGGTTAAAGAGTTTAGTTTCTTTATATAATAATGGAGTATGTGTCATTCTATCATAATTAAATAAGATTTTTATTATTTTGTTTTGGCCGATCTGCAAATCTTTAAGGTTAGATTTTGAGGCAGATCCCCAAACCTCAATTAGGTAGTCTAGTTTCGATTTCACCAATGCATTGTAAACAAGATATCGTGTCTTATGTGGAATACAAGAAGTCATTCGACGTAACATGCCAGCTAGAGATATTAATTTGTTTTTAACATTTTCTGTGTGAGGTTTCCATGTGAGTTTTTCATCTAAAAGTAAGCCTAAATATTTTTCTGTTTGTGCTCTATTAACAATGGCGTTGGAAATCATCAATGGTGAGTGGTCTGGAATATTTTTATTTTTTGCCTTAAAAATTATGTATCTTGTTTTTTGTATATTAACAGTAAGAAGATTACATTGACACCAGCAGCTATATATATCAAGGTCAGTTTGTGCTCGATCTATTTTTTTTTTTATATTACTATCGAAATAAAATAGACACGTATCATCAGCGTACAAAGTAAGATGTCCAGTTAATCCAATTTTTGTAACATTATTAATGTAGATAAGAAATAGCAGTGGTCCCAGGATAGATCCCTGGGGAATCCCACAGCTAATTTCTAGGGAATCACTTATAAAATTTCCAATTTTCACAACTTGTGTTCTATTAATAAGATAAGATTTCAGTAATTGGTAAGCTGTACCATCTATGCCTATATTATTAAGTTTAGATAGCAATAAATTGTGACTAACTGTGTCAAAAGCCTTTTTTAAATCGATAAAGATACCTAAACATATGTTTTTTTTATCTATTTCTGTATTAATTTTTGTGACTAAATCGATAGAAGCAGATAATGTGCTCGAATGCTGGCGAAAACCATATTGACGTTCTGTTATGAATTTAAGTTTATCTAAATGATCCTTTAGTCGTTTATATATATTTTTTTCAAATATCTTTGACAAAACTGGCAATACAGATATTGGGCGGTAGTTACTGGGATCCGTTTTTGGCCCTGATTTATAAATTGGGGAAATCTTCGCTATCTTTAATTTGTCAGGAAAGTATCCAAAAACATACATTTGTTTATGCAACGTGTTAAGTTTTTGGAATTATATGATCACCTAAGCATTTAATAGATTTGGTGTTAATACCGTCAATACCTGTACGGCAGTCTGTATCCAAATTTTTTATAATTTTAGTTATTTCATCTATTGTACTGGATTCAAAGGTATGTAGTCGGTACTTGGGTTCATCATCAATATGTGTCATCGTGTAAGGAATTGTATTTTTATTCTTGGGTATTTTATTCGCTAATTCAGTCCCAATTGAGCTGAAGTAGATATTAAATTGTTGACAAACCTCATGGCCTTCGGTTATTACGTTAGAGGCTACTATAAGTTTGGGTAATGATAGGTTTTTTATAATTTTATTGTTAGCTAATGAGTTAATTAAGTTCCATATCTTTTTGGGGTCATTGTTACAGCTTTGAAATGTTCTATCGTAGTATTTAGTTTTTATAACTTTTATTAAATTATTTATGGAATTTTTTCTCTGCTATATGTTTCTTGTAGTTTTACATTATTAAAATTGGGGTTTTGTTTTAATTGGTTCCACAATCTATTTCTTTTGTGTATGCCGTCTATGATTGTTTTGTTAATCCATTCTTTTTGTGGTAGGTTTTATATTTTTGTTTTTATAATTTTATGTAAGTTAACTTGTCCTTTTATGTACAATTCTAAATTATCATAGATGTTGTCCTCATTAATTAGTATGTTCTCTTTCGCAGATTCATATAACGCTGCATAATTAATCGCTTCATAAGTGTGGCGTTCAAGATTTTTATGTTTATGTTTTAATAATTCAATTTGTAAGAGTAACTGCTTATGATCAGTTAAAGACGACTCGATGATTGTAAGGTGAAAGTTATCATTGTACAGATTCGAACAGACGTGGTCTAGAATAGTTCTAGTCGTCGTTGTTTCGCGGGTACAGTAGTCCACATCTATCTTATTTAGTATTTCGTATCCAGCTGTTTGTATACAATCTGTGTAATTATGTTTGTCTCTATTCTCAGATAACAAGTCGATATTAAAATCGCCGACCACAATTGCTCGCTTATATTTTTCTAATTGAGAAGAAAAAGTTGCCAAAAATGAGTTCATTTTATTTTTACCAGGACAGTAAATGGCTCCTACATTGATTGAGTATTTTATTAAGTAAATCCATAGATAATGCACGTTATCCTCACATAATTCTTCAGTAATTTCATATTGTAGACTATTGTGTATAAAAATTGAGATACCTCCTCCTTTTTTGTCAACACGATAATTGTAAATATGTGTATAATTTGGTAGATAAAAAGAATTTGCCTCTACTTCATATTTTATCCAAGTTTCAGTGAGTATGATAAGATGAACTACACAATTCATAGCTTTAATAATGCATTTTAATTCGTCAAACCTTCCCAATTTACATAGGCTTCGTATATTTGCATAAAAAAAAATTAACGATGTGGGTGAAGTACAAATATTGTCGTAATTATCAGTTAAAGAGTGCTTGATACTATTATTAATTATTGCTGAATATCTGTTATGACATTCTGATTGTTTGAGTTTTTTGAAGTTTTTTGAAGTTTTTTTTATAATTTTAGGTGTTCCTCTAATATATTTTATAATTAAATCACTTTCGCCATCTGCAGCCCGTCGGGAAAGCTCGGTTTTAAGACTTTGATAATAAAGCCTTTGTTGTGGTGTTTGGTCTGAATATATGTGAATATTATTACCTTGACGCTTTCTTTGTTTACGCAGTATCTGTTTTACGGTATCAACAGAGGCAATGCATACTTTAAGTAGACGATTTTTATCTGCCATGTACTTACCCAATCTTATGATTTTAATCGGTGCTGGACATTCCTCATAAATAAATCTGATGTGTTTTAAAACTTCGTTTTGATCATATTCACGTCTTTGTTCTGCGTTGTCACTATTTATTTCCGATATGCCCGCCACTACAACGTTTTTTTGCCGCTCCGATCTGTCTTGCAATTCAAGTATAGCGGATTCATTAGTAAGAGGTAGCGATTTTATAGATGGTTTGATATTTGCCAATATAGAAGAATTACTCGTACTACGCTGGGTTTTTAACAGTTCTAGATCTGTTTCAAGATTTTTTATTCGTTCTTGCATATGTATGTTTGAATATTTCATGTTCGATTATTCAGTACTCAGCTTGATATTTTCTTCTAATAAGCTATCGTTAGTGTTCTTTATAGATTTAATTTCCGTTTTTATTTCTGATAACTCGTCTCGTATTAATTTTGCTAGGTCAGTATGTTGTTTGTTAGTTACTTCTGCAAAATACGTCATCATGTCTTTGCGGAAATCACAAAGTTCCGTCGATATATCTATGTCCATACTCGGTAATCTACGCTTTCTCATGTAAGCAAAGGCATCTTCACGGGATAAATTTGTCAAGTCCGGATTTGAAGCATTTCCTCTACCGTTACCGCGTATCGGCGATCGTTGTAAACTCATCCTTAGTACGTAACTTCGGTAGCTGAGCGTACTTCGGACCTTGGACAAGCGAGTCAAAAAATGCAACCGTCTTCTTTACTCGGGGGGGGGGGAAAGGGCCGCTAGCTGTGTTTAGGCTAATTGTTCACTATTTTAATATATTTGTTCGGAAACTATTATAAACTGTCACAACTAATTATTGGAATTCACTATTGTTTGCACTTATATTTTAGAATAAATTATACTGTGAGACACACAGAGTAACACGTCTAGTTCGATCGACCACCAATTCCATTTTAAAATTTAATTTAATTCAATTTAAAAAAAAATGTTAACAATAAACACCTACAGCATTTTTTTTTGTAAATTCAAAAAAAAAATGTATACAAAAAATATGCATATTTATAAAATTAATATATTTTATGATTTTAATTACAATACTTCAATTTTCTTGAGCTAGCTATGAATGGTTTTTATTTACTACAACTCCTGTGGTATTTTGGTTCATAGTTCATTCATGTTTATTCTGACACGACATATTTGTCTATATTAGTGTTAACTACTAACGTGATTTTATATGAAAAAATATATAAAGTAGTATTAGTACTTAAATTTATATAAATATAAATAAGCTTAACATGGTTATACATATTTATAGATATTTTCAAACATTAGCAGTACTTAGTTTTACATACAAATTTATTAGAAGACATATGAATTAAAAATTGAATTTAAATTATTTTACTTTAAATATTCATATATTATATAATGTTCATACATTAATCCACTATTTCCTGAACTGAAACCATTATATTAAACTTTTTTTTTCCAGCAGCTTCGGGCTCGTTGTTTAAATTAAAAATCTAAAATTTTAAGAAGTCAACCCGCCACTGAATCGTTTATTAATTGATCGGGAAAATAGTGTTTTCTAAGGTTTTCACGAGTACTACACATTGAAATAAAACTATTTTTACGGATTTAACTCGCGTATATTGAATTAAATTTTAAATTTACATTTTAAATCTAACCCGACGTTTCGAATGCTTTGCAGCAATCGTGTTCACGGAAAGACGAGATGGAGATCCATGGCGGGTTGACTTCTTAAAATTTTAGATTTTTAATTTAAACAACGAGCCCGAAGCTGCTGGAAAAAAAAAGTTTAATATAATGGTTTCAGTTCAGGAAATAGTGGATTAATGTATGAACATTATATAATATATGAATATTTAAAGTAAAATAATTTAAATTCAATTTTTAATTCATATGTCTTCTAATAAATTTGTATGTAAAACTAAGTACTGCTAATGTTTGAAAATATCTATAAATATGTATAACCATGTTAAGCTTATTTATATTTATATAAATTTAAGTACTAATACTACTTTATATATTTTTTCATATAAAATCACGTTAGTAGTTAACACTAATATAGACAAATATGTCGTGTCAGAATAAACATGAATGAACTATGAACCAAAATACCACAGGAGTTGTAGTAAATAAAAACCATTCATAGCTAGCTCAAGAAAATTGAAGTATTGTAATTAAAATCATAAAATATATTAATTTTATAAATATGCATATTTTTTGTATACAATTTTTTTTTGAATTTACAAAAAAAAATGCTGTAGGTGTTTATTGTTAACATTTTTTTTTAAATTGAATTAAATTAAATTTTAAAATGGAATTGGTGGTCGATCGAACTAGACGTGTTACTCTGTGTGTCTCACAGTATAATTTATTCTAAAATATAAGTGCAAACAATAGTGAATTCCAATAATTAGTTGTGACAGTTTATAATAGTTTCCGAACAAATATATTAAAATAGTGAACAATTAGCCTAAACACAGCTAGCGGCCCTTTCCCCCCCCCCCGAGTAAAGAAGACGGTTGCATTTTTTGACTCGCTTGTCCAAGGTCCGAAGTACGCTCAGCTACCGAAGTTACGTACTAAGGATGAGTTTACAACGATCGCCGATACGCGGTAACGGTAGAGGAAATGCTTCAAATCCGGACTTGACAAATTTATCCCGTGAAGATGCCTTTGCTTACATGAGAAAGCGTAGATTACCGAGTATGGACATAGATATATCGACGGAACTTTGTGATTTCCGCAAAGACATGATGACGTATTTTGCAGAAGTAACTAACAAACAACATACTGACCTAGCAAAATTAATACGAGATGGATGGACGATGGAGATCCATCTCGTCTTTCCGTGAACACGATTGCTGCAAAGCATTCGAAACGTCGGGTTAGATTTAAAATGTAAATTTAAAATTTAATTCAATATACGCGAGTTAAATCCGTAAAAATAGTTTTATTTGATCGGGAAAATGTTAATTCAGGAAGATTACTGAGACAAATGATCGGTGGAGATTTTTGCGTGATAGACCAGTCATTTAACCACGCTATCAAAGTAGAAAATAATTTACTGGGATTATCTCAATAAAAATATAATACATAAATAAGTCAACGGGTGGCGCGAGTATATATATTTTTAAACATTGTAACGTTTTTTTTTTAAACATAAAGGGATATAAAAGAATAAACCAGAATTATTCATATACAAAGTAGCAGATATATTGTTTCTAGTTATAAGCTATCCGTGTCTCAAATTTTATCCAAATCCGTTTATCCCCTTTTGCGTGATTGAGGAAAATACATACAAACATACACATTTATACTACCTTCCACTTTTACATTAAAAATATTAGATTAAATTTGGCAATTCAAAGACTTTTAAAAATCGCAACTAATCAACAGCTTTTAATATATACCTGGGAATAATAATATCGTAAATTACATTCAATGCAGAACAGTCCTACGAGTATTTGTCGTATATTCCGGTTTTGTTTAACTGGAAAAAAATTATATAGCAACTTCTCATATTTTCCTTTTATGAGTTAAATTAAAAGCTGTAATTCTCTCGGGTTTCAATCAGGTCAATAAGCTTTTCAAGTAAGAGGTATTAGAAATGTTTATATTTCATTTTCAGCTTTAAAGAATCTTTCACCTAAATAGTCCAAGTCGAATGCAGTTCTATAATACCTACAATTTACTTTCGTATATATATTTTTTGTGTTTATTAAATGTTATATTTTATCGTGATTATTATGGAACAATACTTTTTATTTGTGTAAAGCTTTGTATGTCTTGAATCGTCATGTATAAAGTTAAATTTAAGCTTCATAAATGCATTGAGAATGTTGCAAGCCTAAGTAAGAAAGAATGTAAGTTTATATATCTCGACAGGTAATTCATACTTTTCAAATATCCAAATATTTGTTTTTTTTTCTATATCTGCTTGACAACACTAAAAAACGCGATAGGAGTATCCTTCTAAAGTTTTCTTGTTAAAACTATCGCTGGAGTTTTCTGATTTCAATTATTACAACAATTGTTTACAATTGTTCACGCTATAAGCATGTATTCAAGACACTTTTCCATACATCTTTGTGGAACTACGAATAACTACTGTAACATCTATTTTTATAAGTATAGAACTAATACTTAATATAATATACTATAATTTTATGATTTTGTAGGGATCATATTATTTTGTTTTAGGTACCTATTTGTATGAGCATTTAATATTACATTTATATTATGTTCACTTCCTGATTATTTACAAGTGATAAATTAGTTAGCTGTCTATTTTTACCGTGTAAAACTTTTTGCACGACATAATATGCTGTAAGTTTTTCATTCATAAATTAATAAATATTGACTAGTCTGACCGGACAGTTTCACCCTCTTATAGAAAATCATGAAATACCCAATCCGATAAATAATGTTAACGAAATAATAAATTTAAGTTTATAAAAAAGCGTTCTTCTCGATCTTAAATGGCAAACTAAACAGTCTATAAACTAAAAACTCTATTAAAATAAAACAAATGAACGCGTATCATATTATCGTAGCTTCTATAATTAATTGGATCAAAACTAACAATGTTTGATGAGGATCGAGGATGTTTGTGAAACCACAAGGGAACTGTTCTGTAAAGGTTAATATATAAAAAGAGGAGAAATAGAAAAGCTTTATTTAGTGTTACATCAGTTAATGTAAGGACGTTAAATAATAAAGTTGTCTTTTATAATTTTTTTTTATCATTTTTGAAGCTATAACTTGGCCAGTGTTATTTTATCATTATAATATTTAGCAGCGTCATTAGATCGTATAAAGACTCTCGTTAAACTTTACAACTCCGATAAGACTTCTTGTGTATACTTAAAATGTCAAAAGTGTTTGTAATGTTGAAACAAATTTCATTGAGCACAACTTAAGATAATATTAGTAAATACTTAATATTGTTATGGTAAAATTAAGGTATTATATATACATTTATAATAGAACTTCTAAATCTTATCTTTATTGTACAAACACTCCATTGAGTATATTTTAATATTGAAGTTAAAATACCTTAAATCAAACATTTTTGACAGTAGTGTAAAAAAATAAAAACAGGGTGAATATTAAATGTAATAAGATAACGTTTCTTCAGCTGCAAACTGTAGCTTCGGGAGAGTTCACCGAGTCCAATATAATGCCGATGTATTTGCGAAAATATTTAATTTAATCTTCCAGCACAGCTTCTTGGCATTTCACTAGCATTTTCATTTTACAATTCCACTGTTATTGACATTTTTAACATAACAATAAATAAACCAAAAGTGCGTCTTTGACAGTTGTTTTTAATTTGTTTACACATTTTTCATGATTTTTCATGATTTGAAACATTTTTCCTTTAAAGTTTATCGTTTTAAAATGGCGACTGATATTCTTTGCTCTGTACGTTAGGTAATTGTCTCTTAAAATAAATAAAATAAACATATCAGCAACCAGATGAGTTCACCCAATTATTATATAGTGCACTGGTGTGACTGAAGACTTCCTTAAAATTAATAGATTCTGATGCATTACTATATGATGATCAAAGTGGAATTGCCAATAAATTAAGACCAGAAACTGCAGAATGGCGTACTACATTGATAAACCACGTAGTTTTTTCGTTTTACTCATCACAGCGCATTTGATCCCTTCCGACTGCACAATAAACAACGTTAGATACTAACTAGGTAATAAATTTTATAACAAATATAAAACGAAAAAATAATCAGTGCGGGAAGGATTCGAATTACGGGTTGGAATTTTGTATCGATTAAGTTTTTATTCTCTATTTATCGAAAATGTTAATAAGTTTAACATGTAGTAGTAGTTAATATTGTCTACTGCAAAATAATTTATATAAATATATAGAGTATAAGAAAATCAATACTAGGTGACATTGATTTTCTTATATTTTTACAACATTGCCGCTCGACATTAATTTAATTCTAAGATAACTTAATAAATAACTTCACCTAGCTTTGACACCTTCAAATATAAAAATTCAAATTAATTTAAATTTAAATAAGCTTAACATGGCTATACATGTTTAAAGATATTTTCAAAAATCAATATATTTATTCAACTTAACTTTAAATTTAGTCGACCCATCCATCCCAGTGGATAAATGGATCATGTCATGCCAAGATCGAAAAACCCATTCACACATCGAGTCCTTGTTTTTATTTCAGTAATATTATTGGAGCTTGTCTCTAAAATAGATTACAATAGTTATGTGTTTTTACTTTATATTCAGAAGATGCGAAAACGATAGAGTTACAAAACTAATTTATTGATTGCTTGTAAATATTTCTGGACTTTTTCAACGTATATGTAATATAAGGTACGTATGTAATAAAAAATAACGTATACTTTCATAAAATAGTGCAACTTTGTTTAGGCTTATGTTTAACTACAACCCTTTTTGATATTGGTGTTTTATTATGAATATAAAAGCTTGAATTATTTAATAAAAGTGGTTTCGAATGCAAATGAGACTGCAATATAAAACAATTATAAAATTTTTCCTTTTAGTAATATTTAAAACTATAGGTTACACGTGAATTCCGTATACGAAGCATTTGCATTTATGATTTTTGTAACCATAAAATATCCGTAGCTATAACTTTACTTTTACAACCTTCTTAAAAGTATAGCGCATACCCAAGCGTTTTAGCATCGTAGGTATAACTTATGCCAATATTATAGATTGGGATTATAATATTCGTTAATGCTTTTATGATCATCTCTGTCGGTGAATTTCATTGTCTATAAATAGTCAATTTTAACATTTTTAACAACTTCGCATAAAATTGAGATTCTACATCAGAAATTCCAAATTTAAAAAGTGCAAAATATTAAAAAAATATTTTATATTCAAAGACTTCATTCTGCTTTCTTCCTTAGAATTCTATATAATACATTTATTTACTCAAACTGTGTGTCATCTTATTTTCTAATCTGTAAGATCAAAAACTTCATACCGAGTCATAACGATCAAAGAGGTATGGAGAACATTGTGTCGTTTAGATGTGAATAAACCCAGTGGTCCTGATGGTAGGTATACCAGCTATTTTGCTCGGAACATGCGCAGCTGAGTTGTCTCCTGTACTGACACGTGTGTATCGCCTCTCTTTCAAGACTGGAATAGTGCCGAAATCCTGGAAGCTTGCCAACGTGCAACCCCTACCCAAAAACGGCAGTCGTGCCGATCCTGTCAATTACAAACCGATTTCAATAATCTCCATACATTGCAAGGTTATGGAGCGTGTATTGAACTCGTGCCTTCTAGCTTATTTAGAAGGTAACGATCTTCTCAGTGACCAACAGTACGGGTTTTACCGTAATAGGTCTACTGGGGACCTCCTAGTGTATGCTACACACATTTTAGGCGAGGCCATCGAGAAGAACAGAGAAGCGGTCGCCGTCTCTCTGGACGTTTCGAGGGCATTTGACAGGGTCTAGCATGCGAGCCTTATAAGCAAGCTTTCAGCGTACGGTATATCTCCTGGTCTGATCGGCTGGGTAACGGACTTTCCGAGCCAGAGATCTCTCCGAGTGGTTGTCGACGGGTGCTCCTCGGATTCCTTAACAATAAATGCCGGAGAGCCTCAGAGATCCGTTCTTTCTGCAACTCTTTTTCTGCTGCACCTTAACGATCTGTTGAAGCCCGGTATCTATGGTTATGCAGACGACAGCACAGTTGTAGAAAGATATGTGCCTGTCTAAAAGAGAAGCCATGGTGCAGCGTTTGAGTGACAAACTTTAGGCAGTAACCGCAAGGAGCAAAGCCAATATTGTCAAATTCAACGCCACCAAAACGCAGACGTCTCTTTGTTTGTCTCGTTGACCGCCAAAAGGAGCCCTTTTACCTTGACTCCTACTTTCCATAATGAATATGCTTGGAATACAGTGACCGGCTTCAGTTGTTAGGCTTAAAGATTTCCTCGAACCTCAACTCTGGTCAGTTCATTGAGTCCAGAGCAAGAGCAGCAGCAGCAAAGCTTGTCGTTAAAAATAAATTGTTGTAATAAGAATCTGAATAACCTGATTTCAGAGATACAAAAAAAAATGTACTCCACAGTTTTATTTTCAGCTTTATAAAACTATTTGTAATGACATAGCCAGAATGGTTATGCCATTAATGTTTATGATACACATAATCTGTGCTAGTGAGAAATAGTATGTGGTTTATTTTGCACTTCGGTTACACCCTTCCCAACTCACCTTCTCCTCACACTCGCTATTTTCTCGAAGAAGAGGTAGATGATGGACTCGACAATAGATAGGCATACAACAGGCGTTTTTTTTATAACCTTCCGGACCGCATCAAAAAACACTACAGGATACCCGAGGAGATACCAAAGCCCGTGTAAAAAGCTTCAAATATTGAAGTTTCAAATTCCAATCTTCCCAAGTTTTCATATTCATTTTCCAATTTTTCCGAGTTCAAATTATATTTTCTGTTTTCATAACTCTTGTCAAATATTCAAAATATACTACATCAAAGTGACTCAAATTTAGATCTGTTCCTTTTTGTGTACAAACATCTGAATTTATGTATATGAAGACTGTTTATTAAAAACATTCAACAAAATATATATTCCAAATACCTCGTTGGTTCATTTATAAGATGATTAATATTTATTTCACTGTTAGTGCAATATTTATTGCACTTTATGACACTGTTCACAAATACACTAAACTGTTTACCATTTAAACTCTTAACTATCACTGTTACACAACTTAGTCTCTCGATCTCACTCTCTCAGCGGTTTATTATAATTGTTACACTTTTATCACAATAGTACCACCTCACTACTTGTACTCCCAATTTCACAATGCCTTCTCTAAACCGAGCTGCGATTTATATATTTCTTATTCTTAGTCAAATCAGTATTCAATATTACATTTATTTTATCAATTAAACTTCTATACAGAGATTCAATTGTTTTAGTCAAATCAACAACTTATATCTTTATTTTTAGTCAAAACCCAACTACTACATGTATAAAAGCTAACACTACCATTTTTTTACAGATGGGATGGTATCATATTTTGTTTTTATTTGATTTCTGAATATGAGAACCAGTGTTCAATCGAATAAAATATTACGCATTTATTTTTATTTAAGAATATTTTTCCTCTCATTTAAACTTTTTTTTTCATTTCAGTCTTATTTCTAAATATCTAGTAATATTTTTTTTTACAAATATGGTATACTAACTTTTTATATTTAGAATTTAATATTATATGGCACACTAGATTCTTCTAGGTGGGTAGCGAAACGAACGGAACTGTAACTCTATCGGTAGAGCAAGGCCTTATCGCTTTATTTTTCATTCTATATTTATTTATAAAACAACATAAACTTAACATGACCATAATTTTTTAAAGATAAATTAATAACTAAATAAGGTTGTTGAAACACTGATTGCTACAACGTTGTTACGTTGTAATTTTGTCTTTAAAGTAGGAACATGAATATTTTGAGAACATTGAGGAGTGATTGTTCGTTAATCATTAATTCAAAATAAAATCTCGTTTAATTATGTCATAACGGTATAAAAAAATATAAAATATATAAAAATGTACTAATGTAGTTTGGCAACGCTACTAACAGCCATTTAGTAAAGAATTACTCTCCATTCCACGATTTATTTGTTCCTGTCATAGACTTGTCATAAAAACCACTAAAATATGTTTCTCTCTTTTGCTGATGTGGTTTTATATTATTGTTTCCTTCTAACTATTTTATATATTAAAATTAAATATTTAGTTACCTATATGTGTTTGGATATAAAACAGTTAAAAAACGCCTTGGTTTTTTTCACCATTTAATATAATTAATCATGATTTTTGGTAAAACATATTTTAAAGTTTATTACGTAATCACATTTTTAATTAAAATAATTCATCCCCTTTCTGATAAAGTATTTACATACAGACAAATAGTAAGGTTATACAAGTACAAGTAAGTAAATATACAAGAACTTCTCGTTTATTAGTAGAGGATAAAAAGTTAAGCAGTTATTTCTGAGAATTTTATGAAAAATTATGACAGACATATTTGTTATAACTTTAAACGTAACAAAGCATTCAATAGCTTTGAATCAAATGACGTAAGCAAATGTTTTCAAAAGAAATAGAAATTTAGATGCGGCACTTATATCATAATGATAAACGTTTGAAGACGCGTTTCTAACTCAGATTCGCTACTATTAGAGATCTTATGTCTTTCGAGATCACTATTAGATATTAGACACTTATATGATTTTACAAATCTATTAGTGATTAATAAAAATAATAATAAAGTCATTCCAGCCACTGGTCATTTCACTTTTTTTTTATTATTTTCTATTATTGAACGTAACGGTAAATACTCTCCAGCGACCATAGTGCATCCTGCAATGAATATGAAATTCGGCTTTATTCGAAATGTTTTTCATTTTCTAAACGTTAAGCAATTTATAAAAACGCAGCATATTTTAGAAATTATTGTATTTAATTCAATGTCCTAAGGGACAAGATACATTCGACCGTTATCATTGAATAGCAATCTGTGATTGAACAAATCAACAGTTACTGAGTCTTAAAAAGTATGGAATTAGTATTTAAATATTATAACTACTGTGAATTCACCGAGGTGGGTAGCGATACGGTAGCTCAATTGGTAGAGCGCCAGGACAGGTTCGAATTCTTGGCCGTGTCGGTCTATTTTTCATTCTATTTTTATTTACTTACACAACTATAAAACGAAACAAGACTTTTTGTTTGTGTAAAACTTTGTACAATGTCTTGAATTGTCGCAAATAAAGCTGACTCAAACTTTAGGAAATACATTTAGAATGTTGTAGTCCAACTTGAAATCACGTGTTGGAAGAAAATGGAATGGAAAAATCTGTCGCATACAAAACAGAACAGACTTTTAAATAGTAATTCACGACTTTCACGTAAAAGTCGTGAATTACCATTTGGAAGTCGTCATTTTTCTGTCACATGAACTCAATGAATGAAATGTAAATTCTCTAGTAAAGGTTTTAAATATGGTAGGGATGTTCAAAAGATTGGATTAATTATAAGTGAGTAACTTTTATCATATAATTACCTGGTTGTAAATGATATAAACGTCTAACACATTATTATGGCTGCTAGAATTATTCGATCTTAACTAAAAGGTTAATCGAGAAATGTATGGATGATTCCCTAATGTACCTTTAATATGAACGTAGGTTACTCATATAGTTTATAGAATTATGTAAAAAAAAGTTTTATTTACTACTAAAGATTATATAAATTAAAACTTAACTGACTTTATATTTATTTGTAGGTTATTTTTTTAAATAATACAATCTTACATTTAGGTTACGCAACGCATTACTCGTAAGTTTCGGTACATTTACGAAGCCGTTTTTCAATCTCCTGTGTCAAGAACATAAGGTTCATACGTATTACAGTGTTTCGTATTAATTTACTTTGCATTATTCATAAGCTACTTGTGATATTGTAACAGTAACGTAAAAGTCTAAAACAAATTTATAAACATTATAAACCTTATTCTTCTTTCAACTTTTTACAGTTTATTTAAAAACGATAATGACAACATTTTAAGATTTGTTTTTCTGTTTAAAAAAAAAACAAACTGGCGCTTTGAAGGTCAGTATTTTATATTAAAACTAATCAGTTATACTTTATGTTTCACATGTTTCTGAATTAGATTTTTTGCATTTTATAAGCATAGTTTTAGACACGAAAGGAATAGTTGTATTTTATGATATTTTATCTATTATTTAATTTGACCTTTGGCCAATTTTATTTTTTCTAAAATAAAATAACAACTCTACCAAGAAAACCGAAGTTATCAGCTCGAAGGCAGTGATTTATTTAAGTGAATGAATTATTATTTACAAATTATTACTTAATCTTATTAAATCGGATCTTATTAAATGCTGGTAATTATCTTTCAGATATTTATTTTTCTTTAAAAAAAACGTTAAACTGATTTAAATAGTTTATATATTTATTTAATCTTTACTGTGCAAAAAATGGTACTAAAGGCAGCCTTAATGCTAAAAACATTTTCTACCAGTCAATCCATAAAAACAGTAAAATAATTATTTAATAGTTCCCACTTTACAAAAAAAATACTTCCAAGTAGTAAAAAAAAACTTTTTTTTATCTTAATTATTTTTAATGAATAATTATTTTTGTTATTATTTTCAGCTGCTCGGACATTTAAAAATTTTTCTTTGGTTGTTTAAATATAACCATAACTTTATTTTATAAATACCAGAAAGAACCAGATCTACAATTATATTATTACTTTAATGCTTATTTCACAACGATTTCTTTCAACTGTCCCAAGTAACTGAAAATGAAAACTTGCATGCTAAACAAATTTCACAGACCGAGCTTCTCGGAATATTTGTTTTACTTTTTAAGAAATTACCTTCCCTTCCCTTACAAGTTTTTCTTCAATTGTTTTATTTTTATAAGTATAAAAAAATATTTAAAAAATATCAGTTGCGGTAAATTTTTAAATCTATATTATATAAATGATAAAAATTATGTTCTACGAAAAGATATATGTAGGATACTATTTAACCATAAGTTAAACTCAGTACAACATTAAATATTATCGTCACTAGTCCTTAAGACTTTAGAAATTTTATTCCGATTTCTCCACCATCAGGTCTTGGTTTCCTTACCATGGGAAATATTTTCTTTCCAACAAAAAAAGAATCACCAAAATCAGAAACAAAGTACTAAAGAAAACGTTAGTGTCGCTTTTCAGAAAAAAATAGAAATTGGTATATGTAGTATGTTATTGCCAGTGACTTTGTCTACAGCGAACGAACAAGCTGTTATGTGTGTAGGTTTGTGTATATAGATATGCATATACACGAGTTTCTAGCTTAATAGTAGAAGATAAGAAGGTAATAAAGTATTATTTGTAGTACATTATCTTATTGTTTTAAGCCTGAGCTTTAGCTTGCTTATGCTTATTAGCTTGATCATGTATTCTATAGGATACATTTTGGTGAGTGTGCGCAGGAATTACACGAGTTAATTCCCCCGTCCCCCTTCCATCACCGGACGTCCCGACGCACGGCAGGTATCCATCCTTTTGTTGTGGACATTCCACTTGTCCGAACGAAGCGCTTTGCTTCCTCATTTTTAGTGCGTACAGCGAAGGACTGGAACAACTTGCCTGCGTCGGTATTTCCGGCCAAATATAATGTGGGTGTCTTCAAGAGAAGAGTGAATAGGTTGCTAGGGCAATGCGACTTACCATCTAAGACTACATTCCACTTACCATCAGGTGGAATGTAGTCAAGCATTGCCCTAGATCATATAAAAAAAAAAAAAAAAAAAAAAAAAGCATCGGTTCAAAAGTCGGAAGCTTTAGTTATAGCAAAATAATTTTAAATGCAAATATCTCTCGAAAGTATTCAAAATCATGAGACTTAATATGATCGCATCTTATCGGTTTTCATATTTTGCTAGTTACATATAACATACATGGTTCCGGCTCGACGAACGTTATTGACGATAATACATGTTACGTATATAATTTTCAATTCACTGGTCATTTCATATTCCGTTTTACTTGAAATTCTTAAACGTAGCGGAAAATACTCTCTAGTAAACACACTGCAGTTCAGAAAGCACTTAGTGTAAAATACAGTTTTATTCAAAATGTCCCTGAATTTACTAACCGTGAAGCAATTTATTAAAGCTTAACATAAATATCTAAATTATGATATGTACGTTTCAGAGTCCTTAGGGACCAACCACATTCGCCTGGTTTATTTTAGTTTAAAACTATGATGAAAGAATGACGATGAACAGACTGATTAAACAGAAAAATATAGTTGGGGAAATTAATACGTGTTTTTCTTTTGCCTTCATAACAAAGATAAAAAATCGAATTGCATTGAATGCATCTTAGATGGTAGATCCCAATGTCACCATTGACAAGTTGGCAATTATGTATCACGAAGCCAAAGTTTCATCAAAATTGGATAAGAAATGAGATCACTGCACTGGTACATATACAAATTACAAATGCATTTTCGCCTAATTTCGAAGCAATTTCCTTTGCTCGTCTTTGTACATTTCATTATAGAATTACTTAAATTACTTGTATTTAATTTTAGGTCCTCCTAAAACACCACAATAAAATTTAAAGACACAGAATTTATAGGTATTAACTTGTATCACCTAGCCTGACCAGAATAATGCCATCCTCTCACAGGTATTCGACGTGAAGACTACAATCCAATAAATAATCTTATAAAATTAACAAATCTCATCGGATATGAAATCTGATTACCTAATTATAAGTAACCGCTCGGTTAGATTCACGGCAGAGACAGGCATTTATGTGATGAGCATAGATGTCTGTATTTCTGGGTTTGGTCGTTTATTAAATATATTCTCAGTATTTATATGTGTATTTCTATGTATTGGTTTCGTTGTGTAACACCCTTAACATAAGCAAATAATTTGCTTACTTAGGGGTTAGACCAATGTGTGTAATTTGTCTTGATATTATTGTATTATATTATTATAAACTATACTATAAATAAAGTAAATGAACGATTAGCAAGTTATTGTAGGTGCCATAATTAATTGAATCCAAACTAAAAGGATGTTTGCGAAACCTCCGTCACAAATGGACTGTTTTTTAACTACTATCTTGTTATAATGATTATAAAGAAGATTATTATAAAGAACATTTTAATTTTTGTATACTCTTTTCCATGACAACACCTCTTCGCACTCCGCCGAGTGAATAATCGACGTGAAGTCAGACGTTTAATTACTAACCTCACACCTTGCCATTTTTATTTCCGAAAATAAAAGAGAAAAGTTTAATGAACCTCAAGGTAGCTTTCAAAATTCCAAGAAAACGAGTGGGCAAAATGTTCAAAAACGAGTGGGCAAAATGTTTTTCTCAGTGGTTCCAACGGAAACAGCGACTTATTGATGTGAATAGACAATATTTTGAAAGGATATAATAAAACTAGTAACTTGCTAATTTGCCCAGTTTTAGATTTTTTTAAGAACTGACTGTGTGACCCTCGTAAAATTCACCAGGGTCGTCCAATCGCATAAAGACTCGTAAAAACATTCTCCTCTGATAAGGATTTTAACGATCGTATTCGGAGCATCTAAAGTGTTGGTAACTAATACTAATACAAATTTTCAGAGAGCAAAATTTAAAATAACATTAGTAAACTATTTATGATAAAATATATTATAATAAAATTATAAAAGGACTTATAATCATTTTTTTTATTTAGAAACTATCGAATATTTTCCAGTGATAGATGCAGTATTAAATATTGTAATTTTTACAGTATCAGTATTCCACACACAAAACGGGGTAACATTTAGTGAAATAGGATTGTGTTCAACAGAAACGTATTATTTAATTTTATGTGCCAGTACAGATTCTTTGCATACATTTTTTTGTTGTTCACAGACCACACTCTTATATTTCAATTTATTCAATCATTAAACCTCAACTATTTTCATAGTTCAAGATAATTTAGACAATATAATCAAAAAAGAGACGAGCATAACATGTGATTGAGGTGTATTCCGACTAAGCTTTGTTTGAGTACGTAAAAGTTCTTTAAAATTTATCAAGTTTTGATTGTCACTTTCATACACAGAGATGCTTTATTTTACCTTTAGCCTTCATGAGCGTTGTGTGACCTTTTTTAATTCAATCGAAGAATACTTTAAGACGACAAAGACAAATGATAAACTGAATACATAACAAGAATTCGGTTCCTTTCCATATTCAGAAAGCGTATTGCTTGTTATTACAAGCATTGATAAAATTTTGAGTAATTGCGGCCGTTTCCTCATCATGTTACTATAATAATATGACCTTATTGCATTAAAACATTGACTAATAATCATTGCTCTAAAAACTGGGTTATTGTAAACAAGGTCTAAACTTCTTTTTCTCGTTATATAAGTATAGGTATACTTAGATGGATATAGTATTTTGAATACACAATTCTTAAGATACATAGCAAGAATTATTCTATAATTATCGTTATGTTATGCATTATTTAATCATATTTTTTTCAGCTTTCCAATATAATCATTATAACAAATAAAAAGTTGTTATATTAATTTACTATTTATAGAATATCAATTTGAATTCGTATCTGTAATATAACATTTTGAAAAACTATTCAAAAATAAAAATCAGAATTAAAGCTGCTTCGACGGATTTTGAAAATAGAAACAGCTTTTTTAAGTTAGATATATGAATCATATTATTACTATTATATAAAATAACCTGGATAACTTAAACTATATTACTACTAAAACAAACATTATAGTTGAGCATTTCTGCTAATGGTGTAAAAAAACCATTTTCTCTCGAGAATGTTAGACTAAGAAAGCAATTAGTATAGTAATTTCATTTCAACAGTACCAGCTCCACATTTTCTTTTAGACCAAGAACTCACATTGTTGTTCCAAGATTTTTTATTTAAATATGTGAAAAGAGCTTAGTACGTACGTAATTTGGATATAAAAACGGAAGGAGAAATCACTTCCCGTAAAAATAAACATTCCACAAAAATACACACTCTGAAAATAGAGTGCAAGAAAAATGTTATTTGATAAAAAAGTATCATATGATATATTATACTTGAACACTAGAGATTTTTTTGGACACTTAAGTCCCTTGACGCAATACACTGAACTACGCAACAATTTGTTTTTCTGCATTGTTGTTCACTAGGTAATAATGATTTGAATTTCGTGAGGTGAAGGTTACGAATGAAATATTTGATTCAATCTGTTTTAAATTTATTTCGTATTGATCTGCTTTGAATTTGCGACATAGTTATTAAGATCAATAATATATATACGCATACCGTTGTATGTAATACTGTTTAAACTTATTACAATAATTAAAATCAAAATATTTTCACAAAATAACTTTTTTTTTTCAGTATATCACAAGCATATGCTTAATTATACATAATAAGTTTAAATATAAAGCCATTATCCGCAGTATAAGACAGTTACACCAATGCAATGGCTAAATTCGACTGAATATGTACCACACAAAAGCAGAAGAGCCGCGTGAACCTTCTACCTCAAAAACAGATATTTTGACCGAACGACACACCATACTATACACGGATTATCTGGGTTCGTAAGAGAGGAGCTTTGCTATAACGGAGTTGGCAGTTTTTAAGGGACTAATAATCTAGCTGGAAGTATATATTTCGTGTATATTTCCTGATCCCATAGTAATAATGCAGAGACGGTTCAACTTTCAAACGGCTACTAACAAGCATGACATACTCTCATAGATTCCCTCCGTTGAAGTTCTTGGTGATTTTAACTCTAAATACCCCTTTGCATGTAGTTAACTGACTACGCGGGCATATTAATATTTGACTTAGCGATAGCTTTGTCTATCCCAAAGAGTTGAGACGTTTAGTCGTCTTCTTGACCCACATAGCGATGTGTCGTCTTGATCTGATCTCCTGCTAACTACATACCTATCCCAATAAACGATAACATCAGACAGGAATGGCTGTCCATTGCATGTAGATGACAAAATGGCCCAACAGCATTTCGTAATTATTTAGTTTCCTTATAATATTTATTCCAAATATAATCATTTCTAAAAATCTTGATTTATTTTGAAATCAACTAACTTACTTATTCTTTTTTATCGAAATTGTATAAAGTTGAAAATAATATACCTTATTTTAATAAAAGGAAAGTAATTAAAAAAAAACATCAATTAAACAAACTTACTACATCCAATGTCAGGTGCAAATATTAAAATGTTGTAACCTGATTGATTTTTTAATGACTGTTTTTTTTTTCTTTCATAAAAGCTTGCAAGTAAATTAAGACTGGAAACTGCATAACCCTACAAAATTAATTTGGTATGCAAATGACGTTTGTTCGTTCTGTTTATCTCGAAGCATCTGATTACTTAATCCGCCTGTGCAGTAAATAACGTTGAATACAAAGTGATAAATATTGTTTACTGTAATGTAATTCTGAAAAACAAAAATATTTTTACAAGGAGTTTCAGACAATATAACGCCGCGACATCAATTAGTTAAATAGCTTAGCTTAGCTTTGGCATCTTAGATGTTATATTTCAGTTCACAACGCCAACTATAGCATTAACGTAAACTACTAGCCAACCTAAAACTTCATTGTGGATTTTCCGAGTCCATAACAATTTGCGTAGCTTAGCCTTTCCCCAGAAACCGACATAAGCTATGTCAACTAATCCAAGTAAGTTAGTTTGTCCGATAGATGGTTTGTGGTGAACGTTCAGTTTAACGTTAATTTGTCGCAAGCCGACTGGACGTCACCTTCAATTGTTAGCAGCTAGTATTTAGTTTGTTAACGAGTGGTCGATATGTCATTGACGAGTCTGTTCGACCTCATGTGATGCTACCTGTACATCTATACTAATATTATAAAGAGGTAAGGTTTGATTATTTTTTTGTATGTTTGAAATGAATAGGCTCCGAAACTACTGGACCGATTTCAAAAATTCTTTCACCGTTGGCAAGCTACACTATTCCCAAGTGACATAGGCTATGATTCATTTTCAAAAAATTAGGGATGATTACTAAAACTTGAATATTCTAACGCAAGGTGTAAAAAATTAACAAAAAACTGCGTGCGCTGCGAAAACCGTGAAAGTTACGCAAAAATGATGTTCTATGAAATTGTTTCCATAGATTACGCGAAAAGCGACCTACTCGCGGGCGGAGCCGCGGGCAACAGCTAGTCATAGTATAAAGACCTTTAATTAAACCTTGCCTTATTTACCTTACTTACCTGTATAGCATAATTACTCTCTCTTAACTTAACCTTACCGTGCGAAAAAATATTCGAAACGTATACCTACCATCTGAAATGTATACAAATATAAGCATGTAAATAAATAAAACCATAACTAGTTGGTTCAGTAAGGCAAATCCTAAATTCTGTGTACGACCTTATAGTCGAAACCGTAAGCCTAAGTTACCACTAAGTATCTATAATTAGCCATTACCATACCTTTTTACCTGTTACAATAGAACCAGTATGTACATAAATATCAACTTAACTGTAATACTCTAAAATAATATGTGTAACCTTATGTAAAAATCAATATGAATAAAATATACTTATAAGTTAGAATAGAAAAACAAAAATGTAATTTTATGGCAGCCACAATAGAATGTTGAGGAAATGATTGATAAATAACATACATAGGTATATCAAACAATAGAAAAGGGGGGGAAATAGTAAAAATGTAAATAGAGAAATATAACCTGAATAGCACCAGAGATAGATAGCTGCTCACATAAAATCGCAAAACACCTAGATAACAACATTAAACACAGCACATACGTGAAATAAAGAAAACTATACTGAGAAGCTCATTCCCTAAATACAACCTTCGGTTCCCATACGGAGGACACTAGGCGAACTACAAAAAAAAGAAAGAAAATAAAAAGGATCTGTTCAATAAATAATACCTATATATCAAAAACTTTTTACCACAACGTTTTATATACTCAGAACTGTTGAGTCGATTGTTAATGTATCACATTATAACTAATCAACCAAGTATAAAAAAAAATATCGATAAAAGAAAAGATAATGATGAGATTACGATAATGAAAGGGTGTAAGCTTACAGATGTCCGGTTTTTAAAATCATAATGATTAATAATCTCATAATTGTGAAAGTATAATTTCAGTAGGTACTGCAAGTAGGTAAATTTTTTATTTATAATTTTTTTATAATTTTAATACTCCAAAATTACAGTAAATGGTTTTTTTTTGTTACAAGAGTTTAATAACGTTTTCTTTTATTTCACATTTCTTTTGTATAAGAATCAAATCTCCCTATGGACCATCATAAAATTTTATAACTTTGATAAGACTTCTGCATAGACATAGCCCTTTTTTGATATTGGTATTTTATTCTGACTATAAATGGACATGGTTTAAATTATATGAAAAAAGTTTCTTCTCATGCAAATAAGGAGACTGAAACATATATCGATTATTGAATATTTCCCCTATGAATAGTGATTCCATCTTCATATTCAAACTACAGAGTAGGTATACATGAATTCAGCACATTTACATTTGCAATAGATAATATTATCTTCTGCTTGTGAATGTGCAACTTATAATGAAACACTAGGAGCATTTGCATCACTGATTGAAGCAACAAAACACCTTATTACCATACAATATAAAATGTTCTTATAATTACACTCTTAGGACCGCTTCTTCTATTAAAAGTTTACTACACGCGCAAGCACTTTAGCATCGTTGGTATAACTTATTCCAATATTAAAAACTGGATTCATGTTACTCGTTAATGCTTTTATGTTCGTCTCTATATAAAAATACGAGGTTGTATGCAACAGTAGATACACAGAGTTCGATGTATACCTATGTGATAATAAAAGCGCAAAGAAGTAGTCCCCTTTTCAAAGGAACCGGTAACGATTACTGTCTCTTTTAGTTGATTTCCCAATATTCCCACAAAATTTTCCCATCAAGTACAAGTGTTTGAAAGTAAGTAAATACACCGTGTGTATAAGTGTAAGTAAGTGCACGGTGTGTATAAATATATAAGTATAGTAGACTGTGTGACTGTGGGTGATAATGAAATGTTTAGGTAACGGTTAACGTTTTTCTGAACTATGTTTATTAACTATATTTAGGAAGCTATTCAATTCCTTGTCATTCTAGCATTGCCATTTAAACTTTTGATTTTCTTATTTCTTCCTAATTCTAAACGCAAAAAATTTAAATACATAAAAAACATATATTTAAGTTAAGTAAGTTAAGTATACTGTACTTTTATTTGCTATGATAATGTGTAGACATGTTTTTTATTTGTTTTTGCATTGTGTTAATTGTGTAATTCAATGTTTACACACTATTATAATTATATTAATTTTTCGGAAAAGCACCTGTAACTTAATTTTATTAAAACGTAGATCAGTCTTCCCTTCCTGAGGAAAAAAGTCAGGACGTTTTGCAATTATTGAAGAGGCCGTGTTCCGAAATACATACCAGTGCTAATGACGTCATGACACCGACGCCATGTTGCACTGGTACAGCCTGCAGGCCATATTGTACTGGTGTTAAAAAATTTACAGTACTCTGTGAAGACAAGCAAATGTAAAATGCAGAGTAATACCAACAGTAACTAGAGTTGCCACCTTTTTTGCTTTTTCTTTAATAGTCAAGTAACAGGTAAAAGTTACTTGACTAATAAAAGTACAAAGAGAAAAATACATATTCAAGCAAATAAAGGACAACTTAATTTTCTTCATTGTTATATTTGAAAAATATATATTTATTATATTTTATAAATTTTTATCACAGTTACACAATTGCACTGTATCTTTGCAATTATCGTACGGTTACCAACACTGCTGAGGTACGGACTCCAGTTAACTTTTTTATTACTCGTACACGAGTTGAGATATCCACTCGAGTCACTCGAGTAAAAATAATACTCGAGTCGCATCACTACTAAAAAGTACTGTATCTGTCACGTCGGCGCAGTCGTTTTGAAATTTGATCATTGCAAACAAAATATCTTTGTAGATTCAAATTTGATAATCGTATTTTTATAATAATTATTATTCTTCAAAATGGAAGGCAAAAAAATATCATTTGGATTTTTAAAAACTAAGAAACAGGATAAACCGGCGCTGTCCGAGACAAAAGAATTTATTGACTGTCTAGAAGAGAAATCAATCAAAGTAGTTGGGTTAGTACAGTAGTAGGCTTTTAAGCAGTTATTTTATTTTATTACAATATTTAGTGAAAGTATTAAAGATTTACTGTAATCAAATTTATTGTATTAAATTTTATACAATATATAACCTATCTTTATCTAGGTACTTTTACTTTTGTCATCATCCATGTTATAAGGATAAAATTTTAAAATGTCTTGTATTGTAATTACAGAGGAGAAGTAGTGGAAGAAAGCAAACCATTAATTATACCTATGAAAGCAAACACATTAATCACTGCAGAGAGGTTAAAAGCAATAGCAGAAAAAGTTGAGAATTTCGATGAACCCATTGTAGTGAAACAGGAAAAAGAAGAAGATCTACCTAATAATGAGTCTTTGGATCAAATGGCTGTAAGAGAGTTAATGGAAGGGGCTAAAAAAATAAAAGTTGAAGATAAAGAAGAATTAGTTGTACCTGTAAATGTTAAACCTATGTTGGAAGGGCAAGCGGAGGTATTTATAGTTATTTTATGGTGTTGACCAAATAAAAATAAAAATGGTATTAATATATTCAATGCCTTAAAAATTTTAAAAGAAATGTTAAGTTTACATATGTTGGTAGCCGATTTGGGAACAGTTGATTATTTAAACAACAAACAGATATATAATATCATGTATCAATTCTTAAACAAAAACAAATAATAGTAAATGCTTTGATTAATCTTGTTACATATATAATAATATTCCCAATTCCAATTTTATCAATTACAGCCATACATTTAATTTTATTATCTAATTTTCAGGCTACTTTGGATGATTATGAATCTGTGCCAATCCAAGACTTTGGTTTGGCCATGCTTCGAGGTATGGGTTGGACAGAAGGTAAAGAACAGTGAGTATTGATACAATTGTATATAGAATACATCTAATAAAATTCTAATAATTGCAAGAGTATTTAAATATATTGTATATATGAAAAATATTCATACTTACATTAATCTGTAAATATTTAATTTCAAAAACAATATTTAGTACATATTACAATACCATAGCCTACTCTGTTAATAATTATATTTTTGAGCTAATTATGTTAAATTTGTTTTTAGATCAAAATACAAACAACCTCAATTAAGACCTAAAGGTTTAGGGCTTGGAGCTGACAAAGTAGTTAAGGAAAATCAAAAGAAAAAATCAGGCAAAGATGAAGAAGAATTGTCTATAGTTAAGAATTCTTTTGTCAAAATAACATCTGGAAAACACAGTGGTTATTACGGCAAGGTAAAACTAGTCTTATTAGGTTATTTAACATTATTGGATTCAAAAATTTATAAACAAAAACAGCATGTTAAAGAAAATATGAAACATTTGGTACAAGGGCAGTCTTATCACCATCTCTTACATGCTGTTGCTTGTATGTTGTATGTTTACAACTGACAATTTATACATAATAGTAATATATAAATTATACAATATTACACACTCAGATATAGTAACTTTTTTTATATGTTCTAATTGTATATTATTTTATATAATATAACTATATATTAATATTACAAGGATAAAATTTTTAAGATGTTTTTAAGAGGCCTTTTAAATCTATATAGTTATTAAGAGTGCTTAATCTTAGCCGGAAATGTGAATGCTTTTATCAATTACAACAATAGTTCACTGTTTTAACATATTCTTTTAGAATTTCTGTAACACTGCACTATGTAAAGGAACCTCAAGCAAGTTATCATTAAGTTAGGCTAGTCAATGAGGGTTCATTTTATTTAAAGAGTTGCTCCAAGAAAAGAAGAATAGTCCACTTATATTCTAAAACTTCTCAAGTAAAAAACTAAAAACCTAACTAATTTATAAATCTTCAGGAAAAATCAACTTTAGCAAAAAACATCCTTTTTTGAAGGTCATTGAATTTTTAATTCATAATTCAATATTCTTTATAGGGAGTAAGCTTTTTATATATTTTTTTTTTATTTTCAAAGCTATTACCAGGTCAGAATAAAATTCCCATAGACATGAGAGCTGGTGATAGTAACTCAGCAGGGAAAATAAGAAAAGAATAAAAAATGAATGTGTCTTTAATAAGACATTATTCAAAAATATTTTCATGTCTAAAATCTTGTTAAGTTTTAAACTATCAGTAAAATAACATTCTTCTTTTCTTCGCCAAACTTCCTCAAAATGAAAAGAATGAAATACTCTTCTATGTAAGATAAGGCGATATCTTCTTAAGAAGCTCTATTGATCCTTGTAATATTTATAATATAGAATCACAGATATGTTAAATGGATGTAATATTTTTTTAAATTATAGTTAAACTATAAGCTTTTTGTTTAAGGTTGTTAGTTTAGATGAAGACAACGGACGGGTTGTCGTTGATATAATAATGAAGAAAGAAACAGTTAGCCTCAGTGAATTTATGATGCAACCGGTGACTAAATCAGAGTTTGATAAGCAGTCAAAAGTTATCAGTAAGTATACAGTTACATAAGGTTGAAAAACACATATACATTATCCATATAAAAGTTAGTTCACTTCCAAAGTTGAAGTTACTGTTTTATAACTTGTAATCAAGATACTTAAAAATATACATTTTATCAAGTATCAATATACTTAATAATGTGCTCTTATATGTACTTCTAAGAGCCAAGCAAATACTCATTAAAAAAAAATTTTTTTTGTTTATTTTAAGTGATTTTAAAAAGTTTCCAAAGATGGCGCTGTATTGATAGAAATTTTGCTTTTTTATATTTACATATTTCACACAATTTTATAATGAGGACAAACCTAACATAGTTATAAAGCTAGATAAGGTACTCAAAGATCACACGGTCATTACTTATTCACACCTACAGAGCTTCCGCCCTCAGATGAGTATGACTCAATAATTGATAAACTTGACACTC
The DNA here is from genome assembly GCA_959347355.1 of Napeogenes inachia. NCBI lineage: Eukaryota > Metazoa > Arthropoda > Insecta > Lepidoptera > Nymphalidae > Napeogenes > Napeogenes inachia. The sequence continues at coordinate 7,293,375 of OY365797.1, forward strand.
ATTAACCAATTTATAGCAATAGAATCCCACTAATTGTTTATAAATACCCTCAAATCTTAACAAAATTATTTACAAAAATCACTAGAACTTTAACCCTAGGTTATCCCACTATATGAATGTCAAAATTCATTACAATCGGATAAGCTTATAGATATTTAATACAATTTTACATCCCCTATTTCTGCCCCTTAGATACAATATTTTGAAGAAAAAAGTTGAATATGTATGTACAATAAGTTAATCGTTGATTATAAGGGGAAAGTTCTTGGAGAATAAATTGGTAGCCTACGTTTGACCTTGCGTCATCAACTACTTTCTAAAATTCATAGAAATCGATCATGTGGTCCAGGGGATGATGGAGGTGGTTATGTGAAACTCCTACTCACTAAATCTGACGGATCCCGCCACCGTTATAATGGAACACCACAGGATCGCTTTCGCACTGCCCCGACGTGAACCTCGAGAGGCCTCTTAGAAGAGCAGACTATTGATACGACCCAGCGGGTTCAGTGGCTCTGGTCCAACCGCCAACCACGCGCCAAGCCGCACTAAAACCCTCTCAAGGCAGAGGATTCAACGTTGAACCCACCACGCCCAAACTAACCATCGCGAAGCGCAACCGGGGCATCGCACTCGGCAACGATCAGCCCAGGCAAGTTCCCGGATCGTCTCCCCACTAAGCAATGTTCTGCCAATGCTTGGTAGAAAGAGGTCCAGACCCCTTAACAAGGCAGACGGCCTCTTCCTCAGCAAGAAAGAGGCCGCCGCTCACCCCGCTATACAACCACGCGACCACTCCACAGTCCACTCTGCCATCAGAGAAATACGAGGAGTGGCCCCGCAGCTAACCCCGACGAAGAGAACCTGCATCCTCCCACCGTCAAGCAGCGTCCAGTAACTGCTCGGCGGAAAGAGGTCTAAGCTCCCCCCAGCAGGCAGTCTACCACGAAAGTTTGTCCGCCCCTGTCAGCCATGGACTGGGCAAGAACCCCCATGGCTGACCCCACCACACCAAATACTAGCCAATGGGAGAACCCGAAGGTTCTCATTAACCGTTGTTGCCCAGGGCACCACGAGGAGGTTCCCGACGTTCGCTCCCCCAACCTTTCATCCCCTTTTTCAACTCTTTAGGGGTATTTGAAAAAAGTAACCTATGTTTGCCCTGGGTCTTCAAGTATTTTCATTTAGATTTCCATCCAAATCGGACTGGGATCGGGTGTTTTAGTTAAAAAACTAAATATCATATCATATTGCCATCTTAAATCACAAACATGGGCATTATGGGTATTATTATCGACATTAATAACAAAAAGATATTAAGTTAATATTTACATTTGGTTATTTGTTTTTTAAATAGATTTACTTTGTTTAATCTATACATATAATAAAATGTCACTGGTCCATTTCTGCACATGGAAAATATTAAAACAAAACATCATATAGGCCTTTATAAGTGCAAGAGAACCCAAAACAATGGTTTTTCAGTTTGTCTGTTTGCCTGTATGTTTGTGCACGCTAATCGCAGAAAAGGCTTAATCAATTTGAATGTGGTTTTCTGGAAAATATTATCAAAAGTCTTTACATAACATTTAGTGTTTATTTCATCTAAATCGGTTAAGAAATAAAAAAGTTATGTCGATCACGTAAAAGATACCATGCAAATCTTATTCTATACATGTAATAAATCTGTAGAGGAGTAGTAGTCTTTGTACATTGAAAATATTTAAATAATATTCCAAGACGTGAAGTGATAACTAACAGAATCCATCTTCAGCATTTTTTAAAGCTTTGTCTGTTTATCTGTTTGTCTTTTAGTTGTGCACACAACAAGAAAAAAAATATTTTCAAAAATTCATACACCTGTTTTTTTCATGTTGTCAACCAAAAACAATGTTTTTTTCATCTTGTCTGTTCGTCTGTATGTTTGTGCATGCTAATCTCAGAAACGGATTAATCCTTTTAGATGCCTTTTTCGGGAATATATTGTCATGGGATTCACTTTATATTTTGTTTTTTTTAACAATCGGTTAACAAATAAAGAAGTTAATAATCTCATATTGTCGTACCATTGCTTCTTACCAGTTTGAAGGTTTATACTTTTTACATACATTGGTAAGCACCAAGCAAGCAAATCGAAATCTACGCGCACGAAGTCGCCGGCACAGCTAGTACTTAATAAACTACCTATGTGGTTACATATTTAATTACACTTTTATTTATGTTTTTGTACATTTTGAAACATATCTTTTAATGTTTCAGACTCGGAGTCCTATGAAAAATATAAAAAAAATGAGAAGCTCGAATATATACAACATAATTCTAAGTCTGACGAAAGAAGAGAAATCAATGAAGGCTCTTCAAGCAAAAGACCTGGTGACAACAAAGATAAAGAACATTCTCAAAGAGATTACAGAACAGAACAACGACAAGAAGAAAACAGAAGAAACGATAAAAAATACTCGAATGGTAGAAATAGAAGTAGGAGTAAGGAAATTGTATATAAGGGTAAAGATAGATATAGACGACAATCCTCTAGCAGTGAAGAAAATCGTAGTCGTCATAGAAAGAAAAATAAGAAAAAGTATAGCAGTAACGAATCCTTGAGCTCCGATTCAGATAAAAGGAAAGAGTCCGTTAGCAGAAGACGACGAAGTAGTAGTGATTCCTCCGAAGAAAACTATCGAAAGAAAGATAAAAGTAAAAATAAAGTAAAGAAAGATATAGATAAAAAGAGGAAAGGTAAAAAGAAGAAAAGAGATAGAGATCGCTCTCCAAACTACAAAAAACACAGAAAATAATATTTTTTATTACATTAAAAAAAAACAATGCATTACATAAATCACATTTAATGGATAAATCAGTTCTCTATAAAATGCTTTTTATTACTTTTGTATATTATTGTCTACACTAGTAGAATAAAGCAAAAATTATTTTCTTTTATTTGAACCTACTTATCTCTTCAATTGGAATCCGATAGTACTTTCTTAGTTTTTGTTTCACGACCTCGCAATTCGGTGCTGTTTTATTCTGAGTAAATTAAAAGACTACTATAATCAGGTTGACGGGATATAATGAATAATCAGACAGATAATATATCAAAACTATGGTTTTAGTAGGTGTTAATTTAATATGTTCAATTATATACAATCAAGATCTAATAGCATGACCATACCAATTTCACGGTGGGATTGTTCTGAACATCTCGTTCAACTGCCATTTTCTATTTTATTTACTCTATTATTATTATTGGAACGCAGTTCCTTATCGCGCGTTGTGAAACGGGGCTAGACGGTATAAATTCTTACGAAAAATTGGCACGACATGTTTTGCTATCTCTTTCTCTCTCTTATAGAAAGCAAGCGAGATATTTTCATTTCTATCAATATTATTTTTTGTATTATATTAAATTGCTTAATAGTTCTTTATTATTTATTTGATATTGGAGTTTGTTCTTTTAGAATCAATTTGCAAATAAGACAGTTTAAATGAAAATAATAATACAAATTTTTGATCAAATATACTGGTAATGTTTTGTAACAACGTCATCTATTTATACCTTAGGGAAACGTAACTACATCTGTTATATAAACATATCTGTTATATAAACATATCAGTACAAAGTGAAACCGCTAGGTGGCGGGACAATAACTCATGAGTTTATTGATTCTCTTTTTTTAATTTAGCTATTCATTTTATTTACATTTATTATAAATTATCGGCGAAATATCATACAAAAATAGTAAACAAATATTATTCATTAGTATATTAGCTTATATTAATAATTTAATACCATAAAAATTAGAAATGTATCGTTCCCTTCATGGACAAATAAGTCTTTACTTACCTACATTACAAATAATAAATATTTTAGGTTTTAATTAATTATTTTCATTATTATTTTTAGTATTATATCAAATTGCTTAGTAGTTCTTTATTGTTTATTTGATATTGGAGTTTGTTGCAATTTGTAACAACGCCATCTATTTATACCTTAGCGAAACATAACTACATCTGTTATATAAACATACTGAAACCGCTAGGTGGCGCGACAATAACTCGCGGGTTTAATGATTGATTTAGTTATTTTTGTTTTATGTTTATAAAAAATATTAAAAGCTTTTAAGGTATTTTTTTTTATTACAATTCCTTCAATAATGAATCGAAAAGAACTTCGTTCCATCCGGGTGTCCCTTGACACCTCTTAGTTTTTCTTTTTTTTATTACAATTATACAAAACATAAACACAAGATTGAGACTCACATAATACTACATAAATTTTGGGTTCTAACAAGACATAAATAATTAAATATGTCAAACACTTTTGAATTAGGTATTTTAAGGTATTAAAATACTATACCAAATTATTTTCCTATTGAATGTCTATTGCTACAAGAATTATGTTAGATTTGCCTATAAGTAGGTTTCCTATAGCCTACAGCTTTCACTGAAAACTTTCTCAGATCGGTATACTTTTCAATATTCACCCTCAACATTTAATATGTCTTTTGCACCAAGATTATGTCAGTGGTGTAATTTATTTTTTTGAACATAAAATTGGTAGATAAACTGGTACAATTTAGAATTCACCCACGTCCAGATTACCTACCTACTCTACGCTACGCCACTGCCCACTGGATCTAACTCACACTAGGTCCTAGGACACTGCATTTGTCAACTATTTTATAAAGGTGGACACTTAAAATTGTGTTACCATATCTGTCTAAACAAATTTTAAGACTTGTATTTTAATTGCATCTAGATGCAAGTCTAGTTAAAAAAAACAGGAGGACATTATCAATTTTTCTCATCAAGTTTTAAGGTTATTCTACTGTTTAAAGAACTTTATTAATGTTATTGCGATCATAACCAAATTGGATAATACAAATAATATTACGAACGTTCCCAATATGTAAATACAACTCGCTTCAAGAGAACAATTCAATTTACCTCAATTACACTAATTGCTCATTAAAATGACTACAACCAAAGTATACAATAAGTCCGGTTGAAATGCTTGTTTGAAAATGACGTGAGTTGAATAAAATGCAACTAATTTGTGTTTTTAACGTTTCAAAGCCAGTTTTTGAACAAGACTACATCTGCGTTCTCGCCTTTCAATCTTCACCAAGTTATAGGTAGGTATTAAAATAGGCTACAAGACAAGCATGTTGATAAATTTTCATACTACTATTAATAATAATTACTAGAACATTACAGCTAACACGTTTATTGTAAATTTCAAAAATGTTATTTGAAATTAATCGCTAGAACAGGTCAATCAATCAAGACTGATCTTTTTGTCTTTAGCAGTATAAATATTACAACTATTCCTGGAATGTACCTATTTGTAAAACCTGTATCATTTAATATACATATTTTTAAATATATTACTTACATATGAAGTTTAGCTTTTGGCACTCCTTTTAAACTTATTAATCAATGTCTCAATTTATCTGTCTTTTAGTTTTATTGTAATTATAGTCAAAATCTATCTATATAAGTATTTTCTACACTACTTACCCTCGTCTTTTATTATATGAATATATTAATCTAGCCTACTTATTTGTGTTTCAAAATTTTAATTGTCATTGACATAATAAATCAAATCTGAATTGTTCTTTTTACGTTTTGGATTTTCACCAGGGTACAGATTTCCTCAATAAAAAACTAGTAACTAGTTTACTTTTGCATGATGAAGAAAAATTTATACTTTCTATTGACAACTCTTGTTTATTTGTCTTTATACAAACGTTGGATATTACATTAAGCTTTGTTAAAACAAAAACAAACATTTCTAGTAGAATATACCTATACGTAACAATGTTTTCTTACCTTTAAACCTGTATCACGTTAAAGAACTGGTATATAGGTTTATTTGTAGTTGCTATCCAATATCGATTGACCTTACTGCAATTAAATTCTGTACCTACGTTAACCGCAGCCATCCCCATCAAAATCTATTACCCATTTAATTAAGCAGAATCCTTAGATAGACCTCTCGTTTAGTGGCCTAAATATACAGTTGGTTGGGCGTAGGTTCCAAGATTACCAGTCTCGAATAGGATTAGTTATCTTAACTAGTGGTAATGGAATTGTAGAGCTTAATTGTATCCAATCAGATACACTTCGTATAGGGGATGTACCGACCGGGTAAGTACCATGGGAAAAGTGTCGGGTTAATGCCACATTACTTTTGGAATGTCGGCGTGAGAGAGCCGAGTTCGCAAACCCCCTCTCTTTCTTTCTCTCCGTCCTAGTCTCCTTCATCTCTTTTTTCCTCTTATCATTGTCTCCTCCATCCCACAGTTCGTAACAATTTCATAAAGTACACTTTCCAAAACCCATGGACGACAGTACCTTCAACATGGACCGTTTAACTCTGATAAAAAAATAACGGCATAAAATATACAAAAACATCTTTATGGACTCTTTTTTTGTTGTGTATTATTGTATATTTATTTTTGTTCTTCTGTAAGTTATTGGTACTACCATAAATATATATGTATAAATGTTTATCCTAGTGTAATAATTAGTACTGAGTCGACTGCCCTGTAGGTTACATTGGATTCTTCCGCGCACGCAAACACGTTCGTGATCAGCCTACTGCAATCTTTTCACCATTAATCATGTTGTGGAAAATAACTCACATTTTACCATTTTGTTTTTTAATATTTCTTACATAAAAAAATAGCCAATCTGAATGGTATTTTGTTTGCGGAAGTTTCAAATCAATGAAGGTGGTATTAGAATTGAAATTGTATTAACATATACCTTCTTTTTTGTATTAAGTTGATTAAAACGCTTTTATATTCACAAAATTATTTTAATATTCATAGAAGAATCGCGAGTCGGATCACATAGGAAGTGGTAGGCAGGATATCACATTGAACATTTAATAATTAACTTACAATAACTTATATATGTATCAATTCACACATTATTTGTGTTTGGTCTTCAATGTTCCAAATCTTCAGAAATATATAGTTAAATTAAAGTCACAAATGCTTAGGTTCGAAGTAAATTGAGTTTTTATTCGATTTCCAATAGATGTTTGCAATTTATTTGCGATAGTTTGTGGAGAATACTATCGGAAAAACTTTTTATAAAACAACTTTTTAACGAGTTCTGCGTCTAGTTTCATAACAAATCTAAGTACATATAGGTATACTGGAACATAAAATGTCGAGCATAAAAAAAAAGGACACGAAAATGTGTGAATAGAATTCTTATTGTAGGTACATAGATTTATTTGATTTTATTACATTGAAAAATAATTTTATTTTGATACATCTTTCTCAATTTAAGACACGTATTTTAAAAGCTCTGTCTTAATATATTACATTGATAAGAAATAGGAAAGTCTACACATTTATATCTTAAACATTATTAACATGAGATTACAAATAAATAAGTTGTTACGTTTCGTCCCAATACATTTGCTTTCGGTGAAAATATTTGGTAAATAAAAATAAATATATAATTACCAATATTCCAAAAACAAAAAGTATTTTCTTTTTGTGCACTCATAAGCTGAGTTTGAATATATTATTTGACTACACTTCTAATAATCATAAAAATATTATTTTTTTATTTATTTTACAAATTAATAATTATTATACATTGTAAAATCTCAAAGATCAATAATTCCGGTCATTGTAATATTGTATTAAATTAATTGTATAGTAAATTAATATTACACACTTATAAGCTTTGGTATAGAAAAACTGTAAAGTTCGAAGTTCGATATTTTTCTACTGATATAAACAATTAATATTAAATATTACTTAGTGTATAACCGTCTGATATTTTAGAAATTATAAAACCAAAAACCATACAAATTGCGAATATATTAAAATTGCATTTGAGTTAATTTCGAATGCAATTAAAACATTATTTTCTAAAATTTCTGTTAACTAAAATATCAGATGATCTTACCTTAATAGTCTTATTCCTATACACGTATATTGCAAAATGTATAACATTTATAACTATAAGCGTCTTCACACTGATCACAATAATGTACCTAACATCGAGGGATGGGGGATATGTTAGGTGAGTTTGACATTCAACTACTTTCTATTTGAAGGGCTCTACAAGGGTCTGAACACAGAATACGGAATCAATAACTTGGTAGAACAGATTTCGTACTCTTTCTACAATAATTAAAAGATATGGATGCTAAGTTAAGGTTTCAAAAAGATATCAACCTCATTACACATTTATTTTTCCAAGATAAAAAAGAAAACAAAAAAATGGAAGGTACATTTTTTAAATTACAGTTAAAGTTTAAATTGCCAAGTATTATTATGAAACTAGGGCAGTAGAAACTAGGCAGTATTTTTGTGCAAAAAAATAGACGTACGGCCATCTTTTTAGGTTAATCATCTGATCGTAATCTTTTTATAGGTACTAACATATTGATTACAATTTTACACAAATTCCAATAATTTCATATCTGAAGCTCTGGAAGTCGTAAGCAAAGTAATGGCTTTAATGCTAAAGCCGTGTTATATGGAAAGCTATTGCGATAACTCTTCCATATCACAACATTTACTGCTTACTATAACAATCCTATTAGCTTATGGAATTGTTACGTTACGAAAGCCAGAAATTTCTGAATCAACAAATCCAACCATATTAACCAACCAATCCAACCGCTTGACAAATTATTATGACGTTATGTTGTTTTGAAATAATTTTCTTTAAACTCAAACTTTGATAATTAGTTTTTGAATGTTGTTTTAAGTTTTATTCATTTAACGTTTCGCAAATGGGTTATTGCGTGCTGTTGTACGCGCGGCGGTGGCGGCCGTTTGCGTGCAATTACAGAGTGCGTCGAACACACGGAGTACGAACCCGCGGGCTCTCCCAAAACGCCTCTTTATATTACCTGAAAACAAGAAATAGGTTCAAAAAGGTAATGTAACTTCTCATGCATACAACATATTAGGAGAAATTTCATATATAAGTATATAATATTATGCTCAACAAAAATAATAAATTACAAATTTAGTTCTTTCTTCTCCGTTAAAAATAATTTAATGTCAGCTAAAACGTGGTTTGGTGTAATTAGTTTGTTATCTTATCGTACCATAACGACTGCAACATAGAAGGGAACCATTTACTTAGTTGTAAGCTACATAATATTCTTTTGAAAACTTCTTTAATACCCATAAGAGTATGAATCAAACGCAAATATGGAATTGATATATTATGTTTATATTAAATAAATAAAACACAATCTATTAAAAATGTGAAACATGATAGAGTTTTTGATGTTTTTTTTTAATGTTTCATTTTTTGTTGACAAGGAGGGGATCTCATGTCTACCTGCATTTTCATCATTACGGCACGGTTCGTTCCACGGCACTGGCCCCTTTCATCATTCGTCTTATTGCCTGTTCAGAGTAGGGTTGCCACAAACCCTCAGTTTTAAGATATTTTATAGTTTTTATAGTAAGACTTTAACAATTGAAACAATTAAGGAAGCTGACGTTTTTTGATTAATTAACAAGAATATTTAACAACTTAGTATTTTTGTCACAATACGAATACTTGTTATGTCAGAGTACTAGCGCTTCTTCGAATTACACTACCGATACAAAAAAAATATAGAGTTCTGAAACAAAAACAGACTACCAGCTTTTAACATACTATAAACAAAATAGAAAAATATTTAATTTATATTTCGACATCCGATTCAGAAATTGCCAACCCTATATAAAGGCGCACATTATACAGGGGTGGTATATCGATCTCTCCGCCAGACAAAACCCCAGACTCGTGATCGACCGACTGAATAAAGATACCCTTTTAGTAGGCGTGAAACTTTGCACTGAACATTTTTCATATTTGAAATATAATAAACTTTCAGGATCCTTTTTTCTACACTGACAATAGTTTCCTGAAACTTTCAAAATTTGTTTAAGATGTTCTTGTTAAGTTTTAGTTCTATTTTCCTTATTGTATTCATTGTATTAAAGATAAATTTCCAAAATACTATTCAACTTGTAGCATAAGCTACAAGTTGAATAGTATTTTGGAAATATGTTACACGTATATATGTGTAACATATTCATAAAATCATCATCATCATCATCATCATCATTAGACTTAGTTGCATACGTTCTTTCACTTTGATTCCCAAAATATAAATTCTGCATGAAATTACAAAGTTTTGGTTTATTTTTAGAGACCTAAAATTATTTAATATTAAAAAAGTTATGCAGTTGTTTTTAAAAATGATTATTGATTCAAAAAAACGGCTCAGATGACATTATCATTCACCTACCCTTATGGTAGCCCTTATGTTCAATGATTAGGGATCATCACAGTATGTTTAAGTTCACAATATCTTTCTCGCTATTCTATCCTACAGTAACAGGGTAATGTCTGTATGTCTATAGGGTAATGTCTATATGATAGTGGGGCTTAGGTCAAATGAATACTCTAACCATTAAGATAAGAGTTACAGTCTCGATAACCAAAGGATTACTTACGACGAAGGTAGGACGTACTTGGAACTAGATATTTAGAAAGTATTTTTTAATCTTATCAAGATTCGATGACACACACATGACCTTGGTGACCATTATTTGATGAATCAGTTAATATTCCTCGTTTTTAAGGTTAGCACCATTAGAACGAAGCACATTATAATAAAGAAAACCTATAGCATGCGCTTTGAAGTCCAATGCCTCATTTGTCAATGCATCATTATGTATTGTACCCGCCTATGGCAAATAAAGTGGAACTTAGCCAAAAAAAATACGTAATAATTTAATAGTAATATATTTTATTTCCGCTAAGCTCTACAAACTGATAGAGAATCATCTCCACATTGATATTGTGGCTAAGGAAAGGTACGCTTTAAAAATAAATTTAGAAATAATCAGTGCAGAAAAAATAATTGACCAGTTCAATTAGATGTGTCCAAGCTTATAAGAAAACTAAGACACGTATTTTAGACAGATAAGTTAGAGTATGTTTTGAAACAAAAGCTTATTATATTAGAATACTGTTTTTTTTTTATCTGATCCACCTGTCCTTATTCCATTAATTTAGGGTCAACATCTCAATTTGGCAATATATAAAATCGATTTTCTTAAAAGTTTCTACAGGCCGGCCGACAACCTGGCGTCTACACTCTTTGGATTGCGTGCTGGTGGAATTTCAACCATCTTTCACATCAGTAATATACGAGTAGGACTTGTATGTTTGTCCGTTTTTTTGTTTTTTTTTTTTATGTTAAATTACCTAAAAATTACTGATTTTTGTTGAAAATATTTTTTATTTGGTTTGAGCTCGAACATAAATTTCTGAAGATAATTGTTTACTTTCCTTTGTCGATAACATAAAGCGTATGTATTCACACACCAATTTTAGAGACGAACTTCCTGTACAGCTTTAGGCAAGGCCCTAGCTTTAAATAGCAAAATACATAAATCAGTGCAAGATAAATACCACACATTTTTAAAAGAATATACTTCATTCCTAATTGATAAGTGCTATTATTCTATTACGGAGTTACTAATGGATAAAACATAATTGATGTTGTTTGTTGCGACTTGTACTTGTTAAATTTTACAAATCAGTAAGTAACGTTATGTTTAAAAAGATTACGTAATTCGGAAATTCAAAAATTGTATTTGCATGCCTCAGTAGAATGTTTATGGATATCTAGTCACTGCTAATTACTATTAGTGAATAATACCTAATTTAGTACATCTACATTCAGAGCAAATCAATAATTATTATTATTATTAACTAAATGCCTTTAGAGCAATCATTGTTTATACATATTCAATACGATTAATTTTTAGTGCCTTTTTATCTTATCTATTATATAAGTAATATTCTGATATCGTAAAATAGATTTCTCTAAAATATCCCCTCATAATCATTTTCACACATCAGGACCTTCTTTGTTGTCCTGCTTCGGTAAAATTTCTAGTAAAATGGAAAACCCCCAATTTAATGCATCTATTATTTATATTTTTTTTTTATTTCAGTACTGACTAGCCAATGGATCCAAAGTCATATAATATGTAGTCGCAGTGTAATAAGCTCGATATGTTTTTACAAAAAGCTCATAATTCTGCTGTCTCCTCTCTTGTATTTGAACTAGCTGTAACGTGGCACTTACAAGATTTAAATTGTACATGTAAATTATATTAAAATATAATTAGATTCTAGATTATTTGAGATATGATATTTGATATTTACAAGACCACTAGATGAATTCAAAGGAATTATAGAACTCTATGTAAGAGATACGTCGTTTTTTACACTGATAACTGGTCTCAAATGAACAAACAGTACCTACAAAAAATAGAGCAGCCAATATCTCAAAGTACCTAATTCAGTGCCATAATTGCCTCAATCATATTGCTATATAGCTGTAATAAGGTGAAAATTAAAATATTTATGAAGAATTCCAAGGTGTTTACAATATTTTTTGCTGACGGAAAATATCCAGAAAAGTCGCAATCTACAAAATAATACGTACATAATTAATTATAGAGCCTTTATCTTGTAAAATTATTTTATGTAAGCTATGGTAAGTCATTTAGATATTTTTTTTTGTATATAAAATATTATATGTTTACAAGGTTATAATTTCAGCAACTACAGAACCGTTTTCATTGATCTCTTAGAACCTTTAATTCTTTATTTTTTCTTATGCTGTTTATTCTTGTCTCTTACAAAATGTTATAGTACGATGATATTTCAGCTTTTAAATACATTTTAACGTTTTTGTTAGATACATGTGATAAATTTATTTTTGCAGCGTAGGTTTTAAGATCTAGTTTATACTTATTGAGTTTTCTAAAATCCTGTTTTCATCTTTTATTTTTTAGATTTCTTAGACGACTAACACTGTTTAACAGCCAAAATAATCTGTGAAATAGATTTACTTACAAGGAATGTCGGTAAGTTTTCTCATGAAGTTCGTGCAACAGAATCATCAAGAGATAACAAAGATGATCAGATGATGATCATTTTTATCTTAAGCTGACCGTTCCATATCACTTTGAAACAAGCTATTATATTCCGTACAAAGTCTTAATTTATTGATTAATTGTTCCTCTTTTTTATGATAAAGCTTTTTATACTTACCCTCCATTTTTTTTCTTTGTATTTTTTGCTATCTTGGAGTCATTAAGTTAATGGGAAATACTTTTTTCCCATCCTTTCGCTCTTCGTACTTAGAATTATTTATTTATTTTTATAGAGCTTACAAAATAAGATCTTTCTTTGTTTTCCATTTTACCTAATATTATTGTTTAAATAAATTTTAAGGAAATTTAGGTAAGATGTAGGCTGTCTGACTGACAATTAAGTATCAGAAATAATTTCGAAAATATAAATATATAAATGCTTAAGAATAGTGAATCTCAACAAAAACATATTTTTTTTCCAATATTGTTATGACAGATTATTATATATTATACATTTCAATTTAATTATAATTTAAACAACTCTTACATTCTTGCAATTTCCATATGCAAATTGATAGTAGGTATACACGAATTTATTAAACGGGAAGAGATGTTCTTAAATAAAGAATATAAAAACAACTTAGGTACTTATTACAATTTCCGACACACATTTACAGAGAGACTATAAACATGTGAATCCTATGCTATCCTTGGAAGGACACTAAAATTTAGAGGTGGGTTATACGTATATAGTTATGGAAACTATTACGTATGGAAACTACGTAGTCGAATCGAAAATCGGATATCGGCTAGCGGTAAATATTTTCAAAAGCACTATATTGCTGTATGTCAAATATTGTATCCGAACACGATTCACGAATCAGTATCACCGAAGCGCTTCGTATCAAATCGGATATAACGTCGTTTTCTCGGTCTGCCGTCGCCTTGACGAATAGGAACTAAAAATCAACCTTTTAAAGAATTTATACTTATCTGCTGATGTATGTTTTAATTTTTAGATACTAGTATAATAAATAAGATTTAAAAAAAAATAAAGATATTTTACTAATTTTATTTTCATTTTTGTATAAAATACGTTACCCGCATATATTGAGTAAGGCTTTGAATACGATACAATACCAAGACATAGGTTTAAATGTTTTGCCTACGTACTCTATAAATAAGCCGAACATTTACGTCTGATGAAATTCAAAATATTTTGCAAACGACGTACCGGCAGGAACAATATTTCCTTTTCTATTAACCAAGAGTGTAGTTTTGTTTTTTATAGATTAATGTAACTTAAAAACTAGTAAACACGTAAAAGACTTCAGTAAGATTTTTTTTTATATTGTCTCAAATTAAGTATTAGCATTAACATTAGTTAATAAAATGACCAGTCTAGTAAAGTAGTCTAGTTAACCAAAATAAATAATTAAAATCTTACATAAGCATATATTAAACATAAACATACACAATAAAACTAAATAATAAATATAAACCTAAAAGTTTTATACTGTTTTAACAATCGAAAACAAATATTAAGAAAAACATGAACTAGTGATTTAAAATCATTTTATAAATAGTGTTTGTTTTTGAAATTATGATACTCATTTAGGCTTCGTCACGTTTTCAAGAGCGTTACTATTCACCGCCTATTAACATTTCAAAGAGCAGCTATAATAAAATAAAGTACCTGGTGGTGGTTACGACAAAAAAGTATTCTTAAAATTCCAATGTTAGATATTATAACACAATTTTAGAGAAATCAACATATTTAGATAATAGTTTTATTTTTAACAATATCTCCAACCCAAAACGAGTGGCCTGCAATTCTTTGGTGCTATCTCATTCTTTTATATACCTACCTTTTTTTTTATTTAGCGTTTTAAAAATGCGTTACGCATCATCCCTGCGGCCAGGAAGATCTACCTACCTAGACTGGTCATTTAAATTGAATTGTTACAAATTTATATATATTTTATGCATATAGCATTTACTATTCTTTAATAAAAATCCAGACATGGTTTCACTTGTATTTTTCGTGTTTATTTTTTATATAACGTTATAAATATCGGAAGACACAACGTGTCTAATATAGAGTTGGTTATTGTTTTGTGAAAAGGGTGTGAAGATCAACGACTCGGATTGTGTTCTGAAGCTTCTTAGCAATATAGATAGTTTTAAAAATTAAAAAGAACAGACTGATCACAAAGTATGATCTATATAATGCTGGCTAAAAGCCCATGTTCTAGATTTGCAAGAGCTGAAGACACCCTCGTCTAGCCCAGATCTAAACCCCCGGACTACATCGATTTGTAGTCCGATGTAGCCCGAGAGGTCTGAGAGGCCATGGCCTATTTTAAACGACACGCTTAATGTCAGCGTCTGTTAAGAAATCTTTAGGACAAACAGTTGGTAAATTACTTATTAAATTTATGGAGTCGTTGCCAGACAGATTAAAGGCTCGTCAACACCATGATTTTTACATGATATTAAATGTAATCTCATCATTACTTCATAAAAATGCATTTCATTTGTAATAGAAGTTATGGCCCAGGTTTAGGCACTACTTATAAAACTAACCTTACACTCGAACCATGTATTCATGCATCGGCTCGTCATAATTCAATTGGCTTCACTCTCGTAAGCCATGATACTCGATTACATTCGTCTCAACAATATTCCATTTTGCAAAGTTAGTGATTTTTTTTTATTAAATATACATAGGTACATTGAATTATTTGCTTATGAAACGTCATACTCTGCTTGCACCTCAGTATAATAAGTAAAGCGTAGTAGGAGCTTCATATTTTTAAAACGTAGGTACACTGCTGTAGAACCACTGACAGCTGACATCAAACAAAAGCAAAATGTGTAAACGTTGTCCATACCCAATAAGTCAAATATGAATTATACTTTCCAATTTACCATGCCAGTGGTGATATAAATGACCCAAATGGTCAGCATTATGTCATTTATAAGTGTACATTTTGCTGTTCTGACAACCTTATGTTTGTTTCTTTCATTATTATGTTTTCAGACTATGAAAAAAAAGGACAACTGTTACGCACAATTAAGTCTTCAAATTTAGGTTACTTCTATGCTTTATTTATTGTTCTGAGGTTTGCAAGGTTCCATAGGGTAGGTCCCTATGGAACCTTCTCTATAGAAGAACTGGCAAGAAAAACCATGGATACTCTTGTAACTTATTGATAAAATTACAATTATCATTTTCTTCATAATATTATTTCAGAATAATAAGAAAGTATTTAGTGTAATTTGCATATAAGTACTTAGATAATATAGTATTTTATTCCATATATATCGAGGTCGTTACCCTCTCAATGGCGTGACACGGCAGAAATTATAATAATATATACAGTAAATACTACTTATATAACACCTACACAAGAAATCCTTTGAAATATTATTACGAGGATAGATACGCTAATGTAAAAATGTAATTTACATTTTCGTGACATGCGTCATAAACATTTGTTGGTACAGTGTAAGTAAAAGTTTAAAAACATTTGTATTCAACAAACCTATGCCAATGGTATCACATAATACTTATAGGTACTCAGTTTTCTAAACGAAATGGCGTCTGTAAACATGCATTTAAAATTAACTGTCAAACTGTACTGTCACTCTCACGGGTAGCTGGTAGAGATCTCTTTTTAGAGATAAATTTATCTCATGTATTTTTAGTTATCCTTTTGCATTTTTTATCACTTAACCTGGTACATAAATAAATAAAATAAAAATAAAAAAAAAACTATTTTTAAACAACGACGCGTGGAGGTTTTTCTAGCTATATTTGGTCCAAATAAGATCGAATGTTAATATTGTATTTTATATTTGATATTAGTTCCAATTTAAACTTAAAATTACATATAAGTAGATAATTACTCTAATTAAATATTAAACTATAAGTAGATAATTAATATCCTCATTCTATAAAACCTTTTTTCTTAACAAATTATTTGCATTAGAAGAATCTTATAAAATGCGCAATTTAAAACAGCAATACCTAAGATTGAAAGTTGGCAAGCTAGAGACAAAGATGACGCGGTTTTGCTAAGATATATGACCTTTTTATCTTATTTGCTCTCGAAAGTGATATTTGAGTGATAAGAATGTGAAGAACAAATAAAATGAAACCAGAACGAATAAATAACAATAGAATCGGTAATTACGGAACAATTTAGGTAAACTCAAAAATAATCGTTTTAAACTGTAGGCAATGAGTTTAAAAGTAAAATTACGTACGTTAAAATTGTTACGTATATATACAAATATGTTTCTCACAGTAACGAAGATAACAATGGAAATAGGTTTTCTTCGCTGTTTAGTTTATTTTTAGCAATGTTAAGTGTTACTTTTGTAGGATGATCGTATTTCATGCTCAATTGCTCTTTGTATCGCCTTCAGATTTACAATGTTGGTATTACGTGTTAGCTAAAAATGTTAAGAAATATTCTTCGTCTATAATTATCGACAATATATCACCTTTATGCCGAAATGCTTTTAGCCTTAGCAGTATATTTGATTTATAATTTTAGCAAATTCTTGAAGTAAAAGGTCCGACGAATCTGACCGACGATGATCATAAAACGAGAAATCATGAGATCATAAGATTCCTGCTTTCAATGCACATTAGAAAACAAATAAAATACCCTCACATTTATAATAAAAGGTTTCCCATATATTTTTAATAACGTATTCTGTGTCCGTGTACATACAAATAGCTTGCAGAATATTCTCGTCGCATTTTCCTTTGTCCTCATTAAAACGACTGCAAGCATTTCATCTGTAATAACGAAGCCGGACTGATTTCTTTTTATTTTATTTTCTGTGCACAGAGAGATTTGAGTCTCTAATTAAATATCAAGCTGCTTAAACATTGCCTTTTACATAGAAAAAAGTAAAAGGAGGAAAAAGAGTAGTAAGATATTTGTTTACCAAATCAGTTTGTGTGTAGTAACGATATATTGAATTTATATTGTAAGACTCGCCTTCCTGTAAACCGGAGACTGAGACCGAAGATGTGCGACCCTAAAAGTCCTTCTAATCAAAAAACTTCTTAAACAAAGTAGCAACTACATTGTTTCATAAGTGTTTTGATGATGCTATTAAGAACAACAAAAAAGGACTTGAGTTTTTAGATGGAAATATGCATCTATGTTACATAAACGAACGGCATAGAAACCTCCCTGGTTTAGAAAAACAAACTTCATGTCAGTATATATATATACCTACCGACCTACATACACATATATATACACATATATATATATTATATACATATATAAATTACAACAGTTTTTCGCCTAATTGCAAAGTAGGTAATTGTCATCGCTCGCTTAATTAAAATTGTCTTTCTGATCATAATTTTGTTTTCCAATATCAACTAGTATAAATATATAACTGATATACTTATACTAGTAATGTTAACATAAATTTCATATCTATAATTCATTCATCTAAAATTTCATGAATTTCTAAAAAAAATCCAAAATCCAAAACTCCAGCAATTTATTTAATAAAAAAACTACCATGTTTAAATTGACATTAATAACAGATACAATTAATCTTTTGAATTTAACAGATTATATAATTTTACCTCGCTTTGTTGAGAGAAACAATTGTCTATTTAAAGACATGATTACTGGCTTCCGTTTCCAATCGTACTTTACTTACATCGTTTGCTTCGGATTTATTTATAAAACTTATTAATAATTCTTCATATTGTTATTTACTCCGTGTCTACATTTTTAACTCTTTTAGAATTATACTAAAATTTGGAACAAGTAATATCCTAATAAATATTATGTAAGATCGCTTTATATTTACAGATCTTTTTAAATCTAAATACTTGAGTATTATTTATTCACTAATAACTCAATTACTACTTAGTAATTTAATATTTAAATAAATAATAAGCAAACGTTATTTACGGCATAGCATGAATTTTACACAACATTAAAACACCGTGGACATCTAAAAGGAATATTAAAACATCTACATAATTAATATTACAAAGCGATTAAAATATTACTTACCAACGCCAGAGTCTTGAGATTCCTGAAACAAAGAAAATGCAAATGAAAATCAGCCTCTATGATGATAATTTAACTTTTGTTTTGCAGAAGCCGGCAATATATAAATACAAAAATGAATGTTTCAATGAAATAAGTACATTGAAATATTTTTGTGGATCGTGACACAATCCTTATATGAGAACAAAGTCAAGAGAACAGACAGACAGTCTTCTTGTTCTCTCGTTCAAAAGCAGCCTATTTGAATATGAACAATGACAGATGGACAAACCAACAGACATTTGAAACTGGTATCTCTAATATAGAATAATCTGTCGTGTTAGTGAGTTTATTCTATCGTATTATTATGTTGTACTTATAAAATCCAAGTCAAACCATTTCTTTAAAATAGATACCCATTGCACTTATAAAACGCCAGAGGTACCGGCAAATGGTAGGTAGGTACCGGCA
The DNA here is from genome assembly GCA_959347355.1 of Napeogenes inachia. NCBI lineage: Eukaryota > Metazoa > Arthropoda > Insecta > Lepidoptera > Nymphalidae > Napeogenes > Napeogenes inachia. Next base: position 7,312,828 of record OY365797.1, read on the forward strand.
AGAAACTATATGGATACTATTTGATATGATTATATACTTATATTGACAAAAACACCGCAATTCAATCAAAATTACAAAACACTCAATCCATCGGAACAAGTGAGAGCCTTTGGATAAGTGAATAATCCAAATCGGCTTACACCTTAGCTTAAGCTATTAGACACATCTTGGTTAAAAAGATAAGACGTTTATCTTAAAACATGTACCTATTTTTAATACTTTGCTGTATCAAAAGATATATATTATTTATTAGCTCCCGCAGCTATAATAGCTAAGATAAATTAATAACTAATAAACTGTTATTGGCTTAGTTAAGGGTAGAGACGCTATATAGTGGAGAGAGTGCATAATGGAGTGCTTTTTACGAACTTCAAAGATACGCAATAAAATTTTGTAGATAAATAAAGTGCACAGATTATTAAAATACTTTATTTGCATTAAAAAAATAAAGAAGTTTTAAAATTAAATTGTTACTTCAAGTAATTATAAAACAACAATGCTGTAAATGAATTACTTAGCTACGAACTCTAATGAAATCAATAAGCATATTTCTAGTTTTGTTGTAGCTATTTCTTTTAATTAAATGGGTATATATTGTTATAGATTTAACTAAATTGAAATTCTCTTATGAAATCGTTAACTAGATACTCTAATTTTCGAATAAACATATTTTATATTCACATATTTAAGTAGATACCAAAATAACCTACGTCTAATCACAGTAACATTAATTAGAATCACATACTTTAAGAAGTTTCCCAAATAATTCTAAGTCTTGTCTCAGGATTTTAGAATTACATATTTTTAGAAGATAAGCGACCCAGGTCTTATCAAAGTAGGATTTATAATTTATAAGTACCTTATAGTTCAGATGGTAGAATCGATCAAACATATTTCTGTCACAAACTTTGGAAATATTACCTTATCCAACTTTATCAGATAATCATAAGCCGATTGCTTGCTAATCTATCGAATGTGAAATATTAAATCCGATGAATTGTCCAAAATATTATTTAAATCATCCATAAAAATCTATTTTAACAAATTCCCAACAAAAATGAGAAACCTTCGGATAAAATAAATAAGATGAAAGGTATTGATTTGCTGTCATTTATGAAATTGAAAAGTACGAGTGAATTTGAAAAATGTGATAAGCATGCAGACGTGTTTTGCTATCGTGTTGAAGACCATGTCAGCATCGCTATCGAAGAAGCTATGCATTCTACAGCAGCACTACTCCACTTTTAACACTTACCGCCCTATCACTTCCAAATATCCTTATGGGGATAAATATACATTAATACTTACAAATTTGCTTTTCTCTCTCTCTTTCTGTTTTAACTCTGCCTCTTTTCTCGCTTGCTGTATCAGTTCGTCAACGAACTCAGAGGCCTGTCGGAGTTTCTCTGGATTATTCTTGAATTCCACTATCCTTTCATTCAGGACTGCGGTGTCAGATTCCTCTCTCATTTTGAGCGTCTTAATAATTCTTCAGTAAAATAGACTGACAGGATCTATTTAACACATTAAAATAAGCACTTCATAAAGAACTGTTCAAGACATTGATATCTTCGGGTAATATTTTTGTATCGAATTCTTGGTTTAAAAAACGATTGGCGGGAATATGAAATAAAAATAATTCATAGCTATTTTCCCGATGAATTAGCGACGTGCGTGTGACTGTCACAGAGCCGCCGGAGGTACTGCCGTCTGGGACGACTTCGCTCATGCGCTGACGAGAGTACTTAGTACCGAGTACTACCTGAGTAGATCAAATGAGATGGTAATCACTAAACTTGAACATCGTGGTAGGTGACTCGGTAGTAAAGGTTAATAAACACTAAATTGGAACGTCCTACGCTTCTGGTACTGAAATTAATTAACACATGACGTTATTGATTTATTTATTTAATTAAGACTAATATACTAAGTAATTAAGTTGGCTCTACATTCATTTTTGTTAATTAATGAAACAAATAGATCAACAAAAATACTAAAATTGCTAATAATAGCAATTGTGAAACTTTATTTTTTCCTCAAAGACGTTTATTATATTATTATAATTAGGAGGCTAGTATTCTGGGCTTATTTGATAACACAGATATTAAAACTACTCAGAAAATAGGTTTCTATCTTTTTATATAACAAGAGGTTCAATGGCCTAACTCAACTGTGCCAAAAAATGTTGGTCTTGTATCAAAGAAAGAAGTAGGTATATTTTATGATTTGTTATTTTTTGTTATCTCAGAAACTATAAAACTAAGTCGCTTAACTTAACACCCATTCGCAATATATATATATTAAGTACTTACCTAACATTCAACTCACTTTATGTTGAATTCTTAATAACTTGAAAAGTACATTTTCGTATTTTGATGCGTATTTTATGTCTATTCTCTTTTAAACATCTTTTAAAATTTACCGTCAGGAAGAGGGTGACACCAAAACCAATTCCTAAAGCGAATTAGCTTTTAACGTAGAGGGCTTAACTATTTATTTCCTCATAAATACAATATTCGTCAGCGAAAGTACTTATTACATATTAATATCTGGTTTTTTTAATAAGATTTAGTTTAGAAATCCTTCAATCCTAATTCATGAGGAAAATAAGCTAATAGAGTTGGAACTTGCTTGTCTGAAAATCATTTTGAAATTACAACATCCTCTCAAGATATCTTTAGACAAATAAACTTTATTGCAATGAGCTAAAGACATATGATACTCGCCATAATATACAAAATATGTTAAGATGGTATCCATGTAGGTACATTTTGACCATTTTGATCATTTTCAAAAGAAATCTAATAGATGTCACCAACCGGTAAAAGACAATCACGTAATGTAGAACGTCTAATTCACCGAGACGGGTAACGATATGGTAGCTCAGTTGGTAGAGTGACAGGACAGTTTTTCCAGAGGTCCAAATTCAATTATATATTTTTTTTGTGTTAAAATTACAATAAAACATAACTTTTTTTATCGAATTTGGTGTGGTGTGGGTTTATAATGTACACACAATATACACACACATTCTGCATGTTTTTCACGAAGAATTCTCATAATTGTAGATCTGGAGGATAGATAAATATCAGGAGGATATATTTCATTTATTTCAAAAACATAGTTCCCGAAGTGTTGCCGAAACAAAACCTCATCAAGCGGAAGGGTAACTTCTCTCATAACAATTAAACTCATCCCTACAGCTTAGTCGAATAAACTAGTCTACTAATTCTCTTTAATTGCTTGGATGACTTTAAGCGCGTCTTTGATGTCCTCTAAGCACCTGTGGATTTAATCCCCTTTTATTATATTACACGTCTTATGGAGTTGAAGCGCCGAATTAACTTCTCTTCACTGTATCACTTTATCTCCTTTTCTTTTATCCCTTACTATCAATGCCGAAATGTTTCTTTAAGCAATAATTTCATTACTAAAATTTAGTAAGAGTTAGGTCAACTAGCGTACTAATATAAAACTGTGAAAAGGGTGATAGTAAACTAGTATCCCATCTGATTAGTGGTGTTTGTGTCTCTGTAATCTCGCCATTTTTTTGGGGTCAAGTAGTGCGGTGTAGGTTGGATAGTGAAAATGGGTCATTAGACAACGTTGTCACTATTTTGTTCATGACACTAATTACTATACAGTAGTATAGTTAACCAGGGAATCAAGTACCTGGTTACCTACACGTAGATATTGGGTTCAAACACAATCGCTTCACTTAAAGTGTAAATATGGTACGAAGTGTGGCATACACTTCCATATATTACTTATTATATTATATTATTATACATATTTTTTCCACCTTGAATTCATACCAGAAAAATTGAAAATGACGACAAAATCAATGCCCTCGTTCGTGAAGGCCGTCGCTGAACCATTGATCAACTCTGTGAGATGTCTGGAATATCATAGAGTTCAATTCAGAGAATTTTATCCGAAGATTTGCACATGAAAAGGGTTGTAGCGAAATATCCCGCGCCTTTTCAATTTTTGACTTAAAACGCCAAGACACCGATTGTCCACACACCGGTCTACCCCCGGTGACTTTTTTGGTCCCACCAGATTCAAAAAGAAATATGAAAAGAAAGCGTTTTACCGCTGTGGAGAAGGTGAAACAAAAATCACTGGAAAGCTTAAAGAACATCCGATTGAGTGAATTTAAAAAATGTTTTGAAAAATGAACAATAATCGTTTGGAAAAGTGCGTTGTCGTCACTGGTGAATTCTTTGAAGGTGATCAAATTTGATTTTAAAATATTGAGAAATATGATTGAAATTATGACGAACTTTCCGTTTTATTTTGTCTCCGTAGAATTACAACCAAAGCAAAAATAATTAAATAAAATTTATTTAAAAAAAAAATATTAATAATTTAAAAAAGCAGCTATTTAAGTTCCAATTATACAATAAAATCACATGTTAAAAGATACCAGAAGGAATAAGGGCCTAAAACATACCACAATCGATACACCTAAAACAAAAGATCGCATGACCGGTGCGAATGTTTTATTTTTACTAAAAGTAGATACATATTTGTTATACCCAGCTTCTCATCCGTGTTGTACTTTTATGGCTTTTATGACTACATTGGTTTCAAAGAACAAATAGTCATAAAAGATTATAGAACCGTTCACATTTCTACTGTTAGCTGAACCAAAATAGAATAAACATGTTGCGAAAGTCATGCTTTCAACGTTCTTGGGAATAGTAAAATATATAATCATTAAATATAATAAAATATTTTATGTATAATACAATAAAAGAGGATTCTCGTGTTTCCTACATCAACTTTAAAATTTCTTTACCTAGTAAATTTAAAATATTTAAAATACATGCAAGCCTTAGTTGTTTTAAGTAAGATAAATTGTCGAAATCTTTTGTATTAAAATAAATACATCTATTAATTGATAGTAGGTAGCTTGTTTTGGTGATGGGGATCAAAATAATAATGGAGGACCGAACTGATACTTTTATGTCGATACAAGATAAAATAAATAATTCTTTTTGTTTTTCTTTTTTTGGAAAATATATTTTTTTATAGAATAAAAATTAGAATGGAATGAAATGAAACAAACGAAAGCGAAAGGGGTTTTGTAACATTATAATATTAATAAAGAAATAAATACAATTGTTATATTGTTTACGTTCATCACATAAACATAATTAACTCGAAAGGTTTTTGGGCTTGGTAAATAAATTTTAAACGCACGTTTTTATGTAAGTGATAGTAAATTATCGCGCTCTCCTAAATTAGTTTATAAATACAGGTGTAAATGTGAAAAACAAGATTTAATTTTCTTTACCAATCACACTGAGTTTCAAATAAACGGCAATATTATATAACTACATAAAACACGCTATTTTCAGAGCTTGAAGGTGACGGTCAGGCGTATATTTGTAGTTTTTAATTATTTAGGTCGTTGATCAGGCGCAGGGGGACACGGATTATTTGGAGGTTCAGGAGGACAATTAGAATAGGGAGGATCAGAAACATATTCGTAGTAACAATGGCCGTCCCACCACCAAGGTGGGCCAGGCGTTGGTGCGAAGCTGAAGGTTACCTGAAAAGCAATTCTAAAGTAAACGAAGGCACTATGTGGTAAATCAATTATTACTAACTCGTAACTACAGTATATTTTCAGAGTCTCTTAAAAAAATGTAAAATCTAGCCTCTAGGTTTGTTATGGTAAATCCCAAGATATCCCACTAACCAAACCAAACCGTTGGTTTTTAGTAGGCAGCGATAAAAAAAATTGCAAGCGGAAGCGAGACCAAGCTTGAGAAAAAGCAATTTGCAGAAACTTACTTACTCTACTTATAGAGAAAGAAAGTTTGCGATACTAATGACGTGATACTAACTTTTCGTTAATATTTATTATTCAATATGAAATATTTAATAATATAGAATACTAACAGTGTCAGGTCGTAATCCACCGATTTCAACTTTCTTTGTTGGGTCTTGATTTAATGGTGGTCCTTCGGCTACTGGTGCTACTACAGGTGGCTGTACTGAATGAAAAGAATTTCGTCGACAATAGTATTTGTCAGAGTAACCTGTGTCCGGCCCTCTGGGAATATCAGGTGGTGGTATAGTTCTTGGTGCAATCATCGGTGTAAAACGACCGTGAAGGTTGTGCTGCCTTCCGAGTAAAAATTCTCTTAATTTTCGTAAACCATAAGACACATCTCTAAAGTTATATTTAGACATATTTTACGTTTTTAAATAAAATAATGAAAACAGCTCCGTAGTGACATGTGACAATACGACAATAAGCTTAACGACGGAGTGCTTCAATGACTGTTATTTAATACTTTTTAATTTATATACATATAATTGTTGGCTGTATATTTTCAAAAAAATGCTGTAGTGATAATGTAAGGTAATATTTGAAAAATAAAAAAAGATATATTCAGGGTTATTTGTAATTAGTTGGCCACCTATTGCAGGCGGCCTCTTTGCATCAATCCCAGCAACATTGGTTCTACGACTTTTTAAAAATCTTGTTTAACAACACAAAACAACTCTTTTACTTATAACTCTGTATTTTGTAAGAAGTGCTTAAAAGGTCAACGCCCCGCCCGGGCGCCATACCTACGCTCAGAGTTAATGTCAGTTCAGAGGCAACGAATAAATTTTGTATGAGAAAAAGTCGTAGACCAAAATTTGTAAAGCTTTACATGTTAGATTAAAAAAAAGAATAAATTTAAATGATTTGGTTAAAAAAGACGGGGGATAACACATAAATAATATTTTTTTAACGTGACAATATTTTAAGGTATTGTATTGTTTATTAAAATAATGGGCTATGAAAAAATAACATGTATTACGTAAACTTGTGGATTTGTATTAAAACATAATTTTCACTTGCTTTCACAAATTTATAAGGAATTTATTTTATATTTATTGGGAGAATATTTTTGTAATTAACTAAACATTGGAATAGCCGGTGAAGGTATCCAATTGTCAAGGTATCTAATGTCATACGCTCCATTATCCCGCGGTTTTCTTTATTGTCAAACTAAAGTCGCGAAGTAAAAACTGTAAACTTACTTTGAAATGTGTTATATTTTTTAAATCTTTTAATTGTTTTCTAAGGTTTTATACAGCAACGTTTAGTGTCGCTGTATAGTCCAAGTGCAGCATTTTTGAAACATGAAAACCCCAAAGTCATCAGACAGTGAAGAAGTAACACCTTCGAAAAAAGTTTTAAAACAAGCTCGTCTTCCATTTAAGTTAATAAGTGATGTGTCTCCGAAATCTATAACTCCTCCATCTAGAAAACGAAAGTTATCTATCCCTAAACCTGAACCAGTTTCTAAAATTGGCAAAATTACAAAGGAAAATGATTTATCAGAAGAAACTATATTAGTTACTGACGATGATAGTAATGAAAGCGTATCAGAATCAAAAGTCGTTAAAACACTCAATCCATTAGTAAAATTAGTAGATATTGCTAGAAAGAAAAAGTTACAAAAATCAAAAAATTCCAAGAAAAAGAAAAACGCACTTAAAGAAATAAATAGAGTTTCTAATGGATTAGATACTCAAACTGACAAAAATGGATCTCCTGCATGCGAAGTACAAGATAAAGAAGCGGAAATAGTGGAAGTGATGGATGTTGATGAAATTGAATCTATGGAAACAGTTAGAATAGATCAAGTGGAGAGTGAAGGTAAAGAAAGTGCTGAAGATATAGAAAATACTGTACAAGATACAGAAAGTAATTTTAACACCAAGATTTTGAGTGGAGAAGAAAAAGATTCAGAATTATTATCCTCTGAAAATAAAGAAAAGTCAGATTCAAAAATTGATGATGATGAATCAGTTAATAAAAACATCAAAGAAAATAAATCTAAACTGAGTGTTTCTCCAAAACTAAGTGAAAGAAACAAAGCTAAAATAGAGGATAACAATCTAGACATTTCTCAGGTCAGTAACTGTGATGATTCACTAAGTTCAAACCCATCCACACCAAGAAGATCAGCAAGGAATATATCATTAACAAATAGTCAAGGAGATATATCTGTTAGTGAAACCGCTAATACTAGCATTACTCCCAAACAAGTAAGTGTGACTATTATCATTGTTCTTGGTATATATTTTAATTGATAAAAATACATTATTACATAACTAGCTTTTGCCTGCGGCTTCGCACATGTTAAATTCTTAGTAAAACAATTCCCCTTTTCCTTTTATTTTGTATTGGCTTCTTTATGACTTGTTTTAAGTGATACAATGAAAATTATGACATCGGCAGATATTTAAAGTTAAGGAAATGAAAGATAAGGATACAATAAAAAAAATTACAGTACCTAATACTGTATTTTTTTTAACCTCTTTTTGTTTTAATTAAATGTCACAATTTAAATACTTTTTAAACATTCATAGAGTTCAGCCAACATTTGCAATGTAAGTGCAAAAAAATGTGTTTGTTTAAGACTTGGCATTAGAAATCTTGAAATTAACAGTAGTTCTCTATAATATTAAGAATGTTATTATACTTATAAACCTTTCTCTTGAATCACTCTATCTATTAAAAAAAACTGCATTTCAACTGCAACTGCAGAATCTGTTGTGTAATTTTAAAGATCAAAGCATACATACAAACATAGGGATAGATGCGGGATGCAACTTTGCTTTATACCATGTAGTGATTTAAGCAATGTGTTATACAACATAATTGTAAGTACAAGTTCACATAGTCATGAGACTATATTGCTTATTTTCTTCTAAGTATTACATGTATTTTATGTATATATTATAAGGAAATCATAAAAAATAAATAAATGCAAAACATTGAAATTTGGCAGCTACAAAAGAAGCTGGAGTCGGCTAAAAAAAAAGAAGAAAGGGAAAAAGAAAAAATAGAAAGGGAGAAAAAAAGGCAACAAGAAAAAGAAGACAGGGTTAAACAAAAACAAGAGAAGGATGAACAAAAGAAAAGAGAAAGAGAAGAAAAAGAAGAGGCTAAGAGAAAGGAAAGAGAAGAAAAAGAAGAACAGAGAAAAAAGGAGAAAGAGGAGAAAGACAAACAAAAAGAACTTGAAAAAAGTAAGTTAATCATTAATATATTTTATATTCGTTATTATAATAATAATACTACTTTAATTAGAACATGAATAAGTTGAGTAATTAGTAACAGGTTTGAAAATATCTATAAACATGTATAGCTATATATTAAAGTTATTTAAATTCAAACCTACAACTCGGTTTCTTAATATATTGGTAACATATTAATTATCCTATGATAGACACATACTGAATAAACACTATTAAAATAAAGAAAACTGCATATTACACATGCATACTAGGAACCTAATGAAATACATAAATTAAATAAAATTAAAACAACATTAGCTAATTTTGGGATATAATATTAACATTTTAACTTCATTAAGACTTGACCAAAAAGCTTTTGAAGATGGTAATTTGTAGGCTGCTTTGATTACAAGATTTATAGTCTAAATATTGTTATTTTAACACAATCGGCAAATATACAGACTAACATAATGCATCTAAAAGCTATTGGCGTTCTTTCTTAGTATCAATGTTGTCTTTGAAGTTGCATGTTGCCCAAAATATTAAACTTTATGACCTCTTTAAACTTCTACTCTATTTAAAAATATAGGCAATGGGTTGTTGTAGAATTTCCTCCAAATAAAAATATAATCCATCTATTTGTCTAAAAGTTCTCGTAACAGAGGATTTTTTTGGTTCAGCAGCACCATGTCATACTTGTAGCTAATATTGCTTATACAGATATTGTCAATTTATTATCAAACTCTTATGCTTCATAGCGGACAGATGATATTGTCCACATTCAGATTAAAAAGCTTTGTGTTTAAAACTTGAATATTATTATACTTTATAACCCCTTTTGAATATAGTTAATTAGTTAAATCTGTTGTATTTTAATTTAAATTTGTTTAAGACAAAAAAGAGTTCTTGGAAATATAACTAAAATACTTTTCAGAGTTAAGAGAAGAAAAGGAAGACCAAAAGCGTAAAGAGAAAGAAGAAAAGGAAGAACAACGAAAAAAAGAGAAGGAAGCAAAAGAAGAAGAAAAAAGAAAGAAACAAGAAGTTTTAGAACAAGAGAAACTAGAGCAAGAACAGAAAAAAAAGAAGGCAGCCGAAGCATTTGCTAGTTTTTTTGTTGCAAAGCAAAAAAGTGAAAAGGATCAAGTGACTATGGGAGTTATTAGCAAGAATAACATGCTATCAAGTTTTACAATAAAATCTGATATGAGATTAGCACCAATTGTAAGAGTAGATTTGGATGAGGATTGTAAGAAGGTATTGGATAAGCTTCTGTTAAAACAAAATGTTCCTGAACCTGCCTTGTACATAAAAAGTTTGAAGGGAAGGAAACCATTATCAAATGAGAAAACCTGGCCGCCATGTGATAAAAATGATGATGACGTTATGATAATTGGTAAGGTGTTGTTCATTATATATATTTTCTTGGCCTAAATTACAAACACTTTCATGTACAAAAACATAATAATATCTTTTAGATGATGATTTACCGCCAGCTGATGGTGTTGGTGAGATAATTTCAAGTGACGCAGTAATTTGCGAAAAACTTCGCCCAAAACTTTTGTCATTTCATGAGAATAGGCGACCTCCATATTGGGGCACCTGGAGGAAAAAAAGCATGTGTATAAAACCAAGGAATCCTTTTAAAACCGATCAGGTAATTTAATTGATTTTTACTTCATTCACTTCTACATACAGGACTTAAAAATTTGAAGTGAAGATTAATAATTTGTTGACCTGTTGAATATTCATCTTTTGAAGAGTTTAAGTGATGGTACAAAAAATTTAATGGTTTAAATATAAGTAGACATTGATTGTCTTAAGTTTTAAATATAAAAAATATATGTATCTTATTAAACAAAATATTTTTTTAGAAGCTCTTAGATTATGAAGTAGACAGTGACGACGATTGGGAGGAAGAACAAGAAGGAGAGAGTATTGACGGCAGTGCAGCCGGGAGTGATGATGAACAGGATGGAGATGAATATGAGGTGGACAATGAGGTATTTGTTCCTCATGGCTACTTAAGTGACGAGGTTTGTAACAAAAAATTGTATATCATTAAATATTTACAGTATACCATAAAAAATAGATGTTTCAAAACATACCACTAGATGTTTCCAAAGTTAACCAAAATGCATTGTTTACACTTTTTACAACACATAAAACTAAGCTAGAACTATATGTTGGATTTAAAGAAATCTTTTTGCACCTGATAATCCATTTTTGAGCATCTTTTTTTTTTTAGGAAGCTACTATGGACGAGGATGATGTGCTGTCGCTCTCGCCAGAGGCGCAAAAGGCCAAATTAAAGCACTTGGAAGACGAATTTGAATCTGAGATGAAAAAGCCGATGGAAAAATTAAAACCTAGATTATATGGATTGTTATGGGAGAAATCGGAAGGTGGCAAACCAGACCATTGTGCTGAAGCCCTTTGGAATTACATTTCCAAGTTCTCTATGATAATTGATCCCTCTCCAGTTATGCATCCTGCACCAGAAGCTGAAGAACCAGAGAAGAAAAAAGTCAAGAAGAGAAAGAACACTGAAAATGACAACCAGAGCCCTAAAAGTGAGAAAAAGAAAAAGGCTAAAATTGAAGATAAGGAAGCAAAAATTAATAAAATTGAATCAAAAAAGACTGTCCTAGATACAAAGAAAAATCAACCTGGGATCAATCATTTCCTTACTAAGTTAAAAACGACATGAAAATACAATTCAAGAATTTATTTATTATTTAAGTAAAATTTTTAATAGGTATTCCTTTTAATTTAATATATGGTTTGATACCAGTGCATGTGAATTTGAATACTGTTAAATATCTGAAAAAATATATTCATAAATTTTGTTTTGGGAGAAATTTATATTTGTTGAAGTGTATTTGATATTCCAACAAACAATTTTCCTAAAACTAAATAATTTAATTTTGTTTTAGTAAGCAACAGTATCTATCATATAATGCTACAATAGAGTTGTATTATTTTTAATTGTATGCCACAAACAAGTATTTTATATATTTTAAATGCTTATGTAAATATTATTAGATTAATTTTACTTTAGTTGTTTTTTTACTTAACATACATAAACTTCATAAAAGATTAAAAATATTAAACATTATATAGTATTTTTACCTTTTCCTGATTGTCATCCAAATGTATAGAATTGAATTTACAATAAAGATATTTACAGTTAACTTTCAATATACATATATTAAACAATGAATTAGTAGAATCTATTGCCCAAATAAATAAAGAATTGACTAGTAATGACGATCGCAATTACCAGAAAGGGGTCTCATTGAATTTACTATATATTTATTATGGTTTAAAACAACACGGATAGAGTAGTTATTACAACCATTACAGGAATTCTAGGTAGTCTGGAACAGCTTGGTGGGCTAAGCTCCAACCGTTTTCCATAATTGGCAAAGATGCCTAGGAGACATGTATAGACTGATACTATAGTATTATTATCAAATATATCCTTAGCTACTAATTAATCTAACCAATTTTATGGATTAAAATATTTTTCTCTGTCTTTTGTCAACGACAGTCGAGAAATGACAATCATTTAAGAAGTGACAAGTGACAGTTACTAAGTGACGTAATTTGAATGTCAACAGTCAAACAGTATTCGAGTTTCGACTCTTGTCTACGAAATTTGAGGAAGATTATCTGTATTTTATATACTGAATACAGAATACAGCATACACTGAATAGTGAACACTGATTCTGAAATTCCAATTTCTGACCTCTTCCAGGAAAGTTTAATGCAAATTTAAGAAATAGTTTTAGTAACTGTTTATACAATATCATTGCGTGTCCTGGTGCGCACTGATTGGTTTTGTATTTTTTATACTCAAGTCTACAGTGATTCATCGGATATTCTTTTATACCGACAAAAGTTCTTTTGATTCTTTAAATGCCGTGATTAAAGTTTGTTCAAAATGAGTAAAATGTCGAAGAATAAATTAAACCTGACCCTCCCACCAGGGTCTATAGACACGGCTCCGGCTATAACACCATCTAATATGACCCCCCAGCTGAAATCTGCAACTGCAACTGAGTAAGTTAATTAATTGCACTATTATATCTTGATATTTAGATGGTTTGAAAGTACTGGAGAGGATAAATAAGAGTCATTATATGGTTTTTATTGATATATATTTTTTTATTTTTGGTATTATTATACTAAGAATCATCTCTAATGTAAGAAAAGCTTATTGTTATAAATTTTACCTTATAATTTTCAACATAGGCGACAGGGTTTGGCTGGAAAGTCTAAAACAAGCATTGAGGCTCTTACTGAAAGACTGGAACAAATAGAGATGGATGATAACCAGAGACGTAGAATAGAAGTTTTTCTTTGTCAAAAGGAAAAGATTGGAGAACTCAGTCATGATGACTTTGTTAAATTAGGAGAATTAGGTAATGTAACTTAATTACTGATATATACTTTATACAATAATTGTTAATTTTGACTTTCATTTAATTAATTAGCTTGCTATGTGAGTTTATCATTCTGGCTATGAATAAAGATTCAATGTAAATATCATTAATGCATAAAATTTATATGTATTAATTTATTATAAATCAATCTTAGAAGCTTGTCAATTTCTCTAGGCCAAGGAAATGGAGGTGTAGTTACTAAAGTTCGACACAAATCCACTGGACTCATAATGGCACGGAAATTAATACATTTGGAAGTAAAGCCGGCAATAAAGAAACAGATTATTAGGGAGTTGAAGGTTCTCCATGAGTGCAATTTTGCCCACATTGTAGGATTCTATGGTGCATTTTATAGTGATGGGGAAATATCAATTTGTATGGAATATATGGATGGTGGTTCATTAGATTTGATATTGAAAAAGGCTGGAAGGATTCCCGAGTCAATTTTAGGTCTGTATTGAAAGTTTTCTTCAAACTTAATAAAAATAGACTTGGAATAAATTATTAAAAAGTTCATTTATTTTGTGAAATTCATATAAGTTAACAATAAAGTGACAATGTTATGAAATATCAGAAATAATATATAATAATGTAATGAAAATATATTGGAGATTTTGAAATTGAAAATTACCTTGAACCTTAATCTATATTTAATTAAAAAAAAAACCCCTCTTATAAATTAAGTAAATTAATAAATTTCAACAACCTAAAAGCAATAAGTATGAAGATATTTTTAACAAACTCATTGCAATATACCTAATTCTTATAAAATAGGAATAATTAATGCTGAGCATGTGTTGCACATTTTTTTAAATACAGTATTAATGCAGAATACAAATAATACCATACATATAACATATTATACAATACTAAATTGAGGACTGACATATCACTTTTTATTTTTTATTATTACATTTATTGTATATTGTTAGGGTGTTGTTTATTTATTATTCCAACAACTATGCATTAATATTAATACATTTCCAGGAACAATAACGTCGGCAGTCCTTAAAGGGCTAAGTTATCTGCGCGACAAACACGCTATAATGCATCGCGATGTCAAACCGTCCAATATCTTGGTGAATAGTAATGGTGAAATCAAAATCTGTGATTTTGGTGTCTCCGGACAGCTCATTGATTCTATGGCTAATTCCTTTGTTGGAACAAGAAGTTATATGTCGGTAAGATACATAATAAATATTATATTTCAATAAACATTCAGTTTTATTAGTGATAAATTTCATTACCGAAGTCATCTTTATAGAGGTTGTTGGCTAATAACAATTTATAATGTTATTTTTAACCCCCAACTAAAAAGTGGGGTGTTATAAGTCTGACCTGTAGATCTGTGTATCTGTCTGTGGCAAATTACTGGCCAAACGCGTGGACGGATTTGAATGCGGTTTTTTTTAATCGAAAGCTATGCTCGTCGAGATGGTTCTTATCCATGTTTGATTGAAATAGAAATAGTCATCTTTAAGATATTGACGTTTTACTCGTGCTGGGGAGAGGTTCTTATGCAATAATTAGCTGTTCCCAGCTGTTTCGCCCGCTATATAAGAAAAAAAGCCTTGTTATGAAGGCCAAAAGGTTTTTACACTTACTTACTCAGGTAAAGTACTTTATTAGGGATAGCTGTTGCCCGTGACTGTGTCCACGTAGACTTTAAAAATATATTTAGGTATAGCTTAAGCCATAGCTTACGATCGTAGTCATAAAGAATCACGGGCAACAGCTAGTGATAATATAAATCCCTTCATCATAGTGTTATAAGAGATTGTAAAACATTTTACCTCTAAATGTTTATATTTATTAATATTCTGGATCCTGGTTTTATTAAATATAATATATATTTCTCGTATTAAATATAACCTTTGTACGTCATAATATAAGATTCTAATGCTAAAAGATTTTTTTAAAAATCGGTCCTGTAGTTTCGGAGCCTATTCAATTTAAACAAACAAATAAATCTTTCCTACTTAAACATTTTTTTTTGTGTCTGTAGGTTCATTTACTACAATTCAGAAACTAGTAACATAACTTTAAAAAGCAGAAAAAAAAAATTAAAATTTGAAAAACCCCCGATACAAAAATTATTTTATTCTTTTTAGAGGTCTTTTTGTATCGGGGGTTTTTTAAATTTTTAATTTATTTTCATTTATCTTCCAATGTTTGACAAACTTATGTTGAAAATAAGCTTAATAAGCAAATGAAAACAATGTTTTAATAATAAATAGAATGGATGACCTGTTGGTATAGTGGTTAGTTACTGACTGCTTAATCAAAGGTTGTGGGTTCGATTATCACATGGGACAATTGAATATGGGATCGAAAGATTGTAGTTCAGAGTCTGGAAGTACTTTGTATCCGTTATTTATATGTTTGTGAAACTCCGCGCAACGCAACGATATTATTATCACTAATGCGGCAGTTTAAAAAAAAAAACAAATTTCTTTAACCTATTTTGAATAATTTTAAATAATCTTACAATTAATTTAATAATATGTTCAATAGTAAATTCTTCCTATGATGTAAATATATTTCTCAGCCGGAGCGTCTCCAAGGTACGCACTACTCAGTTCAATCAGACATCTGGTCTCTTGGTCTCTCGCTGGTGGAGATGGCCATTGGACTGTATCCCATACCACCACCCGATGCGAAGACCTTGGCTGCAATATTTGGGGGACAGAATGAAGATCATTCGCCTGGACAGGTGATTCATAATTATATTCGTATTTATAGATATTTTTTGTCCACGGTGCTTAAGGAGTTCAGAAATAAGTCAGTGAAAAAAGCAAATATTTTATGATTATATACTATATTATTTTTATTAAAGCTTATATATTTCCAAAAAAGGTACATTTTTACTTATCTAAATTAGTTATAATATAGTTAAATTTTGAACCCCAAATGGGTAAAAGACTCCTCCAACTTCCATTTACTTCTATCTTTTGCACTGTTCATCCAGCTATCCAGCCACAGATACTATGTCATCAAAAGTAATTATAAATTTAAGCGATTATTTAAAGATCACCAAAATATCTTATAGTCTTTATTGACAACTATGTCTTATGTAAACAATCAGAAAATTAATTTATTTGTTGAGAAATCTTCAAAGTTGTCGAGATTTTCCTATTCTTAGAATAGTCCGTTCCATTCTTGCTCATTGTATTAATATTATTTTATTGTATTCTTGTATATTCACATACACACATACTGATTACTTATTTCTTATGTATTTTAATACTTTTGATCCAATAAATATTACTATTCGCATACCCATGTTTAGATGTTTGTTGTTTGAAATTCTATGAATGAATTTGCTTTAACATTTTTTTCTCTAGTTATATTTGCAAGTTCAATCAAAATTATTTTAATCATTTCTAAAACTAATCTAGCATGGATATAGATAATGTTTTGTTGTAATAGCATGAAAATAAGTAACATTTTTTTTTTATTTATACAAATTGACTATCCAGGCTCCAAACTCTCCTCGTCCGATGGCGATATTCGAGTTGTTGGACTACATAGTGAATGAACCGCCTCCGAAGCTGCCGTCGGGGATATTCTCAGACGATTTCAAGGACTTTGTGGATCGCTGTCTCAAGAAGAATCCTGATGAGAGAGCTGATCTTAAAACGCTTATGGTATGTTGGTTTTTTGGTATGCAAATATTTGAGTAATATATTATTGTATATGTATAACAATACATAATACACGCGGTAGCGTGCTAAGCCAAGTTCAAGTTAACAGAACTGGTGAGTTGTACCATATGTAATATTACACGAACCACTTGGAGCTATTTTAAACTACCTCGTAACAAAAATCATTTCACATAAACATGTAAAATTTAGCTTATATATTTATTTATTTATTTAATAATTCACTGCACAAGATAAAGTACAATTGGCGGACTTAATGCTAAAGCATTCTCTACCAGTCAACCAAAACTGCAAACAGAAAAATAAAACAATGAGGGTAACAAATTAATAAACCGGAAAAAAAAACATTAAACTAAGATATGCTTAGTTTAATGTATGTAATAATGCTATAATCCAAAATATTATATTAGGTAAATGCATACATACATAACAATAATATAAACTTACATAAATTAACTATGAATATATAAATATATACATATCTATACTAATATTATAAAGCTGAAGAGTTTGTTTGTTTGAACGCACTAATCTCTGGGACTACTGGCCCGAATTGAAAAAAATATTTTGTGTTGAATAGTCCGTTTATTGAGGAAGGTTATAGGTATATATCATCTCACTGTGACTAATAGAAGTTAAGCAGCAATAAAAAATGCTGCAAATTTAATATAATCTAATAGGATCTGACTGACTTAGTTACAGCATACAGTCTAAACCGCAGGTCGTAGAGATAGTAAAATTGGAGGATACATTTGTTTTTCTACGTAGTGGTGTAATAAGAAAAGATTTTTAAATTCTACCCTTAAGGGTTTTAAATATCAATTTTGTATAGAACTCGGCGGCAACACTAAAAACCACGCGGACGAAGTCGCGAGCGACCCCTAGTATTATATATTGAAACTACATTGTAAGATATTTTAGTCCAAAAATCGTAATTTTTATATCTGATTGACATTTAGATCAAAATTATAACCCTGATCTCTAGATCTATAAACTAGAAAGTTCTAATTTAACATTCAGATGGTTATTGGGTAAATAAAACTGCTAAGCTACAGCTCGTGGTTTTGATTCCCACGAGATAATTATATGAGTGATCCACTGATTATTATTCCTACTATTTATGTACGGCGAGGTACACTTTGTGTCTTTTATTTATGTTTGTTATACCACCTGGTGAGTTGTTTTTAAAGTAAAAAACTACGACCGCGGATTTATTCTTTAAAGCGATAGTTTAATCAATGTTAATTTGAAGTTTATAAAAAACCAATACAAATGAATCACAAAACCAATATTAATAACAAAACCATTACGAATAACAATAAAATATGTTCGCAGAGTCACGAGTGGATCCACCTGGCGGACGCGCAGGCGGCGGACATCGCGGGCTGGGTGTGCCGCACCATGGACCTCGCCCCCTCCACGCCTAACTCCAACGTGTCTCCTTTTTCTTCATAAGCTGCAAGAAGTGCATACTTTCATCAGCGAAAAAGGGTGATTATTATATCTTTTGCTAACCTATATTATATATATATGTGTGAGTTTATATCTGATAACTTCTAAAACTATATACTTGTTTGTTTTTTTAATTTATTTTTTGCCGTTGACACGCATTGATAGATGAAGCATCAGTATGAGGCAACTATCGCATAACATAATATTGTTTCTAGAATTCCCAAGAAGGCAAACCTCAAAAACATATTAAAAGTATCGCCAAGTGTCAAAACTTGTTTCACACTTCTATTATCTAAGTATCAAAGTGATTTATTCCTACAATAACAAACAATAAAGCATAATAATAATATAAAATATAAAGCTTGGGATTATCAATGTAAATTGATATCATTGGTACTGAAACAATGAGACCTGTAATAAGGCAAATTATAAACAATTACTTTTGCTTTTCATATCAGTTCTTATTTCTTTTTATTTTATTGCAGTTATTTGAAAATGTATTATGATTATGTCTATTGGACATATGATTATTGTAAAAGTGATAGAAAATTATAAAATGGCAAGTCTTATGGAAAGATTTTTATGGACCTAAAACGGAAAACATTCTTATTATAAATATTCTCTTTGTACTTATGTGGGTATAATTCAATCTACAGTATAAAGTGTGTGATAATAACATTTAAATGAGAATGTACGTGGGTGTGAATTAAGTTCATACATAATAAAATCATAATATTTGTTATGGAGAATAAAGATCTAAATTTAAATATTGATTATAAATTTATTATATTAATATATTTTCAGGTCAAAACATTTCCCAAGAGAAAGCAAGCGAGACAATTAGTGAGGACTCTGGCGCGGAATAGCGCGGTGCAACAGTCAACTCTAGCCATTACTGGAGACGTGGTTCATTTATATATAAATATGTATTTTGTTATTTATATATATATTTTGTTATTGGTTTGTATTGCTATTAAGTTCTATTTCTATCAGAACTTTGATTTAACTATTATGTTAAATCAAGGTTTAATGGTAGTAAAACATTTTGGTAATATTCATTTTAATTGAATTTGTAGTCTATGTAGACGATTTACATAAATATTTTGTTACATACTTATTTGACATAAAAATATATTATCTTACATTGAATCACTTCTCCATTCAAATTAACTTTATCATTGTAAAATTATCCTTTGGGAAATAACGATTAAATAAAATGAACATTTAATTTTAGAAATTGGCTAATTAAGGTTTCGTAGAGATCAGAACATTTTTGGGATCGATTTATATGACACGTCATCACAGACATTTCGGATTCATATACTAGCTATATGATTCTTGAATAGTAGTGTGTCGAACAGTGTCGTAGATAGGGTGACTAAATAGTGCATGGGACGAACTAATCGAGGGGTTTCGAGAAAATCGATTAATGGTCAAGTAGAGTTGATTTCACTAGTCGCAAGTCGAAAATGTTAGTAGTGTTTTGACATATTTTTCTTTGCTGAAAGTGCGTAATTCATGTCAGCTGATACTTGTTATTTGAATAGTAGATGCCTACGCATCCCAGTGTTGGAATACTCAAATGGCTGCGCACGCGCAGGCATGGGAGCGTTCCAGGGCTACCATCTAGTGACCTGTAAAATACACTTTTTAGAATACACGAAAAAAATATATAAAAAATAAAAAATAAATTCGTAGTTATCGGTTTATTCGACGTGATGCACTTATCCGTTTGGTTTGTTTTTATTCGCTTGTTTTAGTGGTTTCCAGCACTTAGAGTAGCGCTACTGCAATGTTTGAAACTTTCATAGCTTCCATTCATTGCCGTGGTCGATGTCAATATATAATGCACCTTATCCCCTCGTGTTTTGAATGATTTTCGCTTGTATGTCGCTATTTTTTGCCCGGTCTTTCTCTTATAGTATAGTATTTGATAATTTTATATGCATGCTAGTTTGTGAAGTGTTTTGGCTTTTGAGCAAGAAGGTCAGATGACTATATAATTAGATTTACGTTGTGAGGTATATATTTTTAAATATATTTTGTTTACTGACGTTGGCTTGTGCCAATATTTGGATTATTAATACATTAGTGTAATTGTGCAAGACTAGTACTTTGTTGTTTTATTTTAAGTATGAAGTGACCTACACATTATAATGACATGTATGTCCATAACACGATCTTATGAAGTTACATTATTTATTAAGAAAATAAATGTATATATTGCTGTTTTAATTTCATAAATAAGACTTGCCGACAACTCAGTACAAGATTAATTTGAGATTCATTATACATATATCCTTTTAAAACTGTATAATTTGAGTCCAAGTTATGCTGATAGCTAAGAAGCTATCAGTCTACTTTGACAAATAATATTTCCCGTGTATTTTAGTAATATTTAATTATTGAAGATTGCATATTAGATTAGAAAATCGATTATTGGACACATGAAAATAATATAACTAATAATTGTAAGTTTCAATAAAATCCACTCATATGTTGACGGTGAGTCTAGGTACAGTATGAACATGTTATGTTAAACCATAGTTGTATGTAACATACATTCATACATGTTTTAATAGAAGTTCTTATTACACGTAAAGCATTTATTATAATAAATATTAAAAAAACAGCTATAGTGAGACATTTTTTTAATTAAGTAATTAAAAGCATAAGTTATTGCATGTAAGCTTATTTCTATATATCTCGCTTATTTAGGAATATCGATACGAAAAAAATAACGAACTTATTGCAAATATTATTATTGTTAACTTTATTATTTTGTCTAAAACAATCCTATAAGAATTAACAACCTTATATTTAATCAATATTATTTAATTATTTATTTTTTAAATGTGATACCTATATTACGAAATCCCTTTGATGGCCTAGCGTTGCATTTTAATGTATTGTCAATATGTATTTTCAATATTGTCTTTAATAAAAACTTTTAAATCTTAATGTTTATCTATTGTGAAAATTTTTTAAAAGCTATAAAATATAAATCACTTTTTATCCTTTGATTGGTATTATTTTGTAGTTAGCTTCTTTACTAGGATAGGTATGTACAAATAAATGTTAATCGAAACAAATGTTTTTTATTTACTTTCGTCCAGTATTTTAATCGAGAGTTATGATACTTAAATCTTATAGTATAACTAATTTATATTATATATATAAAATATAAATTTGTTATATATATATACATATGTATATATATTATGAAATGACGGGATTAGGATTACGAAAACTGGTCGTTAACGGTTTTATGGAGTATAAGAGAAGAAAATCTTATATTTTTTATATGATAATAGAACAGATTATGAATTTAATTGTTTACCTAATGTATTTATGTTCAAGTATTTATATGATATAAATACTTGTATGATGTCAAACAGTCGCTAGAGTTGATTGTCGCCTGACGTACTAGAATGAAGTACCTACTAAGTTTTAATGTTAAGAGTTTGGTTCTAAGAGATTGTTCAAACTTTCAACATTATAACTTAAATATACCGTCGAATTTCCCCTCTTGGCTATACATAAGGTGAAATAAGTTATTTCAGTGAATGTAATAAATATAACTTATATAAATAAAACGTCAATTTCATCCATAACTTAATTACACATTCATAAATTGACGACTCATTCAAAATTATTCCACGAGTTATAAAGTTTTAGGGCACGTTTACAAGTTGTAACTTTCGCATTAGGCTTATTGAAAATACTTGAGTGGCATTGACCTTACTCAAATTTTACCAATGTACGGATCGGCCTAAATTTGACCGACGAATAAAGTTTGGTAATAAAATTCCCCTTTTACTTAATTTTGATCCGGGCTTGACCCTACAACAATATGTTTATGGTACGAATAATAAAAAATATAATTAAGTATTTACTAATCTTGAAATATAAAATTATTGTCGATATTAGAATATGATTGACTGTTGATTCCTTTAATGGTCTTTCTTACAAATACCTAAATGGTATAAAATGGCGACAGGTGACAAAAATAATACGCGACTCTCGTTTTCCACTTCAATTTGAGGATAAAAATAATAAATCAATGATTTAATTTCTCATATTGTATGAATGCTAGGCTACGAAAGGAATAGATAGGCCACTACATGCTAATAAGATTCGAATCTTGAAATAAATGTATATATGTATGTATGTATAGCTTTATTCAATTTTAGGCGCGGCTCCTGATTGGACTCATGATGGACACGTATGAAAAGCATTACAAAATCCCTGGGGATGTTGGTGTTTCGTCATCCAGACCGGACTTACTCCTGTATTCGAAACATCTGAGGCGCGTGATACTTGTGGAGCTTACTGTTCCCTGGGAAACAAACATCCCCAGGGATCACACATTCAAGCTTAATAAGTATTACAAACTGACCAACGAACTGTCCAGGAATAAATTTATAGTTAGTTTGTACGCGGTAGAAGTGGGAGAGAGAGATATTACAGCAAAATCTCTCTATAACCTACTTAAAGACCTTGGCCTTTTTAGAACAAGCACCGGTTCATTTCTAGAACGTATTTCGAAGGCGGCATTGGTAGGTTCTTTCTAAATTTGGTTAGGTAGAGAGAGGAGTGTTCAGGGTGAAGGCGAGCATTTTTGCGCATAATAAAGGGGCCCCTTAAACCTACGCCTGGGTCGCAAATCCCAGGCACTGTTTGCAATCCTCTCCTGGCAACGCGATGGGCCCGGCACCCGCTCGGTGAATCCATGGAATGCTGAGAAATGTCGTCTCTATGACGGGAATGGAAGTAAGAAATGTGTACCTATGCAAGAAGTGGTTTGAAAGTTGCACCGGTGATAGAAAAGATGCAAAGTAATCGTTTAATCGTCATGATATGTTCACGTACTTAGTGCGAAGGTAATCCAAATGATGATACTAGAAGAGATTTAAATATTAATGGGGATGATTAAAGGGGATAAGGGTGACTGATAAGGGATTGAGTTGATGTGACAAAGTAATAAATCTACACTGAGATTACGTATGATAGCGTTCTATCTATCTATTCTATATATTCCATTTTATTAATGGAAGTAATTGACACATTGCTCCTATGCCAAATAATTGGGATATAGGCAAGTAGATGATATATGAGTTAGTAGCTATAATTAATAAGTAAAGAAAGGGACTTTTGGAAGGGAAGTTTGTCTGGATTTTTTATTTATCAAGTAGGTATAGTAGGAAACCTATAATACCTAATATTTTTTTAGTAGTAGTAGTTATGTATCTGTTATGTATATATTATGTATCTGCTAGATAGCTAATATCTATATAGGTACATATAGATAGATGTTGTTTAGTTTTGAAGTCCACATAACATTCTGAGACGGGTTATTTGTAGGTTTTATTATATAGATTGAAAAATGTAGTGTCGGTAACGATACCTATGAACGTCGGTAAATAAAAAACCCATGCAAGCTCACCTTAAGATAGAAAAGACCTACCTTTCATTTCATAGACTTACATTTCAGTATAGATTTATCTTTATCAACTCCCTTGGGATATCCGAGTTTTTCCTGCTATTTACACATTATTTGATTTGGGCCAAGCTTATAGGCAGGTACTTCTCCTCCGTCTTTATTTGATTACATACCTTAAACCGTGATATGATTAGGTATAATATAATATAAAGATCGGAGGCAAGCCAATGGTAGTATTATTATTTGTAATGTCATGTATATACCTACTTATTAAGTATAATAAAACTTGTGTTCATATCTCATGAGTGGAAATTTGATATTATAATTAAACTAATATCAGGTATTATTATTCCCTTCCTTATTATACTTCCCTTAATATTAATCGATTTAGTTTACTTTACTCAAGTGCTAAAATCAAGTCTTCTCGAAAATTGAGAGTAGGTACGATTATAATTTACTTAATTTAAACATTCTTAACATCCTCACATGTGTCTATACAAATAATAGGTATGTAGGTATTGATTCAATGTTAATATGTAATATCAAATGGTTATTGATAAGATGTGAACCGAAATCTTGAGGCTTAATACATGAAAATATAATATAGGTCAATCGATTCCACATCCCTTCGAGGTATTAAACTTGCAATACTTCTTAATATTTAGGTGGCTTTTAACGTTTTTTTCTTTTAATAGAATAATTTTGTAAAGAATTCTGCTACACAGTTCTATTTTGTGTTTTAAATACATATTCGTATGCATGTTAAATCTAGTTTAGAATAAACTTGTTATGTTAAAGACAAGGCATTTATTTTATGTTTTGTTGTATTTAGAAAATAAGGAGAGTATTTATTTTAATAACGCTTACCGCATCCATTATAAGAGGGCGTTACATTTAGAACTATTAAGTAATTTATCCGAGAAACAGAGTTAGGTATCCATATTTGTCATACTATAATAAAAATACCAATGTACCAAATATTAATACCAAAATATTTCTATACTTTCTAATACTTAGGTACTGGTTACAAGTTTGACAGTGTGATTTAAAGCATGCTATAGCATCACCTTCCTTAATAAATTGATTATTTAATGAATGTGTCTATCTTTCTTGATATTCTTGATTCGTAAACTAACAGCAGACGAAAATTTGAAACTGATACGGGCAGGGGTTCGCACATACCAATTGAGCTACCGTAACACACTACTCGTCGCGGCGAATTAAGCATTCTATAAAATATGATTGTCTTTATTAGTACGTTGGTGACATCTATTAGGTAAGCTTCTTTAAAAATCCTAACCAATGTTACCTATAGGTAAACATTGCAAATTTTTCATTATCTAGATATTTACTTATTGTCGCCAGAAAAAGTGATATAGGTACGACGATAAATAAAGTTAAGTCTACATTACGTCTAAGCATTATTTTTATACAAATAGATCTTACTCAGTGGACTGCTTCCATTTATTAAATGTAGGTATAAGACAGGAAAATATGTTATAAGCAGGTGCCTTGATAACCGTCGTCATTTCTCTCTGGACGTAGACGTGTCACGAGCACTTAATCTGTCTCATGTTCTCATATCTTATCATACTGCAAAAAACCTTTTTTTTTTTTTTTTTTTTTTTTTTATCGTTGGAAAAATGCGTTTCCGCATCGTCACCCAAGCCAGGAAGGCGATGGCAGGGCGGTATGTGCGGCACCCGGCGACTGCCATTTTTAAGGCACCCCACTAAAAAACCAACGGCTGCCCACGACGCTCGACTGGGACGCCACGGGATCGCTTTCGCACTCACCGTGGCACCCCGGCGAAACTCCTCCGTATAGGGGTACCCCGGGCAACCAGTGTACCCCTACCTCATAGACCTAGTGCAATGGCGAGAGAGGTCGCCCCCCCCTCTCACCTAGGCCTACGGCTGGGAAGGAACGGGCTGAACCCTTCTCCTTCGCAGCCTCTCCCGCTGAAGCTCGATGTGACTATGTTGCCATAGCCACAGCCGGCTCCGTGCTGGGCTCCGCGCTCGAGGGTTTCGCACCAGGTGACAATCCTTGAACTCGCGGAGCCTTGCACACTCGGCTCCCCAATAGGTGGGTCGCTGCAAGGCCTCGGTCCGCACAGACCGCGCACCGCAACATTCCGGTGCAAGTGGCTCGGGTATGCCCCTCACCACCGCACCGGAAACAGGCGGCGCTTCGGTCGACCGCGGACGGGCAAGCCGCACGCACATGCCCAGGTGCAAGGCACCTGAAGCAGCGCAGCGGCTGCGCCTCCAGCAGCTCCACCCTGGCTGAGCTCCAGCCCACCAGAATCCTTCCCGCGTCTACGAGCGGTTTTGCCACATCGACGGGGAGCCGGGCAAAGGAAACGAAAGCATTACAAAATCATTGGAGAAGTTGGTGTTTCGTCATCCAGACCGGACTTATTCTTGTATTCTAAACATCTGAGGCGCGTGATACTTGTGGAGCTTACTGTTCCCTGGGAAACAAACATTCCCAAGGATCACACATTCAAGCTTGATAAGTATTACGAACTGACCGACGAACTGTCCAGGAATAAATTTATAGTTAGTTTGTACGCGGTAGAAGTGGGAAAGAGAGGTATAACAGCAAAATCTCTCTATTACCTACTTAAAGACCATGGCCTTTCTAGAACAAGCACCGGTTCGTTTCTAGAACGTATTTCAAAGGCGGCATTAGTAGGTTCTTTCCAAATTTGGTTAGGTAGGGAGAGGAATGTACAGGATGAAGGCGAACATTTTTGCGCATAATAAAGGGGCCCCTTAAACCTACTCCTGGGTCGCAAGTCCCAGGCACTGCTTGCACTCCTCTCCTTGCAATGCGATGGGCCCGGCACCCGCTCGGTGAATCCATGGAATGCTGAGAAACTTCGTCTCTATGACGGGAATGGAAGTAAGAAATGTGTATGCAAGAAGTGGTTTGAAAGTTGCACCGGTGATAAAAAGGATGCAAAGTAATCGTTTGTCATGATATGTTCACGTACTTAGTGCGAATGTAATCCAAATGATGATACTAGAAGAGATTTAAATATTAATGGGGATGACTAAAAGAGATAACGATGACTGATAAGGGATTGAGTTGATATGACAAAGTAATAAATCTACACTGAGATTACGTATGATAGCATTCTATCTATCTATTCTATATATTCCATTTTATTAATGGAAGTAATTGACACATTGCTCCTATGCCAAATAATTGGGATATAGGCAAGTAGATGATATATGAGTTAGCTATAATTAATAAGTAAAGAAAGGGACTCAAGCTTGTCTGGATTTTTTATTTATCAAGTAGGTATAGTAGGAAACCTATAATACCTAATATTTTTTTTAGTAGTAGTAGTTATCTGTTATGTATATATGTATCTGCTAGATAGCTAATATCTATATACATATAGATAGATGTTGTTTAGTTTTGAAGTCCACATAACATTCTGAGACGGGTTATTTGTAGGTTTTATTATATAGATTGAAAAATGTAGTGTTGGTAACGATACCTATGAACGTCAATAAATAAAAAACCCATGCAAGCTCACCTTAAGATAGAAAAGACCTACCTTTCATTTCATAGACTTACATTTCAGTATAGATTTATCTTTATCAACTCCCTTGGGATATCCGAGTTTTTCCTGCTATTTACACATTATTTGATTTTGGGCAAGCTTATAGGCAGGTACTTCTCCTCCGTCTTTATTTGATTACATACCTTAAACCGTGATATGATTAGGTATAATATAATATAAAGATCGGAGGCAAGCCAATGGTAGTATTATTATTTGTAATGTCATGTATATACCTACTTATTAAGTATAATAAAACTTGTGTTCATATCTCATGAGTGGAAATTTGATATTATAATTAAACTAATATCAGGTATTATTATTCCCTTCCTTATTATACTTCCCTTATTATTAATCGAATTAGTTTACTTTACTCAAGTGCTAAAATCAAGTCTTCTCGAAAATTGAGAGTAGGTACGATTATAATTTACTTAATTTAAACATTCTTAACATCCTCACATGTGTCTATACAAATAATATGTAGGCATTGATTCAATGTTAATATGTAATATCAAATGGTTATTGATAAGGCGTGAACCGAAATCTTGAGGCTTAATACATGAAAATATAATATAGGTCAATCGATTCCACATCCCTTCGAGGTATTAAACTTGCAATACTTCTTAATATTTAGGTGGCTTTTAACGTTTTTTTTCTTTTAATAGAATACTTTTTGTAGAGAATTCTGCTACACAGTTCTATTTTGTGTTTTAAATACATATTCGGATGCATGTTAAATCTATTTGAGAATGAACTTGTTATGTTAGAGACAAGGCATTTATTTTATGTTTTGTTGTATTTAGAAAATAAGGAGAGTATTTATTTTAATAACGCTTACCGCATCCATTATAAGAGGGCGTTACATTTAGAACTATTAAGTAATTTATCCGAGGAACAGAGTTAGGTATCCATATTTGTCATACCTACTTACTATAATAAAAATACCAATGTACCAAATATTAATACCAAAATATTTCTACACTTTCTAATACTTAGGTACTGGTTACAAGTTTGACAGTGTGATTTAAAGCATGTTATAGCATCGCCTTCCTTAATAAATTGATTATGGAATGAATGTGTCTATCTTTCTTGCTAGTAGATATTATCGTAAACTAACAGCAGACGAAAATTTGAAACTGATACGGGCAGGGGTTCGCACGTACCAATTGAGCTACCGTATCACTACTCGTCGCGGGGAATTAAGCATTCTATAAAATATGTTGGTGACATCTATTAAGCTTCTTTCGAAAATCCTAACCAATGTTTATAACTTTGCAGTTTAAGTAAACATTACAAATATTTCATTCTATATATATTTACTTATTGTCGACAGAAAAAGTGATATAGGTACGACGATAAATAAAGTTAAGTCTACATTACGTCTAAGCATTATTTTTATACAAATAGATCATACTCAGTGGACTGCTTACATTTATTAAATGTGGGTATAAGACAGGAAAATATGTTATAAGCAGGTGCCTAGATAACCGTCGTCATTTCTCTCTGGACGTAGACGTGTCACGAGCACTTAATCTGTCTCATGTTCTCTCATCTCATGATACTGCAAAAAACCTTCCATTATCTTAAGTTTTCAAACTTAATATAAATTAGCATTTGTTTTAACGACCACATAATAGCTACATTAAGGTAAAGTTAATATTACCAAGTGAATGTCATATGTTATAAAATGTAATTTTTTCATATTTACCCAATAAGAGTAGGGGTTGACTAACGTTATAATCTATTGTATGTATAAATCCAAATGTTCATGATCACAACTTCTGATACTAATTATGTATAAGAAGGGAGTGGTTAAAAGAATGTATTACCTAAATTAATTTATCAGCTCTGTTTGGTACACACATTTTTGACTACAGAAATATTATTTAAGTATAACTGAATATTGTCTGGATACATTAAAAAAAAACAAATGTTAATAGAGAAAAAAAGGATGAAAAAGAAATGTTGAAACGGTGTTCAAAACTTTTTGTCTATGTACGTACATATATCATCATTCAGTATATCAGTAGGTATGTCATCGAACTAAACGGCCAGACTAATTAAAATGTTCTTTAAGTGCAACTGAGACTCCTAGATATTTTAAATTCACAACTGTATCTAATAAATGGTTCTTTTTTTCCTCTTTTTAGATTTATCGAATATAGTTCAATTTTTTTGCTATAATCTGTGATGTAAATCACTACCAGATGGCGTTACAGAATATCAATTTATATATTCTTTAAACTATCTCCTTGAAAATTTATATGCACGTATGTTTATAGGATGGAATTTTCCAATTTTCCACTCTGCATTTTTGTAAGGCAACATATTCCAGTTTTACTTTATCGATTGTGGTAAAATGGTTTGTGTGTTAGTGAACTTATATATAGTTACAATTTATAACGGTAGGAGGCGCTGCGATCAGATTACAGTATACCGAATCCCCTGTTAAATAATTTTGGTAAATAAAAGAACTCCACTTCACATCAAAAAGAATTTAAAAATAAACTTTTGTCTAACAAATCTCAGTATGTCAGTGAGGAAAAATATCTTTAGGCGTTCTGTCACTGAAAGATTCATTGTGTGAGGAACAAAGGTGGTTCCAAAACTCATTCATTTCAAAAGTTAGTATTGTCGTTCTCCTTTCAACATTCACATAATGTGCTTTAACAATAATATCTTATCCATCACTCAAAACCACTGTCTATTATACTCTTCTCTGTGTCTAGATAAAAAAAAAAACATTTCAATTATAAATAAACTCATATAAGAAAACTTTTAATAGTAGGTTAAGATAAGCATAGAATATAAGGATAAATCGATGTTTTTAAAGAACAAAAAACTTTTACTTCATAGTAATGTCGAGACAGTCTATAAATTTTTATTATAAAATTTGAAATTGAAATAAAACTATTTTTACGGATTTAACTCGCGTATATTGAATTAAATTTTAAATTTACATTTTAAATCTAACACGACGCGACGTTTCGAATGCTTTGCAGCAATCGTGTTCACGGTAAGACGAGATGGAGGTGTCTGTCATGAAGTGTCTGTCAGTAAGTCAGTTAATTAGTGACTTTATTTCAATGTGTAGTACTCGTGAAAACCTTAGAAAAAACTAAATTCGAAATTATTATTATATTAATTCAGACTTTGGGAAACTTTTAATTAAATGGAAATGTCCAGTTAAAACTTTCTTGTTTAGAGCTGAATATTTCGTTGGGAACATTCTTTGAGTCTCAACTACAGAATCGGAAACTCTGACATTACGGAAATAAGGAATCTTCATGCCATCATAGTATTGTACGCCTTTGTACTGACAGTACGGACATAACTAATTGTTTAAAATATACAATTCTTAATTGTAAAACATGTATACAAGTAACGTAAAAAGTAGTCTACGATTGTTTAGAGATTTGAAGCCTATCATTATGTTTTAATAAATATAGAATGAAATATTTATCAGCACGATCAAAATTCTGACGTTAGAATTTTCGCCAGAATTATAACAGATTCCATTGTTCCGATAGATTGTACACGGAATGTTCGATTTATCGAGGAGGGTAGGGACACGGTAGCTCAATTGGCAGAGGGACTGGGTGGTATCCCAGACGACAGGGGTTCGAGGGTTGATAACAATTCTTTGTATATGGATTTATATAAAAAATAATAAATATATAATTAAAACGATTAAATCCTATTTTTTGTAAGATTAAATAGGAACGTTATAAAAAGGAATAGCTTTGTTTTTTAAGGTTAATCTTTAAATCTTTGGAATGACCTATACATAATATACGTATTTTATTATGTTATTATTGTTTAATCTTTTCACATATAAAATAATTAATGCTTTAACTATTATTGAATTAGACAAGGACAGTGCCTAAGTATAATATATTCGTAGGTCTTCTTGACGTACGTAGACTTGAATACAAATTTATAAACTTATTTAACAAGAAGGAATTTTAGAGAAGCTTTACCCACTAAAAACCAATCTTTCGTTTACGTTTACCAAAAAATAATAGCATTAAAGCGGTCCTGGTACGATTTTATGAGTTCTTCACTAGATTTTATTTAGCTGAGTTCAGCAGTTCTAGCGAGCGTATTATAAGATCTGCTCCAGAATAGTAAGTAAATTGCATCATAAAACTAAGCTTCATTTATAGTTTTTAATCCATTATTTTATAGAGAATATTACCGATATTTTAAACTTTAATCTAAATCATAATAAAACTTAGTATTTTATTGAAAAAATGAGAAATACATAGTTTTAGGTTTTTATTTCCCTGTAAATACAGTTATGACGTCACATATAGGTACTATATGTAGTCAAAGCCCAGTATGTTATATGAGTAGTTTTTGTTTAGTTTTGATTATTATTCAAAATATATAAGAAACAAATAAAGAAATTGCATGTTACATATTCGGGAAGCTTTGTTTTGCATAATACGGAATGGTAGTTAAAGACGAGAAATAGCTAAGCAAACTTTAAGTCCATCAGCTTCAGCCATAGAGACGGAAGTGTTGACATTAAGGAAATAAGCTTAGTTCAAAGTTCGTAGTTCAAAGTTTAGTGTAACATACAGGGTTATTTGTAACTAGTTGACCGTCTCTTACAAGCAGCCTCTCTACATTAATCCCAACAACATTTGTTCTATAATTTTTAAAAACTAATAGTGTTTAAAATTTAAGTTTTCCCATACAAAATTTATTTGTTGTCTCTGACCTGGCATTAACTCTAAGCGTAGGTATGGGTCCCCCGGTGTTGACCTATTAAGTACTTCTTACAAAATACAGAGTATTTGTAAAAAGTCGTTGAACAAATGTTGTTGGGGTTGAAGTAGAGAGGCTGCCTGCAAGAGGTGGCCAACTCATTACAAATAACCGTGTATAGTGTCCTTACTCTCTTGGAAAATGTTATGAAATACTCAATTAAACTATACTAACATTATGACCACAAAATTTCGTACCTTAAGATGAAATTAATTTTGTTTTTCTTAAATTTTTACTTTCGAAAGTAATAATTTATCATATTGAATTTCCCACAAGATATTCTTAAGGCAAGTGTATATTGTATTCCAATAGTTAATACAATTTTAGTTTACTATGACTCTTATGTTGTTACTTAGTTTTGAGTTCAAAACATAAATAAATCAGTAAACGTAAAAAATATCGTTACAAAAAACTAACAATGAATAAATCACACAGTATTACTAGTAGGTACACTAAGGTATTGTTAGTATGTGATAAACATGAATAAAATACAATCTTTGTCGTACTTTAAATATCAAATTAACAAATAACAGATTGCTTTCAATGTTATTTGTATCTGTCCTTTGTCCACATGAACATTTCGGAAATCAATTTCATTTCAGTCCAAGGTTATCATGAAACAGGACAACAATACAATAGCAATTAATCTTGATACATACGCCATACACATCCGTTTAATTAACACGACTCTCAAGACACAATATCTATTATAATAATCTGATTTCCGTTTAACATTTGATATTACTAGTAATAATATAATCACATAAGGCCATAACTATTACGAACACATTTTCAATAATTTTCCCTTATTAATTATACAATTAAGGATGGTAATAAATCAATAATTCATCCTATAGTACCGTGGCTGCACTGTGGTCATAATTTAAAAATAACGTTTTTATTAATAATATTTTAAATTTACCGTTCCCGGGACTTCTTACTATATATTTTTTTTTTGCATTTTTTATAGACCATTTCAAAACTTAATTTTATTGTAATTAAATTTTAAAATACACATAGATTTTTTATAGTTTCAGGTTAATAACGCTAACGGTATGGTTTATATTATATAAAATTGGTTTATTATTTTTATAGCTATATTTGTTTTTTAATATATTTATTACTTCTGGTAAAAAATAACCATACAAGCATTATTAAAGAATGAGGTGAACGGATACATTTGTTGCGAAAATAATTTAAACTTTAAGTCCCATAGATGACACGAGCTCATAGAATGATTATTTTTATTATTTTGTTTAGAAATGTTAAACCATTTAACTAATGTTTGAAAATATCTATTAACATGTATAGCCATGTTAAGCTTATTTAAATTTATATAAAGATAGAATGAAAAAAACCGATACGGGCAGGGATTAAAAAGGGTGGGATGTCTTAAAAATGGCAGCGTTTTCTATGCTGGCGGGTGCCGCATATACCATCCGGCCATCGCCTTCCTGGCTGGTGTTACAATGCGGAAACGCATTTTTTCCAACGAAAAAAAAAGTTAAAAAAAAGTGGTTGTTAAACAAAGCATGCTTGACATGCTGCAGCTCACCCTCTAGATGTTCAGCGTCAGAGATGTGTTGCTCTGAAACCAAGATTTGCCAACGGTAGCTAACTGGCTAGGGTGGTGGTGTGATTTACCATTCAGGTACCTATCTGTATGTGTGGGTTTCCTATAAACAGTGTGTCCTATTTTGTTGTCAGGATTCTTGATAATAAGAATATCAAGAATCTTGACATTAGGAAATTATTTACTAATTTACGATCGAGAGTAAGAATAAATTTATTGTTTAAGTAACTCGCTATCGTAATCGACCATTGAAAATACTTTTTCCGGTTCTAAAAAAATATATAAAAATAAGGCCCCATTTTGTGAGACTAACGTTATAAATATTTTGGCACTACTATTGAAACTACTATCACCTATATTCCTATATTGTCAATTGAATTTCTATTTTCGGCGGGTCTATGTTTTGATTTTGATAAAAAATACATTCTGTTAAATTTCGTTTCGCTAGGTACCGGTGTAGATGAAAAAATAATATTGATATAACAAAAAAATCTGTATTCGAGTATTTTAAAAGTGATTTATTGTTTATCGATTGATTTTTTTATTCGTATTTTGAAATAAATTTGTGTGTCCGTAGGTTTATTTAGTACAATTAAGAAACCAATAACATAACCTTAAGAAGCTGAAAAAAAAACATAAAAAATTTAAAAACCCCCGATACAAAAAGACCTCTAAAAAGAATAAAAATAATATTATTATGTACTTATTGAAGTCGTTGCGTCGGGGGACCGCTTAGTAAAGGAAGAAATTAAAATACAAGTAAGTTAACAAGGCAAATAAAGAAATTACGATATCGAATCGTATAGTCTAAGTCCTCAATAATTAACTTCGTAAAATAGACACCATCGTCAACTAAAAGACAAACAGATAAACAGACAAAGATTTTAAAAATGCTGAAAATGGATTTTGTTAGTTATTACTTCACATCCTGGTATATTTTTTAAAATATTTTTAATGTACAAAGACTACTCCTCTACAGATTTATTACATGTATAGAATAAAATTTTCATGGTACCTACTATGTCATTGACATAAATAGTCATAACTTTTTGATTTCTTAACCGATTTAAGTTAAGTGAAGACTGTGATAATAAATTCCTGAAAACTGTATTCAAATTGGTTAAGCCGTTTCTGAGATTAGCGTGCACAAACATACAGACATACAGATAAACAGACAAACAGAAAAACCATTGTTTTGCGTTCTCTTGCCCCTTGGAATTAAAAAAAAACATCATAAAGCCCCCTTATGAAGTTTTTTTTTTTAATTCCATGTACATGTATGGATCAGTGACAATTTTATTATATCTATAGTTATAATATTGTAACAGATTTTTCTAAGGTAGAACTATGCTGTAACAATTTAGACCGATAGAAAACATATATAATGATACTGCAAAACCCGGATTAATAAATTTTCCTGAAATTTATATTTAACTCACTAATAGAAAACAGTTATAAAATACTTTTATCTAATGGCTTCATCAATTCAATTAATTGATGATTAGCGAATTAACTAACTATCAACTCTACCCGATAAAGGTTGAGTTGAGTATTCCTTTGGTAATTAATAGTGAGTGTAGGAATATTATTTTCACCAACTTTTGGCTTTATCGTAATTATTTTGAGCCGGCGCATAATTTCGAGATGATGATTTGGCATAATTTAATTAGACTGGGCGTTAACCTTTAGCAATATTTTGAATAATATAATATATACCAATCAAGTTCATTCAATGTATCGGCGACGATTTATTATTATTTCACTCTTCATTTATTCATTATTATTTCACACTTCATTTCATATAAAAATGTTGTCTTGTTAGGTCTTTTCCTAAAATCAATTATCTAAGACTCATTTCAAGTACTGTTTATTTAATTCAGAATTCTATAATTCCATTCCTTGCTTACATAAAATCTTAGTTGTTAAAATTACAAGAAAAAGAAATAAGTAATAGTTGTTTTGAGATTCAAATTTGTGATGGGTAGAAAATCCCTTTCTGAGTCGTTATATTAAGATACAATCAATGAAATATAACCAGTGGTATATGGTTTTCCGTGTTCATTATTCGAATTTGTATTATCTACCACAGTTTATTTTTGTCAAGAATATAAGAAAAGGTATTTATAACAAGATATTATGCCCGTTGCGAGAATAGCTGTTAAGCAACACGTGACGGTGTAACGCAGCATGACTATTTTATGTCTTTTGTCGAATATAACTACAATTTCTCAGAACTCTTGAATTTATTGTTATAACGATCAATAGAGAGAAAAGATAACAAACATACCGCGATTAACTACCAGCTCGCTTCAGATAATTCTGCACTTATTAAACATAATCCTAATGTTTTTTTTTTTATAATTAGTAGTCGCTTCGAGTTATTTCTGAAAACAACATTTGTTTCTGAAAGACGAGATTAACGTTTTCTTTAATATAAGATACAGTATCGATCAAGAAATATTACCTAAAAATAATATGTTCCTTTCATACAAAAGTAAAATAAAATATTCGTTTATAAACGTTAAATATTTTTAAAAGATTAAGAAATTGAAATAAAACTATTTTTACGGATTTAACTCGCGTATATTGAATTAAATTTTAAATTTACATTTTAAATCTAACCCGACGTTTCGAATGCTTTGCAGCAATCGTGTTCACGGAAAGACGAGATGGAGGTGTCTGTCAGTAAGTCAGTTAATTAGTCATCTACCTCCAACGGTTTCTAAGCTTCCGGGCATACAGTTCAGGATTCACACAAAACGCACTAACAGTATCTTGAGGTCTTACAGTGCGGTCACAGACATGGGATTTTATATGTTTCAAAAGTGGGTCCCAGGTGTTAGATAATCCCCAACCATCTTCTCTATTAAAATTAGGATGTTTTTTTAATTTCAATAGCCTCACGAACCATTCTTGGAATATAACGTTGTTCTTTAGCGAGGATTTTAGGTTTATCAAATCTTATATAATGATTGGGCTTGTCTATGGTATGTTCACACACTGCAGACTTCGATGTACGCCTATGCTTGATATCCGATATATGTTCCTTAACTCTTTTACCGATGCTCCTCTTTGTTTGACCTATGTATGACAAGCCACAAATTTAGACTAAAAGCTAAATTTAGACATAAAATCACTCGTACCATCATGTGCAAAACCACCAAAATTGTATGGGTTACCCAAAATACATAAACAGAATGTCCCACTACGTACCATCATGTGCAAAACCACCAAAATTGTATGGGTTACCCAAAATACATAAACAGAATGTCCCACTACGTCCCATAGTCAGCCAGATTGATACACCAACATATAAACTGGCTAAACACGTTGCAAGGATACTGACACCTCTCCGGGGACATACACAAACTTATGTCAAGGATTCTTACCAGTTTGTTAATGATATTCAACAAGTGAAATTAAATGACAACGACATTATGGTTAGTTTCGATGTACAGTCACTATTTACCAGCCTTCCAGTGATTGACTGCATTGAAATTGTCAAGAGAAAGCTGGAGGATAACAACATGCCTGTAGAATATGCAGAATTACTGAAGCATTGCTTAACATCTGGCTATTTGATGTGGAAGGATGAATTCTATGTACAAGTTGATGGAGTGGCAATGGGTTCCCCGGTGTCCCCTGTTGTTGCCGATATCTACATGGAGCACTTCGAGGCGAGGGCCCTGTCCTCTGCACCTGCTATACCGAACATCTTTAAACGGTACGTAGATGACACCTTCACAATACTACCTATAAATCAAACATCTGCTTTTCTAGAACACCTTAATTCCATTAACAACAAAATACAATTTACAATGGAATTGCAATCAAATAATACTTTAGCTTTCCTTGATATTCTTATTATCAAGAATCCTGACAATACATTGGGACACACTGTTTATAGGAAACCCACACATACAGATAGGTACCTCAATGGTAAATCACACCACCACCCTAGCCAGTTAGCTACCGTTGGCAAATCTTTGTTTCAGAGAGCACAACACATCTGTGACGCTGAACACCTAGAGGACGAGCTGCAGCATGTCAAGCATGCCTTGTTCAACAACCACCTGCCCGTACCTCGCCAGCGTCGCAGAAACCACATCAAGCCACCCACAGTTGAGCGTCAACCGGCACTATTACCATATGTGAAAGGAGTTACTGACAGAATCGGCAACATCTTAAAAAAGGTTTCTATTAAAACTATCTACAAACCTCAAAGGAAAGTGAGCCAATTCTTGAGACCTATCAAAAGTAATATTCCTTTACAATGTGCTGGAGTATATAAACTTGACTGTGATTGTGGCTTGTCATACATAGGTCAAACAAAGAGGAGCATCGGTAAAAGAGTTAAGGAACATATATCGGATATCAAGCATAGGCGTACATCGAAGTCTGCAGTGTGTGAACATACCATAGACAAGCCCAATCATTATATAAGATTTGATAAACCTAAAATCCTCGCTAAAGAACAACGTTATATTCCAAGAATGGTTCGTGAGGCTATTGAAATTAAAAAACATCCTAATTTTAATAGAGAAGATGGTTGGGGATTATCTAACACCTGGGACCCACTTTTGAAACATATAAAATCCCATGTCTGTGACCGCACTGTAAGACCTCAAGATACTGTTAGTGCGTTTTGTGTGAATCCTGAACTGTATGCCCGGAAGCTTAGAAACCGTTGGAGGTAGATGACTAATTAACTGACTTACTGACAGACACCTCCATCTCGTCTTTCCGTGAACACGATTGCTGCAAAGCATTCGAAACGTCGGGTTAGATTTAAAATGTAAATTTAAAATTTAATTCAATATACGCGAGTTAAATCCGTAAAAATAGTTTTATTTCAATGTGTAGTACTCGTGAAAACCTTAGAAAACACTAGATTAAGAAATATCAATACTGAATTAAGTATACGTAATAGCCCAAGCAGGCTGGTCTCCGTTTGAAATGAGAGTAAGACTCTCCAATCCACCTAATAGAAAGACACAAAATAAATACAGAAAATGCATAGAACAAAGCGAAACGCATCCAATCACAAAGAACAAATAACACACAGAAGCAAATAAAAATTTGCCCGAATGGCGAAGAGCAAAAGAAACCCAAAGAGGCATTGCGCAACTACTAATAAATACGATCAATACAATAAAAACAAACGAAACTCTAACAGAGCTGGAAAGAGTACTATAAAGGATAAGTCGGGATATATAAAAACTAAGCGACGTGAGAAGGGTGGGCGAAGGTATTAGAGAATACGACGACTACATTTTCCATTACAAAGCACGTATAGCTTGCATTTCATAGTAAAAACGCGTTTAAGGAATAGAAGTTTTTAATTTACGAGTATAGGCAACCGAATTGCCGTACTTAACATAGTATTCCCAGGTTACAACAGGCCATACTCAACTATCCACTTTTATGCACCGACGGAAAAAGATAGCGATCAAGAAAAAACGTCCTTTTACAACAGTTTGAATCCGGTTATCATTGAATAACATATAAATAAATTAATATTAGGAGACTTAAGGAGACGTAGGAGAAAGGCAAAATGGAGAGGAATTTCACATTCTGTATAAACACACGATATATAAGAACAATAATGGATAAAGACTAATAGAATTTGCTCCAGAAAAAAACTACGTTAAAAAAACCGACTTTAAGACTAAAAAGTAAAAAATAACGATGATTTAATATTTATTATATACTACCTATTATTTGTATGTCCTATTTACTAATAGGTCTGAAGTCGGTGCCAAACCTTAAACAAATAATTATATTTAACCACTTATATGAATACGAGCAAATTAATACAATGAAATGTCTACTTTGATGATTAAGATACATAAATAAACATAATCAAAAGCAATTAAATCTTAATATTATAAGCAGCTCAATCAATTTGAAGAATAGAACATTGGTTGGCCATGAAGGCATATATGAAATCACGATTATGTCAAGAACGTCTTGATTAGCATAATTCTAGACTCGGTAAGATCCAAGAGCGTCTTGCGAATGAGTATTTTGAGCAGAGAGCTAATAGACTTGGCTTTACTAATGAGCATCTGGCCAACAAATCAGCTGATCAGAGGACTCATAGACTTGGTCTTATTAATAAGCGTCTAGAAAACGAGTCAACTGTGCAGAGGGCTCATAGATTAGAAATGAAACTAAACCGTACAGCAACCAAGTCTCCTCAGCAACGTGAGTACCGGCTATCAGCGGCGCGTTAGACTTCACAAAGACCTCGTTCAATGAATAAGCGTAATTTTATAACCACCATAAATCAATTTGCTGAAATACCATGTACAGTCTCTAAGAAATTATTATATTCAAAACAAAGGGCGTCATTAGTTACAGAAGTCATTAATTCAGAAAAAATTGAAATTTAATTCCCAGATGACTTCATAAAACCCTGAAGATCAAGTGATCCACACCTTCCAACCTGAAATATAATTTTAAGGAACCCAAGACCAGTATAATCATTATAAAAATGCTATGACTGTCGTAGAAAGACAATTAGCATGTAACAGTATTCAAACCAATGAAATTTGCGAAAAGGCGAGGAAGCTAATGGTAGACAGACAATGTACAGACGTGTTATTTTTTCAATATAATAACTCTTTCTAATTTCCAAAATAAAATAATGATTTCTGTAACAGTAACGATCGTATTTCTATCTACATGATCTGTGACCGAAACGAGTATATGATTCATAATTTATAGTTTAGATGTTTATCGTTCAGAGAGTATAATATGAGAATTTGGATCTTCTTTGAAACTGAAACTTAAAATTCTATTGGAACTGAGTTTTTAATGAAATTCGTATTAAATTTATGAATATGACATTTGTATAAATTTTAATATAGCAATGGAAAATATACAAAATCACCAGACTTTGTATATCAACCAAGTAAGTAATTAATGTTTTTTGTTAAAATCGTTTTATTAAAGCTATAATATAAACTAAATTAAATCTATTATGATGTTTTTATAATATAATACAAACAAGAAACCCTGAACTAAATTTTCTTCGAGAAAACTTAGACTACGAAATTTCCAATTTAAGTCAAGATTGAAGAAACTAATTAACGGCATCGCATTGAAATCGCAAATTGGATTAAATTCATAAACTTTTTTTGCTACGAAACTTGACAGTTGGTTTTATTCCAAAAAGAAATTTTTTTTTTGGATATAAACAAAAAAAACATATCTTTATAAGACTTGTTGCTAGTTATTTTTATGTTATTAACACTACTCTAAACCAATAAAATATCAACTGAAAGTTGCCATTGTATATAATAAAACTACACTATATTAAAGCTCTGTTTCTATAGCTCAATCGCTTTCTATACATACATTTATGTGGAACGACATGTGCCTTACCTTTACATTAAACTTCTTTTTTTTTTCCCGGACGCGTGGAGTCTTGCAGTCGCTGTTCCCCAATTGGTGGCCTGCAGAGAGGCCCCGATCGGCACAGACCGAACATTCCGGTGCAGCCTGAACGGGTGTGACCCGCCACACCACACCCGAATCTTCATGATGAAATACTCATCAGTCAACCGACGACCACTGCTGGACATAAGCCTCCCTTATATACCTCAAATAAGGACGCTTTTATGCGGTCTGCGTTCAATGCAACGTCGCCCTGCGACCCTTACTAGGTTGTCAGTCTCCATTGTACAAGTATTAAATTATTACTCGATGTATTATTATGATTTTACATTAAAATCGAAGACAACAAAAGGCAATACGGCAGAAAAGTGTTATCTTTAGTATATAAATAGTATAATCTATACATATAATAAAGAAGTTAATAATTTGTTATTTTCGTAGCATTCCGGTAAGACATTTTTCCAAAATTGAAATAGTGGTTCTCACCTCAGGGAATAATAATACCCTTTACAATTAAAAAAAATATCTTTGATTGAAAATTACAAAAAGATATAAATATAGATTAGAAATACTCCAACACGCAAAAACTACTTGACAGAGTTTTATGAAACTTTCAAGGGTAATAGTTTATACATTGGTATGTACAAAGGGTACGTTTTATCGAAATCGAAATACACAGCTAATATAAAATAAAATAGTAAACAAAGTACTTAGCTCCCAAACGATTAGACGCTTGATAATTATTGATTGCTACTTCATATTTCTTTTTGTCAAACGAATCTTAATATATTTCATTCGCTTTAGAATATTTATAAAATTGAATTATTTTTAGGAAATGATACTAAACCCTAGTATTCGGTTGTATGCCGGTTATTTTATATTTTATCAGGTAAATAAATATTTTTTGTAGGTAATTAAATGGACAGACCAACCATAATTTATCAAAATAAAAATAGGTAATATTAGTTGTCAAGTTCTTTTAAATAAAAAAATCAATATCAAAATTATTATTTTACTAGTCTAGGTTTGTACGCGTAAATTTCGATTTTAATAAAACGTACCCTTTGTAACTACCAATGTTTGTAAAAACTATAAATTTTCAAACTGGTAAGCAGCAATGGTACGACTAAGAGATAAATATCTTTATTATTACATAAAATAAATAAGACAGATTTTTTGAAAAGAATAAATAAGATAGTTTTGCCGAGACACAAATAATGTTATTCATATATTCTAATTTATATTCAACGTATAAAAAATACAAACAGCAACACCATAAATCGTATCAACTTCCTATGAGCAATCGCATGCCTCTTTTATTATACTAGCTTAGAATTTATTAGGTTTTTGTAGAATTGGCTTTGATACCAAATCAGTTCTACGAGAACCTTATGTAGAATACCTTTTATTTTATTATGTTTATATAGTAGTTAAATGTTAAATATTTTAGCATATTAGTGCAGTTAATTAATAAGATTAGTTAATGAGGGTAGAAATTATCCCCATTATCCCGATTCTAATAAATGTTTTGAACACATTTCAGTCACTGATAAGCTAATTATGGCAGTTATAAAAATAAACGGGTAAGTAAAGTGTTAATTAGTTTGCTATTTTGCTTCTAACGTGTCTCACGTCATATGCTAGTGAATTTTATACATGTTAAAATAACTGTGCTGGATTTTGTAGCTGAAGGTATGTACAGGCATAGAGTTAAAAATGTATGCAGAGGGCATTAACAGTTTGCATGTTTAACAAAATGATTACAGACGTGGTATTTTGCATTGATCATTAATATTACATAATAGAGTTATTTAAATAAAGATAGTTTGATAGCAAAGATAGTAAGATATCAGACTGTTTTCATTGGAGGTAGATTTGAAGATATATAATACTTACAAGAGCACCACTCATCTATGAATAAGTTATAAACATAAAAGAGGCAGAATTCAAAGCGGCACTTCGTTTTTCTATATTAATATGGATAAAAAGCCATTTATTATTCTGTTAGTGTTTATTGTATCGGAAAATGATTCCGCAAATATTTTGGGCGTGTTTCCAGTGCCGTCTATTAGTCATCAAGTGGTGTTTAGAAAAATAACTCAAGAATTAGCAAAAAGAGGCCATGATCTTACTGTTATAACACCAGACCCTGCTTACCCG
This sequence comes from Napeogenes inachia, assembly GCA_959347355.1. Classification (NCBI taxonomy): domain Eukaryota; kingdom Metazoa; phylum Arthropoda; class Insecta; order Lepidoptera; family Nymphalidae; genus Napeogenes; species Napeogenes inachia. The sequence continues at coordinate 7,356,357 of OY365797.1, forward strand.
AAAGGAGGTGCTCCATTAAATTATAATGAAATAGACGTCCATGATATATCTTATACAAAAGTGCGACAGTTTATGGTCGAGCAATTTAAAATCACTGGAGATGTAATGACATTTAATGAAATAAGACAAATGTCTACATTTATGAGGGAGTTAGTAAAAACACAGATGGAAACAAAAGAAGTTCAAGAACTCATTACTAAAAACAAAAAAATTGATTTGATTCTCATTGAAGCTCTTGTGCGACCTGCTTACATTTATTCTTATATATTTAAAGCTCCTGTTATATTAGTCAGCTCTTTTACTTCAATATTTAGTAATGATAAGGTTGTTGGTTCTCCCACTCATCCATTATTATATCCAACTCCATTTAGAAAAAGATTATATAAACTATCGCTTACAGAAAAGTTCAAAGAATTGTACAAACATTATTTAACGGAACTCGCTGATTATTTAAATGAACAAGATGAAAATGTGTTTTTAAAAGATATGTTTGGTCCACAATGTCCTACTATAAATGATCTGAGCAATAATGTTGATATGCTATTGTTAAATGTTCATACAATCTGGGCAGACAATCAGCCGGTTGGTCCCAACGTAATTTACATGGGTGGGATACACCAATTACCGGAAAAACAATTACCAAAGGTATGAGTTAATTAGTTTATTAATACTTCTATGTAATAATATTTAATTTTTAAGTCTTTTAACACTTTTAACAGGATCTCAAAGACTATTTAGATTCATCAAAATATGGAGTGATTTATGTTAGTTTCGGTACCAATGCGTTATCTGATATTATACCGCAAGAAAAAGTACTTGCAATAATTAACGTATTATCTAAACTTCCTTACAATATCTTATGGAAGTGGGATCAAGATGAATTACCTAAAACTTCCAGTAACATCAAAACATCAAAATGGTTGCCACAATCTGATTTGTTGAGTGAGTATACGAAGTTAGTTAATTCTCTTTAAACATTTTGTATAGTTTTGTATTTAAATGTATATTTTTTAAAGGACATCCAAACGTAAAACTGTTTATTACACAAGCTGGTCTTCAATCTACCGATGAGGCTATTACTGCAGGAGTACCTTTAGTTGCGATTCCTATGTTAGGAGATCAATGGTATAACGCAGAAAAGTATAACAAATTTGGCATTGGTATTAAATTAGAAATTGAACTGTTGACTGAAGACCTATTGGAGAACGCTATTCAAACTGTAATTGAAAACGATAGGCAAGTTTTTAGCTCACACTTTTCTTACCTTTCGGCTTATACTAATATTATATTTATGTTATATACCTTTTTGTTTGGGTAACTATAAGATAGCTCATAAATTTTTTCACCTTTTGACTAAAGGTTTCTGCAAAATAGAGTAGAATTAAAAAAAACATATCATTACTATTAGTTATAATCATTTATTTTCAGTTATCGCCGTAATATAAACAAACTTCGTGCTCTAATGCGTGATCAGCCTGAGACTCCATTGAACACGACTATGTGGTGGATAGAATATGTATTGCGACATCAAGGAGCAAGACATCTTCGTGCACCAGCCGCTAACATGTCCGATTTTGAGTACTTTGAAGTTGAATTTCTTTTATGCGTATTCTCAATAGTAGCAGTTGTCTCAATAGTAATTGTAGTATTACTGAAAAAAATTGTCAAATCTATGTACGCGTACACGTATGTTTTAGGTATAAAAAAAAATAAAACTCATTAAAATCTTAGTGCTCATATTTGAATATGTAGAACTTTTGTTTCATTAACAATTTACTTCAGCATAAAAAAAACTTGTTTTAATGTATCTCTTAATACTTAGCATTTAATTACCTTATTCCACAAGATTAGGTGCAAAAAGATCAAGAAGTCAATCTGATTTATTTGAACTATTACCTCCTCGCATATGCACATATGGTAATGAATATTTTTAGCCATCTGCACCCAGACAGAGGTACTCAAATTTATAATTATTCGATTTATTACGTTAAATTTATGACACTTTATAAGCACTAAGAACACACAATAAGAATGAAAATATTATGTAATTATTAATCACGCGATTGAATTACATATTATAGTATAAAAACAGTTTTTTTTTCATTCTCCCTTATAGATATAAAAACAGAAGGAAGAAAGGAAGTTAATTTCATATCTTGGTGGTTAGTGATATAAATTTCCTTAAGAGCGGAACTTCAGAGGAATGCCATGTATCCAGGTTCGTCAACGACAGGGTTGTGGCTTTACCGTATCATGAAGTGCCTCCTTATATAGGTTGGTGGTTGAAAACTTACCTTTAGGACAGAGAGGTTCTGTTTGTATGCGCCTACCGGCAGGCGTGTCATGTAGTGTAGTGTTAGGTGAGGGGTTCCACAGGGCTTTGTTCTGGCGCCCGTTTATGGACATGGTGTACTACTGTAGACTAATAATAATATGTACTATATTTGAAAAATAATAAATGAGATACATTTGTCGAAAAACACATAATATTATTCATATGTTAAAACACTTATTAGTAGAGTGTAAGGTACTTCTAGATAGAGATCAACACTCGCGTCGCAACGATAAGTTTTTAGAAATCATACGGGAAGCGGTTAGTCTTTCAGTAGCAAGAGCGCCGAAGGGTAGGTATAACAACCACCAATCGATCAGTAGAATTCGTAAAAAAAGGCTCCTCCAAAAAATCAAAACGGAAGCCTTATTCTACTTTAGGCGCGGCATATACATTGGTTTTCATTATATTCTTCATTCATAACATTATCTTCATTATCATATAAATTAAGAAAATATTTAATAATAATATTTTTGGAAAAAAATTAAAAACAAATTTATTTGATTTTAATTACAAATAATTATTCACAAATATAAATAAATATATTTAATCAAAAAGCACCGTCTTATAAAATATATTTTTAACAAATTTGTTTGTTGTATATTTTTATTTAAATACTAGCTACGGTTAGAGGTTTTGTCTGTCTCTCCCCTTCCACTCCTAATCAACTTCAATGATAAACCGTCAATAATCATAACAATCCATATAGTTTGGTATTATTGGGAGGTTCGAGACGTTTTTATGATTATATCCTTGTTTTATATATAAATAGTATAAATTTAATAAAATTAGAAGTCACCGGGAGTTTCAATCGTAACCTTGGATATTAATGTTTATTCAACATATAGGCATTCAACAAATATCTTTTCGTTTTTATTGTATTAGGTAATTCAGGCGATCATCAACTATTTGAGAACATCTTTGATATTATAAAATGTCGACTTAAAAAATAAAGCAGTATGGGTAATGTCTCTCATTGCAGCGTCTGTAATAATTTTTTTATTAAGGTATAAAAATATTAGCTTTTTTCAGTTTTTTCAGTATAAGGTTCGTATGTTAAATAAATGGGCTTTTGAATGAAATAGGTAAAAGACGTGTGACACTCCGAGACTGCCGCGGTAAAGCTATTGCATAGAATCAACTTATGCAATTTTAATTATTTATTTATTTATGTAGTTGTTTTTTCTTTGATATTAATGCAAGTTTTTTCTTTGATGTTAATTCAAGTTGTGTAACTTGCGTATGCGTGGTGACCTGTAAAAAATCATTTTTTTTTTTTAGCGAATGACTTAGGTATTTATAGGGTTTTCGATGTATCAATATTTTTGAATATATCAATATTGGGGTTTGGAATTTTTAAAAATTATCGATTTCGATATATCGGCTTTATTTAATATAATTATTGTAATTAATGTTAGACATGCAAGATGGTATTTATTTTTTAAGTGAGTTGCTAAATTAGTTGTATTACGGCTGCTTTTATATTTTTTCCCGCATAAGTTGGATGAAACACTTCTTGTATCAACTTTTTTAAAATACATACCATAAAACGGTTGATATGATTGAAAAATATATATTTTGGCACTGAACTATTTCTATAAAACTAGATAATGAATGATTTAATGTTAATAAATTAGCTTTTACCGCTACAATAAGAGGAATTTCTCTTTTTAACTTCGCTCTATGTTAACAATGATACCAATATATAATTTGTCACGCATTTAACGCGACAAAGACGATATCATCCACTCCTATAAAGTAGGTACTCCATAGCGTAATTTTATCCTATATAGGATAGGATTTTAAAAAGTAATAGGTCTATAAAATATCGATGTATCGGTATATCGATATTAATACTTAGAAATATCGATAATTATTACAAATAATTTTTTGAACGATATATCGAAAGTTTGTTATTGAAATGCAGATATCGTGGTTGATATTTATTTCAAATAAGTTTTCGTTTCTTTTCTTAGTAAATTATTTAACTATACTAAATCAGCAATAGTAAACTTACTATATATATATATATATAGTAGGCTGTACATTATTTACATTATACTATGTTTTTTCTCTATTCCTAGTTCACTTCTTATCTTAAAACGAAATGTATTTTTGTATAGATATACCACTAAAATGTAAAGTAAAAAAAGGTTGCTGTTTGAGATAAGAGTGAGTTTATTAAATGTAGCTAATTATATTTATCTTAAAATTAAATAAACTCGTTAAAATAAGAATTACCAAAAGTTGCACAAGCAAAAGAATTTTGATAACATAACATTTCTATTTTCCGTGTCGGGGGGCCGCTAAATAAAGGAAATAGAAATCAAAATGCAAGTAAGTTATCACGGCAAATTTTGAAATAACAATATCAAATCGTATAGAGTCCTAATACATTAGCTTCGAAATTTTCGTAAAATAGACACCATCGTAGGTGTTCCTCCATGGAACGACTTCAATAATTATATAATAATATATTTGTTACTTTTTGTAACGGGTTTTTTTTATTATGTGTAAAATAGTTAAAAGTCAAGCATTTTAGCATGATAGGATAGGAAATCAATGAGATATAATATACATATAATAATAAAGATAACAAGCAATTAAGATTATTAGGTCCTTTAGAACGTAGGGCTGTTATCAAATTTATCAATGACTGCTTAAGTCACACCAGGATATAAAATGTTGCACGATGACAAGTATGTATATTTAATAAATTTGATAAATAATTGTTACATTATCTGCAAGGTCTGAAAGGCAATTCTTGTAAAAAAAAATAACTCACATTCACAAATTGAAAGAAAAGCATTAAATAAAATATTAAAGTTTTTTGGTATAGAATTGAGAAAAATCGTAATTAAGAGTTAAGTCAATATTAACTCTGACTTTGTCTTAAAATAAAATAAAAAGAACGTTTTTCTTATAACGCTAATAGTTGTTAATATTAAGTTATTTAAGATAGGAAATTAGCTTGCATACAAAAAAAAAATGTATGTACATTTTCACTTTCAGTTAAAAATGTCATTTACGGGTTTTAGAATTCCAGGCAATTTGAGAATGCACACAGAGGTCAGTAACAGTAGGTGAGGATAAAACTACGTTTTTACAGTTATATTAATTAGAATTTTTGTAACTTAACCTCAAAAGATCAATTTAGGCATTGGGGTTAAAAGTAACATTTGCTTGGGGCAGGTTGTGACATGTGATATGGTTTTTCTTTTCAACGAATAATAGAAGAAACGACTAACTCAATGATAGAAAATTGTCTTGTTATGACACAGAAGATAGAGACCGAAAAAACGGCTCACAAACTCATCATTCACAACCTACAAATTCTAAAGTTTTTGACAATTCTTTTCTCCAGAAACCATTAAGCCTTATCCTAAAGCAGCTACTAGGAAACGAATATAACACGTAAAACTCGCAAATCCGCTATCGTGACTAATACTTCGAAAAAAAATGCTTTGTCATTGGAACAGTAGAAGAAAAATTAAAGTTAACTAAAGAGTGAAATTAAAAATCATATTCAGGAAATATACCTAGTACAGAATATCAAGAAAACCATAGAAGCAACTAAGAAAACTAAAAATTTTCAGGTATTATATAAAAATGACTAAGAAAGCGTAGAAGATAAATATTTTTGTCTGATATGTAATCCATTTGATTTAAGAAAATCTGGTGCGTAATAGGTAGAGTGTGTTCTGAGTAAGAACTGGTCACATGTTATATAAAAATATTCTTAATAATAAGGTTTTTATTACATTTGGTTTTGCTTGTAACATTTTGGCCTCGGTAGTGTAACAACCGCGGGGTTAAAAGTGATGCTCATGCTTTTTTTTCTAATTTGCTCATTTATATCTAAACTAATGGTTTGTTATAGAAAATATATTTTAAATTTAAATACTGAATAGTTACTTAATCGAATATATATACACTGGTAAATAAATCAAACCAATAAAAAGATAAGACACTTTTTTTTTTTTAACGTCTGGAATCCTCATGGATACACACCTCCATCCTGGGGAAGATGGAAGTGGTTAATGTGAGACTCTTACTCACTAAACCAGACGGTCAACACCTCTCCGTCATAATGGAGCGCCACGGGAACGCTTGCGCACACATCCGCGTTGCTCCGACGGAAGGCCGCGTGAGCGGCCACCACCTCCATGGAGTGACGCGCCCGGTTGACTTGAGCGCGTCCCACTCCGGGGCTTGTTGAATGGCGAAGGGCTCCCCTGCCCTCCACCCAAGCCGGCCGAGCCAAATCAGGACTCCCTCTACTTCACAACCTACTCAATCAAATTTCATAAATGTAAATTCTACTATAATTGATCTAACAAAAGATGAGTCAAGTATTGTGCACCCCATATACTTTTCAAGTCATAAAAAATTAAAAAAGTATATGAAGGTTAAGAAATTAATTAAAAAATGTAATAATCTCATCAAAAACAAGTTTCCTGCAAAGAAAATAAAGAATTTACAAATTGAACGCTCCACATTAATTAAAAAAGTAAGTGTTTATAATAGGAAAATGATTGAGAGTAGGTCACTGTATGAGCGAGACACCCAAAACTTGCATGAGGAAATCTCTCAATTAACTTCTGCATTGCATTCAATAAGTAAAAAATATGAATCTTCTCAGAATCAAATTAAGGAACATATTGAAGCTACAGGTAATTTAGTTGACCTATGTAGTTATAACTTAGAGCGGTTTGAGTCATTAACTAATAATTATGTTAACTGTAATTGTTTAAGTGAAAAATTAAATGTTGTTTCTAAACTAAACTCTGAGGTGTTGGGTGATTCGGCTATACATACTAAAAGTAGTAATAAAAACATAAATATAATGAATAAAAATCAAATTAATAATAGGTCCTCTGTTGTGCACAACCATAATTACTTTGTTTTTTCTGACCAATTAGGTCAGGGCTTTGGGTCTCTTTTAAGTAGGGAATTAAATAATGTACATAATATATGCTCACCTGGTGCTAGTTACCAGCACAATATAGATAAAATAATTAATTTTGACTCAAAGTTGACTGAAAACAGTACTATTGTACTATTACATGGAGATGGTTTGTCGATTAAGAAAATTGAAATAATTAGTAATATTGAAAAATTATTAAAATTACATAATAAGAATAATTGTAAAATTGTAATTTGTGCATTTCCATATTCATCTTCTTATTCAGACAAACAAAATAAATATATATATAATTTTAATTTGACATTATATAATTTGACATACCGTCATAGTGATGCATTCTTTTACTTTGATGTAAATAAATTTATTTATAATAGGTTTAGGATGACAAAAGGTACAATGTATCTGCCTTTATATTATAAAAAACAAATTGCTACTTTAGTAGCATTTAATTTAAAAAACTTCGTTATAACAGATATAACGAAAAATAAATGTACTTTAAATAATATATTACTGACAGAACATAAGCGTTCCACTTTAAACTAATGGATAAGACAAAGCCTAAGTTGTTAAATATTGTCCATCAAAATATACAAGGCTTAGGTGGCAAGGAATTGGAAGTGGAACTCTTTGTTCAAAAATATGACATAAGTTTATTGTGCATTACAGAGCACTGGTTATCAAAGAATAACAATATTATAAATGTAGAAAATTATAAATTGTCAAGTTCGTTCTGTAGAGAGAAAGCTATTCGCGGTGGCTCACTTATCTTAGCTCGTAACGATGTAGTGTTAAAGTCTCGATCAGATATAGTGGCGCTCTCTGTCGAGCGAATTATTGAACTATCCTGCATTGAGCTCAATGAACATATTATTTTGTGCGTGTACCGACCCCCCTCTAGTGACTTTGATGAATTTGAAAACATTCAAAATGGAGGATATTTTACAAAATGGAGGATATTTTAACTAAGCTTTGTCATAAAAACAAGTCCGTGATTGTTTGCGGTGATTTCAATGTAGATATATTACAAGAAAATTCGTCTAGTGTACGTTTATTAAATTTGTTTAAATCTTTTAACTTACTGAACGTCTTTTTTGAACCTACTCGTATTACTAGTATTTCCGCGACTTGTATTGATAATGTGTTCTGTCGCTGTAACATTTATGAAGAAACAGTAATGACAAATTTAAGTTCAGACCACTGTGGTCTAAAATTTTCTCTATTAATTAAACACGAAAGTGAAAAGCCCCAAAAGTTTACTTGTAGACCAATTACAAAAAACCGGGTCCTAACATTTAAGAATAATGTACAGCAAAAAGTGGGTAAAGTAAACATGAGCGATGATAATCCAAATAATTTATATAATAACATTTTCGGTTTTTTGTTACAAGAATTTAATAATGTTTTTAAGCCAAAAACTATGACTAAATACCTAAAACTTAAATTTAGTGATTGGGCTACCGTGGGAATATATAAAAGTAGAGATAAGTTATATGATTTATATAGTGAGAGGCAATGGAATCAAGATCCGGTATTCTTGAATAAAGTTAGGATTTTTTCTAAAATATTTAAGACCGTTTGCATACAAGCTAAGTCGATTTACATAAGAAATAAAATCTTAAACTCAGAAAATAAAATAAAGGCAACTTGGGATGTTTTATCTAGTGTTTCTGGGAAAAATAGGGCTGCTAATGGACCTATTAAGTTAAAAATTGATAATATTGAAATAAATTCAAATTCAACTGTGGCGGCTATTTTTGAGACTTTTTTTAACGAAATTCCTTCAACAGTCACGCGTAATTTAAACTCCTCACCATGTGATGCAATCGTCGAATTGACGAATAACGTAAGAGTCAGTAATAAATGTTTTGTTTTTAAACCTGTTACATCATATGAAATTGTTAAAACTTTTAGAAATCTAAATATGAAAAAAACCGGTGATCTTTGGGGTATATCAGTAAAATTACTAATAAGTATTATAAATGATATTGCTCCACAATTATCCTTAATTTTTAACAAATGTATTGAAACCGGTACTTTCCCAGACTTAATGAAAAATAGTAAAGTAGTTCCTTTGTTCAAAAGTGGCGATAGACTAATACCCGGAAATTATAGACCTATCTCTATTTTACCCACTTTAAGTAAAATTTTCGAAAAAATTATACTAAACCAAATGTCAGAATTTGTTTATAGCAATGAAATCATGCATAGTGAACAATATGGTTTCACCAAAGGCAAATCAACAACTGATGCGGGTGCCGCGCTTCTTAAGCACATTTACGACGCATGGGAAAAGTCACAGAATGCAATCGGAGTGTTTTGTGATTTATCTAAAGCCTTTGACTGCGTGGACCATCAAACATTACTTTGCAAACTTAATCACTATGGCGTGCGTAATGCTGCGCTTGATCTTATTGCCTCTTACTTGAATCAAAGAGTTCAGACGGTTGATGTAAATAATTGTAAATCGGTTGGATCTCACCTAAAAATGGGTGTTCCACAAGGATCTATTCTAGGCCCTTTCTTATTTTTACTCTATATTAATGATTTGCCCTTTTACGTAAAAGGACTATGTGACATTGTACTTTTTGCTGATGATACCTCACTTATTTTTAAAGTTGATCGTAATAAACCTAATTTTGACAAAGTTAACTGTGCTCTGTCACGTGTTCTTCATTGGTTTGAAATTAATAATTTGGTATTAAATACTAAGAAAACTAAATGCATTGAATTTACACTTCCTAATGTAAAAAGTCGGGATTGTAGTTTATTCCTTAACAATGAAGTGTTAGAACTGACTGACTCGACAACTTTCTTAGGTATAACTTTAGATAAAAAGCTCCAGTGGAACCCCCATCTCTCGACACTCGCAAGCAAACTTAGCTCAGCCGTCTTTGCAATTAAAAAAGTAAGACAATTAACAGACGCTAATACGGCTCGACTCGTTTATTTTAGTTATTTTCACAGTATATTGTCTTACGGTATCTTACTATGGGGCAGCGCTGCCGAAATTAATTCTATATTCATTTTACAAAAACGAGCTATACGGGCTATTTGTAACTTAAAAGCTAGAGACTCCCTAAGAGAAGTTTTTAAAGAAATAGGTATTCTTACGGTCGCTTCTCAATACATTTTTAATAACTTACTATATATACGCCAAAATTTAAATGACTATAAAAAAAACAGCGACAGACATACTATCAATACAAGAAATAAAAATAGGCTTGTAACGCCTAAATTTAGACTTCAAAAAGTTAAGAAATCCTTCATGGGCTTGAGTATACGCATATATAATAAGGTTCCACAAGATATCTTGGATCTTCCTTTTCTTGATTTCAAATCTAAAATTAAAGGTATATTATTAAATAAATCTTACTATAACATTCAAGAGTTTTTGGTTGATCGAAATGTGTGGAACTTGGGTATCATAAATCTTGGGTCATAAATCTGTATTGCGAATAGCTAGTAATCTCCGCAATTTGTTTTTTGTTGTAAATTAAGTTTGCTTTATCGACCTTCTGCATCACACCGATTCCTTAGAAGTCACTACTTGCGGTAGCATCGGGAGTCGGGTTGCCTCCCTCCCTCAAATATGTGCGAAGGGGGTGATGGCTGGCTCTTGTGTTATGCTCGTGAACGGGTGCTGCTTGCGGTGACTGGTTGTGTGGCAGGCCGAAGATTTATATATATTTACTGTTATTATTATTTAATTTTCGTTGCCTGAAATCATTGGGCTTCTTTTCCGATTGATTGCGACGGTTCTAGTTGTTCCAAAATTGCATTTAAGTTTATAAAATAAATAAAATTGACTCATTTGCAGGGTTGATGTTATAATATAATATATTTAATTTATAAGTCAAACATTGTTAAATTTTATTTAAAAAGAGCAACTGTTGAGTTTCTGGCCAGCTCTTCTCAGCAGAACAGCATTCCGAGCTGGTGGTAGCTTACTCACAGACTGACTATACTGACCAATTTAATGTAATTGACGATTCAAAAGTGCGTGTAAATGCCTACTTGAATAAAGATATTTTGAATTTGAATTTGAATTTGAAGAAGGTGTCCCGATCCGACTCAACCTCCCGGGGCCGGACCCCGTCCGAAAACGGTCGTGGTCCGAACCCGCCACCAGCGGCTGGTGTGCATCGTAGGCGACCCTCCGAAGAAGACCACCCCGACACACGGGGCCGGAAGAGGTAAACACATCTGCGCCGCAATTTAAACTGCCACCTGCAGACGACGCAGAATATGCGACCTCGACCGTCTCGCCACCCCGCCAACGAAGCCCTCCCTAGGAAGAGCTCCGCCGCCACCTCGCCCGGACTAATCATCGTCAAGCGCTATTGTACCTGACGATGACTATTCCGGGCCATCACCCTATCAGCGCAACGGCCTCCCCCTCGGCAAGAAAGAGACCGCCACGTACCCCCCACACAACCACGGGACCGCCCCACAGTCCACTCTGCGCACAGAGTAGTACCAGGGGCGACCCCGCTGCTGTCCCCGGTAGAGAGGGCCTGCGCCCTCCCACCCTCAGTGCCCATTCCAAAAGGCCCGAGCCCACCCCGCAGGCAGACCACCCCGAAAGGCAACCTGCCCGCCAGCCAGCCATGAACCGGGCACAATCCCCCATTGCCGACCCACCTCGCGCCGAGTATTAGCCAACGGCTAATGCAAACCCGAAGGATCACATTAACCGTTGTTGCCCAGGGAGCACCGGCCCGTACCGCTTCCGATGCCACCGGATGAATCCGAGCAACAAGGGAAACAGACAGGCACACGAGGAGGTTCTCGGCGACGGCCCCCCAAGATATGACACTTTAAAAATAAAATGTCACTTTCAACCCCAGTGTCCCGTATGCTGGTTTCGCAATGTAGTCATAGACGTGGGATTTTGCATTGATCATTAGTATTACATAATAGAGTTATTTTAAATAAACATAGTTTGATAGCAAAGATGATAAAACATCAGTTTATTTTGATTAGAGGACACTTGTAGATATATACTACCTACAAGTGCACCACTCATCTATGAATAAGGTAATAAGTATAAAAGAGACAGGATTTGAGGCGTCACTTCGTTCTTCTGCATTAATATGGATATAAAGCCATTTATAATTTTGTTAGTATTTATTGTATCGAAAAATGATTCCGCAAATATTTTGGGAGTGTTTCCAGTGCCGTCTATTAGTCATCAAGTGGTGTTTAGAAAAATAACTCAAGAATTAGCAACGAGAGGCCATGATGTTACTGTTATAACACCAGACCCTGCTTACCCGAAAGGAGGTGCTCCATTTAATTATAGTGAAATAGACGTCCATGATATATCTTATACAAAAATGCATCAGTTTATGGTCAAGCAATTTAAAATCATTGGAGATGTAATGAAATTTAATGAAATAAGACAAATGTCTACATTTATGAGGGAGATAGTAAAAACACAGATGGAAACAAAAGAAGTTCAAGAACTCATTACTAAAAACAAAAAAATTGATTTGATACTCATTGAAGCTCTTGTGCGACCTGCTTACGTTTATTCTTATATATTTAAAGCTCCTGTTATATTAGTAAGCTCTTTTACTGCAATATTTGGTAATGATAAGGTTGTTGGTTCTCCAACTAATCTATTATTATATCCAACTCCATTTAGAAAAAGATTATATAACCTATCTCTTACAGAAAACTTCACAGAATTATACATACAGTATTCAACGGAACTCGCAGATTATTTAAATGAACAAGATGAAAATGTTTTTTTAAAAGATATGTTTGGTCCACAATGTCCTACTATAAATGATCTGAGCAATAGTGTTGATATGCTATTGTTAAATGTTCATACAATCTGGGCAGACAATCAGCCTGTTTGTCCTAACGTAATTTATATGGGTGGAATACATCAATTACCGAAAAAACAATTACCAAAGGTATGAGTTAATTAGTTTATTAATACTTCTATGTAATAATATTTAATTTTTAAGTCTCTTAACAGGATCTCAAAGAATATTTAGATTCTTCAAAAATTGGAGTGATTTATGTTAGCTTCGGTACCAATGCGTTATCTGATATTATACCGCAGGAAAAAGTACTTGCAATAATTAACGTATTATCTAAACTTCCTTACAATATCTTATGGAAGTGGGATCAAGATGAATTACCTAAAACTTCCAGTAATATCAAAACTTCAAAATGGTTGCCACAATCTGATTTGTTGAGTGAGTATAGGAAGTTAATTCTCTTTAAACATTTTGTATAGTTTCGTATTTAAATGTATATTTTTTAAAGGACATCCAAACGTAAAACTGTTTATTACACAAGCTGGTCTTCAATCTACCTATGAGGCTATTACTGCAGGAGTACCTTTAGTTGCGATTCCTATGTTAGGAGATCAATGGTATAACGCAGAAAAGTATAACAAATTTGGCATTGGTATTAAATTAGAAATTGAATTGTTGACTGAAGACCTATTGGAGAACGCCATTCAAACTGTAATTGAAAGCGATAGGCAAGTTTTTAGCTGATACTCTTTCTTACCTTTCAGCTAATACTAATATTATATTTATGTTATACACCTATATATTTAGGTAACTATAAGATAGCTCATAAGTTTTGCCACCTTTTGATTAAAAGTTTTTGCAAAATAGAGTAGCACCAACAAAAACATATCATCACTATCAGTTATAATCATTTATTTTCAGATATCGTCGTAATATAAACAAAATTCGTGTTTTAATGCATGATCAGCCTGAGACTTTATTGAACACGACTATGTGGTGGATAGAATATGTTTTGCGACATCAAGGAGCAAGATTTCTTCGTGCACCAGCCGGCAATAGATCCTTTTTGGAGTACTTTGAAAATAAATTATTTTTATACGTATTGTTAATACATATAGTAGTCACAATAATAGTTGTACTATTATTACTGATAATAATTTACAAATTTGTAAAAGCGTATACATACGTAAAGGCGTCTATAAAATTGACAATGCTTGCATTAATGGTTTATATATTAATTAACACGTATAAAAAAAAAATAAAAATAAAAAAAAAATAATAAAAATCTCAAACTCTTAGTACTCATATTTGAACATGTAGACCTTTTGTTTTGTTCCATAAACAATTTACCTCTGCATAAAAAAAAAAAAACTTGTTTTTGTTTATTTCGGAATACTTAGCATTTAATTGCCTTATTTCATAAGATTAGGTGGAAAAAGATCAAAAAGTCAACCTGATGGTAATTATTACCTTCTCGTATATGCACATATGGTAATGAATATTTTTAGCCATCTTCACCCTGACAGAGGTATTCAAATAGCTTATTAGTAGATTTATTACGTTAAATTTATGACACTTTATAAACACGTTAAATCATTATTTCAATGATTTGAAACCAGGAATAAAAATATTATGTAATTAATCATGCGATTGAATTACGTATTACAGTACAAAAACAGTTTTTTTTTCATTCTCCCTTATAGATCTAAAAACCGAAGGAAGAAAGGAAGTTAATTTCACATCGTGGTGGTTAGTCATAGAAATTTCTTTAAGAGCTTGAGCGTTTCAGAGCTCAAGCAAGAAAGCGCAAGAAATTTCTGACATCTGAGGAATACCATGCATCCAGGTCCGGCAACGACAGGGTTGAGGAGTTCCGGTATCATGAAGTGCCTCCCTATATAGATTGGTGGTTGAAAACTTACCTTTAGGACAGAGAGGTTCTGTTTGTATGCGCTTACCGGCAGGTGTATGGTGTAGTGTAGTGTAGTGTAGTGTTAGGTGAGGGGTTCCACTGGGCTTTGGCCTGGGGCCCGTTTATGGACTTGGTGTACTGCTGTAGACTAATAACTAGGTCTATTTTTGAATTAAATTAAAAATTTTAAAAACCCCCATACAAAAAGACCTATAAAACGAATAAGAATAATATATTATTATGTACTTATTGAAGTCGTTGCGTTGAGGGACCGTTGTACGTACGTTGAAAGTGTATTTATTAGACTATACGGTTCGATATCGTAATTTCTTTATTTGCTTGTTAACTTACTTGCATTTTAATTTCTTCCTTTATACATACACAGATCGACAGATCGACAGGTCAAACTTATAACACCCCTCTTATAGTCGGGGGTTAAAAATAATAAATGAGATACATTTCTCGAAAAATACATAATATTATTCATATGTGAAAACACTTATTAGTAGAGTGTAGGGTACTTCTAGATAGATATCAACACTCGCGTCGCAAAGATAAGATTTTAGAAATCATACGGGAAGCGGTTAGTATTTCAGTAGCAAGAGCGCCAAAAGGTATAACAACCACCAATCGATCAGTAGAATTCGTAAAAAAAGGCTCCTCCAAAAAATCAAAACCGAAACCTTATTCACCGAAACGATCGCCGAAAACAATCAAAAAGGACCGTCTTATAAAATATATTTTTAACAAATTTGTTTGTTGTATATTTTTTTTAATACTAGCTACCACCAGAGGTTTTGTCTGTCTCTCCTCTTCCACTCTTTACGGTTTATCAACTTAAATGATAAACCGTCAATAATCACAATAATCCATAAGGTTTAGTTTTATTGGTAGGTTCGAGTCGTGTTCATGACTATATCCTTGTTATAAAACAATTAGTATTAGTATTTATTTATAAATATAAATACTTTACTAATAATAATACTTTACTAATAAAAGTATTTATGAATAAATATAAATACTTTACTAATATGTAGTATAAATTTAATATAATTAGAAGTCGCCGGGAGTTTTTGTCGTAACTTTAGGTTTTAATGTTTATTCAACATATAGGCATTCAACATATTATATCTT
This sequence comes from Napeogenes inachia, assembly GCA_959347355.1. Taxonomy (NCBI): domain Eukaryota; kingdom Metazoa; phylum Arthropoda; class Insecta; order Lepidoptera; family Nymphalidae; genus Napeogenes; species Napeogenes inachia. Next base: position 7,372,433 of record OY365797.1, read on the forward strand.
TTTGTTTTTATTGTATTAGGTAAGTCAGGCGATCATCAACTATTTGATAACATCTTTGAAATTAACAATGTCGACTTAAACATATTAGCTTTCTTCAGTTTTTCTCAGTATAAAGTTCGTTTGTAAATGTATGGGCTTTTGAATGAAATAGGTGGAAAATAATTATAACTATAATACGATTTAAAAAGGCAACCAACGAACGAGATAAATAGAAACAGAGGATCATTTATTTACTAACAATCATAGGCAAAAACACTATATCTTTATTATCCTTTTCGTTTTCTCGAGTGACACCCATCTTGGTGGTACAGGTGGTCAGCGTCAGTGGCTTTGGAGAAAAGCCATCTAAATTGTTGAATAAAAACATACTTACATACAAGAGATTGCACCTGACATTGCAGCTAAAATGAATATCCTGAAGGCAGTGAATAGGGAACATTCACGTATTTTTTTTTGACGTAAATTAATCATTTACCTCTCTATATCGTAGAAAAAAATATTAATAGGCTTGAAAAGATTCTAGTTTTTTTTCAAAGTGAAAATTAAAACATTGAGTAAATTTGACCCGTTTAAACACCGCCATTTTGCGCGCGCTTTGCGTGACGTCAAATGATACATCCAGTGAATGTTTACTATGAACTTTTTAGCAATTTCATAGATATTTTAAGTTTTAATTGCTTTACAAGTCATGGAAGAAGATAAAAATCATCTTACGAGTATTGTATAGTACCGGAGTGCAAAAATAGTATTAGAAAAACACCCGACAAAGTGTTTTTTGTATTCCAAGAGATGCGAAAATACAAAAACAATGGTGTACGGTAATTAAAAGGGATAATATATGTCCTAAATCGTGTTTATATGGTTGTGGAGATCAATTTAACGTAAGTATACTTTATTTATAATAAGTTTAATCTAATAGTTTAAATTTATAGTAAGTATTAAACATTAGAAAATTTGAGTTTAAACTTAACCTAACCTATCTTACAAATTTCAGTATAACTTTCTATAAAAACCGTAATCTTTTTTTGTTTTACGCAATTTTTATGGTCTGTCGATTTATTTCAGGTTAAGGAAGATACAGCAAATTGTATTGAATATAATATGTGTAACGAAACAACAAGGAGAAAGATGTAATCTAAGTTTGAAGAAAGGAGTTGTTCCTTATATATTTTTGTGGCAAAAACAACAGCTGATAGAATGAGAATGTGCATAGTCAAAAGGCAAAGATTGACATCGGTTAATGAAGCCTTTTAAGAGTTAGCTATCAAAAGTAGTGTTTAAAAAAATTGTTGACCTTTACGAAGAAGTGATATAGGTAGTAAGTCCTAGTACTGCCCATACAAATGTCTGTGATATTAATCAGCCAAGACTCAGTACTTCTCCTATTGAATGTGATGATCATAAGGCAGAGCCTTGCTTTTCGCATATTAAAGATAAATTACCAAGTGACTAAGCTGTGCAAGTTAATATTAAACCGAAGTATGGAAGTAAAGGTGTCAATGTAAATATACCTGCTGAAAAACAAAATGTAGCATTGTCACCATTTCCTCATTTAACACACAACATTGTTACACAACAGTTTTAAAAGTAAAACTATCTGTTTTAAAAAGAAAATTGTTTACTGAAAACACAGCTGATAATACTTCTATAGCATCTTATATCTTCTATATCTGCTGATTATCAACCAAGTTATTTATCTGAGTCAAGTGAAGTGAAAAATGATTCAGAGGCAGAAACATTTTAAAAATGTATTGTGTAGTAGCATGCTAACTGCTATTCAAAAAGAGTTTGTAGGTATTTGTTTTGTTAGAGTTGTTTGAGTATTTAGAAATTTTTTTTAAGATTACCTAAATAATTGTATCATTTAATAAAACCTTTAAGCACGAAAATATAGGTTTAAATTATTTATTTTTCTCAGTCACACTGATACCACAGTATGAACTTAAACGCCGATATATTGAATGGTGTGTCAAATGACGTCACATTTCGTTTCGACCAATGGTGGCGCGTTTTGGAATTTTGAATTTCGCTCCCTAAAGTTACACTTTTCATAAATTATTTTATGGCCTTAAATGATTAGTAAATTAAAAAAAAATGATTTTATTATAATAAGCTGATACAAAGTAATCGAAAAAAAAATATTTGAGACCATTTAAATTTTTTTGCATGTTCCCTATTGCATGCAATGTGATACTGTATATCGTGTAAACAGATAGTAATTATAATGATAAAATATTTAATTTATCATTTCTTAGTGCTCACTTCGAAGTCATCTTAATCGGAAAATATACTTTCAGAACGCGTTCTTTTGAAGAATGAAAAAAATAAATTACAAACTGTTTTAAGAACTTTACCCCGATCTTTGTATTTTGGTGAAGGTGCTCCGAATACTTGTTGGGTTTTAAATAGGGCCATGGCCTACGATATATAGTCAAAAACTAAACTTTGAAATGCACTGATTTGAAGATTGAGCTGTTATCTTCGTTCAGAAACATTATCATTACACTGCTGTAAATATAATGGTTTGTCTCCTCGTAAACAATCTATAACGCCTCTTCAATTGTCAGGTTTACTGTTTTCTAGATGTATGCCAAGTACTAAAATATTTTTAAAATAAAAAAAAATGTGTTACAGTTAAATTTCAATTTAATTTAGTATTAGAATCGAATGTACAGTATAATGCAAACTGATAGGTCTTTACAGTGCTAAATAAATTTCGACCGTATTGGTAAAATTCTAAAGGTGTTGTTTAAACTTGAACAACTATGAGGGTCGTAACTGGAAGATCAAAAATACAACTTCTGGAATTAAGATTTATTTATAATGACATATTATTTATTTACAAAGCTAAGTCTTCCTTGTTTGTGTTTGAGATAAGAGTGAGTTTATTAAATGTAGCTAGTTATATTTATCATAAAATTTAATAAACTCGTTAAAATAAGAATTACCAGAAGTTGCACAAGCAAAAGGATTTTGATAACATTACATTTCTATTTGCCCGGAGGGCATGCTTACTAAAACTTGAATAATCTAACCCAAGGTGTAAAAACATAAACAAAAAACTGCGTGCGCTGCGAAAACGGTGAAAGTTACGAAAAATTATGTTGTATGAAATTGTTAGCCTTTAAAAGTTCTTAAAAGAAGTCCGCGACCGCATATATCTAGCTTTTAAGGTTGACTCACTATATCTTTACTTCTATACTAATATTATAAAGAGGAAATGTTTGATTTTTTGTTTGTTTGTTTGAAATGAATAGGCTCCTAAACTACTGTACTGATTTCAAAAATTCTTTCACCGTTGGCAAGCTTACACTATTCCCGAGTGACATGGGCTATGTTATATTTTGAAAAAAATTAAGCATGCTTACTAAAACTTGAATAATCTAACCCAAGGTGTAAAAACATAAACAAAAAACTGCGTGCGCTGCGAAAACGGTGAAAGTTACGAAAAATTATGTTGTATGAAATTGTTACTCTTTAAAAGTTCTTAAAAGAAGTCCGCGACCGCATATATCTAGCTTATAAGGTTGACTCACTATATCTTTACTTCTATACTAATATTATAAAGAGGAAATGTTTGATTTTTTGTTTGTTTGTTTGAAATGAATAGGCTCCTAAACTACTGTACTGATTTCAAAAATTCTTTCACCGTTGGCAAGCTTACACTATTCCCGAGTGACATGGGCTATGTTATATTTTGAAAAAAATTAAGCATGCTTACTAAAACTTGAATAATCTAACCCAAGGTGTAAAAACATAAACAAAAAACTGCGTGCGCTGCGAAAACGGTGAAAGTTACGAAAAATTATGTTGTATGAAATTGTTACTCTTTAAAAGTTCTTAAAAGAAGTCCGCGACCGCATATATCTAGCTTATAAGGTTGACTCACTATATCTTTACTTCTATACTAATATTATAAAGAGGAAATGTTTGATTTTTTGTTTGTTTGTTTGAAATGAATAGGCTCCTAAACTACTGTACTGATTTCAAAAATTCTTTCACCGTTGGCAAGCTTACACTATTCCCGAGTGACATGGGCTATGTTATATTTTGAAAAAAATTAAGCATGCTTACTAAAACTTGAATAATCTAACCCAAGGTGTAAAAACATAAACAAAAAACTGCGTGCGCTGCGAAAACGGTGAAAGTTACGAAAAATTATGTTGTATGAAATTGTTACTCTTTAAAAGTTCTTAAAAGAAGTCCGCGACCGCATATATCTAGCTTATAAGGTTGACTCACTATATCTTTACTTCTATACTAATATTATAAAGAGGAAATGTTTGATTTTTTGTTTGTTTGTTTGAAATGAATAGGCTCCTAAACTACTGTACTGATTTCAAAAATTCTTTCACCGTTGGCAAGCTTACACTATTCCCGAGTGACATGGGCTATGTTATATTTTGAAAAAAATTAAGCATGCTTACTAAAACTTGAATAATCTAACCCAAGGTGTAAAAACATAAACAAAAAACTGCGTGCGCTGCGAAAACGGTGAAAGTTACGAAAAATTATGTTGTATGAAATTGTTACTCTTTAAAAGTTCTTAAAAGAAGTCCGCGACCGCATATATCTAGCTTATAAGGTTGACTCACTATATCTTTACTTCTATACTAATATTATAAAGAGGAAATGTTTGATTTTTTGTTTGTTTGTTTGAAATGAATAGGCTCCTAAACTACTGTACTGATTTCAAAAATTCTTTCACCGTTGGCAAGCTTACACTATTCCCGAGTGACATGGGCTATGTTATATTTTGAAAAAAATTAAGCATGCTTACTAAAACTTGAATAATCTAACCCAAGGTGTAAAAACATAAACAAAAAACTGCGTGCGCTGCAAAAACGGTGAAAGTTATGCAAAAATTAGATTTTAAAAAATTGTTACCTTTTAAAAGTTCTGAAAAGAAGTCCGCGACCGCATATATTTAGCTTTTAAGGTTGACTCACTATAACCTTTAATATGGTTATAAAATTAGTTTTAAAATAATATACACTTTCGAAGGTGTTTTAATATTTACGATATTATTTCTTATCCAAACAAATTATTTAAATATCACAGGCACTTAATTATGAACAACATTGCTCTTGAAAAAATTTGATTTTAACCAATACGTAAGGAGTTATTACAGTTTTAAAATAATACACAATGGTCAAATAAAAAAACGCAGTTTGATGTGCAGGGTGTGTGGCGCGGTGAGAGGAGAGGGCTATGAGTTATCACGTTTTCGATTGATTTGAAATTTAAAACATACCTACTTGTTGTTTCTATGCCAATGCAATTATGCATAATCAGTATCGTAGTAAATCATATGTATTGTTTTAACTATTAATCTTAAATATATAATACAACTGTAAAAATCGAGTGTCTGTACATTAATTAAAAACAAGTAACAGAAACCAAAAAACCAAATTGGAATTTTTGTCTGTCTGTCTGTCTGTCTGGTACGTTATAACGTCGAAACTACTCAACGGATTTGAACGTGGTTTTTGTATAATCTGGAGCGTAAAACTTTGTTTCGTTAAAATCTCTTAAGGGAAAAGTAAGTTATGGTCAATTTAAAATCTACTGTAGCAGTTTTAAATTCTACAAAGCAATTCTTAAATTTAATATTTCTCAAAAACATAATATTTGGTAAAGAATATTTCGTGTCCATATTCTTTAATACGTATATCTAAATAATGTCCTGGCTGTGTGTGTGTGTGTGTGTGTGATGTGGATGTATGTTATTATTTTCAGTTTGATATTGTAGCAACTAGCAATGTAATGCCTATATACCTATATAAAATTGCCACGGGAATAGGATACTATAGAATTAACTATAAGTCTATTATAGGTCTGGATAATTGTAGTTTCCACAGATTACGCGCAAAACGACCTACACGCGGACGGTGCCGCGGGCAACAGCTATATTTAATAAATTTGATAAATAACAGTAAGTAATTATACATTATCTGCAAGGGCTGAAAGGCAATTCTTGTAAAAAAATCACTCACATTAACATCGGAAGCAAAGCATTAAATCAAATATTAAAGTATTTTGGTAAGAAATCGAGAAAAATCGTAATAAGGAGTCTCGTAAATATTAACTTTGACTTTGACTTAACATAAAATAAAAAGTACGTTTTTCTTATGCCGCTATGTAATTGTTAATATTAAATTATTTGAGATAGGAAATGAGCTTGCGTATAAAAAAAATTGTATGTACATTTTCAACTTTCAGTTAAATATATCATTTACGGGTTTTAAAATTCCAGGCAATTTGAGAAAACACACAGAGGGAAGTAACAGTAGGGGAGAATAAAACTACGTTTTTACAGTTATAATAATTAGTATTTTTGCAACTTAATCTCAAAAGATCAATTTAGATGTTAAAAGTGACATTTGCTTGGGGCAGGTTGTGACATGTGATATGGTTTTTCTTTTCAACGAATAATAGAAGAAACGTCTTACTCAAAAATCTTCTTGTTACGATATAGAAGAATGAGATCGAAAAAACGGGTCACAAATTCGTCACTCACCCATAAAATAACCCAACCTAGAAATTTTAAGGTTTTTGACAATTCTTATCTCCAGAAACTATTAAGCCTTATCTTAAAGCAGCTGCTAGGAAACGAATATAACACGTAAAACTCGCAAATCCGCTATCGTGACTACTTGAAATACTTCGAAAAAGATGCTTTGGCATTGCAACAGTAGAAGAAGAAAGATATACAATCTATAAAAATAAAGTTAACTAAAGAGTGAAATTAAAAATCATGTTCAGGAAATATACCTAGTACAAAATATCAAGAAAATTATAGAAGCAACTAAAAAAACTACAATTTTTCAGGTATTATATAAAAACGACTAAGAAAGCGTAGCAGATGAATATTTTTGTCTGATATATAATCCATTTGATTTAAAAAAAATCTGGTGCGTAATAGGTACTCTACCTATTTCGCACCAGATTTTTGTGTTGTGAGTAAGACCTGGTCACATGTTATATAAAAATATTCTTAATAATAAGGTTTTTTTAAAATTTGTTTTTGCTTGTAACATTTCGCCCCCGGTAGTGTAACAATCTGCCCCTGGTGCGGGGTTGAAAGTGACAGGCTTTTTTTTTCTAATTTGTGCATTTATATCTTTACTAATGGTTTGTTATTGAAAAAATATATTTTAAATTTAAATACTGAATAGTTACTTAATGAAATAAATATAATTTCTGGTAAAATAATCAAAACAATAAAAAATATATGATACTTGGGGAAGCGTTTTACTGACGAGTGCCATGGTCTTGATGGATCCTGTTTTATATACTTGCGGCAATGAGTTCGTAGTGACTATAGGAGTCGCGGTAATAACTTGATAATAACTAATGATTTGCTGAGTTTCAAGCGGGCTCGTAGTTCGTGGTTTCTATATTTCTTATGCGAGGGTAAGGGCTTATATATCTTTGCATGCAAAGAAAAATATACTTCGCCAGATGGAACCATCTTCGATTCTTGCGGTGATTGATGGACGTTCATAGGTTAAAGGATAGGTAAGGATGCGAACGTTGCTTATACAAATTTTGAAATTAAATGTAATTAGATGTAACTTAGATGTTAGAAAATAATATTTACAAAATAGCAAAAACAACACTTTAAAAATAAAATGTCACTTCCAACTCCAGTCTCCCGTATGCTGGTTTCACAATACAGTTATAGACGTGGGATTTTGAATTGATCATTAGTATTACATAATAGAGTTATTTTAAATAAACATAGTTTGATAAGAAAGATAATTAAACATCAGTCTATTTTTATTAGAGGACACTTGTAGATATATACTACCTACAAGTGCACCACTCATCTATGAATAAGGTAATAAGTATAAAAGAGACAGGATTTGAGGCGTCACTTCGTTCTTCTGCATTAATATGGATATAAAGCCATTTATAATTTTGTTAGTATTTATTGTATCGAAAAATGATTCCGCAAATATTTTGGGAGTGTTTCCAGTGCCGTCTATTAGTCATCAAGTGGTGTTTAGAAAAATAACTCAAGAATTAGCAACGAGAGGCCATGATGTCACTGTTATAACACCAGACACTGCTTACCCGAAAGGAGGTGCTCCATTAAATTATAATGAAATAGACGTCCATGATATATCTTATACAAAAATGCGGCAGTTTATGGTCAAGCAATTTAAAATCACTGGAAATGTAATGACATTTAATGAAATAAGACAAATTTCTCCATTTATGTCAGAGATGTTCAAAATGCAGATGGAAACAAAAGAAGTTCAAGAACTCATTACTAAAAACAAAAAAATTTATTTGATTCTCATTGAAGCTCTTGTGCGACCTGCTTACATTTATTCTTATATATTTAAAGCGCCTGTTATATTAGTAAGTTCTTATACTGCAATATTTAGTAATCATAAGGTTGTTGGTTCTCCCACTCATCCATTATTATATCCAACTCCATTTAGAAAAAGATTATATAACCTATCGCTTACAGAAAAGTTTAAAGAACTGTACAAACATTATTCAACTGAACTCGCAGATTATTTAAATGAACAAGATGAAAATGTGTTTTTAAAAGATATGTTTGGTCCACAATGTCCTACCATAAATGATCTGAGTAATAATGTTGATATGCTGTTGTTAAATGTTCATTCCATCTGGGCAGATAACCAGCCTGTTGGTCCGAACGTTATTTATATGGGTGGGATACACCAATTACCGGAAAAACAATTACCAAAGGTATGAGTTAATTAGTTTATTAATAATTGTATGTAATAATATTAAATTTTGAAGTCTTTTAACAGGATCTCAAAGACTATTTAGATTCATCAAAAAATGGAGTGATTTATGTTAGCTTCGGTACCAATGCGTTATCTGATATTATACCGCAAGAAAAAGTACTTGCACTAATTAACGTATTATCTAAACTTCCTTACAATATCTTATGGAAATGGGATCAAGATGAATTACCTAAAACTTCCAGTAACATCAAAACATCAAAATGGTTGCCACAATCTGATTTGTTGAGTGAGTATACGAAGTTAGTTAATTCTCTTTAAACATTTTGTATAGTTTTGTATTTAAATGTATATTTTTTAAAGGACACCCAAACGTAAAACTGTTTATTACACAAGCTGGTCTTCAATCTACCGATGAGGCTATTACTGCAGGAGTACCTCTAGTTGCGATTCCTATGTTAGGAGATCAATGGTATAATGCAGAAAAGTATAACAAATTTGGCATTGGTATTAAAATAGAAATTGAACTGTTGACTGAAGAACTATTGGAGAGCGCCGTTAAAACTGTAATTGAAAACGATAGGCAAGTTTTTAACTATTATTCTGCCTTGCATTTAGTCGCTTATTATTTTGTATATTTATAGCTACCCACGTAATGTTGCCCCCGTTTTACTAATGTACTAAAAATATGTACGTAGTTATGTCGATATACATATATGAAAGGTTTTTTTAATTACCAATTTTGCTTATACTTACTTAAAATTGTAAATGTTTTTCTAAAACTGCAAGTGCAACAACATGACGTAATAACAGTTGTAGAACATTCCACATATGATAATTCATATACATATATTTTTAATAAAATGTTGAATTTGAAAATTATAGCGGTACGTCCTGTACGCTAAGTCTGCTTCCTGGTAATTAAATTAAATGAACAAAAAATTATGACCACTACATATTAGTTATACAAAGTTTAATTTAATTTATCGCCGTAATATTAATATATCGCTACATTTTTATGTTTATAGTTATCCTATACTTCTGTATCTTTAGTAGGAACCACCTGCAAATATATGAGTATAGGTAGAAACCTATACTCGTATATGTATGTACTGTAGGAACCACCTGCAAATATATGAGTATAGGTAGAAACCTATACTCATATATTTGCAGGTGGTTCCTACTAAAGAGACAAGAACAAAAAGATACATATCATCACTATTAGTTATAAAAAAGTACCATCATTTATTTTCAGTTATCGTCGTAATATAAACAAACTTCGTGCTTTAATGCGTGATCAGCCTGAGACTCCATTGAACACGACTATGTGGTGGATAGAATACGTATTGCGACATCAAGGAGCAAAACATCTTCGTCCACCAGCCGCTAATATGTCCTATTTTGAGTACTTTGAAGTTGAATTACTTTTATACATATTTTCAATAGTTACACCAGTCCTAATAATAGTTGTATTATTGCTGTCAAAAATTGTTAAATTTACATACGAGTATATTTATATGCAACGTATGAAAAAACTTAAAACTCAATAAACTCTTAGTATTCATATTTGTATACGTAAAAATTTTGTTTCATTTTCAATTTACCTTAGCATAAAGCAAAACTTGTTCATCTCTTAATACCCAGAATTGAATTTCTTCATAAGATTAGGTGATAAAAGATCAAAAAGTTAACCTGATAGTAACTATTACCTTCTCCCATGTGCACATATGAAAATGCATACTTGTATGTTTGTATGCACACCATGAAACTTTTAAGTGGTTACTTATTAAAACCACACAAATTCACAGATTTTTTAAAACCAGATATATAATAAATCCTTTTTTGAAGGCTCTTTTTAATTTATAAAAATAGTAAAAATAAAGAATTTATTTTCTTTAGCGGACTTAATGCTTGGTGGAATTCTTTTATTAATAAAATGAACGATGATGTTGTGTAGGGACTATTGATTTCTCCACATCACGTTGGTCCTCACGTAATAAAAGATAAGATACCGATATCAGTAATATTAGTTTTAATAACTCAACTAATATTAACAATTAATTTATCGCCATCACTGATGGAGAGGTACTTAGGTGGACCATTATTAGATTTATTACGCAAAAACTATGACACTTTAGAAACACGTTAAATCATTATTTCAATGATTCGAAACCAGGTGAATGAAAATATTATGTAATTAATCATGCAATTGAATTACATATTATAGTACAGAAACAGTTTTTTTTTCATTCTTCCTTATAGATCTAAAACCGAAGGAAGTTAATTTCTCATCTTGGTGGTTAGTCATAGAAATTTCTTTAAGAGCTGAACATCTGAGGAATACCATGCATCCAGGTCCGGCAACGACAGGAGTTCCGGTATCATGAAGTGCCTCCCTATATAGATTGGTGGTTGAAAACTTACCTTTAGGACAGAGAGGTTCTGTTTGTATGCGCCTACCGGCAGGTGTGTGGTGTAGTGACTACACTACACTATACACCTGCCGGTAGTGCCGGGCCCCAGGACAAAGCCATGTGGAACTCCTCACCTAACACTACACTACACTACTAGTGTAGATATATAGATTGGTGGTTGAAAACTTACCTTTAGGACAGAGAGGTTCTGTTTGTATGCGCCTACCGGCAGGTGTGTGGTGTAGTGACTACACTACACTATACACCTGCCGGTAGTGCCGGGCCCCAGGACAAAGCCATGTGGAACTCCTCACCTAACACTACACTACACTACTAGTGTAGTGTTAGGTGAGGAGTTAAACATGGCTTTGTCCTGGGGCCCGTTTATGTTCATGGTGTACTGCTGTAGACTATTAACTAAACCTAATACTAAATGTATTATTGTAATTATTTAGCTTATTTCATTTTTTTTAATGCTTTATCCCGTGTTCTCAGTTTCTACTCCTTTCCCCAAAAGGTTGTCTGTAAGAGATTGCTTTAGCAATAACACCGCGTTTGCACCCCTTTGTTGTTTGTTATGTTTTTATTTCACCTATTTTTGTTCATTTTTGTATTTTGTGTGCAATAAAGTTTTTATCTATCTATCTATCTATCTATCTATCTATCTATCTATCTATATTATTAGTAGAGTATACTTCTAGATAGAGATCAACACTCGCGTCGCAACGATAAGTTTTTAGAAATCATACGGGAAACGGTTAGTCTTTCAGTAGCAAGAGCGGTATAATAACCACCAATCGATCGGTAGAATTCGTAAAAAAACGGCCCCTCCAAATAATCGAAAACGAAGCCTTATTCAACTTTAGGCGCGGCATATACATTGGTTTTCATTACATTCTTCATTCATAACATCATCTTCATTATCATATAAATTAAGAAAATATTTAATAATAATATTATTTTGAAAAATTGAAAACAAACTTATTTGATTTTAGTTACAAATACATACTAATATAATTGTTGTAAGAAAAACAATCAAAAAGGACAGTCTTATAAAATATATTTTTAACAAATTTGTTTGTTGTATATTTTTCTTTAAATACTAGCTACGGCCAGAGGTTTTATCTGTCTCTCCCCTTCCACTCCTAATCAACTTCAATGATAAACCGACAATAATCACAATAATCCATATAGTTTAGTTTTATTGGTAGGTTCGAGTCGTGTTCATGACTATATCCTTGTTATAAAACAATTAGTAAAGTATTTATATATAGATACTTTACTAATTGTTTTATAATTATATATAAATATAAATACTTTACTAATAATAATACTTTACTAATAAAAGTATTTATATATAAATATAAATACTTTACTAGTAGTATAAATTTAATAAAATTAGAAGCCGCCGGGAGTTTTTATCGTAACTTTAGGTTTTAATGTTTATTCAACATATAGGCATTCAACATTTAGGTATCTTTTTGTTTTTATTGTATTAGGTAAGTCAGGCGATCATCAACTATTTGAGAACATCTTTGACATTAACAATGTCGACTTAAACAACTGAGCAGTATGGTTAATGTCTCTCATAGCAGCGTGTGTAATGATTTTTTCACTAACGTATAAAAATATTATCTTTCTTCAGTTTTTCTCAGTATAAAGTTCGTGTGTTAAATGTATGGGCTTTTGAATGAAATAGGTGGAAAATAATTATAACTATAATACGATTTAAAAAGGCAATCAATGAAGGAGATAAATAGAAACAAATGATCATTTATTTACCAACGATCATAGTTAAAAACACTATATCTTTATTATCCTTTTCGTTCTCTCGAGTGACACCCATCTTGGTGGTACAGGTGGTCATCGTCAGTGGCTTTGGAGAAAAGCCATCTAAATTGATGAATAAAAACATATACTTACATTCAATGAATATCCTGAAGGCAGTGAATTGCATGCAATGTGATACATATCGTGTAAATAGATAGTAATTATAATGATAAAATATTTAATTTATCATTTCTTAGTGCTCACTTCGAAGTCATTTTAATCGGAAAATATAATTTCAGAACGCGTTCGTTTGAAGAATGAAAAATAAAATATAAACTTTTTTAAGAACTTTACCCCGATCTTTGTATTTTGGTGAAGGTGCTCCGAATACTTGTTGAGTTTTAAATAGGGCGATGGCTTACGATATATAGTCAAAAACTAAACTTTGAAATGCACTGATTTGAAGATTGGCTGTTATCTTCGTTCAGAAACATTATCATTACATTGCTATAAATATAATGGTTTGCCTCCTCTTAAACAATCTATAACGCCTCTTCAAGTGTCAGCTTTACTGTTTTCTAGAATGCCAAGTACTAAAATATTTAAAAAATAAAAAAAAATGTGTTACAGTTAAATTTCAATTTAATTTAGTATTAGAATCGAATGTACAGTATAATAAATAAAGGAAGAAATCAAAATGCAAGTAAGGTATCGAGGCAAATTAAGAAAACAACAATATAAAATCGTATAGACTCCTCATACATTAGCCTCGAAAATTTTGTAAAATAGACACCATCGTCAGCGGTCCCTCATGAAATGACTTCAATAATTATATAATAATATGTTTATTACTTTTTGTAACGGTTTTTTTTTATTATGTTTATAAAATAGTTAAAAGTCAAGTATTTCACCATGTTAGGACAGGTAATCAAGTAGATATAATATATAATAATAAAGATAACAAGCAATGAAGATTATTAGGTCCTTAAGAACGTACGGCTGTCATCAAATTTATCAATGACTTGTTCAGTCACACCAGGATATAAAATGTTGCACGATGACAAGTATGTATATTTAATAAATTTGATAAATAATTGTTACATTATCTGCAAGGTCTGAAAGGCAATTCTTGTAAAAACAATCACTCACATTCACAAATCGGAAGAAAAGCATTAAATCAAATATTAAAGTATTTTGGTATGCAATAGAGAAAAATCGTAAAAAGGAGTTTCGTAAATATTAACTTTGACTTAACATAAAATGAAAAGAACGTTTTTCTTATAACGCTATGTAGTTGTTAATATTAAGTTATTTGAGATAAGAAATAAGCTTGCATACAAATAAATTTGTACGCAGGTGGGTCAAAAAGTTCGCGGAATGGAGGGTAAAAAGTAAGAAATAAAACACAAAATTATTTTCCTTCTCAATATATTCCCCCTTAACTCTAATACATTTATTAGACCTATCAATTAATTTATTAATAGCATCGAAAAAAAAAAAGATTTCTCTTTGTCGTCAAAATAGGCCAAAATAGCGCACTTTACTTCTTCATCACTGGAAAATTTCTTCCCTCGAAGCTCTTTTTTCATTTTTGGGAACAAATAAAAATCACTAGGGGCTAGATCTGGGCTATAGAGAGGATGTTTTAAGATTTCAAAGCCCATTCTTTGAACAGCAGCCATCGCAACTTGCGCCTTGTGCACAGGTGCATTGTCGTGCAAAAGGAGCACACCTTGGGTCAATTTTCCCCGTCTTTTCTCCCTCACAGCAACTCGCAATGTTCTAATAATGTAGCGTAGTACTTCCCAGTTATAGAAACACCCTTTTCTTTATAATCAATAAGGAGGATTCCTTCTGAATCCCAGAAAACAGAAGCCATGAGTTTTCCAGCCGACGGAGACACTTTAAATTTCTTCAGGGGTGGTGTGCCCTTTTTGTGCCACTGCATGGAGTCTTATTTAGACTCAGGCTCATAATGATAAACCCAAGTTTTATCGCCAGTCACAATTCGGTTCAAAACTTCATCCTTTTGATCACCACAGAGCGCCAAAAACTCGCGACAACACTCAACTCGCCGCTGCTTGCAAAAATTCTTCCGGATTGACTTGTTGATTGACGTGTAGCTCTGTGAATTATGACCTAATTGTTTTGAAACTTAGTATTTATACTCTTACTGAGTGTCACAACTAGTGCAGGTAGTAAAAAGTTGCCTTTTCCCCCTCCATACCCCTCATTCCGCGAACTTTTTGACCCCCCCTCGTATGCACATTTTCAACTTTCAGTTAAATATGTTATAGGTTAGCGTTCAACGGTTTTTAAAATTCCAGGCAATTTGGTTCATTGCACACAGGGAGCAGTAACAGTAGGGGAAACCGGGTCTTGTTGTGAGGGGGGTAAGTAATTACAGTGACAATAGTCATACCAAAGAATGCTTAAATGACGTTAAAAAGAGTTAAATAACGCCGCCACTATCAGTTCACCTCCCGCGAAAGCCTTTGGTATTATTATATGGAATATTGGTCTACAATCTGTTTTTAAAGTAATCGAAGATGTGTCTAGTGGTATTCTTGCGTCCTAACGCTTTTCTTTTGCGATAAAACTACGTTTTTACAGTTATATTAATAAGTATTTTTGTAACTTAACCTCAAAAGATCATTTTAGGCGTTGCGGTTAAAAGTGACATTTGCTTGGGGCAGGTTATGACATGTGATATGGTTTTTCTTTTCAACGAATAATAGAAGAAACTACTAATTCAATAATGGAAAATTTTCTTGTTACGACTCAGAAGATAGAGACCGAAAATCCGTCTCACAAATTCATTATTCACCTCCATTCATTCATTTATATACATCTCGATTTTTACTTACCCAGTTTCTGATAATTTGATATTTAAAAGTTTTTGATAATTTTTTTCTTCAGAAACCATTAAGCCTTATCCTAAAGCAGCTGCTAGATATGACTAAGAAAGCGTAGAAGATGAATATTTTTGTCTGATATATTATAACCCATTTGATTTAAAAAATAATGATAGGTATATTGGGTTGTGAGTAAAACCTGGTCACATGTAATATGAAAATATTCTTAATAATAAGGTGTTTATTACATTTGGTTTTGCTTGTAACATTTTGCCCCCGGTAGTGTAACAACCGCGGGGTTGAAAGTGACAAACTTTTTTTTCTAATTTGTCCATTATGTCTAAACTAATGGTTTGGACGAGGAATTTTGCATAGATCATTAGTATAAGATAATAGAGTTATTTTAAATAAACATAGTTTGATAGCAAAGATAATAAAACATCAGTCTATTTTGATTGGAGGATACTTGTAGATATATAATACTTACAAGAGCACCACTCATCTATGAATAAGGTAATAAGCATAAAAGAGACAGGATTCGAGGGAGGCGTCACTTCGTTCTTCTGCATTAATATGGATATAAAGCCATTTATAATTTTGTTAGTGTTTATTGTATCGGAAAATGATTCCGCAAATATTTTGGGAGTGTTTCCAGTGCCGTCTATTAGTCATCAAGTGGTGTTTAGAAAAATAACTCAAGAATTAGCAAAAAGAGGTCATTATCTCACTGTGATAACAACAGATCCTGTCTACTCGAAAGAATGTGCTCCATTAAATTATAATGAAATTGACGTCCATGATATATCTTATACAAAAATGCGGCAATTTATGGTCAAACAATTTAAAATCACTGGAGATGTAATGACATTTAATGAAATAAGACAAATGTCTCTATTTATGTCAGAGATGTTCAAAATGCAGATTGAATCAAAAGAAGTTCAAGAACTCATTACTAAAAACAAAAAAATCGATTTGATTCTCATTGAAGCTCTTGCGCGACCAGCTTTAATTTATTCTTATATATTTAAAGCTCCTGTTATATTAGTCAGCTCTTTTACTGCAATCTTTAGTAATGATAAGGTTGTTGGTTCTCCCACTCATCCATTATTATATCCAACTCCATTTAGAAAAAGATTATATAACCTATCGCTTACAGAAAAGTTCAAAGAACTGTACATACATTATTCAACTGAGCTCGCAGATTACTTAAATGAACAAGATGAAAATGTTTTTTTAAAAGATATGTTTGGTCCACAATGTCCCACTATAAATGATTTGAGCAATAATGTTGATATGCTATTGTTAAATGTTCATACAATCTGGGCAGACAATCAGCCTGTTGGTCCTAACGTAGTTTATATGGGTGGGATACACCAATTACCGGAAAAACAATTACCAAAGGTATGAGTTAATTAGTTTATTAATAATTGTATGTAATAATATTAAATTTTGAAGTCTTTTAACAGGATCTCAAAGACTATTTAGATTCATCAAACAATGGAGTGATTTATGTTAGCTTCGGTACCAATGCGTTATCTGATATTATACCGCAAGAAAAAGTACTTGCAATTATTAACGTAGTATCTAAACTTCCTTACAATATCTTATGGAAGTGGGATCAAGATGAATTACCTAAAACTTCCAGTAACATCAAAACATCAAAATGGTTGCCACAATCTGATTTGTTGAGTGAGTATAGGAAGTTAATTCTCTTTAAACATTTTGTATTTATATGTTTTGTATTTATATGTTTATTTTTGTATTTATATGTTTATTTTTTAAAGGACATCCAAACATAAAACTGTTTATTACACAAGCTGGTCTTCAATCTACCGATGAGGCTATTACTGCAGGAGTACCTTTAGTTGCGATTCCTATGTTAGGAGATCAATGGTATAATGCAGAAAAGTATAACAAATTTGGCATTGGTATTAAAATAGAAATTGAACTGTTGACTGAAGACCTATTGGAGAACGCCATTAAAACTGTAATTGAAAACGAAAGGCAAGTTTTTAACTATTATTCTGCCTTGCATTTAGTCGCTTATTATTTTGTATATTTGTAGCTACCTACATAATGTTGCCTCCGTTTTACTAATGTACTAAAAATATGTACGTAGTTATGTTGATATGTATTAGATTATATAGGTTTTTTTTAATTACCAATTTTGCTTATACTTACTTAAAATTATAAAAGTTGTTCAGACACTGCAACTGCAACAACATCACGTAATAACAGTTGTAGAACATTCAACATATGATAATTCATATACATATATTTTTAATAAAATGTACAATTTGAAAATTATAGCAATACGTCCTGTACGCTAAGTCTGCTTCCTGGTAATTAAATTAAAGGACCAAAACTTATGACTACTACATATTAGTTATACAAAGTTTAATTTAATTTATCGCCGTAATATTAACATATCGCTACATTTTTATGTTTATAGTTATCCTATACAGAAACATTTTTACTCATATATTTGCAGGTTCCTTGAACTACTAAAGAGACAAGAACAAAAAGATACATATCATCACTGTTAGTTATACAAAGTACAATCATTTATTTCCAGTTATCGTCGTAATATAAACAAACTTCGTGCTTTAATGCGTGATCAGCCTGAGACTCCATTGAACACGACTATGTGGTGGATAGAATACGTATTGCGACATCAAGGAGCAAAACATCTACGTCCACCAGCCGCTAATATGTCCTATTTCGAGTACTTTGAAGTTGAATTACTTTTATATATATTTTCAATAGTTTCAGCAGTCTTAATAATAGTTGTACTATTACTGTCAAAAATTGTTAAATTTATATACGAGTATATTTATGTACAAGATATAAAAAAACTTAAAACTCATTAAAATCTTAGTATTCATAACTTTTTGTATATGTCAAATTTTTGTTTCATTTACAATTTACCTTAGCATAAAATAAAACTTGTTTATATGTTGATACCTAGAATTGCCTTTCTTTATAAGATTAGGTGGTAAAAGATCAAAAAGTTAACCTGATAGTAACTATTAACTTCTTCCATGTGCACATATGAAAACGCACACTTGTATGTTTATATGCCAACAATGTAACTTTTAACTGGTAACTGATTAAAACCACACAAATTCACAGATTTGGTTAAAACCAGATAAATAAAATATACTTTTTTGAAGATTTATTTTATTTGTTTTTATCAAAATAGAGAAAATAAGGGGCGGACTTAATGATTGGTGGAAATCTTTTAATAATAAAATGAATGATGACGTGTGGAGACTATTGATTTTTCCACATCACTCAGGTACTCACATTATAAAAGATAAGATACGGATATTAGTTTTACAATTAATCTATCGCCATCTCCAAACTGATAGAGATACTTAAGTGGCTTATTATTAGTTTTATAACGTTAAAATTATGACACTTTAGAAACACGTTATGTCAATTCTTGAATGATTCTAAGTCAGATAAATGAGAATATGTACTTAATGATGTGATTATATAACATAGGAAAACCATGCATCCAGGTCCGGCATTGAGCTCTGACACCGCGGGGTAGTGCATAGTGTAGCGTTTCTGCAGGTTGGTCGATTGCCGATGCTCTTAGAGGTCTGAGGACGAGACCTAAAACGTGTCTGAGGGAGAAGTTGTTTTGGTAGTATTGCTGGACGTCGCCAATATCTTCAACACCTTGCCATTTGAAAATGTAGTTGAGGCGCTACGGTTTCATGACGTGCCTAGGGAGGCAAAATTTCAACAACCGGCGTAGTTAGGGATCTACGCAGGTTGTTGAAAGCGTAGCTTTAGGACAGAGAGGTTCTGTTTGAATGCGGCTACCGGCGGGTCTACATGCGTAGCGTTAGGTGTGGGGTTCTACAAGGCTCTGTCCTCCGGCCTGTTTATGAAACCTTGGCTATGACTGTGTGCTCCGATATTCACTTAGTGTACTTCTATATAGACGATACCCTTATAATAGCTAGGAGGAGGATTAGCGAGAAGGAGGACCTTTGAGGAGGCGGCCAAGTTGGCAATAGTCGGTGGTACGCTGGTGGACCAAACAGGGTTGCTGGAAATCAATGCTTCGGACTCTCTCCCCTGTTGTTTCATCGCGTCGCATTATTTCCCTTAATATAAATAAATATCTGACTTATAAATATATACATTCTTCTGCACATATTTTTTCTCAAAACTCTCAACCAAATGAATAGCAAAAAGACCGCATCCCATTCCCATTGCAAATAATATACATATATATTTTTTAGATATTATTAAAAATAATGAACATCAGTTTATAAATAGTCAATCCAACATGTTAGTCAGGTTTTATTTCTATAAATAAGAAAATAAACATAATAATTACGATGAAATATGTGCACGTGTTTTTAATATTATCTTATAGATTGCTGTCTATGTAATTATTTTCTAAGGAACACATGCGCCTTTTTATTAGATTTTTTCAAATGCTTAGTTAACTGTAAGTTTTTTTTTGTTTGTGTCCTTATAAAAATATAAGTTACGTATAATAAAGCTATTTAATATTTCATTTCTATGAAATTTTTAATTTTTGTAACCGAAATCATTCATAGTGTGTAATAATTTGTGATGTAGTAAGTAGTTGTTGTATATCTAGTGGAAGGCGTAGATATGTTCATTATTAGTATTTTTGATTTTCTGTTATAAATCTAACATTTTCTTTAATTGTATGAAAGATGATTACTGAAATAAATATTAAAAGTATATTTTACTCGCAGACTTTGTAAGTTAAAATCTATTTCAATCTTATATATCTAATGAGAGGAAGACGTTAATGTATCGTAAGTATGTTGGTTCATTATTACAAATTTGAATAAGATAATTTTTTTTTTTTGTAAAATAACTTGTTTAAGTTACAAATATTTATAAAAATATGTATTTATTAAAATTTTACAATTGTAATTTTAAAATAATAAAATTGGCAGACTTAATGCTAAAGCGTAATTGACTTAATGCTATCAAATCAAACTAATTGCTATATAAAAAAAAATCAAATAAATTTAGAGACTATGACACGCGGTACCATACTAAAATATACAATAAATATTATATTCAAAATTTTATAACTAAACAGACTTAAACACTTATATTATTTTAAAATGTACAATATTACATAAATTATAATATGCAATATACAAAACCAAAAACATCATTATCATCATATAATTAGGCTATATAAGAAAAGTTTGAATTTTAATTTTCTAGAAGGACTACTTACTTATTTACAGATACGATCTTTGAACATCTATTTATAAGGATAGTATCAAACTGCAAAATAAAATTGTTGGTATGGTCGCTTTCACATTCATCAAAATTGATAATATATTTTTTAAGCAGTTTCATACTTATGTTACGTTACATAGTTTATCTTTATACTTTTACAGGTATTATATAAGTGTGAAAATGTATATGCATAAAAATATTATTCACTATAACGCTATGATGGTTTGTATCACAAATTCTGTATTTATTGTAATATTATAATATAATGTTATATTACGGGTGTAGTGTGTAACATACTATTGTATTCGAGGGATGCTATTGAAGTTAGATGGCCAGTTTTAACAGGCAACGTTGTGCTGAACTTAGCCGCTTAGGGGATGAGGGATTCACTTAGACGCGGTACAACTTTGAATCTTGAAGTTCTGATAAGCCAACTTAGATGTATATCCGGACTTGGTTTGCAAGTAATTCACTTATGCGGATGTAGTTTACTAAATTTATTCCAAGATCCTTCAAGTGTTGGTCTAATGTTTGAAAATTATAAATGAATATTATGAATTTAATATCTGATGTTATGTAAAACAGGTAGTCCTACAAATTATAAAAACATTGAACAAATAAAAAAAATATATATATAAGTTTTATAAATATCCTCTCTATACTCCTATTTTTCTAATAGTAAAATCATAAACCAATATATTTGAAAAAATCCACTTTATAAAACTGAATAATAAAATTCAGAGTGAAAAATATGAAATACGTTTTCAAGACCGCAGCTCAAACGTATAGAAAAATCTATAGGCTTTTATGTTCGGGAGATAGAAAAAAACTGAACATTTACTTATGTTTTTATATAAAATATATTGCATAGAGAAACGTAACGAGCACTATTTTTTAACCCCACCTAAATAATTTCAAAATTTCTATTCTTTTATATCAATGTTATTTAGTCCTTCTTTGATGATGAACAATGCAGTAGTCATTACTGTTATAATTCTAAGTAAGATCAATTGTCTGCATTCTTTTAATTTTATTTAAACTTTTGTATCTTAATGAACATACAATTTTTCTTCATGACTGGACCATTAAGTAAATTAGAAATTATATTATCAAGACTATTCTAAAAATATCTTTAATTATAAAATATAAATCTTGATTATTCTATTCATACAATGTTTCGAATTGTATTGTATGTAAAACTGCATAACTGCAGAATAATAAGATAGGAAAAAGAAAAAAGTTTTGAAGTCTTTGAAAATATCTTTAAACATGTTGTTAACAAGCCCTGTTAAGCTTAGTGAAATTTAAATAAATATAGAGTGTTGAATGTCCGAAACTTAAAAGTTTGTAATCGAATGAATGAATGGTTCCCAAAACCTAGTAACTGCAAAATGAACTGAACTGAATGATGCGAATCTGATGGTATTTATTAAATTTAAGTTCGGCTGGATGGCATCCACTCTCACCCGGTCTGGGTCTCGATCCAATCTGAGTGCTGCCTAATTAATAATACCAGTTTTGATATTTTTTAATTATAATAAAATATATTCTTACATTAAAGAGTATTTAAAATATGGAATAAGTATAAAATTTCATAGTGACGTCGCTCTTCCATTTGAGCTATCGTATAATTAAGATTTTCTAATGAAGCCTAATAGATGTCGCCACCATCCTGATAAAGATAATCATAAATTCATCGAAACGAGTCAATATATTTTATTCTTTATTTATTCACAATTTAAAAGCAAGTTTTACATGGCTAAACTTGTTAATATGTATTTTGAAACATTAAGAACAAAATTTAATTTAGAACTCTAATCATTTTAACACACTTTTATTAGTTTCACGTGTATGTGGACTTGTTAGTTTGTTACCGGCCTTTTGAAATGCGATTTTATCTGATTTCCCACGGACCAATGATTATTCAAAATCGTCCGAAGCGCTACCTATCGGGTCTAGATAAAGTGATTACAACTTTTGGTATATATTGTCAATTAGTTATTTTTGAATTTTTAGAATATTTATGTAAATAGTATTTAACAAAAATAAATGTATTATTTTAATGTAACAATCTAAATCTATGTGAATTTTGAAATCACATCTTTTTTTTTCACCGTCTAGAGACCGCTTTCTATTTCTAAGCACAGTGAAATAAAAATGAAAATAAAAAATATACATTTTACAAAATATATCCAACAGTTGTGTAATAATTAATTTAAAACCAATTTCTTTTAATATTTAATATTTAACAATATATATATTTATCTTTTATCTTATCACAATCTTCAAGCAGCCTATTTTAATAGTTTTTTTTTTCTTACTCACCTTCTTATTCGTATCAAAATTCTGGATATAATTTTCATCAACATCATTGATTTTATTTTTAAAGGTACCCATCACAAAAGCTGGTGGTTGTTAGTAAAACTCTCCATTATCTTGAAGAGAAGGAAGCCTGTGTGACAAAATGTATACATGTACATTGCACTTTACCGGTAATATTGTATGTGTTACAACTAATATTCATATTTAAACCTATGCAGAGAAGCCGGGCTATAGTAGAAGTGTTGAATACAATATGAGCAATTCTACACGTGCCGTTACTTTAATATTAAGAGCATTGGGTCAGAAGATAACAAAATATCGTCTGGCGTAATTGAGTTGCGCGTTATCTGACGCGTGAAACGCGCGTGCAATCCTTAGTCTTTATCTCTCAGACTTATTATAATAATAACAAATTGAAATAACTATAATGAAATAATCAATATAATCCTATTAATTAACTATTTATAAGACTGCGACTTATACTATAATAAACCTCAGGTTGAGTTCTATTTTGAGTCAGGGTGTCCTGTTTAGAAAGTTGAGAAAAGTATATCATCTTATTATGAATAATGTTTTAACATTTGGTTATTAGTGTTAAATATTTGCAAAAAGGGATATTGTACATTTTTCCTGATATCCGTTTGTCAATACTTAAAAGCAGAATATTAAAGTGGAGTTGAAAATTTTACAGTCGATTGCGGGTGCACAGAGCTGTAAAGAGAATGAAAATGCCGATTTTATTTGTTTTTATAAACATGGTAAACTTATAAGTTTACGATGTTTTTAAAAACCTAAAGGTATACCTTATACAGGGTGGGCCACGGAGGCGTACTAATTTAAAATCGCTATAGCGTTGGAACGGGGTAAGGGAGCGGAGTGCGGGAGGTGGGGATCTGTAGCTTTGTTCTCGGAAATTTAGTGGCAATGGAGCACTTCACGGGTGAACAGCGTGCGTTCTGTGTTAAAAATTATTACAAAAATGCCGATTCGTGTGTTATTGTTCGACGTTTATTTCGCTCTCACTATGGATTGCATTACTTAAAACAGTGTCCGAGTGAAAGTTTGATTAGGGCGTGGGTCAGAAAGTTCGAGGCTACCGGTTCGACCCTCAATCAGAAACCTAAGGGGCCCAAAAGGACAACAAGGTCAGAGGAAAACATAAACGAAGTCGGAACTTCGTACTACGCAATCCTGGGCAATCAACTCGCAAGCGATCAGG
Source organism: Napeogenes inachia (assembly GCA_959347355.1). Classification (NCBI taxonomy): domain Eukaryota; kingdom Metazoa; phylum Arthropoda; class Insecta; order Lepidoptera; family Nymphalidae; genus Napeogenes; species Napeogenes inachia. Next base: position 7,396,992 of record OY365797.1, read on the forward strand.
AGAGCTCTCTGTATCAAGAACGACTTCGCGTCCAATTTTGAAGAAAGATTTAAAATTGCACTTATATAAACTTCAACTAGTGCAAGATTTGAAGTCGAATGATCACAATTTACGATGTGATTTCGTCGAAACTATGTTTGAGCGGTTTCGGAGCTTCAACATTATTATTTTTTCAGACGAAGCCCATTTTCACTTAAATGGACCCGTAAATAAACAAAATAGTCGTTATTGGGTCTCAGACAATCTACGTTTCAAACACCAAAAGCCTTTGCATTCGCCAAAAGTGACAGTTTGGGCGGCTATTTCAGCACACGGAATCATCGGAACCGTTTTTCTTTGAAGACCAGCGAGGGAATTCTGTGACAGTAAATACTGAGCGATACATAGCTGTGTTACGCCATTTCTTTTTTCCGCAGCTGTCAGAATTTCAAGGGTACAATACTGAGACATGGTTTCAACAAGATGACGCCACATGCCATACATCTAACGAGAGTTTGGCAGTCTTAAAGGAGAAGTTCGCTAGAAAACTCGTTTCGCGCCGAGGTGACATTCCATGGCCACCTAGGAGTCCGGATTTAACCCCACTAGACTTTTTCCTGTGGAGTCACATGAAAAGTAGAGTCTACAGTAATAATCCGACCTCATTTGCCCAGTTGAAGGCCAATATCCATGTAGAAATGGCTGCAATTGCGCGCGCCATGTGCGAACGAGTTTTCGGCAATTTGAAGTCGAGATTCGAAGAATGTTTGCAGCGAGATGGTGCGCATCTGGATGATGTTATTTTCAAAAAAATATTTTCCCAAATGTTCACTTTAATTTAAAAATAAATTTATTTTAGTATTACTTTTGCTTTGTTTTTTATGATATTTCAAAATCGCAAAACTCCGAGGCCCACCCTGTGTTTGAATCGGATGGTTTAAATCTCATTTTTTGTTTATTGCATTATATAAGAATTATTCCTTCCGATTATCACAAACAAAATGACAATATTAAAAAAGAGCCTGTAGAATTCAGTTTAATATTTGAAAGTCTATTCCTTATCTTTACTATAATTCTACATGACAAAGCAAATACTTATCTATCATTTTAAGCCAGTAAATAATTACTAAAATAACATTTTTATTTATTATTTAATAGATAGTATGATAGCAAAGATAGTAAGATATCAGAATAATCGAGATGGGTGGTAGAATTGTATATATATAGTACTAATGTCCCATTTGTAATCAGTATTGGCGATGTCACTTGGATCTTCTGTATTAATATGGATATAAAGCCATTTATAATTCTGTTAGTGTTTATTGTATCGGAAAATGATTCCGCAAATATTTTGGGCGTGTTCCCAGTGCCGTCTTTTAGTCATCAAGTGGTGTTTAGAAAAATAACTCAAGAATTGGCAAAGAGAGGCCACGATCTCACTGTGATAACAACAGATCCTGCTTACCCAAAAGGAAGCGCTCCACCTAACTATCATGAAATTGATGTCCATGATATATCTTATAGCAAACTACGGCAGTTCATGGTCAAGCAATTTAAAATCACTGGAGATGTAATGACATTTAATGAAATAAGACAAATGTCTGTATTTATGAAAGAGACAGTGAAAGTACAGATCGAATCAAAAGAAATTCAAGAACTCATCACTAAAGGCTTGAAGTTTGATTTGATTATTATTGAATCTTTTGCGCGACCAGCTTTAATTTATTCTCATATATTTAAAGCTCCTGTTATATTAGTCAGCTCTTTTACTGCAATATTTAGTAATAATAAGGTTGTTGGTTCTCCCACTCATCCATTATTATATCCAACTCCATTTAGAAAAAGATTATATAACCTATCGTTTACAGAAAAATTCAAAGAATTGTACACACATTATTCAACCGAACTCGCAGATTATTTAAATGAACAAGATGAAAATGTTTTTTTTAAAGATATGTTTGGTCCGCTATGTCCTACCATAAATGATCTTAGTAATAACGTTGATATGCTGTTGTTGAATATTCATCCAATCTGGGCAGACAATCAGCCTGTTGCTCCCAACGTCATTTATATGGGTGGTATACATCAATTACCAGAAAAGGAATTACCAAAGGTATTAATTACGAGGTTTTATAATAATCTTATTTAATAATAATTTACTTTGAAATCTTTAATTTCAACAGGATCTCAAAGACTATTTAGATTCATCAAAAAATGGAGTGATTTATGTTAGCTTCGGTACTAATGCGTTATCTGATATTATACCGCAAGATAAAGTACTTGCAATAATTAACGTATTATCTAAACTTCCTTACAATATCTTATGGAAGTGGGATAAAAATGAATTGCCTAGAACTTCCAGTAACATTAAGACTTCAAAATGGTTTCCACAATCTGATTTGTTGAGTGAGTATGTAAAGAAAGTAATTCTTTTGAATAGGTTTTTCGTATAGGTTTCAATTATATATTTTTTTAAAGGGCATCCAAACATAAAACTGTTTATTACACAAGCTGGTCTGCAATCTACCGATGAGGCTATTACAGCAGGAGTACCTCTAGTTGCGATTCCTATGTTAGGAGATCAATGGTATAACGCAGAAAAGTATAACAAATTTGGCATTGGTATTAAATTAGAAATTGAACTGTTCACTGAAGACTTATTGCAGAACGCCATTCAGACTGTAATTGAAAACAATAGGCAAGTTTTTACCTAATATACTGTTTTACCTTTAGGCTCTTATATTTATAAAATAATTGAAAACTAAATCAAATCTGGGATATATCGATATACAATCGATAATGGGAAACCGATCTATCACTCCACCCATGGATAGCTCCATGGGTGGAGTGATAGAACCTTATCGCTACCCGCTTGGTTAAATTTGGCAGTCTATATACGAGTACGATTTTCTTCTTATGGGGACTGTAGTGACATTTATTAGGGTTCTTTTGAAAGTCCTAACCAACCTTTGGACGGTTATGACTGACGGACGGTATATGAAATATTATCTTATATCATAAATATTGTCACAATAATATTCGATATACATTTAATACATTTTAATGAAATGATTAATTTTACTCATACAGGATCCGTTATCAGCCGGTTCCTGCAAAACCGACTAGAACAAGTAGAAACATATCATGACTATTGATCATACAATCCAAAATAATTTATTTTCAGTTATCGTCGTAATATAAACAAACTTCGTGCTCTACTGCGTGATCAGCCTGAGACTCCATTGAACATGACTATGTGGTGGATAGAATACGTATTGCGACATCAAGGAGCGAGACATCTTCGTGCACCAGCCGCTAACATGTCCAATTTTGAGTACTTTGAAGTTAAATTACTTTTATGCGTATTCTCAATAGTAACAGTAGTCTCAATAGTAATTGTAGTATTACTGAAAAAAATTGTGAAATGTATAATTATGGTACGAAATATCAAAAAACTTAAAACTCATTAAATGCTTTGTACATGTAGAATTGTAGTTTCACTGACAATTTCTCCTAATAAAGAAATGTAACTTTTAACTAGTCCTAGAAAACTATCTTATTTATTTTTATAGATCTTTCACAGAAACCATCTTAATGTTTACACAGAATTTATACCAAAAACAAATAATAAAAACCTAAACCATACATTTATTGTTTTATTTCATTTGTAACCCTTTAGTTCCACGAGCTTTTTGACTATCCCTAATATTTATAAAAAATACTTTTAATAAATCGAATAGCTTAGTTTAGATTTCTATCTTAAAAAGATATTCAATTTTGTAAGATACCAATAACATAAATTGAATCTTCAATTACAACTCGACTTTCAAAAAAATATACATATAAATAAAAAAGTCATCTAATGAAAAGTTTCGTAAATGCTTTATAATAAATTGGAATAGTTTCAAATAGTAAATGAATTAAGAGACCACCTACCAGAGACCAATTACCTTCAGTTTGTTAAACAATAATAAAATGTATTGATTGGCAAATCAAGTTGACAATTTAAAATAACGAACTTTATTGTTATTATTTTTTTTTCATAAAAAACTTAATAAAGTGATCTCTTATAGGCAACCTACAATCACAAGGACATTATCATTAGATAGGCAGTAGTTGGAGCATAAAGTAATTAAGAAAAACATATTACGTACATACATATAATCGTTATATATACAATATTACATACACATACATGCTAGCTTTATCATATACTAATATCATAGTATTTTATATAATATTACTTATACTTACCTATTAACATATAAATATTATAAATATTACAAGGACAACAAGTGGTTTTAAGCTGACTTTTATAACTATAAATAGATTTAGAGAGTTTTATCTCATATGGAAGAGCATTCCATAGCTTGACCGTTTTAATAGTAAAATAATCGCTGTAACTCTGCGTATGACATAATGGAATCTCAATCAAGTTGTCATTTTGATAACGAAGATGGAAAAGAATTTTATTAAGAAGAGGGAGAGAATGAAAATTACCACTATGTTTTATCGTAAGTCATTTGAGCTGAAGGCGGTGTTTTGTGATGTGGTCATACTTTCTTAATCCAAATATGAATCTAACGCGTATGTTTTGTCGTCTTTTCAGGTTTTATAATAGTATTTGTGTTAAATTATGTTGTTGTGGCCCAAAACATTCCACAACATAAGAACTTGTATTAATATATTTTAACGTGGCTAAAAGAATATCAATGTCCACTATATTAATAGCTTTAGAAAACTGTAAAGGAGACATAATAGTAACCTGCCGATTGTCAAATCCTAATCTAATGTCATCACACTCTTTGGTGAGCATAGAATTGTATAATATCTCTATGTTGGTGCGAGCCGTTACCGTTTGCTGTGGCCAGATTGAAAGTCAGATTGGAAAGCAGATAGTATATGGATTTTATTATAGATATATAGATATATTATTTTTCGTACAATACGTTCCAGGGCCTTGGATGGGAGAATGGAAATCGGGCGATAATGTGATGAGCATGTGGGGTTGCAGGTTTTTGGAAATGGGAGTACATGTGCCAGCCGCCCAATATTTGGAAAAGTATTAGAGGAAAGAGAATGGTTAAAAATGTGACAGAAAACCGAAAGAATACTATTAAGTGCCAACTTTACCATTTTACGGTTTATAACACACTATCGATAGAATTTCATTTAATGGCGAGAATGTGACTCTTGAGATTACGAATATAAACTTTATTAAAGTTGAAATGATACAGAAAGAGAGGAGAGTATAAAGTGACCTCGTGAGCAATTCGACCGTGGTAAAATCAGCGTTGAGTCGGTCAAAATCTATATTAGACACAAAATCAGTGGTATGCCGTTAACTTATACGGTATACCCATCGCGTCCAAAAATGTTCTCTGATCTATCTATCTTTGCTGGACTGTTATTATTTAAAGACGAATGAATGCATGCACGTTAAGCATCTCTGCACGTTTTGTAGCATTGGTTCCGCGGTGTTTTACGCTTTTCTAGATTTCTATTAGATGGCTGCAATTTGTATTTAGATATAGCGGAATTACGTCTAACCATTAAAACCTTAATTTTATCAGTAAGCCAAGGACCTGCAAAGTGTTAGATCTTTATTGGTCGTAAAGGAGCGTGGACATCATATAGTTCATCAAACAAAGAATTAAATATATTTTTCATGGACACAATTAGCATTAAAAATTTCATCTAAGTGGATATCGTTGAGATTACGCATAATTATAAAATATATATAATAAATAATATACATAATATATAAACCTGTTGGGTCTGATCTCCGTCGATGAGAACGAAAAAATAAAAGGATTTCAGTTATGGGGAGTACGCCGAGGGGTATTCTGTTTTCCATAATAATACAATGGGTATTTCCATTTAATAACAGGTTTGTCAATTAAGAACAATATAATCCCAAGGCGTCCCACTAAGGTGATGAGGGCAACCGTTGGTTTTTTAGTGGGTAGACTTAAAAATGATAGCGTTATGTATGATGCCGGGCAGTCCACATAACCACCAGGTTAAGTTCTTTAACAAATCAAAATAAACAAATATCAAAATGCTGCTACTGCTATTATTAAATTAACCTAAAATTAACTCAAATAATTAATAAGTGAGTAGCATCAATCCAAATAGAGTCTGTTGTCAAATACTTAATCGCAAATGGTTGATTGACGCCTAACATAATGGAATAAATATAAAAAATCGTCATAAAACTCAAAATTACGGTCTGATTTCGGCCACTGGGTAAGCACTAGGCAATTTAATCGGTATTAGATATTAATCTTAAAACTAGTACTTGAGTGTTAAGTATGTATTTGTTTATGATAAGCATGTCTGGTAATTCACTGAAATCTACTGCCTCGATTCAGAGTAAAGAAAAATCAAGCAACTTAGCCGACATCGAAATTGTTTATAAGTATAACTCACAAACTCACATGTTCCTATATGTAATTAATGTTTTTCATTAATAATATTTGTTTGAGTTATTTTAGAGTATTTGGTACACTAAAATTGCTCTTGTTCCCTATCGATAATGTCGATTCTCCATTTTCTTCGACATAAAGAAAAATAAATATTTGGCATCTTATATCTATTATTTTCTATGGAAAATAATAAAACTGTTGTTTGGTTTAAACATCAATTATACATTGATTGTATAATTTTCTACTATTTAACAGGCTTAATTTTCGTAATCACATTATTTTATAATAAGTGAGTGTGTAGGTGTATGTGTGTACAGTGTAAATTTTCAATGGAGTATCCTAAGACTAAATCAGTAAATAATATAAAAATGTTTTACCGTCTTAATATAATACTGAGCATTTTTTGCTGTCTTGCAAGATAATTAATAAGGACGTAACATCTGAAACTGGCATCATTATTTTCTGGAAGAGATGTCTCGCTTTTATTTTATATTATTTTCTACTTATTAACTTTCTTTTTCTAAGGGTTAATGTTTGAAAATATCTATAAACATGTATAGCCATGTTAAGCTTATTTATATTTATATAAATATTTAATGAAAAATAAACCGACACGGGCAGGGATTCGAACCCGCGACTACTGGGAAACCATCCCGTCGCTCTGCTAACTGAGCTACCGTGTCGCTGTCCGTATCGGTGAATTAAGCATTCTATATGTGATCGTCCTTATCGGGACAGTAGTGACATATTTTAAATTTCTATAAAATCCTAACCAATGTTTCTAACTTTGCAGTATAGATAAACATTGAAAAGATGCCACTACCGAAATTAATGTTTACAAATGCAAACGTGCTCATACGAGCACCATACCCCAGCTCGTGTTTTGAACTTTATATGCACAAACTAATAAGTATCTACATAGAATTTCTTTATACTATTATCTGGGATTGATGGTTGGTCAAATCTCAAAGTTTCTAGTAATAATCCATTTTTCTTTATACAACAAACAAATTATAAATTAGTCAGTAATGACTTGAAAAAAAATATTAGTAATTTGTTTTTGGTACTAATAATACAAAAACTAATAATGATAATGATGGAGAATGAATAAATGATGACAGAATTATCTTTAAAACACAAATTTCTTCTCTCCCCCAAGTTAAAAAATAACGTAGGACTAAAAATTTAAAGGCTAAATGCCATGTAATACAAAGAAAATCAGCAGTAATACTTACCATTATTTTTAATGCAATAAGGTATCTTACACTAATTTTTATATCAGGGTGAAAGGGTGTTTCCTTTTGTATTTTTATCCCACAAAAGAGTAAATATTGAAGTGTTTTGTCTCTTACAAAAGTAGTTAAGACTTCCTGGAGAATAGTTGACAAAGCATACATTGTATAAATTGTTCAACATTCCATAAGGTAGGGTCGACTATCCATCTAATGCTTTAGGGGAAGCGAAAACAAATAGAGTTAATTAGTCTATTTAAAGAGCTTTGGCCAGGTAACCATTATATGCCCACTTACTATAACAAATTGGAATATGTGGAATATGATTAGTGTACGGCAGTAATTAGTCCGTGCGTTTTATATCAGGCGGTTTTTGATATATTGTGCTATATTGTATCTTATTAACAATTTTAATACTATCATAGGAAGCAAATAAATTGACATGCAGAAGTATATTTTAACAAAAGAAAATGATCATAGCTAAAACTTGTGTAAAATCATCAACAATCATATTGTGAAAAACTTTACACGTAGAAAATGAAAGGTAAGTTAATGAATTGTTCGACAAGTTCCTTTCTTGTTCTTGGTCTTCCGAAATCTTTTGCAAGTAATTTTACTGTAGGCTCGTTGTAAACGCTATTCCCTGTCCTCATTAACTTTTTTAGAATTCGGCTTAAAAATATATTGGGCAAATTGTTTGGCAGACGACCATGTTGCAGTTTAATACAGTTTACTAAACTAAAGCAACGGGAGCAATGACAAAATGTAATAAAATTAAGAAATTTACTTATAATTTCATAAAACACTTATGTATATTTGTTTAATTAAATGAAATGTTTTCATGTGATATAAAATTATAATGTATAAAAAAATCGGAATTTTTAGTTATTTATTTAGTGTATCGGTAAATAACACATAATTCATTATATTATTATTATTATTATAGATAAATATAACCCTATTAATCTGTATTAAAACTTAGTAACTACGAACTATTAGTAACTATTACTAACTAACTAGTAACTACTAACTATTAGTAACTATTACTAAATAACTAGTAAAGATATGAATAACGGAGTGTGCTATGTATACTCAACATGTATTAAGTATTATACAACTAATTCTAAATGGTACTGTTCTTCCTGTTTTTATTTCTATTTTATTAAGTATTTGTATTTTATTAAGTAACTTGAGATTTGTAAATTTCTAATTTCACCCTCCGTTTTTAATTTATGAGCTAATTAGTTTTTTGGTTCTCTCTGTCACAATATCCTTTTTTTTTAATGTTATTTGTTGATGAAAACAAAACTAGGAGAGAGATTACCTTAGTTTCTTATATATCTAGAGCAAGAGACCAAGCTTCTTATGCGTGTATAATTATTATATGTATTACATTGTTACGCTTTCACGTCAACCACTTAACTGATTACCATCTAATTTAGCATATACATTGCCAGGAATACAGAAAAGAAAATGAGGTATATTTCTTGCCCAAAAAAGTACTGTTTCTGAGGGATATAATAAAAACTTCTACACGGCCTTGCTACATACACTATAGAACTGTTTGTTGTTATTACCTTTGTACAACTTTACATACAATTATAGATATAAAAATATATTTTAAGAACTAAATAAATAACTTTAAAATGAAATAGAATAGTTACGCTACTATTCCCAAAATTATATTAAAAGTTTTTGTAAGTGTACGCTGTGTTTTGTGTATGTATGCTGGAATGTCAAAAAGTTCGCGAAATGAATGGGTTTGTCGGGGAAGGTTTACTCATCCAGATAGGCACTAGTTGAACATCTTATTAATAGTATATACCAAGTTTAAACCTAATCAGGTCATTAACTTTTGAGTTATCGACCTGTAAATAACTGAATCGGGAAGAAGTGAGCCAATATGGAGAAAATTGAACCCCGCGCCGTTATTAAGATTCTTACTAAGCCAGGAAAATCCACTCAGATTATTTATCAAGAGCTGTTAGCGGTTTACGCGGGCTCTGCCCTTGGTAAAACTATGATTTACGAGCAGCATGGTCTTTTCAAACAAGAAAGAGAGTAGATTAAAGACGAACCTCGCTCTGGACGGAATTGAAACCATTACTCCGGAAATCGTCAAAAAAGTAGAAAAACTTGTATTGGAAGATGGCCAGTTGAAGAAGAAGCAGTTTGCAGCAATGATTAGAGTATTTTAAATATTCTGCATCATCATCTTGGCAGCACTAAGGTCAAATGCTCAAACCACTTCAAAAACGTGAGCGTGTCAAGTGTTCTCATCAGTTTTTGGAACTCCGTGGAGAGAGAAAGGAAGAACTTGTGGCCCGAATTGTTACTGGTAATAAAACCTGAGTTCATTACTATGAACCTGAGTCGAAACAAAAGTCGATGCTGTGGCATAAAATAGGCACACCTCCTCCAAAGAAGTTCAAATGTGACACAATCGGCTGGCAAGATCATGGCGACGGTCTTTTGGGATACAGAAGGCATTTTACTGATCGATTAAAAAGAACATAGTGTGACTATAACGGGACACAACTACGATTCTTTACTGGAAAGATTGAAAGAAGCTATCAAGGAAAAAAGAAGAGGAAAGTTGTCAAAAGGTGTGCTCCTTCTGCACGACAATGCACCCGTTCACACGTACCATGTTGCGACGGCTGTCATTCAACGATGCGGCTTCGAACAATTGAACCACCCACCCTAAATTCAAGACTTGTCACCTAGTGACTATTATTTATTTCCAAAAATGAAGAAATAGCTGCGTGGACAAAAAATTGACGATGATGAAGAAGTTAACTCTGCAATTTCGGCTTATTTTGACACCAAAGAGAAATCATTTTTTTTTCGATGGTATAAACAAATTATTTGAGAGCTCTGACAAAATCTATTAGGGTTAAGGAAGAATATCTTGAAAGGAAAAAAATAGTTTGGTGTTTAATTTCAACCTCCTACCCTCTCATTCCGCGAACTTTTTGGCCACCCCTCGAAGCTTATTCACTTACTCAATGCGTGAAGGCTTCGATATCGAAAATATTTTTGTACACATTGATTTTGAAAAATACTCCACGTGCAATAAATGGTATATAACGTAATAGATTGTAAAAGATCATAATAGTTATGGTAAAGGATACGATAAAAATATATGCAACTACTAATATATTATTATATATATTTTTTGTCTGATGTTTTGGTTTCAGTAAAGACGCAACGTCTATTTTTACATGAGCTTCCAAATAGAAGAGTTGTTAACAAGCGCGTCTCTATACCAGCCTTACAGTTTTCCATCCATCTATTTTCTATCTTACCTTATACTTTATTAGTATACATATACATTCTTATATATACATTCTTATGCCTGTTATTTCTTATAATTTTACATATTTGATATTACATTATAATGCATCATTTTTACCTCGTATAAACGATATACTGTTATTCATCTTTCGACTGCACGACCGGAAAACGGTCGCTAGGCACAAAACTATTTAAATACGACTTTGTATTTGAATTTTTAACGTATAAACTTCTGGGTAGGTGAATAATGACAAAAGTTTTACTGTAATAATATTTATTTACAGTAGTATTAGGAAGTGTATTATTTTTATTTTGATAATTATAATTATTTAGGCTACATAACAGTATGATATACTAACTTACTCATGTGAAGTTACCTTGAAATTTTGGTTTCTTATTGTCCGAAAAGTTATCTATACTCCAAGTAAAGAGTATGGCTTTACTATGTCTTAGTCTAATCTCTCATGTCGGTTATTGTCTTATATTATATATATCTTATTAGGTTATTTACATATATATCTTATTAGGTTATTTATAAATAAGATCAATTTGGTGAAAGAATTACATTCTTAAAAACTGCACTATTCCTATGATTAAATAAAACTTGAAAAGATCCAGAAGGTAATGAAAAAAGGCACTCACCGTCTACCTCTTCTTTAAAATAATCGTGAAAGTGATGAAGAGAGGTGAGGTAGGAATTATGTAACAGAAGTGCATATATAACAAATATATCTTAATTACGCATAAAGATGTGAAATTGTAAACATGAATATAACCAGCTACAAAATTCTAATCACAAATATTGACACCTGAACTACGAATAGTAATTTAAATCAATAAATAATATTATCATTTGGTCCATTTGAGTGAAATAAGCGGAACCAGCGCTTTAGCGGTTGTGGAGAGGAAATTACGTATGTGCTACATTTTGGCAAAGCCGGAGCTTAAATGTTTAATATTGATTTTATATGCAATTTGGGCTTTTACTACAATTTTCATTTAGAAATAACGACGTCAAATCTTATAAAAAACGATTTGTCTTTTTTTATTAAAGGTCTACCTTTAATAATAGAGTTGACCCCTAGGTAGTATCAATTTATATTTTGACAGTTTTTGGATTGAATAGCTATTATATTCAATGAAAAGGAAAAATATATTTCAGACTTATTTTCTAAGGATTGAAAAATCGGCTTTTATGTTGTAAAATATGGAAAGTACCAAATATATTATCTTAATTTGATTATATTTCAGTCTGTTTAATGTGAACAATTAATATTGTAATAATATATTGTATATTAAATATGTATATTATTTATTTAACACTTCACTGTACAAGATAAAGTACAGTTGGCGGATTTAATGCTAAAGCATTTTCTAAAAGCCAACCAATATAGTAAACAAAAAAATAAAACAATGAGGGTAGCAAATTAATAAACCGGAAAAAAATACATTAAATACTAAGCATATCAATAACACTATAATCTTAAATATTATATATAGTAAATACATACATACATAACAATAATGTAAACTTACATTCATTAATAATAAAAACATAAAAATATAGACCTACAAAACAATAAAATAAACTAAGTACATAAATTAATAATACATCTTAAGCAATAATTGTAGGTACAGATTAGTATATTATGTGATAACAAAATAAATAAATATTATGATGTTTCATATTCTCTGATCTCGCGTTTCTTAAATACTCGCCAATTGGGAGCACGTCGAAGTGCATCAGAGAGGCTATTCCATAGTTTTATGGCGTGTACTGTGAAGAAATTAGACATAAAACCAGAATTGTGCGAAGGGATAAATAAACTTAGGTTGGTTGAAGAACGAAGATGAAAGTCGTAAGTCGATCGCAGGAGTTGAAACTTGGACTTTAAATATTGAAGGGAACATCGATTATTTAAAATAGAAAATAACTGACACAGAGTTCTTAAAATTCTTCTTTTACGGATAGGAAGCCATTTAAGATTAAGACGATATTCTGAAATGTGATCGAATTTACATAAACTAAAAATGAAGCGAATGCTACTATTGACTAGGCGATCTAATTTGTTTAGATTGGCTTCAGAGATATTAGATTAGCATACATCAGTATAGTCTGTAAAAAGAAAATAAGAGACTGCACTCACAGAGTTATAATATACATACCTATTGATTTCTCCTTAAATTTTCGACAGTTTTTTTATCTGTCTGTGTCTATACCTATAGTGTTTGCTTAGTGGTAGGTAATTGGTACTCATATATTTATATATATTATTTTCTAAAATGTAATGTCCTACAAAAAAAAATCAGAACACATACCTACTTATTATATATACCGCCATCCTATTTTCAAGAGGTCAAATCATTCAAACATTCGGCAAATATTTTTCCTGTCAACGCCGACATCCGCTAAAATATGTGTGTAAAATCTACTAGAAATGCAATTTTTGTGAGGGTGGAAATGGATTTTTCATTTCACGGTAAAGCACCCACATTTTGCACCATTCCATCTTTTATGGCCGTAACATTGTTTCGTATCAACGTAAAATAAATATTTGTATGGACCGGTGCTGATGTCCACTCTGGTTAGACAAATGTCAACTTAATTAGAAATCAGTATTATAACGGCATTACGTTCCTTATTTTTCTCTTGTTGTAATGTTATTAATAAAGATTAATCTTTCATCTAAATTTTAATTACATTTCATTTATATGATTAGGTTTGTGCAAAGGATAGAAGATTTATTAACTTCATAAAATCACTGTCGGAAAACACAATTATAACTTCGGATTTGACACCGGAAATTTATTTTAAGTGGAACTTCTTATCAAGACGGAAAGAGCCATTTTAGTTGTGTTAAAATGAAAAAGATAAACTTCAGAGTATTGTTTTTCCTAAAAAAAGAAGTGGTTGATATAAAAAAAAAAATATTAAAATGGTTTACAGCTACAGATAGAAAGTTGTGATAAGAAGAAAAAAGAGATCTGTATTTTAAATTATTTGTTGTTTAAAATTAATTTATTATTTAAAATGTTATTTTATTTATTATTAATTAATTAAAATTTTATTTATTATTTAAGATATATAAGTTAAAACTCTCTATTTTTGTGCGTGATAATTTCGGAATAAGTAGATGTTCCGAGTATGAATTAGCTTACAAGGCCTGTCAATTAGTTATTTAGAGAAAAAACGTCTGGGATGTTATTAAGGATGTGCAAAACTGAATCTGTTCTTTAATTTACACTCTAAACTTTAACAAATATAACAAATATAACGTAAACAGTGCGGAAAACATACTGTAGTTTTTAGATTTGTATAATCATATCATATATTTATCAGATTGGTATTATTGGTTTTCGACATGTGAGATGAAATAGAACTTTGAAATTGTTTAGACAGTTTTAAATAATAATGCTCGTTATGTTTCTATGCATTATGTTTTGTAATATCATATGTGAATATTTCTCTTAATATCAGTATATTCGTGCTCCCAATCAAGCTTTCAGCCTATACATTTTTATTCGTCAGCTCTTACTGCCAATTTGACAATTTCAATTCCGTTCTTGAATACGTATTTCGTGTTTTTCACTCTTCATATTATTATTTGGTAAAAAAAATTGTTCCATGGTTGTATATCCAGTTTTATAAAGTGTATTTGAATGAAATACGTTCCGTAAATATTAATAAAATAAGTGTATTTCAGACATATATATAAAACTGTAGTTTTATAAAAATATATGTTATAAATAATTATATATACATTTGTAAGGAAAGTGGAGTATAAATGTTAAACCACTATTTGAAAGATTTCGGATTCAATTTAGTAAGCTCCGTTAGCACACGCTAATTACTTGAAAACTAAACCAAGATATACATCTAAGTTTGCTTCACTCCTAACTTCAATATTCAAAGTTATTCAGCGTCTACGTTGATACCTCATTTGGCTGACTTCACTACATTGTTGCCTGTTAAAACTAGCTATCTATATTTAACTCTCTTACAATAAAATACAAAATATGTACACGTTACACACACTTTGTGGTACAAACCATCTTGTGTTACAGTAAATAACATTTTCATGCATGTAAATTTTCATCCTTATTTAATATCAACAAAGTTTATAAGCAAAGGAAGGACTTAAACAAAAAGTTAGCTCCGAAGCTTGACACAACAAATTTTATTAAAAGCGTAGCGTAAAATTATTTTTTAGCGCTTAACGCGCTGCGATTTTTATTCTCGTAGAGTCTTAGCGTACTTGTAAACCGCTTCTGTTCCCTAATCCTCTCATTTTGTACAGTTTATATTAAATCCTTATGATTAAAGAGTTTATTCTGTAGATATCCAGCATCTCATTTATTATTTTATGACTTGGACTTGTGTCTTTATACCTTTAGATACTAACTTCTTGACCTTTATTAGTTACTAGCTTATGACAGCGATTTTGCCCGCGCTTTCTAAAGGCTTTT
This sequence comes from Napeogenes inachia, assembly GCA_959347355.1. Lineage (NCBI taxonomy): Eukaryota > Metazoa > Arthropoda > Insecta > Lepidoptera > Nymphalidae > Napeogenes > Napeogenes inachia. The sequence continues at coordinate 7,412,395 of OY365797.1, forward strand.
TCTCATTCCAAGCGGATGAAGGCTTGCAATTGTATTACTAAATAATTACTAAATCATCTCTTCTGTACTTATAGTTTTAAAACTTTCTTAATTTATATTTATATTAAAATAAATGACATTCGTTTTGGTTAATAAATAAAAAAAACATTACAGTCGTTAAAAAAGAGATATTTAAATCAAAATTTTGACATCCGAAATTAGATTTTACTATAATCCTATAAGAATGTCTTTAAAAAAATGATATATTTTCGTTCAATGTTAACAAGCATTACATTATAAATTTAATAACGATTTTATTGTTATTTCATTTAAAACGGCAATAAAAAATTTGAGCATCTTTTATATAGATTTAACAAAAGATCCCACCTATATTAAATATGAAACGAATTGAATTTAATGGACGCAATTTGGTTTGTAGTCTGCAATAAAATTACCTAGTAGTCTATTATTTCTAATCTCTACATTTGAGACTGGTAAAGTCTCTAAATATTAGACTGGTAAAGTATTTACCTAGACTTCAATCACTGTGGTAAATTTATAAATTTAATGCATATTTTTTTTGATGCAGGTACTTTATACCTTCTGAAGTTGAAACATAAAAATATTTCCGGCCATTTTTAACTGAAATTAATTTTAATTTCAAGCAGTGTTGTATTTTATACAAAATACATTCATGTCGGTGAAGTCACCCGTGTATAAAATATTAAGTTAAAGTTTCCGGGTCACTTGTACCCAGCTTCATAAAATCCCGCATCAAACGCGCTACATTATACAATGGACATACAAATATATAGTATGTATGTAACAATTTTAATGGCTCTGTCTTGTTTCAAATTAATTATGTATGAATTAAAATATTAAATAATAATATAGTTGTATTATTATAATATATACATCAGATATATATCAATTAAAACGAACGACGCTGCTTTGGGAGCTACATATACCTAATATACTAAAAGTTATATATAAGCAAAAAATCCTCGTTTTATTTTCCTTTGTTTCAAAATAAAAATGTATATGACAAGTATAATTAAAAGATTTATGAATTATATTTGTTTACGTAATAACACTCTAGTAGTAAAAACAAATTGTAGCAGTCATCAACAAGTTGCCTTTGCATATATTAAATAATTGTGAATTGTTCAACTCCTATGCAGGTAAGGGTATATATCAATAGGTGAAACTCTAAAGTCAATGGTTTTACAATAATTATGAATTTTGATCTCAGTGCAATATTAAAACGATAAACGTGTATAAAAGCACCCTACTAATATTGAACCATCAAGAAACCTCAAGGAACTCTTTTAACTTTTTTCTTTTTATCAGTTTCTGTATGTAATCTAATGAAATATTAATTTCCTTTAAGAATTATCAAAGATTTTGGTATACAAGTAATCATGGTTAAATTTGACCGCCCTATCTCTCCGCCGTATAGCGGCGCAATGGGGTTCGGGTGCGATTCCCGACAGGGACAGGCATCTATGTAATGAGCAAAAATGTCGGTATTTCTGGGTTTGGTCGTTTATTAAATATATTATCAGCATTTATTATGTGGTAATTTGTCCTGTTACATTATTTTATATATGTATTATATATACAAAACATTGTTTATGTAAAGTTTAATCCTGGTAGTCAAATAAATATAGTGCCAGCTTTTATTAGCAACTTGTCGGCAACGATTCTGTAACGACCACTGAGAGACTAACTCGAGTAAATGTCACTTCACACTAGAATGTTTTCTATTGTCAACGGTATATATTTTTTTCCAGTATTTTTAAATTTCCGGGATATTGCAAATTTGTTTGCGTCATATTTTCATATTAAAATTAAACTTTATTAAAGATGTTGAATGATGTTTAGGGGAAATCATTATTTTCTAATAGACACGGCTGTCCTGCTTTACCCCCTCTTCTTGTGACTTCGTGTATTGTGTAACAGTATAAGTATTGCTTTTGTTAAAAAGTCTAAAAAAAATATTCATTGACTTTATTTAAAGACGGTAATTAGTTAATTATATTGTATGTAATTGTATTATGTAATCATTTAATTGTATTATGTAAGGCATATATATTTTTATTATATTAAATATGTCTGTTAAATATAAATGTTATGTAAAGTCTTAAAACTTGTCTAATGGAGTTGGAAACTGACCAAAGGTAGAACGGGCTGAATCTACTACTCGAACAGTAAAATATTTTTTTGAACTATTTATTCATTGATTAGCGTGCGTGTATTTGATCGATTTGATACACTAAACACATGCGTGGTATTTGATTTATTTATTTGTGCATTAATATTTAATATTTTATGATTCAAAGTTCCATAAAAGTGTTTCAATTATTGTCACCCTATTATTTCATGATTTAGCTACTTTAGATGTCTATATATATTTATAAATTAAAATGTTTTGTATTTTGAAATGTTAAATTATAATACAACTATTGACACTTCTAGCAATTAGAGATACCAGATATTGAGAAGAACGATAATTATTTAAGCATATTGTAATAATATCTACTTTAAAAATAATTAAATTTATAAAACATAAATTACAACTCACTTTTTAAATAGTTTGCAGAATTCAGTCTGTTCATCCACAGTATCCATAGTGTGATCGTTGATATGTAAATACTTTATCAAAGGTTTACGATAGTACAATGAAAAAACATTATTCAAAGTCTAAAGATAAGTGGCTAGCTAGATAAACGAAGTACCCCATAGACAGGAGATAGATTGCTATTATTATGCATAAAAACGCAGGTAGAATAGATTTTCTTGCATTTTATTAACATATACAAATATATATTAATCACTGAAATAATTATAGGGTACCTTTAAACATGCAATATAAGATTTTTAACTGACTTCAAAAAGGAGGAGGTTCTCAATTCAGCTGGTATTTTTTTTTAAATATATTTACACCGATTTCTCCGAGGTTTCTGAACCGATTTAGGTAATTCTTTTTTTGTTTCATGAGGCAAAGTTTCGGATTGGTCCTATAAAAATTTAATTCAGGTATTTTATGAGCATTTTTATCCAAGTTTTGTTCTAGCTCCTCCGGAAAGAATCAAAACGTGCTGTGAGTAGTGACATCTGTTGTTTTGGATATAATAATTTCTTACAGTCTGTACATGGTACTTCAACATATTGATTTATGGTGGTTATAAAATTACACACATTTATTAAACAAAGTCTTTGTAAATTCTGCCGCGCTGCTAGTAGCCGATTCTCACTTTGCTGAGCAGACTCGGATGCTGTACGGTTTCGTATCACTTCTAATCTATGAGCCTTCGCGCAAAATACTCATTCACAAGAAGCTCTTGGATCTTACCGAGTATAGAATTATGCTGACCAAGAATTTCTTCACGTAATCGTAATTTCATATATGCCTTTATGGCCAACCAACGTTTTTCACGATCTTTAATACAAGAACGTGAAATTGTGTTTCGAAAAGCATTTTTCCACAGACAAGTACTTATATCCGTTTCTTGAGATCTATATTTTTTAAGGCACGCAGCACCTTTTGTAGGTCTACCCATGGCTATTTGACAATGTAGCAATAAACTAAAAAGTATTAAATTAAAATAACTACGTTAAAAAAACCGACTTTAAGGCTAAAAAGTAATGAACTAGGATACGTAAATAAACATAATAAAAAGCAATCAAATCTTAATATTATAAGCAGCTCAATCAATACGAAGAATAGCGAAAAAAAACAAAATTATGAAAATGTATTCAATAGAATTCTTAAACTAAATGGACATGTGAATTACGAAATTTCTACTTCAAAAATTAAGATGCGTAAATAAAGCTATAAAAGAGCAATTAAATCTTAATATTATTACTACGAAGAAAATAAAAAAAATAAATAATTACGATAATGTATTCAACCGAATTCCTATTCTAAATGGCTTGGCACCTACTTCAAATCTATAAATAATAGGTACTACATAATAAGTATTAAATCTTCATTATTTTTTACTTTTTAGTCTTAAAGAATTTTTTTTAAAGTAGTTATTTTTTGAGGATTATGATAATTAGAGCAACTATATCTAGTTGCATTTAATTAATTCCTTACTGTTTATATTTTCTTGTGAAGTGACTCTAGTGTTCTCGAAAAAATTAAATGTTAAAACTTAAATAAAAAATTAAATTCAAAATTTTAGCATCTTGATACTTTTTAGCCATCAAAATTGTTATTCGCCTACAGCTAAACGTAAATCTCAAACGATTTGCTTGTCAAAAAGTTTTGCGTTTTGCGTCCATTTTCGCAAAGTTGAGTTAAATTCTTTTGACAAGACGATATTTTAAATTTATTCCAATAATAACCGTTAAGTATAGCCCAGATTAGAATTTGTTTTGTGGACAAAGTAAACACGTTCAAGAGGGTAATTTTGTTGCGTAACGAACGTTGGATGTGATTATGGATCTCGCCTCTCTGTGAAATTACTTTCTGCATAAATGTCACCTTCATAGTAAATGAGAAGATTAATGAGATACTACAGATGAAAACATTTTACGTATGTAAATTGAAATAAAGTGTTATAAAGTGAATATAAAATATTCCATTAAAATATTGTACATTTCTTGATTGATATTAATCTCTTGGTCGACATTTCTTTTATTTATTTATTTAAATAATTTAACTAGGTATTGACTTTTAAAAATACAAAAACTTAATTTCATCATAATTACTTTTACATATTTGTCTAGAAATTTAAGGAAAAGAAGACTCAAAGAAATCACTTTATCAATCATCAAGATATTTTCAGCAGCACCTTTAGAAGAACGTCAAATGTAACATTTTATTTACTTAACATATTGTTACCGGAACCCAGCTTGCAAAGAATGTTACAAGGCATAAATTTCACTCATAGTATTTCTTATTTAGGTTAATACAAAAAAGATTAAATAAATAATGTTTAAGTTTTAAAAATGTTTTAATATTATTATCGACTGCTAAATGTCAAGTTTTAACTATTTTCTAAGAGCAGTATAGAAGAGAGGATATAATATATAATAATGTTACAAATATACATTAGCAGTAGTAAAAGTTGTAGATTTAGTTTTGTGAAAGCATTTCTAATTATTTACATATAGAAATGGATCCTTTATCCTTTTAACTCAGTTTTGGATTGTGATTGATTGAAATGGTCAAAATATTCTGGAACTGGCAGGCGTCTGTTTACTATTTCACTGGTCGTGACAAATGACGAGCTAACAAGATTAATTTTCAAACTAGACGTTGTAGTTGTATGGTTTATGAATCTGTATTGGAAACTATATTTTGAAATCATCGTTTGTATCTATGAGTTGAGTTTTGAATTTTAACAACTATTGTAGTTTTACAAATTGAATATGTCACTTTACAACCTATTATAACACATAATGTGTTGTTTAAAATTTAGTTTTTTTTTAAATGTACCAAAGAAATATAACAATGTAGTAATGTTTAAAGAGAAAAAAATATATATCTTGAAACTTCTTAATAACTAATCTTTCACAATACCTTTACATTTTTGTGACTATTTCAAATTAATATAATATACAATCACTCCTAAAAGTTGGCAAATATTTAGTAAAATACCATAAATAATACAATCTAGAAATAATATTGTTATATATAACGGAAATCTCTGAGGTGATATCTTATCGTTATTTTGCTATTACATGATATTTAAACAAGATTATGGAAGTTATACTTCTTTTGGGGCGATTGGGACTTGTTAGACTTGGGAAATGTTGAGACTCTAATTTTTACTATGTACCTACAGACTGACAAAAAAAGTAACTGTATGAAGTTATTTGCTAAATGGTTTATAAGTTTTCCAAAAAAAGTGCTTCAAACATAGTAGAAGTAAGAATATCTACCATCTCTATCAAATAAATATTAACTTATTAATTATTATTAATTTTAAACTGAATATATTGATTGTGTTGATTATATTTTTCCAGTCCTTCGTTAATTTTATTGTAATTAATTATTTGCATGCAATTGAAAACAAAGAAGTATAACGTTTAACATGCGTACATCGGTACACCCACAATTTTGTATAAACGTATTTTTTTAAATCTTTATTTTGAATTCCATTTTTAAATGATATAAAAAAAAAATGCTTTTTAACTAATATTTAATTAAATCAATTTACACTAAGGGGTCATGTATTTAATAAAAATGTAAACAATATTTAGTTTTAAAGACGTTTAACATACCGTACCAAGCCTTTATCTCCATATATTTATATCAGATCAGAAGACCCTAAGGGAGCCTCGACAGTGACTTGGTACTTTCCGGGATGTGTAGTCAGCAGAAGATCCAACAATGAGGGTATGGCTGTCCACGTCCGGTAGACGAGTGTGCGTATTTACCAATTGGGACAGACCATTTGCCAGAGCAAAGTCAAACACAGATCTCCCAGCGTAGTCGGTGGCACGTGACCCTAGCCAATCGGTATGGTGCGCATTAAAGTCCCCGAGGACTACGACTTCGGCGGAGGGAGTCTGTGAAAGCAGATCGTCAATCTTCCCCTGAACATGGCCTAAGAGTTGATCCGTTTCTGCATTACCACTATGGGACCTGTAGAGGCACGCGTAGACTCTGAATAAGCTTCATATCAAACTGTGAACTGAGATTCTTAGATTAGTTGAAGTTAGTTTATAATTAAACCGATAAAGTAAATTAAGTCGAGCCGTATATAATAAATATTTAAACAGTATAGTCTGATATAAGCATAATACATTTAATTAAAAATATTTTCATAAAAAAAGCATAATATTGCTAGATAATATTTTGCTAGATAAGCATAATTTTTCTATGTTTTGTAGATAATTTTAAAAATTTTAATATTCTATGCTCAATAACAGATGATAATACATTTCTAAGTAATCCACCTTAATAATATTTATTATACTTAATGGATACGTAACCTTAATAATATGAAGCCACGCCACAATTTTGCTTGAAATTGTTTCAGTAAGATAGACGTCTAACCACACATCAAAGATCCCTAACATATTTTATGTATATAATATATTATGTATATTAATATAAGTCAACCTTAATTATTTCTTCCATAAAACGAAAGTTTTCTAATGCGATATCCGTGCTCAATAATCAACCCAAAGATTTAAGATATTCTAAAGTAAACTTGATGGAATCCGAGATTGAAAGTTTGGTCTCATTTTATAAATGGAATATAATAAATTAGGATTATTTTTACGTATTACAATTAATATTGTCAATCTTTTATTTTGAAAATTTTATATTTTTTTTATTGTAGAGTTTTTTTTGAAAATTTTATATTTTTTTTATTGTAGAGTTTTTTAGTTTTTTATATTGTGTTGTAGTAAAATTATTTTTTTTACAAATTATAAGAAATAATTATATGTTCAATAATATAATTATAATTATATATTGCTACATTGTAGTAGTTCATGGTGATGTCATCTTAAGTGGCTATAAAAACAATTTCTATTTTTTCCATTCTTTACATGGTAGGTAGAAAGTATTGCGCTTGCTCGCAATAACTTGTCCTTGTACACTTGCATAGATTTTATTCAGGGTCATGACAAAACAAGAATCTGTACATTGTTAATTAAAATTTCTAAAGTTATGTATATTAGTTATAATTGTTATAAAACTAGAACTGTACTTGTTTAGTCTGTTAGGTGATGGCTTTATATGGCTTTTAAATTGTGTAAAGTGTTGTAGTACAAATCAAAGGTTGGACTTTTGTTAAAGAGAATAATAAATGTCATCTCTATCCAGATAAAAAGATTATACATATAATTACGTGATTACAGCCGGGTAAATATATATTTTATAAATTAAGAGGTGAAGAAAATTGGAAAGGAAAAGTAAGAAATTAATCTGGAAAGGTTGGCTTAAAAAAAGATTTTTAAGTTACTTTCATACATTTTCGTAATTAGGTTTAAAATTAGCCGGGAAAAAATCCAATTAAATAACGTGAATGTAGCTGAATAAATACATATTTAATAATCATCATGGTTCAGAAAAGTTTAATTACAAAGATTTAATAACAGAATAATGTAAAAAAAACTTAAAAGTATACTTTTTTCATAAATTGGTTTTTATGTAAAAGTAAAAACTGCGTTTTTAAATGAATATGTAAATCAATAAAGCAAAATTGTCAAGAATAATTATATTATTAAATAGAAGGAAAATACTGCCGCGCCATCTGGGCGTTAATAATCTACGAACATTAAGTTTTTTGATCTATGCAATCTTTTTATCTCTAACTAGGTTCGTGTCTTCACGTTCTATTTGAGCTTGCAAAAAGCAATATAGCACTCGTAGTAGTTGGTTTGTGCATCTCACAAGAATTGTAGAATATTTTACATTTTCAACTTTTTTAGAGTTAAATTTTAGTGTAAAGCTTTTCAGTACAAAACCTCCTTGTTATTTTTTGATATTTGAACAGGCTAGAACAGAACAGTATTAGTGTCAGCTTCAAAAATTTTATGTAAAACTTTTGGGTGTTAGTTTATTTTTAATATCTTCTCAATTTTGTTGTTGTTTTTTATCTTTTTTTTTCTGATTACTTTATTGAACGTTTGGAATAAAATTTTGTTCTTATAAAAAACCGTGATAAATATTATCACAACATATATTTTTTTTATATGTGCTTATACGTTAATTTCTCCCACGAGAATGTATTGAGAGAGATGTCTAAAAGAATATGAAAATTGTTTGGACTTATTTTAATATTTTTTTTCTTAGAAATGTAGAAGCATCTAAGTTAGCCGTTTATCGTAACTTTGTGAAACATTATTTTTTGCGTGTGGCTAATTTTAAGCAGGTGGGTAATACATTTTTTATATTGAATATAAAATAGAGTAATACTTATTTAATTTCTTTAGTGAATAGTTTGAACTTATTATTTAATTATTGGAAAAATCTTCTAAAGATTTTGTTACACCGTTTGTAGTAAAGACAATCTTTTTGTTATGCTTAAATCCGTATTTACTATACATATAAATATGGTAAAAAATATTTACAAAAATATATCAATTGATATAACGGAGAAACGTTATCCCCGTATTTACAGGTTCGAGTCCGGTCCGGGATGATGACTTTTTCATTCTTCATTGTATTAAAATAAAATATACCATCTTACCGATGGCGTTTGCCACTATAGATATTAATGACAAATTAAAGAAAAAGAATATTGTGACTGAAAAGTACGTCTTGATTCACTTTCGGAAACATTCCTTCTAAATAAAATTTCATACAACTATATAATTTATAATCGTAAAATGTTGTACCATCAAATAAAAATATCTTATTAGATCTTGTAAATGTTACTTGCTCGTAGATTTATCTCATACAGAGAGACTAGCGACTAAAAGCTTCCATTTACATATATTTACCTTTCAGTAATGCACTAACAAAGTACACACTAGACTGAGCTAGTCTTTTGAGACACATTATTGTTTGTTTTTTTCAAAGTATTCTCCTGATTCTTTTTAACTTTATTTTTTTTTATGAATGAATTAAGGACTTAAATAACGTGCATTCTAAAAATTTATGATATAATTTAATAAAATAAGATCCTTTTAAGAGGACATAAATAAGATATAATCATGATAAAAAGAACAGTATTTTTGTTAAGCAGTGTGGATACGAATTCATTTTAATTTATTTGCTAAACTAGCACCTAATATGTTAATACGAAAGTGCTTCAAATTTTCTAGAGGCGCTAGTTGATGCGCTAAATATAACTAATCATTGACATATGTAAATTTAAATTGTCGTATATCGTATCGTATCGTATATACATATATAGAAACTGTGTCAGTGCTGGAGTTAAGATAAGATTGTAGTATTATTTTATAATCTTTCGTCTTAAAATCTCAATAAATATGTGAACACAAGTAAAAAAAAGATTTTAATTTATTATTTATGATAACTCATATGAAATATAATTTTATAATGTCATTGTAGATAATCAAACCCAGTACGACTACAAAATAAGTAAATTTGTCCTGCGCAGCCTTAACTAATCTCCACAAGTGGTTAACTGGTTTAATACTTACCTGTGTGATCATTGACAGATTACCTGCTATGACGGTTCATCTTCTCAGTAGGCTGATCTTTCTGCTGGCGTTCCTCAGGGCGGAATTCTATCCCTTTCACTGTTTTCCACTTTTATAAATGAACTAACTAAAATATTATCTTCTCCCTACTATCTCTCACTCCTCACTTAATGGTATTCAAAATAGTATAGAAATTATAAATAATAATTTAAACATTATTAAAGAAAGGGCAGAGGCAAAAAAAAAGCTATATACTTTAATTATATATAAAGAGGCAGTAATAAATAATATAGTAGTGTGTTAATTAGAATACAAGATCGTATGATATTTGCAATTCAAAAGCGATTCGTCCCAAGCGTGGAGCACAAGAGCCGTCTTGAAAACCAAATGTGTCAAGATGGCTGCCTTCACTATCATGACGCTTCGCTAAGTTGACAGCTAAAACTCAACCTGATGTATGACATTAACGGATGCGCCGTCACGGCCGGACTGACATTCGACCGTCCTTGGGCGATTCTCCGAAGTAAAGAGTTACAATCACACATAGTCCGTTCGTGCATCCTGACGAAGGACTAATTATCTCAATTGTGACAATGCGCAGCAATTAAACACTTAAATAAGGCGAGTGTCTCGCTACATCTAAGCCGGACGACACAGCCTCCCAACCAAACAGCTTAACAATTAACTAGTCACATATTGCTACTATTAGACAAGTCAATCCTTTGGTGGATGTGACCCGGACGACAGAATTCGTCTTAACAGAATCAGCAAAACATCGAAAACAAGTCATCCAACTTAAATGGCTCTGACTCGGACGACATAATTCGTCTTAACAGAATCAGCAAAACATCGAAAACAAGTCATCCAACTTAAATGGCTCTGACTCGGACGACATACTTCGTCTAATACAACAAGAAAATACAGGGACAAGCCAGTCTGATATCTGACTCGGACGACATCTTTCGTCTGACAAATTTGAAGGAAAAGTATTCTACGGGGTCGCTACACTTACCTACGACTATGAATCGTCCTGTTCTGTATTAATATCAGCGGAAATAGTATTTGAGCATGCGGTCAAGTTATCAGAACTATCATTGTCATGATTTGAATTATTTATGCTATCTTCATCTTCCGATGCCGTCTCGGCCTCTTCACAGTTCAAAACATTAGTTGCTATTTCGATCAATCCAATATGTCATTACTTACATTTGGCGGTTGGTGAGCTGCGAGAACACGAGATAAGAACAATTCCATGTTATTCAATAACTTCTCTGTATCCGATTTAGTTGTCTTTCGCTCAATTCTATCACCATCCGATCCCACTTCTGATAAAGAGGCAGTAATAAATAATATAGTAGTGTGTTAATTAGAATACAAGATCGTATGATATTTGCAATTCAAAAGCGATTCGTCCCAAGCGTGGAGCACAAGAGCCGTCTTGAAAACCAAATGTGTCAAGATGGCTGCCTTCACTACCATGACGCTTCGCTAGGTTGACAGCTAAAACTCAACCTGATGTATGACATTAACGGATGCGCCGTCATATATAATAGTTATTATATTTTTCATTGTATATATTACTTAATATTTATCTATGACTAGTATAAGTATTGTATGTATTTTACCGCCTCGTTGGTCGAGTGGTTAGCGCAGACGCCTAACGTATAGCGGCTCAATGGGACACCCGGCTTCGATTTCCGCAGGGACAGGCATGTATGTGATAAACATAGATGTCTGTATTTCTAGGTATGGTCGTTTATTAAATAAATTCGCAATATTTATAATGTTTATTTCTATGTATTTGTATCGTTGTCTAACACCCTTACCACAAGCAAATAATTTGCTTTCTTAGGGGTTAGATCAATTTGTGAAATTTGTCCTGATATTATTATTAATATTATATAAATATATGTGTACCTATTTCCCCCCTCACAAATGTTCTTTTCCAACTCTCGTGGGTAGCTGGAAGAAATCTCTTTATAGAGATAAGCTGATCCTATGTGTACATATACGTCCATATTTTTTTCTGCAAAATTATGGTACATAAAAATAAATAAATAAATCTAACACAACAGAAAGTAGACTATTTACCTCTTAGTATTTTTTTATTGGAGGTACATGCATTAAATACTGTAAGAAAACTTAATTCATTTTAAATCAAACTTATAAATCTAACCTATATTTAAAAATGTTACGGAACGTAAACGGAACTTTATAAAATATTATATAAATACCTTTTTTTTTATTGTCATGGTCAAAAGTTTTATTTTTATTTATCCAAAATGCTTTTTTTCATGCTTATGTTGAATCTGAAATTATATATTAAACTGATAATTTTTGTGATTGAAACTAATAAACTTTTGTGATCGAGACATTTCATTTTATTGTATTATTAATCTGCTGATGAAAGTAACTGTTAACAGTTTCATTTAAATATTTCCAAAATGATTTTTACCACGCTTTTATTAAATTGAAATAATATACTTGTTGCAGGACACGAAAATTCAACAATAATTAGTAGTTGATATTTTAGTAACAGTCAAGTGCTTGGAATAATTTGCAGGAGCACCTGAGAGATTTAAAATCGATTAGAGAGTACGATAATTAAAGTTAATTATCGATAATCTGGAAATTATATTATAATATTAATAATTTAATAAGTAATTTGTGATAACTGATTACATTACATTGAATACAAGAATTATCATAATGTGTCTGTGTGGTTTAATTGCCTGAGACCTACACCTCGGATCCTGTACCAGATGACTCTATTAATAAGGAGTTAGCCACTAATATACATCTATCTCCAAAATATTACATAAGAAAGTGTGTTTTTCTGAATTAAATTGTCATTAAGAAAATAAAAATATCAAAGTTTTCTTATGTCCATCCACTTAGAAAGAATAGGTTTCATGAAACTCATAATAGTGTGGTATTCATAACAGAGGTAACCTTTCTTTAAAAATTATATGAAAGAAACATAACATAGGATAGAAATGTGTAATACGCTAAATAAAAAGTTTTCAAAAAAGTAAAGTTAAAACTAAAACTTTGAAAATGTAAACTTAAATTTTTAATCTCGTCGTGTTTTAAAAAAGATTCCAAAATAAATTGTATCACCATGCTGTCTACCGACCAAGACAGTTTCAGATGGAAGGGGACGTGAGAAAATGGGTGTTAAAAGTGGGGGAAGCATTGCCTTTTACAACTTCAACGTTTCCTCTACATTGCGTTCGCTCGGTTCTTATTTCCAATGAATTCCAGATGTCGTTCATCATCTTATTATTTTGGAATCGTAAAATAACTTATTTATAATATCAATTAAATAATAGATATATGATATTGACCGTATTACTCATTAATTATTGTATATATTTTTTCTTCTATTGGAGGTATTTTTGTATTATATATACTATTTTGTATTAGTTTTATTCTGAATATTTATTATTTTAAAATGTGAGAGAATTTTTATTGCATGGCATAATCAAAAAACCAATTCTTAAATATATCAAAATGGTGATAAATGTCTGATCTTTCGAAGAAACGAAAGTCTCCCAATGATGATCTACAAGTTATAACGTATTATTATATTAAGTAACTATAGACTCATTTATCTAAATATGAGTCTATCACTTTAAGATGTCCCATAAATTAAACATTGCCCGAGATATTCTCTGGGGCAACATTGACTCCAAATTTATACCAAACATATTTCACAAAAGCTGTCGTGTTTACCGACTCCGAACGTTGCCATGACAACCATCCTCGTTTCCGCTTTTCTTCCATTTATTTCCGTTGGTGAATATATTATGTTTGTTGGTTTTGTTTGACATTTGTTGATTTTTAAATAAAAATATAGAATTAAAAAGTACTTTTACCGGCAAACTCTGGAAAACTAGACCTGCGGAAGCCAGTGTTTTTTTTTAATAATAAGCATTTGTAAACGTGTTAATCCAAAATGTTAAATTCCGCTTTTAGTGATAATCGTTTGAGAGGGAATATATTTCCACCATAATATAAAAAAAGGTGTAATTAAAAATACAATATTATGTTGCCTCACCAATGTCTAAATATATAAGGAACAAGAAAAATGACAAAATAAAATTGTATAAACCATAGAATTAATGTACATAGAATAGGTATTCGTATGATCGTCAGTGAAAGACCGTTAAAAAAGGATGCAAGATGTCACACTGTTTGTCTTTGTCTTATCACACATGCGCAAAGAAATATTCATGACACGTCTTTAATTTAAATATTTTGACATTTTTTTAGGACGTCCTCTAAATGTTTATGGTTTTTACTATTTTAGTTAGAATGAGTTAAAACTTTTGTGTAAAACTTTTTTGACACTACATTCTGAAGACTAGGTATATTGAGTCAACACGAAAATTCAAATAGTAGTTATTCTAGCTAAAAACGAAAGTTATGAATATATAAATACAGTATTTTTTATAGCTATTTTATTTTTTCTTATGTATTATTTATAATATTCTATTTAAGGTAAAAATATGTATAATAATTATCATCTATAGTAATGTTGGAAAATGTGGTTACTGTTATCATATTCGAGTATTGTGATTTTAATATAATTTTTATGTTCATTGTTATTTTAACATTATGATGGGTTTCTGTACTTAGGAAATATTCTGATACAGTTAAATATAATAATAGAGACAGGCGAGTTTCGGTACATTTATTGGTAACATCTTGTGATAGTTCTTTACTTGATATCAAGAACGTGTACAGAATTTTATAGTTATCTTCTTAAAGTTGTATATTCATCGGTATTATGATATAAGTTATGATCCAGTATCATAGTGATCAACAAGTCTTTGAAGTTTTTTTTTATGCATAAATTTTCAATAACATTCATTAATTTTGTCTTTAAATCATTATAATTAGGAAATCTGACGAGAAATAGGTAGATTAAAACATCTTTTTATGAAATTTATCTTTTTTTTTCTACGAATTACGAGACGACGACGATGAAGCACGAGATTTCATAAAAAATAGAGACAGATAGGGTTTTTCGATCTACCTATCTCTTTTAAGTTCGATGGCGACATTTTCTTTTTTTCATTAGGCTAGCTTCTTTACTCTATGTATAATATCTCTATGGTATAAACACGTTAAATCCGACTTTGTAGTAAGTCAACCCTTAGTTGCCATGACAACAGGGAGTGATTTCCCTCACGGGGTGTGAAGGACGGAGTACTTGATGCAATTTCCCTTTTTATTGTGAGGATTTAGTGAGGTATATAGATTGGTATAAAAGCTAAAACAGTTATGCGGTTGCTGTGGATTGGTCCGGCTTTCAGTCTCGAGTCAGTGGGAATCGTTGAATATATTACAATGGGAACTGGAATTTGGGTTACATAAAATTCATTAAGGCTTTAAAACGATTTAAATCTAATGTCATGTTGACGTAAGTACTTTATTTGTTGCGGTAAAATACATTAAAGAATATCAAAAAGAAAACTATACGACATTTGAAAAGACATTATTTTCACATTCGAAGAAATTTAGTGTCTAAATTCAGATTTTGAAGTGATTATAATAAAAAAAACTATTCAAAATAAACAAACTGAAGATTTATAAACAAAATATGTAAAAAATAAGATTGATTTTACATTAATGCTCATATTTCAAATAAAGGGCTTATCTGGTTTGAAAAATAGTGGTAGACCGCTTTTCAACTTGTAAAACATAAAAATAGAGTCGCACGGTAATCCTAAAAGCAAAATACTGTACGGTTTAAATGAAGCAGAGTGCGATTAAGTTATTGGAACGTAGTTCCTTATCGCGCCCGCATCTGAGTAGTCGCCGCCGCCCACAGTATCTTGCAATATCAGAGGATGCACAAGAGTTTTGCCTGCCCTTCAGGAGGCAGTAGGCACATTTATTGTAGTCAACCATGTCGTATCGATCCTGAAACAATGCCGTAGAAAGTTCAGTCCACATCTTAGTGGTTAGTGGTAGAAAATGTACTGACTTCGTAATTATTCATTAATTTGTTGTGTTTATTTGTAAATAATGTAGAGATACCAATTTTTATGACTTGTTTATTTTGTGTTTCTTATGCAAAACGTAATTGTTACTTATTTTGATATAGTATACACTTATATATTTCGATAAATATTTCGTTTCTGATATTGGCACAAAATTAAACTTAAAGAAGTTTAAATTTCGCCACTGTGCGGTGTGCAATCTCTAAAATAAAAAAAAATAAAGAATACTCAATTTTTATATTATATAACTATATGAATAATAATTATAATTTTATTAAACTGGTCTGTAATAATCTTTCAATCAGTACTTACCATCAATAGAAAGGACAAAACACCTAAAAATTATGATTGTACTTCCGTCAGCGGGTACTCCTTGTCCAACTTGCCAGAAGTTTGACGTTGAATATACATGATAGTTTTATTTGAAATAAGCAATCCAGTCAGTTTGTATGTCATATAATGTATATATAACTAGCATTTAATTTCGAAAACGAATGGATAAAAAGATTTAAAAAGTAATTGAATCCCAGCGGATAATATTTGCATGTACTCATTAGAATTTAAGACTTGGACAAGTTAATAAAGATTCACAGAAGCGCTTAGGCTATAAAAGACTCTGCTGAAAACTAGTTAATATACTTTGAAATGACTCACTTTAACTGAAGCACACTCTTTCACGAGTCTTAAGTCGTAGTTGTGACAAAGTGAAAGATTTATTGAGGTAATCTTAATCTTAACTGTTGGTAGCTCTGTTTTCAATATTTCAAAGGGTCCGGCTCCATTTCCAATATGTTTCTCAAAGTTTTTTTTTCAATTGTTTTTTTGAACTAAATACAGTTATTATAATTGTTATTCAAGGTAAATTATTAAGTATTTAAATTTGTCGCCTTTATAGACAAAATCTTCTAAATTGCGCTGTATTCATAAGGCTGCCGGAAAAATAATGTAAAGTAATGCTCTTAATATTCACAAAATTTAATTTAAGATATTTAAAGAAATTTAATTTAAGAAAATTTAATTTAAGTTAAAGATAAAGATAGGTCAGTTTTAGATTCATAAAAGTCTACTAACATGCTTTACAAGTTTTAAATACCTTGAAATTGGGGCTTTGATAAAACTTTTTCAGTAACTTCTTAAGGCATCCTACTTATTTGATCAAGTTTCATCAGACATTAAATACTTGGAATCTTGTTTTGGACGAGAGTATAAAGCTTTTTTAATTCGCGTCATTTATAAAATATTTGAGGTAAAAAAAAGAGTAAAATCTGTTAAAAATCTAATAAAATGGTCCTGTAAGAAAACTTAATTTTGTTTGAAATGTTGAATGCGATTGTTAGACTTGTTTGAGATTCAAGGATAATCAACTGCCGTTTGTTGAGAGATTTCGTATTATGAGTATGAGATTAAATTTATCTTTTGCCTTAAAATGCAACTCTTGTTATATTATTTTTATTATTATTATTATTTTTTAATTTTTTTTTAGTTCGCCTCAATAAATTTCCGCGTGGGTGGGCGGAGGCTGTGTTCGGGTATAAATGAGTTTTACAGTTTGTTCTTTGCTTACAGTTATGATATTTAAAGTTTTGCGGTTTTCTTCTTTTCCGGTTGTCATTGCTGCCATGTTATGTTGGGCTGTTGTCGTCTGGAGCGTCGATGACCAGGATGGAGTTCAGGTAAGTTGGTTTCTTTTGTTATTTCTGTGTATATTAATTTAGTTTTGTTTTCCAGGTTTCCTTCTTTCTCCGGGGTCATCATCCTCGCTCGTCCTCCTCGCATCATCATTGCAGGTTTGTGCGATTGTATACTGTGCCATGTTTTTTACAATCTATATTTATATTTTGCTTATTCGTTTTGTTAGCTTAGGTTCTACTTAATTCTAAAATTAATTGTAGTTCTGGTCCTGGACTGGTAAGTATTTTTTTTATTTATTTATTTATTTTTTATTATTATTTTTTTATTTTTTTTATTTTGTTTTTTTATTATTATTTCTTTATTTTTTTTTAAATATACAGTATTTCCAGTCGATAGCCATGCTGTGACCGCAATGGTACATTGCGGACCACCTCCAGGTGTGTTGACCGGTGTTGTGGGTGTCCCGCAGCGTTGTGTTGCCGTGATTGTGTTGGGTATTTCAATAATACCCTCCCCAATCACGTGATTGTCCCGCGGATCTTGGCGTACCATGTAAATCTAGTTTTACACATGGGGCCAGGGCCTATTCTCCTTCCTGTTTTTCCAGGGTTCCTTCGAGTCTGTACGTTCCAGTGTTGATTGTCACCTGGTTTCCCAGGGGGGGTGTTGACTTCTTTTACTGGGTTGTCTCACCTTGCTGTTTTAGTCCTAGTCCAGTTTAGTCATCAGTCTTGGTCTAGTCTTTTACTTTTGTCAGTCTTCGCATAGTCTAGTTTTGTCAGTTCTTGTTTTCCATAATAATTTTCCCCCCCACGTAGCCGCAGAATTTCATAAACTTGTCGATTGCCAGCTGATTAGTCATAATGTTTGATAGGTTGTCTCTGGCAATAGTTATGTCAATTTCCATTTCTGTTTCATATCTCTTTACTTGGAACCTGGGGCATTCCGTTACGAGGTGAATAATGTCCTTATCTGTTGAGTCGTCGCATTTGCATGTCGGTTTGTCTTTTAATTTAAAGCTGAGCTGATTCATAACTATAGTGAGATTTTTTAGAAGTTTTCGGTAGTCGTAACGCATATCTGCGAGTTGAATTTTGAACATATTGGCAATAATTAATTGATGTATTGATGGTTTCTGTAATTGACTTTCTGTAAACAGGTACGAATCCGAAGCCGTCGACAGAAGCCCTCTCCTCGAAGGAAGGTGACCTTCGCCTTCCCCCCTCCCTGCCAGCCATGGACCAGGCACAAATCCCCACCGACCCCCGCGCCGGGTATTAGCCAACGGGAGAATCCGAAGGTTTTCATTAACTGAAGAAGACCAACCCGACTTACAGGGCTGGAAGTAGGCAAAACTGCGACGCTTTAAACTCGAACCTGAAAACGAAGCAGATGTGACAGAACTACTAACCTACCTAACATTTGAATTATAATGTTATGTTAATGTTGCTTTATTGTTCATATGCGTATGCAAATAATGGAATTTAACTTTTATTACCATGGTTGATTAGTTGCTCGCATGACCCTAAAGCTTTTTATTTAATTTTTAATGCTTGGTGTTTTTCAAAATAAAATCAAATTCTACTCTATTTTTAACTATGCTATTTTCCGCTAGGTTGGTTTTAAAATCTGTAAAAGAAATAAATGTGAAATTGTAAATTCGTTATAAATAAACGTTAGAAACACATATTATTTATTTAAGTGTATACACAAATGAGTAGCTAAATTTAAGTTTGCTAAATAGTGTCTCGTTCTGACATAATACAGCGTTGTGTATTTAAAAAGTATTGTTCTGTTTTATGGTTAAATCACATTTACATAATTATGACATAATACGTTTTATATTTTTCTAGACATACAAGCTCCACATACAAACGAGTTTTTTGTATTTAATTTATCTTTAATATTAACTCTTAAAGTTAAAACCTATTAAAATCTTGGCGTAAGTTCAAAACGGTAATACCGTTGTTTCATATTATTTTCTGCAATCCTTTATTCTAAAACAATTTCATAATAAAATCCCTTGGAGGAACACTTCTAAATAAATGAGCAACAGACTATAGTGCAGCTGCACTATCTAGGTAAAGTAATGCTTTTAAATCACCCATTATTCTCTGAAACTTTAATAATAACATTTTAAACATAGATCAGTTTTCATATTGTTAGAATTTAAAAAAGGTTTCTTATATTTATTAAAAGATTTTAAAACTTCTCAATGAGTAAGTTAGTTTTGTAGTCTTATAATTCGAACCCAATTCTATCACACATATAAAAAATGCAACATATAAGTAGTTTTTTCTCTAAAGTTGTGTTAAAGTAATTCGCACGACCCAAACAATGACATCAAAGAGTCTGCGACACACCATTATATACGATAATTGACAATATACGAGAGTTTAATTGAATTTTATTGGATTTAGCTGAAACAAAAGCGCTGCCCTTATTGAATAAGGAAGCCGCTTCAAAGCTAAAGATACCCTCCAGAGTGAAAAGCCGGCCCCGCTCTACCGATTCCAAGTTCCTATTAAATGAATCTAAGTGGTCTCACATGTGATATCGGGTAAGTATTACACTTTCTTTTATTATCCTTTATTCTTTTATTTAAAATGCAATATATTTTTACCGTCACAGTAAATAAATGGGTCATGAAAAGTAGTTAGTTAAAATAGTCTGAATATTGTATACCTACTCTAGCTTTTCGTCATGTATGCGCCTTCGTACTAATAATAATTAGTGTTTAAATCAGCGCTGTGTATCAAAATTAATTAATATATATTTTTTAAATTTTACTAATTGACAAATGTTCTCTGTATATTCTTATCCTTCTAATGTTCAAATAATTATTGAAATTGCAATAGCAGTTGCCAAAATTATGGATCACAAAAAAAAGTAATATTTCAACTACAACTTCAAATTATTAGTTAAAGTAATCACTATATCGATCTAAAATTTCGTATTTTCGTTAAATAGTAAAAGATGGCGCTGTATATTTTCACAACATTCTGTTTAGGTATTCTTCATACAATGGTCTACAATCACAATTATAAACAATAATCATTTAACTAATATCACGGCAATAGGGAAAATTAAAAAATGTTTCATATAAAATGTAATATTGATGAAGGGTATTCCATATTAAATTGTTTCGTTCACTTGTAATCGTTGAAATGTTTGAAATGTTTTTCAAATTAACGGTCTTTACACTTTACAATAGTACTTGATAAATAAAAAGCATTTCGGTATTTTCTTAAATTTCTTATTATCTTCCATATTGACGTACGGAATTATTGAGCTCTTAAACATCATCTCGTATTAAAAATAAAAGTGGAGTTCGTCAAAGTTGCAAAGTTGACTTTCGTTAATATTTGAACATAAAATGAAGACTTAAATTTGCATTCATTAAAATCTAATTTAACGATAACGTTGCTTCGTGAAGATGAAGTAGATTTTTCATTAGAGCATACCTTTAGATAAAGTAACTTTTCATTTCTTCATCAGAATTAAAAAGTTTGTTTGAAATAATAAGATGAAAATTAAATTAAATTACAAATTAGTTTTTTGGATCTCAGTCTATAAATATCGTTTAAGAATTATGTTGGATGTTTTTTTTATGGAAGACTGGCTGTTGCTCGTGAGTTTGTCCATATATACTGTAAAAATACTATTAAGGTATTTGACCTATGTACTCAGCCTATGTATAAATACTATTTTTACCGTCAACGTAGACGGAGTCACGGGCAACAGCTAGGAAATAATTAATCATGGAATAAATGTAGCCTAAGTTACTCCTTATTACATCAGCGATCTGCAAGTCGGAGTCCCGTCAAAATCGTTTCAACCGTTTCAGAGATTAGCGTGCATAAACAGACACAGACAAACCGACAAAAATGAAAAAAAAAGTTATTTTGGTACATGTACCGTGTATACATCCATATGCAGTTACTAAAAGGCTGCTATTTCAATATTACAAACAGACACTCCAATTTTATTTATATGTATAGATGAAGAACTTTTTTATTGCCGGGATACGTTACAAGTTAACGTGCAGTGATTTCATATTATTTAAATCAAAATTGTATATTTTGATGATTTAAGAGGTATTTTTGCCAGGATTAGTTTGACCTAAAGTTTAAGTTTTTCATGTGATGTAATAAGTTTTTCTTGATTTTTTTTCTCAACCAGTAACTGTTACAAAAAGCAACGATAAGATTGTATTTCTGTACAAATTATAATTTATTGCTTATTGATTTCTCTTTTCTTATAATATAATTGCATCAGCCTTCTTAAAGGACATGACTTGACTTGACTTGACTAAGAACATAATTTAAATATGGTTTTGTTATGATGGTTCGTGCTAGTAAGATTTTAAGGAGGCGCTATGAGGAAAACATTAAATTTGTAAATAACCATTTTTCCAGAGGTAAAGGATAAAATATTGTTAAGACTTGTTTCAGTAATACACAGTACTTGCACTTCAATGTTTAATATACAACCATTTGTAATAGAATGGGCGAGAGCAGCCCTTACAACTCGTTTTATAATATTTTAACACTTTAATATTTAGGTGAGGGTAATTTGCAATTTCATAACTAACTTACAGATGCCACTATTTTTACCTTATAATAAGTTCTAATAAAAATTAAACATTATGTTAATATATTCTATGCTTCTAATTCTTAAAACATTTAACAGTAAATACTAAATAACATTCCATAATTAATTGCGTAGGTGGCGCTACTGTTGAAACTTATGAACTAAAACATGTAAATTCCAATGTAATTACCATTTAAATTATTATAAATAAATATGACTAACAATATACATTAAGTTATATATATAACTAACTTAATGTGCTAATTGTACTTAATGAATACATCTAATTGGCACTCAACCTAGTATACCAGCAATACCAGTATACCAGTAACTTGTTAAAGTTATTAAGTTGGAGAGTTCTAATTAATTAATAAATAATAATATCTTAAAAGCATCCCAAGACTATCAACTATGATTTCAAGAACTCCGTTCATATGTACTATGTGATGTATTCTATACTTTATGTCACAAATTTTACTGAAATAAATATTTCTGATGATAAAATTTACATCAGTTATCACACAATACTTACAAATTATTACTTCCTGTAAATTATTGTAATTATATGTGGTCATAATAATGTTGTATTTATATTGAATACTAAAAATGAATCATTTGATCCGTTGAATATTAATTACAATCCCCAGTAATGAATAATTATTCGTTTTTGTTTTCTCTAAATATTTTCTGAAACTAAAAAGGAGTAGTGATATATTTAACGGTGAATATATAATACTTATTCACAATGTTAACCTATTTAAAATTAGATCCATATGAGTCTGCAATATTATAACAAATCAAGTCGGAAAAATAATACGCATCTCCTATAATAATAACGGATGTCATTGGACAATATTAAAGTGTAAGAAATTGACATTACAGGTTTTTCACACAGCAATAGGGAACATTCATGTAATTTTTTTTTGACGTAAATTAATCATTTACCTCTATATATCGTAGAAAAAAATATAAATAGGTTTGAAAAGATTCTAGTTTTTCTTCAAATTAAAAATTAAAACTTGTAATAATTTTGAGCCGTTCAAACGCCGTCATTTTGCGCGCGCTTTGCGTGACGTCAAATGACACATCCAGTGAATGTTTACTATGCACTTTTTAGTTACTTCATACATATTTTAAGTTTTAATTGCTTTACAAGTCATGGAAGAAGATAAAAGTCATCTTACAAATATTGTATAGTACCGGAGTGCAAAAATAGTATTAGAAAAACACCCGACAAAGTGTTTTTTGTATTCCAAGAGATGCGAAAATACAATAACAATGGTGTATGGTAATTAAAAGGGATAATATATGTCCTAAATCGTGTTTATATTGTTGTGAAGATCAATTTAACGTAAGTTTATTTTATTTATAATAAGTTTAATCTAATAGTTTAAATTTATACTTACGAATTGAACATTAGAAAATTTGAGTTTAAAGTTAACCTAACCTAGCTTACAAAAGTTCAGTATAACTTTCTATAAAAACCGTAATCTTTTTTTGTTTTACGCAATTTTTATGGTCTGTCGATTTATTTCAGGTTAAGGAAGATACAGCAAATTGTATTGAATATAATATGTGTAACGAAACAACAAGGAGAAAGATGTAATCTAAGTTTGAAGAAAGGAGTTGTTCCTTATATATTTTTGTGGCAAAAACACCAGCTGATAGAATGAGAATGTGCATAGTAAAAAGGCAAAGATTGACATCGGTTAATGAAGTCTTTTCAGAGTTAGTTATCAAAAGTAGTGTTTAAAAAATGATGACCTTCATAAAGAAGTGATATACTCTAAGTAAGTCCTAGTACTGCCCATACAAATGTCTGTGATATTAATCAGCCAAGACTCAGTACTTCTCCTATTGAATGTGATGATCATAAGGCAGAGCCTTGCTTTTCGCATATTAAAGATAAATTACCAAGTGACTAAGCTGTGCAAGTTAATATTAAACCGAAGTATGGAAGTAAAGGTGTCAATGTAAATATACCTGCTGAAAAACAAAATGTAGCATTGTCACCATTTCCTCATTTAACATACAACATTGTTACACAACAGTTTTAAAAGTAAAACTATCTGTTTTAAAAAGAAAATTGTTTACTGAAAACACAGCTGATAATACTTCTATAGCATCTTATATCTTCTATATCTGCTGATTATCAACCAAGTTATTTATCTGAGTCAAGTGAAGTGAAAAATGATTCAGAGACAGAAACATTTTAAAAATGTATTGTGTAGTAGCATGCTAACTGCTATTGAAAAAGAGTTTGTAGGTATTTGTTTTGTTAGAGTTGTTTTAGTATTTAGAAAATGTTTTTAAGATTACCTAAACAATTGTATCATTTAATAAAACCTTTAAGCACGAAAATATAGGTTTAAATTATTTATTTTTCTAAGTCACACTGATACTACAGTATGAACTTAAATGCCGATATATTGAATGGTGTGTCAAATGACGTCACATTTCCTTTCGACCAATGGTGGCGCGTTTTGGAATTTTGAATTTCGCTCCCTAAATTTACACTTTTCATAAATTATTTTATGGCCTTAAATGATTAGTAAATTAAAAAAAAATGATTTTATTATAATAATATGATAAAAAGTAATCGAAAAAAAAATATTTGAGACCATTTAAATTTTTTTGCATGTTCCCTATTGTATCTTACTAGAAACGTGCTTTCCGACAGAAAATTGTAAATAGTTAATGTGATTGTACGAAAACAGAAAACACTTAGGTATGATAGAGATTTTCATAATTTATACGGAGAAAAGATCTCGTTGCTCCTATATGCATTTCTAGAACATCTTTTGCCAGAAAGCAGTATAATATACAATCTAACCATCTTTATATTGTCAATTGGAAGTTGCAGAACTATTCTATGAACATAAACCTTTGTAAAGGGACATTAACAGAATGGCTTCTTTCCCCGAACTATGAGGAAGTGGCATTGTTTCCACGTTTTGTCAGTTGACTTGTACACACCCATATACAAACCCACACTAAAATTTCTATCCCACAAACATGTACACATAAACACATATATACCCCCAAAAAATACACATGTAAAAAGTATACTTTAATTGTAGGTAATATTTATTTATTTAAACAATATATTTTGCTATAATTTTACGTTGATATGGCAGGACAGACGCTTCTGGCACGTGGATAATTTTAAGGTATATATAGTCATTTTAACTTAACGACTGTTAGTATACATCTTAAAAATAAGTATTAAATCAATAGCTGTCCTTAAATCGCTCAACTTTGAAATTGCAATTTTCTTTGTAGCTTTGAATCACTAACCGTGCTTTGAAAATTCAGCTCTGAGTTTTGAAATCTATGAATCGCTCATCCAGCTTTATTTTCATTCGCCGAATAAAAAGCAAAACTTGTTATGCCTGTATTTTATATTTAGAACATATTTTTTAAAGGAAATTGAATACACATGAAACACAAATAAATAATGAAAAAATAAATAAAATTAATTTGAAAGATTTCAACCAAATAAATAGCAGACTTTATTAGTAAAAATTTCTTAGTTTATCTAGAATCAGTTCGCAAGCTAAATCTTAAATCATATTTACACTACAAGCATAGCGTCTGCGGCTCTTCAACGTTGATGCAGTAAGCTTACAGTTCCAAATCTAAAGCTTATGATGAAATGTCGACCAGATTAAGGTGACAGCTGGCCCTAATATCCTAAACCCTCTAGAGTTTTCGAGTGTATACTTACGAGATGTTAAATCCGTGTGCGGTTAGATCAAACATTTGTTTTTCCATCGATAGAACAAAAATAGTTATTGAACAAGATTTATTAATTTCGGCCTACAATTATCAACAAAGGCGATGGAATTGGAATTCATTTCGCTTTGGGCTTTAATATTAAAGTACTTTTGAAAATGGGTATTCAGTTTATTTTTACATTCGCAGTTATAATTGTCCTTTCGTCTTCTAATTCACATTTATAATAGCAGCTGATGACGTACATTTAAAGCGTCTACGATAAGATGGGTTATTTATATCGAAATCGATATGCTGTTCAAATGAGCTCATAAATATATATATATATATATATATATATATATATATAGGTAGGTATATATTTAGGTCTCTTCATAATCCATACATTATAAACAGGTTTGTATGCGTTGATTGTTTAGTATAATTGTGTTTATAATTATTGTATTTATACATTAATCATCCTATTTGGTATTATAACTTTGTTCAGTTGATATAATTATAATACATTGATTACATTTATTTCTCAATGTTTGAAATATTTTGGATATCGATCGAATTTTATCTTCGAATTTCTTTTTTACTATGTAATATAATTGCAAATTATAACAAATGGGCTACAATTGTTTGTTTAATATTAAATTATAGTTCGAAAATATTTAAATATGACAGAATAATGTTTAATAGATTTTGTTTAAATAGCATAAAATAATCATCAACACACAATTTTCTCTCACTGTTTTTATGAATTACAGCTATAAAATGTTTGGTTTCTGTAATACATATAGTTTTTCTAAAATGTTAAAATTGATTATTTTTTATTCTCTTCCAGGGTATGTTAATTCAATAATAAAAAAATTACGGAAAAAACTTTTTGTTTTAAAGAAAATACATTTCAAATTTTACATTTTAATGAATTGCAAACAAATACAACACTAAGGCGAAAACTCATTAAAATTTGTCTAAATTTAAGACTCAATGCAGAGCACCGTGTATTTTATACTTCAAGCAATTTCCATTCACATTCAGAACTCCTTAACAAGACTACGATTCCAATTAAAATAAACGTAAAAGTTCTTTTACTTCAATAGATTTAAGTAGGTTTTGCGTAATTAGACGTTTCTGGGTCAGAATGGCAACAATACTCATTGCCGACATCCACTTCGAAATAATTACTTAGAGATAAAATTATTTTTGCGGGATCTTCTACAATTAAATACTACGAAGTAATAATTTCTATGCAAATTAAAACATGCCGAGACAGGTAATCGTTTATGTAACCCTTGAATTTTTTTTTCATTTAAGAATCATTAAGAAAATGAAGCAATAATTATAATAGTGGAATTTAATGCATATTTTTTTGGGAAGATTTTTATAATAAGTTTCTGTGCCGGTTTTCAAATTTTTTCCTTATACCAATCATTGAAGTTTAAGCATCTACGACCAAGCTTTTCCATAAGATTGCTACAAGGCAAACTAATTTTGAATAAATAGAAATTAATGATTATTTCTATCTTGTATTAGTTTATATGAATTAATTGAAATAAAATGGAAACCGATTTATCCTGCACAAAAAGTAAGACCTATATATGTATAATCAATTTTTGAATATATAATATTTAAAATAGTATGAATAAAATCGATATACTATTATTACATACGATGTATTCATTATATAACCTTATTAGTTGACAAATATATAAACTCTTTAGAGCGTTGTTTTTCTACTACATAAATTGGTAGAGAATGATTGTCTCATGAAGATATTAGTTTGGAAAGCCATTACAATAAACAATCTCCTTATTGGATCTATTTCTTGTTATTTGTTTATTTTATGTTGACTTCATCTTAGTAATGATATTTATTGGATGGCTCTTTGTTTTTGTTTGATATTATACATTTATATTTATGTTATATAATTCGATTATTAAGTTACTAGTTTGAAAGTGATTATGAATTTGGAAGGTAAATAAATACATCTTAGATTTATAACCATATAATATAAAATTTCTTATCTGAAATATTTTTATTTTAACAGGTCTGAGAATGCTAGACTTACTTCTTGGATCGTAAGATCAAGCAAAATAGATATCTAAATTGTTTCGTGAAGACCTGATTATGATGGCAAGACTCTGGACAGGCTCGAGAAACTGGCACTAGAAGGATTCTAGAAGGAATAATATTCATACATTCATATAATTAGAAATATGTATTTCTATTCAGGTCTTATAGCGACATATTTATTGAAATAACGAATCTTAATTAAAGAACATAGGATGTTAGTAAGAGATGCTTACATCAAGTCATTGAGTAATTAAACAACTAGTTCGACTACATTATTTTCTAAGATAAATAATCATTTTTATTTTTTAATTAAAATGTCGGTTATTTTAAAAATAAAATGAAATGTAGTCATATTTTGTCAATGAAAGAAGGAAAAGATTAAGCATGCTTATATTTTCAACTATTATTACCAAATATTTTTGAACTTACTGAAATAATATAACCTAAATCATAAATAGTTCGAAGCGGATTATTTGAATTACATAAAGGCGATACAAGTATAATAAATACATTAAATATTGTTAAGACTTGTTTCATTAATACACAGTACTTGCACTTCAATGTTTAATATCCAACCATTTGTAATAGAATGGGCGACAGCAACCCTTACAACTCATTTTATAATATTTTAACACTTTAATATTTTGGTGAGAGTAATTTACAATTTCATAACTAACTTACAGATGCCTTTATTTTTACCTTATAATAAGTTCTAATAATTAATAAAAGATTAAACATTATGGTAAAATATCCTATGCTTCTAATTCTTAAAACATTTAACAGTAAATACTAAATAAGTTGCGTAGGTGGCGCTACTGTTGAAACTTATGAACTAAAACATGTAAATTCTAATTTCTATATTTAAATACACATGTCGAATGTTCTAGGTCTTGAAATGAACACAATGACCTTCTTAGAATACACAAAGCACTTTGCTTTTTTTTGGAAAGTTTCATACTTTTAAATAATAAATAATGTACTAACTTTTAAACTATCGCGTTTCATTATATATTATTATTTAAGAAATCGGAAATTGACGCGTCCGGAATAGGTATCACATACCTTTTATTTGCCTGACGTTTCGACCAGGTTGCACCGACCGTGGTCACAGGCTGACTGTCTTAGCGGTGCAGGCTCTCATTCGTCGAATCCGTGGGGAAGAAATTTCTTCATCCACCTGCACCTCCATATACTCCATCCCGACCGTTTATAAACCGGGCATATAGGTTCATAACATCGTAGGCATACCAAAGGATGTATTACCGCTACAAATTCCAGGTGTTTAATAAAAAACTGCAGCTGCGGTAGTTCTTACATAGGCCAAACAAAGCACTCTATTTCGGAAAGGGTCAAAGAACATATTGCTGCTGTAAAGAACCGACAGACGAACCAATCAGCGATCGCAGAACATGCATTAGAACATGCATTGCATACTTAAATTCCCTAAACGTTTTTCTGAAATGAGGCATCCATTATAATGAGAAATTCATTGAAATGACAATTACATTGGAATCTGGTCAAGAAATTTCATTTGACAGAATTAAATTCCGCTATTTTCATTATTTTGAATGAGGAATTTATTTAATTTTAACACCAACATTTGAAATTGTCTATGCGTACTTACTTTTATTTATTAGTTTTTTTTTGTCATAAGAACATTTTTCGTTATGTTATTAATATTGCTTTCTTTGTAAGAACAAATTGATACGTAAATTGCACGTCGTTGAAATGTAAATTTCAAAATGAGTATGTAAACGAGTTTTAATCAAAACAGCTGTTTTATCAAATGTCATAAGGAATAAAAATAATATTTCCATTCAACAATCCATATATACAAGTGATGTGAATGAAATTAAATCCTTTGAAAATACATTTTAGAAGGCAGAAGTTTACAAACAAACATATTTACATCAAGTATTACTTAACTTTGAGTTCTGTTCAATAATTAATCGAGGTAAGCCTCAATGGCGTATTTAATTAAACACACAAATTCTGTAAACAAATTTAGTCGCGACATTGCGATCAATCGTGAAAGGGAGAAATTAATTTAATTGTCGGTAGTTTCTCTGCCCTATTTCTTGTTACAATTAAAACTGAGAATGCAGAGTTGAGATAATCATTTAATTGAGTAATACTTGAAGAATAAAATGTGGGCGACCTATGTCCAGTAGTGGAATGTGGTAGCTTGAAACAAGCAAATAAAAAATTATTTAATGTTTTACTTATTGCGTTCGATTATTATCCTTGTTTTTTTAGTTTTCCACATTTTTAACAGCCAATTTCTTATGGATCTACGACCTATGGAGTATAAAACAACTCAGAAAATTTACACGTAACCGAAAAAAAGTACATTATTAAATTGCGCTAAATATTCGTATATTTTCAAATTTGTTCATTGTCAAATTTGAAGTAATGAAAAAAATATCACGTAACTCTTAAGTTTACACAATTTTTGCGTTTAAATACCGCTGAAAGACCATTTTTATTCCGGTGTGGCTTTAAAGTTTAAATATGACATTGATTGGATTAAAAATTTGACGCTCTTTTTTTAATCCTGTTTTTTAAACTTCCGACTCTGTTTTAACGAGTTCCTGAAATATAAATACTCTAGGGCTTTGCTGTCTAGCTTAGTGAAATTCATTTATTGCATAATCAACGCTTTATTTAAAGTTACAGTGAGTATTCATAATTTTTTATTTCTTTTTCCCTTTATGACCGCAACTTTTTCTGATGGTTTTGGTCTATGTATTAAATTTTATAAAATAAAAATAGTGTAATCAACGCCAATCAATGTAATTTCATAAATAAACAAACATAATAATTTATTATTATAGTATACCAAATATTAGAATGATGGAAGAATTATATAATTTTGTCGATATAAACAAACAATCAAACGTGTCCAAATCTAAGTTTTCTTTCAACTCCGTTATGAAGTCAATTACTTCATTACATTATATTAGCACAGTTTAAAGGACCTCTTGATGCATCAGAAGCTTAAAAATCAAATAGCATATATTTGGTGCGAGCGGTCTCAGATACCAACATAACTTATGTAAAGTCACAATTTTATCGGAAAATCAATTAAGGTGTTAAAATTACGAAGGATTAAAGATAATGTGATTGTGTTATATGATGCTAAAAATGTTAATATATTAACCCGAAGTGGCTTGTGTTGCCAGATCAAATTTTTGCTTTTGGTAGCATTTGAAATTCATGACTTATAAGCACTATATTATTAGTTTTAGTATGGGATTAGTGGCAATTTTTTTTATCTATAGTAAGGGGCTCCAACACCGAAGCGTTTATGAATTTGGAATGGTTTGTCTGGCTTAGATATGAAAAAGAAATCCAGCACAGAGACGGTCGGTCCAACTTGCCGGTTCTAGAACAATGACAACTATACTACTAAGATCTTAGGTGACATTCCACATAACAATTATGAGTGGTGGTTTTTGTATCTTTATATGAATATTTAACTTATGTCGTATGAAAAGTTATATATCTTATATAAACAATAATTAATACATTTTTTTTCTTATTATTTATAATATATAATAAAATTAATTTTAACTTTACATGACCGACAGCAGGAAATAAATGAAAGAAATAAATAAATTAAAATAAAGTTATATATAAATACACACTATATATTTATTTTTAAACATACAAATAAATTTATAAAATGTTTAACGACGTAGTGTTGACTACAAAGATTATTTATGCTGGCTGATGATAACGGAACAATATGATGAGCTTTGTGTTTAATGTACGTTAAACTCGTATAATCACTCTGTCTACCAACAATGGTTTTGATATTTGCTTCGTAGTACGTTAATAATGACGGTATTCTAAAGACCAAATATAAGAATAGTACGTTTATTATATAATAAATACTATTTAAAAATAATATTGCACATTAATGTAAACCCACTTCGTGACAATTAACATTTTATTCTGAGCCTCTACATTGCATGCAATTCATCTTACTTCCAGCCATTCGACTAACTTACGTCGCAATTACTGAACTTCGAGCCAGTCAGTAGCGCACTTTATCACTGTGAAACAGCACACATAGCAATAAAACCTCATTTCAGTTTCTCGGTTCTCAGTTCTCTACGAAACGGAGACATACAAATCTAGCCCCTAACACATTCTAATAAAACACTATTTTATATAACAAAGATAAAACAATATTATATAAGTGAAGGATTTTATGTATACATTACGCATTTATTTTACTTTGTGAGAATTTAATTGTAAATTTTGTCGGTGCGGGAACGTTCATTGTTTTAAAAGGCGCGGTGTGATATTCCATTACATATCACACTGCGTCTTTTGTAATATCAAGCCCATTCATTTTCATATTAAATGTATTTCGATTAACATTATTATATATATATATATACTAGCAGACTCGGCCACGCGTTGCTGTGGTTGCTAAGGTTTTGGATATACCTATTACATTGTAGTAAACTATTTAAGAAGTCACGGTATTAGAAAAAATAAAATTAAAATTAAAAAAACCTCCGACCGCTAAGTAAAAGAAAAAAATTTAAAATGCAAGTAAATTTATCAAGGCCAATAACGAAATAACAATATTTTGATATAAAATAATATTGTGACTTAAAATTAGGATGTAAGTTATCCTATGTTTCAAGTTGGATCAAACTACACACGGTGTGCAAATTTGATTAAAATCGGTTAAGTAGTTTAGGAGTCCATCGCGGACAAACAACGTGACACGTAATTTATATATATTAAGATATACATATATATACATAATGTTAATCTAAGATCATTTTAATATAATCCTTAGTGTATCATATTTGTTTATTAATAGTCCTATGATTTGAAATTTAGTATTAAATCTTATATTGATATTCCTTCATAAATATAAAATAAAATATTTTCTTTCAACAGATAAGTAACTAATTTGTTCCAAAAATATTAAAACTGACCAAAACCGGAACTAGTTATGATGTCGTCGTTTCTATATTGTGACTTAAAATTAAGATGTAAGTTATCCTATGTTTCAAGTTGGATCAAACTACACACGGTGTGCAAATTTGATTAAAATCGGTTAAGTAGTTTAGGAGTCCATCGCGGACAAACAACGTGACACGTAATTTATATATATTAAGATATACATATATATACATAATGTTAATCTAAGATCATTTTAATATAATCCTTAGTGTATCATATTTGTTTATTAATAGTCCTATGATTTGTAATTTAGTATTAAATCTTATATTGATATTCCTTCATAAATATAAAATAAAATATTTTCTTTCAACAGATAAGTAACTAATTTGTTCCAAAAATATTAAAACTGACCAAAACCGGAACTAGTTATGATGTCGTCGTTTCTGATTGTCTTAAATAACATTAATAGGAAATGTTTACGTTTGAATGGTTTTTCGATGGAACTTGGACTAATCAATATTCATATGCGGTTTTGTGCTGTGAATGATATTGATAATTTTAGTTTTTCAATTAGTGGCGATCTTTGAACGAGAACATTGAACTTCAAATTGCATAGCATAGCGTAATCCTCAATCCGAGCTTTACGTAGACGATTACGATTAGATCAAAGTGCTGCGTGAGTTGGTGAAGAAGGAAATCAATAATTAAAATATAAATTCCATGTTTTATTTCATTTTTTTTTATTTGCAATAATTAGTTACCTTATTAAAGAAAAGGATTGACAAGAAATCAATTTAAAATCGTAGTATGTAATTGGTAGATAGACCAAGGCTTAAAGGTATTTGCAAGTATTGGTAGTTCATATTAAAAAAAACAAAAGGATATGTAAATTTTAAGAATCTTGTTGAATATCTTACATTGAATTATATTATTATAATGAGGAAGTACTGAACAGAAAGATAAACAGCTGAGTAAAACTTTTCTCATTGTATTTGTTTGAAAATTATTGATAACATGCATAGTCAGGTTAACCTTATTTAAATTTATATAAATATAGAATGAATTTTATATTTATATAAATTTATATTCTATTTTTAAGAAAATTTAAATACTTCGCTGAAAAAAAATAATTCGGCCAATCCTGTTAGTATGGCACTAGTTAACAATTAACAAAACAATAATTAGTTTAAAAAAATCGAGCTTTTAGAATTTAACAATTCGCATAAATCTATAAAAATTTCATGATTATCGAAGCTTCCTAAGACAAAAATAGTTTGTTTTATTAATCACTAGCTGACCCGGCAAACTTTGTTCCGCCTTAATGGCAATAAATAAGCAGATTTATTTTTTAATTGGAAAAAATACAAAAAAATGAAATACCTACATTAATCATTCATAATTATTTCTTTATTTTAGTACATAGGTAGCTCTTCATTTAAGTACCTTGTGATACACGACATTTTTTGTTTTATTATCAGGCGCAAAAACAAACAACGCAGATGGTCTTCCGACCCGTGAACATGCCACGTATAATTGACCATGGGAAAAACATGAATGTTCTAGATTTAAACCACAAACTTTTAAGGATTGGCCTTGTGATTTGTTGATGGTCATGGCAAATGCAAGACGTATCGAAAATTGAAGTCTTTTAAATTCAAACGGCATATCTGTTGGGATCATCGGTATCCTCGGAATGAGAACTTCCTCACCTTTGAATTTTCCTATCATTATCGTAGCGTAAATTACATTGTTCAACAATTTTCTAACCACCAAACGCGTACCGTTGCACAGTTTTGGTTGGTTTATGTTTCGAAGCATGATTACTACGGAGCCAATCTTTAGGCGTAAATTGTGCGGTGGTAAGCCAGGCACGTCCAAAGAGTTTAAAAATTCAATAGGATAGTTGGTGGCTTCATCTTCATTTGTGACGCAGTCAATAGATTTGAATGAATGCATTGTTCCAATGATCTTATTTTGAATTATGTAGTTTAGGTCATCTACATCTTTATTCTTAGCCGCTAAAATTGCTCGCTCACTCAACCATTCATTATTTTTGTAGTTAGAAATAATTTCTGGAAACACATTGTTGATAAGTTCGTCTTTTGATGAGACAAAAGTAAAGCACGATTATGTATCTCCCCATTCATCTCAATATCTTGATTTCTGGAACTGACACGAATTTGATGTAAAATATCTTCTGACATATTATCCTTGTATTTGTGCCACAGGTTATATGGGTTTGATGGAAAACATGTCGAAATTATGATAGCGAATAATGTGCGTATCTGACTTGGTGATGCAGAGATAATGGCTTCAGCGATTGTCGTATCCCAATGACTATCGTTTTCTAATAACTTCAATTCTTCACATGCAGCACGATATGTTGGGAATATTACACCATTAACAGTTCGTAGTGACTCAAATGACGTTGGTCCACGCACATTTACCAGCAACAACCGCAAATAGAAACATTCATTATTCTTTGGATGAACTGTATACATACGACCAAGAGCATCAGTAGAACGCACATCTGGATACCCAGGAACCGCATCGCCTTGCTTCCGTCTTTGAAAATTCTTCGATGAAGCATTCCAAGTATAATAACGTGGCATCTCCGAGTAAAGCAAATTTCGTGCAAACTGATCGCTTTGGCAGATTGCAAAAAAACTGGTCAATGTAGTTGCTGGAGGTGTTTCAGCACGTTGCGTAGCATTCGAAGCCGTGAAATAGACTCGTTGACCAATCTCCAGGTGCACCGCCAAATGCATAACAGTAGGATGACGTTCGTGAATGGGAAATGCGAATATACGCCAAATCGCTTCATTACAGTTCACATAACGACCAACTTGATAGCGTGAAATTTCATCGTTTGTATTTGAGGATTGCAATCCAAAAACCGCCATATCACTGCCTTTCGTGACATATTTGCATATATATTTTATGGACTTAACTGAATTGCAGTATTCAACGTTGCAATGTGTCTTGAACGATTTAGAAATAAGTAGCGAATATGGAACAATCCAACTGTTGTCGACAACGAAATCCATTCTTTTCACTTTCGTTGTGACAGTTCGACCATTGTCATCTGGTGATCGACGCCGATACAGCGGATAACCATCATTGCCAGTGACAGTCTCCTCCGTTAATTTTCGTGGATATCGTTTAGAGCACTTTCCATCGACCATGCAAGGTGATTGGGGATTGATAGCACCACACGGTCCATGAATCATATTAGTAGTAACAACATCATGTAGGTCTGGATCGACTTCATAATCAGGAATCTCGGCACATATGATATTATCTATTTGGTCAGGCTGAATTCTTTCCACTAACCAAATAAGAATGTGTGCGTGCGGCAGGCCTCGCTTTTGCCATTCGATTGAATACATCCAGCATCGAGTATCTCCAAAGACGCGTTGTTTAAAAATAAAGTTCATCAGGGACCGAATTTTTTGCCTGAATATACGTGCTGTGATGTCGTGTCTATCACTTGATGTTTGTCCGGGAAGCAGCAATTGAGTAATTTCTATCCATTTTGGATTGCAGGTAAAAGTAATAAAGAGATCGGGCCGACCGTAATGACGAACATATGTCATTGCATCTTGTGCATAATCATGCATATGACGTGGACTACCAATGTATGTCGCCGGCAGAATAGTTAATCGACCAATATTAGCTGCATTTCCTTCAGTACCACTGCATCACGTAAATGGATGTACTCCTCAGAACGCAGTTTGGCTTGGTTCAACCTAATGAATGTTAAACGTTCCGTTTCTATTTTTACATACATATCAACGCAATACTGTTGAAACAATCGACGAAACCGCAGCAAATAGTTGTCAGCATTTTGACGAATCATCAAGCGATATGCATAATAATTCATTGAGCTAACTTTCTTTGTAGTTTCTTCACCTGAAATGAAAAATTTGATAATTAACCATTTGAAAGGCAAATTTTAAAGGCAAACAATACCGACATTAACCATTTTTTTAATAAGCATTATTTTAAATCAGCGTCTTTCACAAATAAATGAAATAAATTATGATACTGATACTCACCATTCAATGGATTTTTCATTTTAATATTAAAATAATATCCATCTTCTCCTTGCCAAAACATCAGCGGGTATTGCAATGTATCATATGATCGATGAGTTTCAGATATTCGTTGCAGTTGCCCAGTATCGCGACGTGTAAGCACAATATCGCGTTTTTCAAATTGTTCATCAACAATCAGGATGGCAACTTCGTCTACTGTTGGAGCATTAAATGTCCTTTCGTGTGTTCCAGATGGTCGTTTATCTGCTTTGATGACAACTTTAAAGTCATCACTTGGCAGGCGCTCTAAAGCACTCTTAAACAACCTGACCAACGCATGATGTTCATGAAGCAGACACTGCAAGTCTTGAAGAATTGCTCGCTTCATTCCTGCATTGATCTCTAGGCGTCGATCAAGTTGTTCTTCCATGTTGCCCATGAAATATATTTGTAAAAATTTATTCTGTGTATCTTCGAAAGGTAGTAATGATCCAATTTTATGATGAATCTGTCCTTGTATCTACAAAATAAAAACCAGACAGTATTAACTGGGTTATAAACACTTTTTTCAGTGAGAGAGTAGAGTTCAGGATTAGCAATATACTACATAGGTACCAATAGATAAAGTAAGATATTCTTTAACTACATTGTATATAAGTACAAAAATAAATACCTTAAATGTCGGATTAAATCCTTGTTCTTCGATAATATGTGCCCCAAATGACGTCACTTGGAAACAACCATTGTATTTTTGAGTATTTGCAAGAAAGTGGCGTGATTCTTGTGTTTCGCCACAAAGCAATAAATACAATGGCTCAGGTGGCGGAGTCAACAATGGCAATTTCAATTTACCATTAAGGCAGCATAATCCAGGCGTTTCTCCGGAAAACTTTAATGCACCACAATATTTGCGAACTACGTCCATTTGCCCAATGCAAACGCTAGGATGCAAGCTGTAATCAATGCTGCAATCGTATTGAAACGCTGCTCGATTTAAATCAGCACTTGATAAATGTCTTGTTCTGCGTCGCAAATTATCTATTTGTTGACCTCTGTTGTTCGCTCGACGATTCTGCATTGCTAACCGAGCTGTTTCACGGGCTGCTTCACTTTGCTCTCGTGTTTGAGAAGCACGAAGTCGAGCCATACTATCGCGGCACTGTTCACCTGCAATTTCTTGTTCTTCTTCAGTCTTTTCATTTGCAGTATTTCGTATTCTTCTTGCATTACGGCTTTGTCGGGAAAGATTCGATCGTCTTGGTCGCGGCATTATTAATTAAACTTCACTTCACCTAAAAACTCAAATTTTCAACCATACAGAGTTTTATAGTTCACTTCACTTCACTTCACTGTTTATATACTATACTGGCACTCTCATTACATTATAATTGTTAATAATTCATTTAATAGAAATAGTTTTATTATTGATTTCTTACAAATATCTAATTGTCATCCATACTTCATTACATAGCTGTCATTATACGTCAATTACATAGCTGTGATTTGATTTTTGTTATTCCAAGTCTGATTCTTTTTTGTTTTTATACCACGTTTTATAGTAACTGACGTTTCATGTCAAGTCAGACGGGAATGCTGTGGAACGGGATAAAAAGTATCCTATGTCCTTCTCCTGGCTCTAAACTACCTCCCTGCCAATTTTCAGCTAAATCGGTTCAGCCGTTCTTGAGTTATAAGTGGTCTAACTAACACGACTTTCTTTTATATATATAGATTTTCAGGTAGTTAAAAATGGTAGGTAATATTCCTTAAAAGTCATTATCAAAAGTCATTATTCGAACGTACGAACACGTCGCCCGTACACTTTTCGTTCACTTTGAGTATGTATTTTTCACTTGCGTCACATTGAAATTTCAGGAATCATGCTCAAAATGGAGTCTGTTAGTAATAGATACACATCTTCAAAACCTATCTTTATGTTAGTGAGTCTTTAGCGCAGTTAAAGATTTTCTTTTGTTTATTTATTTTTTTATTTTTTAACTAACGACTACAACCATATGCATAATCCTAGTTGGGGTTAAATAAAGGTCACATTAGAATAAATCTACGGCTCATCCAGGCAATATATATTATTTATATGTCACAACTCCGAGACAATTACAGAAATTCAAGATTCCTTTTAAAAAATGCTAATAATTCTTAAATATCGATATTTCGTTATATTGTGATTAAACTAAAATATATCAAAGACCACACGTATGTTATAAGCCTATGTTATCAAATAATAATACACAAAAAATAGCCTCCACTAAGAAATATTTCAATTATAAATAAAAAAAAAAAGTAAACAACTATTTTCGTTTTACCCATTTTAATTGAAAAGGATAGATTTCTATAATTTATAAAGTAGACACGCATTAATGGACTTTCATTATCACTTCTTAAGGATAACTAATAAAAAACAACTCTTCAGAGCTATCTTTAAGACTTTTATTGACTTATCGATTGGTAAATTGTGACAAAAGGCAAGTAATCCTATCTATTTTTATCGCGATGTCACCGTGGTGGAAGAAACTAACATTTATATCTTTATTTAACTTATTATAGTATAATGTGTTATAATGTTGATTTATAAAACACAGATTTCGCTATAAACAATTATGTTCTGAGATATTATGTTTGTATAACTAACGCAAATAATTTAAGTTAAAAATATTTAAAACACATAATTTTGTTAAACTAAACATTTGCAAGATACATTAATTATAAAAAAAACCATTCATATTTCATAATATTGTTATTATAACATAGGAAAACAAAATAATACTACTTTAAAAATTATACCATTACTAATTGAGTTAGTAAATACAAATCCTAATTAGTCACATTTAGCTAGGAGGCTAAAGCCATATAGGTGGTAGTCGTAATCTAATGAGCCTGTGGCTATCGGATAACCATTTATGAGCGCCCTGCTGAATATGTGTATTATTAAATAGAAAATAAATAGCAAATACTTATCTTTTTCTACATTATTACATGGGAAAAAAATATAGGACAATAATTATACCTACGCTAAATTATTCATTTTTCTATTGTTTATTTACACTCTTTATTGCACACCACCATACATGTAAAAAAAGTAATCCATATAAAGAAAATACATTATATAAATAAGAAAAAGTTCTTCAGAAAAATCTAATTTTCTTAGAGATGGGACGTTGTAAGATCAAATTTAGTTACAATTATAAAAAACTAGCTACTCAAGTACTTATTAGTACTGTACATACAAGTTATTAGTGATTTTATTCACAGAACTCACTTATAAAATAAAACTACAAATATTTTACTGTTAGCACGCAAAGGAGCCAATAAGAAGAGCATTAATATTTAATAAATATTTGCGGTTTGCTGAATTTTGCCAGAAAGATGGTAGCAGAGTCCCTACATTAATTCATTTGTAACCCTTTTTGTAACTATTCCGTCTAATAAAAGGAAAATAAAGTCTTCTTTATGTTGTTATCCCAGATACAGCCCGCATTATCTCACTTATTTCTAATAACTCTCTCACTATCTTTAATAACTTTATTCGAAAATATGACGTCTAGTGAAACGGTTTCGTAGTGTCTACTTTTCTCAAATATTTACCTCCGAATTCATTTGTCCAGCAACAGATCTTATCTGCCGCTTAACTAATAAAACAAGACATCGTTGTAGTCTGTTTTTTTCTTGAGCGTCAGTGTTGCTCGATCGTTACCTCAATCATTACCCTTCAGTCCAGCGTGAGCTTTGATCAAGAAGAGATTTTTTTTTCTTATATGTCAAACAAATTTTCGAGTTATCTCTGATGTCAAACACCAGCACATGAAGGGAACTACCTCAGAGAGCTACCTTGAGTCAAAGTAAATACCGATGGTATTATTTTTTTTATTTGTAAGACGTATTAGGATCTCTTGATTCTAAGAGCAGCTTTTTTTCGGTGAAGATGTAATGTCCGGTTCTGGCTGGTCTGGTTCGGCCACATTGGGTGGCCTAGGGGCCTATGCTGAATATACGTAGATACAAAATTCGGCCACAACACCGTACGAACGAAACAAAGATGTCAAAGCTATTCTGAACCTTTTTCGTATTCACACACGTTTTTCGAAATAAGAAGATGCGTTTTTATGGCCATGTTATAAAAGGGGCGTTTATAAGAGCATGCTTTATAGACCAAAAAAACAATTAAAATACAAAATAGTACATTTGAAGGTTCCAAAAGAATATCTCTACCGATATCCTATCAAATAATATATATGTTTTCATTATTTTAGATACGAATAGTTTATTCCGGCTGTATAAGATGTACTTTAGTTGTTTTTCTTGACGTTTCAAAAATGACAAACTAATAAAAATTTAAACTTGATTTGGCGCGACTATAAAATTTTAGAAAATGAATGCAACGAAAAAGAAGCTCGAAATTTGATTATTTAAT
The DNA here is from genome assembly GCA_959347355.1 of Napeogenes inachia. Lineage (NCBI taxonomy): Eukaryota > Metazoa > Arthropoda > Insecta > Lepidoptera > Nymphalidae > Napeogenes > Napeogenes inachia. The sequence continues at coordinate 7,453,881 of OY365797.1, forward strand.
ACAATAAAAAAATGACATTTTCTTTTTAAAATATACTAAACTATAATCTTCCTTTTAAATTGTTCTGCACGTAATTGCAACATGTGTGAAATTGACGCAGCCAAGTGCTCCAAGAATTTAATTGTTATTTAAAAATCCAAACCATTCAAACTTTTAATAAATACTCATAAATAAAGTACCTACATATTTCAAAATAAGTATTAAAACTTTTTTTCTATGAAATAAAAAGCCACACTTGGTTGGAAATAAGACAATAGTTGATTATTTGATTTTTAATGTCTAATATATTTTAATAATACACGTGGAGAGTTTTAAGCATACGAAACTTAGTGGTGCATACTAGAGATGGATGAATGTACAGCGCCATATCACCTAGTTTGGAGCCGCAACCATGCAATTTTAAAGCGATTAAAACCTACATAAAAATAAATGATGAGTAAGGAAAGTAGAAAATAGGAATATAAGGAATGAATTACCTTTGTTATCGTATGTAAAGTTCGTCAACTTTTTGTTGTTCGAAGTAATAATACTAATAAATTCTCGAATGTCTGTCGGTTGAATGTATTTAAAGAAAAAAACTCAACGTCGGGTATTATATCTATATTAAAAGTATTTTTAACCAATACACTCACTGTTGCCATTCATTAGTTTTCTCTTTAAAGGTATCTCAATTGTTGAGAGTTCCGCCAAAATTCTAAGTAAATTGAATAATATACATTCTTACATATTTGATAAAATCCTGAAAAGTAATGAAATCAATGGCTGTAATGTAAAAAATACTACTTACGAAACTCAAACGGCAACTCTTTTTCTAACTTTCATATTCGCTTTAAATTACGCAAAAGAGTTTGACAAAAGTGACAATTTCTTCTTCGTTTCGTGTTTTGAGAATAGCAAATTACGAAAAACCTTGCCACAGCATCAAACGACGTCTCGATTTTGATCGCGAAGTAAGTTCGAAATAGGAATAGGACGAAACGAAAGACGAAGTAACGTTCGGAATAGACGTCCAGGTTGTGTGTAGAGTACTGAGGTCAAACATTGGTCGGTGCCGCAAAATGTCATTTAGACTACTTTAGACTCTATTGAGAAGCGTGCTAACATGCCAAAGAGTGACACTGAATTGGTTGCTTAAACATAAATCTCAACATAAACGGACAACGGATTAATAAGTTAGAGCGTTATACCACCTATAACTACATTATCACTTATCATCGGCAGGCAAATAGCCATGAATAAAAAAAACTACTTAATACTTTTGGAGAAACAATATTATGGATTAATTACACTTACTTAATAACTAATTTCTGTTTAATTCTTCTCTTAATCGTTACTAAAAAAAAAATATTTTTGCCATTTACTCCCCTGGTTATATGTATTTTAATCATTGGTACTTCATGATCATATCTAGAAATGATTTCTTTTTAATTTTTCTATTACCGTTATTACTTTAAAACTACCTTTTGTGTCCATACTTGATACACCACACGGCCATCTCGATACTTCTCTTTCTCCCACATTCATGTACTTCATGTATTCTTTTCGTAGCTCAACATTCTGAATATTACACAAAGGTGGTATTGCTGTTTCATAAATTTATCAATCCATTTTAAAGAGACAATGGTTATTAAATATTGTTACCGTGAAATGCTACCATTTTTTACATGCTGCTTTAATTCTAAGCTTGACAGTTTTATTTATTTTCTCATCATCTTGCAAAAAAAAAGGCTTGAAGCCGAATATTATTTCAAACCCTTAAAACCACTAAAATTGTCGGTGTTTCTGAAAACAGTTCTGACCGACCGTACATAGGTACGGTCAGCTTAGTCAGGTAAGTAGGTAATTGTAGTGTGTGTGTGAGTATGCCGTTGATCTTCGACCACATCCGCACCGCACAAGGACAAACATAGAATAAAAATAAAATTTCCTTTACTTGAAAGTACCTACATTTTCTCCAAAGGAATAATACTAATTGTTATACGTAATTTATAAGTTTTTTATTTAATAAAAAGTAAATAATTGATTGGATTCGTTACAAATTCCTAAGCTTACAAATATTCTTTTATGGAACCATAATTAAATGAAAAGTTAATTATTTTATTTGCAATAGCTTCTGATCCAATCTTGAACCGGGCTTATTGGTGATATTATTGATGCTGAAGTACCGGCGGCTAGTTCAAGAGCCTTGGTAAATTCATTACAGTCATTACCTGACAAACTATTAACTCCCACTATGCCTGCTGGGTGCACAACGGGTCCTCCAGAGTCTCCACCACAGATCGTGGTCTCTACGGTACACTGTCGTGCTAAACATACCATATGAACCATATTATACTCAACATGGAGACATCTACTCAACATACCCTTCATAACTTGCAAAGGTTTGTCATATGAACTTGCATTAGTGCTCCCGAAGCCGAGGGACAAAGCTTCATGTCCTATGAGTGATTTGAAATCAACAGCACTGACTTTACCGTATTGAGAAACTTTTATGTCGGCACTGCGTATAAGACGAATATCAAATTTTGGTATTCGTGGGTTATATCCAGGATGAACTATTGTTTCAAGAAATGGTGCTAATAATCCAAAATTGTTGGGAAAGTAGCTGTTATATCTTACAAACATCTTGTCCTGAATATTAAACTTGTCGATATCATAAGCACAATGTGCGGCTGACAGAATCCACTTAGAAGTCAGTGCTGCACCTGTGCATAAGCTAACATAGTTAAAAATGGTGTCCTCTAGTGAATTATTTATTTTTAACTCCAATCTGACTACATAAGGGAATTCGTCTTGAAGTGCATCTCTTCCACCGATTATTCGCAGACCTGACTCACATGACGTCCACAGTAAAATAAAACATAAAACATGTAAATTAATCATTTTATCTTCATATTATAATTGAATATGAAACCTGAAATTTCTTATTTAGGATATAAATTGTTATAGTATACAGTAAAAAAATATTCATTTTATTTTATTGAAATGCACAATATATTGCAACAGAAATAATACAATTTTGATAACCAAAACTGAGGAAATAATCACATATAACGATGAAATGTATTCAATTGCATAATAAAAATATTACCCTTATGTAGAACATTGTTTAAAAGGAATTAAATAAATATTTTTTACTCGGGTCTTTTTTATTTTCTAAAATTAATAGTTTAAATTTGGTTTGCCATAATTATGAATACAGATTACAAATCAATATGAATATGATATAAATCGTTAAAGATCTAAAACAATAATAATCACTAAAGATTTCAAAAAAGGGTTCTTTTATGACATAAGAAGGATAAGGATTTTATACAATTAAAATATTTATGAAATATTCCAACTCTGAAACACGTGGTAAATAACTTGTACAATCATTTGCCTTGTTAACTCATCGAATTCCTATAATTTATATACTAAGTTATTATGCATGGTTTTTCTCAAAAAAACTTAATCTATTCCGTTTTTAGAATAAAATACATTGTTAACTACGTGTTATTAGAAACAATATCACTTATTAGAAAAATCTGATATATTTAATGCCACGGGAATCATAACAATATTCTAAATACATTTAAGTATTGAACGCAGTATCCCACAGTAGGTCATAAATTAACAGTCGGTCAAGTTTTAAGGTCAAGAGGGAGTGATAGTCATCTATGTTATTCATAAAGTAAACCTACCATAACATCTGTAATTACTGGTTTTAGTAAATGTAAATGACGGACATAGATTAAACAACTTACCTAATATGCGAAATAAATAGGCACTTTCATCTCTAAAGTGCTTTATAGTGAGCCTGTGATTACATTTGGATTGCATTTCTTGCATGTACTTAACTATTTTAATAATTAATAAATATTATTTGTTGGACACCAATAAACAAAACTAGTAAAGTAATAATATACTAAGAACTAATAGCTATTAGGGATTTTGAAATGAGTTAAAAACAAAAATAAAATCATGAGGATTATATTTTTTTGGTCAAACAACCTTTTCATTTTAAAAGTAAATATATAATTTTTATGCTTATGCTATTATAATTAAATAATATAATTTAATTTAAATAAATATAATTTAATGCTTATTTAATGAAGCAAGATCGCTAATCGCTCTATTGTATACTTGTATAATCCTACTGGAGTAGAAGTTGCTTATTTTCTTCAAATAAGAAAACCAAATAAAGATATAACCTAATAAATTTTGTAAGCCACAATGGTACGTCTTCTTGTAGTTGATAGTGATTTTTTTTGCGTAGGACTTCTTTTAGGTAAGCTTCAAGAGTATTTGGAAAGCAATCCCTTATAAAAAAGGAAGGAATAAAAATATTGAGTTTTTAATGAAATATATTTTTAATCATCAAATTATAATTAACATTTTATAAAATGTGTTAATTATAACTTTCAAAAAAATTGTATAGATTATTAGTGTTTAAGTAGTGTTTTAACTTTTTTACATTCATATGCAGTTTTACCCTTTTGACTATTATTATTGACACCTGACTGAGTGCCTTATTAATCTATTCATTTATAAAAACGCGACATCCACTTTTTATAATACACAAGACTTCTTTAGTACCAGAAGTATCTACTATTTAAAGATGAAATAAAAATAATTTTACGAATATAGCTCACGTATAATTATTTAAATTTTAAATTTATATTTTAAATTCAACCCGACGTTTCGACTGCTTTGCAGCAATCGTGTTCACGGTTTAGGAGTTAACGTTTTATTTGAATGTGTAGTACTCGTGAAAGTCTTAGAAAATACTACTTAATGGTTAAAACAAACAAAACAATATTTATAAAAATGATATTACATTACGCAATAACAATAATAATACATAAAATAGCTAGTAATGTTAGAAAACAAAGTTGTCAGGAGGCATAAAACGTGAGCTGAACTTATAAATAGGTCAATCGATATTGTACATCCCTTTCGAGATTGTGATTCAAATAGCAATAAGTATTAGAAGAAAAAGATACTACGTATGGAAACGTCGTTAAATACAATCTAATAGGTAAAACTCTAGAACTTAATCTCGATAATTGTTTATTGATTAACTTACATTTTTAAAAACGAATACTTTAATAATTGTAAGTAATTGCTGAAAGTATTTATTAGTATATTTGGTATTATATAGGAAGTAGTTTCTTAATATTTTTTTATATATAAAGTTTCGTTCACTTACATAACTATAACAATATTGTTATTTAAATCGAGAATAGACTATTAGAGAAGATATTTTTCTATTGGAATAAGAATATCTTTATAAAGTAACACAACTACAGTACAATACAGAAAAATATATACTTGCACTAAAAATGATTTAGATAATGATCTATATTTAAATATATCAGTAATATTTCATTTCAAAATATCGATTGACCTATTTATAAGTTCAGCTCACGTTTTATGCCTCCTGACAACTTTGTTTTCTACCATTACTAGTAAGCTATTTGATGTGTTATTATTGTTATTGCGTAATGTAATATCATTTTTATAAAATTTTTTAAAGTTCAATATTTATTAATTTCATTAAGTACATGCAAGAAAAACAATCGACATGAAATCACAGGCTCACTATAAAGCACCTTAGAGTTGAAAGTGCCCATTTATTTCGCATATTAGGTAAGTTGTTTAATCTATGTCCGTCATTCACATTTACTAAAACCAGTAATTACAGATGTTATGGTAACTTTACTTTATGAATAACACAGATGACTATCACTCCCTCTTATTTATAAAGAAATACTTGACCGACTGTTAATTTATGACCTACTGTGGGATACTGCGTTCAATACTTAAATGTATTTAGAATATTGTTATGATTCCCGTGGCATTAAATATATCAGATTTTTCTAATAAGTGATATTGTTTCTAATAACACGTAGTTAACAATGTATTTTATTCTAAAAACGGAATAGATTAAGTTTTTTTGAGAAAAACCATGCATAATAACTTAGTATATAAATTATAGGAATTCGATGAGTTAACAAGGCCAATGATTGTACAAGTTATTTACCACGTGTTTCAGAGTTGGAATATTTCATAAAAATTTTCATTGTATAAAATCCTTATCCTTCTTAGGTCAAAAAAGAACCCTTTTCTGATTTCCTGTCTTTAGTGATTATTATTGTTTTAGACCTATAACGATTTATATCATATTCATATTGATTTGTAATCTGTATTCATAATTATGGCAAACTAAATTTAAACTATTAATTTTAGAAAATAAAAAAGACCTGAATAAAAAATATTTATTTAATTCCTTTTAAACAATGTTCTACACAAGGGTAATATTTTTATTATGCAATTGAATACATTTCATTGTTATATGTGATTATTTTCTCAGTTTGGGTAATCAAAATTGTATTATTTCTGTTGCAATATATCATACATTTCAATATAATAAAATGAATATTTTTTTACTGTATACTGTAACAATTTATACCCTAAATAAGAAATTTCAGGTTTCATATTCAATTATAATATAAAGGTAAAATGATCAACTTACATGTTTTATGTTTTATTTTATTGTGGACGTCATGTGAGTCAAGTCTGCGAATAATCGGTGGAAGAGATGCACTTCAAGACGAATTCCCTTATGTAGTCAGATTGGAGTTAAAAATAAATAATTCACTAGAGGACACCATTTTTAACTATGTTAGCTTATGCACAGGTGCAGCTCTGACTTCTAAGTGGATTCTGTCAGCCGCACATTGTGCTTATGAAATCGACAAGTTTAATATTCAGGACAAGATGTTCGTAAGATATAACAGCTACTTTCCCAACAATTTTGGATTATTAGCACCATTTCTTGAAACAATAGTTCATCCTGGATATAACCCACGAATACCAAAATTTGATATTCTTCTTATACGCAGTGCCGACATAAAAGTGTCTCAATACGGTAAAGTCAGTGCTGTTGATTTCAAATCTCTCATAGGACATGAAGCTTTGTCCCTCGGCTTCGGGAGCAATAATGCAAGTTCATATAACAAACCTTTGCAAGTTATGAAGGGTATGTTGAGTAGATGTCTCCATGATGACTATAATATGGTTCATATGATATGTTTAGCACGACAGTGTACCGTAGAGACCACGATCTGTGGAGGAGACTCTGGAGGACCCGTTGTGCACCCAGCAGGCATAGTGGGCGTTAATAGTATGTCAATTAATGACTGTAATGAATTTACCAAGGCTCTTGAACTAGCCCCCGGTACTTCAGCATCAATAATATCACCAATAAGCCCGGTTCAAGATTGGATCAGAAGCTATTGCAAATAAAATAATTAACTTTTCATTGAATTATGGTTACATAAAAGAAGATTTATAAGCTTAGGAATTTGTAACGAATCCCAACAATTATTTACTTTTTATTAAATAAAAAACTTATAAATTACGTATAACAATTAGTATTATTCCTTTGGAGAAAATGTAGGTACTTTCAAGTAAAGGAAATTTTATTTTTATTCTATGTTTGTCCTTGTGCGGTGCGGATGTAATACTTTAATAATTGTAAGTAATTGCTGAAAGTATTTATTAGTATATTTGGTATTATATAGGAAGTAGTTTCTTAATATTTTTTTATATATAAAGTTTCGTTCACTTACATAACTATAACAATATTGTTATTTAAATCGAGAATAGACTATTAGAGAAGATATTTTTCTATTGGAATAAGAATATCTTTATAAAGTAACACAATTACAGTACAATACTCTAAAGTTCTGAAGAGGAAATATAATCGTGCCTCCAGATTCTTCAAACGGAAAATCGCTAGAGCAAAGTTCAAGCATGTCGTCAAAATCGGGGATCAGTTGGCAAAGTACCCACCTGGCACGCGCAAGTTCCGGGCGCTTTCCAAAGCCAGTCTGGGAAACTTCTGTCGCCCGTCCCTGCCGCCATTGCACACTGGGAACGACTCTTTGGCCCACACGGCAAAAGAGAAAGCCGATCTCTTGGGCACTCTTTTTACCTCAAACTCGACTTTGGACGACCAGGGAAGGGCACCGCCTATCATCCCGCGGTGTCCGAGCTTTATGCCGGAAATAGTTTTTCGGCAAAAACTCATCCGAAAAACCCTCCTTTCCTTGGAAGTTCATAAGTCGAGTGGGCCAGATGGTATCTCTCCAGTTGTGCTACGAACATGTGCCCCTGAGTTGACACCAGTGCTAACGCGTCTATTTCGGTACTCTTACTTGAAAGGCGTAGTCCCGGTCTCATGGAAGCGTGCCCTTGTCCATCCGATCCCTAAAAAAGGCGATAGCTCGGACCCAGCTAACTACAGACCTATCGCCATTACCTCTCTTCTCTCCAAAGTAATGGAGAGCATCATCAATAAACAGCTCCTAACCTACCTCGAGGATCACCAGTTGGTCAATGACCGGCAATATGGCTTTCGCCATGGTCGATCGGCTGGTGATCTTCTGTTGTATCTTACACACCGTTGGGGAGCTGTTATTGAAAGCAAGGGAGAAGGTCTGGCAGTTAGTCTGGATATGGCGAAAGCCTTCGATCGTGTATGGCACAGGGGGCTTCTTTCGAAGCTACCTTCCTATGGGCTTCCCGAGAGTTTATGCAAGTGGATCACCAGCTTCCTCACTGGGCGGAGCATACAGGTCGTTATAGATGGTTTTTGCTCGGACCCTAAGCCCGTGAACGCTGGTGTACCCCAAGGCTGCGTGCTATCCCCAACTCTGTTCCTCCTGCACATCAATGATATGCTGGATATCTCCCACATACATTGTTATGCGGATGACAGCACTGGGGATGCGGTATATTCCGGCCGTGCAGGTCTCTCTCGGGAAAATGTCGACGAGTGCCGAAAGAAACTTGTGTCTTCTATAGAGTCTTCCTTGGGGTTGATCTCTGAGTGGGGTGAACTGAACCACGTACAGTTCAATCCCCTTAAGACACAAGTTTGCGCGTTGACCACTAAGAAAACTCCATTTGTCGTATCACCGCTCTTCGAGAGCACTCCCCTCATTGCCTCGCCAAGTATCAGAATACTGGGTCTCGACATTTCGAGCGTTTGTCAGTTTCGCGGTCATCTGGAGAGCAAGGCCAAGTTGGCCTCGAAGAAATTGGGAGTGATTAATAGAGCAAGGCAGTATTTCAAACCTGGCCAAAGACTTGCGCTCTATAAGGCGCAGGTCCGGCCACACATGGAGTACTGTTCTCATCTCTGGTCAGGATCACCCCAATGTCAGCTTCTACCATTTGACCGCGTACAACGGAGAGCCGTTCGGATTGTCGGGGACCCGGTGCTCTGCGAACGGCTAGACTCTTTGGCATTGCGTAGAGACGTGGCTTCCTTGTGCGTCTTCTACCGCATTTACAACGGGGAATGTTCCGAAGAACTGTTCGATCTGATGCCTGCCGCCGAATTTCATCACCGCACAGCGCGCCATCGCCTCCAATATCATCCTTACCACCTGGATGCGTGGCGATCCTCTACTGTGCGGTTTTCAAGGACATTTTTCCCACGTTCCACTCGCTTGTGGAACGAACTCCCTTCGGTGGTATTTCCAGATCGATACGACATGGGTACCTTTAAAAAAGGCGTTTACTACTACCTACATGGCCGGCAACACTCTTGTAAATCCTCGGATGTTGCAAGAGTTCATGGGCGGCGGTGATCACAAGCCATCTGTGACCCGCCAGCTCGTTTGCCCTCCTCTAACATAAAAAAAAAAAAAAAAAAAAAAAAAACAACAAATATATACTTGCACTAAAAATGATTTAGATAATGATCTATATTTAAATATATCAGTAATATTTCATTTCAAAATATAACTGTATACTTTTTACATACAGTTTAATTGGATAGGTTTGTTCAATCATACTTATACCCTTATACCCTTAATTATTAAATTTTACATAGAAACTGCCTTTTATTTACCAATATTGGACATAAATTTTCATTTATGTCCAATATTGGTAAAATTTAATTTTCCATTTTTCTTTTATTTGTGACATGAATTAAAACCAAAAACTATTATTTATTAATATTATGTAGGTGATGTTATTAAATGTACGATCACACGCAGTGGACCACTTACATAAAATGTTAAAGATGTAAAAATATGTAATAAAAACGAGCGTAGATAAAGCGTCCTCATTTTTCACAGGCGGTAGACGTGTCACGAGCACTTAATATGTCTCATATTCTTTTATATCATCATATCTTTAGATTCTTGTAATATTTTTTTTAAACGTTACTTTTATCTTTTAAACACGTTTTCTCTTAAAGCAATCTTTGAGCCTAAATCAGTTAGCCGAAAATATTATTTAGCCATTATTAGTGGCCAAATAAGATTCTTGGAAAGTACATTCTTAATTTTTTTAATCTTTAAGTCAAATATTTAGTACAGATTAAAAACAACGAATATATTACAAATCTTGTATTTTAGTAAGTATTATACAAATAAAATTCTGTATTTTTGAAAATAAGAAATATAAAAAAAATGTATTGTTCATTTGTCGGCAATGGAAAAATCTTATTCGTTGTATCTTTATGTGGCAATCATTTTAATGTTGATAAAAATCTATGCAAATAAAGACTTTTCTTGTGTGATAGATTCTTATAGTTACAGAAATATAAGGCAAAACATTCAATATTATTAAAAACATGTGCATGAGAAAACTACGTTTTAATGTTTGGAGAAATATAAAGTGTATGAAACACAATATGAAGATAAGCAAAATATGAATGATGATAACAATCACCATGTGATTGTAAATTATAAATGGTACTCGTAAATTTTATCACTGTAATAACGTGACAGGATTATCGTGATTTGGAATAACAACGAGGAAACTTCTTTCAAGAATTAGCGATTGGTAATTTGCTTTAATAATCAGTTTAATTATTTTTTAAATCTTCATAGCATATGTCTTATTATTATGCGAGGACAAATTGTAAATTATATATTATTATGTATATATATATTATATTTTATTGTATATATTAATTCTTAATTTGCGAAATTGAAATTAGGGAATTGACACAAGATTAGATTTTTATTTAAGATTTGGCGTAATAAGGTTCACTCAATTTAGTAGGGGCTGTAGGGAGGGACTGTTTAATAAAGGAAGAAATTAAAATACTTGTGACTTAACAAGGCAAATAAAGAAATTACAATATCGAATCGTATTGTCTAAGTCCTCAATGATTAACTTCGTAATATATACACTATCAACGTAACGACTTCAATAAGTACATAATAATATTATTTTTTTATTCTTTTTAGAGGTCTTTTTGTATCGGGGGTTTTTTTTTTTTATTTAATTTTTTAAATAAGTAAATATTGATATTACAAAAATGATCCAAAAAATACTTAATTTATTGCATTATTTTTACTCATTATACGTAGTGTTCTGCAAAATATTTATTGAGAAAGGAACTGTATATATCAGTTTAAAGGATATATGAATAAACTTTCGATGGTTTTCTCTGTAAAACCTGTCAATAAAATTTACATGACAAAAATCCCAAAACGTATTATTATTTACCCACGATTTTGTCAAATGTATGTTCTGAATTTTTATGTGATAATATGCGCTGTTTACAAATAATTCAACACGTGATTTGAAGTCACAAGTGTTTTATTTGACAGGCATAAAAGAAAGGTAGCAACGGTACAAGGATAGCGTAAAACGTGATTGTCACGTGGCCCTACTTTTATTCCGAAATTGAAGATATCCGAACTGAATAAGGTTGTTATTTCTATTTCAGTCAGTAAAAATAAATCTTATTCTATTATTATTATTGTACAAAATACGTGTTTGAAATAATTAAAATAAATTAACATTCTATATTCATATAAACTCACAATCAAGTGCGTACTTCATTAAGTACATTATTACTGGAATTAAAAATAATAATTTAAAAATTTTGGATTTTTTATAAAAAAATATGAAAACATAATCAATAATAATATTATGTACATCTAGTAATTATGACAGATATAATCTATTTGTTGCTATCCGATAAGACTAAGACCGTCATCCGGTTTTGAGTGATGGTAGGTAAATACGAGTATTCATCGTTGAAGGACATTGTTACGTTATGAAATCGAGAGATAATACTAAAATTCTATATATATTGGTTCATTCTCTGTTCCTAACGTGATAGTTTGGTTCCATATGAAACAATGTCTTGTTTCTATATGAACCAGTATGTTTCGTTATATCAGAATATGTTAGTGTCTTATAACAATATCTTTAAAAACTCATAGATGTTTGATTTTATGTGCTGAATCTGGAATTTTCAGATATTTTAAGAATCTTGTTCACTAGTACACATTTGATCTGCCGTAATCACTTTCCTAAAGAACAATGAATGCCTTCCTTTATGTTATGTTTTTTAATCCTAAAGATCCATATGGATTTTAAAACTTGGATTTACAAACTCAACATTAAAATAAATATATTCTATTTTATTAAATATTTCTGATATTATTTTGTCAAAATTTAAAATACATTTAATACTTGAAAAACATCTCAAGTGAAATAAATATATTAGAGATTAACAAATACATAAAATGTTAAAATTATTAATGCAAAATGCAATACATAAAATATTAAAATTTAACTACTTAACAATTTAACACACCCCTTTTTTACTATATTATGAGAAATAAGTTACAAGAGATTAAAATATCGTCTTGCACATCAAATCTTCATAGTCATTCCTTTATTGTCAATTATTATTATCATGTATTATGTAAATCTATCGCGAGATATAGATAACGATTAAATTTTTATTAATTAGCATGAGTAATGTCTTAATGATAGGTATTATAAATTATATATTTAAAAAAATATCTGTTGATTATTTTATTCATTATTATAGTACGACTTGCAGGTACTGTCATTGCACATTCCACAGATTTAATTATTATTTCAAACCTGGGTGAATTGAATCTCCGTTTGTTGAAATATATTATTCGAATAAAATCTAGTGGTCTAAATCTAGTTTCAAAGGTAAAACATCTCATAAATTGATTGACTTATATTTTTTAATGTTTTCTACAATGTGGCGATATATTTTTATAACAATTGGCAACTATTTTGGTCAATTCTACGAAGACTACGAAATTGTTGTTTCTAATTTTTTACTCATGTCTCAAGGTGTTCCTTCATGGTATTAAATGTAGAATCATTTCAAAACTATACAATGTCACTTTTTACATTAGCTGCCAGGCTTAGGTACCATTACCACTTGCAGTATTTTCCATTATTCAGGAAAGTTTTGAACTTTTAAGCAGGCATCAAATCATATTAAGACTGCTGCTGATTTTTTTTCTTTGATAACTTTTTTATATGAGGTATTAAATTTTGATTGGTTGACTGATTTTATTGCTTTTATAGACTAGTTACGTGTGTTGTGGGCTATTATTTAAAAACTGTTCTCAAGTGTTCAACAAAGACTATTTCTCTTTATCTGATCTATCCCACTCTCCGGAATGTGATTTTTGTCTTTCGTTGAATCATGGTTTGAAAGTATTTCCCTAAAATTTCTATTTGATATTGTGCTAATGGGAATTTTGAGGTCCATTTTTTTTGCAGTTCTAATAATATTTTAAAAATTTGTGTTTAGAATAATAACTTTGCTAAGGTGGCGCTCCTTCTTTGTCTTTGCATTTGAGAGTTTCTAAATTAAAAGAAGTGTAGATGTTTCTCTTTGATCTACTTCGCTTTAAATGCATTCTTTTGTAATAAGTAAATTTTTGTGGTGTTTATCTGTTTATAGGTATTCCAGTTGGTTATTTTAGATGTATATAATAGACTAGACGGGAGAATTGTGTTGTTTTTACTACATTTTTAATGACATAAGATTCGATTATGTCAGGTATCCTGTTTCCATCAAAAATATGCTCAAGCTTCAACTTTTGTATGATGTTGTGCAGTTGCCTTCTTGTGTTTGTCACTCTATATAGCTAGTATACTCGTTTCAAATTTCAACCACTGGCACAGATGGATCTGTCGTTGAAGATGGAAAAGAAGTCACTGAACTCTTGCATAGATATTGCATGCTTAGAAGGGCAGTAGACAGTGGAAAAACTGGTTTTAGGTTTGTTTGATGGATGTTGCTTGTATTTTTTTGTGAAACAAACTTCTAGAGAAAGGTGTTTTATTCTTTTTTAAGAATTACTCGAGTCTATGAAAGAATTAGAAATAGGGTTCTTATTGTTAATCTTGTTTATAGATATTAAGACAATGTCAAATCGCTATGTTTTGTGAAAAGATTAGCTTCTTTCAGAAATCCTAATCAATGTTTCTAACTTTGAAGTATAGATAAACATTGAAAAGATGTCATGGCCGAAGTAAATGTTTGAAAATATCCATAGACATTATTGCCATGTTAAGCTTATTTAAATTTTAAAATTATAATGTAAATGTAAATAAATGGTTTATTGAGAAAGAATAGAAACGTAATAGAAATCATCACCGTCCCTATAAAGACCAGCATTTTATATATATGTTATATATAAAATGATGGTTTTACCAAGACGAGTAGATATACGGTAGCACAATTTATAGGTAGCTAGGGCGGTTTCCCAGAGGTTGCCGCCTCGAATCCTTGTTCTAATCGGTGTATTTCACATTCTATATTTATTTAAAATTTAAAACTATGACGTACGCCTCATTTTGTTCCACAATGTGTACTTATTGTGTATCGAGAGATAAGACGAAGCTTCTTAGCATTTCGCGGATTCACCGTGCGGGTGCGGGGCCCATCGCGTTGCAAGGAGAGGAGTGCAAACAGTGCCTGGGACTTGCGACCCAGGAGTAGGTTTAAGGAGCCCCTTTATTATGCGCAAAAACGCTCACCTTCACCCTCCACACTCCTCTCCCTACCTAACCAAATTTGGAAAGAACCTACTAATGCCGCCTTTGAAATACGTTCCAGAAATTAACCGATGCTTGTTCTAGAAAGGCCAAGGTCTTTAAGTAGGCTATAGAGAGATTTTGCTGTTATACCTCTCGCTCACTTCTACCGCGTACAAACTAACTATAAATTTATTCCGTTCCGTAATCAATTCGTTGGTCAGTTCGTAATACTTATTGAGCTTGAATGTGTGATCCCTGGGGATGTTTGTTTCCCAAGGAACAGTAAGCTCCACAAGTATCACGCGCCTCAGATTTTTAGGATACAGGATTAAGTCCGGTCTGGATGACGAAACACCAATATCCCCAGGGATTTTGTAATGCTTTTCATACGTGTCCAATCAGGAGCCGCGCCTAAAATTGAACAAGGCTTCGTTTATGATTTTTTGGAGGAGCCTTTTTTTTACGAATCCTACAGATCGTTTGGTGGTTGTTATACCCTTCCGTGCTCTTGCTACTGAAAGACTAACCGCTTCCCGTATAATTTCTAATACCTTATCGTGGCGACGGGACTACTGACCTTTATCTTGAAGTACCCTACACCCTACTAATAGGTGTTTCGCGGTTCTTATTGCCTCCCCACAGATATTGCAAGACTTTTCGGTGGTTTTGCCCCATATTACTAAATTACTTTGATCTGGGAGAGTCAGTTGAAATGCATTAAGATAGAATTTTAATGATGCTGGGGACCAATCATAAATTAAGGTGCGCCACTTCAAAGCTAGTGGAATACAAAAATCTCCCATTCATTTTGAATTTATAAGCTCATCGCGTGGAGTCGGTAGTTATCGTTTTCGGCTTGTCGAATAAAAGATTTTGTTATGTCTATGTCTTGAACTTTTCTACTTGATCCTAGCCCTAATTTATTCGTTTCAGCACCTATCATAATTTTTTTATGGAATTGAAGTCGTGACTCGAGCTCTGAGGCAACTTTGTCTTTTGGGAGAGAAGTTATAGTATCGTCTTTAGATTTTCCGATGATATGTCTTTTGGTAACTCTTAGATGTTTTTAGAGCTCCGATGGTTTCTTTAATTTTAATCCAAAATTATATCGGTCTCTAAATAAGGTTGAAGAGTCCGCTGAGTGCGCTAACCCGAGCCATAACTTCAATGTCTTTATGAGGCTTGCATCTAACTTTGACAAAAGGGTTTTTTTGAATATCATAAATGAGGAAAGGCCAATTAAGACGTGATGTTAAAAAATTATCGTAATTCCAAGCTTTTTTGACGTTACTTATTAGTTTGTTGTCTACCTTTTTGAGATCATTTAAAAAGCTATCGACTATTACATCCAACGATGGAGTACGGCCTTGGTAATCGATTATTTTACCTAAAAATTTAAACGGAACTGGTTCCGTAACCGTACTAACGCACTGGCTGCCTATTATAAGACCCGGATCGTAAGAGGTATATTTGGTATTCTGTCTACCCAGACACAGACTAAAACATTTACTTGGCTTTGTCCTCAATCCGCCCGTCCACGTACAGAAATCCTCAACTACATTTAAAAGTACCTGACATTCTTTCGGATTACGTGTCAGTATCGCGAGATCATCAGCAAAAACTAGCATGGATTTTGTGTATTTGATGTCGAACTTAAACCGATAACCCCACTTTTTTCATTTGTTATTAATTTGTCTATTAAAATATTAATAACTATATTAAATATAATAGGAGAAATACAACAGCCCTGAAATAAACCAACGTTATAATCAAGTGGTTTTTAATAGTTTTCATTAAAACATATATATATATATATATATATATATATATATATATATATATATATATATATATATATATTTTAAACATTGGCGTATTTTTTACTGCAAACATCAAAAGAATTAAAAGAATCTAAGAGGAACTTGGAAATTCAAAATTTTTTGAAAGTCTATAAACAAGTAAAAATTAATGTATAGTAAAAGAAATACCGTAATAAAAATATTAGTTTATATGAACGGACAAAACAACGAACGGACGAACGGGACGCTCAGGGACTATAATAGCTTTACGGTAATATTGCCAACAACTATTTAATCCAGCTTAAGATATTTTATCTATTTATGATATTGATGATTCATTAATTATCAAGATTGCCTCTAGATAAATTTTAATAATTTGTTTCCACGCACAAGGACCTATAATTGTAAAATTATTTTAATTTAATAGATTTAAAATATTAATACAAATTACTACAAATTATTCCATTAAAATAACTGCCTAAAAGTGATTTTTCAAATTTACTTCTTATCGTTCTTTTATAATTGGTTGATATATTTTTAAGGAGAAAAGTTAAGTAAGTTAAGAACATAATATTTACATTAATTACTTATTGTATTTTTTCTGCATCTTAGAAAAATTAAAATAAATATTTTTTTGTTCTTTTGGATCCAGTAATACACAAGAAAATAAAATATACACTATTCCGATAAAACCACAATAATGTGTTTTAACTGTCACTAAGAACAAACGAAAAACGAACACTCATATTTATTAACTTACTTATTTTTTTAATGGGAACTTTAGTTTAAATATTAAATAAAAGCATCCAAACGTTTTCCAATTTCATTCTAATGTAAAATCATTTATTTGTTACAGTTATTTCAGAATAGATTATACTGATAGTAAATATCGGTTAGATATCGGAAAAAATTTGATTGCAGGTTTGTAGATATTTACTATATATAAATGTAATAATTATCTTTAATTATTTAGTGAAGTAATAGACATAAAATACTTTTGATTCAAGACATGACGACGTTTTCGTGCCTTAATATGGATCTAAAACCATTCATTATACTTTTAGTATTTTTTATATCGGAAAGTAATTCAGCAAATATTTTAGGAGTGTTTCCAATGCCGTCTATTAGTCATCAAGTGGTATTTAGGCAAATAACTCAAGAATTAGCAAATAGAGGCCACGATGTTACCGTGATAACTCCTGATCCTGTTTATCCTAAAGGAAAAGCTCCACCTAATTACAATGAAATAGATGTTCATGATGTATCTTATGGAAAATTACGAGGGATTATGGTGAAGCAATTTAAAATCACTGGAAATGGAATGAGGTTTGATGACATAAGGCAAAGTTCTTTTTTAATGTCAATATTAGTTAAAGCCCAGATCGAAACAAAAGAAATTCAGGATCTCATTACTACAAAAAAGAAATTTGATTTGGTTCTTATTGAATCTATTGTGCGACCTGCTTTAATTTATTCTCATATATTTAAAGCTCCTACTATATTAGTCAGTTCTTTTACTGCAGTCTTTAGTAATAATAAAGTTGTGGGATCTCCAACACATCCTATGTTGTATCCAACTCCATTTAGAAAAAGATTATATAACCTATCGCTTACTGAAAAGTTCAGAGAACTGTACATACACTATTCAAGTGAATACGCAGATTATTTAAATGAACAAGACGAAGACATTTTTTTGAAAGATATGTTTGGTCCACAATGTCCTACCATACATGATCTGAGCAATAATGTTGATATGCTGCTGTTAAATGTTCATACAATCTGGGCAGACAATCAGCCTGTAGCCCCTAACGTTATTTATATGGGTGGTATACATCAATTACCAGAAAAGAAACTACCAAAGGTATAAATTAATAAGTTTTATAATTAGAAGCTAATTTTAAAATATTGAATTTAAATAATTTAAACAGGATCTCAAAGACTATTTAGATTCATCGAACAATGGGGTGATTTATCTTAGCTTCGGTACCAATGCATTGTCTGACATAATTCCACAAGAAAAAGTACTTGCAATAATTAACGTACTATCTAAACTTCCTTACAATATCTTATGGAAGTGGGATAAAAATGAATTGCCTAGAACTTCCAGTAACATTAAGACTTCAAAATGGTTCCCACAATCTGATTTGTTGAGTGAGTATATATAGAAAGTAGTTCTTTTGAAATTGTTTGTATAGGTTTCTATTATTTTTTTTTAAAGGGCATCCAAACATAAAACTGTTTATTACACAAGCTGGTCTTCAATCTACCGATGAAGCTATTACTGCAGGAGTACCTTTAGTTGCGATTCCTATGTTAGGAGATCAATGGTATAATGCAGAAAAATATGAAAAATTTGGTATTGGTATCAAACTAGAATTTAAACTGTTGACTGAAGATCTTTTGGAGAAGGCCATTCAAACTGTAATTGAAAATGAGAGGCAAGTTTATAGCAAATATTTTGTTGTACCTTTAGGTATTGTTTACAAATTTATACATTTATATGTTTCATAGACATTATACATATAAAAGCAGCCACCACCAAATTACACAGACAAGATATTGGTAACCGGTACCTGAAAAACAGTTTAGAACAAAAATATATCAATGGTCACTATTAATAGGTTTTATATAAATTTAAAGCATTTTTTTCAGTTATCGCCGTAATATAAACAAACTTCGTGCTATAATGCGTGATCAGCCTGAGACTCCATTGAACACGACTATGTGGTGGATAGAATATGTATTGCGACATCAAGGAGCAAGACATCTTCGAGCTTCAGCCGCCAATATATCCTATGCTGAGTATTTTGAAGTGGAACTACTTTTATGCGTACTCTCAACAATAATAGTAGCAGTAACATTAATGATATTGTTACGGAAGAAAAAAATACTATTTTTATAATATTCGGTAGCAATTAATTTAAAAGTCTATTTATTATCAACACGAAACAATATTGTTACTATTATTACGTGATTTGTGTTTTTTTTGTCTCATTTTTAATCAATATTTGTTAAATGACTCTCACGGGTTGAATTTTAATAAGTCTTATGACTTATTTTTAAAAAATATTATTTTTTGTCTATCTGTCCGCTAAAAAAGATATTTTTTGACTTCAGAATATCTTAGCAAAATTGTTTTCAAATGATTAACTTTCTATTTTTCTTGTAAGAGCAGGTTTTTAGTACAACAGGCGGAGCCATTGGCAAAAAATATCACGATATACATTCTGTTAATATCTAAAATTATATTACTATTTGCCTTAAATATTTATTAATATATTTTATAGCTCCTCCTGTAGTCAAAATAAAATTATTTGTATTGGAGTAGGAATAATTTGCATTAATAAATAGTTACATTGAAGTTGCTAGGTTCTTTGGAACTTATATATCGCGTAGGTTCATAAAAAGAACAAGCTTAAGAATGTAAAACTAGGCACAATGATCTAATAAATTATAGCATTTAATAGCCGTTTGATTGGTAGCAGCTCAATTAAACTTATATAAGTAGTTCCACACAATTAATTATTATGTTACTGTACCAAAAACAAAATAGTATCTTAATTTAAAAACAGAAAGTGGTATTAAAATTATTTAGGTATATAAAAATAGCAATGTACCAACATTTACAACCTTTTCCCCGCACGTATAATACATCTCCTCTATAGTCAAGATAACTGAAAAATATGAATTAAAAATTAAAAAAAAACCCGTTACAAAAAGACCTCTAAGAACAATAAAAATAATATTATTATGTACTTATTGAATTCGTTGCGTCGGGGGACCGTTTAATAAGGGAAGAAATTAAAATGGAAGTAAGTTAACAAGGCAAATAAAGAAATCATATCGAATCGTATAGTCTAAGTTACACTTCGTAACATAGACACCATCGTCAACGAACGTACACGTTACATCTTTTTATATCGGAGGTTTTTAAAATTTTTAATGAATATTTTTCAAGTATCTATACATATAATAAAATCGTCAATGAGCCATTCCAGTACAAAATCAAAAAATAACATCATAGGGGGACTTTATAAGAGCAAGAGAACCCAAAACAATGGTTTTTCACTTTGTCTGTTTGTATGTATGTCTCTGTCTGTATATCTGTATGTCTGTACGTTTGTGCACGCTAATCTCAGAAACGGTTTAACCAATTTGAATGCGGTTTTATTATCACAGTCTTCACTTAACATTTAGTGTTTATTTCATCTCAATCGGTTAAGAAATAAAATAGTTATGACTATTTATGTCAATGACGTAATAGGTACCATGAAAATCTTATTCTATACATGTAATAAATCTGTAGAGGAGTAGTCTTTGTACATCAAAAATTAAAAAAAAATATACCAGGATGTAAAGTAATAACTAACAGAATCCATTTTCAGCATTTTTAAAATCTTTGTCTGTTTATATGTTTGTCTTTTAGTTTCAAAAATTCATACATATATGTAGTTAATATTTAATTGTAAGTATCCATTTCGTTCCTATTTTTGTTACCAGTATGACTTATCGAACATTATTAATAGACAAAGGTGGGTAATATTTCTTGATATTTTATATAAAAACACAATTTTTCAAGTGAAAAGTAAGTAAAAAATAATAATAACATAAAACAAGATACATAAATCTATAAAGTACAAATTTAAATATAACTGAACACAAAAATATGATAACACGTTTCTCTCTAATAACAGCATATTATTTGAAAAGCACATTTTCAGTTTTCATTTCGAACTTCTACCGTGTTCATTCGAACACAGTCGGAAGCTAAACATTGGTTGCTTGACACAGACAGGATTCGACCCAACGACTTTAGGAAAATCATCTATTTATTCTGCTTACAGAGCAAATATGATATCAGCTAAATTGTATGAATTGCATTCTACATATAATCTTTTTTAAGACGAAGGTAACGTCTATTAGAGAAAACTTTTATTGTTATCAAGTGTTAAACATAATCACGTAATTCTTTCTCATACATATTTAAGCGGAATTTAAAGTTTTGTAAGCCGTTAAGTGTGCACACACCACCACAGAAAAACAGCCTAGATTTATTTAGCCTAATTTTATTCACAAATTGATTTAGAAGTAACATTGTAAGAAAATACATTTAGATAACGAGCGACTAGGTTTAGAATTTTTTTTTTTTTATATGATCTAGGGCAATGCTTGACTATATTCCACCTGATGGTAAGTGGAATGTTTTAGGTGGTAAGGCGCATTGCCCTAGCAACCTATTCACTCTTCTCTTGAAGACACCCACATTATATTTGGCCGGAAATACCGACGCAGGCAAATTGTTCCAGTACGCTGTACGCACGCTAAAAATGAGGAAGCAAAGCGCTTTGTTCCGACAGGTGGAATGTCCACAACAAGAGGATGAAAACCTGCCGTGCGTCAGGACGTACGGTGATGGAAGGGGGACGGGGGAATTATATCGTGTAATTCCTGCGCACACTCACTAAAATGTATCCTATAGAATACTGAGAGGCTAGCAATTCTACGCCTGTGTTCAAGGTTTTGGAGGTCGGCTTCGACCAATTCGGGATCGCCTATAAGCCTCTTAAGAGTCCAGAATCGCAAGATGAGACTTTGCGGCACCAGCAAATATGTGACCACAGTACTCTACACACGACCGGATCTGTGCTTTGTATAAAACAAGAAGCTGTCCCGGTGTAAAGTACTGCTGGACCTTCGCAAGAACGGCAAGCTTTGCTGCTGCTGCTCTTGCTCTGGACTCAATGAACCGACCAAAGTTGAGATTCGAGGAAAACTCTAAGCCTAACAACTGAATTCCGGTCACTGTATTTCAAGGATACATTCTGGAAAGTAGGAGCCAAGGTGAAAGGGTTCCTTTTGACGGTGAACAAATACGTATGCGTTTTAGTGGCGTTGAATTTGACAAGATTGGCTTTGCTCCATGCGGAAACTGCCTGAAGTTTGTCACTCAAACGTTGCACCAGCTTAACCTGTAGAAAATACTATGTTGTATTTAGTTTTAGAAATCAAACGGTAGTCTTTGTTGATTTGAAGAACGGTAATATCAATTCAATATTTTGATTACAATACAAATAAAAATTATGCAAAAAAAAATATCCTAATACTTATATTATATATCTTATTACAGTGAATTAAATAGTCTTTAGAATTTAAATATGACTAAACAAAATATATCTAATCAAATTCGTTTTTTCGTGAAATTGATGAAATTTAGACTGAAAAGTTATATGTAAGTTATATGTTGACTTAGATAACAGGTCAACATCATCCTAAAACTTATCAATACCTTCGAATAGCTCAGTTGAATTGTAATTATATAAACCATTTTTTTGCAATTTCGAAAAAAGGAGAATTTCCAAAAAGCACACAATTTTTTTTTATTGAAATGCGCGACCCCATCGCCGTAAAGTTGCTGAATTGCAGATGCCACACCGAGTCCCGTAATCTAGTTTGCTTATTTAGTTATTCCATTAATGATTAATTCATTATTTAATTTGTGACTTTCTATTTGTAAAATATTCCCTTATCATTTACAAATTCAGTAAAACATCAACTTAGACTGACAGACAATACTCTTGTATTTGTTAGAAATTATAAATAATCAAAAGAACAACGTAAACAAATTCAAGAGCAAGTAGATAATCTTCTGCAAGCCGTGAAAGTATTTCCCCGTGGTGTTGTTCACATAGTTCCAAAGAAACCAGAAGTTTCAGGAAAAGTAAAATGGAGACTTGTTATAGATTACAGGAGACTTAGCGATCTTTAAGTAGGTACTACTACTGCTACAGATGTCAACTTCTTATATCTATCATACAAAAAAACACAACTTTTATATGGTATTCGTGTGAAGAATGACGATAATCTTCTTATAAATGCTTACAATGATATTCAGCTGTAAAAAAAATGCAACTATCATAATAATATTACAAATGGAATTTGATTTGATATATATAAGCATGTTAAAATAAAAAAAGATGAATTAACATTTCAAAAAATTAAATAAGAAATTTAATAAATACCTGATTTACAAATAAGTCTAAAATGGATAAAAATAACATATTTATGTACTTATTGAAGTCTTTGCGTCGGGGGACCGTTGTACGTCCGTTGACGATGGTGTTTATATTGCAAAAAAATCAGAGCTAATGAATGAGGACTTAGACGTTTTGTTATTGTTATTTCGTTATCCGTCTTTGTAGCTTACTTGCATTTTGAATTTTTCTTTATTTAGCGGTTCCCCGACTCAACGCCTTCAATAAGTACATAATGATGTTATTTTATCCTTTTTAGACGTCTTTTTGTATCAGGGGTTTTAAAAAAAATTAATTTTATATTTTTTCTGCTTTTCATAATTATTTTTTTTTATGTTGTACAAACACACTCATCTCCCTTGTTTAGGCTTTTACTATCAATATTGTATAAGAACCTTCATTCTTTATTGTAAAAACTCCATATCTTGGAGATGACTGCTTCTATTTCGAAAGCAAACTTTCGATTTAAAAAATCGCATTTCAATCCGTCCACACGTGTGGCTACTACGTTTCCACACACAGATATACAGAGTCACAGACACACAGATACACAGGTCAAACTTATAACTTCCTCTTTTTGGGTCGGGTGTTAAAAATCAATTAATTTACATATCGGGGCTATGAGTTTTACCAAACATAAAACCAAATTGACCCCAAGAGAATAGTTAATTGATTTTTAATTGTAGGTACATATTTAAACACAATATTGAAATTTCCAATTGTTTTGTAATTTAAAGTTGAATAATGTAATTAAAATATTCATTGGAAATTCGTATTTATTATTTATTGGTGTTAAGTTAATATTGAATTTAGTTTTGTAAACCAGTCGGAACAGGACACTAATCTTCACCGACAACAAGCTGCTCTAAAATCAAGAGATCCTAACACATCTTATAACACTACACTAACATCAACTACATCTTTACACTATCGGCATTTATTTTGACTTAAGATCTCTCTATGAGGTATTTCTCTTTATCTGCTGGTGTTTAACATCAGAGAAAACCCAAAACTTTGTTTGACATAGAAGAAAAAAGTTTCTGTAATCTGGTTCAAAGTATACAATCCGGTCTTAATGTGGTTACAAAATGGCTTTCTGAAAATTTGCTCACTTTGAATGCAGATAAAACCAATTACATAGCCTTTTCACAGACATCTCGTACCCGCCCTAGTGACTCCTTTTCACTCACCGCCCACAACTGTTATCCACAAAGCAGCATACCATGTGCATGTCCCAGGGTCTCTCGCACGTCAAACAGTAAATATCTCGGAGTTACACTGGATGCCTCTCTCTCATTCCAAAACCATACTGAGTCATTAACGAATAGACTGAGGAAGCTGATTTATATATTTAAAAATCTCCGCAACATTGCAGATTTCGATGTTCTCCGTCTCGTCTATCTAGCCCTAGGTCAATCTCTAGTAAACTATTGTATAGTGGCATGGGGTGGATGCTCTAAATCTCATCTTTTGAAGGTGGAGCGAGCTGTAAGAGCCATTATAAAAATGGGACATCGCCTTCCTTTTCGCTGTCCTTCAACTGAAGTTTTTAAAATATGTAACGTCCTATCTGTTAGACAACTCTTTATACAGCAAACTATCTTAACAACGCATTCGAGAACCCCGTATGACGACAAGTCCCCACTACTCTTACGACGCCGTAACCACGCAATATGTCCTTTTATTCAAATATCTACAAAACTAGCCCAACAGCATTACTATTTTCTTAGTAGTTATTTGTACAATAAATTAAACAAATTACTAAATTTTCACTCAGCGAACAAAGAACAGTGCAAAAGAATATTATTTAAATGGCTGCTAGGACAGTATTTTCAAAGCACTGAAAATATCCTATATATAGCTTCTTAAGTACTTCTAAAAATAACAACTAATAATATCTAAAAATAAAAACATACTAAGCCCATTTATCTTCGCGTATAATAGTCACACGAGCACTGGTACCTACACACACACACACATCTACACTTACACACACACACACACACGCATGCATGCACACACACACACACACACACACACACACACACACACACCTTTTTGTTTTGTTGTTACTTTGATTTTTCTTTATTATTCTCCTAGAATTAGTTATAGGTAATTTTAATTTGTTGTTTTCTATTATTCTCAATCATACATTTATATCTATTATTATATAATTTAAAGTAATATTCTCTGATTAGATACAGAGATGTATTATTCTCATTTTTTAAATGATGCTACCAAAATTTCAATTCTCTTACTTTTAAGGGTTCGGAAGCCTGGAGATCTGTAACACAGGTTCTGAACCTAGTACAAACTCCAGCTCTCGAGGAGGTATTTATGGATTGTAATTTTTATTTATTCTACTAATGCTGTAACTTTTCGAGAGAAATAAATGCTTTTTGTATTGTATTGTATTGTATATATACCCTGGACGCAACTCTGACTCTCAAGAAAAAAACAGCCTACAACCGATGTCCAGTTTAATTCGTACAGCGGCAGACTAGGGATCAGTTGCTTGACGAATAGATTCGGCGGTAAACATTTGAAGAAAATACAGGCACTACAAATTCCTCTTACTAGAAATATTTTCCAATAAAGTTATTAGAGAGATAGACATGTGCGAGATAATGCGGACTGTATCTGCGATAGCAATATAAGCATAGAAGGGACTGAATTTCCCTTTTAGTGAACTTCTGACAACATGAACCAGTACTTGAACAGCTACAAAAAATGTTACAAATGAATCAATGTCTGGGATCTGTTACCATCTTACTTGCAAAATGCATTTATTTTCTATTCAAATTCAAAATATCTTTATTCAAGTAGGCCTACACATTGAATTGAATCATTGTATCACCAATGATTACATTAAATTGGTCAGTATAGTCCATTCGTGAGTAAGCTACCACTCGGAATGCTGCTCTGCTGACAAGAGCTGGCGAGAATCTCAACAGTTGCTCTTTTTAAAAGAAGTTTTGCAATGTTTGACTTATACGTTATATCATCAACCCTGCAAATCAGACAATAGCAAGTTCCACTCATTTTGATCAAATCAAAACTCTTGAATGCTATGATAAGATTTATTTAATATATAGCTTTAATGTAGATGTTAGACTCAAGCCCATGAAGGATTTGTAATTTTTTTAAAGTCGATATTTAGGCATTAGGCGTTCATTTTTATTTCTTGTATTGATCGTATGTCTGTCGTTGTTTTTAATATAAATATTTAAAATTTCTCCTATATATAATAAATTCTTAAAATGTATCGAGAGCTGAAACTAAGAATACCGATTTCCTTAAAAACAAAAAAAAACTCTTTTTTGTAAAACAAATATAGAATTAATTTCGGCAGCACTGTCCCATAATAAAATACCGTAAGACAAAATACTATGAAAATAACTAAAATAAACGAGTCCAGTGGTATTAACGTCTGTTAATTGTCTTACTTTTTTAATTGCAAAAACGACTGAACTAAGTTTGCATGCGAGTGTCGAGAGATGGGGGTTCCTCTGGAGATTTCTATCTAAAGTTATACTTAAGAAAATTGTTGTGTCAGACAGTTCTAACATTTCATTGTTAAGGAGAAAACTACGATTGTGACTCAATATTCAATCATACACATATTCAGCAGAACGCTCATCAATGTTTATCCAATAATCACAGGCTTTAGCCTCCCAGCTAAATGAGACTAATTAGGATTTGTTTTTACTAACTCAATTATTTATAATAAAATTTTCAAATTTAACTTTTTCTTGTTCTATATTATTATTATAATTATTATTTTTATAATTAATGTAATAATTAGCATATTTTGCAAATTTCGATTTTCAAAGTTTTAAAGATTTTTAATTCAATTCATTTGAGTTGGCTGTGCAAACATGTTTAAGAATATATTTGTTAATATTGTAACCTGTGTTAAATAAATTAACATAATAATATATTATTCTTATTAGGTATCCAATTTGAAAACGAACAAGTTAAATAACTTTTTTTCATAAAAATGTATTTTTTTTTACAGATACTAAAAAATAATAATAAGTTCATGATTGTTACTTTTATTCGTAAAAAAACATTATGTATGTCAAGATATTGTTTATTGATGTAAAATATGACCTTCTCAATTGAGATGGGTGATTTACCAGTGTTTTTGTTTGTAAAGTAAAAGCCTTTGGTTGATTTACAGATTTTCAGTAAAAAATACTATAAAACACTGAAAAGGAAAATTTCATCGTTCAAAACTTGGATCTGTTGCGGTTTTTCATGTGTAAGGGGTCAAAGAATTG
Organism: Napeogenes inachia; assembly: GCA_959347355.1. Taxonomy (NCBI): domain Eukaryota; kingdom Metazoa; phylum Arthropoda; class Insecta; order Lepidoptera; family Nymphalidae; genus Napeogenes; species Napeogenes inachia. The sequence goes on from OY365797.1 coordinate 7,481,838, forward strand.
AAATCGATAAGCAGCGTCAAAGAGTTTAGCAACGAAGCTTTATGTACCATTATTTAAATTCCGTTGCATTTACAGATAAAATATTTATTTATAAACCACCTATTTAATGTTGTTTTTGCAGTTCAATAAAAATACCTAACTATCTATTTTTATTAAAACAGCTTAATACTATCATAAACATACTCCATCTAAGTAATAAATTATACTAACAACAGTGAAAGTAAACTTTGGTATAAAAATTTATGTGGCATGTAGAAAAAGCAAAACTACATAATATATTTCCAATATAGATTTACTACAAAGTGACATATTCTGTGATATTCTATGATTCGATTTCGTGTTTATAATCACTTACCAATGAAAATACTTAGAAGATAACAATAATAATTAAACTTATCTCTATTTAAGATTCAAAGCAAGAACCTACCTACTTTATATTCTATTGGATAAATGAAGATATAAATGTTAGTTTCCTCCACTACGGCGATATCGCGATAAAAATAGATTGGATTGCTAGCCTTTTTCACAATTTATCAATCAAGGAGTCAATAAAAGTCTTAAAGATATCTCTCAAGAGTTGTTTATTATATGTTAACTTTTCGGAGTGATACGGAAAGGCCATTAACGTGTGTTTAGTTCATAAATTATAAAAATCTACCCATTTCTATCAAAATGGGTAAAACGAAAAATTACTTTAACAATTATTTTAGAATTTATAATTAAAATATTTCTTAGAGGAGAGAGCAGCTTAGGCTAATATATAATAACATGATGACTTACATGTGGTCATTGATATATTGTATTTTAATGAAAATATAACTAAATATCTACTTGTATATAATTATTTTTTCCATTTTCTAAAAGAATCTCAAATTTCTGAGGTGAAATTGAGGCGGAGTTGTGACAAATAAAGAATATGTATTGCCAGGATAAGCCGTACAATTTTTTATTATAGATTTTAGTTACTATATAATAATAAGCACACGAAGTGACACTACAGTGATCCATGTTTTATTAAATCATTCAATGTATTACTTGTATTGAACGTTGTAACAGAACTTTTAGGTAAGGGAGCGGGCGTAATAATGCCATTGCAAACAATTTCAAGATGATTAATAAAATAAAATATTTTTGTGTTTCAAGAAGCGTCGATAATAAAATAATTCTTAAAGATTTATGCACATAGTTAAATTCATACATTTATATATGTCAATTTAAAACAAAACAGTTCTTTTAAAGAAAACCACCGTAAAAGTGAAACTTTTTTTCACATTATAGACATTTAACTAAAAATTTTCGGAATAATATTCCATTAAGGGTATAAAAATTGCTTCATCAATCTTAATTTTATACTTAGAAAATGGGAATGATAATGGGAAATGATAAAAGTAGACTAGGTCTCCAACTAATATTTTTATTGAACTCTGTGTCTTAGAGTACGACATACATAATACTTAACAATTATTTAGATTATATACACATATTAAAACACTGAAAACAATATTTTATAATCGTTGAGTCATTTTGATCCGTTTTTCAATTATTTTCAATCATTCTATTATCAATTCCATCTTCATCATGAATTTCACAGTTTATAAATGTAACCAATATTTTATGGTAACTAAAATACGTGAACAGTGACTTACATTCGATTTTTTCAATGTATCTAGTAAAAACCGCATCGATACGAGCGCCTTTCACTTTATCCCTACTCCGCGGCCGACCGTCACGCGACATGCAACACACAGACGAAAAAGTTTGAGACGATGTAATAAAAGTTTCACTTTAAAAATATTTTTAAAATACCCAGAATCCTAAACAATACATAAACTGTCATTTTAATATATATTACCTATTATGTTAATTGGTTAACATGGGTACTTTATAGTTCATAGCCACATTATTGTTAAAATTCTGTGGCAAATATTCATATTGATACTACACATATAGAGCGCTGTTTTCACATTCAAATACCTACTCATATTGATACCATTACATTTACCATTGTGCAATAATTGGCATAGAATCCGGTAAAGTAAACACCTACTTGTCGGTTGCATATTAGTCTATATCTTTCTAATCTGTACTTCCTCATTAGAATAAAATAATTCAATCTAAGATATTCAAATAGGATTCTTATAATTTACCAACCCTTTTGCTTTTTTTTTTTTTTTTTAAAGTGAAACTTTTATTACATCGTCTCAAACTTTTTCGTCTGTGTGTTGCATGTCGCGTGACGGTCGGCCGCGGAGTAGGGATAAAGTGAAAGGCGCTCGTCAGAGCAACCGAGGCCAATATGGCGGCGCCTATAGTTCGCATCAGCTGACCGTGTAGTGTATAGACTATTACTCATTTGTGCCAGTGCTCCACGCTATTTTGTTTGTTTTTGTCAGTGTTTAATGTAAATGTTGTTATTTATTCGCTTTTGGTAAACAACGACACAGCTAGTGAGTCCAAAAAACTGATCAACGAGGAAAAAGCAAAGAATAGTGCAAAAATGAATGACGATGAATTAATTTTACGCCGTAAAAAACAGAACGCCGACAGAGCACGTGCTTATAGAAAAATGAAAAAAGATCTTGGTGAGTAAACATAGTTTTTATATTGAATTTTTAGAACTTTTTGCTGGTGCATGTTGTCGTTTATGGATTTATTTCAATTTTGAGTGCTTGAATTTATTAACTTATTTTGTATGAATATTAAATTAAGTCTTTTTATTTATATTCGGTCCATTCAATATATTTAATTTTATTTAACAGATGCCATGCCGAGTACTAGTACCGTTCAAAGTGGTGAGCCTGTATCTGAAAATATTGTTACAGCAAAACTTTTACATCAAAAGCAGCTCAATGCGGAACGTTGCCACAGGTATAGTCAAAAATGCAAGCGGCTAAAATCGGGTGCCAATTTTAACCAAGGCACTAGTGACAGCAGTACAAGTACAAGTCGAGCATTAATTGTTAATCCAGAGGAATTTCAAAACTCGTCAGATCACCCTCAACAATTTTTCAACCATGAATCTTCGCCGCAGGCTCCTGAAAATACAACTGGCAATGCAAACACCACTACTCCTGCGGACGTACGCTGTCGCCGGTTAGTTTTGATAGAAATATACCCACCACGAGATATGGTACAACGATCGATGCGGTTTTTACTAGATACATTGAAAAAATCGAATGTAAGTCACTGTTCACGTATTTTAGTTACCATAAAATATTGGTTACATTTATAAACTGTGAAATTCATGATGAAGATGGAATTGATAATAGAATGATTGAAAATAATTGAAAAACGGATCAAAATGACTCAACGATTATAAAATATTGTTTTCAGTGTTTTAATATGTGTATATCATCTAAATAATTGTTAAGTATTAAGTATGTCGTACTCTAAGACACAGAGTTCAATAAAAATATTAGTTGGAGACCTAGTCTACTTTTATCATTTCCCATTATCATTCCCATTTTCTAAGTATAAAATTAAGATTGATGAAGCAATTTTTATACCCTTAATGGAATATTATTCCGAAAATTTTTAGTTAAATGTCTATAATGTGAAAAAAAGTTTCACTTTTACGGTGGTTTCATAAAACCACACAATCTTTTTTTTTTTAAATGTTTTAATCTAAGCTATTATTACTTGCAAATAAACTTAAAGACTAGGTCTATCCAATCCATTTATTTTATTAAGTTAACGAATAATTATGGAAATAATCAAATGTGGAAATAATTCTTGAAGTCCGATTTAATTATATAATTTTTGAATTCTTTTCGACCAACGGAGTTAGCTCTTTGATCAAATCGTAATTATCTATGATAAGCTTGGATTGAGGATTACGCTATGCTATGCAATTTGAAGTTAAATTCAAGTACTCGTTCAAAGCAGCCACTAATTTAAAAACTAAAATTATCAGTATCATTCAGAGCACTAAGCCGCATATGAATATTGATTAATCTAAGTTCCCTTGGAAAACCAAACGACATTTCCTAGGAATCTTATCTAAAACAATCAGAAACGACGACATCATAAGTAGTTCCGGTTTTGGTCAGTTTTAATATTTTCGGTTCCCATTAATAAATTTTCAATTTAAATCGTTATCAGTTGTTATTCGACCCCCAGTAGTTGCAGATACATTACGCATAGAGTCAATCAATTTTCACGGCTTTTAAAAATATAAACATTTTATTCAATTATCAATGTCAAAAGAAAATATTTTATTTATGTATAAAAAAATTTCAATATAAGTTTTAATGATAAATTTCAAATTATAGGATTGTTAATGGTACAAACTAATGTTATACACCTAGGATTTTATTAAAATGATCTTAGATTCACATTTAAATTACATACATACAAATTACATTTAATATGAACCTTTAGTAACATCAAGCTCACCATTCATAGCATGTCACACCACGCCTTTTAAACCAATAAACGTTTCCACACCGACAAAATTTACTATTAAATTCTCTCAAAGTAAAATAAATGCGTAATGTATACATAAAATCCTTCACTTATATAATATTGTTTTATCTTTGTTATATAAAATAGTGTTTTATTAGAATGTGTTAGGGGCTAGATTTGTATGTCTCCGTTTTGTAGAGAACTGAGAACCGAGAAACTGAAATGAGGTTTTATTGCTATGTGTGCTGTTTCACAGTGATAAAGTGCGCTACTGACTGGCTCGAAGTTCAGTAATTGCGACGTAAGTTAGTCGAATGGCTGGAAGTAAGATGAATTGCATGCAATGTAGAGGCTCAGAATAATGTGTTAATTGTCACGAAGTATTTTTACAGTAATGCAACATTATTTTTAAATAGTATTTATTATATAATAAACTTTTTATTCTTACATTTGGTCTTTAGGATACCGTCATTATGAACGTAAAACGAAGCAAATATCCAAAACATTGTTAGTCGACTGAGTGATTATATGAGTTTAACGTACATTACACAACGCTCATATTATTCCGCTATCATCAGCTAGCATAAATATCATCTGTAGTCAACACGATAACGTTAATGATATGGTTAAACATTTTATAATTTGAATGCTAAAAAATATATGTTTTCTCCAGATAATATAAAACATGTAATTACTACCGCTATAAATCATTAGCTGTGTACATGTCTTTGATAATGGCACACCTTTGAAGTGATTGTTGTAAAGTTCGCCTGTCAATACAGTTACGGCCGCCCCGCTATGAATTTCAACCTGAAATGCTTTCATTAATAAAAATTGTTTCCAACATGAGTTGACTGCGCACCGACCTAATATAGTACAGCTTCCTGTCGTTGTCAACGTCACGTAAACTATTTTATTGCTATTTTTTAGAAAATGAGCTTTTTTTGTTACACTTTTTACAACTGTAAGTTCGAAAATTTAGGATACACACTGTTAAGATTCATATAACCATACACGTTACACTTCACTTTAAATTTTTTTTTACTCGTTATTTTGAATAAGCTACCTTGAACGAGCGACTACGCCAGAATGCTCAACGATGCACCGGCCTCGGCGGCAACACACGAATACCTCAAGTTCTTTGCTAGTTCCACCATATTTGCGAAAGAAGAACTTGTCCAGTTTTTCGTGTTATTTTTTTCCTTTTCCTTGCATGGGTATTTTGGGTAAGCTACCCAAGACAAATCTATCACGAAAAACTTCTTCTACATTTAAAAAACCACACTTTGTTGTTATGCCTCGATCCCGCACAACCCATTTTGAATGCGATTCGCCAATAAAAAATCGGCATAAAAATTGAACCGCTCTCCAAACCCGACATTTTTCAGCTCAAAATGTTTATCCAAAATCTTCAGCAGCCGGTCTTGATATGGCACACCTTCAGTCCTTTTTAATAGCACTAGATCTGTTGCTAATTTAAATGTGCCTTTCTGTGAGTGTGCTGAAAAGGTTAGAAGATGTGCCATGTCAAGACCTGCTCGAAATTTATGGTTTTTGGTAGAACGGCCAACATGGATGTATTCTTTTGCTTGGTTTTTTTAGGTAATATGGACCTAATGGCTTTCTTTACACGATATATCGTGACACGAAATTTTCAATTATTGTGTTATTTATATTAACTAATTAAGATATTTTTTTATAAATGGTCTGAGTTTGTGATAAAGTGAAGACAATGATAACAGGAATCCAGCGAATACAAAGAAATCCTTTAGTAATCTTAGAAATATAAACTACTGAGGGAGAAAAAGTTGGGAGATTAACTTTGTTTAAAAGTTTAAGTTAAGAACATGTAAAAAATATTTTTTATAAATATATTATAGAAATGGCGTAAAAAAACATTATTTTACATGACAAACGGACAAAGCCGCTCAAGAGCTACAATAGCTTTATGGTAATATTGCCCTATTTATTAATGTATATACCTATATGAGAAAGTCTTAAATCATGTTACTTAATACATTTATAATTTATTACATTGTCGAAATTTCCACGCGGATCCTTATTTTTTTAAATATAATATATATATATATATATATATATATATATATATATATATATATTTCTCGTATTAAATATAACCTTTGTACATCAGAAGGATAATGTAGGATTTTAGAGGTAAAATATTTTATTAAATCAGTCCTGTAGTTTCGGAGCCTATTCAATTCAAACAAAGAAACAAATCTTTCCTGTTTATAATTTTAGGATAGATTAGTAGAAAAAATTTATTGAAAAATTTGTGTGTCTGTATGTCAATTCAGAAACCAGTAACAAAACTTTAAAAAGCACAAAAAAAAACTTGTGTGGTTTTATGAAACCACCGTAAAAGTAAAACTTTTTTTCACATTATAGACATTTAACTAAAAATTTTCAGAATAATATTCCATTAAGGGTATAAAAAATTGCTTCATCAATCTTAATTTTATACTTAGAAAATGGGAATGA